>JARQOC010000001.1:196318287-197719345 GCA_033576535.1 Allobates femoralis
TATACATCAAGGCATGGCTGACCCCCATAACAGTGTCAGCAGCAGATCCCTACCAATACAGTGCATCATGACCATATTTTTTTGTTTCAATTTCTTCTTCCTATTTTCCTCCTCTAAAACGTAGGTGTGTCTAATGGCCCGGTGTATCTTATAGTCCAAAACAAAATACTGTACTTTCATATCTTCCGGGTTGCCCACTACTTAGATACTGGTAATCTATTGTTATGACAGGTCATCAATATAAGAATATTGAGAGTCCTACACACATGGATCAGCTATGTGCAGCACTTTCGGAGGCCAGATATACACATTGTACACAGTGTGATCTGCACAGTACCACATACCAATTAAAGTGTATTTGAGCTGAACTGCAGTTCCCAAAAAATGCAATATAATGTTTGGATGTCTGCTGTTCTAGTTATGTGCCTTCAAACAGCTGATCAAAGGGGGTGTTGACCTAATTAGAGATGAGCAATGTTCGACTCGAATAGTTCGCCAATCTCAAATTCGAGTTGTTTTTGGCGCTATTCGAGTAATTCGCCGAATTCGAACAATTTGGTTCAAATTCGGCGATTCTAGAACATGTTCGATTTTGGTTCGAAAATGCGGCAGATGCGGTCAGAAAACCGCATCTGCCGCATTTTCAGCCAAAATAAACATTTAGTAAGTCAAATAAAGTGTTAAAAATAAAAAAAATAATGTATGCTCACCTGTCCGCGGTCCACCGACACCTCCGGCAAGGTCCTGTTGCTTATAGGACCTGTGGTGACGTCAGTTCTCGTGGGAACTCCGGTCACGTGACCGGAGTTCCTGCGAGAACATGACGTCACCACAGGTCCTATTAGCAACAGGACCTTACTGGAAAGCTTAAAATACACATTTTTATGTTTCGGACACTTTCTTTTACTTAAAGAAAGTGTCTAAAACATAAAAATGTGTATTTTAAGCTTTCCGGCAAGGTCCTGTGCTGATAGGACCTGTGGTGATGTCATGTTCTCGCGGAACTCCGGTCATGTGACCGGAGTTCCCGCGAGAACTGGCGTCACCACAGGTCCTATAAACAACAGGACCTGGCCGGAGGCGTCGGTGGACCGCGGACAGGTGAGCATACATTATTTTTTTATTTTTAACACTTTATGTGACATTATTTAACTTCCACAATGTCTGTATACACATTGTGGAAGTGAAAAAGCCCCACATTCCTGTATTTTTCGTGTTTCGGGATGTTCGTCGGTGTTCGTCGAGCATTCGACGAACATTCGTCGAACACCCCGTCGATTCGGCGAATCGAATCGAATACGAACGGCAGGGTGGTGGCTCATCTCTAGACCTAATATTACTGACTTATCCTAGGAATAGATATTGATCTACTGTATAACTAGTGGACAACACCTTTAACGTTATAACCATCAACATAAATAACATACATACCTCAATTTTGAAGTTTATAACAGGACAACAGTTACAGTTCAACAGCTTTGGATATGATTGAGTGGTCCTTAGAGATATTTTCCGCTGTAAATCCACAAGTCTGCAGTCACTATATGTTACAGTATACTTGTGAATCCTCATCTCACACACACTGTGTGCTGTCAGGATTCACCAATGTCAGAGCTGGTAACAGCAGTCACATAACCAAAAGTATTTGTCTTCTGACTAGATCGGCCTAACCTCACTTAATCCAAGTTAACTGAGAGAGGCTATGGCCATCAAGTCATACTGTGGTAAACGACCTAGAACGTAAAGATATGTCTTAGAAATTTTGTGGGCACAGCAGCAGGTGGCTACACGATTGTTATAGGGGCTCCAGCTGAGAGCTGAAACCTGTAATTCACTGCAAGGAGCGGTAACCGCACCACTCTGAGCAGTTTAACTCCCTAAATGCTGCAATTGATATTGATCATGACACTTAGGGGTTTTGGAAGAGGAATCGTGCTCCCTTTTCCCTCCAATTGGTGCCCCTGTGATGTAGTCGTGAGGGCCCAATTTTCGCTATGGTGACCCGAGATTGTCATGATAGCTTCTGGGTCACCTGATTATGGCAAGCCTAAGGGATCATGCTTGTAACATGATCCGTGAAGCTTCTGATGGTGCAGCTCTGACAGCTGCACTGTATTGCAATGATTGAGCATTGTAATACAGTGCAGCTGCGATCAGAGCAGCAAAAGGTAATGTCCGATATAAAGACTAAGTAAAAGAGTAAAATAAACTAAAAGAAATGTAAAAACATTAAAAAAAAACATGAAATAGAAAAATATTACATTACAGTCACATGTGGGGTATTGCCACGTTCAGGAAAAATCATGTAACACATTATGGTTCCTTTCTAACCTATTCCCCTTGTGATAATTGTGAATTTTGGGTAAAAACAACACTTTAGTGGTAAAAATGCAATTATTTTGTTCACTGGAGAATAGCATAAATTTTGTGACACAACTGTAGTGTCAGTATGCTCACTGCACCCCTATAGGGGTACAGTTTATTGCGGGGTACAGTTTGTAACATGGAGTCACTTTTGGGAGTTTCTGCTGTTCTGGTGTCTCAGGGGCTCTGCCAATGTGACATGGTAACTGCAAACCATTCCAACTAAATCTGAACTCAAATCTGCCACTTTCCCTTCTTCCCTTTGTACTGTCCCTCAAAAGTAGTTTTTGACCAGATTAGGGGTATTGGCAACTCAGGAGAAATTACACAACACATTGTATGATTCATTATCTCCTATTGCCCTAAAGAATTTGAAACATTTGGTGCTAAAGTAACATTTTTGTGAGAAATGTGTTTTTTCATTTTCACAGCTCACCGTTCTAGAATTCTGCAAGGCACCTGGGGGTTCAAGATGCTATCTTCACATCCACATAAATTCTTTGAATGGTCTAGCTTCCAAAATGGGGTCACTTGTGGTGGAGCTAATCTAAAAGTCAGAGATCTCTTTTAATTTATGTGTATAGTGAACAAAATTTAAGACAAATATCATAAATATATTTATATAATAGATAATTTATAAAGTTAAAGAAGCACTCCCATCAAAATTGTTATCCTCTTAGTATATTACAATCATCATAATATATAGCACTGCATACTTACAATGACTTATTTTGACATTTTTCTAGTTAGTTCTTCTCTTTTTTTACTGTTATATGTCGAAAAAGGAACTCACTTTTCCCTGCAAGAGTCCTCCCTTTTCTATCGTCATTAACTTTTGCGGTGATGACTCATGGAGGAAAAAGAGACTTATGTTACTACATAGAGCTTTGAAGGATTCAGATAGTCAGTTATAAATGACGTGATATCCTAAACCTAATGGAAAAGAGAAGAATTAACTGGGTGGAAGGGCAAAATTAGCAACTGTAAGTGCACAGTGCTATATATGAAATATGATGACTGCAATATACTGTATAACAGAATAACAATTTTGATGGGAGTGCTTTACATAAATCAGATAATTTTATCTAATCTTCATACATTGTATTCATATGTTGAGGGACAATTCATTTTTTTAATATTTTTACTGAGCTTCTTAAAACTTCAAACAAGTCAGGTATCGTAATCTCCCTTAAGAAATTTGGCAGAGAGATTATTTGGAGACAAACATGTACAAGTGATGCAAGCATGGAAAAAATCTTTCCGCATCTCAGCAAGATCAAACCTCCAATGTAAATCTGCAGGGACAGCTAAGGTTAATCTAACCTGCTTCACTTGTTGTTGCTCATATGATTTCCTGCACTGAAAACTTTTCCACACTGCATTGTCCTCTACTGCACTTTCATGGTAATTCCCTTAGGACTTGTTTTTGTCATTGAGAAAAATACAGCAACTGCATTCAATTAATGGAGGCAAAAGGCAAATGTGACCAAATCATCAGATCTATAAATGGCTATGAAAGATCCAAATGAGCATAGAAATGATGAGTGTGCCTTTCCCTACATATTTAGGAACAGAATTATGTAACATAAGTGCTGAGGTCTTCCAAAACAGATCTTGGCACAATCAGGTATTATTTTAGAGATAATGAGTAAGAGAAGGATCTGTTGTGTTTATTAATTGCCTGCTCATTTCTCTAGACAATCGCTGTTGCTTTGTAGCAAAGTGTCAGCAAGATACAGAAATCAGAGCTTTAATAAGGTCAAATACAAGTCCTAAAATAGCATGCTACTTTTATATAATGTGTTGGAAACTGGTACTAACCCAAAGGTAACAATGTACTCAGGTCATACATGTTATAAATTAGTAATAAGTGCTATTTATTTTGTATCATTTTACTTGCATTGGGTGGCAGAGATGAGCATATCAGGCCCAACTTGAATTTACCTACTTGCACAGATTTACCCAGGAGATTTGATTTGCAGAGACGTTATTTATTGTCCATTATTATGTTCAGGGGTCTCTCCAGACCTCAGAACATAATAAACAAAATATGAAAAAAATTTTTAAAAATCCTCATACTCACCTAATCACTCACCTATTTGACCCCTCTGCTCTACACCGTCAACAGTCAAGCCCTTATTGAATTTTCTAATATCTGCTGCTTGCACTTATATACCTTGGCCTCTGATACTGAGACAGTACTTGCGGCTCTAATGAGGCCTGGGAAGTACATGATAGGTCAGAACATCACAAAGTGCACCATGACATTTTACAGCTTGCATATGGTTGTGTTCAAAATAATAGCAGAGTATTCAAAAACATGAGTTAAGCCCAAAGTCTTTATAATAGTTTTTATTTTCATGCATTGGGAACATTGCACACTGTTTCTAAATCAAAACATGAAGAGAAATGTATATAACGTTTAACTACTTTACAGGAATTTAAAAAAAATGATCATTGGGCTGTTCAGAAAAATAGCAGTGTCTGCATTTGTCTTTACAAACTCAAAAAATGTACTCTGTTTTTTTTTTTTGTTAAGATTTAGCATCCCCGTGAATCACTAACCTAATATTTTGTTGTATAACCACAATTTTTTAGAACTGCTTCACATCTTTGTTGCATACAGTTGACCAATGTCTGGCACCTGTCAAATGTTATTCTGGTCCATGATGCTTTGATTACATCCCTCAAGTTTTATACATTTGTTGGCTTAGCCTCAGAAATGGCATTATTGATCTCACCCCACAAGTGTCCTATTGAAGTAAAGTCCGGGGATTGGGCTGGCCACTCCATAACCTCAATTTTGTTGAACTGAAACCAAGATTTTGCTTATTTACTGGTGTATTTAGTGTCATTGTCTTGTTGAAACACCAATTTCAAGGGCATTTTCTCTTCAGCATAAGGCAACATGGCCTCTTCAAGTATATATATATTGATACATGCATACTAGTCCATGATCCTTAGTATGTGGTAAATACCCTAGTAAGAGAAACATGCCCTTATCATGATGCTTGCACCACCATGCTGCACCGTCTGCAAGAGTACTGTGGTTAGAATTCAGAGTTTGGGGGTCATCTGACAATTGTAGGTGGCCCTTGAAACCAAAAAGAACAATTTTAATTTCATCGGTCCACAAAATATTTCTCTATTTCTCTTTAGTTGATATGTTCTTTGGCAAATTTTATCCACATCAGTACATGTCTTCTTTTTAACAGTTGAAAGAAAAAGGGGGAAGGGGAACAAGAGGCGCAATAGTGCCTTATCACTTAGACACTGACAATCAGGTGGTATAAAGGAACCACTCACCTATTTCAGTTGTGCGACCCACAACTGGTATGCAGACATGTAGTGTTTTATCCGGATGGCTGCTGCTGGACTCCCACCGACCACTTGCACGTGGAATCACACAGTAAAAATGGGAAAGGAAACGGTGTTCATCAGTCCGCGCTGCCAGGATCCACTTATTCCAGGGAAGAAACTCACGATCAGATGTGATATGATCAAAGCCTTTTATTGCATCCAACGCGTTTCAACGCCTTTCCTGGCGTCTTCCTCAGGCATTTTGTGGGACTTGTTAATAGATTAGCTTCATACAGGTGTCTTCTAAATGTCACAGTACTCAAAGATAACTTGAGACTGTCTTTGATCATCCTGGAGCTGAGTTTTGGCTAAGCCTTTGCCATTCTGGCTATTCTTCGATCCATTTGAACGGTAGTCTTCCATTTTCTTCTACGTGTCTCTGGTTTTGGTTTCCATTTTAACGCATTGGAGATAATTGTAGCTGAATAGCCTATCATTGTCTGCACTGCTTTATAAATATTACCCTCTCCAATCAACTTTTAATCAAAGTACACTGTTCTTCTGAACAATGTCTTAAACTACCCATATTTCTCAGGCTTTCAAAGAAAAATGTATGTACAAAATGTGCTGGCTTCACCCCTAAATAGGGCCCACCCGATTTACCCATTTCTTCACTGAATGATTGACCTCACTAATTGAACTCCACTCTGCTATTTTTTTAACACATCCCCTGTCCGTTAATTATTCAACTACACAGACTCAAAAACATACAGATCTTGAATGCTGTTTGTTGGTTTTCTAAGAATCTATTGCACTACCTGGTTTGACATGTGGTAATAGCATATATACCAAAAACAGTGAAAAAACAGGTTAGTCACTTTGGACTGCTCTTATTGTTAATACTACTGTACAACCCTCATGGGCCTCATCAGAGCCGAAGGTGTAAGAAGCCTTAGATTTCATTGCTAGCAGCGGGGATAAGAAGATGCGACAAGGACTGGAGTCAGTGTGTAAAGCAGAGGGACCAGGGAGGTGAGCCCCATTTTGCAGAATTCACATGGAAAGTGAATTTTAAAAATATTTATTTTGTCATAATTTCTGAAGAATTGAATTATAATCCAGTTCATTTGCTCATCTCCATTTGTTCTTTATCAATTATCACTAGAGATGAGCAAAAACGTCAGTGTTTGGGTTCGGTTCAGTGCGCTGAATAACAGGGTGTTCACCAAACTGTTCCATGAACTGTTCACTAAACCCCCTGAACCCCACTGGAATCAATGGCAGGCAACATGAAACACAGAGAAAACACTTGTCTTAAAGCTGCTAAACTGCTAATTTAAGTGTTATACACCAGGAAAAGTGAGAACAATCTATCCAGAGTATAAATAGTCTAATAGCATAAAATGGATGCATGAGACACGGTCTTTGCCAGCCTAAACACTCTTCAAAATCAGTTAAAAATAGGAGGTGGCTCACATCCACTTAAATTTTAGAGGTGGGTGAAACTCAGTTAGAATTGACAGATGGATGAGTCACAGGGGAAAAGTAGTAGCAGTTTTCTACATTAAGTAAAAGGAGGAGGAGGAGTAAAAAGAGGATGAGTGATAGGTGTAGGCATGTCACTCAGAGAGCCCTGCTCAAGTCATGCACCACGCAGCAAGGAGACCCTAACAAGAGTCGACACTTTTCCAAACATTAGTGTCAGACCCCACTAAAGTTGTATAAATATACATATTTTATGTTGGGCCACAATGTCAGCAAGGCAGGAGAGCTGTGTCCAGCATTTCAAGGTTGATTAGTTAGAAACAGGTGCAGGAGTGTCAGGCATGGGTTTGTACTCAGAGAGCTCTACTTAAGCCATACACCTTACATCAAGGAGACCCTAAAAAGAGTCCCCACTTTTCCAAAAAACTAGTGTCAGAACACAGTAAAGTGATATACATCTTATACATTTTGTTTTGTATTGGGCCACAATAGCAGCAAGACAGGAGGCTTGGGCCCAGCATTTCAAAGTTGATTATTTAGGAACAGGTGCAGGAGTGTCAAGAGTAGATTTGTTCTCAGAGAACCCTACTCAAGTCATATACAACACAGCAAGGAGACCCTAACAAGAATCCACACTTTTCCAAAAATTAATGTTAGACCACACTAAAGTGGTATCCATCTTATACCTTTGTATTAGGCCACAATGTTAGCAAGGCAGGAGGACTGGGCCAGCATTTCAAGGTTGATTATTTAAGAACACATGCAGAAGTGTCAGGAGTAAGTTTGTGCTAAGAGAGCCCTGCTCAAGTCATGCAGAAGACAGCAAGGAGACCCTAACAAGAATCCCCACTTTTCCAAACATTAGTGTCAGACCACAGTAAAGTGGTATCCACCTTATAAATTTTGTATTGAGCCACAATAGCAGCAAGGAGGCAGGCCTGGGCCCAGCATTCAAGGTTGATTATTTAGGAACAGGTGTAGGAGTGTCAGTAGGTATTGTGCCCAGAGAGCTTTGCTCGAGTCATGCACCACACAGCAAAAGACCCTAACAAGAGTCCCCACTTTTCCAAAAATTAGTGTCAGACCACAGTTAAGTGGTATCCTTCTTATACATTTTGTATTGGGCCACAATACTAGCAAGCAGGCAGACCTAGGTCCAGAATTTCAAGGTTGATTATTTGTGAACAGGTTCTGGAGTGTCAGGAGAAAGTTTGTGCTCCGAAAGACCTGCTTAAGTCATGAACCACATAGCAAGGAGAAGCTAACAACAGTCCCCACTTTTCCAAACAATATTGTCAGAACATAATTAAGTGGTATCCTTCTTATACATTTTGTGTTGGGCAACAATTGCAGCAATGCAGGAGGCCTCGGCATAGCATTTGCATTTAAGGGTTGATTATTTAGAAACAGGTGCAGGAGCATCAGGAGTAGGTATTGTGCTCAAAGACCTTTGCTAAGGTCAGGCACCACGTGGCAAGGAGACTTTTCCAAAAATTACTATCAGACCACAGTAAAATCGTATCCATTTTATACATTTTGTAATCGACCACAATCGCAGTGAAGCAGGAGGCCTGGGCACAGCATTTAAGGTTGATTTTTTAGGGACAGATGCAGAAGTCACAGGAGTAGGTATTGTGCTTAGAGAGCTTTGCTCAAGCCATGCACCACACAGGAAAAAGACCATACAAATAGTCCCCATGTTTCCAGAAATTATTGTCAGACCACAGTAAAGTGATATCCATCTTATACATTTTGTATTGGACCACAATGGCAGCGAGGCAGGAGTCCTGGACCCAGCATTTAAGGTTGATTATTTAGGGACAGACACAGAAGTCTCAGGAGTAGGTTCTGTGCTTAGAGAGCTTCGCTCAAGCCATGCACCACACCTACAAATAGTCCCCATGTTTCTAGAAATTAGTGTCAGACCACAGTAAAGTGGTATCCATCTTATACATTTTGTATTGGGCACAATGGCAGCAAGGCAGGAGGCCTAAGCCCAGATATTCAAGGTTGATTATTTAGGAACAGATGTAGTAATATCAGTAGTAGTGATGAGCAAACTTTGCTCGAACATGTTAGCAATTTTCAAACTCCGCTCGAACGTGGCCGATTTGGCTTGGGGATCAGTAACCCAAACACTTTCCCCAAAAAATGGTAAACGTGACTTTGTTTGGGAAAAGTTTGAAAGATAAAATGGCCCTAAAACTTTAACTGATTATTTGGGGGTTCAAAACGCTCGCTGCAAGACCTACTTACTGGGAACAACACCTAAACGAAGGTTAGGAGTGTCCCCGACCATCGGGTCTACCTGCTTGTATGAAGGTGTTGAATTTTTTGGAGCTTTAAGTGAATTTTTTAAACTTCCTGGAGTTGCATATATTTTTGCCACCTGCAGGGTGTAATTTTGGAAACATTGCCAGATGTGGGAGTAGCTGTAAGTCCAGGAAGCTTACAATGGCCTTATAACATCTGTTTAAGAGAGCTTAATTTTTTTTAGGAATTTTTTTGAATATTTATTTATTTTTTGTTTTATTTTTGTTTTTTTAAATTATTTATTTTTTTGTTTTACATTTTTTTGGAGAGCAAACCTTTATTATTACAGAGGGTCAGCAGCATATGAAGCTATATATTCTACACCTATGTGATAGCAATTTATATAACAATAGAATATGGCCATTATATATTCTTCACATCCATGATCTTATAGGTCTGTTCACACTGATGAAAAACCATAGTATGGATATTGCTTCTTGAAAATGTGCAATCACTTTTTCATGTCATAATAATAATACTAATAATACAGTAGGCATGGAAAGTATTCAGACCCCTTTACATTTTTCACTCTTTGTTTCATTGCAGCCTTTTGGTAAATTCAAAAAAGTACATTTTTTTCTCATTAATGTACACTCTGCACCCCATCTTGACTGGAAAAAACGGAATTGTAGACATTTTTGCATATTTATTAAAAAAGAAAAAATGAAATATCACATGGTCATAAGTATTCAGACTCTTTGCTCACACACTCATATTTAAGTCACATACTGTTAATTTCATTGTGGTCCTCCTTGAGATGGTTCTCATCCTTTATTGGAGTCAAGCTGTGTTTAATTAAACTGATAGGACTTGATTTGGAAAGGCACACACCTGTCTATAAGACCTCACAGCTCACAGTTCATGTCAAACCAAATGAGAATCATGAGGTCAAAGGAACTGCCCAGGGAGCACAGTCACAGAATTGTGGCAAGGCGCAGATCTGGCCAAGGTTACAAAAAAATGTCTACAGTACTCAAGGTACTCAATTGCACAGTGACCTCCATTATCCTTAAATGGAAGATGTTTGGGACCACCCGAAGTCTTCATAGACCTGGCTGTCCAGACAAACTGAGCAATTGTTAGAGAAGAGCCTTGGTGAGAGAGGTAAATAAGAACCCCAATATCTTTGTGGTTGAGCTCTAGAGATGCAGTAAGGAGATGGGAGAAAGTTTTACAAAGTCAACTATTACTGCAGCCCTCCACCAGTCATGCCTTTATGGCAGAGTGGCCTGACAGAAGCCTCTCCCCAGTGCAAGACATATGAAAGCCCGCATAGAGTTTGCAAAAAAACACATGAATGACTCCCAAACTGTGAGAAATAAGATTTTCTGATCTGATGAGACGAACATAGAACTTTTTGGTGATAATTCTAAGTGGTATGTGTGCAGAAAACTAGGCACTACTCATCACCAGCCAATACAATCCCAACAGTGAAACATTGTGGTGGCAGCATCATGCTATGGTGTTTTTCAGCTGCAGGGACAGGATGACTGGTTGCAATTGAAGGAAACATGAATGCGGCAAAGTACAGAGATATCCTGGATGAAAACCTCTTCCAGAGTGCTCTGGTTCACAGACTTGGCTAAAGGTTCATGTGCCAACAAGACAATGACCCTAATCTCACAGCTAAAATAGCAAAGGAGTTGTTTTAGAACAGCTCTGTGACCATTCTTGACTGGCCCAGACAGAGCCCTGACCTAAACCCAATTTACCATCTCTGGAGAGACCTGAAAATGGTTGTCCACCAATGTTCACTATCCAACCTGAAGGAACTGGAGAAGATCTGCAAGGAAGAATGTCGGAGGATCCCCAAAATCCAGGTGTGAAAAACTTGTTGCATCATTCCCAAGAAGACTCACTGCACTAGCTCAAAAGGTGCAAGTACTCAATAATGAGCAAAGGGTCTAAATACTTATGACCATGTCATATTTTAGTTTTTCTTTTTTTAATAAATTTGCAAAAATTTCTACATTTCTGTATTTTTTAAAATTCAAGATGAGAGAAAAAAATGAACTTTTTTAATTTACCAAATGGCTACAATGAAACAAAAGAGAAAAATTTAAAGGAGTCTGAATTATCTTTCGTACCCACTGTAAGCGGTAATTTGAAATCGCGGCAGATGCGGTGAAAAAAACGCATCTGCCGCGATTGCCACATAGCCGCCGCATAACCGCTGCACTTGCGGCGCGGTTGCGGTAATCGCCATAGTAAGTATAGGGGGACTTGCGGCAGGTGCGGCAAGTGCGGTTTTGCACTTGCGGCAGGTGCGGCCGCGAAAAAAAACTATCCATCTCCAAAAAGCTTGTTGGTAGAGATAGGCATGAAGTGCTCTAAAATTTCCTGGTCGTCTGCAGCACTGACCTTGGTCTTGATAAAACACAGTGGACCAAAACCAACAAATGACATGGCTCCTCAAACCATCACTAATTTTGGAAACTTCACACTAGACCTCAAGCATCTTATATCATGTGCCTCTCCACTCTTCCTCCACACTCTGGGACCTTGATTTCCAAACGAAATGCAAAATTTACTTTCATCTGAAAACAACAACTTCGACCACTGAGTCCAGTTCTTTTTCTCCTCGGCCCAGGTAAAACGCTTCTTGTGATGTCTATTGGTCATGAGTACCTTGACACAAGGAATGTGACAGTTGTAGGTCATGTCCTGGTTATGTCTTTGTGTGGTGGCTCTTGAAGCACTGACTCCAGCAGTAGTCCACTTCTTGTGAATCTCCCCCATATTTTTGAATGGCCTTTCCTTAACTATCCTTTCAAGACTGCGTTTTTTTCGGCTGCTTGTGCACCTTTTTCTACCACACATTTTCCTTCCACTCAACTTTCCATTAATATGTTGGATCCAGCACTCTGTGAACAGCCAACTACTTTAGCAATGACCTTTCATGACTTACCCTCCCTGTGGAGTGTGTCAATGACTGCCTTCTGGACATCTGTCAGGTCAGCAGTCTGCCCCATGATTGTGTAGGATACTGAACCATACTAAAGGACCATTTTAAATGCTTAGTGAGCTTTTGTAGGTGTTTTCTGTTTTGTGATAATTACTTTAATTTTCTGAGATAATGAATTTTGGATTTTCATTGACTGTAAGCCATAGTCATCAATATTAACAGAACTAAACACTTGAAAAAGATCACTCTGTTTGTAATGACTTAAAATAATATATGCATTTCGCTTTATTGAATTACTAAAATAAATTATCTTTTGGACGATATTCTAATTTATTTCTATGCACTTGAATATAGCGCTATTAATTCCATAGTGCTTTACATACTTTTTGCAACACTGTCTCCATCGGGGCTAACATTTCATGCCATACATTTACAATACAAACTTTTGGCAAGTGCATGACTGTATTATATGTATAATTCGTATTACAGCAGTTCTTGCATTCCTGTAGTGCTCAGTGCCCACTAGCCTTGTTCAGCATTCCAGATGAATCGATGGTGAATGGTGACCTGCATAAATGTATTTGTCTTCATCTTCATTATGTCTCTTACAAAAATATCACGCTTCAATAATGACTGCATCTAAGCGCAACTCAGTTGTTATACCTTGTGACAGTGATGTTAGTTCTGCAGAGCATCACATAGAGGGGTTAATTAGGTAACAAGATCGTGCAAGAATTCAGCTCTGGTACTGATTACTCAGGTCTGAATCCTGTCACTCAATGGAAGAAGTGTGCCCTTTAGGCAAAGCAAACACACACAAACCAGCAGAACTCAGTCAATGTGTTTCTGCCATCTTAAATATGCATTTCCAGTGCCACGCAGGTACACTGTCTGGTACTACAGTTCAACTTGGTACTGTGACGGCATTACACAGTACTTTGGAGATGGATCCCCTGCAAGGCATGGCTGACCTGGACTTGGAGGATGTAATCTTCCCCACCACCCCAGGAGCAAACAGTGGTTTGGACTCAGCAGAACCAGACCCAAGGCGGCATCATTTAGAGAAGATGGAGACGCGGACCTGAGGATCGAGTCACAGCAGTCACAAGACACTTTCCCTATGGCATCCGAGAGTTGGAGAACCACATGTCAGACTGCACATGATCTTGCAGCATCTCTGACTAGATTCCACCTCCAGCGAGTGTCTCAGCTACTGGATCCCATTCCTTAATAACCCCAGGACTATTAGGAGGAATACCTAGAAGGCACTGTTTCTCAGCCATGTGGATCACCCTCACCACCTCCAGAGGCATTCAACTGGGACAATGACATGTAGGGACCCTTACCACCTCTAATCAACTATCTGACAAGGCATCAACCACCCTGTTCTCCTGTGTACTTTGTTGAGGAAATTAGACATGTAGATGGCATTACCCAGAACTGGTTGCATGGGCCTAGGGCTAATGACTTCTGAGACCAATGCAGTAAAGGCAAGGTTATGGCATTCCAGTAGGATAAGGGGTGTGGGTTCATAGTGGAACATGGTATTGGTTCTACATCAACTGCTCCACCTGCTGTGTGACAATTTTCCCCAAAGACTATGTACCATCTCTGTTGGGGAGAAGGTCACTTTCATAAAGTTGTGGGGCATGAAAGGGTGGTCTGCAGTTAGCATATGTTAAGTTGCCACCACCTACCAATTTGAGATGTGATAGGAGAAGGCAGACCTGAAGAGAAGTTGGCATCGGGTGCAATCCAGGTATCTCTTCGTTGACCATCCAGATGCACCCGAACCCAGAAGACCTATCGGTGTTCCCCAAGCTGGTCATGTCTCTTCTATCAGGAGTGGTCATCCCCTTGTTCCTCCATCATCCTTTCCAGCAGTGGCCACTATGGAGTGTGCTGGGGGGCAGGTAGTGACAAAGATTGCCACTACAAGAGTAGCTTCTGTGACCCCTCAAGACCGTCCAGCAGCAGAGTACCAGGGAAAACTGTGCCAACCATCCAGGACATGATTGAAAAGACAGACAGATTGTGAGAGACAATGTCAGTGGACCTTCCTAAAGGCTTGTTGGTGGGTCAATGAGATAGTGTCCCATCCCTTAGCTAGCATTTTGGCTGAAGAATGACTTAGGCTAGGGTCACATTTGCATTAGCAAATGCAGATCCTGATCCAGTTTTGAGCTGTCAAAAAGCTCAAAACCGGATCAGGATCCGCAGCCCATAGGAGCCCATTATAAAACAGGATTGCACCTAATGCAATCCGGTACCGGCATTCGGTTTCATTGCCTGCGGTAAAAATCATGCAGGCAACGGTTTTCGCACAGTTTTCTCATCCGTATTACGGTTTTGAAATATAAACCGCAAATGTGAGTGGATCCAGGCTGGGGCACCCGGATCGTAAATCACAGCACACAACACGGACAAAATCGGATTGTCCCAGATTGTGTCGAATCCGGCGCAATCCGGCACACAATAACATAGGAGTCAATGAGCGCCGGATCCGGGTGAATCAGGGGGAATCTGATTTAAGCCGAATTCATTCCCCACTTCAAAACCCATGCAGAAAAGCCGGGAAGAGCCGCATTCGCCCACCAGAATCAACATTAAGGTGCAATCCGGATACCGCATGCGGATTTAGGAACACATTTTGTAGGCAAAATATGTCTGAAGGCACTTGTGATTACCGCATCCAGATCTGGATGCGGTTACCGCAATTAGCCTTCCAAGTGTGACCCTAGCCTTAGAGTTGTTTTTTTCAGTTCTTCCTTGACCAAGCCTTGTGTTATTGTTCCACTTCCAAGATTTTGTGCTGCTTGCAGCCTTTGGGGTCCAACTGAAAGACCTTGGACTCTGCCCTTCATGTCCTTTCTACCACTGCAACTGTCTGTTTGCAGCTGTTGAGACTTTCTTTATATTGAAATACTATGTTTATTGTTATTTTTGTGTTTGAGACTTAGAGTCTATGTTATAAAAATGTTTTTTGAGTTCACTTCTTGTGTGCTGGATTCTTTCTGCAAACAGGTGCTTCCCCAGGCCTCCCTGGATGATTTTTTGTCTAATATAGACTTGCTTATGCATCTCTGTGTTTGGACTTGACATGGACTTTCCTTTTACAGCATCTCTAAGTGTAATCTGCCCTTTATAGACTGCTCCGCTCATTTAATTTTTCTAAGAGGTTTTTCAACATGCTTTTCATTAAGACTACATTCTATATCTACACTGAGTGTCTATGGACTTTGAGTTTTTCTCTGCACTTTGTGGTTTATCACTGTGTGTTATAATATAGACTCTTTCTCCTATGAACTGTGTTCTGTTGTGTCTTTGCTCCACACTAAGAATCCCGAGTTATCCATTTTAATTATTACACCTACAGAGAATGGTGAACAAGATACAGGCCTCAGGCCTGAAGGTGTGAGGTATGGAAATGCAAGACACAACACTCACTCTATTAGAACAGAACTAGCCATGTACAGTTCTGAAGGGCCACAAACAGTGGTGCATGTTTTGAGGATTTCTGTAGCGTTGTACAAGGTGCTGGAATCATCACTTCCACAGGTGATGAAATTAGCACCGGTGCATTGTTAATGATATCCTGAAAATTTGCGCTGCTTTCAGACCTTTAGGACTGTAGTTGGCCAGCCCTGTCCTAGAAATCTCTGTGGAAGTAGCCAGAGGGAAAGTGGAATTCTCGACCCCTTTCACCACTACTGCGGCTCTTCCTGGACCCTCTTAGGGCCTGTGCCCAGGGTGTGCTTTGATGTGTTTTTTATGCAGATTTTGTGAATCTACATCAAAATTTGCATGTCTATCTTGAGGGCAGGAAAGTCTATGACATGTCAGATGGGCTGTGCTGTGCCACGTTGCTTATTTGTTTCCTTGCACATGTGGTTCAGACTCCTTTTTCCTGCCCCAAAATCTGCACCAAATCTGCAAGAAAAAAAAACACATTGGCACAGCACTTCTGACCTCACATAGAGTTTGCTGGCTTCAGGATAGACATGCAGATTCTCAAAATCTGTTTAAAAAAAATCATCAAATAACATGCCAGGGCCACAGTGGGATTCCCTGCTGCATGATACCTGCCGTGTAACCTGACACAACCTCAGAGAAGTCATAATAATTATGTCTGAGGTTCATGAGTGGGCCTGCAAACATTCTAAGTGTGATAGTGGTGCTGAAGCTAGCTAAGGCTGCCTTCAGATTTGCAGATGCCTCTGCAGCGTTTTGCGGAGGCATCTGCAAGCATCTGCATGCAGACGGCAGCCCCTATGTTTATAATGGAGCGCACGGCAGTCTGTAGATGCTTGCAGACCGCCATGCGCACCCATTCACTCCTATATGTGATCTGTGCGCAGGCGGATGCCTGCGCACAAATGACACACTCTCGCCCGCACCATGTCACGTCCCTGGTGCGGACGAGAGTGTGTGATCTGTACACAGGCATCTGCCTGCGCACAGATCACATATAGGAGTGAATGGGTGCGCACGGCGGTCTGCAAGCATCTGCAGACCGCCGTGCGCTCCATTATAAACATAGGGGCTGCCGTCAGCATGCAGATGCTTGCAGATGCCTCTGCAAAACGCTGCGGAGGCATCTGCAAATCTGAAGGCAGCCTAAGTAAGAGTGTAGGAAGTCAATGTATGCGTCAAAACAGCAGGGCTCCACTGTAAACAATTTGAGCTTTGTTTAGAAGCTTTTGGGCCCCCTTTTAAGGTGTTTTCTAGACCATTGATTTGGCCTCCCATTGATTTGAATGGGGTTTGGAAGTTCGGTGAATTCAAAGCGAATTCAAGCTTCCAAAGTTTCGCTTATCTCTACATACAATACAGGCAAACAATAAAAGAAGTAGAAGCTCTGCAGCCCTGGAAAGAATGTCTGTCTGTGTCATAGTTAGATAGAAGTAGGGGCTAGTAGTTCTATAGTGAGTTGCCCAAAGACTATAGGGAGAGCCACAAAGTCGCAATAAAGAAGCTACTCCAGTCAGTGTCGTTCATCCCAGGGGATGGATACCAGCCCACCTGCATGACTTCAGCCAGTCAAAATAAAGTACAAAGGGTTATGATTACAAAGTTGGGCAAAGAGGCTCATTTGTTTACATGGAAAGTACATTTTCCTTGTAGGTAAAGTGTAGATGCCCACAAAGGATGAGGAGATGAGGAGATAGTCACATCAAAGGGAGTCTGAATGCTAATGCTTGTTTTTGTATACACAGGCCATGTCAGAGATCCCAAAGAGACCAAGGATTTAACTGTGTAAGAAGACATTCAGGAGTGCACAAGATTATCAGATCAGTTTTAGTAATGAATTGTCCATGAGAGTAGGGATAATACAATGACCTATAAAGAGGGGAATGTAATAAAATACCAGTGACAAAGAGACTTTGCCAGAGTGATCAAAGAGCTGCTGAGGAGATTGTCAGAAGGCTGTCAGAAGGCTGTAGAAGGGTGTGTTGTTTTAGATATCAACTATTCCCTTTGTTAAGTTGCAACTATCAAGCATGTTGCCTCTTGAAAGATTCTGTAACAATCAACTAATTTCCTGTAACAAGCTGTGAGTAAAAGTCCAGACCCATTGAAGCCCTCTTTTTTCTGCATAATTATGGGATTTTTGTATATTGATTAAAAAAAACAACAAGATATTAACATTTTTGCTAGAAGATTTGTTGTATTTTTCTACAGAATGTTTAGGCTCAATTTTAAGGTCCATCAATCATTACCCTCAGCTTAAAACATTGCTTCATATTGCAATTGCGTTCCGTTAATCAGGGTTTCTATTAAGTCTCTGTTCTCATTTTGTTGTACATTCTGTTACTGGTAACCGAAACACATTGGTTACTATACACATTGGTAGCTTGTTTAAAAGTTTGATTTTCTCAATCAGGTTTTAGTAGAATGCGCTGTTGAAATAGCACTCAATGAATGGGCCGTGCCAATGCTGGGATTGCAAACATCTCCAAGTCTTCTATGAAGGCCATTCTTTCATTATTCATTTAGTCTTTTAGCAACTTAAGGGTTTGTAAATGTTCCAAATCTTCAAGCCAAGAATGCATGCTTCTTCAGTACATAAAATGAAATCCTGCAGCTTATGTTATCATTTTTCTAATAATCTACACAAAGGATGTATCAGTGAATAATACTGAAATTAAATAATTCAATATTCATTTTAATTACTTTTTTTAAATGAGTATGTAAAGCCTACTTTGACTTTAAAGGGGTTTTCCAGACTTGAACTATGTTTCTACAGTCACTTAAGATTGGTGAATCCTGACAGTGTGCATTTGTAAGATCAGGCAGGTGGTCATGTGACCACTAGTCTAGTATTGGACCGGATGGCAAAGTGCTGGTGATCCGCGCTGCTGCAGAAATGACCAGACCCACGAGGTCTTTGGCAATGATGTAGCTTTTATTTATCCTACGAGGAAGGAGCAAGATACGCTCCGAAACATGTAGGATAAATAAAAGTTACATCATTGCCAAAGACCTCATGGATCTGGTCATTTCTGCAGCAGCGCGGATCACCAGCAAATTGTCCATCCAGTCCAGTTCTTACCATGTTGTACGTGAAGGTGTGAATCCAGCAGCTATATACGCGCAGATACTTGTTGTAGGTCACACAACCATATTAGGTGAGCACTTTTCATAAAGTGATTAGCACCCTCTTTTATCTAAAGATAAGATCCTATGCACCCTTGTCTCTTACCACTATAGATACATTAGTCTAGTATGTAATCTACACAATGGTAGAAACATGCCAACTGGATTCCCAGCAATGATCTTGTGAGAGAAATAGATTAGAATCTAGTTGGCACATGGTCGCCCATATGCAAACTAGTGTTCACTTGACTGCCTCTTTGATCTGGCAATTGCAGGTAATTACACTGCCAGGATTCGCTAATCTACAGTCACATACAGTGACCCCAGAAATTTAGCTCAAGCCTGGAAAACAACTTCAAAATGTGTACTCCAAATTTTCTAGTCTACAAATATCTCCATCTTGGCCTAGAGAGGTACACATGTATCCATCTCAGTTAAAGGTGGATGTACCCCTTCAGACATTGGGGACTCAAACCAATTTCTAGAATGAAGGAATACTTGTACATTTGGTAATATAAGTAGCAAAATATACTTAATAAGGTACATTATGTACACATCATATAGAATTTTCTTTGTAAGGAAAGGATAAGCTAGATCTGATATATTATTGACAAATGAAGTCAGTTTTTTCCCGCCAGTTTGTATTTGTCACACTATAATAAAGTCAAAAATAGACCTTTTCAGTGTGACTAATCATTTTTGTATTTTCTTTTAATTTGCTTGCCGAGGATATAGCAGCTGTATTTTTGATGAGTATTGTGAATGTGCATGTAGTGTAGCATTCAGGAAACAGCCGTGCAGGTGTTCATTCCTCCAAACCATTACAGTAAGAGATATATTTGTGGAAATACACTGGTTCAGGCCAGCATGCAAAGGAACACAGCTGCTGAACGAGTTCTTCTCAAGGTTACAATTAATGCATTTTGTCCTTTTGTTGTAATGATATGATCATAAAGATTTGCGCTGCTGTCCTGATCATAATATTGTCATGCAATTTTATTCTGTATGTATTTCCAATTCTGTAGCTTTGTGCAATAACTTAAATAAAAATATCAGCTGTAGAACATTTTGTATCAATATAGTATATTGAGCATCCTTATTTCTACCTGGTAGTACTCAAAAATAGTATCTCCACATTTGTTACCTTAACTTAAAGAGATTGTGTGGTTTGAATAACTTAATGTTAGATTGTAAATCTTGGAGATGTACCAGGTAGAGAGGAAAGATAGTTGCTTTGCACTGCTGGTTAGGATCCAACCTGAGATTCAGTTAAAGAAGGATAGTTAGTAGTGATGTCACAAGACCTGAGAAGGAAAATAATTTCTTTACACAAGGAATATGGAGTCTACAAGAAGATCTGCAAAGCTTCACTAAGTAGCAGCAAAACTTTAACAAAGACGGAAATGCAATTGTCTAACAGATATCTCCATGGAAGTTAGCACCTAAACTAAGAGTTTTCTAATGAGAAAGGTTGAAGAAAATCAACACTCAAGTTTACTGCAGTTAGCTAAATAAGTAGAAAGTCAACTTGGGTGAGTGTTTCCCGTGCCACAATAAAGAGTATAATGCGGAAGAATAGCATGCATGGGTGTCATCCATGAAGGAAGCCACTCTTAAAGTTCACGTACAAAAAGCCTGCCTACAATTTGCCGGAATCCATTTTTACAAATATGAAGACTGCTGGGACTCTATAATCTGGGTTAAAGAGACTAAGACTGGAATTTACTAGAAACGATTGTCACAAGTGTGTCATGCCCTGCTGAGACCTCTGAGGTGTCTGGGATCAGAAATTCATAACATTTAGCTAATTGCAGGTCCTCTTTAGTGCCTGCTCGACGACTATCATGAGTAAAGTGGAATTATTTTGTTTCATTGCTGACAGGGTTAACATTTTCTTTTGAGAATCTTTGTAGCTTTATTCTCAGTTGCTGCACTTTACCACTCCTTTTCTCTATATAACCTCACTCATATCCTTCTTCTATGCTGGTTATAGTTCTTCTATGCTGACCTCTCCAGTGAAGCTGTTCCACTTATAGTTGTGGAGTTCCTTCCAGATTAAGCTGTAAAATCTATTTCTGTGGAGTTACTTTGTTGTTTTACTCCTGCTTGCGTGTCTCTTGCTCTCTCTCTGTTGTCTTACTGCAAGACTAGTGTCTTGCTGCCTACACATTAGTCAGGGCAAGCCCTGGGTCAGCCAAAGCCTAGGCACATGATCACACACTGGGGGCTACATCAGGGTTCCTGGTGTTGGGAAGCTACATTTCATTGATTATATCATTAATTCACAGGTATACTGCTCTATATTGAAAGAGAAGATGTTACCCTCACTCCATGACCTTGGTAGATATCCACTTTTCTAACATTCAGAGCCGGGACAAAGTATTTTGGTGTCCCAGACAGATGAAGCCAATGGCGCCACCCAGGGCCGGCGTCAGCACCCGGCGTACCTGGGCAAGTGCCGGGGCCCTGAACTGCTGGGGGGGCCCACTGGCCGTCAGGGACAGGCAGCCCTGACAGCCAGGGGCCCATTAGGTACAGACAACCATGAGAATAACCAGCCTCAGCAAGCAGCTGAGTGCTCAGCGGAGATGCCAATGCACATGGCTAATTTGCATGCGATGCAGATTAGCCATGTGCTGGCTCCAGGGAGCAGTGGAGCTTCCTCCTCTGACTACAGCATGATGAGTCATCTCTGTGCGACCTCATCATACTGCTGCAGCCAGCAGGAAGGAGGAAGCTCCACAGTCCCGGGAGCCTTCTGCCAAAAGGATGTGGTGGGGAAGAATCTGAGGAGGACACAGGGAGTGGATGGAAGGTGAGTATGATCAGGTTTTTTTTTTACAATGTGCAGCAGGATGGGGATTATATGTACCATGGAGGCTGTGTGCTGGGGTATATAGAGGCTGTGTGCTGTGGTATATAGAGGCTGTGTGCTGGGGTATATAGAGGCTGTGTGCTGGGGTATATAGAAGCTGTGTGCTGGGGTATATAGAGGCTGTGTGCTGGGGTATATAGAGGCTGTGTGCTGGGGTATATAGAGGCTGTGTGCTGGGGTATATAGAGGCTGTGTGCTGGGGTATACAGAGGCTGTGTGCTGGGGTATACAGAGGCGCTGTGCTGGGGTATATAGAGGCTGTCCTGGGTGTATATGGAGGCTGTGCTGACTGTATATTGTGGCATATGGAGGCTGCTGCTGTGGTACATGGAGGCTGCTGCAGAGGTATATGGAGGCTTTGCTGATGTATATGGAGACTGTGCTGGGGTATATGGAGGCTGCTGCTGTGCTGTATATATAATATGGAGGCTGCGATGGGCTATATATATATTATTTGGAGGCTGTGCTGTATATATAATATGGAGGCTGTGGTGGGCTGTATATATTATTTGGAGGCTGCTGCTGGGCTGCCACAGCTTCCAAATAATATATACAGCCTGGCACAGCCTCCAAATACTATATACAGGCCAGCATGGCCTCCAAATAATATATACAACCCGCAGTCTCTATATTATATATACAGCCCAGCAGTCTCCATATTATATATACAGCCCTGAACAGCCTCTATATTATATATAGAGCCCACCCACGAGCCTCAATATTATATATACACAGCATGCAGATTCTATATTATATTAATGTATCATGGTTTGTGCTAAAGGGGCCCACTGATACTGTTTCGCCCGGGGCCCACAAAAACCTGGAGCCGGCCCTGGCGCCACCCCCAGCCCAATCCAAAGGAATAGGTGAGACATAAAGATAATTGGACCCCTATTGCATTTCTCCTCTGATGGGTCAGGTAACAAGTTCTGATGACCACTTCAACTAGAATTGTTAACTTTTTCATCATAAAATACTAGCAAATGGTGTGTACTACATGGGTTTCATCATTCATTATTTACAGTCCAATTACACAATATAAGGACTAAATAGTGATATTCATCCCTGACGTCCTATATTTTAAATGACAAACTCAAGGATAGTCAAGGAAACTATAGGAAACTATATAGCTTAAGTATAATGGGGGTCAGTTGGTTTTAATTAAGGCATCCAGAATTTGATGGATACCCTAATGGAAACTAATCAAACCCCCATCATTGAAAAAAAAGATGCGTATGATGCTTTTTTGTGACAAATACAGCTTGCTCAAAACAGATGGTGCTTGTGATAATGTATTCTTATACTGGTTGTTTTTCTTGTAAAATATTATGTTTCTGGTGATACAGTATGTTCATGTAGTGATGTTTGTTCTGGTGCTGTATTTATGTATTTTGGACGACTCTGGTAATGTATTCTTGTAGTTTTGATTAATTTAGCTATGTATTTCAAGGCCCCACATAGCCACTCGTTTGATCGCCCTACAGCACTCCTCATTCGATGGCTCAACCCAGCCACACATTTGATGCCCTGACAAAGTGTATAATTTGGTAACCCTCACAGCCCATATTTGGTAGCCAAACAAAACAGGAATAAAATAAAAAGCTTACCTTCACTCAATCTAGGCTCCCTAGTTACCATTGCCATCATCTCCTCTTCTGTTTTTAATAACAGTGGGCACTAGATGGCACAATGCAGTGATGTCATTGCACCACCCAATGCCCATTGTGTGTGCTGACATCTGACTCAGTGCAGACTGACAGTAGTCTGCATCTTCTTGGTATTTCTGGCATTGCATGTAGCTGATTACAGCACCTCTGCTCCTATCCTGGGTGGAACTCACATCAATTTTATTTGCCTCTTACAGATGCAAATACAGATGATTGCAAGGAGGTAACTACAGCCGGGATGCAGGCCTGCGCCTTACCGACAGTATGCTGAATACCGATGGCAGGAGGAAGATGATGGGTAGCAGTGGGTATTCAGAAATTTCATTCAAAATGCACTCTCTCAGGGTATTCAAGAGGTAGCAACCTAGGTGGGTGCCTACTTACCCAACCCTGTCAACTTGGCAATGATCAAAAACACACATCTAAGGCCACTAAGACCTGGTGCTTTTCTTGGAAATAATGATGGTCATTAGTGATGAGCAAATATACTCGTTACTATTTGTTACTCACGTGTATTCGTACGCACAGTATTCGGGATACTCGTTACTCGGAGAATAACACTGGTGCTCGTGAGTGATGTGTCGATCGTGAACGATCTGACACATATTACTAGCTCCCTTCAGTACACAAAGGGAGTTGGCACCCAGGTGAGAGTAGCTTGAATGGTAGGCTCTCACTGGAGGGCACATCATGGTGTTGTATGCAGTGAAAACTCAAAAAAGCCCACCCTCCTGCCCTGTCCAGGAAATACTTATTTTATGGCCGGATGTGTGTGTGGAGCCTATCACTAATTGACTAACATTGGACTCACTATTCGGATGAATATGCAAGTATTAAACTCTCTACAAACCTAATGGTCATAAAAAATACTAGATGCAGTTATTTGGGCTGAATTTGTTTTTTGTATCAACTAATTTGAGTAAAACTGAAGTACAGTATTTTGTAATGAAATTATAATATTAATCTCACTTTCATGTGATAGGTGAAACATTTTTCTATGAAACTCAGTCATGTCAAAATTTTGTAAAAAGAAAATAGGGAGGGGGACAAGAGGCGCAATAGTGCCCTATCACTAGTGACACTTATTTGTGAGGGTGGTGCTGTAAAGCTGCTCACCTGGTCCAGTTGTGAACCCTACAACTGGTTTGAAGGCGTTTTTTGGAATCTATGTTCCAGCTGCTGCAGGACCTCCACCGACCACTGGATAGTGGTTTGAATCCAAGAAATAATGGGAGTGCTGGTGTGCCACGGTCCGTGCTGCTGTGGTATGGATAAACTCACCAAAGAGCAACTGAGGATATCCCTGAGGAAGGCGCTGGGTGTGGCGCTGAAACTCGTAGGAGAGAGGAGGAATAAAGAATGAAAGTACTTTTGGCTCTTTGGTGAGTTTATCCATACCACAGCAGCGCGGACCGTGGCACACCAGCACTCCCATTATTTCTTGGATGTCAAAATTTTGGAAATTGTTCTTGTGTTCATTGAGATATTGATTAAAATCTTACTTTTCAAAGGAGGTGTACTCATTTATGCTGATCGCTGTTTGTAAGGGGGCTGTTGTGACAAAACAATGAAAACCTTGCAGTCCTCCAGAGTGACTGCACTTAGGCAGCTATTAAAGAGTGCAGAAGACATCATTTTCAAGGCCTTGTTTAACGATGCGGTTTTGCAATGACTTTCTGATAATATGGTAAAATTGCTTCATTACTCATTTTTACAGCATTTCTTAAAATTGCTGCAAATAATGCATTGTGAACTCATCATGTGAGCATGGTCTAAAAGGGGTTTCTGGAAACAGAATGCTGATGGCAAAGGTCTGTCACTAGCAGGGGGGTAATTACAACAGGTGCAGGGGTTGCAATTGCACCTGGGCCCTGGAGCCTAGGGTGGCCCAAAAGTACCTTTAGCCCATAGAAAAAGACTATTGCTTATGAAGATTTGCCATTTTATAACATAATAAGCGCAGATGTACAATTTACACTGCATGCTATCCTCAGGTAGTGCTGGCTTACTTCGTGTTTTTAGAACATAAGTACATGCAGTGTGTAGGATCATGTTCACACTGGCCATTAATCTGCAACACCCAAGAAAAAAAGCAAAAATGAGCAAAAACCTTAAAATAAGTGGGACACCTTGATGTGGTGCGATGACTTTTACATTTATTAAGCTCACTTATCTACTATATAATTGCCGTAGGCATTTTCGTGTCGGCCCCCGAAAACGTGCCGTGGCTTTGTCACTATTGTGACGTCATCACGGCGAAGCATTGGCCGCGTAGCGGCCATTGCGAGCCGCTGACGTCACCACGTACGAGCGATGGCCGCGAAGCGGCCATTGCGAGTCGGTGGCCGAAAATAGAACCAGAGGCTCGGCCACAAGCTTAGCGATGTACCGCTGAGGTAGCGCGAGCAATGGCCGCGAGGCCATTGCGAGTCGCTACCTCAGCCGCCGCACTTGCCGCAAGTCCCCCTATACTTTCAATGGGGATTCATTGCGAGTCGCTACCTCAGTCGCCGCATCTGCCGCAAATCCCCCTATACTTTCAATGGGGATTCATTGCGAGTCGCTACCTCAGCCGCCGCACTTGCCGCAAGTCCCCCTATACTTTCAATGGGGATTCATTGCGAGTCGCTACCTCAGTCGCCGCATCTGCCGCAAGTCCCCCTAGACTTTCTATGGGGATCCATTGCGAGTCGCGTTACACTTGCGGCGCGGTTGCGTTAATCTCCATAGAAAGTATAGGCGGACTTGCGGCAGGTGCGGCAAGTGCGGTTTTACACTTGCGGTAAGGTTTGCCCGCGAAAAAACCCGTGGCAGACTGCGCTGTTGCTGGGTGGCAACACATTTTGCCTACCAATCACCATACTCCCCTTTGCCTACCAATCACTATGCTGTCACCTGAAGCAATTTTATAGTGTTTACTTTAACTTTTCCTCACAAATTATTCCTGCCTTGGTGATCCTGTGGACGGACGTCGGAAAACCAGTGCTGGAATCTCATCCCTACAAGACATCTTTTTGGCCAAGATAATCGATTAATAATTATTATTAATTATTAATATTAATATTATTATTAGTGTTAATATTAATTATTATTATTAATCGATTATGGCTTGGTGATCCTGTGGGACGGACGTCAGAAAACCAGTGCTGGAACCTCATCTCTACAAGATCAGCTAAGATATCTTTTTCGTTCTATATAATTGATTATTTATTATGATTATTTATTAATTATTAATTTTCGTGTTAATATTAATTATTATTATTCATATATTATTAATATTATTATAATATTGATATATTTATCATTATATGTATTTTTGGCTCAATATAATTGATTATTCATTAGGATTATTTATTAATATTATCAATTTTAGTGTTAATATTAATTATTATTATTAATTCATTATTAATATTATTATTATATTCATATATTCATAATTATATATATATATAGAGAGAGAGAGAGAGAGATTTATTGATATATTCGTTATTATATATATATATTGATATAGATATATATAATATATATATATATATATATATATATATATATATATATACATTATATAGATTTATATATATATATATATATATATATATATATATATACATGTCATATTATATATATGTATATGATTAGTATATATATATATATATTGTATATTATTCTCTGTCTCTATATATATATATAATATATATATACATGTCATATTATATATATGTATATGATTAGTATATATATATATATATATATAGTATATTAATCTCTCTCTATATATAATATTATTATTATTTTTTAATTTATTTATTTATTTTTTTTTTTTAATATTTTTAATATTTAATATTTTTAATATTTTTTAAATATTTTTAATATTATTAAATTGATTTATTATTTGTTATTTGAAGTGAATTTATTGGTATTTGAATTATTTTATTGTATTACAAAACCGCATCTGCGGCGTGGTTGCGGTAATCCGCATACAAAGTATAGGGTGACTTGCGGCAGGTGCGGCAAAACCGCACTTGCCGCACTTGCCGCAAGTCACCCTATACTTTCTATGGGGATTACCGCAACCGCGCCGCAAGTGCTCGCACTCAGCCAGCGACTCGCAATGCGGCGCGGTTGCGGTAATCTCTATGGGTATTACCGCAACCGCGCCGCAAGTGCTCGCACTCAGCAAGCGACTCGCAATGCGGCGCGGTTGCGGTAATCTCTATGGGTATTACCGCAACCGCGCCGCAAGTGCTCGCACTCAGCCAGCGACTCGCAATGCGGCGCGATTGCGGTAATCCTTATGTGATTAATCTATATATATCAGCTAAATTCTGGCTTCGCGGCCAATGTTTCGCGCTGCTAAGGCGACTCGCCATGCTCGCTGTGCGGGCATAGCGAGTCGCCTTAGAGCGACTCGCAATGGTCGCTGCGCGGGTATAGCGAGTCGCCTTAGAGCGACTCGCAATGGTCGCTGCGCGGCCAATGCTTCGTTCGTATCCACATCACCACGCTGACTCGCAGCGAGTATATAATATATATATATATGCACCCACATATATATATATATATGTATATATATATATACATGCGCACATATATATGTGAATATATATATACTCTAACTATATATACACATATATATGTATATATATATATATATATATATATATATATAATTAGATTATATACATATATATGTGTGTGTGTGTGCATATATATATATATATATATATATATATATGTGTGTGTGCATATATAAAATATATATATACATATATATATATGTATATATATATATACATGCGCACATATATATATGCAAATATATATATACTGTAACTATATATACACACATATATATGTGTGTATATATATATAGTTGGATTTTATGTATCTATCTATTATCTATTATATAATCACGAATGGGATTTTTGCCCCTTTTGAGACCGCTCTCGCTGCGAGTCAGCGTGGTCATGTGGATACGAACGAAGCATTGGCCGCGCAGTGGCCATTGCGAGCAGCTCTAAGGCGACTCGCTATGCCCGCGCAGCGGGCATGGCGAGTCGCCTTAGCAGCGCGAAGCATTGGCCGCGAAGCGGCCATTGCGAGTCATTGCTAGAATCCCGATGCATTGTGCATCGGGCACCCATCTAGTAATATATAATAGCACTACAGTATTAACTCCACAGCACTTTACCAATGTGATCATCACTTTCCCCATTGGGACTCACAATCTAAATTCCCTACCAGTATGTGTTTGTAGTGCGAGAGGAAAGCTACACAAGCAAAGGGAGAACATGTAAACTCCTTGCAAACGTTGCCCTTGGTGGGATATGAACCCAGGACCCCAGTGCTTAAAGACTGCATTGCTAAACACTGAGCCATTGTGCTGCTTGGTGTTGGGAGGTCTTATACTATGCTGCTGTTTACTGGCCAGTGTGAACAACATGCTCCTACATGTTTCAAGTATTGAATCTTATATTCTAGTAAATTTTTTACGTTTTTCTTTGTTTTTTTTCAGTAATGCAATCATGCTTTATAGCTTCCCATTGTTGGGTGTCTATGTTGAGCGCCTTTACATCACTAGACATATTTTAAATATTTCAATGCTAGGCCATTCCGATATGGGTCACCTTGAAATTGTGGTATGTTTTTATGTTTTTTTTTTTATCAAAAAAATGTTAACCAAGTACCTTATTTTATTTACTTGCACTATTGCTAATTATTTACTTATTTTAGGTTGTTTGCTGATTTTTGCTTTTTTCATGGGTGTTGCTATACATTTAACATAGATATAATAATACTGGTTCTCATAAACACTTCCACTTCTGAAGAAGTTACATGTATTTACCTGCTTTTTTGTTGTCAAGTAGAGATCAAATTATAATTTAGCTTGTTATAACATGGTACTAGTGATGGAATGATCAAAGTACTAATAATGAATTCTTTATATCTAGACAGAATAGTGCTGGTTACTATGATGCATCATCCTGCTTCAGCTCCAGTCTTGCATAAATTTCTTTAGTGTCAGCCATTCTTTAAGATTAAAGGGAGGGGCATCTGCAGTGGAATATGGAGAAACGCTGCAGGCTCCTGGGTCCAATGCGGCAATGAGGTTCTGTGTTGTGCAATCATTTCGAGGGCCTTTTAGATTTGTTTCATCTTGTTTTGATCATTTTAACAGAAAGGTGTGGCAACGTTTTGCTAGTAATAATGTTTCACACACTTCTAAAGCTTGGGTTATAATATGTCCAGACAGTATATAAAACCATACAAACAGAAAGATAAAATATGATACTATAATATGATACAATAAGATATATTATAAATTAGTGGGCATTATGTTTCTGCCTGAAAACTTGGAAGTGTGGCCTAACCGACAAGCTTCACTCGAGGACCACCAAAGAGTAAGTGTAGCCCTGAGCAGTGCCATACTGCTAACACTATAAAAAAGGATAAATAGGGAGCGCACATAGGGTGTTATCGTTTTAATAAATAGTCCAGTCCCCCCAATCGGTGTGACTCACCTGTGGTGGTTGTGAGAGCCACAACAAACTGAGAGAGCCTGGTAGTGGTCGCTGCAGGAGGCCACTGAAAATAAATGATTTCCACCGAAGAAAAAGCTGGGCTTGTTGTCCGCGCTGACCTCAAGAAGCTTCAAGTACAAAAAAAAGGTCAAACAGGTTTTGGTTTATTTGCCTACGCGTTTAGTGGCTTTAAAACTGCCGCTTCATCAGGGCCCTGATGCAGTGGCAGTTTTAAAGCCACGAAAAGCATAGGCAAATAAACCAAAGCCTGATTGACCTTTTTTTTGGACTGGAAGCTTCTTGAGGTCAGCGCGGACTACAAAGCCCACTTTTTCTTCGGTGGAAATCATACTGCTAACACTGGCAGACTAAACTGCTGCAATGGGCCTCGTGAGTAGAGGAATGATGGGGAGGCAGGATCAAAATTTCAATGGCACCTACTTCCCCAGGATGCAGATACAGATGTAATACAATGTGGGGACAGGGGGCCTGCAGCATCCGCATCTGCATTAGGTATGATGACATCACCTTTGTCCACATGATGCACAGAGTGGAGCAGCTGTTGCTAGCTGTGTAGTTTTTATATTTGTGGGCTGTGAGGACCATCATACTATGTGGGAACTGTGGGGGCCATCCTACTTTGTGGGGTTATCATAGTGTGTAGGGACTTCATAATATCTGGGCGGACATGGGCTATCATACTAAGTTGATATTGTAGGTCACGCACTTAGATTGCGCTGACTTTGCTGGATGGTGCTGTGTGTTGTGTCTGCATTTCTTCAAGAGCTGCATGAGGTACCGTTGTCAAGGTCTTATTCCTGACTTACCTCTTGTATTATATGACTGAGCTGCACTCACTATTATGCTCAGCTGGTGGTTGAGGGGTTCATGTGAGGCTTGGGTGTGAGTCACCTGGAATCTCTTTCCCTTGGCTTTAAATAGCTTTACCCCTCCTATGTCAGATGCCAGTGATAGAGTTAGGCCTCTTGGTCTTTGCACTGTGCTGATGTTCTGTTGCTGTGCTGAAGTCCTTGCTTTGGGAGTAACTGTGATTCCGGATCCGTGGGTGGAGGTAGGGGCCCTCAGCCTAGAGCTATTCAGGAGCTCTGGAAAACAGGGTGGAGACTCGGACCTCCTCACCATCAGAGGTACCTCCGAGAGCAGGGCTAGCCAGGGACCCCACTCCTAAACATGACATTATCAGAAGCCAAAACGTTTTCCTTGAGTCATTATGTCTCAGCCTGCCTCAGCTGATGCATTTTCTCGCCTGATGCAGACCATCTCTCAGGAGGTAACTGGTCTGCGAACTCAGGTAGTGCAACAACTACAGCAAGTCGTGGGTTACCTGGCGTCGGCTCATGCTTAGGCTGTGCCAGAACCCAAGGTCTTTCTTCCAGATAATGTTTTCTGGGGGAAGAGACACATTTTTCGTGTTCCGTGAAGCCTGTAAACTTTATTTCAGGCTCCGGCCCCGTTCATCTGGAAGTGAGGAACAGCAGGTGGAAATAATAGTCTCCCTTCTTAAAGGGGACCCCCAGACCTGGGCATTTTTACTCCCGGACGACTTACCATCGTTGCGGTCGGTGGAAGGGTTTTTTGCTGCTCCGGCTCAGTAGTATGGTCAACCTGATAGGTTGACCTTTGCTGAGTCTAATCTCCGTAAACGCAAGCAGGGCACATGAGCAGTGGAGGAGTACTGCTCAGAGTTTCTGAGAAGGGCAACTGACACCCAGTGGAATGACCCAACCCTCAGAAATTAGTTCTGCTTGGGTTTGTCAGCCAGACTGCAAGACACCCTGGTTCAGTATGCCGCACCTGAGTCATTGGAGGCTGCGATGTCCCTAGCCATACGGGTTGACAGATACCTGAGGGAGAGATCGAGTCCTACTTTGTCTCCTGTACCTATCTTTGCTGAGGAGACTATACCCAATGAACCCATGCAGTTGGGGGTAGTAGGTTCTTGTGTAAAGCCTCCTGTGACTACTGTTCACCAAGTGAGCGGAGCTTGTTTTTTCTGTGGCAAATCAAACCATTTTATTAAGGTTTGTCCACTTGGCTCCAAGTCAGACTCATAGTCTCAGAAGCAGCCTACCTTGGGCCATTCGGAAGGAGATGACCAGAGGGTTTATATTACTTTCCTCACTAAGTCTTCGTTCACACTATCTGCCAGGGTGTTGGTAGATGGTAAAACTGAGACTGTGCTGATACTGGTTGATAGCGGAGCGGGGTTCAATTTGATGGATTCTCGCTTTGCTCAGGCTCATGGTTTCGCCAGCAGTGCTTTAGTGAGACCCATTCCCATTGCCTCAATTGACTCCGTTCCACTAAGCCAGAAAGCCGTCTCCCAAGTGGTGTGTAATGTAAACTTGAGCATAGGAACTCTCCACCAGGAGGTTCTGTCCTGTCACCTCTTGGAGAACCTGCCCACTCCTATTGTATTGGACCTTCCCTGGCTGGAAAAACACAACCCAGTGATTGACTGGTGGGGCCCGAAAGGTTGTCACTTGGGGGGGCTTTCTGTGTGAGCAATTGCCTGGCTACATCTATTTCTACCGTACAGGTTGCACCTACTCCTACCCCTCTACCATAAGTGGTTGGGAGCGAGCCCAGAAAAGGGGATGGAATCCGGACTATGTCTCAGCTCCATGGTGGGTATATGCATCGTTCCAGGAGGAGGGGCTGGGGACGGGCAAGGTTCCTACTGTGCACTCCAGGGGAGGGAGCCCTGGGCCCCGGGAGGACACTGCTTCTGTTTGCCATCCTGGATGTGTGCCCTCTGACTGTGACCGCAGACTTGGAAATAAACATGCAGGTCCAGACCTGAGAGTGAACGAGTATGTGTGGGTCTTTTCCAAACACGAAAGGTGGAGGTGTGCTGCAGGGGGTCCTATTTCCGGGGTTAAAGGACCATTTTGGATTTCGGCCATTTGCAACCCTGTGCTGTACCGACTTGACCTGCCCTCAGTTTTGGTGACCCGTGACATCTTTCATGTCTCGTCTCTCAGGAGATGTGGATTTCCTTCGGCGATGTCTGTTGTCGAGTCCAGAGGCCTCTCTTAAAAGAGGGGGTAATGTCACGAGCTTAGATTGCGCTGACTTTGCTGGATGCTGCTGTGTGTTGTGTCTGCCTTTCTTCAAGAGCTGTATGAGGTATGGTTGTCAAGGTATTGATCCTGACTTACCTCATGTATTATACTCCAGAGCTGCACTCGCTATTATACTCAGCTGCTGGTTGAGGGGGTTGATGTAAGGCATGGGTGTGACTCACCTGGGATCCCCTCCCCCTGTCTTTAAATAGCTGTCTTCCTCCTCTGTCAGCTAATAGAGTTAGGCCCCTTGGTCTTTGTGCTGTGCAGATGTTCTGCTACTGTGATGAAGTCCTTGATGTAAGATATGTCGCCCCAGAGAAATCATCCACATTGGTAGGTGCAAGGGTACTCTAGCAACAGATGTTTATACTCTTTACTCCAGAGTCGCTAAAATTGACCTATTGCAGTATAGTGTTGATATCCACAAGCAGATGATGAACTCAAGAGGACCCTTTAGGCCTATCCCATCAATAGCAAAAAGTATATAGACATGCCCTTGTGCAGCAGCCCTGAACTTGTGGATCTGGGGCGACATATCTTACATCTAGGAAGAAAACATTACCCTATCTGTCTGGTCAATTTTTCGTTTCCTGGGTATGTTTGCCCACTGAAATTATTAATGATCCTGGCCTGTATGGGCCATAAGACGGAGCAATAAATACAATCCTTAGTACTTCTGATGAGCCCTGTAACATAAGGAAGGGCAAAGCACGTCAAGCATGGAGGAATTGTCTATAAAAATCGGGGAACACAAAAAGACCGGATGAAAGGCCTCCATTAAAAGAATACTTCAAAAGAATCTTGGATCACAAGCCAGGTTTTGAAACGGGTTCTATCCATCTCCAATACTTGCCATTCTCTTAACCTACACATAAGAAGGGACTTTTAGGTCAAACATTTTTTGAATGGGGGCTTCACATGCTTGGGATGCGTATTATTCCCCACTAGTGATGGGCGAGTCCTAAATTACTCGGAATCGCTTGACTCTAGCGAGTCCGAGCCCGGGACTCGCTACTCGTTGCGAGTCTAGCGAGTCCAATGTTAATGAATGGGGAAGCGAGTAATAGCGAGTAATGTGCGATTTACAAATCGCAGATGTGTCTCGGAAAGCGCTCGCATTGCCGTTTTGGAAACCCCACTTGCAACAGTTTTTTGCCACCGAGATGGGGTAAGGTGGTACTGATTACTTATGGGGATCCATATTGTGAAAACTGATTACTTATGGGGATCCATATTGTGAAATTTTTCTGTATGGTATATTGGACCCCATAGGTAAAACGTATGTATTTATTCTTTATATATACTACTGTAACCAGTTTTGGGCAATTGGCAATGAGGTTTTCAATGGCATATTATTATCATATGAATTGTTATGGCTATATTTGGCTATTTTAAGTGTTTTTATCTTTCTGTGTGATCATTTTTTGTCTGTGTGTGTTTTTATGATATGTAATAAACTTTGCTAAATACTTTTGATTAATTTTGGAGGTTGTATCGCTTTCTTGGACCTTTTCTTGCCAATTTTCTGTGGTGCTATAGGTGTCACCTGCTGGCGGGTTAAGTGCGTGCTAACACTTGGCAGTGAAGCAGCACACTAGTCCCTGCAAAAAAGTTTAAGTGCGCACAAGTAGTCGGCGTACGTGCTATTTGCAGCTAGGAGAGCAGCAACGCACTGGTCTGCCACAAAGAAAAGAAAACTGAAGGGGTTATTATGACCCAAAATCTATCAGGTGCAAAAATATAGGAAATAGTACCTCAGCTAAGCCTCAGATTTCAGCTATTAGGACAGCTGAGTGAGTAAGCTAAGCTATGAGGTCAGTCCTGTGTGCACTGTAAGGCTGCACCTCCCTGTCTGCCTGCCTGCCTACAGTCCTCTACACAGTACTCCTCTGTCCTCCTGGTAGCTCTCACAAGAGCTGTTTGGGTTAAATATAAGGAATCTTGAAGTTTCCCTACACTGACTGACACTCCCTATGATCTGCTCCAGCATCTATCTCACCCTGCACTAGGTCAGATCTCACAGGAATGTGGAGAAAATGGCGGTGGCAAGGCTTATATACAGCCTCGCCTCTCATACATGACATAGGCATCACGATGGACAGAAGCCAATCATAGTCCTGCCACAACCAACATGGCTGTGGCATTACTGAATATGATTGGCTAACATGCTTGTCCATCTTCACAAGTTTTCTGACCTAACACGCTAGGCTGTCTCGGAAGCTTTGTCGGAAAATAACAGATTCTGTATTCGCGAGTCCCGAATACAGTATACAGGACTCGGATTCGTAGACTCGCTCAGACTCGCTGCTGACAGCGGGTATCCGTGAAGCGGTGCGATTGTTTAAACGATTTGGGGAGATTCAAGCTACATAGCGATGTGATATAGCGAGTCTAGCGAGTGAGAAAAAGTAAACTCTGACAAAACTAGGATTGCTATTGACTTGCATTGGACTGGTTACTGTGCGAGTAATCGCTGGGAAACTCGCCGAGTACCGAGTCCTGCGAGTCCTTACTACTCGCCGAGTAACGAGTCCTAGCGAGTAGACTCGCCAATCTCTATTCCCCACTATTAGTTAGGAGTTGGAAATATGGTCATTTATGACCTTGTATAGTGGTGATTGATTGTATTCTCCCTACAGTGTATATATGTTTTGTACTGTCTGTTAATTTGTGGGTCTTGAAATTTTTTTTTTTCACTTTTGTATTAATAAAAGTAAACTTTTTAATTTAAATAAGTTGGTAATCTTGATCGTTGTGATAAAAACATAATATATTACCTCCTAATATCATTAATAGCAGAAAAATTTAAGATTCCCACCGCCCAATTGGAAAAACACCTCTTCTGCATCTGGTCCACACCAAACACATTAATAGTTGCCATCAAACACCAGATCACATACATAGCCATCAGCTTACGTTTTGGCCAAAAGATTATATAAATCAGCCACTACAACACGGTAGACTCTTTTTGGCAGGGCCCTACTCTACCCTAACCTATTAAAAATGTCTTAAATATCTAATATTCTATTTAGGTATATTTTGTATTTATATTTCTTTAAGGGAATGTGTTACATACATTTTTAAACTAATTAAAATCAGATTGTGTTATTCTTTTATCACCTGCATTTCTGATTGCAGAGTATTGCATTCTAATAAAAGACACTGTCACTCTATGTAATAAAAGAACCTGTTGAGTATACAAGGGACTTTATTAGTGTATATAATAAAAGACAAAGTTGCAGGTTCCACGTAGGCAAAGCAGGTGCAAGTGGGTGCAGGCTAGCATAAGGTGCAGGCAGGTGCTAGGACGAGGCACAGGTTAATAGATCAGGAACAAAAGCATAGTAACACGGACAAAATACTGGGAAAGGGACCTGACAACTAAACCATCTCCAGCAGTAGACCATGTTGCTCAGGCACCTCCCATTTGGGAAAGGTGCCTTACATACACTCTGCTTCTCAGCCATACTGGCCCTTTAAGAAGAGTGAGATTGCTGGATACAGTGCCTAAGCACAGTCCAGGAGACCTCTGCAGTGAGTGCAGGCCCTAGAAGCAGGAAGTGACTGACGATGCCCAAGCAGACACCGCAGACCCGTTGACGGGGTGAGTATACTGTGGACATCATTCTTCCTGTCATCGAGACACTGGCGCAGGGATCTCTTCTGGACCTGCCAGTGTATTGTAAAAGGAGTTTGTTTATTTATTAGTTTATGATATAAATGGTAACAGACTTCAAAATAAATGCTTCCAAAACATTAAGGTATGATTATAAGGATTAGTCATTTTCTGGTAGTTGTTGACCAATGTGTTTGAGATGATGATAAGGCACTTACTTAGATGGCCCTTTTTGAATTTCTGCACAAAATATGAGATATGGGAAAAATAACAACAGATTATGTTTCTGCACTAAGGCTGCCTTTAAATCATCTCACACATTGGTTAACAATAACACAAGCCAATACAATTTAACTTTTTGTAATCATCAACGATGAGAACACAACAGTTTAAATCAATTTTTCATGCTGATTTCAAATATGTTTTTATTTCTGCTCCATTACATCAACTTTTTTTTAACGATGAATTATAAATTACAGCAAGTTACTACAAGTTTGCACATATTCGCATTATATTCGTGTCCTGAAATCTAATTAATTAATGACATTCAAACAATAATAATTAAACATAAAATGTACATGTGTAGCGTGCTGCTTGTAAGTTGTAATTTCAGTAAGTAGGCTAAGTCTAAGCCATTTTAATCAAAAATGTTTGGTGGATGATTTTCTTGAATATACGATTTCATAATTGTCATGGTATAACATCTAGCAGTAGTCTGCCATCATGCTTGCATTCCAGAACCCTTGGTAGCGCCACTCCATCACCTGAATATCCTGGCGGAAGCGTTCTCCCTGTTCATCGCTCACCATGCCAAGATTTTCAGGAAAAAAGTCAAGATGGGAGTGGAACAAATGAATTTTTAGAGACATGTTACAACCCAGTTTTTTGTATGCGTCAAGCAGGTTCTGAACACTTTATGTGCTGGAGACCTGTGGTTACCAAGAAAGTTTTTACAATGCCACTTGAATGAACCGCACACACAGCAGAAACTGTCTGCATGATTTAAACAATTTCTCGGCATGGTGACACTGTTCAATGGAGAAGAATAAAATAAGGCTGTTCTTTATTTTAATGAAATAAGTTTTTTTGTTTTAACGGAATCTGAAAGACTAATCATAAATAAAGTCATTGATATTAGCGTGCAAATGAAATACTCAAGTATCCATATCTTGAAAACTATACGTGATGAAGAAAAAATAAACACAGATCTGAATTCAGCGCCAAAAATACTATATTAATAAGATAAATTTATTTCTGATGAAAATTACTTTTTGGCTTGTGTAACCAGAGAGTGGTCAATTCCCTTAAAGGGAACCTATCCCGTGGAAAAATGCTATTAACCTGAACCTGCTCAACCCCTGCACAATAAACCCCACTGCCGGGAGGAAATTGACTGTTACTGGCATCTTCCTGATTTTACTGCACATGTCTTGGGTCATGTTACGTCATGTTACTAAACTACTTCCGGGATCGTGGGCTATGTGTCCACACATGCGCACTCCATGCGGCTCCATCTTACTATACTTGAAATTTGGGTGTAGCGTTAGAGTCCATCGACAAGGTAGGGGTACTCGGATACCGGGACAGGTTGCTACTTCAGTGTGGATCACGACTGGTCAGGTCCTGGTCCAGTGCCCTGGACACTCAATGACTGAGGGGAAAACTATTTGGGATGGGGGATTATTATACGTGACGCCACCTGTGGTACCTGGAAATGTAGTTACCAGCGCTGCAGCCGGCCGCTGAGGTGATGGTGAAGCAGCTTTAGGTAGTACAGCTCCCCACAGGTGGAGCTTTACCTCAGTGCAGCGGGGTGGATGAGGGGAGTAGTAGTCCTTGGCTCTGTGTAAGTTCTCCCGGCGGCGGTGGTGAATAAAGGATACCAGTCACCAAGTAGCCCAAACAGTTCTTTTACTGATACCAGATGGATCAATAGGTACACGGTACAGTCTAGTTTGCCAATGGTTCTTTGCCATAGGTTTTGGGGGTTACCACAGAGTCTGTCAGAGGTGCCTTTCTAACTCTTTCTTGGTCTTGTTCCTTTATGAACTCTTTTGGCTCTTTACACTTGAGTCTGGTTTCTGGTCCCCGGGTCTGTTGCTTAAAGTCAGCATCTTAAACCCAGCTATGGGACAGAGGTTGACTACTTTGATGGGTGCTGTGGCACCTTCTTGATAAGGCCCTCAGGCTGCAAGTTAGCAGTTTGGGATAAACCTTACCAAACCGCCTCAGTTCCGGAGTACCGGGATGACCTGAGCACCCCAGATGGCTCCAACCAGTCCTGGAGTGCCACCTTCTTTTCTGGGTTACCTCTTCAGTTTTGGAGGTACCCTCCTGTCAGAGCTGCAGGTTACTCTGAGTCAGTCCGTTCTGCTCTTCTCACACCGTCTCCCTGACTACTGTCAACTGTCACTTACATCTCGTCTCCCGCTCAGCTTAAGCTCCACCCCCCTGGGACCTACTAAATATACAGTCCCCGGTGCTAGGCTGTCTGATTGGGATTTTGTGGTTTTGAATGCAGACTCTGAAGCTTCCCCCTCTACCTGTAACTATGGAGGCACTTACACCTTCTGTTTGGACTGCAGTACCTCCCTGTGGCATCCCGCCAGAGGGATGCCACAGTTACGCGCTCCTGCACTCCATTACATTACCAGTGCAACATTCAGCTATATGGCACCATCTTCCTTTAGATCAACTTGCCCACACTCCTCCTTGAAGCTGCCCAGGAGATGTTGTATATCCGACCTGTTTAAGCATGGTCGGACACATACATTACATAGGGGCACATTTATAAGACTATCTTGGGACAGGAACATTTTTTTAGCATATCAAATTGTGGAACCTATTTTATTCTAAGATCTATTAATTAAAATCAACAATTGTTTGTTATACAACCCCTCTAAATCTCTTTTTTTGGCCCATTTTATCTGAAGAAAACAATTATTATTATATAAGGAAGACATCCCACTTATTAGATCTGACGGGGCACACCTGTGAAGTGAAAACCATTTCCGGTGACTACCTCTTGACGCTCATCAAGAGAATGCCAAGAGTGTGCAAAGCAGTAATCAAAGCAAAAGGTGACTACTTTGAAGAAACCTACAATATAAGACATATTTTCAGTTGTTTCACACTTTTTTGTTAAGTATATAATTACACATGTGTTAATTCATAGTTTTGATGCCTTCAGTGTGAATCTACAATTTTCATAGTCATGAAAATGCAGAAAACTCTTTGAATGAGAAGGTGTGTCCAAACGTTTGGTCTGTACTGTATATGGCAACCAATCACAGACACTAGCACAATGGGTGGGGGCACAACAGCCCATCACAGACGCTGTCACAGAAAGTCGGTGTCTGTGATTGGTTGTTGGAGGTTGAGTTCAGTGAATAAACCGGAGGTTAATGAGCAGAACTTGGAAGTGGTGTTTCAAGCGTGTGGTCCTCGGTCAGTATAATGCTGCTGCTTCAATCACTGTTTTGCTTTTTTTTACAGCTTAAGCCCATACCTAATCATTTAACGATTTGAAGGAGCCGATGTGTTCCGATATAATCGTTACGCATCAAGCTCCTTCAATCGCTGGAATGGGTCCAAATAAGTGGCACTCTTGATTTCGGCTTAAATTCGTGCGACGGCTCGCGCAAAAAAAAAAAAAAAAAAAAGTTGAACCACCTCACACGTCCCACCTTGCGTCTTTCGCCACTTTTTAGGCTCCGGGCTCCCGCATGTGCCGTTGTCAGCAGAGGTGTAACTTGTTACACTGCAGACTGCGTGATGGCAAGTACGTGACACGGGTTTCCCATGGTGAAAACCCGCAGTCGAAAAATGACTGTGACATTTTCCGCAGGTCCTGGTATCCAGAGCAGAGGGACGCCTCTGCTGACACCGGCAGCTGGGGCATGATCACGTGTAGCCTAAAGAAGATGTGCAGAAATGGCGTGAAGATCGGTACGGAGGGCTGTGGGGAGGTGAGAATAAACTAATTAATCTTTTTATTACATCCTTTGTGTTGGTCTGTTTAGTGAGAGATTTACTGACTGAGCATGTCGTATCAAGCGTTAACCCGGGCGTCCGTAGTGATACATATAGATGTTATCTCGGAACCCATCTCCATAGGGGGCCCCTGATTAAAGGTCGTGTCAGATCGGACTCTGCACTAATGCATCCGATTTGGTCCGATACGGAAATACTGTATGATTTTTTTTCGTGCTAAATTTGGAGCAGGCTCCGTTAATTTAGATCCGGTAATAAACTATCGCTAGATAATCGATCGGACAAATCGATGCATTATGACAACATTCCGTGTGATCCACCATGGTGTACAGTGAAATGTCATCTGCCTTTGTTTTGACAGCATTATAAATGTCTTATGTGAACACCCTTAACCCAAACAGAATGGTGCTTTCACAACGCTGTGTGTTTGCATTGATTTGTACAAAACTTTAAGCAACAAGCTATCACGAAACAGAAGTAGGGTGTTTAAATACAGAAGTTTGACCACTTGTTTCTATTTGACTTTTCTTCTGATGTTACATCCTGGTTTGTGAAAACTAGCGCGGTAAAAATATATGCAAATTCTGCAGCGTTTGACGCACCCTCAGGCTAAGTTCACACATTGGCGTGTTTTGCTTGACGATTTGTTTCATCGCGCTTTTCAAAAATACGCAATGTGCCTTTGTCTGCCAGTAAAGTGAATTAGGTGAAATTTCACTTTTGCAGTGCAGCATGCGCAATATTTGCCAGTGCGTTTTCGGTGAGAAAAGCGCAGCTCCGTAAACAAATTGATTTCCAATGTTTTTACGCAGATGCATGCGTATGTCACCCGAGGGGAGGAAGAATCCTGCTTCCTCCTCCCCTCTGTGACAGCGTGCCGCATTAGATTTCACAGTGTATTAATATACACTGTGAAATCTAAATTAAACAGAGGCAAATGTATGTAAAATAAAAAAGAATCAATACTTCACCTGTCCGATGCCTTCTCCCGCTGTCTGGTCTCTGGTTCTAAGTGAGAGATGTACTGACAGGACCTGTGGTGATGTCAGAGGGGCGTTCCCGGGCACTCGCGGTCATGTGATACATATCACATGACCGCGAACAGCCAATCAGTGCCGGGAACACCCCGGGAACGCCCCCTCTGACGTCACCACAGGTCTTGTCAGTACACCTCTCACTTAGAACCGGAGACCGGATAGCGGGAGAAGGCGTCGGACAGGTGAAGTATTGATTCTTTTTTATTTTACATACATTTGCCTCTGTTTAATTTAGATTTCACAGTGTATATTAATACCTTACCTACCTTAAATCAATTCATCTGCGAGCATATATACACATATAACAACCACCATTGCCCTGTGAAACTCCATGCCCTGGTGTAACGTGAAATGTCATCTAGACACCTTCATGTTTATGCAATTAAATAAATTCTTAAGTTGACATCCATTATGTACCTTCACATTAGGAATGTACACTGAGCAAACACTTCAGACAACACCCAAATAATCTTACACAAAGATTTCCAAGCACACAAGACAGTATTCATGAAAAAAAAGTCAAAAAGCTGTAGAACAGAGTGTAAATTACCTCTAATCCACTATGGTACTCTATTAGCGAGAATTAATAGCTCCTCCTCCTTAGCATGGCACCTTTTTGTCTGCTAAAAATTGTAGCGATACATTGTGTGTATAATTATTTATCATATCATAATTTTTATGCAGATTTTCCTGCTCCAAACTGTGAAAACTTTAATGAAGCACATTAGGTGATGTTCAGTTATGGGCAAACCCGAATCATGAATTTCAGAATCCGTATCGAACATCTAGAGTTCGGGCACAGACCCTGAACATGGACTCCACTGAGAAGTCTGTGTTAGGTTGCGTTCACACATTTGCGTATTTTGCTGCGCTTTTTTGCGCGCGCTTTTTGCCGCGTTTTTCGGCCGTGCAAAAAAGCGCAACAAAATATGCAAGGGCTTTCACACACTGTGCTTTCTTTACTCCAGAAAGCGCAGTGATGTCACAGAGGGGAGGAAGAATCCTGCTTCCTCCTCCCCTCTGTGACAGCCCCATTAGATTTCACAGTGTATTAATATACACTGTGAAATCTAAATTAAACAGAGGCAAATGTATGTAAAATAAAAAGAATCAATACTTCACCTGTCCTACGGCTTCTCCCGCTATCCGGTCTCCGGTTCTAAGTGAGAGGTGTACTGACAAGACCTGTGGTGACGTCAGAGGGGGGCGTTCCCGGCGCTGATTGGCTGTTCGCAGTCATGTGATATGTATCACATGACCGCGAGTGCCCGGGAACGCCCCTCTGACATCACCACAGGTCCTGTCAGTACATCTCTCACTTAGAACCGGAGACCAGACAGCGGGAGAAGGCGTCGGACAGGTGAAGTATTGATTCTTTTTTATTTTACATACATTTGCCTCTGTTTAATTTAGATTTCACAGTGTATATTAATACACTGTGAAATCTAATGGGGCTGTCACAGAGGGGAGGAGGAAGCAGGATTCTTCCTCCCCTCTGTGACATCACTGCGCTTTCTGGAGTAAAGAAAGCGCAGTGTGTGAAAGCCCCTGCGTATTTTGTTGCGCTTTTTTGCGCGGCCAAAAAAACGCGGCAAAAATCGCGCGCAAAAAAGCGCAGCAAAATACGCAAATGTGTGAACGCAGCCTAACACAGACTTCTCAGTGGAGTCCATGTTCAGGGTCTGTGCCCGAACTCTAGATATTCGATACGGATTCTGAAATTCATGATTCGGGTTTGCCCATAACTGAACATCACCTAATGTGCTTCATTAAAGTTTTCACAGTGTGGAGCAGGAAAATCTGCATAAAAATTATGATATGATAAATAATTATACACACAATGTATCGCTACAATTTTTAACAGACAAAAAGGTGCCATGCTAAGGAGGAGGAGCTATTTATTCTCGCTAATAGAGTACCATAGTGGATTAGAGCTAATTTACACTCTGTTCTACAGCTTTTTGACTTTTTTTTCATGAATACTGTCTTGTGTGCTTGGAAATCTTTGTGTAAGATTATTTGGGTGTTGTCTGAAGTGTTTGCTCAGTGTACATTCCTAATGTGAAGGTACATAATGGATGTCAACTTAAGAATTTATTTGATTGCATAAACATGAAGGTGTCTAGATGACATTTCACGTTACACCAGGGCATGGAGTTTCACAGGGCAATGGTGGTTGTTATATGTGTATATATGCTCGCAGATGAATTGATTTAAGGTAGCATTTGTAGAGATATTTTACTTTTAATATTAGTAGTGCAGTCTTGAGAAAGTGAAAATTCCCACTTATATGTATATAATTCTCTAGTGTGGTTTCAATATGTAGGTTGGCTAATAGTGCGAATGTATGTATATGGCTGAAAATCCCACACATCTCAGCTACATGTTTCACAGCACTAGACCACATTCTGATAAAGACTAGTTGCTACTTGCTGCAAATGTATACATTTCATGGTTTGATGAATGGTTGTAGAAGGTTTTTATTTAGTACATAAGTGCACAATATTACCAATCTACACAGTTTCTATAGAATTAGATCATCCGAAAAGCAATAACTATAATTGTGGAATCAGAATAGCCCCTTTGGTGGGGAGCAGTGGGCAGTTGTGTAAACTCAGAGCTTTCTAGTAGAGTTTCAATGAAAGTAAACCACAGGATTATTACTGATCACAATTTGCAGAATATTCAGCATGTGTATTAGACTGAGTTCAAACTAGAGTATGAAAAATTGTTCGATTTTCATTGAGAAAACATGGATGACCTTCATCCATATTTTCATCTGTATTATCATTCGTAATCAATCATTAAGGGCTAAGACACCAGCTCACTATTGGTCATAAGTATGACAAGTACCAATGGACGTCGATGGGTCCGTGAACATGTACAGCATACAGATTATATTTGTGTGACATCTGTACTGATTTGTATGTATAAAAGATGTACAAAGATAACAGATAGAGAAAGATGATAGATAGAATTGTGAAAAAAATAATTAACGCGATGTGGGTTGCCCCTATTTTTTATAACCAGCAAAGGTAAAGTATGCAGCTGTGGGCTGATATTATCAGGCTTTGAAGGTCCATGGTTATAGGGTCCTTCCGAGCCTAAAAATATCAGCCCGCAGCAACCCCACATTAGATTCACCAATTCTAGGGCTTTGCCACGGCTCTTCCCGATTGTCATGCTGCTTTGGTAATCGGCGTAATTAATTATAGGGTTGATGTCAACTGTGAAATGTCAGCCGGCATCAAGCTCTAGTGGTAATAATGGAAAGGCACCTATCATTCACCCCCAATGCTAACTCAGTAATCCAAAAAAAAAACACACATGCACGAAAGATTTATTTCAATAAACACAACCAGAAACTTTCCCTTGTTTATCATTTTATTCAAAAAGAAAAAAAACAAATATGTAGCTCCAATGTAGTCCAGGGAGTTTGCTGTAGTCTATCAAATCTGTTGTGGTCCAAAAAAGAATATTTGAAAAAACCACAAACATACAAACACAGAGAAATAAAACAAACTCACATGAACTCACATGAATCTTGACAGCACCATGGCTACTTCAAATGAACAGCGGATCAGCCTCAGATGACTTCACCGCCGGCTTTCCTGCTCTGTTCTGCGCTCCCCACTCCATGATGCCCCCTCATCACTCCCCCCACCGCCTCCCCGTCTGATCCTAAGTTAGGACCAGGCGGGGGGAGCAGCTGCAGGGAGCAGGGAGGGGGCATCAGGGAGCAGGGAGCGCAGCACAGAGCAGGAAAGCCAGCGGTGAAGTCTTCTCACTGCTGCCCGCTTTCGCGCCCGAGTCCTTCGCTCCCCGCTCCCTGGTAGGGATGGGCGAGTCTACTCGCTAGGACTCGGGACTCGGCGATTCTGAAGGTACTCGCAGGACTCGTTACTCGGCGAATCTCCCAGCTTGGACTCGCACAGTGACGAGTCCAATGGAATTCAATGGCAATAAGCTTGACTCGTCACAGATACCCGCTGTCAGCAGCGAGTCTGAGCGAGTCTACGATTCCGAGTCCTACGAGTCTACGAATCCGAGTCCTGTATACTGTATTCGGGATTCGGACTGTGGAATACAGAATCTGTTATGTTGCGAGTCAGCACAGCGTGCGTGTTAGGTCAGAAAACTTGTGAAGATAGCCAATCATAGTCAGTAATGGCATAGCAAAGTTGGTTGTGTCAGGACTATGATTGGCTGCTGTCCATCGTCATGCCTATGTCATCTATGACAGGCAAGGCAGTATATAAGGCTTGTCCCCGCCATTTTGGGCACATTCCTGAGACGATTATAGGGAGAGAGAGATATATGCTGGAGCAGATCAGGGATTGTCAGTGTAGGGAAGATTCCTTATATTAACCCAAAAAGCTCTTCTGAGAGCTAGGAGGAGGACGGAGTAGTGCTGTGTAGGCAGGCAGGCAGGGAGGGAAGGAAGGAGAAGCCTTAGTGCACACAGGACGGACCTCATAGCTTAGCTTACTCACTCAGCTTTGCTAACAGCTGCAGTCAGAGGCTTAGCTGAGGTGCTGTTTCATTTTTGTTTTTGCACCAGATCGATTTTTGTTCCTAATAAGCCATAGAGCGTTATTTTTTCTGTGGCAGACCAGTGCGTTGCTGCTAGCACGTACTCCACCTTAGGGAGTGTAGTGTGCGGCTTCACTGCCAAGTGTGACAGCGCACACTTACCCCGCCAGCAAGTGACGCATTCAGCTAACCTAACCACATCTCGGTGGCTGTGCGCACTTGAAACTAATTTTTTTAGGGAGTGTAGTGTGCGGCTTCACTGCCAAGTGTGACAGCGCACACTTACCCCGCCAGCAAGTGACGCATTCAGCTAACCTAACCACATCTCGGTGGCTGTGCGCACTTCAAACCAATTTTTTTAGGGAGTGTAGTGTGCGGTTTCACTGCCAAGTGTGAGAGCGCACACTTACCCCGCCAGCAAGTGACGCATTCAGCTAACCTAACCACATCTCGGTGGCTGTGCGCACTTGAAACTAATTTTTTTAGGGAGTGTAGTGTGCGGCTTCACTGCCAAGTGTGACAGCGCACACTTACCCCGCCAGCAAGTGACGCATTCAGCTAACCTAACCACATCTCGGTGGCTGTGCGCACTTGAAACTAATTTTTTTAGGGAGTGTAGTGTGCGGCTTCACTGCCAAGTGTGACAGCGCACACTTACCCCGCCAGCAAGTGACGCATTCAGCTAACCTAACCACATCTCGGTGGCTGTGCGCACTTGAAACTAATTTTTTTAGGGAGTGTAGTGTGCGGCTTCACTGCCAAGTGTGACAGCGCACACTTACCCCGCCAGCAAGTGACGCATTCAGCTAACCTAACCACATCTCGGTGGCTGTGCGCACTTCAAACCAATTTTTTTAGGGAGTGTAGTGTGCGGTTTCACTGCCAAGTGTGAGAGCGCACACTTACCCCGCCAGCAAGTGACGCATTCAGCTAACCTAACCACATCTCGGTGGCTGTGCGCACTTGAAACTAATTTTTTTAGGGAGTGTAGTGTGCGGCTTCACTGCCAAGTGTGACAGCGCACACTTACCCCGCCAGCAAGTGACGCATTCAGCTAACCTAACCACATCTCGGTGGCTGTGCGCACTTGAAACTAATTTTTTTAGGGAGTGTAGTGTGCGGCTTCACTGCCAAGTGTGACAGCGCACACTTACCCCGCCAGCAAGTGACGCATTCAGCTAACCTAACCACATCTCGGTGGCTGTGCGCACTTCAAACCAATTTTTTTAGGGAGTGTAGTGTGCGGTTTCACTGCCAAGTGTGAGAGCGCACACTTACCCCGCCAGCAAGTGACGCATTCAGCTAACCTAACCACATCTGGGTGGCTGTGCGCACTTGAAACTAATTTTTTTAGGGAGTGTAGTGTGCGGCTTCACTGCCAAGTGTGACAGCGCACACTTACCCCGCCAGCAAGTGACGCATTCAGCTAACCTAACCACATCTCGGTGGCTGTGCGCACTTGAAACTAATTTTTTTAGGGAGTGTAGTGTGCGGCTTCACTGCCAAGTGTGAGAGCGCACACTTACCCCGCCAGCAAGTGACGCATTCAGCTAACCTAACCACATCTGGGTGGCTGTGCGCACTTGAAACTAATTTTTTTAGGGAGTGTAGTGTGCGGCTTCACTGCCAAGTGTGACAGCGCACACTTACCCCGCCAGCAAGTGACGCATTCAGCTAACCTAACCACATCTCGGTGGCTGTGCGCACTTGAAACTAATTTTTTTAGGGAGTGTAGTGTGCGGCTTCACTGCCAAGTGTGACAGCGCACACTTACCCCGCCAGCAAGTGACGCATTCAGTTAACCTAACCACATCTCGGTGGCTGTGCGCACTTGAAACTAATTTTTTTAGGGAGTGTAGTGTGCGGCTTCACTGCCAAGTGTGACAGCGCACACTTACCCCGCCAGCAAGTGACGCATTCAGCTAACCTAACCACATCTCGGTGGCTGTGCGCACTTCAAACCAATTTTTTTAGGGAGTGTAGTGTGCGGTTTCACTGCCAAGTGTGAGAGCGCACACTTACCCCGCCAGCAAGTGACGCATTCAGCTAACCTAACCACATCTGGGTGGCTGTGCGCACTTGAAACTAATTTTTTTAGGGAGTGTAGTGTGCGGCTTCACTGCCAAGTGTGACAGCGCACACTTACCCCGCCAGCAAGTGACGCATACAGCAACACCTAACTCCAACTTGGTGACTGTGCATTCATCTACAATGTCTCAAAAAAAAACAATTACCAAAAAGGATGTTGCAAAGGGACAGGGACGAGCTCGTGGCCGCAGCAGTCTTGCCCAAGAAGGCACTGGTACAAGTACACAGCCTAGGATTGATAGAACGTCCTTTTTTCTACCTAGAAATCCCAGTACTCAAAGAAAACGTGTGTTGAGGCCGGATGAGCATGACAAGATAACATCTTGGATGGCTCAGACGCCCTCGACCACTGGTTCTTGCAGTACGCAATCATCCGTGGCAAGACATTCTAGTGTCGCTACAGACAATGCAGCGCCATCCAATCCTCAAAGTCGTCATATTGCCTCAACCCATCGGCAGCCAGAGGAAAATTTGAATATGGACCTTGGTCACTCGGATGACTTATTCGGTTCTTATCAAGGGGTTTCTTTGTCACTGCCTGACGAGATACTTGAAGTAGACGAAATGTCTACTCATGGCCAAAGTTTGGAAGTAGCGCGTCCTGAGGAAAGACACTTTCACGAAATGCAAACAGTATCTCAGGAGGTGGATGATGATGAGGATGATGAGACACACATCTCATCTGGCCAGCCTGCTCAGTCAGTTTATCCAGAATCCTTTGAACTGGAAGGGGTGGATGATGACACCACAGATCCTACCTGGATTGCTGAATTGCATAGCCAAGAGAGCAGCCAGGAGGACGAAAGTGGCTATGTACCACTGGCAAAATCACAAAGGCGTACTGTCTCCAGAACACAAACTGTGAGAACAGTTGCCCAAATAGCGTCAACTGTGGCACAAACTGTGCCAACTGTTGCACAAACTGCAAACACAGTTGCCCAAAATGTGTCCACAGTTGGTGTTGAACAGAGTCATCCTCCTCTTCCTCCAATTAAAAATAAAGGACGAACAGCCAGTGTGTGGAAATTTTTTAAGGATAGCCCAACATTACCAAATATGGTTATCTGTAAGATGTGCCAGGCAAGGCTTAGCAGAGGCACGGTAAAAGGAAACCAGAGCACCAGCAGTATGCGCAAGCATATGTCTCTTAAGCACCCAATTCAGTGGGCACCCTATCAGGGTTCAAAATCAGTGCCTTCTGATCCAAACACTTCCAGGCCACCTCAGATACATCCTTCACCAGCAAGTGTTCAGGCTTCAGCTCCTGCTCAAGCGTACTCCTCCCAAGGTGCTTTACAAGACAGACATGACAGTAGTCAATCCTCTTGTCAGTCTGGTCCAAACGTGCAGTTGTCAGTGCCACAGCTGTATGAAAGACAGCGGAAGTTCCAACCGACACACCCATATTCCCAAAAAGTGACAGCGAAAATAGCCAAGTTGTTAGCTGTGGAAATGCTGCCGTTTAGGCTTGTGGGTACAGAGTCTTTTCGGGAGTTGATGGCTGAGGCAGCACCACGATACTCTGTACCCAGCCGGTACTTTTTCTCACGTAGTGCCGTTCCCGCCTTACACCAGCACGTGGTTAACAACTTAAAACGTGCTTTAACAAATGCTGTCACCGCCAAAGTCCACCTAACTACGGACACGTGGACAAGTAGTTGTGGACAGGGCAGATACATTTCACTAACGGCTCACTGGATCAACCTGGTGGAGAGTGTCCCAACTTCTAAAACTGTACCATCTGACATACTTCCAACTCCACGAATAGCGGGCCCAACATCATTCCGGGTGTCTGCCTCCTCATATATGTCCAGTGCCCAATCTGCTTCTGCCACTTCCTTGTCCACTGCTGAGCCTCAAGCACCATCACGTCCGAGTTGGGAGCTTTGCAGTACTGCTTCTGCAAGGCGACAACAGGCTCTTCTGAAGCTTATCTGCCTAGGTGACACACGTCACACTGCAACAGAGTTGTGGAAAGGTCTCAAGCAACAGACCGATGAGTGGCTGGCCCCACTGGAACTACAACCAGGTCTAGTTGTGAGCGATAATGGTGCAAACCTTGTGGCGGCAATAAAGCACGGTAAACTTGTACATGTGCCTTGCATGGCTCATGTCCTGAACCTGGTAGTTCAGAAATTCCTCAAAATATACCCAGAGTTATCTGAGCTACTGGATAAGGTGAGGCGAATTTGCGCCCACTTTAGACATTCGTCCACAGCAGCTGCAAGTCTTTCTGCCCTTCAAATCCAATTTAACTTGCCGAAACACAGGCTAATTTGCGACATGCCTACGCGATGGAACTCCACCTTCCATATGCTGGCAAGGTTTAATGAGCAGCAGAAGGCAATAGCGGAATTTCAGCTGCAACATGCCCGTCAACCTGGAAGTCATACCACACACATCGGTACTTTCGAGTGGGTCTGGATCGCTGACCTTTGCGAGTTGCTGGATAACTTCGAATACTGTACCAAACTCGTCAGTGGGGATCAGTCGATTATAAGTCTCACCATCCCCATGCTCTGCCTGCTCCAAGAATCCCTATTGAATCTCAAAACAGATGCTTTGAGAGCACAGCGGATGGCTATGGAGCCAGAATTGAACATCGCTGATCCTAGCCACCCTAGCCAATATCAGCAGGCTACATTGGTTCAGGAAGATGTTGATGAGGGTGATGATGAAGAAGATTTATTTTTCTCTGGTACTGATGTGAACCCTGATGGGACTCCCAACCCTACGTTTATGTCGGTACAGCATGGGTGGGCTGAAGAGGAGGAGGCGGACACCGATTTAGAGGCCACGACGCGTAGTGATCTTCATTCTGTTGTAACCGAGGAGATGAGTCTTTGCAGCTTAGCACACATGGCTGAAGTAATGTGTCAATGTGTCTCCAAAGATCCACGCGTCATACACATCTATGACAGCGACCTCTACTGGTTGTCAACGTTTTTGGACCCACGGTACAAAGACAAATTTCAGTCGCTGCTGTCGCACTCATCCAGGGGCTTAACGATGGATCATGTAAAGAGGGTTCTTCTTGATATTTTGCTGGCAATATCACCGTCTGAATCCGCTATACATCGAAGAACCAGCTCTTTCCAACAGCAGCCTTTGGTTGGGACACAAACGCCATCAATGACAAGAAGAGGTGGGGGTAAGATGTCCGCCAACTGGGCGATGTTCAACAGACCTTCCAATCAAGAACGTAATTTGACTACGGTGACCTTGAGTAGGAGACAACAATTGTCCAACATGGTGCAGCAGTATCTCAGTGACAGTACCAGCTTCCTAACCGACCCTTCTGTACCCTTTAATTACTGGGTTTCCAAGCTGCACACTTGGACTGAGCTGTCATTGTATGCCTTGGAGGTGCTGGCATGCCCAGCTGCTAGTGTGACATCAGAGCGTGTTTTCAGTGCCGCTGGGGGTATAGTCACTGATAGAAGGTCCCGCCTCACCACAGAAAATGCCGACAGGCTCACTCTAATTAAATTCAACAAGGATTGGATATCATCACAGTTCCTAAGCCCTCCTGACGACAGTACACAATCCTAGATTAACCTAATCATAATTTATATGATTGGGATATTGCGCTGTTAACAATATGCCCATTTTGGACAGGAATTAATGACAAGTCCCGTAGCTCTGTTGATTTCATTCGGCACCCAGTCCAAGCAATAATATGCTATGGGCCAAGCGCCCTGCTTTATGTAAAAAAATACGTTATTAAGCCCTTTGGGCTAATTTTTTGAGGCACCAAGCCTACGACTGCATAGTTGGCCTTGCTTCTTCTATGCTCCGAGTCCAAGCAATAATATGCAATGGGCCAAGCGCCCTGCTTTATGTAAAAAAATACGTTATTAAGCCCTTTGGGCTAATTTTTTGAGGCACCAAGCCTACGACTGCATAGTTGGCCTTGCTTCTTCTATGCTCCGAGTCCAAGCAATAATATGCAATGGGCCAAGCGCCCTGCTTTATTTAAAAATATACTTTATTAAGCCCTTTGGGCTAATTTTTTGAGGCACCAAGCCTACGACTGCATAGTTGGCCTTGCTTCTTCTATGCTCCGAGTCCAAGCAATAATATGCAATGGGCCAAGCGCCCTGCTTTATGTAAAAAAATACGTTATTAAGCCCTTTGGGCTAATTTTTTGAGGCACCAAGCCTACGACTGCATAGTTGGCCTTGCTTCTTCTATGCTCCGAGTCCAAGCAATAATATGCAATGGGCCAAGCGCCCTGCTTTATTTAAAAATATACTTTATTAAGCCCTTTGGGCTAATTTTTTGAGGCACCAAGCCTACGACTGCATAGTTGGCCTTGCTTCTTCTATGCTCCGAGTCCAAGCAATAATATGCAATGGGCCAAGCGCCCTGCTTTATGTAAAAAAATACGTTATTAAGCCCTTTGGGCTAATTTTTTGAGGCACCAAGCCTACGACTGCATAGTTGGCCTTGCTTCTTCTATGCTCCGAGTCCAAGCAATAATATGCAATGGGCCAAGCGCCCTGCTTTATTTAAAAATATACTTTATTAAGCCCTTTGGGCTAATTTTTTGAGGCACCAAGCCTACGACTGCATAGTTGGCCTTGCTTCTTCTATGCTCCGAGTCCAAGCAATAATATGCAATGGGCCAAGCGCCCTGCTTTATTTAAAAATATACTTTATTAAGCCCTTTGGGCTAATTTTTTGAGCCACACAGGCTAACAAGCTTATCATGGTTTGGGAGACACCCTGGCTAACAAGCTTTGTATGGCCCTTAGACCTACATGTATACCAAAAATGGGAAACAGCCCCTTGGGCTAATTTTTCGAGCCACACAGGCTAACAAGCTTATCATGGTTTGGGAGACACCCTGGCTAAGAAGCTTTGTATGGCCCTTAGACGTACATTTATACCAAAAATGGGAAACAGCCCCTTGGGCTAATTTTTTGAGCCACACAGGCTAACAAGCTTATCATGGTTTGGGAGACACCCTGGCTAACAAGCTTTGTATGGCCCTTAGACCTACATGTATACCAAAAATGGGAAACAGGCCCTTGGGCTAATTTTTTCAGGCACCAATCCTATGCCTGCATCGTGGGCGTTGCTTGGACTATCATCCTGCTGGAGCCTGTTGAAGGGTCCCACTGTACGCTCCATACAAAACGCGTAGACGCGATGTGTAGCATGTAGACGTCCCAGCCTCTCACATGTGTGTTCATAGTCTTGTTGCCATAGCGAGGCATAAAGTAACCCCACAAACACAGGCACTGTTTGTCATCAACAGTTGTATGTGGAGTCATGATTTGACACTTAGTAACCAAGGTGACTTCATGCGCCATGCGGGCCGTAAAGTACTTGCTAATGATGCTCTCTCCCCTGTCCACCACGCCAACTGTCTCGGGGTAATCCTTGACTCCTCCCTCTCCTTCAAGCCCCACCTCTAGTCCCTAACCAAGTCCCTGTGACTCCAACTCAAAAATATTTAACCAATTCGGTCGTTCCTCAATCCTGACACTGCTGAAACACTCATAAATGCCCTCATCATCTCCCGCCTTGACTACTGCAACCTCCTTCGCATAGGTCTCCCTGCCAACTCTCTTGCAACTCTCCAATCTATACTAAACTCTCCTGCCCGGCTAATCCATCTGTCCTCACGCTACTCCCCTACATACCCCCTCTGCCAAGCCGTTCACTGGCCCCTACGGCCCACAGAGAGCTCACTTTAAAACACTGACCATGACATTCAAAGCCTTACACAACCTATCCCCACCATACATCTCCGACATGATCTCCCGATACCATCCCTCACGCAACCTGCGTTCATCCCAAGAAGTTGTCCTACAGTCCACCCTCATCTCCTCTTCCCACAACCGCATACAGGATTTCTCCCGGTCATCCGCCATGCTATGGAACTCCCTGCCCCACCTCATCAGTCAGTCGCCTACCCTCTGAACCTTAAAGATACTTATAAAGACTCACCTCTTCCGACAGGCCTACAACCTGCCATGAGACCCCGCTACACGCCCCACGACCGACACCTTCCCCACCCTATTGTATCCCCACCCACCCCTCGTAGAATGTGAGCCCACGCGTACAGGGTCCTCTACTATTGTACCTGTATGACCTTATTGTCTGTGTTTATTGTACTTGTCCTTCTCTACCTTTTCCTCATGTACAGCGCCATGGAACCTATGGCCGCTATATAAATAAATAATTATAATAATTATGATGACTTGAAGCCCAACCAAAAAAAAAACTCCACATTCATTCCTTGAAAAAAAGACAGACACAAAGCTTGTTTTTAAAACGGTGTTTAAAAAAAAAAATGGCAGCACTGTTTGGACATTCCAACAAATACTACCTTTAATTAAGGTAACTACATCCAAAAAAATAAATGGAGCCCTACAGGTCCTGGTAGCTGGGCTGTCCGTCCTGCAAAAGGTCAAGGGCCCCACGGATGGCCTGGCCGAACCCTTCAGGGTGGATCATCTGAACAGGTCTAGGGAACGGTGGTAGGTCCCTGTTCGCTGGCCACTGGCAGTGAGGCAAAGCCCTGTGGGGTGGGACTTGGCTGTCCCGTGTTGTGGGCCTGCCCAGCCTGGTAGAGTTTATTTTCCAGCCATCCAAATACTGGAACACATCACCGGGGTCGTTTCCTGGCTGACAGGCTTCCAGCACTATCTGTAATGCTGACCTTGCCCGCAGTAGCCTGTCAAATGGAATATTATCCATGAATGGTATAATACTGCGGGCAAAGTCAGCATTACTTTGTTGCACACTTAATTGTGCAGACCCCGGGATGGGACCATAAGCTGGGCCTGCCGCTGGTGGTGCTGGCCCTGCCGCTGGTGGTGGCGGTGGTGGTGCTGGCCCTGCCGCTGGTGGTGGCGGTGGTGGTGCTGGCCCTGCCGCTGGTGGTGGCGGTGGTGGTGCTGGCCCTGCCGCTGGTGGTGGCGGTGGTGGTGCTGGCCCTGCCGCTGGTGGGGGCGGTGGTGGTGCGGACCCTGCCGCTGGTGGCGGTGGTGGTGGTGGTGGCGGGGACGGCGGTGGTGGTGTTGATGGGCCTGCCGCTGGTGGCGGCGGTGGTGGTGCTGGCCCGGCCGCTGGTGGCGGCGGTGGTGGTGCTGGCCCTGGCGATGCTGGTGGTGGTGGTGGTGGTGGCGGCGGCGGCGACGGCGGTGGTGGTGGTGGCGCCGGCCGTGGTGGTGGTGGTGGGTGTTCTCCACGCCGCCTTCTGTTTGGCGGTGGAGGGTTCACAGCACGCCGCCCTCTGTAGTAAGCTTCTCTGTGGGTAAAGTAAAAAAAAATTTGGTGAATGCATTGCATTTGGAAACAAAAACATAGGTCAAACATTAAGTTGCACGCTTTTTAGACTCTGTGTATCTGTGTATTATTAATCAGATATTTGTTATTATTATGAAAGAATAACCAACTGTACATAACATAAAGGAATACGTGACTTTCTTTGCTAATTCCATACTAATACATAATCTTTCACCCCCTGATTAACACCCACCCCCCCCCCATCCCATCTAATCTAGACAATCGATAACACCAATGGTTCACATGAAAAAAAAAAGTCCCCCTGACTTCACTTTTTACTTGACATACTTAATTCACAAAACGTTTAGCTTATATCATCTATATAAAGCAGGGAAGGGGTTGAAAGGTATACAATATATATATATATAATCTATTTATATAATCGGGAGTTTGAAATTCCGGCACTGTAGCCTAATCCCAAACTCCTTAGCGTCACTGCGAGCGGAGACGCGTATGCGCCTTCGCGAGCCGCAGACGCTTAACTCACACAGCCGCTATAGCGTTTTCTCGAGCGGCCTCGCGCCCTCCGCTCACAGCAAGACCTGCGCCCCTCACAGCGCCCAATCCGCCCCGGCATGCTGGCATTTGTACTTCCCCGTCTGTGCACCCACAGGTCTTAGCAGATCACTGATGCTGACAGCGGGGGGGGACAACACAGACAATCAAATCAGGAGGAGGTCAGTGTCAGGAGGAGATGACAGACGCCCGCCGGGGCCTGTGACACTGCAGAGGTCACAGCGGGGCTGTGTGTGCGGACAACGGGGAGGCCGGGGGCTACGGACGTACCGGACACGTCCTCTGCTCCTGGAGATGTGCCGCGGTTCCGCGCTCGCAGCGTATCTGACGCTGGAGCTGCGCTCACCACGCCCACACCACGCCCTCTGCCAAACAACCCACACCTCTCACTAACCTCCTGCAGCTAACCACACCCCATGTTTACCTTTGCCATAATGTCATTTAGCTGCGGCCGCTATCTTTAATAAGGTCAGAAATTATGGCAGTAATCGGATCTCTGCTCCCTCTAGCACGCCCCAACACTGTAGCACCATCTATTAACCCTATTCTCATCACCTATATACTCTGCTACCCACAGAGCCGTCTTTATACTCTGCTACCTCAGACCCGCCTGTATACTCTGCTACCTCAGACCCGCCTGTATACTCTGCTACCCACAGACCCGCCTGTATACTCTGCTACCCACAGAGACGCCTGTATACTCTGCTACCTCAGACCCGCCTGTATACTCTGCTACCCACAGACCCGCCTGTATACTCTGCTACCTCAGACCCGCCTGTATACTCTGCTACCCACAGACCCGCCTGTATACTCTGCTACCCACAGAGACGCCTGTATACTCTGCTACCTCAGACCCGCCTGTATACTCTGCTACCCACAGACCCGCCTGTATACTCTGCTACCTCAGACCCGCCTGTATACTCTGCTACCTCAGACCCGCCTGTATACTCTGCTACCTCAGACCCGCCTGTATACTCTGCTACCCACAGAGACGCCTGTATACTCTGCTACCTCAGGCCCGCCTGTATACTCTGCTACCCACAGACCCGCCTGTATACTCTGCTACCTCAGACCCGCCTGTATACTCTGCTACCCACAGACCCGCCTGTATACTCTGCTACCCACAGAGACGCCTGTATACTCTGCTACCTCAGACCCGCCTGTATACTCTGCTACCCACAGACCCGCCTGTATACTCTGCTACCTCAGACCCGCCTGTATACTCTGCTACCTCAGACCCGCCTGTATACTCTGCTACCCAGACCCGCCTGTATACTCTGCTACCCACAGAGACGCCTGTATACTCTGCTACCTCAGACCCGCCTGTATACTCTGCTACCTCAGACCCGCCTGTATACTCTGCTACCTCAGACCCGCCTGTATACTCTGCTACCCACAGAGCCACGTGTATACTCTGCTACCCACAGACCCGAAATGGAACCTAATGTATATATTAATAAATAATACAAAATGTACACAACAGTGCTGCAGACACATACCTTGGCATACGGGCCACCGGGTGAAGGAAGGACAGCCGGTCATAAAAATGGTAGTGGTTGGGCAATGGAGCGGCTCCCGGTTGTCTCTCAGAGTACTGCCGGTACTGCTTCTTATGCTGGTCCCGGCAGCTCCTCCACCGTTTTTTAAGATGGTCAACTGTGAAATGATTTGAAACCGGCTTTAGAGATGTGTAATATTTGAAACAACAAAAGTATGTGTACAAATCAACAATAACATTTTATTCATTTTGTGTGTGTAATGTGTATACAAGGCACAGTGACACGACAGTGTGGAACATCATCAACAGCATTACGGACATTGAGCTCACGTGGCCACAATCACAAATGAGGCAGGACACATGTCAACGCATAGAGAATGTAATAGTGCGGGCACCAGACTCTGGTCATTAGTGGTATTTATATACACCCAACCCCTTGGCCGAAAGAGCCAGGAGGATCAGACATTAAACTCATTGTACTGTTGTGACCCCATCCAAATATAGGCAACTATGCGGTGGAGCATGATAACACATTCAGGGTCCTGTATACCCTGCTATGGGGGCCCTGTATTCCCACTGCTGGGGGCCCTGTAAACCCACTGGGCCACTGTCTACCCACTGCTGGGGGCCCTGTATACCCACTGCTGGGGGGCCTGTACACACACTGAGGGCCCTGTATACAGGGACTGACTGGCACCCTACAGTTTGGGTCGCAACCCTCCCTCACTGGCCCGACACAGGTGAGGACGGGGTGTGGGTGATGACTGGCGGCCGCCTCACAGTCACCGCAGCTCCCGCATTATCCTATGGCTCGCTCCCAGCCGCAGCCTCGCGCTCCTCACAGCCGCTCGCTAACAGTCGCAGCCGCACGCCACTCACAGACGCTCACTCCCGGACGCAGCCGCGTGCTGATGACGTCATCGCGCGGCCAGGAGCTTCCGTTTCCGCCTGCTGCTTCAGGGACATGCGGATTATTCATGCTCCTGCAGCCGCATGACCCGTGGCACCTGGGCCAGTCCGCCCCTGCCTGTATACCACAATATGGGGGCATGTATACCCAGCTGGGGGCCTGTATACTCTGCAGGGGGAGGTGTATACTCTGCTGGGGGGCTGTCTACCAGTGATAGCCGCTGTATACCAGGATGGCGGTGAATATGTTTTCATAGTTTTTCGGGGCAAAAATAGGGGGGTCGGCTTATACACGGGTTGGCTTATACACGAGTATATATACAGTAAATGCAATATATAACGTGTAAACTCATTTAACTTACTTAGATTGCTCTGTTCCTCATGGTCACTCCGATGGAACGCAGGGAACATCTCTTGGGCGATCTCTCTCCAGGCTGTATTAATTAGGGTCGTATCCCCATACTCAGGATCTGTAGGGAGCCATAGAAATGGACGAGCCTCCACAAGTGCAATAAGACGCAGCGTGTTCACCATGCCACGTCCTGCTGCCATGATTGCACTGATGAATGGATCGCTCTGTGTGTGCGCCTGTCAGCGCGACTCGCTTCCTGTTTCCTTAAACCATGGTGTGTGCTGGAGAATCCCTTCCCTCGCATCATCGGCTACAAGCCTCAAAATAAGAGAAAAACCAGCGAGTTTGGACTCGCACACTTTCAGAGACACATCAGCGAGTTGTAAATGTCATTATTCGCTATTACTCGGGTCCCTATTCATTAACATTGGACTCGCTGGACTCGCAACGAGTCCCGAGTCCTTGACTCGGACTCGTTGGGGTCTTGCGATTCCGAGTCTTTTCGGACTCGCCCATCTCTACTCCCTGGTGCTGCGCTCCCCGCCCGGTCCTAACTCTGTATCAGGATGGGAGGCGGTGGGGGGAGCGGAGGATCGGGATGGGAGGCTGCGGGGGGGCAGAGAATGTGGCTCAATGATTGTTTAAAAGCCGGCGGCTTTTTGCCGCCGACTTTTAAACAATCATGCCCCAATTTCAGCCTTTTCCTCTTCCCCCGACTACTTTATAGGGTCCTTTTGGTGAACGAATTGTTATCGAACATAACCTCGAACTGCCGAATTTGAAGCTAATTGTTTGCATTCGTCCAATGACTCGAACACCGCCCAAAACAGCTTGAATTTGAGATTGGCGAACATTTCGAATCAAACATCGCTCATCTCTATTAATTACTTTTCAACCCTAGATCTCACTAGCGTGTATTGGCAGGTCTCCATTGCAGAAGAAGACCTTGAGAAGATGGCATTTACCACGTCCAAGGGCCTATGTGAGTTCAACAGCATGCCCTTCGGACTATGTAATGCACCCAGAACGTTCCAGAGGCTGATGGAGTGTTTCCTGGTTCATAAGAACTTTGAAACGGTACTGCTTTACCTAGATGATGTCATAGTGTATTCTAAATCCGATAAAGAACACCTAAGCCATCTAGCAGAGGTATTTGAAGTCTTGTCCAAGTACAAGGTGAAGCTAAAACCATCCAAATGCCATCTGTTAAAGCCGTAGGTTCAGTACCTGGGACACATAGTTAGTTCAGAAGGTGTGGCCCAACATCCAGACAAGGTCACTGTCATCATGGAATGGCCAAAGTCAAAGACCCTCAAGGAAGTACGTCAGTTCCTGGGATTGGTGGGATACTACAGGAGATTCATCAAGGAGTACACGAAGAAGGCTGCTCCACTGCAAAACCTCCTAGTAGGCTAACCCAAGAAAGGCAAGTCCAGAGATCCTCCCTTCGAGTGGGGCAAGAAACAGGAAGAGTCATTCCAGCAGATGAAAGAGGCCCTAACAGGTGAAGAGATCCTGGCTTACCCTAACTACAACCTACCATTCCTGTTGTACACCGATGCAAGCAACGTGGGGTTAGGTGCTGTACTCTCCCAGAAGCAAGAAGGCAAAAAAAGAGTGATTGCCTATGCTAGTAGGAAGCTTCGCCCTACAGAACTACAACAACTACAGCTCATTCAAATTGGAGTACCTGGCCGTTACTGAAAGATTCAAACACTACCTGGCATCTAACAAGTTCACTGCCTTCACGATTTACAATCCCTTGACCCATCTGGAAACTGCAAAATTGGGTGCCATGGAACAAAGATGGATGGCCATATTATCCAATTGCCAGTTTATCATCAAGTATCGGGCTGGTCATAACAACAGCAATGCAGATGCCTTATCCAGGATGCCTCACTTAGCAGATATGGGAGCAGAGGAGGATGAGCTGGAAGAGATAGAGCTACCCGCCTTCCATCAGTTGAGGACGTCCCAGTGTCAACAAGCACATACAGAACTTGAGAGAGTAGTAAATCTGTTACCACACTTTGGTCAGAAGGAATCCCAAGACAGCGACCCGGCTATCAGTTTAGTAAAAGGACTGATTACTCAGGAGTCCACAAAAAACTACCTCCAAATCCTCCACCAGAAGCTAAACAACTGTGGAATGAGAGAAGCAAGCTATTCATCTATCAGGAAAAACTCTGCAGAAGATACATCAACCCCAGAACCCATGAAATAGTCTGGCAGATCGTGGTACCCCTAACAGAAATCCAAATGGAACTAAATGCCTATCACGACCAAACTGGACACTTTGGATGGAAAAAGTTGGAGATGTTGCTCAAAGACAGATTCTACTGGGTTGGCATGAGAGGATCCATAGGAAGATGAAGTAAAGACTGTGGACCATGTAGCCTACAAAGAAAAGATCAAGAGAGTCAAAGAGCACCACTCCAAACCATTGTAACGACACAACCATTCCAAATTGTAGCCTTGGACCATGTGAAATTGACTCCAAGCAGCACAGGCTACACCTATGCTTTGACAATAGTGGATCACTATTCAAGATTCCTGATGATAGCATATGTAAAAGATCTCACAGCTGCAACAGCCGCAAGGACCTTCCAAAATGTCTTTTGTAGGCCATTAGGCTACCCAGAGCAAGTTCTAACTGATAGAGGAAGCCGAAATCTTTCAAGAATTCTGTCTCCTTTATGGTTGTAAAAAGATCACCCTCAATCCAATGGGTTATGCAAAAACATGAATAACATCATCATAGACATGCTCAAGGTATTGCCTCTTGAAGAAAGGAACCAATGGCCAGAAAAATTGCTTGATCTGGTAGACATGTACAATCACAACCCAGTGAGCTCTACCAACAGTATACCCGCTTATCTCATGAGAGCATGTGTTGGAAAACTACCAGTAGATTTGGAACTAGGAGTCCTTGAACCAAAAGCAGATACTTCCATTTCTGACTGGAACACTAACCGTCTAGAGCAATACAGACAAGTGCAAGCTTGCGTTGAAGACAGTCTTGAAAAATCCAGACACAGACAAGAGAGAAACTTCAACAAAAGTGCACCAGCAGAACCAATACTACCCGGAAATATTGTACTAAAAAGAAAAAGAAGAAGACATAAACTGGATGACCAATGGGAAAGAGAACCCTACACTGTTTTGAACTCCAACTTTGACAACACTAAAATCTGTCTTATCAGTAAAAATGGTGGAAAAACAACTCAAACAGTCTCCAGAGATCATTTGAAGAAATGCCCAGAAGCATGGACGACCCAAGACCTTCAAGACCTTCCGGAAGAAGAAGAAAAAGAAACCTATACACCCTTAACCCAATATGAAGAACCAAAAGAGAAAGTCATATCAACAATACTTGGAGACTTCCCAATAGATTGGCCCCAACATGAAGGAGCAGTAATAGTGCCATTACTTAACTGCTATCAATCTCCAGAAACAATCCCACGAATTCAGGAAATAACACGCGTTGTCAGAGAACCAGAGGATCCTACAATCGGTGCACTTGCTAGTCCTGTAGTGAGACTAAGGCCATGCAGACACTTACCTGACTTAGGCTAGGGTCACACATAGCAATCCATTTTTGGAATGTGTTTCCATAACCAATCCATTTTTTTGGGTGCTATTTGAGCCTCCTGTGATCCTGAACGTTTTTGGACTTAGTAATTTTTTGTCAAAAAATGCTAGAAAAAACGGATCCGTTTTTTTAAGGCACCAAAAAACATTGCTAGCAATGTTTTTGGGTGCAGAAAAAAAAGATAGGGGGTTTATTACATATAGGCCTTGTCCACACACCTGCGCTCTCAGTATTTAGTGCTTCTGCGCTAAATACTTAGATTTTTGCAGAGAAGCGCAGATGCGTGTGTGCGGCCGCTTTCTGTAGACGCTGTCCCTGGTTACCCGATGTGTATCGTGGTAACCAGTTCATACAGCAGGCTGCATAGTCACCGCTTATCCTGAGCGCACAGGGAAACGCTGCAAGCAGCTTTTCCCTGTGCGCTCGGGATAAGCGGTTACTGTGCAGTCTGCTGTATGAACTGGTTACCACGATACACATCGGGTAACCAGCGACAGCATCTCCAGGACGCACCGGTGCACAGGTACACAACATCAGAAAAAGGGGTGAGTGGAGTTGATGTAAGGAGCTGTCTAGGGAGAGCGAAATCTTGGCCAATAGGTGACCCCAGGGCCAGGAGGCCTACAGCGCTTATGACCGGAAGAGGCCCCTTCTGTACCTAGGACTCCTACGTCGAGACACCCGTAGTAAGTATTGTGTATTTTGAACTTTTAAGCCTACAGAAACTTAACCTGTAAGGACTTTATTGAACTTTGTTGAACTTTTGAGAAACTTTAAATCCCTTCTCTACCCAGAACATACAGAGACTTTACTGTATAGACTCACAACAAACATCTTTCCCTGAACTTTTCTCCGTTCTACAATCTTAAAAGGACCATAGTCACAGGACTGTTGTGACAACAAATCAGCCTGCGGTGGATGGACTAGCACCGTATGGACGGTACCTGTTTTACAATGTCTTTAGTGGTTTTTGTAAATTTTTTGTTTTGAGACTCTGTAAATATATTATCCGTTATTATTACTGTTGTTACAAATGTTATTATATGTGTGTTAACCAAAAATGTTTCTCAGTCCAGGAGTACTGATCTTAACTAAGGGGAATGTTGCTACAGGTAACCACAGACTCACATACAGCACGGATGGGTTTCCACAGTGGGTACAAAGACACAAACAACACCTTTCACCCTAGCACAGTTGGGCGAGCTAAGCATGCTGCTCTTAGGCAAGATCCCTTATAAATACTGGTGATGGGGGCGGAGTTAGTTAGAGTGCACAGACGCTTGAAGAGCTGTGAAGAGGTTCTGGTGGTCGGAGCCGCGCTAGGCCTGAGCCAGTGACCCTGAAGAGCCTTCAGAGTAGTCTTGCAGGGCCCAAGAGTGGGGCCGTAAGGCGAGGAGAGAATTGAGAAAGAGCAAATTGGGGACCCAGGTGCCATCTTTGGTTCGCTCCAGAAAGCATCCTGGACACCGGAGTCCGAGTCTGTTGGAGAGCACCTAGCCCAGCAGAGAATACCGGTATACTGTGGAGACTTCAGTCTTCCAGGCATCTGCGCAGTCACTAACCAGGAAACCAGGTACCTCGGAGAGAGGAATAGCGGTAGTCCATCCAGGGTTTCCCGTTGACAGCACAGGTGGTAAGAGAGCAGAGGATGCCAGCCAAGTTTCACACGGGGCAGGAGCTTCACATACACAGGAAAAGAGACAAGGAGGTCTTATACCCACTCAATGTGGAGATCCAGAAGTGCTTCTTGACCACCCAACAGTACCTGGACTTTAACCTGCAAACCATCAGTAAAAGGTAAAGAAATAACCTATGGTGTGTGTGTCAATTCCTCAACCTTTGCCCTTGCCATCCACAGAGACTGTCCCATTACCTAACAGCCCGACCAAATCCCTGCTCCATCCCTCATCATCATTACCAAACTCCCCAGGAATCCAGCTCCACATGTGGGGAGCTTCAATACCTACAGTAGCTGCCCATCCATCATCCCTGGAGGCCCCACGCAGCACTGGTGCAGTCACCAGAAACCACAGGTGGCGTCATGACAATTTATTCCTATTTCAATTTCCCCTTTTTAATCTGACCACCAGGGCCACGGGTCTGGGCAGGCCACCAGTGACATCCCAACTGCAGCTGAGGGCCCAGATATTCGAGTCCACATAACCCTGGGGTGCGTCACTCTGCAAAAGCGCATATCCGGAAGTGCTGAGTGGAGCCGGCGGCTGCATGATAAATCCGGCAACAATAAGGATACTATAAACAGGCGGCACATAAGCCATTGTCACACATAAGCCCCGAATCTGTTTTTGGCATAATTTTTTGGAATTTTTTTTCTAAGTCCAAAATTGGATATCCATTAATGGATGGTGCACTTAAGTGTGTCTGTGCTTTTCAAAAACGCTATGCTGCATGCAACGTTTTTGGGTGCAGGAAAAAACGGATCCAGATCAGTTTTTTAACATGGGGCCCTATGGGAAATGCTGCCGTTAACGCATGGTACATATAGGTACCATCCGTTAACGCATATGAGTTTTTTTTTTTAAAAGACTAAGTTCAAAAAACGTTCAGGTGCACAGGAGGCACAAAATGCACCCTAGAAATAACAGATTTGTTATAGAAAACACTCAAAAAAACAAGATTGGCATGTGTGATCCTAACCGTAGCGTCACATGCCGTTATATGCTATGAGCTCTGCTTGCAAATTTCTAAGTTTGAAGCGCATCATACATGGCCAGGGGCAGATGGAAGTCTGACCCTAGCCTAAAATCTATCTGTCTGTTATCTAACTATTTATCTAGTTACCAAAAAAATCGGACAGCACTCCTTGTTGCAAATCATGCCTTTCTTTATTGGCCCATCAGGACTGAACGCTTCGGTTCCTCAAGAACCTTCTTCCAGCACTGCTGGAAGAAGGTTCTTGAGGAACCGAAACGTTCACTGTTGATGGGCCAATAAAGAAAGGCATGATTTGCAACAAGCAGAGCTGTCCGATTTTTTTGGTAACTGTATACAGCTGAATACTGCTGGACATTACACCCGTGGTGAACTGTTCCTAGTGCTGCTTTCAATTTTTCCTTATTGTAACTATTTATCTATGTATCTGTCTAGACTATAATAATGGATAGCAAATGGATGATACAAACCTACACATAGATGGCCACATGTTCTTTTTGTATATGGTTGTGTGACTGAGACCTTAAGCTGGGACATGTACCCCTAATATGGATAATAAAAAGTGTGCATATTTTGGCTGTCTAAACAAGGCTTTTATTTCACTAGCTTCACAGGCAAGACCTGCATTTCAACAAGATAGAAGCAATTTGCAGTAAACCGTCTGCTAAGCGCTGCATGTACACGCGCCCTGACATAGACAGACAAGGACATTTCAATTAACACTGATAATTCTGTTACATTTATATTTTTTTATCATACCTAATAACTCGAATGCTAACTTTACTCTCACTGTATATTTAGGTCAACATTTGTTTGTAGACCAGATGGAGTGAGGAAGTGGTTTTGCAAACCGGAAATTGTCAGTTCAAGAGGTTTTTTTTAATATCTGTGGTAGTAAAGTGGTGTTAATTAGCAATGTAAAACTAATTGTGAATAGCCATCTTCTTGCACAATAGAAAATATATATTGTAGGGATTCAACTTTGTAATGTAAATGATTTTCAATCAGTATATATTGCACATTATATAAGAAAGAGCTAATTCAAACAATAATTTCTCACATATGAGTTTGTGACTTCATTTGTACAATATTTTTTATAGCGATGTTCACATGTACATGTAACTTTGCGGGCTGAGTAGTCTGCACAGTATCACAGGGACATGTCAGATTTTGATCCTGGTCACTGATAAAAGTCGCCAATGCAAATCTATCCGTGAAAAATTGGTCCTCACTTAGATGGCATTTTAGTGCTGTTTGATTTTATGCTTATTTGATAGGAGAAGCTTAAGGAAACGCCTCATATGTAAAAAAAAAAAAAAACTAATGCGACTGTGATGGCAAAAGCTGACACATAGCTTAAACACTAATGAAACTCTTATCCAAACACTGATGAAAATTGTTCCTTTTTTGTGTAATAGAGTAAGCACTGATGTCTGAATGAGCCCCAAGTACTCATTCTTACTTAGTTTATTATGGATAGAACAGATAGGCCCTTTTCAAAACTAAGCAGCCTGTGTGCTTGGCTGCCCTGCGCTAGCGCAAATGTAAGTGCAGGTGCAGTTACAGGCAGCTGCAGCCAAACGTACAGGTGCATGGATGTACTGCCTTTGCGCTCGGTTGCACACGGTGCCCCCATTACCTTCTATGGCCGAGCGCAGCCGAGCGCAGGAGCCAACATCCCCGAAGTGCGAGTGTGACTGTGCTGATGTCACCGCGCATGCGCTACTCCAGACACACCCGCAAACATCACATTTCGTGTTTCCGGTGCGTCTGGAGAAGCGCATGTGCGGTGACCAGTCACACTAGCGCTTCGGGGATGTCGGCTCCTGCGCTTGGCTGCGCTCGGCCATAGAAGGTAATGGGGGCACCGAGCACAGACGAGTGCAGGAGCAGTGCATCTATGCACTGATGGGCTTGCCTGCGTTTGATTGAAAATGCACTTGCACTTGCATTTGCGCTAGCGCAGGACAGGCAAGGCAGGTAAATGCACCAACGTATAGATGTGAACTAGGCCATACTCACTATAATCTTTTGAGCTGTTAAAATTGTCTTTGTGTTTTGACCAAACACTGATGAAACTTGGATAAAAACATTGAAAAAATGTTATTTGTGTTTTTGAGACCTCATTCACATGTCCAATTTTTCTATCTATGAGTGCAGAACTAGTGTCATCTAATTTTCTTGTGTATTGGAGAAGTAAAAAGTAAAAAAAGTCCACCTTGTCCATTCTAACAGTCCATTAAAAACATTCAGGCCCCTTTCACATCTAATGAAGGTCTGCGTTTTGCCTCATTTGCGTTTCAATGTGTTTTTACCGCTTAAAACACATCAAAACACATACGTTTTTGCCCCCATTGATTTTAATGGAAACGCATGTCACAAGCAACGTTTTGGTCCGCTTTTGCAAAAACGCATGCGTTTTGCATTTTTGAAAATGCACATGCGTTTTGATGAGTTTTTAGCTGTAAAAATGCATAGAAACGCAAATGAAGCAAAATGCAGCCCTTCATTAGATGTGAAAAGGGCCTCAGATGTGATCAAAATGATGTCTGATTTCTTCAAGGACTCATTAGTTTGCATTACTAGCTTTGATCCAACCCTAGTATCAATACCGGGCATGACTGATTTTTTTCCACACATTGCTCAGCCCAAGAAAAAAATTGGACATGTGCACAGGCCAAAAAAAATATCATAGGTATGTATGCTATCATTGAAAATCACAGATAGCACTCGTCCGAGAAAATAGGATGTGTGAATGAAGCCTAAGGATGAGAAAAATCACTGACATCTAAATGAGGCCTTAGGCTAAGTTCACAATAATTTTGCAATGTACATATATTACTAAAACTTATATTATCCCAAACAAGGCAAAAATACATTATTCATTAAAGGGAACCTTTCATGTCCTCTTTTGCTATTAACCCTCCCCCAATGTTATTTAGATTTTTGTAGTAACCTTTTTCTTTTAAATCATTGTATTTATCCCAAAAATGCATTTTAGTTACTTACATATTTTTATTAGCTAGCTGGACAAACAGTCAAGCAGTCATCCGTCTGGTTAACAGTTAAAAGGATTATGGATTATCACTGAACTTGTAGCAATGCTGAATGCTCTGTATAAAGGACCTGTGTGATGTCACAACCATGTGACTATAATGGGTGGAGCTAAGCAAGATTAATCATTGAGGTCTATATAGACCTAGCTCTGCCTATTATAGTCACATGCTCATGACATCACACAGTTCCTTTCAGCATTTTCTGAATTTTGGTATTGCCATAAGTTCAGTTAACTGAACTGTTAACTCTTAACCATCCGGATGACTGCTTTATTGTTTGACCATCTGGCTAATTATGTGAGTAGCTAAAATGCTTTTTTTTTGGATGAGTACAATGATTTAATGTATATATATACACACACTACATTTCAAAAGTTTGGGGTCATCCAGACAATTTTGTGATTTCCATGAAAACTCACACTCTTATTTATCAAATGAGTTGCAAAATGAATAGAAAATATAGTCCAGACATTGACAAGGTTACAAATAATGATTTGTATTTGAAATAATAATTTTCTCCTTCAAACTTTGCTTTCTTCAAAGAATGCTCCCTTTGCAGCAATTACAGCATTGTAGACCCTCGGTGGGTACTATTTAATGAAGCTGCCAGATGAGGAGCTGTGAGGCGTCGATTTCTTAAATTGGAGACTCTAATGTACTTGTCTTGTTGCTCAGTTGTGCAGCAGGGCCTCCAACTTCTCTTTCTACTCTGGTTAGAGCCTGTTTGTGCTCTCCTCTGAAAGGAGTAGTACACACTATTGTAGGAAATCTTCAGTTTCTTTTGGCAATTTCTCGCATGGAATAGTTTTCATTTCTAAGAACCAGAATAGACTGTCGAGTTCCACATGAAAGTTCTCCTTTTCTGGCCATTTTGAGAGTTTCATAGAACAAACAAATGTAATGTTCCAGATTCTCAACTACTGTAGCTCAAAGGAAGGGCAATTTTATTGCTTCTCTAATAAGCCAAACTGTTTCCAGCTGTGCTAACATACTTGTGCAAGGGTTTTCTAGGGTTTTCTAACCATCCATTAGCCTTCTTACACAGTTAACAAACAGAATGTACCATTAAAACATTGGCGTGGTGGTTGTAGCTTCATTGAAAAATAATTAGCTTTTCTTACAAAAATACAGACATTTCTAAATGACCCCAAACTTTTAAACAGTATTGTATATATATATATATATATATATATATATATGTATTAATCAACAAAACAATATAACAAAAAGCCATGCCAGGTTCCCTTTAAGAAGAAAGTTTAGCATGTAATATATTTTTTGTTGATTTGGATACTAGAGGTATCCATTCTAAATGTACAACTTTTTCTATATAAAATACCGTATATACTCGTGTATAAGCCGAGTTTTTCAGCCCAAAATTTGGGCTGAAAAGTCTCCCCCTCGGCTTATACACGGGTCTATACGGTACACATGGTGTGCTGGCTGTGGTGGGGGCTGTGGAGGCTGGAGGAGGCGGGGGGCCGCTCATTAAATATGCACTGCTTCCCCTGTCAATCAGCATATGATGTCATCGCGCGACGGCCGGAGATCCCGGATGTAGCAGGACGGGAGCAGTGAGGACGGAGCGCCGAGGAGCGGCGCTGATCAGAAGTCCGGGATGGTAAGAGAAGCAGCGGGGGGGGGGGGCCCTTGCAAGGGGGGGCGAGTGCCAGCATTTGGGGGCTGCTGGGTACCCCCAGGGGGCTGCTGGGTACCCCCTGGGGGCTGCTGGATACCCCCAGGGGGCTGCTGGGTACCCCAGGGGGCTGCTGCATACCCCCTGGGGGCTGCTGGGTACCCCCAGGGGGCTGCTGTATATACCCCTGGGTGCCTGCTGAATACCCCTGGGGGCCTGCTGTATACCACTGGGGCTGCAATATACTACCACTGGGGCTGCTATATACTACCACTGGGGCTACTATATACTACCACTGGGGCTGCTGTATACTACCACTGTGGCTGCTTTATACTACCACTGGGGCTGCTGTATACTACCACTGGGGCTGCTGTATACTACCACTGGGGCTGCTATATACTACCACTGGGGCTGCTGTATACTACCACTGGGGCTGCTGTATACTACCACTGGGGCTGCTGTATACTACCACTGGGGCTGCTATATACTACCACTGGGGCTGCTGTATACTACCACTGGGGCTGCTATATACTACCACTGGGGCTGCTGTATACTACCACTGGGGCTGCTGTATACTACCACTGGGGCTGCTGGGGCTGCTGTATACTACCACTGGGGCTGCTGTATACTACCACTGGGGCTGCTATATACTACCACTGGGGCTGCTGTATACTACCACTGGGGCTGCTGCATACTACCACTGGGGCTGCTGGGGCTGCTGTATACTACCACTGGGGCTGCTGTATACTACCACTGGGGCTGCTATATACTATCACTGGGGCTGCTATATACTACCACTGGGGCTGCTATATACTACCACTGGGGCTGCTGTATATTACTGCTGGGGATGCTATATACTACCACTGGGGCTGCTGTATACTACCACTGGGGCTGCTGTATACTACCACTGGGGAGGCTTGTATACCACTGGGGGGGCCTGTATACCACACTGCTGGGGGCTGTATACCTGTGCTGGGGTCCACCCTTGGCTTATACACGAGTCAATAGGTTTTTCCAGATTTTTGGGGCAAAAGTAGGGGGGTCGGCTTATACACGGGTCGGCTTATACACGAGTATATACGGTAAGCCCCAATCCAGCTGCATTAGCGGTAAACAAGTGTGGCTTTATGGAAGAAAGAAAAAAATGAAGAAAAGATTTGGTTTTTAACTTTTTTAAAATTCTTTATTGGCAGTCTGAAACTGTTCAATAAAAGGTATATTCACAATTGGCAAAATGTTATCTCACTTTTCTGTGTCTGCTCTATACTTTTAAATAATATCTTAAAAGTACATGCACATTCAGTTTAACAACACAATTTAGATTTATTATTATTTATTATACTTTTTTTTATATAGCAGTATAAGTTCCACAGCCTTTTACAGACATAAACATCAGTGTCCCTATTGGGGCTCACAATCTAAATGCCCTATCAGTATGTGTTTGGAGATGTTTGAACATTCAAACTCCTTACAGATGTTCTTGGTGGGATTTGAACCAGGCACCCCAGCACAGCAAAGCAGCAGTGCTAAACACTAAGCCACAATTTAGATTTATTGAATGGATTTTCAAACCCAGAGATTTCTCTAAAAAAAAAAATTCTGTAAACAATCTTCACACAGATGAAAAGATTGCATGGAGATTGCATGTACCCTCTCCTAGTCTAAACTGACCCATCCCTTGTTGGTTGTGAATCCTTGCGGGCAGGGTCTTCTCTCCTCCTGTACCTGTGTGTGCCTTGAATTGTTCATAAATATTGTATTTGCCTATGCATGGCCATTTTCACATGTAAAGCGCCATGGCAATAATAATAATAATAATAATGAAGGACCCCTGCTTTTACTCTGCCTTTTGTTTAGTCTATTGGTGTCATTTTTTACATGATTTCTAGTGATGAGCGAGTACTAAAATGCTCGGGTGCTCGGTGCTCTGGCCGAACATCTCAAGATACTCGTGTACTCGGCCGAGCACCGAGCCCAATGTAAGTCAATGAGTGACAAGCTCCGCCCACAGACTTCCGGTTATAAAACGAGTATTGCTGGGAAAGGGCGGGAGGGTGGGCTTTTTGAAATCGCTGCAACATACAACACCTTGCTGTGGCCCCCAGAGGGATCCTAACAATGAATCTGCTCCCTGTGTGGTGCCAGCTCACTGTGTGCACTGCAGGGAGCTGTGTACGTGTGTCAGATCGCTTATTATTACCGAGCAGTCCGAGCATCTCGGCGGTACTCGGTGCTCGCTGAGCATCCCGAGTACCGGCATACTCGTGCGAGTAACGAGTAGCGCAGAGCATACTCGCTCATCACTAATGATTTCTGTTCCCTTGTTTATTATTAACTCTAAAGTTAACAGAAAATGATTAATATAGCAAAAATATGTCTGGGCTTGTATATAATTCATCTGGTTTGATTAGTACATTTTTGCTAAAGCCCACAAACAGATTAGACCATGGGTCTCAAAGTTGGCTGGATTGGTGGGCTGCACATAGAAAAAAATTGATATCGGGGGGCTGCATTCCTTACAGGATTAAGTGACATTTTTAGTAATACCAGAATTGTTTGCTCAATGTAGTAAAGTACATATCCTGATGCCCTTCTTGTAGGAATGTCCCCATCCTGTAGTAATGTCCAATCCCAATATTGCAGTAATGTCTCGATCCTGGTCTTCTTCATGTATGCTCCATCCTGGTCCTCATCCTTGTAGTAATGTCCCCATCCTGGTCCTCAACCTTGTACTAATGTCCCTATCCTGGTCCCCTTCTTGTAGTAATGTCCCCATCCTTGTACTCATCGTGTAGTAATGTACCCATCCTGATCCCCTTTTCTAGTGATGTCCTTCATCCTGATCCCCTTTTATAGTAATGTCCTCCATCCAGATCCCCTTTTGTAGTGATGTCCCCCATCCTGATCCCTTTTGTACTAATGTCTCCATCCTTAGCCCCTTTGGTAGTATTGCCCCATTTTGAGCCCCTTTTGTAGTAATCAACCTGTAAACGTGAGATAAATGCGCATAGGGTCTTATCCTTTTAACAAAGGGTTGTAGCGGTGTATATTAGGAACTGCTCACCTGGCTCGGTTGTGTTACCCACAACCGGTATAATCGCCTGTAAGATGGCTTGTAGAGAATGGCTGCTGCAGGGCCGCACCTTCACGATAACCGTGGAAACAGGAATGCTGTAATGGGACAAAATACCCGATTGCCCGCGCTGCCACCAGGAATCACCAGGAAACAAAGAGTTAACTGGGCAGATGTTTCTTTATTCTATCCTACGCGTTTCAGAGCCTCTATCCGAGCTCCTTCCTCAGGGAAGGAGCTCGGATAGAGGCTCTGAAACGCGTAGGATAGAATAAAGAAACATCTGCCCAGTTAACTCTTTGTTTCCTGGTGATTCCTGGTGGCAGCGCGGGCAATCCGGCATTTTGTCCCATTACAGCATTCCTTTTGTAGTAATGTTCTCCATATGGATCCAATTTTGTAGTAATGTCCCCATCCTGATCCCCTTTTGTAGTAATGTCCCCATCTTGAACCCCTTTTGTAGTAATGCCCCATACTGATCCCCTTTTTTATTGATGTCCTCCATCCGGATCCCATTTTGTAGTAATATCCCCATCTTGATCCCCTTTTGTAATAACGTCCCCATCCTGATTCCCTTTTGTAGTAATGTTCTCATCCTGATGCCCTTTTGTAGTAATGCCCCATATTGATCCCCTTTTGTAGTAATGTCCTCCATCCTGATCCCCTTTTGAAGTGATGTCCGGCATCATGATCCCCTTTTGAAGTGATGTCCTTATCCTGATCTCCTTTTTCGAGTGATGTCTCCCATCCTGATCCTCTTTTCTGGCATTGTTCCCCATCCTGGTCTACCTTCTTTTTACACACACACACACACACACACACACACACACACTCTCATATACACACACATACAGACACTCTCACTTGCTCACTCACTCACACATTCACACAAACACACACTCACACTCTCACACTCACACACACTCATATACACACACTCTTATCACCTTGATGATGCAGCTGTCCAGTGCACGGGCTGCCACGATCCCCACTGTGCTATGACTTCTGGCCTTTGCTGTGCTATGACTTTCAGCTGCTGTTCAGACAAGCTCTGTAGCTCAGCAAGATCAATGCTAGCTGCCGGCCAGAGGCCCGCAGGTGACGTCATACACCGATGTCAGCTACGGGTCTCGGATTAACTGGCGGTTTGCATTGATCTAGCTGAGCTACAGAGCTTGTCTGAGCGGCGGCCGGAAATCATTACACAGTGGGGACCGCAGCAGCACTGCACTGCACTGGACCAATGTATTATGAAGTTGTCCACTGTGCCGCAGGCGGGGCAGTGAAGCCCCAAGGGCTGCATGAGGCCCACGGGCTGCATGTTTGGGACCCCTGTATTAGACAAAAAAGTCAGCAGATCCCGCTGCACTGTTCGGTCAATTTTGGAAAAACATTGGATGGTTTTGCAGATGGAGAAATAAATGAGGTTGTTGTTCGGCGTCCACTTGCCACCTTCAGAAAGGGAGATCTATTGGTGATAGACTTATGCATAGTCATCTTGTTACACCTGAACTTTCTTCAGTACTGTTACTGGACAGTAGTTTGATATTCGATATTTTGTGGATTGCTGCTCGCAGGGTGTCATCTATAAAGTTACTTGCTGCTGTGGTCTTGAATATGTCAACTAAACATAAAGAGAGTTGAGTAGGAGAGTGGATGAACATCTCAGAAATATCATCAATAAAAGATATACTCCACTTGCCAAGCATATCAGTCTCATACATGGGGGAAAAATCTCAGGTCTCAGCTTAACGGGTATTGATCTAGTCAATCACCTAGTAAGAGATGGTGATTGGGATTTCTGAATTTTAATTAGAGTTCAAATGGACCTATGCTCTTAAGATAAACTCCCCTTGTCCTCAAGGAACATCTCACCGTTAGTTGCTTTCTTTAGTTTGTTTAGGGTTCTATAGGGACATTCAGGGACAGCCACTGTGGAGGGGGGAAACCCCTCATTTAGAGTGCTAACCTTCATTGGTAGGTAGTTTCCGGTTTGTAATAGGCATACTGGTGAACGGTTTTCTCTTCCTCTCCTTTTCTCCTTTGGAACAGCGGTCTCACCATTACCTTCTACATTTGTATTTTTTATGACTTTGTGTTGTGGATTGACCTGCTACACATCTTACTTATGGAAAAATTTAGTATTTTTGGACTTTTATTTTTAAAATTAGTCCTCCTTAGTGATCTTTATTTTGTTTATTTATATACACCATGTGTTTATTTTTGTATATGTTTTACCAACTTTTTGCTTCCTACCCTCATGGGAAGTAATCTTTTTATTTAATTTGTAGATTCTGTTTTGAATTTATTATTATTATATTGTCCCATTCTTTGTATGTGGTTTTGGTTGTCCATCTTCCTTTACACTTACCTTAATGTTTTTCCACTACTTACCTTTTTTTTTAGATTGGGACAACTTGGTACCTAGTGGCTTCATATATGCATATTTTTAAATCTAATGATGTTTTTGCATGTGTACTTTCACATATTTCAAAAACATACTCTTTTTAATATGAGATATCAAGCTGTTAGTCTCTAGATTTGCCTACACACAAGCACGGTACTGCCTTCCTGGAGATCAATGTGAGTACACATCTTGTGCGTTCCACTAACAGGAAGTGTATCTCATTGACAGCTGTCACTTACCCATGATATGATGAGGCTGCTAGACTATCTTGAGACTTTGTGTCTCTTAAGGCGGATACTTATCCATGTGTTCTACAAACAGGAAGACACCCCCTGGTGTATAACGTGACTGACTCCTAGTGTATGGGATTCCTGTCTTTTGCGCATGCGCAGTTTGAATGGTGTCATGTTATGGGCACTTTGCTGCACAGTAAACACCTACTAATAGGAAATACATACATACATTTGGCGGTATGTTGGCTCTGTTTGCTGCAACTAGATATAGGTGCTTTCTTGTGCTCTAATAGCCATACCTCTGCTCCTCTGATGAGTCAATGACCAAATTTTGTAGGGAGGTCCATGAGCACATTTTTAAGAGACATATTCAGGTTATAATATAGGGATAATGTGCAACTTTTGATTGATTGATTGATTGATTGATTGCATCCACCTGGATAACCTCTATGGCTCAGTCATCTAAGTTTGCAGCTTCCTTTTTATTACTCTATGTTACATTATAATTGAGAGTATGTCTCTTTTGATTATAAATTTCTGTGCTTAAAGGGGAACTCAGGGGAGATAAAAAAACATGTGTATGGTCCTTGAACTCCTATACTATAATGCTGAGCTGCCGGTTACACTAATATAATCTTTAGAACTATTATAAATCACTTATTCACTAACTACTCCTTACTCATCACCCCTGCCGTATGGGAAAATATATCATGTCTGATTTTACAGCTCTCCACCCAAAGCCCCACACAGAGTTTGATCACCTCAACAGTCCCACTACATATGTCACGCACTGTTATGTGCTGATTATCTGTAGTCTATATTGGATGCTGCTGTGATTAATGTGTGTGAATCTCTTCTGGAATTGCATGACTTAATGTCAGTTTTGCTGCTGTATGCAGTGCTAGGTATTCTGGTGCTGAATGAAGTGAAGTTTAAGTGTGAGTCATCTGGTGTCCCTGCCACTGGCCTTTAAATAGCTTCTCCCTCCACCAGGTGGTGTCGTTGTTAGAGTTTACACTCTGCCTTTCACCGAGCTTCTGTGTGGACGTCGGTGCTTGTGTTGCATTCTCCGGAAGTTTTCCTTTTGCTGGAGTGGCTGCTGACCCTGGTCCATGGTAAGGAGAGGTGAGGTTTCAAGCATAGAGTGGGTTAAAAGCAAGGGTGGTAACTCAGACCTTCTCACTATCAGAGGTACATCTGAGTAAATGGTCAGACCAAGGTTTCCAGTCTACAGTGTCAGACCAGATACTCAGTTACCTTGCCCGCAATACCATTTTGTTTACGCTTCCCTCATCCTCTATCCCAGTTGTGACAACATATAGTTGATGGCCCCCAAAACTCAACACACCTTTTGATGGGCATACATTCCCCTACATAATAGGTACCATAGTTTTACCACCAAACATAGTATAGCTCTGGAAAGAAAAAGAAACCTTTGGGTTCTGAAGATCTATAAGGTAGTGATATCATCGCTCTCACTGTGCTGAGTTGCTGAGACGTCAGAAAGTATGATAGAATAATGAGCTAATGACTCCATGTTCCATCATCATTTTCAACTATATCTACATCTGGAAAGGAGAGAAAGTTAAAAGTGTGAAGCCAAAAGGAACAAGGGGCACTGGTGATGGCACCAGGCCTCATGACTAATGGGCCACGTTATTATCTGTATAATATTTCATTGAGTCATGCTGCTGCTAGAAGAGTCTGGCAATGGCTATCTAATAGAGAACACAGGAGTGCTCAGTGGAGTATACAGAGGAGTTGGGAGTGATAGCTATCTATAAAATGCTTGGTCAAACCATTTTTTGATGATTTTTTGTGAGGGGCTTTAGTATATTTTCCAGGCATATTTATTTACCCACCAAGATGCTAACATCCTTCCATTTTCCTTGATATCTTGCATTATGCTGACAAAGAAAACTGAGTCGAATAGATATTGAATGGAGATGCAGGATTCATGAGTGACTACTATACTCTTTGAAAACTTTTTGAAAAATATTGCCTGTCAATCTCTACCTAGATTGGTGGGGTCCAAGTGGTAGGGCCCACAGCAATTTAATCTAGATTGCTTTGTGCTCGGCTAGTAACAGACATAAAGGACAAATTCAGAAGTTTCAGAACCTATGTTTAACTCCATGTGTAAGCCTCTATAAGCAAGTCAGTCACATCATCACATCAGATGGCAAGAATAACACAGAATCCAGTGCTATACTTATCAAACTGACAGAAACTATGATTTTACCTGAACAGACCCAAGATCTGAGTCTAAAGGGCCCGTTACACACAATGATATCGTGAACGATATCGTTGCAATGTCACCGGTTTGGTGACGTTGCAGCGATGTCAAAACAACATTGTTGTGTGTGACACGTATCAACAATCAACGATAAGTCGTTGATCAATGATCGTGGCTTTATGGCCAGGACCATAAATCTATTGTTGGTCTCCCTGCTGGTCAGCCAGCATCGGCTCGTGTGCCCGCGGGAGACCAGCAACGAACGAGCTCCCAGCGCTGCACAGGAAGCGCTGGGAGCTGGTAACCATGGTAAACAGCGGGTAACTAAGCAGAGCACTCAGCTTAGTTACCCGATGTTTCCCTGATTACCAGCGTTCTTGCTGGTCCTGATCTGCCTGTGTGACAGCTCACCAGCGATCAGTTCCCGATGTAGCAGCGATCCACATCGTTGGTTAGATCGCTGCCACATCGCAGCGTGTAACCCAGCCTTAAGACAATAAAGTCCATTCTGCACCATCTGGATTTGTTATATAATTGATTCTACACAACCTGTTGCTTTTATCTCAAATGTAGGCCATAATGCAGTTGTCAATAGTCTTTTGGCAATTTACTGTATATTCTAAATACACAAAGAGTGTTTCCTTTAAAGAAGAAAGTTTAAGAAACATATCATATACTGTAGGTTATTAATTAAATCATTTTCAAGACTCTGCTGTCCATCAAATCCCAAAGACTAATTTTAATCACTAGCATTTAAGTTATTTTGCAATTAGCAAATCAGAACCTGCTTTATTAATGGTAGACAAATCTTCCTGTCTATTTTAAGAGATATGTATTTTAGATATCTTATGGTGATTTAGTTTTTTAAAGGTACAATGGCTAGTGATGAGCGAATACTGTAATATTCATAATCGCTATACTCGTTACGAGTACTTTCTAATCGTGCATTCGTTCCGAATAGCAAGTACAATATAAGTCAATGGTAAACGCGAGTAATTTTCTACTGGACTCTACAAAGGGGTCTGGGGGCCTGAGGAAAAGGCTGAAATGGGTGGAAAAGTGATGAAACAGAATGAAAGAGCCTGGAGAATATGCCTACATGCATTTCTGACTCACATATGGTTTGTGGGAATAGCTTTGTGGCAGGATTACGTTACTGTTGCAGGATTACGCTGGGCTGGGTAGTATCACCCATTCGGAAATCTGGCTCCATGCCAACATGCTAGCCACTCAAAGCTTCATCTGAGATTATGCAGTGATTGTTTCAGGAGACACTGCAGAGGGATGGTTATGCTGATAATAGCCTGGTCAACGTTCACGAGGTTGGTGCAGTAATCAAAGTTCTCAAGAACCTCACAATTGTCTGTGATCCACACCCACTCGACAGTTGTTATGTGTGGTGGCTGACTCTGAATCTGACGGGCATGTTGAAGCTGGTATTCAGCTAATGCCATCTGCTGCTCACTAAGCCTCGCCAACAAATGATAGGTAGAGTTCCACCGTGTGGGCAGGTCGCAAATAAGTTGGTGAATTGGCAAATTCAAGCACTTTTGCAGTGCTGTAAGAACAGCAAAAGCAGTAGAGGAATGGCGAAAATGGGCGCTAATACAGTGCACCTTCTCAAGGAGGTACGGCAAGTCAGGGTACATGTTCAGAAATTTCTCAACAACTAAGTTCAGCACGTGAGCCATGCATGGCATATGTACCAGCTTGCCAAACTTTAAAGTCGCCACCAGGTTATGCCCATTATTGCAAACGACGAGACCGGGTTGGAGGTGCAGCAGGGAGAGCCACTGGTCGGTCTGTTGTTTTAAAGCTTGCCGCAGCTCTGCTGCAGTGTGTGGTTTCTTATCTAAACAGATCAGATTAAGCAAAGCATGTTGCTGCTTTGCCGATGCGCTGCTGTACAGGTCCCAGCTTGGCAGTGATGGGAAGGGTAATTCTGTGGAGGATGAGGAGCAGGAGGAGGGGAGAGAGGAACTAGAATATAAAGAGGCAGAAACATTGACAGAAGTTGGATCCGTTATTCTCGGCGTGGGTAGGATGTGTGATGTTCGACTTTGCGCCTTTGTCCCACCCTCCATCAGGTTCACACAGCGTGCCATGACAGAAATGTATCGTCCCTGGCCACAACTTGTCCAGGTGTCTGTTGTTAGGTGGACCTTCCCGGTTACGATGTTGGTCAAACACGATTCAGATTGTTTAACACGTGCTTGTGTAATGCAAGGACAGCACATCGGGCAAAATAGTGGCGGCTTGGATCACTGTATCATGGGGCAGCCACAGCCAAGAGATCACAGAAGATCTGTGTTCCCACAAGCCTAAATGGCAACATCTCCACAGCTAGCAATTTGGCAATGTGGGAGTTTAGTATTTGTGCCAGTGGGTGCATGGATAGGTGTTTATGTGTGGAACAAGGAAGTGGATATGGTTGATGTTTGTCGTGAGTGAACAGCCACAGCTTCTGGTCAGGAGGTATGAGCGTCAGCTTCATGAAATGCAGAGTCTGAAGGACTTAGGTCAGGCAACATGGCAGTGGTTTGACCCCAGAGGCACATTTGGAGCCCTGGTGTTCCTCACACCTACTGCGGTGTTTGACTGCCATGTGGTTTCGCATACTGGTCGTGCTCAGGTTGCCTTTGCCCAGGCCTCTGCTCAACTTGGTATGTTAGATGCTACAAACTACAATGTTTGTATCTGAAGGACTTTCAGAAAAGAAAACTACACACAACAGCTGAACGCTCCCTTGCCCTGACTTGACCAACAGCAGGGGTGGTCTTGGTTATAGTTGACCTAGTTGTCACTCTGGGCAAACAACGACGACCCATTCGTGCCTGTGTTGGAGCTACATATCCATTTTCCTCTGAGTTGCTGTCATCAATATGCATGCCGACGGTCCAGGTCGGATCAGTGGACTCATCATCAACCACCTTGTCTTCCATATCATCCTCCTTTATTAAATAGGAAGGGGGAACAAGAGGCGCAATAGTGCCCTATCACTCAGACACTAAGAGATGAGAGGTATATTGTCAAAACCACTCACCTATTCCAGTTGTGATGACCCACAACTGGCTTGAAGGCATATAATCAATACCGGCTGCTGCAGGACCTCCACCAACCACTCGCACGTGGGAAGACTCTCAGGAAGCTGGGAAAAGGTGTGTGACAGTCCGCGCCACCGGGTACCAAAGAAATCACCTGGGATGCAGGAAGTTATTTCAAGCTTTGTCTTTATTCTCCAACATGTTTCAGCGCTCCACCTGGCGCTTCCCTGAGGAAGGCGCCAGGTGGAGCGCTGAAACATGTTGGAGAATAAAGACAAAGCTTGAAATAACTTCCTGCATCCCAGGTGATTTCTTTGGTACCCGGTGGCGAGGACTGTCACACACCTTTTCCCAGCTTCCTGAATATCATCCTCCTTCACAGTTGACATTGTAAGTTGACCTGATGGCAACTGTCTCATCATCATCATCAGCCTCCACCTCTGGAGAAAGTAAATGACGTTCCTCCAAGTGGCTATCTTCTGGCCGTAGGTCTCAAATACTTGAGCATCAATGCACGACACCTCCTCATGCCCCTCTTTGGTGCTGCATGGTGATAGGCCAGAGCCAACCAAGCGATAAGTAACAAACACATCCTCAGAGTGGCCTTTTTTAGTGTCATATGTCTCCTGTGACTGACAATGGTGGGAGGAAGGAGAACCAGCTTCAGGTTTGGATGGGCCAGCCTTCTGTGTATCGACATTAGACTGTGTGGTTGAGGAAGATTTGTTGCCTTTTGACAAATGCGGAGAGGCCATGTCTGCTATCCAAGACAGAATATGCCCTTGATCTTCTGGCTCCCAAGCATGTTTACGTTCCAGACCAGGAAATGTTTCCAGGAACACAGTGGATGCATGCTTCTTCTATTGACCTGACACAGACTAAGTGCCTTCTCGCACACCACTGACGCCACCACATCCACGTCCACATCCCTGTCCCTTAATAGGCTTTTTGGGCATTTTGTGGTTTGTTGACAGATTTTTAGGTGTGGATGGCACAAGCTGAACTACCGTTCACAGTTAAAATAGTGGGGAAAATATCCTGGTGTGAGGTGTGTAGAGGGCAGTAGTAACTCTGCTGGAGTAACTCTCCCTCCCTGTAGTCTAACTCTGTACAGTGTCTCTTCAGCTCTCAAAAGAGCTCTCAACTGTCCCTGCTCCAATATCTCTCCCTTGCTAATCTACACTGAGGTAGTATACACTAGATGTAGCCCTGAAAAGGGCTTTTGTGTTATGAAGAGGCTTGTCGCTCTTTCTAGCAGCTAAGCGAACTCTCCCTATGTCTGTAGATTGCGGGCTCTCGACGCAATGCGGGCAAAATGGCGGCAACAGATCTTAAATAGACCCTATGGCGCTGGGCGCAGCCAATCACAGTAATGCCACACACAGATGTCTGTGGCATTACTGTGATTGGTTAAGAAGCCCAGCATGTTTAGTGGCTGCAAAGGAGGCGCCAAAACTGCAGGGTGGGACATCCGAATATAGCGAGATGGGTAAACAAAAACTCGCAGAATAACGAATAATGTGAGTACCGTACTATTAATGTGAACTGTAATGAATACACTCGCTCATCACTAACAATGGCGAATTCCACTCATGTGTTTTTGGCTTTAGGAAAAATATTTAATTAATTTTATTATATACTAGCTGTAGTACCCGGCTACGCCCGGGTTAATAAATAACTGATGTTAGCTATAACAAAATAGAATTTGAATATGTCATATTAATGACCTGTAAGAAAATAGAAGCTGAGCTGTGATTGGTTGCTATAGGCAGCTTAATAAATCTCCAGCCAACAGTAAACCCTCCCCCTGGCCGGGCAGTATATGTTACCTCACACATACACATAATAGACAGCTCATGTGACTGACATCTGCCTTAATTCCCTATATGGCACATGTGTTGCACATTGGCTGTTTTTAATCAGATGTTTATGTTTGGAAATTAAAGATAGCACACGTATGAGGCGAGTTGTGTGAGGTGATTTGTGCACATCTGTGTCTGTCTGTGTGGTGTGTGTGTCCCTGGGGTGTGTGTGTGTGCGTGTGTCCCTGTGGGGTGAGTGCATGTGTCCCTATAGGGTGTGTATGTCCCTGTGGGGGAGGTCTGTGTGGTGTGTGTTTCTGTTGTGTGTGTCTCTTTGTGGTGTGTGTGTGTCCCTGTGGGGTGAGTGCATGTGTCCCTATAGGGTTTGTATGTGTGTGTGTCACTGTGGGGGGGGTCTGTGTGGTGTGTGTGTGTGTATCTGTGTTGTGTGTGTCTCTTTGTGGTGTGTGTGTCCCTGTGGGGTGAGTGCATGTGTCCCTATAGGGTGGCTATGTGTGTGTGTCCCTGTGGGGGGGTCTGTGTGGTGTGTGTGTCTGTGTTGTGTGTGTGTGTCCATGTGGGGTGAGTGCATGTGTCGCTGTAGGGTGTGTGTCCCCGTGGCGGTGTGTGGGGGTGTCTCTGTGTTGTGTGTGTCTCTTTGTGGTGTGTGTGTTTGTTCGTGTGCGTGGTGAGTATCCAATATTGGGGCTGCACCTTAGCGACTATACACTTGCTGTTACTCTTTGTGTGCGTGTGGTGTGTGTATACATGTCCCAATGCGTGGTGAATATCTCATGTTGGGGCCCCACCTTAGTGACTATATGCTGGTATGTGCTGTTAGTCTTTGGCGCTATCATTAAGCCCCTCTCATTCACAACTGTCAACTGGTAACTGTCACTTTTTCCCCATTATGTAGATAGGGGCAAAATTGTTTGGTGAATTGGAATGCGCGGGATTAAAATTTCGCCTCACAACATAGCGTATGACGCTCCCAGGGTCCAGACGTGTGATTGTGCAAAATTTTGTGGCTATGGCTGACAGCTGTCGATTTTCCATTCATTTTTCCCCCATTATGTAGATGGGGCAAGATTGTTTGGTGAACTGGAACGCGCAGGGTTAAAATTTCGCCTTACAACATAGCCTATGACTCTCTTGGGGTCCAGACGTGTGACTGTGCAAAATTTTGTGGCTGCAGTTGAGATGGTGTAGATGCCAATCCCGGACATACATACATACACACATACATACACACATACATACACACACACATTCAGCTTCATATATTAGATGACCTTATAGTGTTAGCAGATTTTAATCAAATCTTAAATGTCTAATTTTTTCTACAGGGCACTACTAAAAGCAGACTTAAAGTAAAATCGAAAATAATATCAATGAGACTAATTGTGTTGTATATCAGTTAGTTTTTTAGCATAATAGCTTCTAAAAGGGTTTTCAATTTTGGATTAACCTTCCAAAACATGTCCTATTATATGTGATAAACAGTAAATATTAACTACTACATTAACATAGTTAAAGACAACCTTTCACTTGATTTTTTTTAAATTAAACTGAGTATCTCCTCAAATTGGTGCAGCCCTCCTAATTCAGGAACCTATACTCTTTTCGTCTGTACCCCTACACTCCAAAGTTATGTTCCCCGCACCCACTGATAATACTGATGCAAATGTTTCCTTCAACAACTGGGCGTTTTTCTCTTTTGATGCTGGAGAATCATAATCTGGTCATCCTGAGAAATTCTGCGGTATATGTCAAGTTGTTTGAGGGGAAATTTCTGTAAGTATTCCTGATGTTTTGGGTGTATAATTTTGGAATGGAGACAGGGGTGGACTGGTACTTCTAAGCAGATTTTGTAATGCCAGCCCTAGGTGAGGAGCAGGAAGGGGAGGGGGCTGCTATCGGAGATTTTGAGGACCAGGGGGAAGTGATTTTGGTGATATCGGAAGTTTTGAGGAGTGGGGGGTTTCCCTGTATATCGGAGCTCACTCGCGTAGCTGTCAGACTCGTCTCCTGCTGTTCCACAGCCCATTTCTGGGGGGGTGGCCCTAGTTGAGGGCTATACCACCAGCCCAGCAGACACTTGCCCCCTGCCACCTGGACCAGTCCGCCCCTGAATGGAGAAGTACTGAAATAAAAGACAAACTATTTCAGAATAAGCGGAGCAGCACCAACTGGAGATGGTGCTCAACTTAAATTAAAAAATTCAACTCAAATGACTCTTTAAGGTAGTTGCATGCTAGATAAACTGAGAGCTTGTTTGAAATAGGTTAAGTCATAGATATTGAGACATTAGACATTATAGGCACCTGTCTAAGTCAAATCTATAAAGTTGGAATCACCCCCTTATGGGCGCTCTATATCATAGCATCACACATGGAAACACACCCACAAAGAAATTCTCATTTAGAGATGAATCAATTTTGAAGAATTTGAAGAAGGCTATTGATACATTTCTAATACAAGTATGAACATTGTAACATTAGGCAGCTTATTTTTACAAAAGCTAAGGATGGTTTCACACTAGCGCATTTTGAAATTCGAGGGCATGCAGGAAAAACCTGCATAACCCCGGATTTCCCAGCAATGATGAAACTGGACACATCCATACCCTGTTCGGGAGCATCCGGTTGCAAATTTCACAGGGATCTGGTGGGTGGTTCTGCACATGCGCCATTCATAGAATACAGTAAAAAGAAAATAGGGAGGGGGACAAGAGGCGCAATAGTGCCCTATCACTAGTGACACTTATTTGTGAGGGTGGTGCTGTGAAGCTGCTCACCTGGTCCAGTTGTGAGCCCCACAACTGGTTTGAAGGCGTTTTTGGAATCTATGTTCCAGCTGCTGCAGGACCTCCACCGACCACTGGATAGTGGTTTGAATCCAAGAAATAATGGGAGTGTTGGTGTGTCACGGTCCGCGCTGCTGTGGTATGGATAAACTCACCAAAGAGCCAAAAGTACTTTCATCCTTTATTCCTCCTCTCTCCTACGCGTTTCAGCGCCACCCCCAGCGCCTTCCTCAGGGTATTCAATATCCATACCACAGCAGCGCGGACCGTGACACAACAACACTCCCATTATTTCTTAGATTCATAGAATACAGACCGGAAATCTGGATCCATCAGGATCTGGAGTCCAGATAAATCAGTGTCTCATAGACCCTCATTCAGATTTAACCCATGGTGCCCTAGATCGAGGTGGATCTGGGAGTTCACATTTTTTTTCACAGAGACCAAAATTGCAACAAGATATAGATTTTATCTGCATGAAAAATCTGTGAACTCCTGCATTCACCTGGATTCAGGGTGAACCGTACACAACTGGATGCACCCGCAAGTGTCTGCGGCCCCATTGAAAGTCAATGGGGCCAAAAACTGATGCATCCAGTTTAGGCCATATTCAAATGGATGCCAAAAAACAGCAGTTTGAAACCATCCTAAGTTAGTTTATTTATTTTAGTATGTGGAAAGGCCCAGTGAAATATAGAGCAAGTTTAAGTTTTATATTCTTAATGGACAGATCAACTCTATCCCCACAAACAAATACAATCTTCTTTGCTGCTTTTGGGTCATTAGCTGTATCAAGCAAAAAATTAGTTGGCTTAGGGTGCTTTCACATCTGCGGTTTTCGCCGATCGCGGCAGTTGCGGTGAAAAAAACGCAACTGCCGCAATTAACGCATAACTGCTGCACTTGCAGCACAGTTGCAGCAAGCCCCATACAATGTCTATGCGGGCATGCGGCAGGTGCGGTCAGCCGCGTTTTTTTTGCGGCCGCATCTGTCGCAAGTGCTGGTACCGCACTTGCCGCACCTGCCGCAAGCCCGCATAGACATTGTATGGGGCTTGCCGCAACTGTGCCGCAAGTGCAGCGGTTATGCGTTAATCGCGGCAGTTGGTTTTTTTTCACGGCATCTGCCACGATCGGCAAAAACCGCTGATGTGAAAGTACCCTCAGGCCCCTTTCACACTGGCGTTTTTGAAAAATTGTGGCAGATGCGGCAGAATTACCGCATCTGTCGCATCTTCCGCCTAATGCCAACACTTGCTGCACCGATCTGGCAAGCCCCATGCATTGTCTATACGACTTGCGGTCGGGTGCAGCAAGTGTGGTTTTGCAGGCTGCAGCAGATGCGGTACTTGCAGCGGAGAAAAAAAACACGGTCAGCAGCGTTTTTTTTCGCGCCCCAACTCCCGCATCTGCCGCAACCGGCAAAACCACACTTGCAGCATGCCCCATAGACAATGCATGGGGCTTGCCGTAAGTGCGCAGCAAGTGCGGCCGTTAGGCAGAAGATGTGGCAGATACGGTAATTCTGCCACATCTGCCGCATTTTTTCAAAAATGCCAGTGTGAAAGGGGCCTAAGGCTGGGGTCACAGTACCATTTTTCACATGCATTTTTGGAGACCTGCGTTTTCAAAAACGCATGTAAAAAACGCACCCATAGGCCCCCATGTTAAAAAACGCATGCCCTAATAGCCAAAAAGCATGTGTGATTGTCCCATGCGTTTTTGGAGCATATCCAAAAACGCATGCGTTTTTGTAGAAAACGCATGCGTTTTTGTAGAAAACGCATGCGTTTTTATAACATGGGTTCCTATGGAAAACGCATGCAAAAACGCATGTACAGTTAGTATCTTTTAGTGCCATTCAAAAACGCATGCGTTTCCCATAGGAGCCCATGTTAAAAAAACGCATGCGTTTCCGGAAAAACGCATGCGTTTTTTAACATGGGCTCCTATGGGAAACGCATGCGTTTTTGAATGGCACTAAAAGGTACTAACTGTACATGCGTTTTTGCATGCGTTTTCCATAGGAACCCATGTTATAAAAACGCATGCGTTTTCTACAAAAACGCATGCGTTTTTCAAAACGCTCAAAAAAATACTACAAGCACTATTTTTAGGTGCAGATTCAAAAACGCACCCAAAAACGCAGGGAGCCATCACACACCTTACAAAACTCATGCTGACATGAAAAAAAGCATGAGTTTTGTTAAATCACTTAAAAAAACGCATGGCAACTGTGACCACAGCCTTAGGCTGGTTTCACACTGCAGCTTTTTTCCTGATCAGGTTCCATCCGCTTTGTATGCCAAAACCAGGAGAGGAACCAAAACTCAGAACAGGTGCCAATCTTTCAATTCTACTTTTTCTCTGCAAGTTCCTCTCCTGGCTTTGACACACAAACCGGATGGAACCTGATCAGGGAAAAACTGCAGTGTGAAACCAGCCTATATGATTCCGGGATGACCAGACAGAATGATTGTGATCACTCAGGAGACTCATTTATGTAAATATGCATCATTTATAGACACCACCTTAATAACAGACATAGGCAGGCAATTTTCAATCATTCTGATGCAAATATTCAGGTAAATTGTGACATTTGTTTTCAACAGGCAAAAATCAGCCTAAGGGGGCCGTCACACGCTGCGACATCTTTAGCGATATTGTAAGCGATCACGTGCACGCGCAATCGCTTACAATATCGCTCACATCGCTGGTGAGATGTCACACAGACAGACTCACCAGCGATGCGGAGCCGCGATCTCGCTCGTTACTATGGTACACATCGGGTAACTAGGCGCCGCGCGTCGCTTAGTTACCCGACGTGTACCATAGTTACCATCTCCCAGCATAGGCTCTGCCGCTGGGAGATGGATCATCGTGGTGTCACACACCACGATGATGCAGATCGTTGCATCGTTCATCGCTAGATCTGAGAACCGGAGCTCAGATCAGCGATGTCACGATCAAGCGATTTACCATCGTAAATCGCTTGATTACATGCAACGATATCTTGCCCGATATCGCTTAAGCGATCAAAAAGGAGATCGCTTAAACGATATCGGGCAAGATATCGTTCCGTGTGACGGCCGCCTAAGAAAACAATTCTGCCAGAGATCAGAAGGTTCAAAGGAACATCCTCAGGAGGAACTTCAGGATGAATATCAGAAGAAGCCAGAATACATTTTGGACTGATGATATGTGCTGAAACTGAAACGTGAAAAGGAGAGTACCCTGTAAGCTTGGCATGTATTAAGTCTCTGGGCAGCCTGGAGATGCTCCAAATTTTTGTGGTCAGTGAAGATAGTAATGGGAAATTTTGCTTCCTCTAATAGATGTCACTATCCCTCCAGGGAATGTTTCACAGCCAGCAATTCTTGGTCTCCGATGGAATTGGCAGAAGAAATTCTTGAAAACAAAGCCAGAAGGAATATGTTTTTATTTTTATAATCAGAATTTTGAAAATAACTGCTTTTTGTTTGATAGAAGAAACCATACCAGGTAGAATTACTCATTTGGGCCAGAAGATAATAACCCCGGCTAAAGAGAAGCATGTCTTAAGATGGCAATAGATATTGAGTACGAAAAGGGTAAGAGAAAAAATTGTATGAATTAATAATGATAGGTCATGAAGATCAGAAATTTTTGGAAATCACTGATGTCCTTGGTTGCACACAGTTCTACATAACTGAACCTTGAAGACTTTATCAATACAAATACCTTCCTCAAAGATGACAGAGCCCAGGAATGAAAGGTTCGATTGTTTTGAACAAGTATTACTCCAACTTGGCATTTAAAAAATTCTGCTGGAGTTAAAGCAACACAGAAAGAAAAGAAGACTACGGACTCACAGTAAATTTACATGTCGTCAAAGTAGAACAGTATGTACCAATTATATCATCCCTAAAGGTGTAATTTAGTAACTGTTGGAAAATGGCAAAAGCTTTGAAAAGACTGAATTGCTTCAGGTATTCGTATTGATTGTCCCAGATGTGAAAGATGGTTTTCCATTCCTATTCCTCCTAGCTCCATGCAGATCCAATTTGGAAGAATGAGAGTCCTTAATGTGGTCAACCAATTCTGAAAGGTAAATACTGTAGGTATCTGTTAGAGTTGGATTTTTCTAAACACTTAGATTCATTGTGAATAAATTCACTCCAGTTGCTGAAAAGATGTCTTTTATAATATGAGGAAATCTAGATATAGGGAACAGACCACACCCTATGGAGGGAGAGTGGGTAAGTGTTTGGCTAACGTTTACCTGGTAGAGTTGTGACAGGCACAACTCCTATGTAAGGATAAAGAAACACAGCAGCTCCTGTCCCGTGACTGGTGGATGAATCCTCCAGGAAATATTGAATCCAGTTGAATGAAAACACGCTAGGTGGGTTGCGCTGCTGCAGTAAAAGGATTCTTCAACAATAAAAATAGTAAGATTTTTAATTCATAATACTTTTCAACACCGTACCAGTGCCTTTAATGAAAAAAACAAATGTGGCATTTGCTTTTTCACTTGATAAAGGTGTCACTATAGCATTGAAACTTTATTGTTGAAGAATCCATTTACTGCAGCAGCCCCACCTACCTAGCGTATTTTCAGCCAACTGGACCCTATAGCAGAATGAGAACAGCTAGGACTGTATTAAACCTCTTTTGAGCTTTTTAATGCAAGCATAGACTTATTAATTTACAAGTGCACTTTATTATCTGGATAGAGAAAAATAGATGGTCACTAGTGGTAAACAACAGCACAATTAACAATACACTGCTTTAAGGCCGCCTTCACATTTGCGGACCCCTCCTCAGCGTTCTGCGGAGAGGATCCGCAATGTGAGGGCAGCACCGCAAGCCCCTATTTTTATAATGGGAGCGCACGGTGCTGAGCTTGACTGCGCATGACGGTGCAAAACATTCACTCCCATATGTGATCTGTGCTCAGTCAAGCGCAGCACCGTGCACTCTCATTATAAAGATAGGGGCTTGCAGTGCTGCGCTCACATTGCGGATCCCCTCCGCAGAATGCTGCAGAGGGGTCCGTAAATGTGAAGGCAGTCTAACAGACATTTTTGGCTATTTAACCCCTTTACAATCCATAACATATGGGTACGTCATATATCGTCTCCCTCTATTCCACGCTCTGAGCTTGCATCATTCCCTGCACATGCCAGCAGATCTGATCAGCTGACACGTGCAGGTAACAGATGTGGGCAGATCGTAGCTCAGCATGCTGCTGTTAAACCCTTACATCGCATTGTCAAACACTGACAGCAATATCTATGATCCTACAAAGGGGATCAGGCTATTCCTAGCCACCATCGTCAATCCTGCAACGCGATCATGGGGTATCGATGTGTTACTATGACAGCGGGGGTCAGATGAGGACCCCAGTCCCTGTCATGACTCACTTCTTGTGGATGTCTGCCGAGCACCGGCATTCACAGGAGATGATAATTTTTGTAATGCAGAGACATGCATCCTCATGGCTCTGTACTGCAGGAGCGATCAGACACTGCAGTGTTAAGGCACCCTAAGGGGCCAAGTAAAAAAAAGGAAAAGTGAAAAAAGTTAAAAAACATAAAACCCTAAATGTTCAAATCCCCCCTTTTGTCCTATTGAAAATAAAACTATATAAAACAATACAGATATTTGGTATCGTCGATCTATCAAAATATAAAATCAATTAACCTGATCAGTAAACTGCGTTATCAAAAAAAAAAAAAAAAAAAGGCAAAACATTTGCCAATTTTGGTCGTCACAACATTGCAATAAAATACAATAACAGGTGATCAAAACATCACATCTACCAAAAATGGTATCATTAGAAACGTCAGCTCAAGCTGCAAAAAATAAGTCGTCACACAGCCCCAGATCCCGAAAAATGAGAACACTACGGGTCACAGAAAATGGTGCCAGAAGGGGCAATTGTTGCTTTTTTGACAAACTTCTGAATTTTTTTTCACTGCTTAGTTAAAAGTAAAAGTATACATGTTTGATATCTACGAACTCGTACCGACCTGAGGCATCAAACGTACAGGTCAGCATGACCATATATAAACATAGTAAATAAAAAAAAAATAGTAAATTTCACACTTTTTGCAATTTCACCGCAATTGAAATCTTTTTCCTGCTTTCCAGTAAACTATGTGCTAGAATGAATGATGTCATTCAGAAGTACAATTATGTAGCATCACTTCATTTTTTTATAACAGTCTGTAAATGTCTGTGAAGCAAGGAGTCCAATTGCTGGAATTTTGGGTATGGTTTAAATAGCACCGGACTTTGAGGAATAGCGCTTCCTTAAGAGGCACAATAATTTCTTCCAAGAGTTCTTTAATTCATTTAAAAGTCAATAATTCCATATATTGCAGTACAGTACAACGCGTTTCGACTTACATATAAGTCTTCCTCAGGTACATGTGATAATATTATCACATGTACCTGAGGAAGACTTATATGTAAGTCGAAATGCGTTGTACTGTACTGCAATATATGGAATTATTGACTTTTAAATGAATTAAAGAACTCTTGGAAGAAATTATTGTGCCTCTTAAGGAAGCGCTATTCCTCAAAGTCCGGTGCTATTTAAACCATATACTGATGAACCAGGCTCCCTTGAGAAGACCTGATCCCTCCGGAGAGGAAGGCTGCAAGCCTAAGAGAAAACCTTATACTATATGAACAAAAGACACCAAAAAGGTGAGCATTTTTTGATCATTACCACCTAGACCAAGATCAAATAATTTCTACACTTAGATCTGCGCCGGCTCTTTTTCTCTATTATCCCCCTTTAGAGATTAACTGGGAATTTTGGGTAGGAATTTTGGCCTATTCATGCCAGCTGAGGGACTGCAGTTGTTCAACAGTCCTAGGTCATCTCTATTGGATTTTTCATTTCATGGTGAGACAAATAATTTCTGTTCAAAAAAAGTCTGGATTATAGACAAACTCTACTTCTGCGAAGCCATGCCATTGCAATGGATGTAGTATGTGGGTTAACATTGTCCTGCTGAAATTTGCAAGGCTTTCCTTCAAATAGACATTGTCTGGATGGGAACTGTTGTTGTTCTAAAACCTCTATATAGTGCTCAGCATTAATAGTGCCTTTTTAGATGTACAAGCTTCCCATGCTATAGCCACTAAGGCTAGGGTCACACTTAAAAGGCACAATCCGGTAACCGCATCAATTACCGGATGCGGTTTTACTGTGTGCCTTCATACTATCATTTGACAGTAAAATTGCAACCCTCATTCCGGATTTGGATGCATTAATGCATCCGGTTTTGGAATGTGGGTTTTTGCAATTATAAAAACCACATCCGGATCCGGTACCGCAAGGTACATTTATGTACCCTGCGGTACCGTATCCAGTTCCCCTAGACTCCCATTATTAAAAAAAATGGGAATGGATCCGGTTTTGGAACCGCTCCGAAAAATGCAGCCTGAATGATTTTTACCGCAGGCTGCAATACCGGATGCAGTAACCGGATTGCGGTAATCCGGTTTTTCACTGGAAGCCTATGGGCTGCGGATCCAGATCCGGTTTTGAGCATTTTTAATGCTCAAAACCTGATCCGGATGGATAAAAACCCTCGCAGGTGTGACCCTAGCCTAATGCAAACTTATGTCATTAGAGATACAGACTTTTAAAGTGTACTCTTATAAAAAGTTGGATGGTCCCTCTCTGTTTACAGCACACTGGATCCATTGTTTTCATAAAGAATTTTGATTCATGTGACCACAATACAGTTCCTTATTTTGTCACAGTCCACTTTAAATGGCCATTGGTCCAGAGAAGATGAAATAATTTTTGGATTGTTTTAATGTATTGCGTCTTCTATGCATGACGAAGTTTTAAACTGCATTTGTGGAGTGCACGGCAAGCTGTGTTCATGGACAATGATTTCTGGAATAAATACAACAGGGAAAAATAATACATATCTGTTGTACATTCACATCATCAAATAGTAAAGAAATTACAGAATATTGAATCAAAGACTATGATACTTGCAGGACAGGTCGAAAAATGATACATTAAAGGAGAAGAAAGAAACAACCAAAAAGTCTGTAAAATATGGTACATATAAAATGTTTGTACCTTACAAGGGACAAAGAAAATAGTGGAGGGAAATTGATATACACATAATCATGGGCACGCACATTTAATCATAATTTATTAAACAAAATAAAATAATAAATGAGAAAATCAGTGGATAAATAAATAGTATCAGTTCATAAATATATATATTAGGCCCCTTTCACATCAGTGTTTATTTGAAATCGCGGCAGATGCGGTGAAAAAAACACATCTGCCTCGATTACCGCATACCGGCTGCACTTGCGGCATGGTTGCGGCACAGATGCGGCAAGCCCCATACAATGTATAGGCGGGCTTGCGGCAGGTGCGGCAAGTGCGGTTTTGGCACTTGCGGCAGGTGCTGCCGCGAAAAAAAACACGGTCAGCCGCGTTTTTTTTCGCGGCCGCACCTGCCGCAAGTGCCAAAAACCGCACTTGCCGCACCTGCCGCAAGCCCGCCTATACATTGTATGGGGCTTGCCACATCTGTGCCGCAACCGTGCCGCAAGTGCAGCCGGTATGCGGTAATCGCGGCAGATGCGGTTTTTTCACCGCATCTGCCGCGATTTCAAATAAACGCTGATGTGAAAGGGGCCTAAGATGCCCAAACCAGATCATGGACATTCAAAATAGTTAAAAAGAAAAATGTTTGCAGTATAGATACACTGATTATTATAAATAACTATATCTCACTATTAGATATTATTGTACAGGAACATATACAATGACACAAGATTTTTGTTTTTAAATATGAGAGCAATAACCTGGAGGATACATACATACAGATAAAGAGACACCCAGGGAGAATGGTGTCCACCTGACGCGTGTTTCATATTTTTGCCTTCATCAGGATTGTGGAGTCATCAAGGGAAGGGAAGTATAAAAGAGGCTCCATCCAATAGGACCACAGAACTGAATTGATGCAGCCGGATACATGAAGACCATGCGGGACCAATGTCATCCGATGTCACTACCCGCGTACAGATACAGGCAACAAATGGGGATCCAGGGTCCATGGCATGCATGCGTACTGTACAACTAGCCTGTGTGAAGGAATAAGATTCTGTATATTATACACAAACTAAATTACATGCAATTGTGCTGCTAAATAATGTTAACATAGAATGGATGATGTAAAATCATGAAATTTAGGGAAAAGAAAATTTTGTCTTGTCATCACTGGGTGCCTTCCTGTTATAACCCAAGTTTTGACACATGTGGGGGAGTATTTGCTCTGTGGGTGCAGAGAGGATTCTACTGGTCAGCCATGCATTAGGCATGTGACCACTCTGCTGAAGCTTCGTCTTCCAAATAGGACTTTTTACCCTGGTATTATGCCAATTTCAAATCTAGGATGAACGATCCAATGATGTTTTCATCCTATATCGTTCATTTACACGCAACGACGCCCGAATGATAACTTTTCAACGATCACAATTCTGTGACGTTTCAAGGATATCGTTCAGGATATCCTAGCGTGTAAACCCACCCAAGAGTCATAAAGTGAAAAATGACACATTTCCTTTTAGACAAAAAATATTTTCATCTTTTACACTTTAGGAATTGCAAAAAGGAAAATGGGCTGATGCAAAAGTTTGGGCATCCTCCATGGTTAGTATATAGTAGCTACCCGCTTTTGCAAGAATCACAACTTGTAAACACTTTTTGTGGCCAGCAAAGAGCCATTCCATTCTTGTTTGAGGGATATTCCTTCATTCTTCCTTGGAAAAATCTTCCAGATGTAGCAAAAGTGAGCAGACTTGTTGTAGCACACATGGTGTTAAATTGGACTGGCAACAAAGTTATGTAAAATGGTAACCCTTCTGCGGAATATATATATATATACTGGATTAGCCTAACAGGTATGCAAAGCAGACCGATTTTTCCTTCAGGTCATATTATGCATGTTTTCAGGTCTTCCTTCCATATCCATGCAGTATTATAAGTACTAGATAGAGGGAAATTAGGATTTGCCATAGAGATAGCATGTTAGCTTATCTCTCATGGAAGCAAAGCAACAGGCATGTTTAAATCTAAAATGCCTAACATTTCATTATGCCTACCCTTTAAATATGTAGGCTTTTACCCTGGGTGAAGCATAGGGTCCCCTCAAATAATGATACACCTTGAAGAGGCTACTGGGCTCTTATGAATTTACAGAGTATTAAGATCATTCACTCAGCTGTTTTATACTACCGTAACGCAGTCCAAAGATATATATTCAATATTTGAATACATCTTACAAAGTGCTGCTGTATTCTGCTTATAAAGATAAAATGTCCAACTATTCATTATTTCAGTATCTGCAACTTAGGAAGAAATTGACACCATAACAGTAGATTGGTTGCTGATTTTTGCCTAAAGTGAAGTATACTTGTAGGGAATATGAAGACCATGCATGAGATAAATCTGTCTGGGTCTCCAACACTGTAGTACAATATCAGCAAGGAATGTGAAAAAATGAAGGGTCACATTAAGCAATCCTACATGGGAATGGGGTCAGACGCTCTTATACTAGATTAGGGTCATGTTGTACAGTCAACTTCAGAAATTGTTACACAGTGAAGCCCAAAGTTAAATACATTTCATTCTTTGAATATACAGTGTATTGTCATCCTATATTCATTGTCCCTTTTGTAAAATGTCTTACCTGTAGGTCTTCTGTTCATATTGGTAAAGCTTGTATTAGTGTATAGCTATTAAATAGGACTGACTTGATCAAGACGTCATACAAACAAATGACTTTGTATTTATTTTACATTTAAAAAGTTACTTTCTTAGTTAAGTGCACTTAATAACCAGTACAAGTTCATTAGGTAGCATGCTTATTCATGTATCTGACAATTTAGTCGGTGGGAGAATTGCCGAACTTCCATCACAACCAATTTTTACCTATTAATAAATGCTTTGCTCGTGATTTCCTACATATTTCCTTCTACACTGACTTGAGATGAATTAGTTGATGTTAAAAGTACCTTTCTAAACCTTCAATTAGCTCAGCCCAAGTTCTTTCTATAGAAAAATAAGTGGGTACATTAGGAGCAGAACATTTTGTATTAGAGTAAATGGATAACTTTGAAGGGTTAGCATATGTTTAAGTGCATTATCTGAGTCTGGTCGTCATAGACGACCAATAAACTTAATTCAGAGGCAATTAGGATTTTCTTTTTCACATAGCATAATAGCTATAGGACAGTTATATGATTTTTAATTTTTAGGTGGCAGCTATTTTGTTGACATTTCATTTGCAATTGTTGAGTTTAGTCTCTTTATGATCAAATTGCAACTTTCTTTTGTTGATAATCGCAAATTAAATCCATATTTATTTTGTCAAGAATGAAAAAAGTTAGACAAGAAATATTTTACAAGATATGGCAGATCCATTATAAATGTTGTCTCTATGGTAATAATCACCATAAACAAAAGAAGCATCCATCTAAATTCTTTGGTTTATATTGTAGACGTGAAAGCCAAGATAATCTTAGTTTAAGTGTTGCTTTCTAGTAAATCCTAGCATGTCTGATCTTCTGTCAGTAAAATAAAAAAACTTACCCAAAACATCCTTGCATATTAAGCAACTGCATGAAACCATGCCTCTGGTGGAGGGGAGGTTGCTGCTTAACCTATCCACACTCCCCTTAGAGAATGCAAAGATATCAAGTATTAGGTAAGAAGTGGAGAAATGTAGGCCTTGGTATGCTATTAATGGGGTTATTAATGGTTGAGGAACGTTCTGCCTCTCTGAATTCATGAAGGCATGCAAATCATCAAGATATGTCTCAGATGCGCTCAATGGGAGACAAGTCCGGATATGCTGCAGGCTATTTTAAACCAGTTATGCCTTGCAAGTTATTCACAGAAGCAAAAAGATGAAGCCCAGACTTCAATACTACAAGTTCCCAAAAAAGTAAAGAAAGTATACAGTACAGGGTTGGAAATAGATGACTAAGAACAATGTTATGAAAGTCAATACACAATGCTCTGATGGGTGTAAATGGGTTTGGATGAAATAAGGAAATATAAGCTAATGGATTGAGAAATTGAAGAAACTGTCAGGTTTGGTGGAGGAAGCCTGATGATATGGGGTTGTTTCACACCCAAAGGCATTGGATACTTGGCCAGTATCGATGGCGGTCTCAATATTGAGCTATATGTGAGTATCCTACAAGATGAGTTACTTTGTACATTTGAGAGCTATGGGTATGAAAAGGATGACATAGTGTTCAAGCAGGACAACGACCTGAAGAATACGTCAAGATTGGTGAAGAAATGTTTAAAACACAATGAAGTAGAGGTGCTGAATTGGCCCACATCAGTCCCCAGATCTCAACCCAATTGAACACTTGTGGTTACAGTTGAAGAAAAGGCAGTATACATACTCAAGTGAGTCAACTAGTATTCACCAACATTGGGAATGTGTAGCGGAGACTTGGGATCAGACTTTGGTCAAAACATGCTTAAATCTGTTTGAGAGCATGCCCAGAAGGATTCAAGTAGTGTTAAAGAGGACCTGTCATCCCCCTAGTGCATGGCAATTTAAATGCACCACTGAATGCAGCTTGTCAGCTGCATTCAGGGAAGGGGTCCCCCATGACTCCAGCTTCCCTGTACCCTGAGAAATAGACTTTATAAAGTGTATATACAGTGAGTCCAGAGGGACTTACTGAGTGATGAGTCTTCGCTCTTGCTGGTGTTCTCCCCACCTCCAGCCTTCTGTGTGCCACCTCCAGCCCCTTCAGTGCCGCCTCCTTTATTTGTCTCCCTTCCTCGCCTGCTCCATGCTGCTCTGCTTTTGAATTCAAGCAGACGCAGAAAAAGCAATGGGCGGGACCGGGTCCCAGTAGTTGACATGCCTCCTGCTGGTGACGTCAGCGCCAGAGCTTGCCCAGCTGCTCCATCTTATGTATGTACAGCAGGGCAGGTTGCCAGTGACGTCAGCACCGGAGCCTGCCCAGCTGTACATACAAAAGATGGAGCAGGGTGGGTTGCGGCGCTGATGTCACTGGCAGGAGGCGTGTCAGCCAGCGCTGGAACCCGCCCTGCTCCATCTTATCTATGTACAGCAGGGCGGGCTCCACCGCTGGCTCATATGCCTCCTGCCGGTGACGTTAGTGCCGGAGGCGGCCCTGCTGTACATACATAGGCTGAAGCAGGGCGGGTTCCAGCGCTGACCTCACCAACAGGAGGCATGTCAGCTGCTGGGACCCACTCCCGCCCATTGCTTTCTCTGCAGAGAAGCATGGAGCAGGCAATGAAGGGAGACAAATAAAGGAGGTGGCACTGAGCGGGCTGGAGGTGGCACACAGAAGGCTGGAGGCGGGGAAGTGACCAGCAGCAGCGATGGCTTATCACTCAGTCCGGACTCACTATATGTACACTTTATAAAGTTTATGGGCTGGAGCCATGGGGGACCCCTTTCCAGAATGCAGCTGAAACGCTGTATTCAGTGGTGCATTTAGATTGCCATGCACCAGGGGGGTGACAGGTCCTCTTTAAAAGCTAAAAGTGGATTTAAAAAATAATAACAAAGAAATTTAAATTTAAATTTTTAGGGGTAAAACAGTAACTGCAGTGAAAAAGTGACATGACAGCAATCTACATAACTAATCATATGTTAAGTAGTTGCAAGTCAAATTTATGAATGAGATAGACAAGATGATTGTCTATAAAATTAAGGTAATCTCATGCTTAGAGCTGTATCAGATGGTGAGATATGGAGCATGAAAGTAAAAAATTCAAAACATTGTTATCCTTTTGCTTGCCAGTGTAAAAAGAGAGAAACAAAAACAAGACACTGACCCTCCTTTACTTGTTTATTGGAAACCAAAGTTCCCAGTTCGGTCAGACATAGTTCAGCACTTACTATGATGTTCCTTGACAATCATAGGCTATGCAACATCATTCTGAGTATTCATAGGCTTTCAGCAGCAGCCACTAAAAGTTCATGCTGCCCTCTGTGTGACTTGGCATCTGTGATGAGTGGTGACATCAGTAACTTAACTTATACTGTTGAATGAGGGATCATATTTTGGTTTTGCTCCTTTCGTTTTATGTTTTTGAGGTTTCCTTTTGTGGACTACATTGAATTCCCATGACTATGTCACATTCCCTGGACTACGTCGAAACTGCATAGGTTTTCTTTTAAATACATTGATGAACCAGGGAAAGAGTTGGGGAGTGTTTTTTTAAAATAAACTATTTTTCTGTGTCTGTTCTTTTCTTTTTATATACTGGGTTAGTAATGGGGATGTCTGATAGACTTCCCTCCATTACTAAAACCAGATCTTGATGCCAGTCGTGTTTTTGGACACAGCTGACATCAACTCCAACTTCCATTACCTCCACTGCCAACCTAGCACAGTATCCGGGAAGAGCTGAGGTAAAGCACCAGAATCAGGCTGGTATTTTTGGCTGGGAAGGGCCCAATAACCATTGAGCCTTCGCAGACTGATAATATCAGTTTATTATATTAAATCATAAAAACTGTACAATAAATTTCACCGGGTGCAACTTTATTATGTCAAGGGGTTCTAAAATGATTAGTGATGAGTGATTGTAATCATTACTATTCACTACTCGCAAGAATAGAAAACAGGGCAGTATTTGGAGTTCCTGCTGCCCTAGGCACTGTCAGCGGTCGCGCCCCTGTCAAGCCCCCCCATCGTGCCCTTCCTCCCCATTGCAGACCTGCCAATCGCGGACAATTCTTTCCTCCCCCCCACCCCCGTCGCGGCCGTCCCCCCAATTTTCATGTAGCTTCTCCCCCCATCCTTGCAGCTTCTCCCCACCACATTCCATGTAGCACATATAAAAGGTTTGTAGGGGTAAAATCCTGCAGACAGACTGCCTTGAGATAAATACAAAAATAATAATCTTTTAATGATTTTAATTGGTTTATATGAAAGTGTTTGCATGGGTTTCCAACCACACTACAGAGAAATACTGATAGGAAGTTTATATGTTTACATTGTGAGCCCCAATGGAGACAGTGTTGATGATGTATGTAAAGTGCTGTGTAGTTTATAGTGTAATATAAATGCATAAAATATTATTCTTAATATTATGTCATAATACCAAGATCTGAGGATCTACTATTTCGAGGTCAGGAGCTCTCTGATGCGATGTTGCTGCCTGTCTCGCTGTCTTCCTCTTTTGACACGAGAGCATAAACTGGTTAATAACAAATATGGTGTGTGTACTGAGCCATAAACCCTCCCCATACCATGTCCAGCAGACATTGTAGGATTACTATATGCATTTTATTATTAGGGTTACGGACACACTGGTGTGAAACTCGGACGAGTGCAATGTGTGATTATATCGCATTGCAGTCAGACCAATGTTAATCAATGTCTGAGAGCACATTGGTCAGTGTCGGACGTTTTTTTCTCATCCAGCTTCAGGATGAGAAAAAAATTGCATCATGCTGCGACAGTCTGTGATTTACGCGCAAGACTCGCCAATGCAAGTCTATGGGTTCGACAAAATCATGGACCGCACACGGACCATCCGACAGGCATCTGTTTTTTTTACTGATACATTCTCATTCTGTAGCTCAGAACATTGTAAAATGTTCCTGTAAATGACTGTACAGTAAATAGCTGCTGAGAAAAACACGGACAGCACACGGATGTGATCTGAGAATCTGACAAAAATGTCGGACACTCACATAGCAGTTTCATGCAAAACGGACCAAAAAACGGATGTCAGTCATCCGACTCTCCTGGATGAGAAACAGACCGATTTTATGGCGGCGGGAGACTGTGTACCACCATGTGCTCAGCTCTGTGCTGTGCACAGACAGTGTGCCACCATGTCCTCAGCTCTGTACTGTGCACATACAGTGTACCACCATGTCCTCAGCTCCATACTGAGAGCAGAGGAGGCCAGCCAAGTATCACATGGGGCTGGGGCTTCACACACACGGGAAAAGAGACAAGGAGGTCTTATACCCACTCACTGTGGAGATCCTGAAGTTCTTCATGACCACCCGACAGTACACCGGACTCTTACCTGTGATACCATCAGTATAGGTAAAGAAACAACTTACGGTCTGTGTGTCAATTCCTCAACCTTTGCCCCAGCCATCCACAGAGACTGAATTGCTACCTAACAGCCTGGCCAAATCCCTGCTCCGTCCCTCATAATCATTATCAAACTCTCCAGGGATCCAGCTCCACCTGTGGGGAGCTTCAACACCTAGCTGCCCATCCATTATCTTTGGAGGCCTTACGCAGCGCTGGTGCAGTAACCAGAAACCACAGGTGGCATCAAAACAAACTATAATTATTCCAATTCAATTTTCCCCCTTTTTTAAAGCTGACCACCAGGACCACGGGTCTTGGCCGGCCACCAGTGACATCCCAACCGCAGCTGAGGGCACAGACACCCAAGTCCACATAACCCTGGGACGCGTCCTCTGCACACACTTCACCATATCCTCTGCACACACTCCGCCATGTCCTCTGCACACCCTCCATGTCCTCTGCACACACACCACCATGTCCTCTGCACCCCCCTCCATGTCCTCTGCAAACACTACTCCATGTCCTCTGCACACGCTCCTCCATGTCCTCTGCACACACTCATCCATGTCCTCTGCACACGCTCCTCCATGTCCTCTGCACACACTCATCCATGTCCTCTGCACCCCCACCTTGATGTCCTCTGCACACACTCCACCATGTCCTCTGCACCCCCCTCCATGTCCTCTGCACACACTCTACCATGTCCTCTGCACACACTCCACCATGTCCTCTGCACCCCCCCTCCATGTCCTCACCATACACTCCTCCATGTCCTCTGCACACACACCTCCATGTCCTCTGCACACACTCCTCCATGTCCTCTCGCACACACTCCACCATGTCCTCTGCACACACTCCTCCTTGTCCTCTGCACCCCCCTCCATGTCCTCTGTACACACTCCTCCATGGCCTCTGCACACACTCCATCATGTCCTCTACACACACTCACTATGTCCTGTGCACACACTTCACCATGTCCTCTGCACCCACTCCACCATGTCCTCTGGACCCCCCTCCATGTCCTCTGCACACACTCTACCATGTCCTGCACACACTCCACCATGTCCTCTGCACCCCCCTCCATGTCCTCACCATACATTCCTCCATGTCCTCTGCACACACACCTCCATGTCCTCTGCACACACTCCTCCATGTCCTCTGCACACACTCCACCATGTCCTCTGCACCACTCCTCCTTGTCCTCTGCACCCCCTCCATGTCGTCTGTACCACTCCTCCATGCCTCTGCACACACTCCATCATGTCCTCTACACACACTCCACTATGTCCTCTGCACACACTCCACCATGTCCTCTGCACCCCCCCCTCCATGTCCTCTGCACACACTTCACTCACCATGTCCTCTGACCCCTCCATGACCTCTGCACACACTTCACCATGTCCTCTGCATCCCCCCTTCATGTCCTCTGCACACACTCCTCCATGTTCTCTGCACACACTCAACCATGTCCTCTGCACACACTCCACCATGTCCTCTGCACCCCCACTCCTCATGTACCTTGTATAGTCAGTCCCAGCTACTCCTAATCTGTTAACAATTCTTCTTGCTGGGCAAAACTTGGCTCTGCCCACCCGAGTCACATGTACGTGATGTCATCGCAGGTCCTGTTCTACCCAGCATCAGGTATGTATTCTCAGTAGACAGAGTGTATACCGCTCACCCTGTGCCCCAGCAGCCCTGACACCTGGCATTCCCTCACTCCCCCCCCCTTCACCTAAAAATACACTGGTTTTGTTACTTAGCCCGGAGAGGGGGAGAAAGAAAAATTTTTACATTTTTTTCTTTTTTTTTAAATCTTAATGCTTGCACCGCCCTCCCTCAACATGCCGCCCTAGGCACCCGCCCACAAGTGCCTAATGGGTAGTACGGCCCTGATAGTGCAATATTGTGATACTTGTTACTTGGCAAGTATTGCTGGTGCTCTTGAGTGGTGCTTCATTTGTGAACATCTGACACATTTGCCACCTCCCTTCTGTACATAAATAATAGAGGGGAAGAAAGCGCACTATAGGGTCTTATCTCAATTGTATATAGTCAATTTTCTATATGGATCCACTCACCTGGTTTGGTTGTATGGGACACAACAACCATATGCACCTCCGAGTAAAATCCACAGCATCCAAAGAACTGCAGCAATCCACCGGTATAGCAGATCATATATAAAAGAAATGAAAAAAACGGCTTCACGATCGCGCTGTCCTCAAAGATAATAAATCCACGTGCCCATTGACTCCGAGCAAGTCTGTATTCCACTGTAAACTCTACGCGTTTCGTGTACACACTGTACACTTCCTCAGGAGTTGAAGTTACCAGGGATCGAGACCCGGCTCTGTGACCCTGGCAGTATCAAATAAAACTTCAGGGTTTTTGGTTTTGGGGATGCTTGTCGTGACGCCACCCGGGATATTCGGCTATTGATGGACACTTTGCGGGGATGATGGGATCGCAGCTAAGGTGATATCACTCCCCACGGCAGGTGCTGTTCCCCAGGGCAACCGGTATAGTGTATGGCGGTGGTAACCCATTGGGGTTCAGGACTGAGGAATAACTGATAAACACACAATGCGTAGTCTCCTTTACCTTTACTGGTAGTTGCAGGTTCAGACCAAGCAACTGTTCACAGGAGATGTTAGGAATCCCAGTGACCTGTAAGCAAGTTGGGGATCTCCTCACCGGGTGAGTTCTGAGGCCTTCCTGCTGTGCTCCTCTTTGCTGGTCCTGGCTGCCTGTAGGAAAGCTGCGACCCTCTCTTCCTGCTGGTAGGTCTCTTGCCTGTATGGCAGGCAGCTTGAGCCCTTCCCGGGCACCACTTCTCTGGCAACTGTCCTTGAGATCTCCGATGCTGCTGTGTCCTCCAGTTGCTTTGCTGTGATCGGGAGATGTGGAGACCTTGTCCTCCAGTTTTGGCTGCTGGGTCTGTTGTACCCTCACAACCTTGGACCTCGGTGTCCATTTCTGGCGCTCTGCTCTAGGGTGAGCAGTGCAACTGGCTCCACTTCCTAGACCCTCTCCTCTCCTTCCTCAGACCATCTCATACGGGTCCCTCACACATGCTGTTCCTTCATGCTCTACTCTGCCTGGGATGTGCTTAGCACTGCTCCAGTCCACAGGTCGTCTTCACAATCCTCCCAGAAACTGAACTGATTAACCCGCCCCAGGCTGGAATTTATAGGGGAACCTCCCCTGAACCTGAGATCAGATCTCTCCTTCAGTCTGGAGTCAGGAAAAGTGTTGCATGCTCTGGGCTTACCTAGTGTGGATACCCCATCGTGGCAACCAGACTCTGGGTTGCCACAACTGCACAAACTGTGTTTTCCTCCTTCTTCCTCCTGCGGCCTTTCTGACTACCAGCACCCTAATAGACTATCACATCATCCCTGGGGCCCAGCTCCATCTATGGGAGCTTCACCATCCTGACAGCACTACCATCTTCCAAGTGGACATACCCTGCGGCATCGGCCATCCTGGCCAAAAACCACAGGTGGCATCATGATCTTATCCCCTGTAAATATTCCCTTTTACTGCACACCCTGGGTCACGGAGCCTGGTCACTGCCACCGTGATCTCCCTAAGAATTGACCGGCCTGGTCCCGAGTACCCCATGGCCCTGGGGTCTGCTGCACTTATAAAAAGATTCCATTGATAGGTGGAGAGAGAGAGTTAGGAGAGAAGAAGTTAGGAGGAGTAAAGTACTCAAGGAGTTATTGGATCCTGTACTGCTTGCTGTGTATAGCATATTTAAACCTATTCTTCAAACAAGAAGAAATCAAGCATCCAGTGCAACGGCCTCACCACATCTTTTTCTGGCAAAGAAAAAAAATGTTAATCTGAGGCAATCAGCTTGCTAGTGACGAGCAATAAGCAACAGTTCTACGTTTTTACAATTTTTGCGTAATTGTGAAGAGGTACATATATTTTTTAAGACACGAAAGTCACAATAATTCAGAAATTTAAATATGACTCGCACAGTGCGTGTGTTGCAAAAATATTTTCTATTTTTGCTCACTTCTTTAACTAATACTTGTATGCTCACTTGTTTTACTAGTACAATTTGACATCTGTACAGGGCTCACTAATGCACACCGAACACACAAATACTTTACTGCTGGCAGGTGCACATTATGCTTTTCATGCACGTATCTACTAAAATGTATTTTTTTATTACAGCCGTTTTGTCAAGGATGGGAGAATAGTGTCATAAAAATGTAAAAAAATATGTAAGTTTAACTTTTGCATACCTATTTTACTAGTCCAATTTCACAACCATTCATGACAAAACATACTGTAGACTGTTCCTGCATTTTAATTTTTTTCCCTTTATGGCCCTTTTGTCAAAGGTTAGTAATACATTTTTTTTTTTTTAAAGTTAAATATTATCTACCGTACATGTTTACTTTTTTGCATACCTGGTTTAATTGCCATTTTCACAACCGTACATACCACAATAATACTTCATCCTTTTGCTAAATACATGGCATTTTTGTTACATTTTTTTTAAGAAGATGGATTTCAACTAGTTAACAAATTGCCGAAAAAATCTACAACAGACTGTGCAGGTCTATTTTTGCACACCTGTGTCAGTAGTCTAGGGGTCCTTTCACATCAGCGTTTTACGCTGATCGCGACAGTTGCGGTGAAAAAAACGCTACTGCCGTGATTACCGCATAATGGCACACTTGCGGCAAGCCCCATACAATGTCTATGGGGCTCGCGGTAAGTGTGCGGCAGGTGCGGTTTCGGCACTTGCCGCAGGTGCGGCCGCAAAAAAAACGCGGTATGGTGCGTTTTTTTCACGGCCGGTACCGCACTTGCCGCACCTGCCGCACACTTACCGCAAGCCCCATAGACATTGTATGGGGCTTGTCGCAAGTGTGCCGCGATCGCGACCATTATGCGGTAATCGCGGTAGTTGCGTTTTTTTCACTGCAACTGCCGTGATCAGCGTAAAACGCTGATGTGAAAGGACCCTAATTTGAGTCCTGCACACAATACCCCAACATTAGTGGTTGTTGTTGTAGTAAGATTTTTAGGGAGCCATGCATACCTAATAGCATTTCTTCTTGCTTTTTGTCAAGGGCTGAAAAGTTGTTGAAAATTTTTAAAAAGATTATACTTATGCAGAATATGTATGGATCAAGAAAAAGTATGATAGGGTTGCAGGAAAGAAAAGAAAAAATATATAGCTTCGAAAAATATAGGAGCCATTATCAGCAACATCACCAACACAACCACTGGCACCAGATGTCCAGGCAGCAGTACACATGGCCAAAAGTTTTGAGAATGATACCAAAATTATATTTTCACATGATCTGCTGCCCTCTGGTTTTTATTTGTGTTTGTCTGATGTTTATATCACATACAGAAATATAATTGCAATCATATTATGAGTACCAAAAGGTTATATTGACAGTTAGAATGAGTTAATGCAGCAAGTCAATATTTGCAGTGTTGACCCTTCTTCTTCAGGACCTCTGCAATTCTCCCTGGCTGCTCTCAATCAACTTCTGGACCAAATCCTGACTGATAGCAGTCCATTCTTGCATAATCAATGTTTGCATTTTGGTAGAATTTGTTGGGTTTTGTTTGTCCACCCGTCCCTTGATGATTGACCACAAGTTCTCAATGGGATTAAGATCTGGGGAGTTTCCAGGCCATGGACCCAAAATCTCTATGTTTTGATCCCTGAGCCATTTAGTTTTCACCTTTGCTTTATGGCAAGGTGCTCCATCATGCTGGAAAAGGCATTGTTGGGCCCCAAACTGCTCTTGGATGGTTGGAAGAAGTTGCTCTTGGAGGACATTCTGGTACCATTCATTATTCATGGCTGTGTTTTTAGGCAAGACTGTGAGTGAGCCGATTCCCTTGGCTGAGAAGCAACCCCACACATGAATGGTTTCAGGATGCTTGACAGTTGGCATGAGACAAGACTGGTGGTAGCGCTCACCTCTTCTTCTCTGAATAAGCTGTTTTCCAGATGTCCCAAACAATCGAATAGGGGATTCATCAGAGAAAATGACTTTACCCCAGTCCTCAGCAGTCCACTCCCTGTACCTTTTCCAGAATATCAGTTGGTCCCTGATGTTTTTTGTGGAGAGAAGTGGCTTCTTTGCTGCCCTCCTTGAGACCAGGCCTTGCTCAAAGAGTCTCCTCCTCACAGTGCGTGCAGAAGCACTCACACCAGCCTGCTGCCATTCCTGAGCAAGCTCGGCACTGCTGGTAGTCCGACCCCGCAGCTGAAACAGCTTTAAGATACGGTCCTGGTGCTTGCTGGTCTTTCTTGGCGCCCTGGAGCCTTTTTGACAACAATGGAAGCTCTCTCCTTGAAGTTCTTGATGATGCGATAGATTGTTGACTGAGGTGCAATCTTTCTATCTGCGATACTCTTCCCTGTTAGGCCATTTTTGTGCAGTGCAATGATGGCTGCACATGTTTCTTTAGAGATAACCATGGTTAACTGAAGAGAAACAATGATACCAAGCACCAGCCTCTTTTAAAGTGTCCAGTGGTGTCATTCTTACTTACTCATGACTGATTGTTCGTCAGCCCTGTCCTCAACAACACCAACACCTGTGTTAATGGAACAATCACTAAAACGATGTGAGCTGCTCCTTTTAATGCAGGACTGCAATGATGTTGAAATGTGTTTTGGGGGTTAGAGTTCATTTTCTAGGCAAATATTGACTTAAGCTGATCACTCTTTATGACATTCTGGAGTATATGCAAATTGCCATTAGAAAAAGTGAAGCAGTAGACTTTGTTAAAATAAATATTTGTATCATTCTCAAAACTTTTGGCCATGACTGTACTATCAAACACAAGTCACAGTTGTAAAACCAGAGGACTAGTGTTCAGAGGTACAAAAATTACTGAGATGGAAGCAAATTATTGCAAAAGCAAACTTGCTATATTTAATCAAACCAGTGACACAAAAATTGCAATAAGTTACATCCAATCATAAGGTAATATGACAAAAAATGTATCTGAAGGCAATTGCGGTTACCGCATCCGGATCTGGATGCGGTAACCGCAATTACCTTTCCAAATGTGACCCCAGCCATAGTTGCTTCAGTGTCGTGAGCTCCTTGCCCTTTTCCTCATCTGAATCACACCTCTAGATTTGCATTGAGTCAGAGTGCCACTATGGCCAGGGTCACACTTGAGCCTTGCATCATATTTTTGCATCATTTTGTGCACTTTTTTCTCTAAATAGGGTCACACTTAGAAGGCTCAATCCAGTAACTGGACCCATTACCGGATCTGGTATTGGACTGTGCCTTCATACTTCTTATAATCTGTCAAAATGCAATCCTCATTCCGGATCTGGATGCATTAATGCATCCGGTTTTTGAATAAGGTTTTTTGCAATATTCAAAACCGCATCTGGAACCAGATCCAGTACCGCAAGGTATATTTATGTCCCTTACGGTACCGGATCCGGTTCCCATAGGCGCCCATGTTAAAAAAAACGGATCCGGTTTTGCAACCACTCCGAAAAATGCAGCCTGCATGATTTCCACCGCAGGCTGCAAAACCGGATTGCCGTTCGGGCAATCCGGTTTTTCTATTACAGCCTATGGGTTGCGGTTCCGGATCCGGTTTTGAGCATTTTTAATGCTCAAAACTGGATCCGGATGTAAAAAAATACCACAAATGTGACCCTAGCCTACGGCTAGGGTCACATTTCCGTTTTTGTAACAAAATCCTGATCCGGTTTTGAGCTTTCAAAAAGCTCAAAACCGGACCAGGAAACGCTCCTCATAGAAGCCTATGCAAAACACCGGATGGCTTCACAAGCTGCCTGCGTTTAAAATCATGCAGGCAGCAGTTTTCGCAGCGTTTCCAGGGACCGCACTGCGGTCACCGGATGGCTCAGGATGTGTAATCCTGAGTCATCCGGTAACTGCATAGATTGCGGATCCCGGCTATTGACGGGATCCGCAAACTTAATAAAGAGTTAAATTGGTGACCTAAATGACTTTTTGAGGTCTGTAGGGGGGCTTAGACCCCCCTACAGACCGGCCGCCCACTTCTATAGTGTTCTGCAACAATTTCTCCCCGGGCACGGGCTCTTCGGAGCCCGTGCATGTCATCCAAAGGTGCCCCCCCCCCCCCGTATCACTATACAGGGGTGCATAGACCCCTCTATTACAAATATGCTGTATTGATGTGTAGTACAGGATAAATGTGTACATTCGCATTGTAAGTATATACTTACATGCTTTCGTAGGCAGAGTGAAGGCAATTCCATGGGCGGGGCTGTGTGCAGCAGCCTCCGCCCGCTCCTTCTTGATGCCCGCCCCCTCTGGCCATAATCCAGTGTTGTGAGGGCGGGCACATCGTTAAAGGGGCGTGGCTAACTATGTGCCTTTGGATGACATGCACGGGCTCCGAAGGGCTCCGTGCCCATTGAGACATTGTACAAGAACACTATAGAAGTGGGCGGCCGGTCTGTAGGGGGGTCTAAGCCCCCCTACAGACCTCTAACAGTCATTTAGGTCAGCAATTTAACTCTTTATTACGGTTGCGGGTCCCGTCAATAGCCGGGAACCGCAACCTATGCAGGTACCGGATGGCTCAGGATTACACATCCTGAGCCATCCGGTGACCGCAGTGCGGTATTCTGCACACATTTTTGACAAAAAATGTGTGTGACCGCCATTGCGTTCACCGCATCCGGATCCGGATGCGGTGAATGCAATTTAGGTTTGCAATGTGACCCTACCCGTAGAAGTCTCTTTTAATGTAAGCCCATGGAGAATTTTTTACATGCCCTATAGACTTATATTGTAAGGGCTTGTACAAATGAACGTATTTTTGATCTGCGTGCTATCCATTAAAAAATTGAACTTATCTCATACCAATGTTATTTAATGAGACAGGCCCACATGTATTATTTTTCCACAGACTGATTTGCCTTTGAGAATTGGATGACACTTGATCATTCAAGACTTTGGGTCCTTGAAAAAAATCAGTCCACATTCGGATGATATCTGAGTGCAGTCCAATTTTTACAGACTGGCAGGAGGGAGAAAGTGGAGAATCTCTTTTTTTTTTTTCCACCTGAAAGAAAAACAGACTCTGATCAGAATCTGGTAAACATAATCTGTCCGTTTATCTCAGCTGGAAAGAATACAGTAATGTAACTCAACCTTACAGTGAGTTCTGAATCACACATAAACCAAAGTGCAATCCACAGATTCGGAAAAGCAGACACATGACTAAGGCTAGGGTCACACTTTAATAGAGAATTGCTTTCACCGCATCCAGATCCAGATGCAGTGAATGCAATTAGCTTCAGACACATTTTGCAAGCAAAATGTGTTGCTGAAGCCACAATCCGGTAACCGGATTGCTCCGGATGTGTAATCCGGAGCAATTCGGTTACCATACAGTTTGCTCATCCCTGCTGCTGCAAATCTTTAAAAAAGGCTTTAATATTAATAATAACTGTGCCCTTCATGTCTCTAGGGGGTTCCCACTTCCCCTAGAGACATGCTGCCTACTCAGGTGGGCATGTAATGGGTTAATTACTCATGTACAGTAAGTTGGCTCCTGTCAGCTCTGTACAATTTTGTGAATGAAGCCGCCTGCTCCTCTGTCAGCTCGGCGCATACTATACGTAATCCCCCCCTCCTGTACCTGTATGTCCTGATTGTCTAGAGTTATTGTAATTGTGCTTGTCTCCCCTATCCTCATGTAAAGTGCCATGGAGCATAATGGCGCTATATAAATAAACAATAATAAAGATAATAAAATAATAATGTACGTATAGTATGTGCAATGTGGGCTGCGCAGCGCTATAGATCTACTTTAAAAGCCTTCAGGACCTCGGACAGCGCACATACTATACGTACATTACATATAGTATGCGCCCAGCTGACAGAAGAGCAGGCGGCTTCATTCAAAAAATTGTACAGAGCCGACAGGAGCCGGCTTACTGTACATGAGTAATTAACCCATTATATGCCCCCCTGAGTAGGCAGAATGTCTCTAGGGGGATGGGCAACCCCTAGAGACATGAAAGGCACAATTATTTTTCATTTTAAAGCTTTTTTTAACGCATAAAACACTTTGCTTAACCCGGTGGCAGCCGGGATAAGCAAAGTATACGGGAACCGCATTGCTCAGGATTACACATCCTGAGCAATTCGGTTACCGCATTGCGGATGTTACAACCACTCCGAAAACTGCAGCCTGCATGATTTTTCACGCAGGCTGCAGAGCCGGATGGGAAACCGGATTGCAGGAAATGCAATCCGGCTTTTATAATGGGCTCCTATGAGGAGTGTTTGCTGATGCTGTTTTGAGCTTTTTAAAAGCTCAAAACTGGATCAGGATTTGAAATTTCAAACGCAGATGTGACCCCAGCCTTAGACTAGGGTCCGATTTGTTCTAAAAATTCAGATCCTGATCCGGTTTTGAGTTGTTAAAAGCTCAAAACCGGATCAGAATCCGCAGCCCCATAGGAGCCCATTATGTAAACCGGATTGCACTCCATACAATCCGGTTATCGCATCCGGATTTGCAGCCTGCGTGAAAAATCATGCAGGCTGCAGTTTTCGGAGCGGTTTGCAATCCGCAGCAGGATTTCTATAATAGGCTACGAAGGGAGCCCATGCGGCTGCCGCAAGGCACTTGTGAATGCCTGCGGCAGCCATATGCTTTGTTCATCCCTGCTGCCGCAGGGATGAACAAAGTGTTAAATGTTAATAATAGATGTGGTCAACATGTCTCTAGGGGGTGCCCACCCTCCCTAGAGACACGCTGTCCACACAGTTCGGCATGTGAGGGGTTAATATGGGGAATTATAGTATTGCCGGCTATTGTCGGCATTTACAATTTTATGAATGAAACCCGGCGGCTCCTCACTGTGGAGGAGATACAGAACGTAATCTACGTACTGTATGAGCCGCTATCCAGGGTCCTGAAAGCTTTAACATTAGGTCTATGGGCAGTGCAACATCATAGACCTAATGTTAATGCTTTCAGGACCATGGATAGCGGCAGATACAGTACGAAGATTACATACTGTATCTCCTCCACAGTGAGGAGTCACTGGGTTTCATTCATAAAATTGTAAATGCCGACAATAGCAGGCAATACTATAATTCCACATATTAACCCCTCACATGCCAACCTGTGTGGACAGCATGTCTCTAGGAAGGATGGGCACCCCCTAGAGACATTTTGCCCACATTTATTATTAAGATTAACCCTTTTCCACAGGGATGAACAAAGCATACAGTAACCGGATTGCTCCGGATTACACATCCTGAGCAATCCGGTTACTGCACACGGAGACAAAGACACATTTTTTTACAAAATTGTGTCTGAAGGCACTTACGATTACCGCATCCAGATCAGGATGCAGTAACCGCAATTTGCCTTCCTAATGTGACCCTAAGCCTAAAGCTAGGGTCACACCTGCCGTTCTGTTTGCAGATCCTGATCCGGTTTTGAGCATAAAAAATGCTCAAAACCGCATGTGGATCCGCAGCTATAGGTTTCAATAGAAAAACAGGATTACACTATTTGCAATCCGATTACCGCATCCAGTTTTGGAGCCTGTGGTAAAAATCATGCAGGCTGCGTTTTTTGGAGCAGTTGCATAACCGGATCCATTTTTTTTTAACACGGGCACCTATGGGAACCGGATCCGGTACCGCAAGGTACATAAATGTACCTTGCGGTACCGGATCCGGATGGGGTTAAATTGCAAAAACCCACATTCCAAATCCGGATGCATTAATGCATCCACATCCAGAATGAGGGTTGCAATTTTACTATCAAATGATAGTATGAAGGCACACGGTAAAAGCGCATCCTGTAATGGATGTGATTACCGCATTGTGCCTTTTAAGTGTGACCCTAGCCTAAGAGGAAGACTGGAGCTGCGCTAGATACTGAAGAAGGCAGCAATAGGTAAGTATATGAACAGACACTACATATTACATATACATTTACAATGGTTTATCTAATAAAAAAATGATTGGGAGTGCTTCTATAAGAATTTCTCTCTCATTTTACATAAGATTGACCTTTTAAAACTTTTTTTTTCCCTAAATGGGAAACTGTGATAGTGGTTGCTTAGTGAGCATGTTAGGTACTGAGTATGTATTTCAGTTTCAATAGCCTATATCAATATCACATCAAAGCTAAAACAGCAGAAGTTGAAGGAAATGGAAACTGAGATTGGGGCATCTGTGCGCTTAACGTTTTTACAAAATTTACAAATTTTGTGTGTTATAAGTAACTTGGCACAGTAGCCTGTAGGCACAATATGACACAACATGTAATGTTTAAATGTCTCTTCATGTCTCAATGTTGCAGATATTTTATACACTTTCTGTAGTGTGTGACAGACCACAAAAAGTGTGGTTTCGTAAAAGAGCAAATATGACATCCTGTTCTATTAGATAAGCACTTGTCTAACAAGCTAATATGGGAACTGATATGTCACCAAGCTGATAGAACTTGGCCCTTCTCTGCTGTATCTCTCTACAATTGCTATCTTTATTGCAGAATAGATTGGATGATATGTTTATCAGTAACTTTTCCAGCAGTCATTCGTGACATTAAAAGCAGATTAGATCAATACAATATCCTCAATGTAAGAAATGTGTCACTGTGGGTCATTTGCTATAGTTTTCATCTGGAATGAAAATAATGAATACAATAAATAGCATTATTGCAATAACCAGTGAAAGAAGCCATAAGAGAAATAACTGATCTCTACGTTGTTATTGGGAATCTATTACTTACTTCACAGACGTAATTGAAGGTCCGGGCTCTGATGCAAATTCTGTTACAAGGAGTCCTAACTTGTCATGGAATTCATATCATTGGTAGTGTTGAGCCACCACCTAAGTGTTCGAATTCGATTTGATTCCCCAAATTGGGGTGTGTTCGACGAATTGTTCGTCGAATGTTCATCGAACACCGTCGAACTGCATTGGCATCAATGGCAGGCTACAGCAAACATAGAAAACACCTTCAAAAGTGTCCAAAAGCTGCCAAACTACTCAGAATAGACAAGAGACATCAGGAAAAGTGACAACAATCTACTCACAGTACAAATAGTCTCATGGAGTAGCATGGGTGCACGACACATGGTCTGTGCCAGCCTGCACACTCTTCAAGCACTTCCAAACCGAAGGTGGTTAACATTCACCTAAAATTTCAGAGGTGAGTGAAACTGACTTTGAATTGACAAATGGATGAGTTAAAGGAGAAAAGTGGCAGTAGTTTTCTACAGTAAGTAAAACGAAGTGGAGGAGTAAAAGGAGGATGAGACACAGGTATAGGCATTTTACGCCCTTCTCAAATCATGTACCACACAACAAGGGGACCCCAACAAGAGTCCTCACTCTTCCCAAAGGGTCAGACCATAGCAAAATGACATCAATTGTCCCAGACCAAAAATTGCTGAATGGCCCAGCCTGCCTGCAAGACACAGGGTCTGGAATAGGATCAGGCCTAGCATTTTAAGGTTAAAGATTGCTCAGAAACTATAGGTTTTGTGGAGTATTACAGGAAAAACTAGAGAGGTAAGTCAGTGACCTGTTTAGGCCTACTGGGGTGGATAAACTCAGAGCTCATGCAAATGCTCTCATCAATGATATGCCCTGCCACACACAGGTGGGACCACTATCAGTGTCATGGAGTATTACAATAAATAATAAAGAGGTAGGTCAGCGACCTGTTTAGGCCTACTGGGCTGGATAAACTCAAAGCTCATGCAAGCCCTCCCATCAATGTTATGCCCTGCCACACACAGGTGGGACTACTATCAGTGTCGTGGAGTATTACAGGAAATAATGGAGAGGTAGGTAAGTGACCTGTTTAGGCCTCATGGGTTGAATAAATTCAAAGCTCATGCAAACGCTCCTATCAATGTTATGTCCCGTCACACACAGGTGGGACAACTATCGGTTTTGTACAATATTACTGAAAAAAATAGTCAGGTAGGTCAGTGACTTTCTTAGGCCTAGTGGGCCAGATAAATTTAAAGCTCATGCAAGCGCTCCCATCAATGTTATGCCCCTCAACACACAGGTGAGACAACTATATGTTTTGTGGAGTATTACAGGAAGAACTGGTCAGGTATGTCAGTGACCTGTATAGGTCTAGTGGACAGGGGAGATTGACCAAACAATGCTTTTAAGGGCCCAAAAAACTGTTCATATGTATACATCCAATTGGCCAAAACCTGGTTTGATGGCCAGAACCAGTTTACGCAACCATTAAGGGAAATGTAGTAATCAGTGCTTTTAAGCACCCCAAAATTATGGATGTGAGTACAGCAAATTTGTTAATCACTGGTTCAATGGACAAAAAGATTGAATATTCAGAAAACAGGGGCTAGAGTGTCAGGAATAGGTATTGAGCTCAGAGAGCCCTACTCAAGTCAAGCAAGAAACAGCAAGGAGAACCCAACAACAGTTTCCATTTTTCAAAAAAAATAGGCACAGACCCACTTAAGTGGCATCAATTGCCCCAGAGTTGAACTATTGAAATGGTGAGTTTAATGCAGCACATTGAAAAGTACACAAGCATTTAGTCTCCCCAGGCTGACACAGTGGTGGAAAAGTCCTTGCGGATCCATGACTTGTTCATCTTGATAAACGTTAGTCTGCCTACACTGTCACTTGACAGCCACGTGCGCTTATCCGTCAGCACAGTACCAGCAGCGCTGAAGACACGTTCAGAGAGAACTCTGGCCGCAGGGCACAACAAAATCTCCAAGGTATGAGTGGCAAGCTCAGGCCATTTTTCCAGTTTTGAAGCCCAAAATGTACTAGGGTCCAGTTCCACAGTCATGGCATCGATATTCAGCAGTAGATACTCCTGTACCATCCTCTCTGGGCGTTCACTATGTGTCAGACTTGTTCTCTCTTCTGGCGTTGCCAAGGATGGTCTAAAAAAGTCATTAAGCGATTCTACAAAATTGCTGTTACCAGATAGATTGTTACTGTTAACGTTTGAGTGATGACGACTCGACGTTGCCCAGGTTGGAAAGATAGAAATGCGATATTCACTATGTGCTCCACTGGTGTTTTGGGGAAAAGCAGATTTAAGATTGTGGAAAAGCTTCTGTTGATACTCCTGCATGCGTGCGTCCTTTTCCAGGGCAGGAATCATTTGGCCAAATTTACTTTTGTACTGGGGATCTAACAGAGGGGCAACCCAGTAGTCGGCATTACTTTGAATACTAACAATCTGAGGATCATGTTGCAGGTAGTGCAGCAAGAAGGCACTCATGTGTTTTGCGCATCCAGGAGGCCTTGTTGTGTTGGTGGCGGCGAGGTAATATTCACGCTTCCTTCCTCTGCCATCTCCCATCAACCTCGCACAACAGAAATATGATCATGATCTCCCTCACCTGCTGAGTCTTCCATGCCCATTGCCTCTTCATCCTCCATTACTTCCTTGGCTCCTGCACCTTCATCAACAGTTTGGCTGCTACCATACGCCCTCGTTGTTCTCTCTCCCCCACCCTCCCATGCCAGATGCCTTGGTGATGCCGACCGTCTGGACCTTTGAGTTCTTTTTATCTCTTCTGCATACTCATCCTCCTGTACTTCCTCCCCTTCCTCTTGGCCCACCACCTGACTCTGAATACTGGTTTAAGTGTGCTCCAGCATGTAGATGACCGGAATAGTCATGCTGAAAATGGCATTGTCAGCGCTAAACATCTTAGTAGCCATTCCAGCAGTGTGATTTGCCCCACAGGCCACAGTCGCTGCAACATGTGCAGAGTGGAATTCTGTGCCTGCACATCATATTTCAGGCGGTGAACCGGCAGGCCGAATGACTTCTGTAGCGATGTAAGTCGTTGAGCTGCAGGATGCAAACGGCGGAAGAGAGAACACAGCAACCGTGCCCTCTGCAGAAGCACATCAAGACCGGGATAGCAGACTAGAAATTGCTGGACGACCAGGTTCAAGATGTGAACTATACAAGGCACGTGTGTAACCTTGCCCTGGCAAAGGGTCACACCAAGGTTTGCAGCATTGTTGCACCCTGGCTGCAGGTTCAGTGGAGACAACCATCGATTAAACTCCGTCTCCAGAGCTGACCACAACTCCTCAGCTGTGTGACTCACATTTCCCAGACATTTTAACGTAAACACCGCCTGATGGTGTTGAGCCCTGCTGCCAGCATAGTAAGGAGGTGTGCTGGATTCCTTCTGCACAGTTTGAATGTGGGTCACATTACCAGACAGGCTTTGGGCGTAGGTGGACGACCTAGAAGAGGTGGAGAAGTCAGAAGCAGTGAAGGAACTTCTAGATACAAAGGTTTGACGCACAACCTATGGGGATGGAAATACTTGTACAGCAGCCCCTTGTCCTGCTGTCACCATAGTCACACAGTGCCCAGTCAGTGACACGTAACACCCCTGTCCATGCTTACTTGTTTAGGTGTCTGTGGTGAAATACACCCTGTTCCACACAAAGTTTCTCAATGAAGTGGTGATGTTGTGTGCAACATGCTGGAGTAGCGCAGCCACAGCTTTCTTCGAGAAGTAGTGGCGACTGGGCATTTGGTACTGGGGCACTGTGATGGCCATAAGGTCTCAAAATTCCTCTGCATCCACCAGCCGGAAAGGCAGCATTTCCATAGCCAACAGCTTGCAGATGGTGAAATTCAACCTCTTAGCTTTGGCATGGGTAGGAGGAAATGGTCTTTTACTTTTCCACATCTGAGGGACCGAGGCTGACTGCTGTGCTGAGACAGGGTTGAGTAGGGTGTCCCAGACAAACTGCTGGTCTGGAGGTGCAGGCGGACATATTATGTTGCATTCATAAAAAGGTGGTGCTTTAGACAGCACTCAACACCAGCAGGTGTTTGCACTTCCAAAACAGCTGACAACCTGTCAATCACACTGGCTGTTGCGGGTAGAGAGGTGGAAGTTCTGTATCCGAAAGCCTGTGTACAGCTGTCCTCACAGTCACAGAGGATGAAGAACACGCAGATGCATTTGATGGGCCATACGGTGGTTGATCATGCCCGCTAGGCCACATTGTAGCACAGTGAGCTTCCCAATGTGACTTATGCTTCATATCCATGAAACGGTTTATGCATGAAGTACTCAAACTATTGATTTTTTTTACCTCTACTCAGATTTTGTTTACACGTTTTGCAGATAACATGAGTTGGGTCATCCTTTGCGATCTAAAAAAAGGCCCATGCTAGGCAAGGCTTAGCGCCCATACGACCTGCAGAGCCACCACAACTTCTGAACAGAGGCAGAGTTGGGGCTAAGGACGCAGTTGCTGACATGCTTTCAGGACTCCGTCTCTGTTCAGGAAGCCGCAACCTAACCTCGTCACTAGCATCCTCCTCCACTTCCTCTGCTGAGCTCATCAACTGCCTGCCTGTGGGTTGACAGTAAGTGGGATCTCCAACCTCATCATCACCCTGTGTTTTCTCAAACGTTTCATCCTTAGAGTCAACCTCAGCTTCCCAAAGATGTTATAAACAACAGTTAATTTTTGCTTTAACAGGTAGGGGGACAATCACTTTTTCACACAGGACCCTGTAGATTTGGATTTCCTTGTCCTTTAATAATAAAGACCTTATTATAAATTGCATTTTGTGTTTACTTGTGTTATCTTTGGTTTGTGATCTGAAATATTTAAATGTGACAAAAATACAGAAGAATATGAAATCAAGAAGGGGGGAAATACTTTTTCACACCACTGTATAATCATAATAGTTTATTATATTTTTCCAATGTGTCTGTATTGTCTGTCCGTGATTTTTCGGTAAGCTGTCCAGAAAAAATAAAAAGTCAATGATGAAGAAAGACAGTCAGTCTTTTGAAACATGTTGGATTTCTGAACACAGCAGGACACCGTAGTTGTGAAGCCGATTATTTTTAGCATGTGGCAACACACATCTAAGTACGCCACCACTTGCCGGGGAAGTCACTGTCTGGGCTCTCTGGTTTGACCTGATGTACCACCACAAGCATCACTCATCAGAAAGCACAGAAGATGAAGTTATATACCCAGGACTAATGTTCATCCAGAAGACACCACAAGGTCTTTATTCCGCTGGATCTGAAAGGGACACAACAATCAGCACGTGTAAGTTCTTTTGAGGTCCCCCACCATTGTGTGTGTACACTCACCACCACCTCTTGTTGAAGGTCTGTCTGTTTGTAAATTTTATCTCTCTGTTGTTCCTAATAAAATATTTGATATTTTTATTGGAGTTTTTTCGCATCATTTGAATTTAGAATGGTTATTCTGAATTAGTGGTTTATTGTCACATTCCTAGTTGCAAACAAAAATCCTGGCCTAAAATGTGTCTATATATCTTATAGCTCAATCAGTATCTTCCGCTCTATTACAGGGGCGGGGAACTCCCAGCCTCATGGGCCGCCAATGTTTTCAGGATTTCCTTAGCATTGTACAGTGATTGGAATTATCACCAGTGCAGGTGATTATATTATCACCTGTGCAATATTAAGGAAATTCTGAAATATGACCAGTTGGCGGACCTTGTTGGCAAGAGTTCCCCACCCCTCCTCTATTTTTTTCATGAATAAATCACATGAGTGGTTTAAAAAAAAGCTCAATTATAGCACAATTTTAGGACTAATGTATGTAGACATGGTGAGTATTTTAGCTTAGTTTCTTAAACTTGCAATGATGTTGTATTGTCTTGAGACAATGCTGGAGACACTGTTTAATAGCTAAATGTTGTAATGTGAAGTGACATTTCTATTAGATGTGACAACTGAAAGAAAGGAAGTAGGGTATTACATCGAGTCTGTGGTGACTTATTCACCACAGCACAAATATTAAGAGATCAAAAATAGTATAACTGATATGCAAAGCAGACTTGGGCCAAAAGATCCCCTCTGCAGATGAGGAGGTTACCAAATACAGGGCAGATGTGTTAAGTTTTTGAATACTTAAGGAAATATAAAACAATTCAGCATGAAATCTGTTTAGGGGGAGAGAAGACAAGGCACAAACAGGGAGCAACACCCAAATATAAGAAGAATTACAACAAATCTTTATTTAGTGTACACATAAAATTGGACTATTAACAACACATAAAAACATGGGGGTACCCAGGTCAATGCATAACAAGACAGAAATCACACATTTCTCAGCATACCATGGCTAGGCCAGGATATAAGATACACGGGTACATTAACCTGAATGTGGTGCAATGATATCGGACAATGAACACAATACAACCATATGATGTAAAAGTATGATAACAATGATGAGACAGTAGCGGTATATCAATAGCTGGTTGAGAAGGATATACCATGTGAGAGCCCGTCGGTAGCTGACCTATCTAAGATTGCATTATAGATATAAGATCAGTATAAGATACAATGGTCAATTATCTATTAGCCCGTTTAGGGTACACATGTACATGAATCTGCAGCACTATGGTTGTAGTGCAATGTGAAAATATACCACAGTAATACAGCACAGCATATATCATGGCAACCCTGATAGATAAAATCAGAGTGAGGTGCAATAATCAGTGATCTATTAGCCCATATTAACAACATGTGCCAATTGTCAAGCTGTCCTCAGGCATTATTCTAGGTTAATGGTCAGTAGTCAAGAAGGTACGAAGGTAATCTATAGTCACCACCATGACAGGTAGAGGAGCCAGCCACAGAGTGTAAGAATGGAGTTGCCACAACCCAGAGGCACCTCTGCCCCACGCGAATCGCTGCTGGGGTGCAGCTTCATCAAAGGGAGGTGTATGCATGTGTGGTGCCCCACCGGGTAGGCCATCACCAGAGGTACTGCACTCCTCCATTAGAGGAAGAGTAGTGCCTCTGCTCTCCAGGCACTGGGATGATGCAGTTGAGCTTCACACACACACAACACTTAAGGACCCGGGACGGTGGGTGGATCCAGAGGGAGGACCCAAGCATAGCCTGTAGGGAACAGTGAAGTGCAGGAAAAGTAGGAGGAGAGAACATTGGAGAGGAGTGGAGTGGAAGTCGGGAATGTAGGGGCGGTGTGGTACCGACTCCCGCAGACTGGAGAACGACCACGCTCGCCCCGGGAGGGAAAGACTGGCTGGTGTGGAAGAAGGAAGAAACCCCTGGGGTACAGAGCGAGAAATAGATCCCCATATGCCCGTATCTGGCGAGACAGAGGGGCTGGTGTGCGACACAAGGACCCGGCCCTGAACATGGCGCTGATGCTTCATGCTCGAACTGTTGAACCGGAGGCACCAAGCTTCTAACGGGAGCTGTGGCCAAAGACCCAACACAACTCGGAGAAGGCGACCGAACTAGAGAGCAGTGCCCTGGGAGTGGGTACAAAGATGCAGTCGGTGCTGTCGGTACCTGAGCTCTGTGCTGCCAAGGCGCTAAGTAAGGAGCGGCAAGATGAGCTTTAGCGGGAAGGAACCACCATAGACAGAGACACCTAGTGAGAAGGGAAAAGGGCACCAACCGAGGCTTGACTGCACTGACCCAGTTCTGGAGACAAGCACTGAACTGGAGGTTAGCAAGGGAAGTACCCGGCGGCCATGCTGAAATAAAAGAGTAAAAGTAACAGAACTCCAGCTGTGGTGTGTGAGACTTTAGCGGCGACCACCAGCCGCAGAGGCCGCATGAGACACCAGGGTACTGGTGACCTAATGAACGTCTGCCAAGGTACGAACTGACTCCTCCATTCTGATGCCCTGGGGACTGCACTCTGCCTGCGGAGAGTGTAACCATTCAAGGTGCCAGTCATCATCCCCAGAGGTTCTGAAGCAGCGGCGGCGATCCTGGCCGCATACCGCAGGTGGTGTGACAAATACCCCTTTCCTAGTCATCCCCCGTCATCTACGTCCCCCGCTTATTAACAATGATACCGCCAGGGTCACGGAACCCAGTCTCGGCCCCTCTGTCTCCATGAAAAGAGCCGAGAGTGAAGAACAACAGCTGCCCGGCCACCGAGTACCCCTGGCCATGGAATGGGCATGTTACATGTGCCACAAATCGTGGTTAAAAACCTTGTGATGCAGTCTAACCGATCTGAGCTGTGTATAGGGCTGGGCACGGACCGGAAGTACATCAGCGGTAACGTGACGGTTGCCAAGCGACCTGTAAGCAAGACCCATATGACTTCCGGTAAAACTGGAAGTGCATCACCGCGATGTTAGTTGTCATGGAGAGGGCCAACAACTGGGATATAGAAGGCAGAGGTTGCGAAAGCAGCCACCGAGCAATATAATAGCACGTAGTATATAGGATAAAGACTATATTAGTGGTCAAAGCACAAATTAGAGGAGATGAATACTGAATATAGCCACGATTGATCCTATGTAGTGCAAACAAATTACATTAGTTCAGGAATATGTAGATGCACCAGCTTAATAAAGTAAAGCATGATCACCAATGTGGGGACAAATAAATGCTTAGCACATATTACTGATGGAAAAATACTGTAACCCATACGTCTCCCGCAGCAAATAGCTACATTCCATTACACAATAGGCAGTATATATGCACAGCCAAATGGTTAGAAAAAATATAGTAAAACAGCCCACACCATGGGTGGGTTGTATCTTGTAATTCGCTAGAACCATCAATGCTTAACATTATCGTTAGACTATGTGATGGCTTTACTCCTATGATCATGCGGTGTTTAGCTGTCAGTAATAAAGACACCTATCTATCTAATCTATCATATGTTTCTGACTGTAAGATGCGCTGGATCTGTTCCTCCTCCTTATTGTTTCCGCCCCCCTCCTCGCTTGCGTCCGCGTCTAAGCTTCTGTTCTCACGCAGGCACACGGCGAGGATGGGAGCTGGCGGCTGACGTCACGGCCTCACTATGCGCCTGTGTGAGATCAGAAGCTTAGACGTCGGCGCAAGCGAGGAGGGGGGCGGACACAATAAGGAGGAGGAACTGAACAGCAGGAGGTGGCGCAGAGCGGCCGGAGGCAGTGAAAAACCTCTGTGACAGCACTGACTCCATAAGAAGGAATGTCCTCCGGACTCATTATATGTAAGATTTATAAAGTCTATTTCTCAGCGCACAGGGGGCTAGAGCCATGGGGGACCCCTTCCCTCAATGCAACAAGCATGCTGCATTTAGTGGTGCATTTAGATTGCCATGCACCAGGGGGTGACTGGTCCTCTTTAAGCTAAAAATTAGGTTATAATACACTGTTATAGCGGGGTGCTGCTGCTGACACTGTTTTGGGGGTAATGTCCCCATCATTGTGCTGCACATGATCAGATACCAGCACATACAGGAAGGAAAAAGGTGATGCTGCAGGCAGAGCAGCTGTGGATGGTGAGTTAACATCATTTATTTTTTTTGTGTGTGCTTGAGCAGTGGGTCATATCTTGGATGGGGGATCAGCATAGTTTAGGCACATATAATTTGCGCTGCTCCCCCAGCCCACCTCAGTGCCAGCTTCAGCGCTGAGGTGATGGACAGGTGGAAGCAGTGAATATTACATAAGCCTAATGAGCGGGGGCATGTGACCTCCCGCTGCCTCTGCAGCCCACGCCAACCTCCTCCAGCCTGCTCCAGAGCTGATGCTATCCCCCACAGAAGCCAAAAAATTATACTAAACTAAATTGTTGACACTTTTCCAAAATTGTGAGTAAAAAACCTTGTTTCATGTATATGATGCTCATTTAAACTCAACTATGGCAAGTAACAGGTGTGGGCAATATGAAAAAAACAAGTAAAAAGGGAGAAGTTGACTCAATCTTTGCACTGTGTTTCTGTGTGTGCCACACTAAGCATGGCAAAAGGAGAGAAGAGAATGAGGACTTGAGAACCAGAATTGTTGAAAAATATCAACAATCTCAGAGATCTTGTTTCTTTGTCCACGATGCTCAACATATTTGAGACGTTTACAATCCATAGCACAGTAGCTAATCTCTCTGGATGTGGATGTCAGAGAAAAATTGATAAAGGGTTGCAACACTGGATGTCATATAACAGTGGATAACAGCCTCAATCAAATTCCAAAGAAATTCAAGCTGTCCAGCAAAAGTTCAGTGTGCCTCAGTGTCAGCACGAGCTATTTGTCAACATTTGAATGAAATTAAATGCTATGGCATGAGACCCAGGAGGGCCCCTATGCTGACACACAGAAATGTACATGAGTATACCGAAATCTTTTTGAGAAAGCATCTTATGGATAGATGAGACCAAGATAAAGCTTTTTCATAAAGCACATCATTCTAGTGTTTACTGATAATGGTATGAGGTTACAAGGAAAAAGAGAACAGTACCTACAGTACATTCAAATGTGGAGATTCAAAGATGTTTTAGGGTTGTTTTGCGGCCTCTGGTACAGGGTGCTTTGACTCTGTGCCAATCATCACAAAATCTGAAGATTACCAAAGATTTTGGGTTGCAATGTTGCGCCCAGTGCCAGAAAGCTGGGTTTGTGTCCTAGGTCATAGTTGTTCCAGGTGGACAATGACCTCAAACATACTTCAAGAGGCACCTGGAAATCGATGAAAACAAAGCTCTGGAGAGTTCTGAAGTGGCAACTAGGAATGAGCGAGTGTATTCGTTACTACTCACTATTCGGCGAATAGTAGGCTATTCGCTTGACTCGTTATTCTGCGATGCAGATGAAGTCCATGGAGCCTCGGTTAAGAGTCTACAACATGGACACCAGTCAGTTATCCCACCAGGGAAGGACCTAGCCCAGGGTATTAGTAGCCCTTAAGTCACTATCCAGCCCTTGCGAGCTTGAAGATATGACCAGGGGTTTACCATGGACTAGGTATCCAACCACAGACAGCTGTTTCGGGGTTGTTGCCCCTCATCAGTGTGGCACAGGATTCTGGCTGGGTGGGAGCAATGCTTGATAGACAGACATCACAAAGCACCCACTGACCTTGTGGGGACCAGTGGAGGATAACACTGCGGGCACCAGTTAAAGCACTCAAACACAGTGAAACCCAATGTGCATTGCTCCCTAGAATTTGAATATGCAGATGAAGTCCATGGAGCCTCGGTTAAGAGTCTACAACATGGACACCAGCCAGTTATTCCACCAGGTAAGGACCTAGCCCAGGGTATTAGTAGCCCTTAAGTCACTATCCAGCCCTTGCGAGCTTGAAGATATGACCAGGGGTTTACCATGGACTAGGTATCCAACCACAGACAGCTGTTTCGGGGTTGTTGCCCCTCATCAGTGTGGCACAGGATTCTGGCTGGGTGGGAGCAATGCTTGATAGACAGACATCACAAAGCACCCACTGACCTTGTGGGGACCAGTGGAGGATAACACTGCGGGCACCAGTTAAAGCACTCAAACACAGTGAAACCCAAAGTGCATTGCTCCCTAGAATTTGAATATGCAGATGAAGTCCATGGAGCCTCGGTTAAGAGTCTACAACATGGACACCAGCCAGTTATCCCACCAGGGAAGGACCTAGCCCAGGGTATTAGTAGCCCTTAAGTCACTATCCAGCCCTTGCGAGCTTGAAGATATGACCAGGGGTTTACCATGGACTAGGTATCCAACCACAGACAGCTGTTTCGGGGTTGTTGCCTATCATCAGTGTGGCACAGAATTCTGGCTGGGTGGGAGCAATGCTTGATAGACAGACATCACAAAGCACCCACTGACCTTGTGGGGACCAGTGGAGGATAACACTGCGGGCACCAGTTAAAGCACTCATACACAGTGAAAAACAAGGTGCATTGCTCCCTAGAATTTGAATATGCAGATGAAGTCCATGGAGCCTCGGTTAAGAGTCTACAACATGGACACCAGCCAGTTATCCCACTGCGAGTTTCCTGGAGATTACTCGCACGGTAACGAATAGAATGTAAATCAAGGTAAATGCAAGTGAAACCGATTTGTCCCAGATTGTCCCGGTTCGGTTCAATCCGGTCCCTTTAACAACAATGTTAAATTGAACCTGATTGACCCAGTTCCATGGTTGCCAGACCTCTTTATGGGGTCCAGCAACAGAGGAATTTATCGCAATTACTCGCTTACCCATTCATTTCTATAGTACTCGCTATACTCGTAACGAGTAGCGAGTATCGGGACCTACTCGTTACGAGTCTAGCGAGTGCGAGTATTTCGGTACTCGCTCATCCCTAGTGGCAACAATGAATCCGGATCTAAATCTCATTGAACACCCATAGAGAGATTTAAAAATTGCTGTTGGGAGAAGTCATCCACCAAATGTGAGGGACCTGGAGCACTTTGCAGAAGAAGAATGGTCAAAAATTGCAGATGTCTAAGAAGCTTGTAGATGGTTGTAGTAAGCGGTTGATTGCAGTTTTGTATTCCAAAGGGCTGTGCAACCAAATATTACAGTGAGGATGCCAAAGATTTTGTACAGACCGTTTTTGGGGCTGTGTGTGCAATTATGTCCAATTTGTCTTTTTTCTCAGTTTTTTTTTGTGCTGTTCCAATACACACAAAGCAAACGAACATGTGTATAACAACATGTGAGTAATTGCAATCATTTTTTGAGAAAAATTCCTTGATTTTGTGGAACAATTTCAGGGGGGCTAACACTTTCAGCCGTGTCTATCTACAACTATCTATCTATCTATCTATCTATCTAGAAAAAATTCTCTGAAGCACTCAACTACTACCAATGATGTATATATGCTAACAAGCTATATATATTTAAGAAAAAAATGTAAAAACTTGAGTTTTTTTCAAAAAACTCAAAAATTCTTATTTTTTTTATTTCTGGGGGTCTTAGTACATACATTGGCCAATGTCTGTTTACTCATCAACTGCGACAAAGTGACCCCAGGTCTGATGAGTCCTAACGCTGACATCCCTGTCCTCTGTCCTCCCTATCCCACTACTAAGTGGGCGGACACCATTTCAACCCTAGACCACCTGTGGGTGATGAGGGTGCAAATTGCAGACATGGAGCCAGTAACTCCATATGATACAAAACAGAAAAAACTGCACCGCACTCACAGACATAATGTGAACTGGTGCCAAGCAGGGACACTGAGTTAAACAACTAGAAAAAGTTCTCTGCAGCACTCAGCTACTACCAATGGTGTACATATGCTAACAAGCTATATGTATATGAGAAAAAAATTTAAAGGTGGTCTAGGGTCGAGATGGTGTCCGCCCACTTAGTAGTAGGATAGGGAGGAAAAGGAGGACAGGGATGTCATCGCTAGGACTCATCAGACCTGAGGTCACTTTGTCGCAGTTGATGAGCAAACAGACTTTGGCCAATGTATGTACTAAGAAGCCTCAGAAATAAAAAAATAAGAATTTTGAGTTTTTAAAAAAAAAAACATAAGTTTTTGAAATTTTTTCTCAAATATATATAGCTTGTTAGCATATGTACATCATTGGTAGTAGCTGAGTGCTGCAGAGAATTTTTTTAGTTGTTTAACTCAGTGTCCCTGCTGGCACAGTTCACATTGTGTCTGTGAGTGCTGTGCAGTTTTTTCTGTTATCTATCTATCTATCACTATCTATCTATCTATCTATCTATCTATCTATCTATCTATCATTAGGTTATTGTTTTTCATATAGAATTTAAAAAATGTTTCCATAAAGGTTTGTGAATGTTATGAAGCTAACTTTGTCACCCGATACACTTGAAATAGCTCAGGATAGCTCGTGTGAAGGATGACAACCTCCTATACTTGAATTATTGTATCCAAATAGCTGACAGTACAGCTGCAAGAAATGTGAAAATTGTGACCTACCATTCTGCCCAGGAACAAGCAGGGACTTATTTATGTTACTGTGTAATAAGTCATGTATGTGGGGGTTAAGCAAGGTCAAAAATATTATGCAACTACCCTTAGAAAGCTAAAGATGAAGATTATTTTATGCAAAGGGTCCAAGGATCACAAATTCTGAGAATTCTGTACATTGTAGCAGAAAGTGCACACAACCCATAATGCACGATCAGTAACAGTAAACTGTGTGATATAATCAATGCCATTGAGAATAACTTTTATTTAGCCTTCTACTTCATGAAAACACAGATAAAATAGATTGACGTCAATCTATATGGCAGCTCTCCACAGTACTTATGTAACCACAATCTATGTACGTTCCATGGGAAGCGGACTGTCTGCTGTCTATTTAATAGTTATTTAGCACTGGATGCAGTAAATGGTTACAGATGAGTGGTTTTAAATAAATACAAATTTTATCTCAGAACTTAAAGCAGTCATTTTCCAATCCAGTTCATTTCCTAAGTTGCTCTGTCCTGGAAAGATAACTGCTATTTCCACTATTTACACAAGTGTAAAAGTATATATTGACAATGCTTTTAAAGCATGACTACAGCATTTTTCTTATTGCACCGATGGAGTGATGCTGATGCTTTATATATAAGTCCCCTGAGCCCTGCCTGATACTCACCTTCTGCCACCATCATGCTTTTCCAGTGATGATCTGGTCATTCTGTGGCTAAAAACAACCTTCCGGCAGATTCAGTGTTTCATGGTGCGTGCCACAGGTCACTTTTCAATACATCTCTATGAAAAAAATCAACTTCATTCAAATTTAATATAGATATATTTAAAAAAAGAAAAACTAATTAGATCAATACATTTATACTTTATGAATAGAATTCTGTAAAACACTAAAAGTGAAATAATCCCAGTTTTTCTAAGAATAGTTTTGCAGAACTGAACAATTTTGCATTGTTTTTTTACTTTATGCGACCTCAAGTACAAGAATGCCATCAAGTATTAAGCATTTTTGCAATTTGTACAAACACAAGGTTTTCTTTAAGGGGTTAAGAATGTGGTAATTTTAGGGCCTATTAAACTAAAAGTGCCACCTTCAGCAGTGCCTATGCTGCATTTTGTGAAGGTGGCTCTTATCTACCCCACATTTCCCCCCGGGACACCTACATAATGACAAATTACTTTAGGTCCGGGGAGGTATACTCCCTTCCATGGTCCTATCGCCTCGCTGGTGTTCTCCTCCTCTTTCCTCCGGGACACTCCTCCTCTCTTCATTGAGACTTCTCGGTGCCTGCTTAGATCCTTCAGTGAACTGTCAACTGAGGTCACATAGTTGTGGAACACTGCACCTGCGTATAACGCAGGCACCAGATCCCGCCCTGTGTGGTCTTATGCTGTATGCAGACTACAGGATTGGGAATCTGGCGCCTGCGCAAACAGCACGACTGTGTCTGTTCCCTCCATGCCAGATTCCCAGCCTCGCAGTCTGCATAAAGCATAAGACAACACAGGGTGATATCTGGTGTCTGCATTCTATCATGTGACCTCAGTTCTCGGGCATGCCTGAGAACTGAGGGATCTGCGTAAGTGCCGATAAAGTCACAAAAACCAGAGGAGGAGGGTCTCGGAAAAAAGAGGAGGAGGAGTAACACCAGTGAGCCGATCAGGTCCAGGGAAGGGAGTATACCTTCCAGACCTAAAATCATTTCTTATAAAGTCATTATTTAGGTGTCCCGGGGGTAGGGGGATAAGAGCCACCTTCACAAAATGCAGCAAAGGCGCAGCTGAAAGGGGCTCTTTTAGTTTAATATGTCCTGGGGGGTGACAGGTTCACTTTAAGGCAGTAATGTATATAGTTTTTATATATTGTGTTATCCAATATGTTAATCCAGCATAATCTGAGTTGTCTCTGTTCCCGGCAGTTGCAGCTAAACGTCAGCTACACATCACATCCAACGCTCACCACACTATACAATTTTTTCGCTACTTTAATTGTATATGTGTGATGAAGGACAAGAATAAGTTAAACGTTAACACTTTCCTGTTTCATTATTGTATCCGTAAAAAAACCAGCACAACCATTTAGGGGTTAAGGAGTCAAACAATATAGACTCATGTGCTGAGATCATCAGTGCAAAACACTAACAAATGCTTAACATTGACAAATTCTGAACTGACATGCAAGTTACATACTGGCAATGTAATGTGGTCCAGTATGCTAACTCAGTTACATATGTATGGAGTTACAGTATTTAACAAGGTGCCGCTAATAGATAAAAGGTTAAAGGTCAGAAAATAAGTTACAAGGAGGGGGCTGGTTTTAAGAATGAGGTTAACAAGGTTACATATGGTAGTGAACTAGAAAGAAGGTAGGATTTCAGAGAGTACAGTAGCTCAAAAATGTAGAAATAAAAAGTTGCTTTATTGCTCCTATAGGGGGAATCCTAATGTCTCACACTGAGCAGGCCGTTGTTACAAAACAAAGCAACTGGTGGTAGGAGGATATCTGTGCAGTGTAATGCACCCGTGCTAATTGTATAGAGCAAGGCAATAAAAATCCACTATCCATCATTAATAAACTGCTGCAAGTGTGGCGCTCCACTGGTTGGGATGCCACCTAGGGGCACTGCACCCAAATAACAGTGTGTGGTATTCTTGTGATTGGGGAACTAGGATGGTGAATAAAGGACCCTCACAACACGCATTCACACACCCAGAGTAGGGACTGAGGGTGGACCCGCTGTAGGGAGGACCCCGTCCCATGGGAGGAGTAACAGGGTAGAAAAGTGTGTGGGTGGGAGAAGATTGAGTGGTAGAACAGTTGAGACCAGTGAGACAGTTAGTCTGAGTCGGAGAGCTCCGTTAGGGAGAGAGGTGTAAAGGACGGCAGAGAGGCCATCGTGGCAGGAGAGAGAGACCCTAGGGGCACCAGGTGTCACGTGTGTGCCCGAATCCAGACCCTGTTCGATTACCGACCGGAGGGGTTTGGTCCCAGAACAGAGGACCGGCTCTGAGCACAGTGCGAGAGTCTAACCCCGAGCCGTTAAACCGGAGGCCCCGAGCTTCTGTATGAAGTCACGGCCAGAGATGGGGCGCATCCTTGAAAAGGCATACCGAACTAGGGTCAGGAGGACCTAAAGGGGAGTCCTTCACTGAAAATCCGTGGGAGGCGGCGCAAGGCTCTGCACGCGGAGGTGCTGCACGGTAGAGGGAGAAGAGAGAGTGCTAGGAGGGACCGGAGAGGAACGACAGGTACATCACCGAGGGTCCTGAGTAAAGCATCCCAGTTCTCCAGTGACTACCCAGGCCAGGGAGTGACCTAAAAGACTGTACCATCTGTTTGCTGCCTTGAGAACCTGAAGTAAACCCGTTCAGAGTTAAAGAACTGTATGACGTACTTTATTTTTCCCACACACTTGCTACAGTGAAAAGGACAAATGACTGTGCCATGTGGTAAGCTGGTCCCTGTGTAAAAACAACTACTACAACTGCTCCGGGGATTCCGTTCCACCTACGGGGAGCGTAACCATCTTGCTGCTTACTATCACTCCGGAGGTCTGACCCACAGCACCAGTAACCATACCGGAACCGTAGGTGGCATCACAAACTGTTTTTATTATTTTTATTGACTCTTTTCAGTGACCACGAGGGCCATGGAACCAAGCACAAGCTCCAGTGACATTCTCCCATGAATCGATGCCCGGGACCGGGTACCCCAAGGGCCTGGGCGGGTCACAAGACAATGCGACTCAACTATATAAACTAGGGCAGTGACAGCCACAGTGTTATATCTATGGATGAAACAAGTATGATATATATGCCAGATGTGAGAATATAATTATATACTCACCTACAATGGTGTATGATCAGTATATCGGTAGATATTGCATGGCCGTGTTGTACAGGCTAGATAAGCAATGATCTAAGGTAGAAGAATTCCCAAATCCAAGGAGTGTGGTAGTTCATTCATATAATAAATTCTGTTGGCTCAATCTGGGGTGCACCCTAGGAGTATCTAATGTTCGGATGTCATGGTACTCCAATGATGCCACTGTTAGTACACAGGTCTGTAAGGCCCAAACAGCTTCTATGGCCCTGATTCATTAAAGAACTTTTTCCGATATCCTGATGTAAATTGATTTAAAAATGCCCAAATTTTGTGCAATTTGAGTTGAGCAAAAATGTAGGGACATTTGAGGTTTACACAAGCCAGTTTCACTAAGTAGGCTAAATGGGTAGCGAGGAGGGTGGAATAGCAGCAGGATGTGGTAATGTCACCAAAACTTGTCTAATTCATAATGAGCTGTGGTTTTCCTTTACACCAGAAATCTTGCTCCAGTCAGATACTGGAGTAGTATTTCTGCCGAGGTGCACACAAACAGACATCACTCTTCAGATGCACCTGATTCATTAAGAGGGTAGCACTCTTAATAATCAGCAATTATAGCTAACTGACCATCTTAAAAGCAAGTTTAATAAGAAATGAATTGATTAATTGAAATCCAGTTGTACCAGCTGTGATCATGCCACACTTTTTTTTACATTGTAATTTAAAGTTTAGTTGACTATTTACACCAGTGAGAAATTTCCAACAATATCATTATTGAATACAATAGTAGATGTACTGTACTTGGCTTTTTACATGTAAATAGAATTGTATAAATGTTTTGTCAGGTAGCACAGATCACCATTGTACTATTGGGCTAAATTACTCCTTTTAACAAAAAATCAGTTAAGTTATCTCTAGCGTCAGTGAGGTTTAATGGTTCCAAAGTTGCTGCAACAACTCCTACATGGCTGACCGACAGCTATTTCAGTCTCCCCAGGCCCTAGATATTTTTCATTTTTCATGGGCAGATCTTTTGATATTCAAATTTGCTGACTTTGACACATTTTTGACCAAAATTTGTTTTGCGGCAAATAAATTTGCAATCTCAATACTGTAAACCTTGTAATAGCTCAAAAAATACCTGCGAGGGAGAGGAGAAAGAAAGAAACCTGCTGACCATAAAGGTACGTCACACGGGGAGATAACGCCGGCGATGTTGCCGCAAACCGAGGCGTGGCCAGGTTGCGGCGACATCGACCGCGAATTGCGCGTGTGACAGGGCGATTATCAGGCGATGAACGCCTGAGTCCACATCGCCAGGTTTTCCAACAAATGTTTGGAAACCTGCGATGTTGCTCAGGCGATCCTGCTGTATCGCCCTTGTAACGCGGCACCTGCAATGTTGCTGCGATTCCGCCTATATCCAACATTGCGAGTAATCGCTGCTGGGTTGCTGGCAAACTCAGCGAGCGATAAGCTCGCGGCAAATAGCCGGCGAATCGCGGTAAGTTGTCAGTGTGACATCTCACCGCGATGTTGTCAGGATGCGCGCTCCCAGCGACCCCGGCAATATCGCCGGCGATATGTCCCTGTGTGACGGTACTTTAAAGTTTACTCTACAGGAGATAGAGAACGAGAAAGAGAGAGGATCCTAATGACCAAAAGAGCTTACACCTTAGTCCTCATGAGACAAAAAAAAGAACCCTGCTGACCAGCTTACACTCTTTAGGAAATTGAGTAAAAGAACCTTGCTGACCATAAGAGCTTACACTCTACAGGACAGTGAGAACACTGCTAAATGTAAGTCTGTGTGCACAACTAGCAATTTTTGGGTGTTTAAAAAAAAAATATATATATAGTTATAAATATTTATAAACAGCACATGGAACACAAGCAGTAACAACATTGTTAAGGACATGAAACCCCATAATGTCACTAGACTTACATCAATAAAGGAGAAAGGAGATGGGATTATCCACAAAGCGGAGGTCCATGAGCCGTCAAAAATTTTTACTAAGAAAAAAGTAAAGTTATGGAAAAGAGAGGAGAAAAAGAGGGGATGAAGAAAGGCAGGCGGGCTGAGAGGGGGTGGAAAACAAACCACCAGATAGAATATTTAGAGACAATGAGAAAAAATAAAAGACCCAACCAAGGAACCAGGGGAGTCGGATCTTCCTCTCCAGGAGCAAGCTTGCACTGAATCCAAGCGAAGAGTCCATTATCCTTGGGTCAACAAATCTCGGTACTCAGAGGTAGATTTTAATTCTATTCAAGGGTACCATGTTTTGTAGAAGGCATCATATATATAAAATCATTTACCTTATTGACCCAAGTTGATAGATTCAGAGTAGAAGCCGCTCTCCAGCATTGTGGGATACAGGCTCACACTGATATTACTACAAACCGCAACAAGGAACGTTTATAAGATGCAAGTGATAGATCCAAGAATTGTAAAAGGAACAGCTCAGGACCTAAAACCTGCGAGGTTCCCGTCTCTAAACTGACAATGCTCCTCAAATCCCTCCAAAAAGGCTGTAACCTCAGACAGGGCCAGAATATATGTAGGAAAATTCCCTCCTCTACAGCACATCTCCAACATCGGGATCAAGGTTGAAGGAACATCATGTGGAATCCGGTCGGAGCCCTATAACAACGAGAAAGAATTTTATAGTTGGCCTCCTGTAGTCCTTGAACAAAATAAAGACTTAATGCGACAGTAACAATAACTTGTCTTTCTGTCTGGAAGTTAGACTAATGCCCAACTACCTTTCCCATTGCGACAAGTATTCAGGAGGGTATAGGTCATCTGAATTTGATATAATTGAAGTACTACCGATAGGGAGTGTCTTAGCATCCCTTCCTCAGCACATAGCTCTCAAAGTCAGATAGGGGTCTTGAAAACTATTCACAGTCATGGAACGAGTGAAGAAGATGTTTCAGCTGAAGGCTTGCCACATCCCCAAGGGGTCGGGTCCATGCAACTCTGAATCTCACCCAATAAAGGCCATGAGCCATTCTTACCAATATGCATAGCCCGAAACTTGCCTTTCTTGATCCAAAGTTGAAAAATTGGGTTCAACGGTCCAGAACAGAAGTCCTGAGAACCAATATTAGGAGACAACTGTGAGAGAATAGACAATAGTTGCCTGCGTTTTTCCGATCTGGAGCAACAAAACAGGATACAACCGATAGTATGGTTAGATTTTAGAATAAGATCAGAAGGATTAGGTTGATGGCTGATAATGGGATCATTAGAGCTGTGTCTGCACAAGCCTATCACTCTGGCCATATGAGTGACAAGTAATATACTCTCAGCTTTGGTAACCCCAACCCACCTATCCCCCTCAGTCTACTTAACAGCAACCTGGCTCATCGGTTTGTCTTATTAACTCACAAGAACCCATTCTGTAAAGAAGACATCTCCCTGAAAAAAAGAGTCAGGAATTCTAATGGGGAATGTCTAAAGCAGGTACAACACACAAGGAGAATATTCATCTTAAGAATCCAACACCCCCAAACCAAGTGAAATATCATTTAGTCCATGTTCTACAATCATCCCTCAAAGTCTGCAACAGAAACGTGAAGCATAATTTGAACAGTGAGTTGCTATCAACTGAGAGGTTAATTTCCAAATACTTCAAGGAGCGAATTGCCCACCGAAATGTAAAGGTGCCCTTCAACCCAGTAATTACGTTATTGGGAAGATTAAATTTTAGCGCTTCTGATTTAGACCAGTTTATCTTAAAATTCACTAAGGAAGAATATTTGTTTTGTTCTGTCATTAAGCATGGATGTAAGACAACAGGGTCGGTTACAAAAAATAGGTCATCTGCATACGTGGCCATTTTATAGGGTAAATTAGAGATTTTGGGAGCTAAGATATTGGGATTGCTTCTGATATGATGAAGCAAAGGCTCTAAAGTTAAGATGAAAATTAAGGGAGAAAGTGAGCAACCCTGTCTTTTATCGTTAAAGATCGAAAAGCTCTCAGACACCACAGCGTTCACCCTCACGCAATCCGTAGGGCATTCCCCAAACCCAGTGACGTCAAGACCTCCTGGATAAATAACCAACTGATCCGATCAAATGTTTTTTCGGCATCTTTGAATAGTAACATCCCCCTTTTTTGGCCTTACAGATAAAGTTCAATGCCTTTGTGGTGTTATCTCTCACCTTCCTAAGCTAAAGCTATTCAAAAATTACATAGGAGGTAGCATGTCAATATTTGTGTAAAGGTAAGGATACCAGCTTCAAAAAAATAGGATAAAAAATGTTCTTGTTCAAAGTAGGTCTTGAGATCAGGGACATCATAGGAGCTCTAATTGTTTGAATCTGTTTTTGTTCTACAGTACTTTTGTTCGTCCACTTGCATGTAGGTCCAATGACCATTTAAAATTGTTTAATAAAGAATGGTTTTTGTCCTGTTTTTTTTAAGCCATAATCCATATCTCTCACCTTCCTACCCAACATGAACTCAGCTTGGTCAGGATGGACAACTCCTTCCATCAGTGGGGAGAGTCTGTCAGCTAGAATTCAAGTGAAGAGCTTCAGATCTGCATTGAGCAGGGATATTGGGTGGTAGTTGGCACAATGTCGTGGGTCTTTACAGTCTTTTTGAATTACGGCTATTTTTGTTCTCAGGGTGTCCCTATGCAAAGAAGAAGACAAGTCAAGAGGAACATTGTTGACAGCCAAGAGAAAATAGGGAAACAGTTGGGGGGAATGCTATCAGAGGAATGCTATCAGCATCAGGAGCCTTACTCCAAAGCAGAGAGCTGAATAACCGCAGCAAGCTCTTCTTCCGAAATAGGCATTTTAAGCTTCCCAGCCTCCTTTCCCTGAACTGTGGTAGGCCAGAGTTTTTATTATATTCTCGAATTCCCTTCCTGGGCTGTCTTAGCATCTACATTTAGAGACCCATCTATAGAATATAAAGAATAGTGTAAAGAAGAGTAAAAGTCTCAAAAGGCAGAGGGAATCTTGTCTGGGAGAGAAACCCTTTCCCCCCCTCGGATTGAAAATCTGAGGAGTGTAACCCTTCGACCGCTGAATTCCCAATGCTCTCGCCAACATCCTACTATTTTTATTACCAAATTCATAAAAATGTCTCTTACATCTAGCTAATGAGGCTCTCGCTCTATGAATCAAAAGGGATCTCAGTTTCTCTCCCTTTTGCTCAAGGCTAGTGATGAGCGAGCACTAAAATGCTCGGGTGCTCGGTGCTCTGGCCGAGCATCTCAAGATACTCGTGTACTTGGCCGAGCACCGAGCCCAACGTAAGTCAATGAGTGACAGGCTCCGCCCACAGACTTCCGGTTATAAAACGAGTATTGCTGGGAAAGGGCGGGAGGGGGGGCTTTTTGAAATCGCTGCAACATGCAACACCTTGCTGTGGCCCCCAGAGGGATTCTAACAATGAATCTGCTCTCTGTGAGGTGCCAGCTCACTGTGTGCACTGAAGGGAGCTGTGTACGTGTCAGATCGCTTATTATTACCGAGCAGTCCGAGCATCTCGGCGGTACTCGGTGCTCGCCGAGCATCCCGAGTACTGGGATACTCGTGCGAGTACAGAGCAGCGCAGAGCATACTCGCTCATCACTACTCAAGGTGACTCCTTATCTGATTGTCAAATTAAGGGTCGTGTAACTCTTTTCCTAATAATAATAACCATTATTATGTTTTGCAAAGATATCATTAATTTAAACTACAGAGGTAGCATCTGGGTTAACTCCTAGTACTTTCTAAAAACATATCTTAAGACTTGGAAAAATGCAATGCCCAGACTGTATTACATTATTACAGCAAATAGACAATCAGTTCATTGGAAGCCGTGCAATGCTTGCTAAATTCAAGGTGTTGTCTTCTCTCGTGCTCATTCTTCTATTAGCCTATTTTATTTAACTAGATGCACTTTTCAACCACAGGATAATTTGCTTGCTACACTTTAAAAGGGTAATAATTTGTGCAAATAATATAGGATGATTCATTCATACAAAAAACTTGAAACGTTAATATAATTTCTTAACAAAGTCAAATAAGTGTTTAATAACGAGCAAATTTTGTGTGTTTTCAATTTTCAACTGTATAAGGCCCATTTCACATCAGCGTTTTACGCTGATAACAGCAGTTGCGGTGAAAAAACCGCAACTGCTGTGATTACCGCACTTGCGGTTCACGTGCGGCAAGCCCCATGCAATGTCTATGGGGATTGCGGTAAGTGTGCGGCAGGTGCGGCAAGTGCGGTTTCGGCACTTGCGGCAGAAGCGGCCGCGGGAAAACCGTGGCTGACCGTGTTTTTTTTCGCGGCCGCAAGTGCCGAAACCGCAACTGTACCACACTTGCCGCACCTGTCGCAAGCCCCATAGACATTGCATGGGGCTTGCCGCAAGTGAACCGCAAGTGCAGCCGTTATGCGGTAATCGCGGCAGTTGCGGTTTTTTCACCGCAACTGCCACGATCAGTGTAAAACACTGATGTGAAAGGGCCCTTAGCTGGGTAAACTATCATGAAAAATACAAGAGTCACAATTTTTATTCAATCTCAAGTTGTGCAAAAATTTTGCAATTTTTCAGTGTTTTATGTCAGATTTCTTTAGAAAACACTTTGATGAATCAAGGCTTATACCATATGTGCTCCTACACTAAAGATACACCTTATAGTTTTACCTACAGTAGAATAGCTAAAGCGTCTAACATATTATGTCAGTTCACATTGCCCATCTATAATTGCATTTAAAGTTATTCCACACCCATTGCAAATTAGTTTTATTCACAAAATAAACTTTCTTGTGTTTGCATTAGACCAAACAAAAACTATTTGTATACCTCAGCTAAATAAATACAACAAGATTTCTCTCCAAATTCAATGCAAAGTTCAGCAGTACAATCTCAGAATTATTTAATACCTTCATGACTAACATCTTTAATATGTTTAGTTATGACCTTCTGCAAAAATGTTGCATAGTCAGACACCAGATTCTTGCAGTGTTACTGAAGAACCATAACCCATTCCTCATTAGCATGAACAAATATTTTTGGCTTGACTGTTGCAACCACTTTCTTCCAAACCCACTGTAAGAATTTCTATGGGTTTCAAGACAGGAGATTTATGGCTATTTCCACATTTTTCAGGACTCCTTCTGAATCCTACCGTGGTAGACTTTGATGTATGCTTGAGATGATTGTGGTGTTAAAGGATTCAAAGACACCCAGGATTCAGCATCCTCACAGAAAGCATGACGTCTTCTCCTAATACTTGTTAAATTCATTTTACCCTCCCCATGCTGCATACCTCTTGTGCAATAGGAAACAAAGCAGCCCCAGAGCATCAATGAGCCATCACCATGCTTCACTGTAGGCAGGGTATATTCAATATATGCTTTATTTTTGCATCTCCAGACATACATCTGATCCATAAACCTGAAAAGTTCCAGTTTTGTTTCATAATTTCACAGAACAGAATCCCAAAGCTTCTGAGGCTAATTTTTATGTTTTTAAGCAGATCCGAAAGGACTTTTTTTGTGTTTTTGGGTCAGTATGGTTGTTTGTCATGTAGTACATACATGGAGACTTTCATCATTTACTATGTGTCTTACTGAGCAATGAGAAACCTCAGTGCCTTCTGCCACCAAATCTTGCTGCCTGTCAATTGAGGATTATTCACCACCTGCCTCCTCATGAATCTGGTAGCTTCCTCTTTCTGGCTTGTCCAGTTAGTGTAGCAAGTGTTCCTCTAAATTTGACCTTACGAGCTATGACTCAAACTGTATCTCTAGGAACGTTCAATGACTTAGTTATATATCCTTTTTCTTATTTGTGCAAGACATTGATCCTCCCAGTTAATTTTTTTCACCACTCTCTTTACTTACCCTTGATTATTAGCATCATGATTTGTAAACTTGTGCTCTTATAGGGGATTTTATTCAGGTGGTTTGGTACTTCTGAGACAGCTATTGTCATTAAAAAGAACATTTTATATTAAATTTGAAGAAATTACTTAGTTTTGTTGAGGCATGTAAATTATTATCACTTGACTGGTTTATTGCAAACACCAAAATGGTTGTGAATTGTATTAATATGTCTAATTTGTATTGGCAGTTGAATAATTTTGGTTGAAAGTGCACATCTTGTCTTGTCGTTTATATGTTCTGTTTGGTGAACCCATGGTTTAATGTCAGCGCAATCATTCTTCCAAATGATACTCCCATTGATATGGTCTTATTTTTAGCATTTTCAAATGTCCTCATAGTCAGTGGAACCATTTAGAACCTTAGATAACAAGTGGTTAAATCGAATAAACTATAGGTATAATGAACTGTAAATATAATAAAAAAAAAAACCTGACTTTGTGTTACTTCATAAGTCTTTGTTTTTCCATTGACCTAACCTTTCTAACATGCATTTCTAAGCAGATCTTATCCTTGTACAACAACAAAACATTTTAAAGCAGGTTGGCACAGACATGGCATTGCGACACTATGCAAACTTACCAAGGCTTCCCATAAGTTGGTGGAATGTGGTTCTCTCCCTCTTTTAAAAGGCCATCTGTAAGGTGTGTCTGTTAGTTGCGTAACTTGGATACCAGCTTTCAGAATGAATAGAAAGACAAACCTGGCACTTCATGAACCTGTTTACAAAATGCCAGGTTCTCATTACTCACTTGCTGTAAGCAATGTTGGGTATACTTAAGCAATATTCAATTTAAGCTTTAAGCCATTTCAATGCAAGCTTTATGCAACCACCTGACAAAGAAATGATCCCTGAAATAGACACTAAACCACATAAAGCTTTGCCCACTACCAGTAATAGCAATACCATCAGACGTCACATAGAAGCAAAAAAATTGGCCCTAAACTTGATTCAAATTCTAGAGTTTACTAGTTATAAAATTTTACATACAAGCAAAATATACAGTAAAAAAAATTAAAATATGTAAAAATACAATAATAATAATGAGCACAATGATGAGTTAATTAGCATGCAACTCTTAAACGTTTCTGTCACCAGTAGAATGCATGTATGAACTGTTTTTAGTATAAATTTTAAATAATTAGGTTGTACTACTAATACTATAAGGGTACCTTTACACGCGGCAACCTTTCTAGGAATTTCACTGGCAACTTACTGGTTGCAGTGAAATCATGGAGACATTGTTCTATCTTGTTGCTGTGTACAAATGGAACAATATCTTCATGATTTCACTGAAACCAGTAAGTTGCCGGTGAAATTCCTAGAAAAGTTGCCGTGTGTAAAGGTACCCTAAGAGATGTTGAGCTTCATTTCTTACTTCTGCTCATGTCTCATCTTTATTTGTCTATTTTATATTATTTTCATATATTCCCATAATTTCACATACAGTCTTTTAGGATGTGTTGCTGGCACTTAAATAGGGCTAGTGTTGCTGACACTTGGGGGTTTTGTAACGAGAGCACAGGTAATTGTATATTGACACACTGGACATTGTGCAACAACTGTTCTTATTTGTTCTAGTAACCATCTAAATAAGGATGAATAATTACATAGTTATAAATGCTGAAGAAATGCACAGGTCAATTAAGTTTCACCTTCCTCAGTCATACATACAATATTCATTGCTATATTAATTATAAACCTTGATACCGGTTGTTAAAAGATAACATCTAGCTATTTTTGATGATCACATAGTATCTTCTAGCTTCTATAGTGTCTATCTATATCCTCCTTCTACTCCAGTTTTCTATAACTCAACATAAACAAAAATGAATTTATAATTTTTCGTTATCACTCTCAACCACTTAGAAGACCTATCACGCCTCCACCGAAAGGTAGAAACCGCCAGATATCGGACACAATTGTTCCTTCTTCCTTCAAAAGACCGCGAAGTGGCGGCGTGTAATTCAGGAAGTTCCTTCCTGTGCCTTTGGATACCTGTGTTTCAGCCGTGCTCAAAAACAAGCAGGTATAATCCCTATGGTGGCGGCGTGTAATCGGGGCAAAGGCCAGGTATTTGCGTGCCCCAATGAATTCCCTGGGGCGTGCCACAGTGTCATGTATACCACGCCCCATCAGCTATCATTGGTCGGGGCGACTGTGTAACCATTGGCTGTCCCTGCACAGGGCGCCATAGTTAGCGAGCTGACCACTCACACTCCACATTTGCAATAGCGTCATGTATTAGCCAGCCTTCCTGGGCTGGCTGGCCAATCATGATGCTATTGCATTGTCCAATCACCGTACGAGCGTCTCGTAATCCACAACTCTAGCACGCCTATATGTTGTCCCTGCTGCCCCAGGTCCGCCCATATTTCCTTGTGGTAGCGGCGTGTAATTCAGGGAAGGTGCTCCACAGAAGGTAACCCGCGGCACCCGTCGGCACTTCCGGGGAACGAAAATACCTTCTGTGGAGCACCTTGTGGCGGCGTGTAATTGCGGCATCAGGCACTGTTAGGAACCGTTGAAACGCGCGCATGCACGTGCGATACCTGTCGGTTTCTACCTTTCGGTGGCGGCGTGTAAAGGTACCACTACAGTTATTGACCCCACACTTTTCTCATTCTCACAAGTCGGCTGCCTTCGTTTACCCTTTAAAACACACTTCCAAGGGCGATTCCACTTTCTACCACCTCCCTCTCAAAACATTTCTCAAATCTGCTCTTTCCTCAACCTTAAGTTGACAAAAATACTAGTACATGACCTGAACACATCCACGTCCTTCTCTGTGCCCTCCCATGTTGCACTCTTGCACTCTTTCAATAAATCCTCAACTCTGCTGCTCAATTTATCCACTTCTCTCAGCTAGTCTCATGTTAATCTCACTGCCAATCACTTTACTGGCTCTCCACTATCCAGATAATTCAGTTGAAAATGCTAATAAAGACAAAGAATATTTTTCACAGCCTGTCCCATCCATACATTTCCAACCTAATCTTCCAATGCCTCACTGCACTTAGTCTCAGGTCATCACAATACCCTTCTTTACAGTCCTCCTATATATTCCTCACAAAAATGTCTCCAAGATTTCTCCCGGGCATCGCCCATACTCTGTAACTCACCATCAAATCAGAATGTTCTCCACAATTGAAACCATCAGGGAAAGTGTGAAGACTGACCCCTTTCAAAATGCCTACAATTTTCAATAATCCTTCCTAAGGCTAGGGTCACACTTGGCTGCGTTTTTCAAGGTTGTTTTTTTGCAGCCTACATTTTTGGGCTGCGTTTTTGCTGTTAGGTGTGGAGCAGCCTTAAAAAACGCAAGCAAAAACACATGCAAAAATGCATGGTACCATTTACTGCCATGCGTTTTCACATGCGGTTCCCATAGGGCCCCATGTTACAAAAACACATGCGTTTTTCAAAAAAGCACCAAAAAATGCATCATGATGCCAAAAATGCATCCAAAAAACGCATGGCACTTTAGCCATGTGCTTTTGCCATTGGGGCATGCGTTTTTTGTATTGGGGCCTATGGATGCGTTTTTGCATGCGTTTTTCACAAAATACAAGTATGTAGTCATCTATCACTTATTGCAGCTACACATGTATTGTTATAGGCTTTTATTTCTTACTTTGGGAATATTGGGTATTGGGTATATTGGAGCAAACAAAATGGAGAAAAAAAGACTAATTGGGTATAATTTCCCACAAAATCCCAAAAATTGGCCAGTCAAAATTATTTGCACCCTCAACTTAACAATTGTTTTTTACAGTCTTTGGAATAAAAAACTTACAATCAATCGCTTCCTGTAAAGATCAACAAGCCTTTTTCATCTCTCAACTGGAATTTTGAACCACTCTTTCTCATTAATGGCCACTTCAGAACTCTCTAGCACTTTGTTTCCATCTATTTCTGTTTTCTTCTTGAAGTATGTTTTGGGTCATAGTCCTGCTTGAAGACCCATGACCTAATATGCAAACCCAGCTTTCTGAAACTGGGCACTACATTGCGACCCTAAATCCTTTGGTAATTTTCAGATTTAATGGTGCCTTGTACACAGTCAAGGCACACAATGCCAAGGGCAGCAAAAAAAACCCCAAAACCTGTTTGAATCTCTAGCATTTTTAACAGTAGGTAATATGGTCTTTTCTTTGTAGGTCTAATTCCATTTTTGGTAAACAGTAGGATCATTTGTTTTACCACAAAGTTCTATCTTGAGCTCATCTGTTTACAAAGAGTTTTTCCATTTTAGCAATCTAGCTTTTTCATATCTCTATGTCAGATGTCAGCAATGGGGTCCTCCTAGGTCTTCTGCCATAGCATTTCATTTTGTTGAAATGTGGACAGATAGTTCATGCTGACACTTTTCATCAAATTTTCTCTGACATGAACATCGAGGGAGATTAACTATAGTGCCATGGATTGTAAACTTCTTGATTATGTTGCGCACCATGGACAAAGGAATATCAAGATCTCTGGAGATGGACTTGTAACCCTGAGATTGTTGATATTTTGTAACAATTTTGGTTTTCAAGTTCGCAGACTGATTTCTTATCCTCTTTCTATTTTCCCTCTTTTATTGTCTTTCTGTTTTCCCTGCTTAGTATGGCCCGCACAATGCAATGACTCAGTCAATTTCACCTATTTTTATCTGGTTTCAGGTGTGATTTTTAAATTGCTCACCCGTGTTACTTGCCACAGGTGAGTTTGAATGAGCATTACATGCTTGAAACACAGTTGCTTACAATTTTGTAAATGTGCCAATAATTTTGTCCAGCCCATTTTGTGACTAAAATATATGTCTTTATAATAATTTTGTGGGATAAATACTTCATCTTCTGGAACAATTTCAAGGATGCCAATTAGAGATGAGCGAGTATACTTGTAAGTATTTGTTACTCGGCGAGTAATCTGGTACTCGAGACATAGCGAGTATTTCACTACTCACCTCGCAATATTCGTATCTCCTGCCCCAGATGTTTGGCGCCTAATTTGCAGCCAGTAAATATGCTGGGCTTGCTAGCCAATCACAGTAATGCCGTAGCCATTTTGGTTGGGGTATTACTGTGACTGGCGGGCCATGCAACATCATAGATGAGTCATAGGCTCTATATAAGCCGCCATGTTGTGCACACAGCACAATACTAGAGCACACAGCATAATACTAAAAATAGGGAAAGTGTCAGCAGTTGCTAGGGAGAGTGTTGTGTGTTTGCTAGGGAGAGTGTTGTGCGTTTGCAAATCCACTATCAAACATCTCAAAAACACAAATGTTTTTTTGAGAGCTACCTGGAGTATTTTAGTACTAGATGACTGTAGTGCAGGGAGACAGGGAGGAGCTTTATAGTACATACATAGTACCTCAATATCTCAGCTTTTCTCAGAGCTGAAAGTACAGTGCTGTGCAAATTAATTGGGACAGAGCATTTTTTAAGTAAAATCGTAAGTTGGGGTTACCAGTCAGTGATTCAAACCAGTCTTAATTGCTTTGAACAGGTGTGAGTGTACAACCTTGAGTAAAAAAAAGTGGTTTGACTTGTTTTAGTCAGAAAATAACACCTAGCTGCCCCCTCAGCTTCAGTTGAGAGCTTGTTTCTGTGAGGGGTGGTTTAGTGTACTTTTTCTCTCAGTGTGATTTGTGCCTGTAAAATGGATGTTACTCCATGGAAGAGGTGTAGAATTATTACTCTTAATGAACATACAAGTCTGACTGTAAGAGAAATCGCTTCCAACGTTGGTATTGGAAAATCTACCGTTTCAAGAATAATTCGCACACACAATGAAACTGGATCGTTTTCTCTAAAACGAAAAGGGAAATGTTGAAGAAAAAGGAAAACGACACCAAGAACTGATAAAACACTTATCAGAAATAGTAAGGGCCGCTTCACACTGCGGCATGATCCGGTCCAGTTCTGTCCGGGAGGACCCAGACAGCTGTGGACCGGATCAGCACACAGGACTGGGGGGCTATTATGCCCTCCGGTCCTGTGTGCAGCGCGCGCAGCTGCAGCCGCTGATAGGTCAGGACCGCGGCGCCCGCGGTCCTGACTTATCGGCAGCGGGAACTGCGTGCGCTGCACACAGGGCCGGAGGGCATAATAGCCCCCCAGCCCTGTGTGCTGATCCGGTCCGCAGCTGTCTGGGTCCTCCCGGACAGAACCGGACCGGATCATGCCGCAGTGTGAAGCAGCCCTAAAACTAATGAAGAAAAGCAAGTAAAGACTTGCTTTGTCCCAATTAATTTGCACAGCACTGTACTGCATAAGGTCAGGGAGTAGTGACAGTTTTCCCAGCTATTTTTGGGGTCACATTTAGCTGAGCTGGCCAATTTGTACAGTGCTGTTTGCATATGGAATAGCACGCACGGCACTACACATCTCAGACACAGCCAGCACTGCTGTTTTTTGGGGTGACTAGTGAGCTAATAAATCTTGGCTTTAACCTCAAGCCAATTTTTTTGCTTTTACAATGCTGTTTGCATAACGAATAGCACACACAATACTGCCTGCACATCTAAGAAACAGCCATTTTTTGTCGTGACGGGTGAGCTAATAAATCTTGGCTTTAACCTCAGGCCAATTTTTTTGCCATTACAGTGCTGGTTGTAAAACATAAAGCAGTACTAGGCTGTAGTGCTACCTGCCACAAAGCACAAACTGCTCTTAGTTCCCCAATATCTGCATTTGCACATCTGAACATCAGGAACTATGTCACAAAAACCACAACGTCACAAAAAGCCTGTTGTGAAGGGACATGGTCATAGACGTAGGCGTAGGTGTGGTGTTGTCAGTGGTGCCCGACAAGGCACTGAGTCTAGGACAGAAAAGAAGGTTGATGTATCTATTTCTCTGTTCCTGGTGAAATTTCCTGGTTTGGAACATAAACGTGTCTCAAAGCCAGAAGAGCGAGAGAAGATACTGTCTTGGATGGCAGATAAGGCCTCAATGCAATTTTCAAGCAGCACCCAATCTAACAAAGACACACAGTCTACTGTCAATAGAGAGCCCGCAGGATCATCTAATCCTCAACCTTTTTCTCTTTCCTCCCCCCCAGCAATCACAGTAGACATTTGACCCAAGCTTGGCCACTCCGAGGATCTGTTTTGTACAAATTCTTTGGTTGCCTCTGGCCTCTCAATGCACAACATTGAAGAGGAACATGAGGAGGTATCGTCTGTTCATGTACAAAAATTTGAAACGACCAGAAGAAAGCCACTTTCAGCCATGTGATATACTAGCTGAAGAGGTAGAGGCTGATGATGATGAGACACAGTTGCCATCTGGCCAGGCGACAATATCAACAGGGAAGCAGGATGATATGGATGACGAGGTGGTCGATGATGAATCCACTGATCCGACCTGGACTGTTGGCATGTATTGCCAGCACAGCAGCACAGATGAAGGTGGATAAATAGCACCAACAAAGGCACTGGTTTAACCAGGCTACTGGTTTAACCAGAGAGCAAAGTGTGTCAACTGTTGTCAAGAGTAACCCCTCTGTGCCCCAAGTTAAGGCAAGGGGCGTTTCAGCTGCTGTCTGGAATTTTTTTTCGGATAGTACTTCAGAATTAAACATTGTCATCTGTAACCTGCCATACCAAGGTGAGCAGAGGCCAGCACAAAGACAACCAGAGCACCACCAGTATGCAGAAGCACATGGTAGCCAAGCACCCTAGTCAGTGGGTGGAACACCAGGGTACCAAATCAGTGTCTGGGGTCAATCCACTGCCATGTCACCTGTGATTCGTCCTTCCCAATCTGGTGGCCAGGAAGCAGGTGCTCATTCCTCCTGCTCACAAGCTGCAGTTGCACAGACACAGGACATTACTATTACATACTATTCCATCACATCATTCCCATCCACTTCTTTGACCCAGCCAAGCGTCCAGTTGTCCGTACCTGAGATCTATGAAAGAAAGCTTAAATACCAAGCCACGCACCCACAGGCACAATACTAAATGCGCACATTGCAAAATTGCTAGCCGTGGAGATGTTGCCGTTCAGTCTTGTGGAGACACAGTCTTTCTGTGATCTCTTGGCTATGGCTGCCCCACAATACTCTGCTGCCAGCCGGAACTATTTTTCCCAGAGTGCCGTCACCGAGTTACACCAGCACGTGTTAAACAATCTGAAGAGTGCTCTCACCAAGGCCAAGTTGTTGTGGACAGGTACACTGGCTCAACCTTGTGGAGGGTAGGACAAAGTCGCAAACTGGAACATCATACATCCTACCCATGCCAAGAATAGCGGGCCCAACTTCTATCAGGGTTTCCGCCACATCATATACCTTCTGTCTCCCCTCTTCCTCCTTAATTACCCTCCACATCATTCCCAAGATGGGAGCTGTGCAGCAGCGCATCAACAAAACGGCAACACGGTCTGCTGAAGCTGATCTGTTTAGGTTAAACACCACACACTGCAGCACAGCTGTGGCAAGGAGTAAAACAAGAAACCGATCGGTAGATCTTCCCACTGCAACTCCAACCCGGTCTGGTTGTCTACGATAATGGGCGTAACTGTAGCAGTTTAAAAGCTCGAAAAACACATGGCACTACCATGTTTTGGGGCCCATGCATTAGTATTGTGCTAGAATGCGTTTTTCACGATTTATCAAAAAACAAGTATGTAGTCTCTACCTATTGAGAAAGTATTGTTATAGGCTTCATTTCTACAATTTAATTTATTGCGATATTGGAGCACTATGAAGAAAAAGACAATTTAATTTTCCACAGATCCCAAAATTGGCCGTCCAAAACATTGAACCTCAATATAATCAATGGTTTTAGTCTTTGGATAAATACGCAATCATCGTTCCTGTAAAATCAGCTTTACATCTACTCAACGGGAGATTTGAACCACCCCATAACCACTTCGAATTTAGACTTTGTTTCGCATCTATTTTGTTTGTTTCTTGATATTTGAGTCATGCACCTGCTTGAAGACCAGTGACCTATTACGCAAACACCAGTCTATTCTGAAAATGCACTGCATTGCCACCCTAAAGTCTTTGAATTTTCCAGATCTTCATGGGCATTTACACAGTCAGGCATCCAACCCAGAGGAGCCAAACAACATGTTGAATTTAGCATATTATAAATGAGGGATCTTTTCTTTGTGGTCTATATCCATGTTTGGTAACAGTAGGAACATTTGTTTTAACAAATTCTCTTAGCTCTCTGTATAAAGGTTTCCATTACATCTATTTGCACTATGCAGATTCAGCAATGGGTCCAAGCTTACCTCTTCATTGTTCAAATGTGGAAGATAGTCAATGCTAGACAACGAATTATCAAATTTCTCATGAGCATGAAGCAGAGGGAGTTAAAATACATGGATTGTAAATTCGATTATTGGACAAAAAGAAATCAAATCTCTGGAGATGGACTTTAACATGAGTATGTTGATATTTTGTAACATTTTGGTTCAATTCGCAGACTGATTTCTTAATCCTCTTTTAAATTCCCTCTTTTATTGTGTTCGTGTTTTCCTGCTTAGTACCAGAAATTTGCATGATGGTAATCTCACCTAATCTAGGTTTCAGGGTATTTTAAATTGACCCCGCGTATTGCACAGGTAGTTTGAGATGGCATTAATGGCTTGAACCCAGTTGCAACTGTCCAATTTTGTAAAGTGCCAAAATTTTTGTACCAGCCAATTCTGTGCACTAAATAATGCATTGTAATAATCTTTGGGGATATAAACTCAACATTTCAAGGATGAATTAGACTGGCGAGTAACCTGCTACGCTAAATGTTACTGGTCAGGTAATTGGTACTCAGCATAGCGAGTATTTCAATCATAAATTGGTACATCCTCACAGATGTTTGGGCCCAATTTGAGCCAGTAAATACTTTGTAAATTCACATAATCCACATTTGATTGCTACAGTATTGCCCACACTTTGAGTATAGAACTCAATGCCCCATGTTGTCCCACCATTAGATCCCCACTTATATATGATATAAATTTGTAGAGTTTTGGAAAGTTTTGTGTATGTTAGGAGAGTGTTGTGATTTAAACCACTTTCAATACATTCAAATTTACACAAAGTTTTTTGAGACTATGGATATTTTAGTACTATTCAGTGCATGGAACGGAGGAGTTTACTACATACATAGTACCAATTTTGGTTACTAGATGTGAAAGACAGTGCTGTGTAAGAGGACAGAGCTTTTTTAAGTACCAACTAGTGGGGACCATGTACAGAGGATTCAAACCAGCTTCTGCTTGAACATGGTGGGGTCACTTGAGAAAGGTGATGGTTGGAGAAAAAGGTGAGAGGACTTGTGTGAGGGGGGTTTAGTGTATTTTTCCTCTTGTTCTTGCCGTAACAATGCCATTCTTTTGTAAGTGTGGCAACTTATTCACTTTATAACATACAAGTCTCTGTAGAAAATCGCTATCCACGTTTATGGAAACTACTGTTTCGACAATTTTCACCCACATGAAATGGACAATTTTCTCTAACGAAAGAGGTAATGTTTGCAATGAAACAGTAAACGGACACAAGAATTGATAAACACACTATCAGAAATGTAGGGTTCAATGCGGATATCAGGTCAGTTTGTGGGCAAATCAGTGGGAATACCGATAGCATACAGACGGGGGTATTAGCCTCAGTTTTCAGCAGCGAAGAAAGTCGCTGAAAGGTCACCCGCCCCCACTTCGGCCTAACGACGGCGTGCACGTAACTGGTAATACAGCCTGTGTGACTGATCGGTCCGCAGCTGTCTGGTCCTCCTACCAATCGGACAGGTCACCCAGTGCTGTGCAGCAAACTAAAAGAAAAACAAGTTAACTTATTGTCCCTGTAATTGCCAGCACTGTACTGCATAAGGTCAGAGTTAGTGGTTTTCAGCTATTTTTCGGCGCACAGTTAGTGGCCAATTTGTACGTCTGTTGCTATGGAAAGCACGCAAGAGCATAAACCAGACCGCAGATGGCTGGCGGTGACTAGTGAAGTATAAATCTTGTTTACCTAAAGTTTTGTGCACAATGCGTGGCTAACCGTAATACCACACATGATGGCGTGACTGCCTTTATACCACTGGGGCCTGTATATACCACTGGGGCTGCTGTATATACTGCTGGGGCTGCTGTATATACTGCTGGGGCTGCTGTATATACTGCTGGTGCCTGTATACCACTGGGGCCTGTATATATATCCTGAATCTGTGGGCTGCTGTATATACTGCTGGGGCCTGTATACCACTGGGGCCTGTATATACTCCTGGGGCTGCTGTATATACTGCTGGGGCTGCTGTATATACTGCTGGGGCCTGTATACACCACTGGGGCCTGTATATACTACTGGGGCTGTTGTATATACTGCTGGGGCCTGTATATACCACTGGGGCCTGTATATACTACTGGGGCTGCTGTATATACTGCTGGGGCCTGTATATACCACTGGGGCCTGTATATACTACTGGGGCTGCTGTATATACTGCTGGGGCCTGTATATACCACTGGGGCCTGTATATACTACTGGGGCTGCTGTATATACTGCTGGGGCCTGTATATACCGCTGGGGCCTGTATATACTACTGGGGCCTGTATATACTACTGGGCTGCTGTATATACTGCTGGGGCTGCTGTATATACTGCTGGGGCCTGTATATACCACTGGGGAGGCTGCTGTATACTACCACTGGGGAGGCTGCTGTATACTACCACTGGGGAGGCTGCTGTATACTACCACTGGGGAGGCCTGTATAACTCTGGGGGGCCTGTATACCACACTGCTGGGGGCTGTATACCTGTGCTGGGGTCCACCCTCGGCTTATACACGAGTCAATAGGTCTTCCCAGGTTTTAGGGGCAAAATTAGGGGAGTCGGCTTATACACGGGTCAGCTTATACACGAGTATATACGGTAATAGGAAGAGACACGCCCTGCAGGTCCAGAAGAGGTGGGGGGAAAATGTCTACAAACTGGGCCATTTTCAATAAACCGACTCTTCAGCAAGGGCTAGCTGGACCAGTAACAATGTCAAGGAAGGAGAAGTTGAACAACATGGTCAAAAAGTATCTAAGTGACCATACCTGTGTCCTTCCTGACGCTTCAGTTCCATTTAATTACTGGTTGTCCAAGCTGCACAGTTGGCCCGACCTCTCCTTATATGCCTTGGACGTGATGGCCTGCTCTGCTGCTAGTGTGATGTCAGAGCGTGTTTTCAGTGCTGCTGGGGCAATCATCCCAGGTATACGGCTGACTATAGAGAACACAGACAGACTGACTCTGATAAAATTTTAACAAGGACTGGATTTCACACAGTTTTTAATCCCTCTAGATGACAGCATGCCAACCATAAGTACATAATGTTACTTAAGTACTGATGTCACATTCATCCTTTCATGCAAACTTTCCTTTGTTACAGTGTACCCTTCTCCTGTTCTGCCACATGTACCTCATGGTCAACAAGCTTACAAACAACGTTCATTCATTAATATTGCAACTAGAGGATTGTGAGGAGATCTCCTCCTGATGAACAATGATACAGCCCCTAGGGCTAATTTTTTGAGCACATGCTATGCGTGCAAATGGATACGGAACCCCGTGATCTGTCCTACTTACGATTGTCTGGTCCTTGAGGACTCTTCTAGTCAACCATGATACAGCCCCTAGTGTAATTTTTGAGACATAGGTCTAGACCTGCACATTGGGCATAGACCCATGAACTATCCTACTGCAATGTCTGGCCCTTAATGCGTCTTCTGCATCACATGCAAAGCCCATACGCTATTTTTTTTGACATATCTGACATGTGCATTGCTGGAACAACAAGACAGTATCGACTTATAAATGTGAAGCCCTGTGATGAAAGGTGGCTTCTTCTGGTCACCATCAACAGCCTAGGAATCGCTCTTCTTACCACTAACAACTGAGCTGTCAAAGATCGCCTCAATGATCACTAGCTCCTACGCCACTTTTGACAGCTCAGTGCGTAAATGGCATAGGAGTCTCGCTCTGCCGGCAAAAAACGACAGGACTTCAAACAGTGTTTGACTGTAAATTGTAAAGCAGTGGTGTAAAACCACTTGTGCAGCCCTGACCATGTGCCCCAATGTTATATACATGCACACCATACTTTTAGTTTAATATTTACACATTAACATAGGGGATGAACAGCCTTCCCAGACCTCTTGGTTGGGTCCAGCTGAAAACTGTGACATCACCGCAGGTCCTATACAGCAGAGGGAGCCCTCTGCTGACACCGGCAGCCTGCGGGATCCACCGGGAGCCTCCAAGAAGATGGCGGAAGACGGCGGGGGCTCGGGGGGAGGTGAGAATAAACTTTATTTTTTTTTTTAACCCTTGTGCTCCTAGTTAGGAGCAGTTTTACTGTACTGAGCATACTCAGTACAGTAAAACGGGGTCCGAGGAGACATAGATGTTTCCTCGGACCTTCTCCATAAGGCCCATGTTATAGGGATCGGACCGAATCGGATGTGCACTAAATGCCATCCGATTTGGTCCGATCGAATCTGTCAGATTTTATTTTCGGTGCTAAATCGGAGCAGGCTCCGATTTTAGCACCGATAATAAAATCGGACAGAATCGGATCGGACCAAATCGGATGGCATTTAGTGCACATCGATTCGGTCCGATCCCCATAGGGATACATGGGGTCCGAAAATCGTCGATGCTGTCCGATTTTTTTCGGACAGCATCGGAAATCCGAAAATCGTTATGTGAAAGCAGCCTAAGTCATGGATTTTGTAGGATTATAGTCAGGTATATAAGTAACTGATTATACCAAACAGGTGATAATGAATATGATTTTCATGTGTAAGTTGAAAAACAGTCGTTAATTGAAACACATGTATAGGGTGAGGTGATTAACAGCCAAACTCTTCTGGAAAGATGAAGATGTGGAAAACCATTTTATGTCACAGTTCAAACACCATGGCAGAGCTGAGCACAGCAACACGGCACAAGAAGGTAGTTACACCGCAGTAGCAAGGTCTCTCCCAGCAAAATCAAGAAAGGCTGGGGTTTCAAGATATGTAGTTTAAGCTATTTTAAAGAAGTAACAAGAAATGACCTACATTGAGGACCATAGATGCAAAAGTTAGTAAAAGAATCTTAGTATGGTAGATATAAGACACATTTTGCTTACTTCCCTTCAAAATGGGAATATAGTAAACAGTGTTCTATATTATGCTTTACAGTCTCTTTGGACCCCAGAGAATAATAAACATAGGATGTAAAAAAAAAAGAATTTTCACCTCACCACTTACCTCTTCCACCATCTCTGCAGCCTACTGTTTGGTCCTCAGTGCCTTTTCCTTTCTCATTCCCATGTTTCACATATTCTTTTCAATGTTTTAAATCCAGATCATGGATTGAGGTTCAACTGGGCCCTAAATGCAATTGTGCACATGGCCTGTATTGTCACTCTGGAGACACATCATAATTAGTGATGGGCAAGTCCTAAATTACTCGGAATCGCTTGACTCTAGCGAGTCCGAGCCCGGGACTCGCTACTCGTTGCGAGTCTAGCGAGTCCAATGTTAATGAATGGGGAAGCGAGTAATAGCGAGTAGTGTGAGATTTACAAATCGCAGATGTGTCTCGGAAGCTTCAGGCTCTATCTGCTACAATAGCTAAATCATGTTTAATAGGCTCCTGCTGTTACTTCCAGGGCCGCCTATTAAGCTCATTACATATTCACTGCACTGTCAAACTAACAGCAAATCACAGGAGTTCACACTCTGTGGGATCCTCTGTGATTGGCTGTTGTAATCAGACTGGATTTTCTCAGTCTGGACAGTGATTCTGCTTGGTTGCCATACACATTAGTGTATGGCAACCAACCTGGCGTTGTAGGGTGTAAAATAAATAATTATTAAAAAAAAAAAACGCGTGGGGATTCGCAGCATTTTTAAGTCTAGCCCGATTAAAACAGACAGCTGCGAGCTGCCACCCTCAGCTGCTTAATTTCCCCTTGGCTGGCAAAAAAAAAATGCGTGGGCTCCACCCTATTTTCCATGCCAGCCAAGGTAAAACTAGGCAGCTGAGGGCTGGTATTCTCAGCAGGGTGAGGGCCCATTGTTATAGGGCCCCCCCACGCTAAAGAATAGCAGCCCGCAGCCGCCCCTGAAAATGGCGCATTAATAATAAGTGCCATTTCCAGGTGCCTTACCGGGCTCTTCCAGCGGCCCTGGTGGCGGTGGCACGCTGGGTAACAAAGGGGTTAATACCAGCTTTGTTATACAAGCTGGTATTAAGCCCGAGATTCTTAATGTCAGGCCAGGTTTGACCCGGCCACTAAGAATCTCCAATAAAGGGTTAAAAAAAACACCACACAGAGAAAAATTATTTATTAAAAATAAAGACAGACACCATTAGGGACTCCAACTTTATTACCACCACATACCCCTCCAAAGACCCAGGTCTTCTCTCTTCTTTCTTCTCTCTTCTGTCTTCCTTCTTCTTCTTGTTGAACTCATTCAGCTCTGCTACATCACACCACAGGGGGCGTAAATGCGCTCCCCTGTTGTGTGATGAGTCAGTGAGGCTGTGAGCATTAAGCAGTGCCGACAGCACAGAGCTGACTCATTCATAAGCTGCTGGATTTAACTCCCTGCTTACCGATCACTGCAGCGCCGGTAAGCAGAGAGTTAACTGTGCTGTGACAGCGGCTGGTATATGCCGCTCATACTGCAGCCGCTGTCACAGCACAGTTAACTCTCTGCTTACCGGCGCTGCAGTGATCGGTAGGCAGGGAGTTAAATCCAGCAGCTTATGAATGAGTCAGCTCTGTGCTGTCGGCACTGCTTAATGCTCACAGCCTCACTGACTCATCACACAGCAGGGGAGCGCATTTCCGCCCCCTGTGGTGTGATGTGTGATGTAGCAGAGCTGAATGAGTTCAACAAGAAGAAGAAGGAAGACAGAAGACAGAAGAGAGAAGAAAGAAAAGAGAAGACCTGGGTCTTTGGAGGGATATGTGGTGGTAATAAAGTTGGAGTCCCTAATGGTGTCTGTGTCTTTATTTTTAATAAATAATTTTTCTCTGTGTGGTGTTTTTTTTAACCCTTTATTGGAGATTCTTAGTGGCCGGGTCAAACCAGGCCTGACATTAAGAATCTCGGGCTTAATACCAGCTTGCATAACAAAGCTGGTATTAACCCCTATATTACTCAGCGTGCCACCGCCACCAGGGCCGCTGGAAGAGCGGGGTTCAGCGCCAGAGTATGGCGCTTCAATGAACGCACCATCTTCTGGGGCGGCTGCGGGCTGCAATTTGCAGCGGGGGGTGCCCAGAAAGCTTGGGCTTCCCTGCGCTGCAGATTCCAGCCCCCAGCTGCTTAGCTGTACCTGGCTAGACATACAAATTGCGCGGAGCCCCACACATTTTTTTTTTATTATTTCATGAAATTCATGAAATAATAAAAAAAAAGGGCTCCCATATATTCTTGTGTCTGGCCAGGTACAAATAGGCACCTGGGGGTTGGGGGCAGCCCGTCGCTGCCTGCTGGATCGGGCTGGTTCCAGAAATACGGTGAAGCCCACGTCAAATTTTTTTCTGACAAATCCATAAAACAATATAAATAAAAGGGACTGCATCTTTACTAACCCCTGGACCATGGGCGAGGGGTTAATAAAGATGCAGTCCCTTTTTTAGGATTGTTTTATTGATTTTTCAGAAAAAAAATGACGTGGGCTTCGCCGTATTTCTGGAACCAGCCGGATCCAGCAGGCAGCGACGGGCTGCCCCCAACCCCCAGGTGCCTATTTGTACCTGGCCGGACACAAGAATATAGGGGAGCCCTTTTTTTTAATTATTTCATGAATTTCATGAAATAATAAAAAAAAAATGCGTGGGGCTCCGCGCAATTTCTATGTCTAGCCAGGTACAGCTAAGCAGCTGGGGGCTGGAATCCGCAGCGCAGGGAGGTCCAAGCTTCTGGGCACCCCCCGCTGCAAATTGCAGCCCGCAGCCGCCCCAGAAGATGGCGCGTTCATTGAAGCGCCATCCTCTGGCGCTGAACCCCGCTCTTCCAGTGGCCCTGGTGGCGTTGGCTCACTGGGTAATAAAGAGGTTAGGGCCAGCTTTGTATTATCAGCTGGCCCTAAGCCCGAAATTTATGGCGGTCACGCCAATATTAGACATGACCGCCATGAATTTCTATTAAATTGTTATAAAAAAAAACACAACACAGAGAAAATTTTTTATTAGAAATAAAAAAAAAGCCATTAGGGACTCCATCTTTAATTAAAAAAATCCTCTTCCGTCCGACGTAGTCCAAAACGCGATGTCCTCTCTGCTACATCCCTGTGCATAGATATAGATGTCTATGCACAGGGAGTGAGCAGACTGAGAACAATCTCAGCTCTGCTACATCATCTCTGTACACAGACATTCATGTCTGTACACAGGGAGAGCAGGCGGGCTCTAGGTCCCTGGAGCTGCGGCAGCCCGCAGGACCCGAGCCCGGCACAGAGCAGACAGCCGGACTCGTTACTGTGCGAGTTTCCCTGCGATTACTTGCACAGTAATGAGTCCAATGCAAGTCAATGGCAATCCTAGTTTTGTCAGAGTCTCTGCCAAAACTAGGATTGCCATTGATTTGCATTGGACTCGTTACTGTGCGAGTAATCGCTGGGAAACTCGCAGAGTACCGAGTCCTGCGAGTCCCTTACTACTCGCCGAGTAACGAGTCCTAGCGAGTAGACTCGCCCATCCCTAATCATAATGTCATGACATCAAGCGATTACAACCCCTGCTGCCCAGGTGATGGAATGATCAGAGGCAGGGGCGGAACTACACTGGTGCAGCCTGTGCAGCTGCACCAGGGCCCCGACCGGTTGGGGGCCCCTTCAAGCCTGGAGGGGGGCCCCCAGCCGACCCCCGCAAGCCGCCGCCAGAGGAGAGGAGGGTCAGGCAAAGGAAGCAGAGAGCTTCCTGCTTCCCTTGCCTGATCCCGCCCCTCCTCTCCTCTGCTCCTCCGGCTCGTAGAACACCAGCGCGGCTCCCAGGTAGGCTCCCTGCGGCTCCCAGCGGCACCCCCCCCCTTTCCGGGCCGCGCCGATGGCCAGCGGCACCCCTCCCCCTCGGGCCGCGCCGACGGCCAGTAGCCCCGCCCTCCCCCGGTCATCTCCTGCACCAGGGGCCCCGGGGGTGACGGTCCGCCCCTGATCAGAGGCCATGTCTAGCTGTAAACCAGAGACTAAAGCAGGGGTCTCAAACTCAGCTGGGTTGGTGGTGCCGCACATAGAAAAAAATTAATATCTGGGGCCCGCATTTCTTGTAGGACTAAGTGACATTTTTAGTAATACCAGCATTTTTTGCTCAAAGTAATAAAGTTCCAATCTTGATCTTTTATTAATGTCTCCAACCTGGCTCCTTTCTTGTAGTAATGTCCCCATACTGGTCCCTATGCTATAGTAATGTCCCACATCCTGGTCCCAATATTGTAGTAATGTCCCATTCTAATCCCCACCTTGTAGTAATGTCCCATTCTGGTCCTCATCATGTAGTAATGTCCCCATCGTGGTCCTCATCATGTTGTAGTGCCCCATCTTGTAGTAATATCCCCATGCTGGTCTTCATCATGTAGTAATGTTCTCATCCTGGTCCTCATCATGTAGTAACTTCCTATCCTGGTCCTCATCATGTAGCAATGTCCCAATCCTGGTCCCAATCTTGTAGTAATGTCCCTATCCTGGTCTTCATCATGTAGTAATGTCCCCATCAGAGTTCCCATCATGTAGCAGTGTCCACATTCTGGTCCTCATCATGTAGTAATGTCCTCATGCTGGTCGTCATCATGTAGTAATGCCCCCATCCTGGTCCTCATCATGTAGTAATGTGCCCATCCTGATACCCTACTTGTAGTAATGTTCTCTCCCTGGGCTTCATCTTGTAGTAATGTCCCCATCCTGGTCCACTTGTAGCAATGCCCCATCCTTGTCCCCATATTGTATTAATGTCCCCCACCCTGATCCCTTCTTGTAGTAATGCCCTCATCCTGGTGCTCATATTGCATTAATGCCGCATCCGGATCCCCTTTTGTAGAAATGTCCCCTTTTCTGGCCTTCTTCTTGTAGTAATGTTCCCCATCCTGGTCCCCATATTGTAGTAATGTCCCCCATACTGATCCCCTTTTTGTAGTAATGTCCCCCATCATGGTCCGCTTTTTGTAGTAATGTCCCATACTGATCTCCTTTTTGTAGTAATGTTCCCCATCCTGGTTCTCTTTGCTAGTGATGTCCCTCATCCTGATCCCCTTTTGTAGTAATATCCCTATACTGATCCCCTTTTTGTAGTAATGTCCCCCATCCTGGTCCCCTCTTGTAGTGATGTCCCCCATACAGATTCACTTCAGTAGTAATGTCCTCCATCCTGTACCCCTTTTGCAGTGATGTCCTCCATCCTGATCCCCTTTTGTAATTATGTCCCTCATACAGATCCCCTTTTTGTAGTCATGTCCCCCATACAGATCCCCTTTTTGTAGTAATGTCCCCATACTGATCCCCTTTTTGTAGTGATATCCCCCATCCTGGTCCCCTTTTGTTGTAATGTCCACATCCTGGCCCCCATAGTGTAGTAATGCCCCCATGCTGGTCCCCTTTTGTACTGATGTCCCCAACCTGGTTTACCTTCTTTTTACACACACTCATTCTCTCTCACACATGCAGTCTTACACACACACTCACTCTCACATACACGCACATTCTCTCACCCACTCTCACACACATTCTCTCACACTCACACACACATACAAACATATACTTTCTCACACACACTCACTCTCATGCACTCACTCTCTCACACACACACTTTCTCTCACACACACATTCTCTCACTCTTACACTCACTCTCACATACACACATCCTCTCACACACTCACACATTCTCCACACATTCTCACACAAACATTCTTTCACTCTTAAACACTCACTCACTCTCACATACTCTCACACACTCACTCTTACCCTCTCACATTCACTCTCAAACACACACATTCTCACACAGTCTCACCCTCACACACACATTCTCTCTCACACACACACACTAAGTCTCACACGCTCACACATTCATTCACTCTCACACACTCAAGCACACACTCACATTCTCACACACTCAATCTCACATACACACTCACTCTCAAACACACTCTTACGCACACACATACATTCTCTCACACACTCTCACACTCCCACACTCTCATACACACACACCTTCTCTCACACTCATATTCACACAAACTCACTCTCACATTCTCACACTCACTCAAACAAACACACACACATATTCTCTAACACACAGACATACCCTCACTCTCACACATTCTATCACACTCACTCACTCTCTTACACATACATTCTCTCACACACTCTCACACTCACATACTGTTTCTCAAAATCTTACACACCTTCACACTCACTCATTCTCACACATTCTCTTACACTCTCACATTCACTCTCATACACACACATTCTCACACACTCTCACCCTCACACACACATTCTCTCTCACACACACACACTAACTCTCACACGCTCACACATTCATTCACTCTCACACACTCAAGCACACACACACATTCTCTTTACACACAGTTTTCTAACCTTCAATATGCCAGCAATACAGTGCATGGTGGAGCCACACTCCCCACTGTGTTATGACGTCTGTCCATGGGACTGACAAGCTCTGCCGCTCAGCAATATCAATGCAAGCCGCCAGCTAATGAGATGCCCGCAGATGACATCATACACCGACGGCAGCTGCGGGCCTCTCATTGGCTGGGGGCTTGCATTGATTGATAGGCTAAGCAGCAGAGCTTGTCAATCCCACTGCAGGAAGTCATAACACAGCGAGGAGCGCGGCGGCCCCCTGCACTGTACTGCCACCATGTTGAAGTTGTCCACGATGCCGCGGCCCGCACAGTAAAGCCCCAGGGGCCGCATGTTTGAGAGCCCTGGACTAAAGTGAAGCAAACAATATGTCACATAAGAAATGATAAACTGTAAATAATTAGAAAGTATGTTAATCTTATACCAAAAGCCAAATTTGGTCGTTCAAAAAATATGGTCTGAGTGTGGACAACTATATCTGGACCAGCCTTGGGTCTCGTAACCTAAAAATGGCCACCTCATATATTCCTATGATGCTATAGAGTTTCGGTAAAGGAGATCCGGCACCACTTCTAATATTATTGTCCATATTCAGACTATGTTTTAGCAATGTCTGAACTTTTGCATCTTCACTAAAGTTAACTTTTACATTGCATGAAAAAAACAAATTCCTTACAATATTGCTGTTCCATCTACCTTCCATACTTGAATAAATATTTTTTTCTATTTACTCCTTTTTAATATTTCTTATTGTGAATATGTTGGAATAGAACAGCTACTGAATGTAACTGTACATCAGACCTGTAGAATATGCTGAAGCTGATCATAATAAGATGTACAGACTGTGCAAATATTGATATAGTCTATTCAACAGTTATAACCTTGAATACATTTACGAAAGGAAAATACTCTTTCCAAGTATCTTAAAACATCCTAAGACACACATTTATTTTTATGGCAATTCTATCATTAACGAGAGAGAAATGAGAAGGGACGAGGCGGCCTGCACCCATATGGATCTATTATACTCCAAGTGCCACTGAATAAAAGATGTCCACCTCCGAGAACAGATTGTCCTTGTCATAGACTTGGTTGCCTTCCTGGATCTATCACTCACAGGGCCAAGAAGCTCTTAGAATCCTGCTCTAAATTGTGTCTGCCAGAAGAAAACCTCACATAGTGTACTCTGAACAGTTCCTTGAACAGAAAGCAGCATACCTCAAAGCGAGCATTTGATTTAAAGCCTTTGATGAGCAGCATTTTTGCTGGCAATCTATACAGTGTTCTGAGAAATTTTACATAATTTGCATTTCCAGAAAATTGTCGTGTTTTGTGCACATACATTTAAAAACACATTAAAAAGTAGAAAAAAGAAAACTCAAATCAAAAGAAATATGAGAAATCATATGCATCTCACATTCATTGTAGGTTGGAATTGCTAAGGTCATGTTTTCATAGTCCATTTGTATATTGTCCGGTAAAGGGAATGTGTCAGTAGTAGGTGTTTGCTATGTAAACTGAGGACAGACAGCATGATGTAGGGGTTAAAAAACAAAAATTAAATATGACTTTCTTATCAGGCTGGGTTCTATTGTTTAACTAAACTAAAGGCTTAATCACCTGGTGATTAGCATTACTGGACTACATTGTCATGTGTATGGCAGTCCAACACGCCCCTTTCTTTGACTGATACCTCGCTGTCAATGTATACTCTTTATTAAAAGCTCTGTATGAGCATGGGCAGCTCTCTGGGGTCTGCTGCATTGCTACATTTAAATGTTTTCATTTTGTCAGTCCATAATATAATCTACCGTATATACTCGTGTATAAGCCGACCTGTGTATAAGCCGACCCCCTACTTTTGTCCCCAAAACCTGGGAAAACCTATTGACTCGTGTATAAGCCGAGGGTGGACCCCAGCACAGGTAATCAGTCCCCCCCAGTGGTATACAGCAGCCTCCCGAGTGGTAGTATACAGCAGCCACAGAGGTATATACAGTAGCCCAAGTGGTAGTATACAGCAGCCTCCCCAGTGGTAGTATACAACAGTCTCCCCCTGTGGTAGTATACAGCAGTCACCCCTGTGGTAATATACAGCAGTCTCCCCCTGTGGTAGTATACAGCAGCCACAGAGGTATATACAGTAGCCCAAGTGGTAGTATACAGCAGCCTCCCCAGTGGTAGTATACAACAGTCTCCCCCTGTGGTAGTATACAGCAGTCACCCCTGTGGTAATATACAGCAGTCTCCCCCTGTGGTAGTATACAGCAGTCTCCCCCTGTGGTAGTATACAGCAGCCTCCCCCTGTGGTAGTATACAGCAGCCTCCCCAGTGGTAGTATACAGCAGTCTCCCCCTGTGGTAGTATACAGCAGTCTCCCCTTGTGGTAGTATACAGCAGTCTCCCCCTGTGGTAGTATACAGCAGTCTCCCCCTGTGGTAGTATACAGCAGTCTCCCCTTGTGGTAGTATACAGCAGTCTCCCCCTGTGGTAGTATACAGCAGTCTCCCCCTGTGGTAGTATACAGCAGTCTCCCCCTGTGGTAGTATACAGCAGTCTCCCCCTGTGGTAGTATACAGCAGCCACAGAGGTATATACAGCAGCCCCTCCCTTGTGGTAGTATACAGCAGCCCCCCCTGTGGTAGTATACAGCAGTGCCCCCCCCTGTGGGTATACACAGCCCCCCCCCCGTTGCTGCCGCACACCTGTAAAAAGAAGCGCTTTCATACTTATCCTCCTGCTGTCACCGCGTGCATCCTCCGCTCTCCTTCTTGCTTGCACCCGGCGTCCATCCATATGACCGCGCACAAATAATGACGTCATTATTTGTGCGCGGTCACGTGGATGGACGCCGGGTGCAAGCAAGAAGGAGAGCGGAGGATGCACGCGGTGACAGCAGGAGGATAAGTATGAAAGCGCTTCTTTTTACAGGTGTGCGGCAGCAACGGGGGGGGGGCTGTGTATACCCACAGGGGGGGGCACTGCTGTATACTACCACAGGGGGGGGCGGAGGAGCGCTGACAGTGCAATGTAATATGCACCGCTCCCCCTGCCGCTGATGGACAGGGGGATGCAGTGCATATTGCATTGCACTAATGAGCGGGGGCATGTGACTGCCCGCTCACTGTACAGCCTCCCCCACCTTCTCCAGCCCCCGGACACCGACCCCACACACTCAGCCGTCACTGACTCGTGTATAAGCCGAGGGGGGCACTTTTCAGCACAATTTTTGTGCTGAAAAACTCGACTTATACACGAGTATATACGGTAAACATCCTTGGATTCAGGGTCTCTTTGCTTATATCATGATGCTCTCAGATGGGGTAGCAAAAATCTGCTGACAGATTCCCTTTAAGATACATTTTCTGCTGTCTGTCTGTACCATCAAGTGTCATTCAGGAACCTATATAGGAAATTATTGTTAGATAACAGTGAGACCTACCCTACTAAGGTTTCTATGCTTCAGAAATGACCTGATTGAAGGCAACCCTTAGGGTATCGTCAGACGGTACGACGGCACCGGAGATGTCGGCGGCGACAGGTGGGAGTGTGCGTCGCCATCCCCCATTTACATGGGCCGACACCTCCAGTGACGCACCGGCGATCTGGCAGGCGGCATCGCCGCCGGGGTGTCTCAAAGCCCCAACGGCGATGCAGTACAATGGGAGCCTATGGCTCCCTTCGCCTGTTGCATCATCGTCGGCCGTTTACATGGGGCGTTGTGTACACATCGTCCCCAGAGAGAGGGACAGAGACCAGTGGAAGGAGCAGTAGGTAATAACAAGGGACCAGATCTAGGATCCCTATAGCTCACCCGGACACCGGAGTCCGAACCAGCAGAACATACACTGAAGCAGGAAAAGCCCAGAGAAATCAGAAGAATCTATTCCCCTGAGGTACTAACTGACCGTAATAGAGACACTTAAACCTGACCAAGCACAGGACCAGGGGCACAAAAGGATTGTAGTGACCCCACAGAAGGCCCTCATTGTCAGTTAAAGAGAAATGCCCTGAGAGGGAAGAAAGCGGCGAGTTCAGTTATAGGCAGGACTTACCCCAAACCACCGTACACAGCAGAAGAGGAGGTCTCACAACTCTCAAGATGAAAAATCCCAAATTGGCCCGAGAACTTGGTAACCCTCTTGGACTATACCTGTTACTAGACATCAGTAAAAGGTACCGAAGCAAAGACTATTGTGTTTGTGAGTCTGCTTCCCCGCCGCTGCCCACAGCGTCCTCCGCAAGCCGCTACTATGACTCCCCTCATCCACCCTCGCTGCCCTGAGGTAAAGCTCCACCTGTGGGGAGCTGTACTACACAGAGCTGCACCACCATCACCTCAGCGGCCGGCCGCAGCGCTGGTATCCACCATTACCAGGAACCAGAGGTGGCGTCACGACACTACTACCCCCATCCTCATCACCATTCCCCCTAATCCCCGCCACTGAGGGTCCAGGGCACGGAACCGGGAACTGACCAACCGTGATCCCCCATTGAAGCAGTCGTCCTGTCCCTGGATCTGAGTACCCCCTACCCTGTCGACCGCCTTAGTTTCACACCACGGCAGTGTCCAATCCGGGGCTGTCTGGTGTAAACCAGACAGCCCCGGAACGGATTTTGGCCCCATAGTATCCTATGGGGCCGGATGGAGCTGGATGGCAGCTATCTGCCATCCGGTTTTCATTTCTCCGGAAGAATCCGGGAGAAGTCGGATTTTTCTCCCGGACATAAAAACATTGCTTGCAACATTTTTGTATCCGGGGAGAAAAATCTCCCCAAACTGCCATCTTCCGGATCCTCCCGGATTCCCCCAGATCCTCCCGGATCCGGTGCAATCCGGTGCTCCCTAACATGGGAGCCTATGGGGCCGGGAGGATCTGGGAACCGGACACCTGCGCCTGCATGCCGCTGTTATTTCAGGACCACGGCTAGCTCCTTGCGAGCCTCAGTCCAGATTTATCAGCAGCTGCGTCCGGCTGCACACCAGACCGGAAGGCATATTAGTCCTTCGGTTCTGTGTGCTGATCCGGTCCAGGGCTGTCAGGTTCATCCCTGACAGCCCCGGATCAGATATCGCCATGGTGTGAAGCCAGCCTAAAACTTTAGACCTCAGCCCAGATATCCGGGCCTATATAAAATGAAATATACTTTGTAATGTGTCATACAATTTTATCATTCCAAGTAAGTAGGAACTATGGGGAGAGATCTTTGCTGTTTCGTATAAATGGATACTGAAATACTTAAATAAACTTTTACTTCCTTACAAAACTGTAGGAAAAAATCAAACTAGTTTGAAGACTTTTATGAGTACATTAGAGGAAGCGCTTCTATTTCTTTCTTAGTGAATGCTTTGACATAAAAGCATCATATTACTTTCAGGACTATATTTAGAGCTTCCTAGTCTGCAAACACTTATTATACTAACTGTGCTACTACACTGTTCAAGACAAGCTGTGCTCACATTGATAATTGGGATAAGAAAAAAATGTCCTTTTTGCAATATTTTAGTGACCAATTTGTCAAATGTTCCAGCAAAACCATGCGAAATGGACTCATAGGCACCCATTCACAGTCCAAAAAGTATCTTTACTGCTTCCATTCAGCCACTCTTCGAGAATGACATTTTTTTAATGCTAGATTGAATAGAGCAGAAGATTGTGGTTTTCTATACAGGGACTTCCAGAAACCAAAGTGTATACCATGCAGTACAGTTAAAACCAGAAGTTTACAAACACTATATGAGAAGACATATTCATGTTTTTCTCACTATCTGACATGAAATCATAATAAACCTTTTCTGTTTGAGGTCAAATAGGATTACCATAATTAATAATATTTGCCAAATGCCACAATGATTAGAGAGATGTTTTATTACTTTCTGCAAAGTCATAAGTTTACATACATTTCATTAGTATTTGGTACCATTGCCCTTAAACTGTATTACTTGGGTCAAATGTTTTGAATATCTTTCCTCAAATTTGGCTAGGGTCACACATACCATCCGTTTTGGCTTGAGGTACATTTTTGGAGCAAAATTTAGCATTCTTTTTCTAAGTCGCAAAAACGGATCCATTAATGGATGGTGCACTTAGGGGCACCTGCGTTTTTCAAAAACGCTAATCCGGTTTTCCTGGGCTCCAAAAAACACTGCTTGCTGGGTTTTTGGGGTCCTGTAAAAAAACGCATGCGTTTTTTTAACGTGTGGCCCTATGGGCAACGCATCCGTTGAAGGGGTGGGAGGTGGAACACAGGATGTCTGGCCTGCCTCCTGGAGATTGAGCTGTTGTCCAGGATATCATATCAGGAAGGTATGTACACATATGTGTAACATGTTATGATCATGCATATGTGCTGAAATCATGCTACACACATGTAATGTTCCCTTCTCATTCTGTCACCTCCACAGATGGCAGATTCTGAGCTCAGCTACCGGGACAGCCAGCCTGAGAGTGCCTCATCTGAGTCATCTGTGAGTACTGTATACATACTGTGTTACATTCACATCCATTTCCGATTGCATGTGTGGACATGTGTTTTGATGTTGCATGTTTGCATGTGGAATATATGTTCACACATGTTAATGTCATATCTGTGACACATCTTGTGTGGGCAACTGTTGACAGCATGTTTGGTTGCTGTCCTGCACCCAGCAGCAGCATGTGTTGTTCATGTCTATACACTATTTTGGTTTGTGCAATATGCTGGGCCATGTAATGTTCCATGTGCTGGTTCCCATATGCTACTGATGCCCTTTTTGTATGTTGTGTTTTTTGTTGGCCTTTGTAAAGCCATTTTAGTGCATTTGTAATTCCAGGACACCATGTTGTTGTTCAAGTATGGTTGCCATTTGTAATGTGCAGGGCACTGCAGCCATTCTATTTTGGACCCTGCTCACAATCCCAATGCTGGGGTCATCATCTGCCCTGCTCCACATGGGCCTTTAACATGTTCTCCCACACGCAGATGGTAATATTTTTGCTACATTACACTAATAGCGTAACCTGCATATGTGGCGCCCCGCCAAGCAGGCGTCACAGAGGGGTACTGCACCCGTAAAAGAGGTGAAGATGCTCCAGCTGCAGGTGGACCCTAGGATGGTGGGTGGTACCCATTAACCAGCACTCCGACACTAGATGGTGGGAGGTTACCCAGGAGGGAATAAAACCACCTCTAGGGGGTGAGCAAGGAGGTCTTTGCCTCTAAGTTAGCGAGCTTAGGGTCTCTCGGCTGAGGGACCAGGGAGAGATGGAGGAAGAAGAAAGGGCTTAAGAAAAAAAGCTTCTCCAGGAGCAGCCAGCCTGAAAGGAGTGAGGAACTTGAGGAAGTTTATCCCAGAAAGCTTACAGGGCACCGGAGCCCGCACCTGTGGGATACTTTAGGACCACAGAGAATCCGGAGTCCCGTGGAGTCTTAAAATCTCCCGGGCACCAGAACGGACTAAGAGAGGGTATCAGGCACCGCCAAGGGAACAAGCGTCCAGCCAGTACAATCCTACAACATATTTGCCAACGTGGCTCATACTTAAATGTTTTGGTGGGCAAAGGTGATTTGCCTTATGAACCAGTATTATGTTGAATGTTGTTGTTTTTTTTTGTTTGGTTTCTTTTTGGTTTATGTATTTAATTTATTTCTTGCACCTTATAGCACAAGACAAGGAGGCGTGGCTCCAAGGCTCCCAGGAGCAAAAAACGATGGAGAAAGGAGAGGCACTCCGGGTCACGGCGCAAGGTGTTCTTTGTTGTATTGTGTGGCCATGTTTTTTTTTTCTTTGTGAATATTTGTTTATGTTTGACACTCCGCAACTAATGTGCTTTGTTTATGCACACAGGGCAAGCAAGCAGCCAAATCAGGGAAAAAAATCGCAGTGCTCTCGTTCTAGAAAGCCCCCGCCGCTGCTTCAGGGATACGTCACCTGCTGTGGCATGCTTGTGTTGATACTCTTGCTCTTGTTGCCCATGTACACATGTGGTTTGTTGGCACCATAGACAAAGTTAGCCCTCATTGGTGTCTTCAACGTATAACAATGCTTTCGCACATGTGTGTGTTAGGGCATGTAAAATGCCATTGTTTTCCCTTTTAATTATATTTTCTCCCCTTTTGTGTCTATTCATCCAGCCGAGGAGGTGCGTCCGCAGGTGCCCCCCCTGTTGAAAAGATCACTGTGGATAATGAGGCCCCTTTATGATTATGGAGTATTATGCAACCATTTGGGATCAGTGGCATAAGGACCATCAGAATGCGTCCAAAATCCGGCAGTATTGGGATAAAATCCTCACCAACCTCTTCCCAGACTATGACAACATGCCCCTCATCCAGAGACAAGCAATTCGTAAGGGTTTTTTCTAATCTTCATACATGTGTCTTTCCACAGGTACATGGTTATAATGTCAATCTCACCTTCATTGTCTGCACATGTTTATTGTTGCTTTCGTATTTGATGTAGATGATAAGGTCCTTGTGAGATGGAGGTCAATGACGGACCGTTATGTTCGCAATGTAAGTGAAATGGCGGAATACCGGAGTGGAGTTGCTGCGAAAATTACCAACTCTTTATAAGTACCATCACCAGCTGATGTTCCTTCAAAGGACGACTGAGGTGCGAGCATAAGTTGATCAAACCTACTTTAACATTCTTTTTAATATTGTTATGTAATGGTCTATGGTCTAATTTTGGGTTTTGTTCCTTTGCAACACAGGACACACATCAACACAGTAGTGGACATTGGTGACAGTAGTGGAGATGAACCTGATGTGGAGACTGATGTTGCCTATCTGGATTCCACACCCCTCCTCCTACTACAGCTTCTCCACCACCACCTCCTCCCACAGTAGCAAGGTTGGCACCAACAGTGGCCACAGCAGACCCAAAAGTGACCCGGGCAAGGCAGAGGAATGCAGCCAGGGATGAGGCTGACACCATAATCGTGGAGGGACTTCAACGCCTCCAGGAGTCCTTGGGTGGTCAGCGCTCCTTCCTGGAGCAAAGACTAGATACCATGGCAAACCAGGAACAAGAGAGCCCGGGGAATGATTGGCTGCATTTTATCAGATCAAATGTCCCAGACCTCGTGTCGTTAAATACACACGACAAATTTCAGCTTACGGGGGAAATGCACAACCTCATCCAGGGTATTCTGTACAAATCCCCCTTAATCTCACAGTTGTGTGTGAGGATGAGGTGGGGGAGGTCGAATAGGCCCCTAAGAACCCCATTCGTAGGTCATTGGACTTTGGTTTTCTGTTACGGCATCAGTACGGCCCATAAGTTTTGTTTTATGGTTGTCTTACTGTTGTAAGAGTTTTATTGTCATGTACTCTATATTGGATGATGTTTTTTTGGCCTCGTTTATGGCTCAAAGTAAGAGCAGCATTTATAGTTTCAGATTGTCCACATAGGACTTAAAATTGTGGCCAAAACTTCAAGACTACATTGTTTTTTGTAAAAACACGACAAACATGACACCAATGTTGTGTAACACGGCTTGGTGCCTCAGTTTAAGGAGGCCAAAAGAGTCCATATTATGACCAGAGGCACCCATGTATGGTGCTACAAAAATCACACACAATACTGATCACACAAATCACTGCTATCTTGCAAAACACACAACAGTGCAAAAAATACATTGTGTTGCTTTACCATACAACATTTACAGCAGAACATGGGCAGAGTGGTAAATGTGTGCAGTATGGAGGTTGGCCAAAAGATGCAGCATAGAATGAAGGACAAACTACACAACTTATGTGACACAACCACACACATCAATGTTGCTTGTACAACAACACACATTTACAGACTACAGAGTATGACCATTTTGGAGCATTGTATAAGGATATTTGGGGGGCTCAAATTCTGAAGAGACAGCGTTGCTGTGACCCGAGTGGAGACCACACGTAACCGGTTAAACATTTTTATATAATGTAAATTAAGAAACTGCAAGCTGCTGGCTAAAATGATGACACACATAATAAATAAAAAAAGTATACATTGCATTAGTAAAGCATACAACATATTCCAAATAAAAACCAGTTAAGGAGCATTTTGGCATCTAACATCACTGGTAAAATAATCACAAAATTAGTCACACACATGCATGGCTGCAAGTGGTGCCCGTACATTAGGGTTTTGGAGGCTCAGCAAAAGCAAAAACCAATCAAAAGGGTCAACCTCCATGTGGTCCTGAGTGGACACATAATTATGTAGACAGATGCAGGTCTTGACCACGCTGTCTACAATGTGCGGGTGAAGTTTAATTGTGGTCAACAACACCCGCCAACTTAAAGCCAATATGCCAAACGCACACTCAACATATTGCCTTGCCCGGCTTAACCGCATGTTGAAGTTACGCCGGGCAGGTGTGAGTGTGAGGCTGGCATACGGCTTCATTAAATTCACATGTAGTTGAAAGGCCTCATCGGCCACAACTACATGTGGGACAGTGGGAGTAGTTGTCCCTGGCAATGGGCGTGGAGGAGGTATGTTGAAGCGGCCATTATATAGTGCCCGACCCATTGCACTCTCCTTAAAAACACGGGAGTCATTAGTTCTCCCATATGCCCCTATATCGACAGCAAGGAATCGTTCCCGGTAGTCTGCGATGGCCATCGAGACCATGGAATGGAAGCGCTTATAATTGTAGTACAGAGATGCACTGTGTGGTGGCTTCCGTATTCCTATGTGATTTCCATCCACTGCTCTCACACAGTTCCGAAAGTGAGCATTCTCGTTGAATCGGACTGCACTCTGTCGCCAGGTTTGTCTGGTGGGGGAGGGCATGACAATTGGCTGCAGCTTGGACCACCGGACGTTGCAGGTTTCCAGGACAAGCGTGATGATGGTGGACTGGCCAATCCTAAACAGGAAGTGCAGGGAGGCATATGACTCCCCTGTCGCCAAAAATCTGCAAACATAAAAGAAAGAGGCATTAAAAGGGTCAAGTCACATTACAACAGATCCTGCCTAGCCAAACCAACATATAAACACCCTCACATGCAACAGGCAGGACATGGAATGAGGTAGTCAAATATGTATTTAGGGTAACATCTAAATATGACTTACTCAAAAGTTGCCAGGTCACTGATGCACATTCAAGACCTGGCAATCTAGCCAATCAGGTGACTGGTAGCGATCAGGTGGTTTGTAACATCTGGTCATCTGATTGGCCAGATCGTTAGCAGCCATCTGATTGGCTGTCAGACTCACAGGTCCTTGTCGTTGATCGGATGTCTTCTTTGCCAGTCCCGATGCAGGCGTCGGTTAGGTGAGTATGATATTTTTTCATTTTTTTAACAACTTTTATTTACTTTTAGTGCACTTTCGCAGTGTACATATAGATACACTACAAAAGTTAAAGGACTACTCGCTACTCCCAAGTAATCACAAGAAACTCGAGGAGTAGCGAGGAGCCTGAATATCTTTACTATTCGGCGAGTACCGAATAGTAACGATTATACTCGCTCATCCCTAACCTTAAACAAACACATGTGTACTGTGTGTGCAGGCAAGCATTGAGCAGGGCAACCACAACTACCTGAGCATCACAACCAGTCTTTCTGCTGGGAATATGGCCAGCCGCCACCGAGTGCCGAGTGTCCTGCTAGGTGATGTTGGGCTCAAAAAGTTCAAGGAGATGATCAAAAGAAGCCACCGACATCTGTAGGTACCTTTTGAACTTGTTGGGGAAACGCCGGAGTTGTGGGTACAACATATGGAATGCCCCATATTGTGGCTGAAGCAGGTTCACCTCGTGGATCCACAAACGGGACCTGCGGGCCTGTCTCCACTGGCGTCGCTGGGCAGCCACGTATCGCAGGTGCAGCAGCAAGACATCAATTTGCAGATCCATATCAAAACTCTGCCACAGCCAAAGTCTCCAATAGGAAGGTGGTCAAAACCCCCAAATGAAAAGGCCTTCTTATTGGCTAAGGGGTGTGGCTAATCATGAATATTTATGACACAATTAACATCCCAACCCAAAATACCACTTTCCCATTAATGGATCTGTTAATGGATGCACATTTAGGCACCATCCACTAACAGATCCGTTTTTTAAAGGCTCCAAAATGGCCAAAAATGACCAAATTGGCACCACAAAAAAAATGATGCGTTTTACAAAAGCCACAAAAAATCGGATTTGGATGTGTGACCCTAGCTTTTCTCACAATTGTTGATAGTAATTGGGCCAATTCCTCCTGTCAGAACTGGTGTAACTGAGCCATGTTTGTAGGTCATCTTGCTCGCACTTGCTTTTAGTTTTGACCATACATTTTCAATAGGATTGAGATCAGGACTTTGTGATGGCCACTCCAAAACATTGACTTTGTTTTCCTTAGGGTCCCGTCACACTTGGTGATGTAGCAGCGATCTCGACAGCGATACAACCTGGTAAGGATCGCTGGAACGTCGCTACGTGGTTGCTGGTGAGATGTCAAACAGTCAGATCTACTCAATGATGCTGCAATGATACGGCGACCCGTATAACGACCTCAGCGGTTGTTGGGACCCTGTCACACAGCAGCTAGTGGCTATGTGGCTGAGTTCTGAGTCACCAACTAGGTTATTTAAGGCATCAAACACACTGATGCACGCTACCCAGTGGGAACCCGATGATCAAAAAATGGTCCATGCCATTCTGACACAATTGGCGATGTCACAGCGGGGGCCCGGTCGCTGTTATGTGTCAAGCATAGCGAGATTGCTGACGAGGTCACTGTTGCATCACAAAACCTGTGGCACAACAGCAATCTCGCTAGCGATCTCGCTATGTGTGATGGGGGCTTTAAGACACTATATGCTTCAGTATGCTTCAGGTCACAGTCCATTTGGAAGACCCATTATCACCCAAGCTTTAACTTCCTGGCTGATGTCTTGAGATGTTGCTTCATTTTTTCCACATCATTTTCTTTCCTTATAATGCCATCATTTGTGAAGTGCACCAGTCACTCCTGCAGCAAAACAATGCCACAACATGATGCTTCCACCTTCGTGTTTCACAGTTGGGATGGTGTTCTTAAGCTTCCAAGCTTGTTCCTTTTCCCTCCAAACGTAACAATGGTCATTATAGCCAAACAGTTAAATTTTAGTTTCGTCAGACCAGAGTACATGTCTCCAAAAATGTAGGTCTTTGTTCCTGTGTGCATTAATTTGGCTTTTTATGTTTCTTTTGGAGTAATGAATTGTTCCTGGAAGAGTGGCCTTTCAGCCCATGTTGATACAATATTAGTTTCACTGTGAATAATGACACAATCTTACCAGTTTCTGCCAGTATCTGAACAAGGTCTTTTACTTTTGCTTTTGGGTTGATATGCACATGTCTGACCAAAGCAAATTAATTTCTGGGACATAGAACCAGTCTACTTCCTGAGCGGTATGATTGCTGGACATTATCATCTTGTTTGTACTTGCGTATAATTGTTTGTACAGATCAACGAGGCACCTTCAGATATCTGGAAATAGCATCCAAGGAAGAATCAGACTTGCGCAAGTCCACAGTACTCTTCCTGATATCTTTGCTGATTTCTTAAAACGTTCCCAGCATGCTACACAAAGAAGCAGTGTGTTTCAGGTGTGCATGGACATACATCCACGTGTGTCTCTCTAACTCAGATGTTGCCAATAAACCTATCAGAAGCTTCCAAACACATGACATCATCATATGGGCTGTTCCAAATTGTTTAAAGGCATTGTAATCTTAGTGTGTGTAAACTTGTGACTTTGCAGAAAGTAATAAACATGCTTTAAGACATTCTCTCTCATTATTTTGGTATTTGGTAAATATGAATAATTCCAGTAATCCTAATTGACCTAACACGGGAAAGGTTTATTGTGTTTTCATGTCAGTTAGTGATAAAAAACATGCATATGTGTCTTTTTAAATAGTAAATGTAAACTTCTGGTTTTAACTACCGTATATATGTATTTTTACATTGGATAGCATTGTGTGACGGATGTCAGTGATATTTGTCAAACTTATAAACCAAATGTTTCTAACGGGTAATCCTCATAGCTTGGGTGCACACTGCAAACTGCAATATGAAGAGAGTCTACAGTTCATGCTACGTGCTAAAGTTTAAATATGATATATATCTGATTCTGAAATAATTTAGTGTTACTGTCAATAAAGATATCTGCAATGGATTAACATACCTTCTTTCATTGACCTAATTTATGTATCCAGGCCTAAAATTGAGTAACAGTCCAAAAGGTAAGATCTACAAAAGAGGCATTGCATTCACAAGAGAGTGTTTAAGAAGCACTTACATCTTTATATAATGTATTTTAGCTTTTTTGTACAATAAAAACACATTTAATATGGAACCATGGAATATGTGCTTAAGAATATCCATCCAATAAATTGAAGCAAATTACTAAAGGACTAGTAACGTACACCTTAGTGCAGTTAAACTATGTAACTTATGTAAGGACTAGATGTACCAAAATCTATCACTGTATTGTGAACTAGTTATGCACAAACAACATAAACTTTCTTTTTTCTAAAAAGTATCTTATTGCAACGCACTGAAAAAATACATTCTAAGAAATATACAACAAGCATTCACATATTGTGCATGCCACATTTGATCAAAATTCGGTAAAAAAAGGCAGTTGATTTGGGGGGTGGGGGCTTAATTTTTTTGGACTCGGCTCATCAGCCATAACAGTAAACTTGGCTGCTGAATGGGAACTCTGAGAACTGCCTTTTACCACCCACAATCCAAGGTTCTTCTTTATCAGCCTGGAATGATGCAATAATTGTGGTGTGATGCACATGTGACTCCATGATGGACTGACTAATCAAAAGAAGAGCCGTTGGCTGGGGTCACACTACCGTTATTTGCAGATTTTACCGCTCTGCGCTTAATAGTTAGAAATATTTCCAGAATGCTGCCCTTGGTAACCCAATGTGTACCATGGTTACCAGCCACACGCAAAGCTGCTCGGGGTGCGCTTTAGCTTAGTGATACGGCCAGGGGCAGAAGGGGAACTCGGCCACCGGGTCTGCTGAATAGGGAGTCACGGATGGACGGGATCCCGGTACCGTGCCCTGGTGATCAACTGGGGTAGATGTTGATGATGGGGGATAAAGGGATCATTTATAGGGGAACATGACGCCACCTGTAGTTCCCGGTAATATGGTACTGGCGCTGCCAGCCGGCCGCTGAGGTGATGGTTAGGGCAGCAAAGTGTGGTACAGCTTTCCACAGGTGGAGCTTTACCTCAGGGCAGCAATTGAAGGAAGATGGTGAGGGAGAGCAATAATGGAGATGGTGCTGCAGTTCTTACCCCTCTGCTGAGCTGCTGCTGTTGGTTGCTGAGCCCTCCGGTCACCAAAGTAAGGAAGACAGAGTCCAAAGCAAGTTTACTCCACTTTAATAGGTAACGGCAGATGATGATGGTGTACGATACAATCCAGTTTACTGGGGGTCAGTCACCAGCTCCAGGTTCCCTGTTATGTCCTTTTTTCTATGGCTTTCTGGGACTAATTTACTCTTCTTAACTCTACCACCCTCGCAGAGCTCTCCCGCCAGTCCCTGATCTCCTTCAGTGAGGCACGGTTATCCTTTCCCGGATTTAAGAGGAGTCCATCCTCTCCCCCGACGATGGTAATCGGGCCAGTTCTGGATCTATTGTGGTCCTGAGAGGCGAAGTACCTTGTGGTGCGTACGGCAACCCGGTTATGTTGGGCCCACAGCTTGTCTATAGCCAGGGATAAACGCCTGACTACTTCGGCTATCTGCAATGCCGATGCTCCCTAACGTGACCAGCCGACTCCTACCAGTCCTGGCCTATTGCCTTCTGTTCTGGGCCCCCCACTTGGAGATGGGGCTCCCTCCTCTCAGCTGGGCTGTCAGGCCTGACCACTCTGTCTGCTTTCCCAGCACCGTCTGAGGTAAACTCAACTGTCACTCTCCCTCTTCTATCCTAGGCTCCGCCCCCACCCTATGTGACCTACTAAATCATCGGTTCCCCCTATTATAAGTGGTGTGGTCCTAGGTGGGTGTAAAAGCAGACTCCATAGAGTGAACCCTGAGCTGATGACCTTACAGGGAAAAGAAAACCACAATTTTATATTAAAGTGTAATACTACCCTGTGGTGCCTAGTCACAGGGGCGCCACGTGAGCGCTCAGAAAACTTTGCAGGCAACGTTTTTTTGTGCAGTCAGCTAAAGTGCAGTTCGAGGAGCTTTGTGTATAGGCGGTAACCATGGACTACATTGGGTTACCAAGGACAGCGTTCTCCTGAATCTCTCATAGCTTTAACGCTAATGCGCTTCTGGAACATCTGCTAAGTATTAAGCGCGGGCCGTTAAAATCTGCAAATAAAGGCAGTGTGACCCCAGTCTTAGTTGTTGTCAGGTTCAGGTAGGAGGTAGTTTACAGGATTTTTATGTAGTGGTCAGATATTAGTGACTGGGTTCTGCAAATCAGTTCAACCAACCAATTGTGTCTTAACCTTTCAAGCTCTCTTTTGCAGTCAATCAACTTCACCCCCTACAAGTTACCATAGTCAAAATATTAAAGAACTTTTACGCCTATATCCACCTTTTCGCAGCTCATATTTTATCCATAGAGAACTTCATGTAAGTTCTAAATACTGTACTTTTATTTAAATGAAGTCTATAAATAGCTATATGCAGCCTTATCAATGGACGGCATATAGGAATAACATATAGCATTGGGTCATTTAGTTGATGTCTTGAAGTAGTTATCATAAAAGCAAAGTTTATCAGTTCTTTAGGCCACTCAATGATCTGCACATGCTCAGTAGCCATTCCCCCTGACAACTTTCTTAGTGTGCAGTAAAAGGGGTGGACACTTGATTTTATAATAAGGCATCCAGTAGGGGACAAAGTCTTGAAATCAAGGTATCTGTCACTACTTTATGTTTTCCTCAGACAGGGGATAATAAACCTTGTGAAAAATGTACAATAATTATTTACTTGCAATTTGCATTACAGTTCAGAGGTAAATTCATAATTCCAATCATGTACAACACTAGAAATACCTCTGTGCAGACAATGGGACAGTAAGACAAACTGGGACAAAAGGGAATATGAATGATAGTGCAATCACCCTGAGGGATGTGTAAATACCCGGAACAGTGGACATCAAATCGCCTCTCCTGCGACATGATGACATCATTATCTGGTTCTGGTGTCAGTGCTATCATTATGTGATGTAATCAAGAATTGGAACTCCTGGTACCAGAACAGAGAGCTGGGGGAATGGAATTGAGATGAGTGTGTGTTTTGTTTGTATATATGGGTTTATGTGGAGGCTCACACTGTATATAGGGAGCTGTGTGGGTATGTAGACTGTATGTAGGTAGCAATGTGAGTGTTCAGATGGTATATAGGGAGCTATGTGGAGGCTCATCCTGTATATAAGGAGCCATATGAGGGTTCATCTTTTATATAGGGAGCTACAGTATGTGGGTGCTCACACTGTATATAAGGAGCAATGTGAGTGCTCATATGGAATATAGGGAGCTATGTGGAGGCTCATTCTGTATATAAGGAGCGATGGGAGGGTTCATCCTTAAAACAGAGAGCTATGTGGGGACTCATCCTGAATATGGCTAGGGTCAGATGACTGTTTTGCTGGGGTAGCGCTAAAAACATAGAATTTGGCAGCAATAACGTGGTGCTAACGCCATGTTAGCACCGCGATAACGCTGCTAATGTTAATCTATAGGGAGGTGGTCCTTACCGCGGCTCCAACGCAGGCATCTGAATGAAATCTCACGTTATTTCCTAACACGATTAAAGACGCTTCCGAAAGCATCTTTGCTCGCGTTAGGAAATAACATGAGATTTCACTCTGATGTCGGCGGCGTTACAGCCGTTTTAGGGGCCGCATCTACATAGGGTAACATTAGCAGCATTAACGTGGTGCTAACATGGCGTTAGCACCGCGTTATTGCTGCCAAATCCTATGTTTTTAGTGCTACCCCAGCAAAACGTTAATCTGACCCTAGCCTATTGGGAGCTATGTGAGAGCTAATTATGTAAACAGTGAGCTATGTGGAGGTTCATCCTGTTCATAGGGGACTATGTAAGGTCTCATACTGTACATAGGTAGGGGCTATGTGGGTGCATATACTGTATATGGGAGGCTATGTGAAGGCTCCTACTGTAAAAAGGGGCTATGTAAGGTTTATACTATATATAGAGGGCTCTGTGAGGGCTCATAATGTATATACAGGCAATATTGGGCTTATGTCATATATAAAGGCTATGTGAGGGCTCATACTATATATGGGAGACTATGTGGGGACTTATGCTGTAAATAAGGGGCTATGTGAGGGCTTATCCTTTATATAAAGAGCTATGTGAGGGCCCACACTGTGTGTAGGGAGCAGTGTCTGGGCTCACACAGTATTTATGGAGCTATGTGGGCTCATACTTTATATAGGGAGCTATATCATGGCTCATACAATACTGTATATAAGGGGACTATATGAGGACTCTTGCTATATATAAGAGCTATGTCAGGGCTTATGCTGTATATAGGGGTTATGTGGAAACTTATTCTGTATATAGGGGCTATATGTGGCTATGTTTATACTCATACTATACATAGAATGACTATGTGAGCTCTTATACTGAATATAGTGAGCTATGTAAGTTTTCACACTGTATGTAGGGAGTCAATTTGAGGGCTCATACTGTATATAGCAGACTCGGTGAAGGCTAATACTGTTTATAGAGTCTCACACTATAGGCTCACACTATATATAGGGAAGCTGTGTGTGGGTTCATACTGCATATAGGGGATGTTAGCATACTTAATACTGTTCAATATTAAGTGATTTAATTAATATTAATATAAAACAATAGTTATAATTAATATATTAATATTAAGCAGAACTTTTTTCAGACTATTGGTTTGGCCCTCCGAATGCCCACTGGGATAATTAATTGTCCACCCTTGCACTGTTATGTATAGAGCTGTACATAAGGGAAAATAAATTCCATGGTACCCTACACATACTGCTTTCTTTTTCATTTTGCATCTACAGACCTGTGTTACTCCCATGACCTATCGGCATATCACATAATCTATCCAAAGGGAATCATATGTCAAGTCAAATGAAATATCAGGTTAGCTGGGGATGGAGGGGCAATGCATTCTACCCTGCCCAGGGCCCATAGTACACTTAATACACACCTGCTAATACATATGGTATAATGTCGAGCCAAACTAGGTTTACACAGAATTAGTTTTCAGAAATAGTAAAGCAAGCACATGTGAACTTATGGCAGTAGTTTCACTTCCCCATAGAATACTGGCCTTGGTTGAAACCTAGAGGAACCTTGAAGAGGATAGCTTTCAGATTATGCTAACTCACTATAACAGTTTACACTTACAGAAGCTCTTCATACATGCTTAACAGTCTTGTAAAGAGTGACTTGCTCTCCGAGCTGCTTCAATCATGAATACTGACATGAGAATCATATTTTAACATTGAACGTTAATTTGCTATGAACAGATGTGTAGTCTGGGTGAAAGTACAGAATTTTGGACTTGGTTTCACAATCATCTGAAAGTCGTGATGACTGTACGTGTTTGAGGGCAGCAGTTGAATTTCTCTGTTTTAACAGAAAGTTGAATAATTAAGAAGTTACTGGTGTTTTTTTCCTTTTTTTGCATCTTTTTAGCAGTAAAAAACAGTTTTAATTATTAAATATATGCTGCAAGATAAGTCTAATTCTTTTGTACTGTGATTAAGAAATTTAGGTACGCAACTGGCAGACCACTGGGCAAATTCAAGCCAAGGGCACCAGATACTTACCGTATGTGGCACCCCAGAGTCCGGATGCCACTATATCATTGTCTCTCCTGGGGGTAATGTCATACCTGAGAGCAACGAAGGGAATCGGCACCAGGCAAAACCAAAGCACACAACACCTTTCTTCCTCCGGGCCTGCAGGGGGAGATCTAAAGCTGGGTTCAGGGTAAGCTCCCCTATAAATTCTGGTCTGGGGCGGAATTAGTCAGTTCAGTACAAAGTAGTATTGAAAAGAAAAAAATAGGGAGGGGGATATCCCTGAGGAAGGCGCCGGGTGTGGCGCTGAAACGCGTAGGGGAGAGGAGGAATAAAAGGATGAAAATGCTTTTGACTCTTTGGTGAGTTTATCTAACACTGCAGCAGCGCGGACCATGGCACACCAGCACTCCCATCATTTCTTAAAGTAGTATTGAGGAAGACATCCTGTAGGCCAGAGCAGTGCTAAGCTCACCCAAGGAAAGCTAAACCTAGCTGAGGGACCTAAGACATGGGTCTGAGGAAGGAGAGGAGGGCCTTGAGAGCAGAGTGGTGTCAAGCTCACCCCAGAAGAGTAAGCGCCAGACAACGGACACTGGAGTCCGAGGCTGCGCAGGGCCTAACGACCCAGCAGCCAATACCGGAGGGTGGGGAATTCCAAGTTCCCTATCCACACCAAGTGCCCAGAGGCAAAGCAGCATCAAGAGCCCAGGAGTAGCCGCCCATGAACTGGGGCTAAAAAGCTGCCTGTCATACTGTCACGTGCAGGAGAGGAAGAGAGAGAGAGAGAGGGCCACAGCTCAGCTTTAAGCAGCAGCAAGGACTCACAGGAGAAAGTGCAGCAGGAAGGCCTCAGAACTTGCTGGGTGTGGACAGGGGTGCACCAAGCCCCACTGCCGCCTGAGCCGCGGCACTGATTACGGGGGGGGGGTGCTAGTGGAGCCCAGCACTGCCGCCCCTTCTGTGCCTCGCTACCGCCGCCTAAGCCGCGGCAGTGATTGCCGGCCGCGGCCGTGACACCGGGGGGTGGGGGGGGGGGTTTGGGGTGCTAGTGGAGCCCAGCACTGCCGCCCCTTCTGCCTCGCTACCGCCGCCTGAGCCGCGGCAGTGATTGCCGGCCGCGGCCGTGACACCGGGGGGGGGGGGTGCTGTTGAAGCCCGGGGCACTGCCGCCCCTACTGTAACTCTCCCCCGGCGGTCGCCGCTTACCTGCGGTGCGCGCGGGGTGAGCGGCCGGCGCCATGACAGGGGGAGGCTGTGTGCATGAGGCGCCGCCCCTTCTGCACTGCCGCTCCCCCTGCCTGCTGCCGCCTGAATGTCAGGGCTCACACTGTCCAATGGACGGTGCGGCCCTGGGTGTGGAGGACCCCCAGTTGCTTCCTGGTTACACGGACTCACAGTCTTACCAGTAAAGGATTGTTAATGCGCACCCTCCATCCTGCACCCTACACCCTTCCAACATCCACTGTCCTGGGAATCCGCTCCGCCCATGGGGAACTGCTCCATCCTAGCTGCCCATCTATCATCCCCAGAGGTTCTGCAGCAGCAGTGGCTACCCATAGCCACAAACCATGGGTGACATCACAAATAACTCCCTTATAAATCACCCCTTTCCCTACCTAAGCCAAGAAGTGCCTTTTTCAACTGAACCCAGGAAGCGGAAGTTGGGTCTCGACCCCTGTGACTCCCCAGAACTGCTAAACAGTTTGGTTCCAGGTACCCTACGGCCCTGGGGCGATACATTTAGACATGTGATGTCTGGATCTGGACTACAAACATCTAATAAGAAACCAGCAAATCAGACAGCAGATTCATAGAGGAACCAGCTACATAGAGCAAGGGATGCAGTAGAGAAATGGCAATAAAGAGCTAGAATGCAGGAAGGGACCTGGAGTTTGGCAATCCAGTTAAGTGCAGGAAGAAGCCATATGATGGGCTTGGAGAGAAAAATCAAGGTAGTGTAAAGCCCCTGGTGTCTTTCTCCTCTCCCTGTTTCAAATTTTGTGCCCCACTATTCTAGCTGATGACGGCACATGTGCACATAGACCTTCCTTCCGAGGGTATTCAGTAAATTGGCAACGGTGGTGGTGCATGCACAGTTTGAGATGTCAGCTAGTCACTCAGCTGAAATCTAAATCTGAGGATGAGCCACGACCTGTGCCATTTTCCTGAAGACTGCCAGGAGATCAATTTATCAAAGTGTAGGGGTGTTATTGCTATAAACAGTTAAAGCATGCTTCTTATCTGCTGTGCTTCTTCTGTGCTGTGTTGTAGACTACTTGTGGACTAGTCGCCCCCCCCTTCCTGAACTGTGAAGATGGACTGATTGAGATCATGAAGTGAAAAAAATAAAGTCTGAGCAGAGAAAGAGCAGAGTGCTGGAAGCTGGAGCTTGTTTGTGTGTGAAAGATAACACTTCCTAGAAGCATCCATGGATGCTTTTGGGAGGGACACGGTGCTGCCTGCAAAATGACCGCAGGACAGACAGTGAAAGAGCCCTGATGACCGCCAAGTAGTACCAGACTGAGAAGTTCCAGAGTTTGGCGGTTCTGAACAGTGCCAGATACATGATATACCGGAACCAAGGGACCCCAGGATGGTGAAGGAAGAAGAGGTGTTTCCCTACCTGCCCTGCAAGGAGAAGTGTGCACCACTGAGCAGCACGAGTGTGTCACGGAACTGAATTTGTGTCCGCAACACCATCTTGTTTCTTTTACACTGTGTGCACATGTTAGAGCATAGCATAGGCCTCAGTAGCCAGAGAACGGTAGCTGCGTGGCCTGAGTAGCAGAGGCCAGTAAGGTGGTAAGTGTAGCATAGTATTAAAGTCTCCCTGTTTTCTCAAAGTTGGCTATTGTATATCTGTTTGTAATAGTTGGGGTGGTGTGCTGCGGAGCGGCCCAGTTAGAAACTGCAGTAATTGCTTACTGTATGTTTGTCACAGCATACAAAATTAAAGACACCAGCCCCTACCCACAGTCTCACCTCAATGCATGGAAACCCAAAACGTCTAATGATGATTTAACAAAAACCAGGCTACAGACTTCTTCACTGAAGTTGTCATTGAATCAGTATAACAGTACCATTATGGCTGCACTATGCATTAACCCAATGACAGGTTCTCTTTAAGTGTTAATTGTAACAGGCTTAAAAATTAACAATAGTCATTCTTTGCTATTAGTACTAACACAAATCTCAATGCAGCTTACTAGGCACAGGTCTATTATTGTCCTGTTAGGGTCTGTTTACATTACATATTAACCTTATATTTTGCATTTACATCAGGAAAAAGCTCAAAATTTATTTACAAGACATTATTCAACCAATGGAAGCCAAAGAATGCCATTTTGACTTGTGTACGGCAGCTACACTAAGGGACTACACTTTCCTGGGCAAAGGAATTCCAATCAAAGTCCAATACTGGTTTTTAACATTTGAGTCTTACGTCAATCTACGCTTTTTCGATGCTAATGTCAGCGTCTTTTACTGAAGATGTACAATAAGAAATACCTCTAATGTATACATCTGCTGCAATGCTCTGAAGTGATGTGAACATTCTGACAAAGTGTTGCAGCTCCAACAAAACTATACTATATCCAAGTATATCCAATCATTCAAGTATGCTGTTCAATGAGAACTTGCACCTAATGAAAGACTTACTGGTGCAATTCTAGGGATGGACGAACCCGAACTGTAAAGTTCTGGACCCATACTGAACAAATGGTGTTCGGCCGCAAGGTCCCGAACACAGGTTTCCAAGGGATACCCGTGTTACAGTTCGGGTACAGTTTGGGTCCAGGTCCTGTTAAAGCATAAAATTACAAATAAATATTACAATTATACTTACCTGTCCAGCAACACATCCTCCCGTCCCGCTGTCTCCCGGCCGCTTCTGCTTCTACGGCTGCTCATTAACTTCCTGTGGTATTCACTGCACTCGTCAGTCTTCGGCTTTTTCCAGCAGTGTTCGTGAGGTGATGTCAGGGTTCACCCGCATTCATGGCCCGAGCCATGAACTCGGGTGAACTTTGTCACTATTAGTATCAGCCTGCTTCTCACTCTGCATAGATGCTTGTCTATTCAGAGTGATATAGCAGAGATGACATTGCTATCCATGTGGACTATGTCAGACGGAGGATGTTTTTTATAATAAAGATGGAGTCTCTAAATGCCTTTTTTGTTTTGTTTCTAATAAAACAATTTTCTCTGTGTTGTGTTTTTTATCTCTACTAGAAATTCATGGCGAACATGTCTAACATTGGTGTGACATCATGAATTTCGTACTTAGGGCCAGTTGATAATACTAAGCTGGTCCTAACCCCATTATTACCCAGTGAGCCACCCGGCACCAGGGCGGCTGGAAAAGTTGAATACAGCACCAGAAGATGTCGCTTCTATGAACGATTGCTTCTATGAGCAATTTGCAGTGGGAGGTACCCAGAAAGCTTGGGCCACCCTGCACTATGGATTCCAGCCCCCAGCTGCCTAGTTGTACCTGGTGGGACACAAAAATAGGTCGAAACCCACATTGTTTTTCTTTCATTATTTCATGAAATTCATGAAATAATTAAAGAAAAGAGCTTTCCTATATTTTTGTTTCTGGCCAGGTACAAGTAGGCAGCTGGGGGTTCAGGACAGCCCATACCTGACTGCTGCACCTGGCTGGCATACATAAATATGGCGAAGTCCATGTTGATTTTTTTTTAATAGTTGTTTAAAAAAACAAACAAACACAAATACATTTAGGAACTGCATCTTCATTAACCCTCGACCCACATCTCTGTGCTGAACACTCTTGGCTCTGCTTCATCAAAGACCAAGGGGACGAACAAAGCTTCTATCCCCTTGGTCCCTGAAGGAGAACCTGGAGCGCTGTGGCATCGTAAGGAGTGGTAACTCAGGTCACTTGAGGAGAGCACAGGTCATGCCACCTGTTCTCCGAGTTGTTCTCGGATGACGACAATGTCTCCCTGATTACAATGCCGCAGATCGTGCTCCTTACTCCACTTATGCACTGACCTGTCAGAAGATTGCACCAAAAAGCATGAAAATTGCACCAAAAAGCATGAAATCCACGGCAAAAACCGCAGAAGAAAAGTTGTGGTTTTTGTGCTTTTTTTTGGCCCAGGAGATGCAGACGAACACCTTGGACACAATGCATGCAGTTTCAGCCCTAAATTGCACCAAAAAGCATGAAATGCGCGGCACAAAACGCAAGAAAAACGTTTTGGTTTTGTGCTTCTTTTAGCCCAGGAGATGCAGACGAACACCTTGGACACAGTGCATGCAGTTTCAGGCCTAAATTGCACCATAAAGCATGAAATCCACAGCAAAAAACACAACGTGGGACAGGAGGACGCATCGCAGGACCAGTAAGTATAATTATAATGTTTATTATTAATTTTATGCTTTATTTTACAGCCCCTTCCCCCCCATACCATATCTGTAAAGTCTAAGCTCGGGGTTGGGACACAAGTTCTCGTCATCTCCGGCCCCAAGCTCGAACTTTACAAAAAAACTCAAGCAAACCCACTGAACCCAAACATCGGTAGGTTTGTGTATTACTATTCAATACCCCTGCAGTAGCCTGTTTTTCTCAGTTGCCTACTGCCATTCCTATTATCCTATTTCACCTAAAATAAGATTGGGGGGGAGGGAGGAATATTGCATGGGAATATTGGGGACTGCAAGGGGATGATGGGGATATTGGAGGCTGCATGGGAATATTGGGGCTTGCAAGGAGATGATGGAAAAATAAGACATCCCCTGAAAATATGACATAGTGCATTTTTGGAGCAAAAAGTAATATAAGAGAGTGTCTTATTTTCAGGGGGAAAACTGGGTAGTATAGGGATTTGGGGATCAAAATCAAACTTTTTTTAAAATTTCTTTTCTTATGTAATTCTGATTACACAGCTGCAGTTGCGGTTCATAACACTAAGTTACTTTATGCAAGTACTGCCAATAAAATGTTGAAGACTAAAGTACAGTGTGTATTGGAAAGATCACAAATTCACAACACATTCGAAGGCCTCCATTCACAGTAGTGGCTGAATTATCTTGCAAACTAGAGCTTCATACAGAATGACAGTCATCACAACTGAACCTGATGGACAACAATGGTATAAATCAATGAGTTTTGTTGGGTACTGTTGTGTCTGTCATTTGACAGATCCAGTAACATTTTATGATTTCCAGAACTGTAACATTTTATATGTCCTACAAACCTATGGTGAGGGCAAAACAGAAGTGAAATCTACATTTTTAATACACAGTGGGTATGGAAAGAAGTCAGACCCCTTTACATTTTTCAGTCTTCGTTTCATTGCAGCCATTTGGTAAATTAAAAAAAGTTCATTTATTTCTCATTAATGTACACTTCGCACCCCATCTTGACTGAAAAAAACATAAATGTAGATATTTGTGCAATTTTATTAAAAATGAAGACTAAAATATCACATGGTCATAAGTATTCAGACTCTTTGCTCAGACACTCATATTTAAGTCAAATGCTGTCAATTTCCTGCATGAGATGGTTCTACTTCTTCATTGGCATCAGGCTATGTTTAATTAAACTAATAGGAATTGATTTGGACAGGCACATACGTGTCTATATTAGACCTCACAGTTCACTGTCCATGTCAGACCAAATGAGTATCATGAGGTCAAAGGAACTGCCCAAGTAGCTCCGAGACAGAATTGTGGCTAGGCACAGATCTATCCAAAGTTTCAAAATAATTTCTGCAGTACTCAAAGTTCCTAAGAACACAGTGGCCTCCATAATCATTAAATAGCAGAATTTTGGGACCACCAGAAGTTTTGCTAGACCTGGCCGTCCAGCCAAACTGTGCAATCGTGGGAGAAGAGTCTTGATGAGAGGGGTAAAGATGAACCCCAAGATCACTTTGGCTGAGCTCCAGAGATGAAGTAGGGAGATGGGAGAAAGATTCACAAAGTCAACTATCACTGTAACCCTTCACCGATTGGGCCTTTATGGCAGAGTGGTCCGACGGAAGCCTCTCCTCTGTGCAAGACATATGACAGCCCTCATAGAGTTTGCCAAAAAAACACATGAAGGACTCCCAGACTATGAGAAATAAGATTCTCTGGTCTGATGAGAATGTTTTGGTGATAATTCTAAGAGGTATGTGTGAAGAAAACCAGGCACTGCTCATCACGTGCCCAATACAAACCCAACAGTGAAAATGGTGGTGGCAGCATCATGCTATGGGGGTGTTTTTCAGCTGTAGGAACAGAACAACTGTTTGCAATTGAAGAAAACATGAATGAGGCCAAGTACAAAGATATCCTGGATTAAAACCTCTTCCAGAGTGCTCTAGACCTCAGACTTAGACAAAGGTTCACCTTCCAACAAGACAATGACCCTAAGCACACAGCTAAAATAACAAAGGAGTGGCTTTGCATCATTCCTATGAACACTCATGGCTGTACTAGCTCAAAAGGGTCCTTCTACCTAATACTGAGCAAAGGGTCTGAATAATTATGATATATATGATATATCATGTGATATTTCAGTTTTTCTTTTTTAATAAATTTGCACAAATATTTACATTTCTGTTTTTTTTTCAGTCAAGATGGGGCGCAGAATGTACATTAATGAGAAACAAAAAGAACTTTTTTGAATTTACCAAATGGCTGCGATTATGGATATGGTGGGGTTCTTCTTTTTGGGTTATGCAATCTAGCCATGTCCCTTCGATATACAGTACAGACCAAACGTTTGGACACACCTTCTCATTCAGTAATCAAAGCAAAACGTGGCTACTTTGAAGAACCTATAATATAAGACATATTTTCAGTTGTTTCACACTTTTTTGTTAAGTATATAATTCCACATGTGTTAATTCATAGGTTTGATGCCTTCAGTGTGAATCTACAGTTTTCATAGTCATGAAAATACAGAAAACTCTTTGAATGAGAAGATGCTTCCAAACTTTTGGTCTGTACTGTAGGTCATTCTGTTCATAGATGCACTTTTTGCACTTTATATGTATGCATTCGCTAATACTTTGTGTAAATGCTGTACTCATTGAGCTTACAATTTACAACACATGTATGTGCATGTTGTTCATCATGTGAACTTATGGATCTCTCTAAGGACTAGCCACTGTTACTTTTTCATGATGCTATAGTTGACTCTATGTATTTTCATTTTGTATTGTAACATATGGTTTATATTTTGGTCCACCATGTGTCGCCTTCCCTCTAACGTGCCAGGAAATATACATTTTATTTTTTGTTCACTTATGTATAATACATTTTGTATATTGAACATTATACTCCTTGCTCCTCCATCTCATTCTAGCTATTTTTGGAGTTGCCCAGGAGGTAGTGTGTACATATTATGTGGTCTCTTCTCCTCTTTTTGATGGCTCTGATTCTAGCCGCCATGGTGTAGTCAGGTTCTGATTCACCCACGGGTGGGGCAGCGTGAATCTGGTGACAGGTTCTTTTTAATAGATAAAGCAAAACAGCATTAGACAAGTGGGTTTTCGAGAGCTCCTGTCACTTTAAATGATATTCAAAAGCACAACAGCAGAAAGTCCCATTTTATTTTCACATCTAATGGCATTTTCTATTATAACAGCTTAGTAATAGAAATACAGAGTCTCATCATAAGCAGACCTTAAAGCAGGAAGTCGAGCTTTATCATCATGGCTGTGGTGAGATGCATAAAATATCAGTGAGATATGCTTTCACTACCACCTCCAGACTTTCCATTAGGAGGGGGAGAAAGGACTGTACTTTGCAGAAAAATACATAAAAACACACAACAACTGTCTCCAACCACAAACAAACACGTCTGTGTCATTCTGAAATCATGTGTTATCATACCAGGGGCCAATCTACAGATCACTGAGCCCACGACTGGCAGCCCATATGCTGAATAACAACTTTAATGGCATGCACTATTACTAAAAAAGGAGGTCATTGTCATTATGGAAATTATATGATATGTAAGTGCATGAGAGCATAGCCAAAATGAAATACAAGGGGGTTTCATGAGAAATATGTGGAAGGGACCTAGATATAGTGCTAGGACTCATTCAGATGTTTCATGTGTGAGATCTATCCGTGTTTTTCATGGGTAGAATATGGAGATCATCCACTATAGTGTATGGAGCTATTCACATGCCTAGGATTTGTTGGATGGACTCAGTCACGGATGAAACTCGCCCATTCAAATCAATGGGTTCCTGTTAAAAACAGACAGTACATAGATGTTATTCATTATTTATGTGTTATCCATTTTTTACTGTTAGGCTGGAGATACACTATCATGCATCAAAAACGCAGCGTTTTTGATGCGCGATAGTGATGCCTGTTTGTGGGTGTGTATGGTGCGAGTATGGTGCGTATAGTGAGTGTGGCTGGCTGTATGTATGTTAGTGTACTGTGATTGTGAGGTGTGAGTGCGTGTGTGGTGTGTGATTGTGATGCTATCTGTGGTCCTGAAGGACCGCGGACAGCATTTGTCGGGAAATTAAAGCTCTGCGGCTGTTAAAGTTTAAGTGTCCCGCTTTGCCGGTACAGTAAGTAATCATCTTGCACAGCGGTACAAGATGATTGCTAAGCACCCAGCTACTGGGCAATTTTATCTATTTTGTGGGGTTAAATTGCATATGCAGCATCTGTGCAGCATATAAGCACAGATGCTGCATATGCTGTAATGTTTCCCGGTCATAAAGGGTTAATATGTGGCAATTAACTTGTCACCATGTCTCCAGGGAGTGACCACCCTCCCTAGAGACATGGTGGTTAAAATCATTGAGGAGCTGTCCCAGATACTTAGGATAATAGCGTAGTTAAGCCACCACCGCTCTTCATGGAGGTGATGCTGAAATGTTCACCTCCATGGGTAGCGGCGGCTTAACTACGCTATTATCCTAAGTACCTGGGACAGCTCCTCATTGAGGACATTGCCCATCAATATAGATACGCTAGGAGCGTATCTACCGCGCTCTCACAGCCAAGATCCGCCGGCTGTCAGAGCACATTACTGAAAGCCGACAAATGCCGGTTATTCAGTAATGTAGCAATTTAACCCCTGAACCACCAATGATTTTAACCACCATGTCTCTAGGGAGGGTGTTCACTCCCTGGAGACATGGTGAAAAGTTAATTGCCACATATTAACCCTTTATTACCGGGGAACATTGCCGGATATGCAGCATCTGTGCTGATATGCTGCACAGATGCTGCATATGCAGTTTAACCCCCTAAATTTAAAAGTGGTGCCCAGCAGCTGGGTTTATCATAATCATCTTGCACCGCTGACTCAGAGGTGCAAGATGATTAATTACTATACCGGAAAACCGGTGACTAGAATTTAACAGCACACGGTGCGAGTATCGCACCGTATGCTGTGCGGGTGCGAGTTTGACTCGCACCCATATACTTTTAATGGCCTCTTGCGCGAGAGAATCGCATGCAATCGCAGCAAAGCGAGTGTAATGCATGAAACTCGCATTGATGTGACCTGTATCATTTAAAGATACAGGTCCGAGTGCAATGCAATTTTTTCACGCATTACACTTGGGTGAGTTTTGCGCCAGTGTGCCTTGAGCCTTAGGCCGAGGCTAGACAGCCATATAACACAGACGACAATTGCATTGTAATGCACAGAGTGTCCGACAGCTCCACTGACCCAAGTGTGACAGCTTAATGAATTACAGTGCAGCCATCATGGTCAGGTGAGGGGAGATGCCGGCAACTCCGAGCATTACAATGCGTGTGGCGTACGTGTTATATGGCCGCCTGATTCCTGCCTTAAAAGGAAGCTATAATCAGAAAATTACATAGTTTAAATTATTTCTTTGTGTTAAATGAATTTCTTAAAATATTTTTGGAAATCTTTTCCTTTTTCCATATCATAATTTGTTTTAGAAGTATACAAAAATAGACATATAACCTTAGTAAAAAAAAGTGGTCTGCATATCCAAAACCTATACATTGGTCTATTACACCAAGCAAAAATGTACAAAATGTGAAAACAAGGTTCTTATTTAATAATCTGCTCCAACTGCACAAAGCCCACTGCCACATCCCTAACAGTACAGGTGCTGAAGGGTACCCAGGCCTCTCCCGCTGCTGGTGCAGTATCGCTTCAGCGGTGGTCATTGTCTGGTGATAGTTTCCCTTTTCAGTTGCAAAAAATCTTGAGTACCTAAATGAAGCCTTATGGTGGGTTTACACGTCGCGATATCGGCGTCCAACTCCGATCCAACTCCGACCAAAAGTCACGTGGTTCGGGAGTTGGACCCGATATCGTTTGCGCGTTGTACGGTTTGAACGTACAATGCGATGCTGGAACGATGCCAAAACTAAATCGGGGTTGAATGAGCGTGCTATTCAACCGCCCGATATCGGATGGCCGTTGTAGCAGCATCGTCCAGTGTGACAGCCCAACTACGATGTGTACGCCCACGTCACCCATTCACTCCCATGTTAAATGGTCGTTCCTGGGTTGGGGGGCGTACACATCGTCGGGACGTTGTATCCCGATATCGGGCTGTGTAAAACGGCGATGCGATAGCGGGAAAAGCGCGCTCAAAAAGCGCGCTCCCGCGTCGTTGGTCCCGATATCGGCCCGATATCGGGACGTGTAAACCCACCATTAAAGTAGGCCTACATGACTCAAAAATGAGGGTGTAAGGCTATATTCACACTGTGGCCAGGGTCACATTTCCGTTTTTTTTCTAGAATCCTGATCCGGTTTTGAGCTTTCAAAAAGCTCAAAACCGGACCAGGAAACGCTCCTCATAGGAGCCAATGCAAAACACCGGATGGCTTCACAAGCCATCCGGTGTCCGTCTCCGGCACTGCAGCCTGCGTTAAAAATCATGCAAGCTGCAGTTTTCGGAGCGGTTCTCTGTACCGCACAGCAGTAACCGGATGGCTCAGGATGTGTAATCCTGAGCCATCCGGCAACTGCATAGTTTGCTGATCCCGGCTATTGCCGAGATGAGCAAACTGTCCTTTGAATAGTAAAGAGTAAAATTTAATAACTAAAGGAATGGTTGAGGTCTCTAGGGGGGCTTAGACCCCCCTAGAGACCGGCCACCCACTCCGGTGGGCTTCTCCTACAATTGCCCCCATGCCACGGGCTCCTCCGAGCTTCGTGCATGTCCCCCAAACTCCCGCCCCCCCGTATCACTATAGAGGGGTGCATACATCCCTCTTGTATAGCTCTTCTTGTATATGTGGCAAAAACGAAGTAGTTAAAAGTATACATTTAAGCTCATAGTTACATGCTTTCTTAGGCAGTGTCCTGTGAAATCCATGGGCGGGGCTGTGTGTTGCAGCCTCCGCCCGCTCATTCATTATGGCCGCCCCCTGTGGGCTTCATCCAGTGTTGTGAGGGCGGCCGCGTCACACCGTTAGCCCCGCCCCTTTCATGACGCGGCCGCCCTCACAACACTGGATGAAGCCCACAGGGGGCGGCCATAATGAATGAGCGGGCGGAGGCTGCAGCACACAGCCCCGCCCATGGATTTCACAGGACACTGACTACGAAAGCATGTAATTATGAGCTTAAATGTATACTTTTAAATACTTCGTTTTTGCCACATATACAAGAAGAACTATACAAGAGGGATGTATGCACCCCTCTATAGTGATACGGGGGGGCGGGAGTTTGGGGGACATGCACGGAGCTCGGAGGAGCCCGTGGCATGGGGGCAATTGTAGGAGAAGCCCACCGGAGTGGGCGGCCGGTCTCTAGGGGAGTCTAAGCCCCCCCTAGAGACCTCAACCATTCCTTTAGTTATTAAATTTTACTCTTTACTATTCATAGGACAGTTTGCTCATCTCGGCAATAGCCGGGATCAGCAAACTATGCAGTTGCCGGATGGCTCAGGATTACACATCCTGAGCCATCCGGTTACTGCTGTGCAGTATTCAGCACACATTTTTGTAGAAAAATGTGTGTGACCGGTATTGCGTTCACCGCATCCGGATCTGGATGCGGTGAATGCAATTCATGTTTTAAATGTGACCCCAGCCTGTGCGTTTTTGAATCCATTTTTTGATCCATTTTTTCCAGTGCACTGCAGAAAACGGATCACTCAAATGACATCAAAGCAAAGTCTATGGGTTTTCATTTTTGCCATTCAGAGTGTGCTCTTTTAAAGTGATCTGTTTTTTCACTGTATGAGAGCTCTGATTTTAAAAATTACATGTCAATTTCTGTAGTGTTTTTCTCCTGCGTTTTTCCCATAGGAGCCCTTCGAAATGGGGAAAAAAATGCAGCAGTTAAAAACAAATAAATAAACGCATCCAAAAATGGATGTTTTTTTGGGGTGCGTTTTTTTGACAGCTATTACTTCACAGCAAAAAAGAGGCAGAACAGAAGAGAAAAAAAACGCAGTCTGAATGTAGCCTTACCTGTCGATTTGTGCAGGTAAATGTTACAACAGGTTACCTGGTAAGAGAATTAAGCTTTTATAAATGTCATCTACACTGTACTGACCAGTTAAAATCTTCAGCAAGTCAATATCTATTGTCATTTCCCACAGCAGACTTTAACCTTTTTTCAGGAAGAGGGAAAAAGCAACATTTGTAACAAAAATTTGTAAGGTCGGCTTCACAGTGGTGTGATCAGGTCCGGGGCTGTCCGGTGTTACCCTGACAGCCCCGGATCCGATTTTGCGGTAATGTAGCCCTATGGGGCTGGATGGAACCAGATGGCAGCTATGTGCTATCCGGTTACCATCTGTCTGGGAGGATCCGGGTGAATTCGGATTTTCCTCCCGGACAGAAAAACGTTGCCAACATGGGAGTCTATGGCGCCAGATTGCCCCAGATCCAGGGGATCTGGGAGGATCCGGGACCCGGCTGCTGAAGTTTAGCAGCGAGTGCTACTAAACTTCAGCACCACCGGCTGTCCCGTACACAGATTTCAGGACTGCGGCTAGCTCCCCACTAGCCGCGATCTTTCAATTTCAGCAGCTGCAGCTGCAATTGAGGACTCCGGCTGCAAACTGGACGGTTCTGTTTGCAAATCGGGTCTGGGCCTGCCCGAATCACATCGGCCAGCCCCAGACCTCATCACACTGCGGTGTGAAGCCAGCCTAAGTTGCACATATGCATTTTCTCATCCAAAGCGTACAAACGAGATAGTGACTGATGACTCCGTCACAGGGACCTAGCAGCGTATTATCTTTATACTTGATTATATTTACATTATTGTAAGAATCTCACGGATGAGCTAAGATTTTTGAATATGAGATGTGAAATGTGTTGATACCAGATACACCATGCTCTCTTTTTTTCCCATATTTGTAATGGATATTTTTAACATAAGAGAGGTTCTGTGGATAGGACACTAAAATATTGATGCCATCAATAATATCAAGTAAGGCTATTCCTCATTTTCACCTACAATGTAGCTTTTAAAAGTCTAATTTATACATTAAAAAATCATGAGTGTTCGTTTTACATGTCACAGAAACTATTATACATTTGTTCCTATTTTGCATTTTTATGTACAGCATATACTTCTGCTATTAACTTGTCAGAAATGTAAACATATATCATTGCTTTGAATTTAAATTAGTAATACATATTAAATGTTTACTTCCATAATGCAGCCTATCTTGATAGAAATACATGGCAAGCCTTTATCCCTGTAGATTTGTCTCTGCTCTCATCCATATCTCATATATTAGGTGCTGCAAGACACTCCACTATACTATAAAACTATACAGCAGGGGACCCCAGCCTGTAGCTTGGGAGCCACATGTGGCTCGCAGGCTAGTGATGTGTGGCTCAGAACTGTCTGTCAGCTTAGTGCATAAACACCAGGTCTAGCAAACAGATATGAAGAGCAGGTCTCCAGATGGATGTCTTTTATGAGTAGCCACACATAGTAGAGCAGATCTGAGTGGAGGTAAGGTAGCAACCTCTGGATTTTCATATACTGCCTCAGTGCGATTTCTGTGTAAAAGTTTTGGCTGTGATTATACTGGTTATTCGGACTGTAGGCTAACTACTGTGATGGGGCAGGAGCTGGATGTGGCTCATGACGCACTCTCAATGTTGACTATGGCTCGCGAGGTCAGACAGATTGGGGACCACTGCCCCATACTGAAATCAGATAGATTGGGGTCACTACTCTATATTAAGGTAAGAAACATTGGGGATCACTTCTCCATACTGAGGTTAGAAAGACTGGGGACCACTGCTCCATACTGAGGTCAGAAAGAGTGGGCACCACTGCTCCATACTGAAGCCAGAAGGATTGAGGGCCACTATTCCATACTGAGATTAGAAAGATTGGGGAACATGACTCCATACTAAAGTCAGAAACATTGACAACTACTGCTCCATTCTGAGGTCAGAAAGATTGGGCACTACTGCGCCATACTGAAGCCAGAAAGATTGAGAACCACGGTTCCATACTAAGATCAGAAAGATTAGGGAACATGATTCCATACTAAAGTCAGAAAATTGAGGAAAACTGCTCCATACTGAGGTCAGAAAGATTGGGGACCACTGCTCCATTCTGAGGTCCGAAAGATTGGGAACCACTGCTCCATACTGAGGTCAGAAAGATTGAGGACCACTGCTCCATACTGAGGTCAGAAAGATTAGGGAACATGACTCCATACTAAAGTCAGAAAGATTGAGAACCACTGCTCCATACTAAGGTCAGAAACATTGGAGACCACTGCTCCATTCTGAGGTCCGAAAGATTGGAGACCACTGCTCCATACTGAGATCAGAAAGATTAGCGAGCATAACTCCATACTAAAGTCAGAAAGATTGAGGACCACTGCTCCATACTGAGGTTAGAAAGATTGGGGACCACTGCTCCATTCTGAGGTCCGAAATATTGGAGACCACTGCTTCATACTGGATCCAAAAATATTGAGGACCACTGCTCCATACTGAGGTCAGAAAGATTGGGGACCACTGCTCCATTCGGAGGTCCAAAAGATTGGGGACCACTGCTCCATACTGAGGTCAGAAAGATTGAGGACCACTACTGCTCCATACTGAGGTTCAAATGATTGGGGACCACTACTCCATACTGAGGTCAGAAAGATTGAGGACCACTGCTCCATACTGAGGTCAGAAATATTGAGCACCACTGCGCCATACTGAAGCCAGAAAGATTGAGAACCATGGTTCCATACTGAGATCAGAAAGATTAGGGAACTTGACTCCATACTAAAGTCAGAAAGATTGAGAACCACTGTTTCATACTGAGGTCAGAAAGATTGGGGACCTCTGCTCCATACTGAGGTCCGAAAGATTGAGGACCACTGCTCCATACTGAGTTCCGAAAGATTGGAGACCACTGCTCTGTACTGAAGCCAGAAAGATTGGGGCCCACTGCTCCATTCTGAGGTCCGAAAGATTGGGGACCACTGCTCCATACTGAGGTAAGAAAGATTGAGGACCACTGCTCCATACTGAGGTCCAAAAGATTGGGCACCTCTGCTCCACTCTGAGGTCCAAAAGATTGGGAACCACTGCTCCATACTGAGGTCAGAAAGATTGGGAACCACTGCTCCATACTGAGGTCCGAAAATTGAGGACCACTGCTCCATACTGAGGTCCAAAAGATTGGGGACCACTGCTCCATATTGAGGTCCGAAAGATTGGGGACCATTGTTCCATACTGAGATCAGAAAGATTGGCTACCACTGTTCCATACTAAGGTCAGACAGATTGGGGACCTCAGCTCCATACTGAGTTCAGAAAGATAGGCGACCACTGCTCCATGCTGAGGTCAGAAAGATAGGGGACCACTGCTCCATACTGAGATAAGAAAGATTGGGGACCTCTGCTCCATACTGAGGACAGAAAGATTAGGGAACACTGCTACATACTTAGGTTAGAAAGATTGGGGACTTCAGTTCCATGCTGAGATCCCAAAGGTTGGGTACCTCTTCTATACAGTGTGACTGACTCATTAACCCACAAAGAACAACTGACTTAAAGAGGATCTGTCACCCCCTGCTTCAAGGCAAAGTAAATGCAATACTGAATGTAGCATGTATTGTATGCTGCATTCAGGGAAGGGGTCCCCTAAGGCTCTAGCCCCCCTGTACCCTGAGAAATACACCTTAGAAAGCTTACAGATAACTAGTCTAATGGGTGGGATCTTATCACCAGCTCTTCGCCACTGGCACTGTCCTCCAGCCTCCTCCGTGTTTGTTCCTCTCCCTCTATGTGAATGCTGCTGCCTTCTGTTCTGTCCTCCCCTTCTCCTGCGCTGTCAATAACGCTGCCGCATAAAGCGGCATTACCTGATGTCAGCGGCAGAGCCTGCCCTGCTTTATGCTTTATTCAAACAGCAGGGCGGGAATCAGTGCATTCAGAGCTGCATTTACTTTGCCATGCAGCAGGGGGGTGACAGGTCCTCTTTAAAGCAATGAAACATATTAACAGTGGTTTTAAACACAAAGGTTTATTGAGGACACTTTATTTGTGTGTTTTTGTTTCATAATTTTTTTGTGGGTTTTAATTTTTTTTCTGCAAAAAGGATGCACCCAGATATTACAGTAAAGTCTACAGTGAAATAAAAATGCAATACATACAAAGCATTGCACAAACAAATAGAAAATTGCAATTTCTTAAAACGTTACCAAAAAATACATGCCAAATGAAAGTTCAGTTATTTGTACATTATATGCTAGAGCTAAACATTATATAACCATAGTAGGGATATTTTGCTAAGTGTAGGCACTCATAGACTAAAGGTGCTGTCACACCTGGCGACGTCGCTAGCGACATCGCCGAAAAAGTGACCTATCAGCAATGTCGCTAGCGACGTCGCGCTGTGTAAACGAGCGGCGCGACCGCGTTTTTTCGCTGGTCGCAGGTTGACAGGTTTACGGGAAGAACCATAAACCTGGCAACCGGCGACCCGCGATAAGGCTGGATCGCGCCGTGTGACATCACCAGAGCGATGTCGGCGGTGATCCAGCCTATACCGCAGCGTTGCTGCGGATCGCTCGCTGGGCTGAGCCCAGCCCAGCGAGTGATGTCACCGCCCGCGTTGCTGCGACATCGCCGGCTGCAGCGATGCTGTGTGACAGCTGGCCAGCGTTGTCGGAAGCGAGCGGGCACCGGCGCATCGCTTCCGACATCGCTGGCCAGATCGTGCTGTGTGACAGCACCATAAATCTTTGCATTGGTGTTAATAATTCTATATGTGTTAATTAGGTTACACTCATGCTGGCATATGGCCAACGTATATAATAGCTGAGTGTTATGAAATGTTTTATCAGATAGTACTCAATCCAGTGCTACACTATGGGGCAGTGCTGATCAGCCATTTTTTTTCATGTCAATTAGGCATGAGTAAAAAAATTACAGTGTTCTGCGATTGGCAGTGTGTCTTGGATCACGTGCACCCATACAAGTCTATGTGTGTGTTTGAAACATTGTGCTGCACTGATGTCATCCAAGTGCAGTGCCATATACGTCAAGGCCGGCAATGGAGGAGATGGAGAAATTCATCTCTCCATTTTTTTATGCACCTGTGATCTGATTCTCACATACCAAAGAATTGGAGTACAGTAGATGACACTCAGCTCTTGCTCTTATGCTCTTACATCGTATACTATACGCCAGTGTGAGAGAAGCCATAGGGTTAGTGCTTACGATCAGTGTTATCAGAGTTTTGAATGCAGCTTGTTTCTGCTGTGTCCAAAGTGCTGTGTTGCATGATAGAAGTACAAAGGATAAGAGTTATAGAAATCTGACATACAGTACAGACCAAAAGTTTGGACACACCTTCTCATTCAAAGATTGTTCTGTATTTTCATGACTATGAAAATTGTAGATTCACACTGAAGGCATCAAAACTATGAATGAACACATGTGGAATTATGTACTTAATAAAAAGTGTGAAACAACTGAAAATATGTCTTATATTCTAGGTTCTTCAAAGTAGCCACCTTTTGCTTTGATTACTGCTTTGCACACTCTTGGCATTCTCTTGATGAGCTTCAAGAGGTAGTCACCGGAAATGGTTTTCACTTCACAGGTGTGCCCTGTCAGGTTTAATAAGTGGGATTTCTTGCCTTATAAATGGGGTTGGGACCATCAGTTGTGTTGTGCAGAAGTCTGGTGGATACACAGCTGATAGTCCTACTGAATAGACTGTTAGAATTAGTATTATGGCAAGAAAGAAGCAACTAAGTAAAGAAGAACTAATAGCCATCATTACTTTAAGAAATGAAGGTCAGTCAGTCCGAAAAATTGGGAAAACTTTGAAAGTGTCCCCAAGTGCAGTTGCAAAAACCATCAAGTGCTACAAAGAAACTGGCTCACATGAAGACCACCCCAGGAAAGGAAGACCACAAGTCACCTCTGCTGCAGAGGTAAGTTCATCCAAGTCACCAGCCTCAGAAATCGCAGGTTAACAGCAGCTCAGATTAGAGACGAAATCAATGCCACACAGAGTTCAAGCAGCAGACACATCTCTACTACAACTGTTAAGAGAAGACGTTGTGCAGCAGGCTTTCATGGTAAAATAGCTGCTAGGAAACCACTGCTAAGGACAGGCAACAAGCAAAAGAGACTTGTTTGGGCTAAAGAACACAAGGAATGGACATTAGACCAGTGGAAATCTGTGCTTTGGTCTGATGAGTCCAAATTTGAGATCTTTGGTTCCAACCAACGTGTGTTTGTGCGATGCAGAAAAGGTGAATGGATGAACTCTACATGCCTGGTTCCCACCGTGAAGCATGGAGGAGGAGGTGTGATGGTGTGGGGGTGCTTTGCTGCTTTGAAACTGATCAATAGAATGCCAAGAGTGTGCATAGCAGTAATCAAAGCAAAAGGAGGCTACTTTGAAGAACCTATAATATAAGACATGTTTGCAGTTGTTTCACACTTTGTTAAGTATATAATTCCACATGTGTTAATTCATAGTTTTGATGCCTTCAGTGAGAATCTACAATTTTCATAGTCATGGAAATACAGAAAAATCTTTGAATGAGCAGGTGTGTCCAAACTTTTGGTCTGTACTGTATACGCTGCTTTCCGAGACGCAGCATATCAATTTATTCATGCGGAGGCATTAGTGAGCACAATGGAAATATGCAGTGTCGGAAACCCTGATCATGTGAACGGACAGCGCATTCTCCCACACAGGACGCTAGTGCCGCCACAAGAGAAGACATGCTGCGTCCTGCCCGCAGACAATCCTGATCATGTGCACTTACCCTTAGGTTAAGTATGGATCTCCAGTGTCAGATTCGGCTGTATCATATAACTTTTTGATTTTTTTTTCCATATAAGTTACAGGCCCTGACTGCTTACTTACCTGCAATACTGGATAGAACTTAAGGAAAATGTAAAGTTAACTATGGCAGTAAAAATTAGAGGCACTTCATTCTGCCAAATTATTCCCATTGAATATGAGAAAATCTGCTAGAAGGGCTCCAAATAAAACCGTGACTTATAAGAAGTCAGTCTTAAGGCCCAGTTACACACAGATAATTGTGCAGAGATTGTTCGCAGATCTCTGGTTGCAGTGAAATCATGGACACATTGTTACATTTGTACATGGCCACAAAATGGAACAATGTGTCCATGATTTCACTGCAACCAGAGATCTGCGAACAATCTCTGCACAATTATCTGTGTGTAACTGGGCCTTTACATGTTAGATACGGAATAAGATCAAATTGAAGGACCATTGAAACCTATATTTTCAATTTCTCAAGCACCACCAACAGATCTTGATTTGAGGATACTGCACAAAAAGATCCTTTGTGCCAATTTGTAATACACAGATAATTCTGCAACTCTAAGGAAATCCTAAAATATTGAGTTGTTGTAGGAACTTAAGGGCTTTAAATAATGGGCATCTACTGACACATTGTCATCTGTAGCCACTTCCTTTTAGTGGCCAGACGTTCACCATGCCCATTTTCTTTCAATGTCTCGGTAATACCTTTCTATAACACACGTAATGTATTTTAAGCAAAAAAACCTTCTGAAATCACTCATTTCTTTTAGATTGTAGGTAAATAGAGTCAAAAAGATTTAACAATGCTTGTTAAAGTCTGACAGACCTACTATTCTGCCTTGAGTCTCACAGATGTTGGTAAATTCAATTTACAGTCAGTAAAGTGCTCAGAATAAATGAGGACACCCCTACAGATTTGTCTGAAAACCTTTCGTTTCCTTACAGAATCACCATTTTCTATAGGATACTATGTTACAAAATACTCCCACAAATGTGGGGACATTAATTGCAAACAATATTACTTAATTTGCACACACATAAAAAACTTTATTTTCCTCACAAATTAATTCAAGACTATGTTGCAAAAATGAGTACACCTCAATTAAACTGTTAGGAGTAAATCAATACTTTAGACTACATAATTCTAGTTATACACTGTGTGCAGAATTATTAGGCAAATGAGTATTTTGATCACATGATACTTTTTATACTTGTTGTCCCACTCCAAGCTGTAGAGGCTTGAGAACCAACTACCAATTAAGTAAATCAGGTGATGTGCATCTCTGTAATGAGGAGGGGTGTGGTGTTATGACATCAACACCCTATATAAGGTGTGCTTAATTATTAGGCAAATGCCTTTCCTTAAGCAAAATGGGTCAGAAGTGAGATTTGACGGGCTCTGAAAAGTCCAAAATTGTGAGATGTCTTGCAACAGTCTTGAAATTGCCAAACTTTTGAAGCGTGATCACTGAACAATCAAGCATTTCATGGCAAATAACCAACAGGGTCGCAAGAAGCGTGTTGGGCAAAAAGGCACAAAATAACTGCCCATGAATTGAGGAAAATCAAGCGTGAAGCTGTCAAGATGCCATTTACCGCCAGTTTTGCAATATTTCAGAGTTGCAACGTTACTGGAGTATCAAAAAGCACAAGGTGTGTTATACTCAGGGACACGGTCAAGTAGGAAGGCTGAAAAACGACCACCTTTTAACAAGAAAAATAGGATAAAACGTCAAGACTCGGCCAAGAAATATCTTAAGACTGATTTTTCAAAGGTTTTATGGACTGATGAAATGAGAGTGACTCTTGATGAACCAGATGGATGGGCCAGAGGCTGGATCAGTAAAGGGCAGAGAGCTCCTCTCTGACTCAGACACCAGCAAGGTGGAGGTGGGGTACTGGCATGGGCTGGTATCATCAAAGATGAACTTGTGGGACATTTTCGGGTTGAGAATGGAGTGAAGCTCAACTCCTGAACCTACTGCCAGTTTCTGGAAGACAAATTCTTCAAGCAGTGGTACAGGAAGAAGAAGGTATCGTTCAAGAAAAACAAGATTTTCATGCAGGACAATGCTCCATCACATGCATTCAACTACTCCACAGCGTGGCTGGCCAGTAAAGGTATAAAAGAAGAAAAAATAATGACATGGCCCCTTCTTCACTTGATCTGAACCCCATAGAGAACCTGTGGTCCCTCCTAAAATGTGAGATCTACAGGGAGGGAAAACAGTACACTTCTCAGAACAGTGTCGGGGAGGCTGTGGTGGCTGCTGCACACAATGTTGATCATAAACAGATCAAGCAACTGACAGAATCTATGGATGGAAGGCTGTTGAGTGTCATCATAAAGAAATGTGGCTATATTGGTCACTAATTTTTTGGGGTTTTATTTTTGCATGTCAGGAATGTTTTTTTTCTAAATTTTGTGCAGTTATATTAGTTATTAGTTTACCTGGTGAAAATAAACAAGTGAGATGGGAATATATTTGGTTTTTATTAAGTTGCCTAATAATTCTGCACAGTAATAGTTACCTGCACAAACAGATATCCTCCTAAGATAGCCAAATCTAAAAAAAAAAACACTCCAACTTCCAAAAATATTAAGCTTTGATATTTGAGTCTTTTGGGTTGATTGAGAACATAGTTGTTGATCAATATTAAAAATAATCCTCTACAATACAACTTGCCTAATAATTCTGAACATAGCGTAGGGAATCTGTGAGATGGTGTTTGTTATCTTATCTGAAAGCAGCATTATGTAGGCAAAGAGACCCTAAATCTAACAATGTATCACTTAGTTTATTGTGTGCGCTTAAACACAATCAGAGTTTTTAAATTTAGCTATACAGCAAAGCTGAAAACGCTGACCCTGCACACAAAATACTCTGTATACAATATCTATAGACAGTGAGGAGCTGCTAATCACAGAAAGGGGTATGCAAGTCAGGGAGAAATGCATGTAATTCCTGGTTTGTCCAGAATACAGAAGTGTTACTAGACAGCAGGTGTTAGGGAGTCTAATATGATCACCAGAAGTATGGAAACTTGATCTGACCCTCTAACTATGAGGTCCATTACTGTCCCTTATTCGAGAGGCATGACTGATGATGGCGAAGTCAGGACAGCCAATGTAGACCTGGTTTCTGGAGTAATAAAATCCACTGTCCAATAATACTCTGTTTCACTCAACACGAATAAAACCAAAATCTCCTGTCCTTCCCACGAAGACAAATGAAACTGCTGTCTCTTTAACACAATAGATTAATTTTATTAATATTAGCAATTTAATACATCTATCAAGGTACCCAAATTATTACAGGTTAAAATCCATAATATTAAAATTCCTATATAAATACCTATCAAAGCAAACAACAGTATAACTAAGGGTGCACCTATGTAGTGTATGTCATCAGATAGCTTAAATTCTGGTGCTAATAAAAGTATAAGTTCACCATCACATACAGCCTGGAACCAGCCTAATACTTTCCAAGGGGCACATTTTATACCCTACTACAAACTTTAAACAGGGTCCCCCAGCAGCACATTGATTCAGACTCCTGCTGGTAATTACCTTAAGTTCCAGGCTGTGCTATCGCTGTTCTGCTACACAGGCTCCTCACCCCTCCAGCCAACGTACGTTTCAAGTTTTTTCTTCTTCAGGGCCCTACAGTAACTACAATAGGTGCAGGGGTTGCGATCGCACCCGGGCCCTGCAGCCTAGGGGGGCCCCAAAAGTCCCTTTGGCCTATAGAAAAAGACTAATTCTATTAAAGATTTGCAATAATTGGGGGCCCCGTTGAAGCTTTTGCATCGGGGCCCCTGGGCCTGAAGTTATGCCACTGAACGGGACCTTCTCTTCTCCAAATCCCCTTGCCTTTTACAGTAAAAGGGACCTTTTAGAGTAAGCCACCGGCGAGTGAGGGCATCACATTTTTAGGATGCGTAAACTCCCCATTGTTAGGCAGGAGTAAGAAGCAGGGTCATTTAGGACACCCCATACTGGTTTACAATAGTGTGTTCCCTTGAGTGTGTACATGTTGGTTTCATTGTCTGTTACTTTGTGTGTCAATGACCTTTTTAACTTTTGTATTAATAAAAGTAGACTTTTTAATCTAAATAAATTGGTAATCCTGATCAATTTGATAAAAACATAGTATATTACCTCCTAACATCACTAAAAATTGTACGTTTTGGAGTTGTGCTTTAAGCATCACGTTGCTTATCTTATCAGGAATTCTATCATGTCTGTCTGCAATATTTTTGTTGGTTTTATTAGTATGGAGGTTAGGTACTATCGCACCATTAGACTAGTCAGTATATCTAATATATAATTACCCTAAGGCCACTTCCGTCATATTCGGCAGTGTTTCCGTCGTCGTATGCGTGGCTGCCACACTCGCAATGCCTTTGCGAGTCCTTCCAGAGTCTCTCCTCACTCGCAATGCCTTTGCGAGTCCATGCACAGTCTCTCACTCTCAGGACCTGAGATGATGTCACTGGTATGGGCGGGGCTATATCACATGACTGTGACATCATCACAGGCACTTTCATTGCTGCAGTCAGCACAGGAGACATCATGCCGCTGTCTCACATCAGACGTGTCCTCATCACTGATTCTCTGCCTCTGACATCCTGCGATCACAAGGGAACATACAGCTGACAGAGGACCCCGGACTGAGCCCCCAAGAGCTGATCTCCAGGATACAGGTGAGAGGAGGCTGCACAGGAGCAACGCTCTGCAGTGAGCAGCCTGCACAGGAGCAATGCTCTGCAGAGGGGAGGCTGCACAGGAGTAATGCTCTGCAGAGAGCAGGCTGCACAGGAGCATTGCTCTGCAGAGGGGAGGCTGCACAGGAGCAATGCTCTGCAGAGATGAGGCTGCTCAGGAGCAATGCTCTGCAGAGAGGAGGCTGCACAGGAGCAATGCTCTGCAGAGAGGAGGCTGCACAGGAGCATTGCTCTGCAGAGAGGAGGCTGCACAGGAGCAATGCTCTGCAGAGAGGAGGCTGCACAGGAGCAATGCTCTGCAGAGGGGAGGCTGCACAGGAGTAATGCTCTGCAGAGAGCAGGCTGCACAGGAGCATTGCTCTGCAGAGGGGAGGCTGCACAGGAGCAATGCTCTGCAGAGATGAGGCTGCTCAGGAGCAATGCTCTGCAGAGAGGAGGCTGCACAGGAGCATTGCTCTGCAGAGAGGAGGCTGCACAGGAGCAATGCTCTACAGAGAGGAGGCTGCACAGGAGCATTGCTCTGCAGAGAGGAGGCTGCACAGGAGCAATGCTCTGCAGAGAGGAGGCTGCACAGGAGCAATGCTCTGCAGAGAGGAGGCTGCACAGGAGCATTGCTCTGCAGAGAGGAGGCTGCACAGGGGCATTGCTCTGCAGAGAGGAGGCTGCACAGGAGCAATGCTCTGCAGAGAAAAGGCTGCACAGGAGCAATGCTCTGCAGAGAGGAGGCTGCACAGGAGCAATGCTCTGCAGAGAGTAGGCTGCAGAGGAGCATTGCTCTGCAGAGAGGAGGCTGCACAGGAGCAATGCTCTGCAGAGAGGGGGCTGCACAGGAGCAATGCTCTGCCCAAAGGAGGCTGCACAGGAGCAATGCTCTGCAGAGAGGAGGCTGCACAGGAGCAATGCTCTGCAGAGAGTAGGCTGCACAGGAGCATTGCTCTGCAGAGAGGAGGCTGCACAGGAGCAATGCTCTGCAGAGAGGAGGCTGCACAGGAGCAATACTCTGCAGAGAGGAGGAGGCTGCACAGGAGCAATGCTCTGCAGAGACGAGGCTGCACAGGAGCAATACTCAGAGAGGAGCCTGCACAAGAGCAATGCTCTGCATGAGTGGAGCCAACATGCTGGCGATGGCGGAGTGAAAATGCCGTGGCGGGGAACACGATGATCCGCTGGTAAGTATGACAGTCAGAGTGCCTCTGCAATACTCTGCAGAGAGGAGGCTGCACAGGAGCAATGCTCTACAGTAAGGAGGCTGCACAGGAGCAATGCTCTGCAGAGAGGAGGCTGCACAGGAGCAATGCTCTGCACAGAGGAGGCTGCACAGGAGCATTGCTCTGCATGAGGGGAGGCTGCACAGGAGCAATGCTCTGCAGAGAGGAGGAGGCTGCACCGGAGCAATGCTCTGCAGAGAGGAGGCTGCACAGGAGCAATACTCAGCAGAGAGGAGCCTGCACAGGAGCAATGCTCTGCATGAGTGGAGCCAACATGCTGGCGACAGCGGAGTGAAAATGCCGTGGCGGGGAAGACGATGACCCGCTGGTAAGTATGACAGGCAGAGTGCCTCTGTCCTCTGCTGACCACTCTGCCTGCCGCACTGCGCTGACCACTCTGCCCGCCGCACTGCGCTGACCACTCTGCCCACCCCACTCACTGCTAACCACTGAGCCACCATACTCCTGCTAACCACTGAGCCACCGCGCACTACTAACCACTGAGCCACCGCGCAGTGCTAAAGTGCTAACCACTGAGCCACCGCGCAGTGCTAAAGTGCTAACCACTGAGCCACCTCGCAGTGCAAACCACTGAGCCACCGCCCAGTGCTAACCACTGAGCCACCGCCCAGTGCTAACCACTGAGCCACCGCGCAGTGCTAACCACTGAGCCACCGCGCAGTGCTAACCACTGAGCCACCGCGCAGTGCTAACCACTGAGCCACCGCGCAGTGCTAACCACTGAGCCACCGCGCAGTGCTAACCACTGAGCCACCATATACAGTGCTAACCACTGAGCCACCGTATACAGTGCTAACCACTGAGCCACCGTATACACTGCTAACCACTGAGCCACCATATACAGTGCTAACCACTGAGCCACCATATACAATGCTAACCACTGAGCCACCGTATACAGTGCTAACCACTGAGCCACCGTATACAGTGCTAACCACTGAGCCACCATATACAGTGCTAACCACTGAGCCACCGTATACAGTGCTAACCACTCAGCCACCATATACTCTGCTACCCACTGAGCCGCCATATACAGTGCTAACCACTGAGCCACCATATACAGTGCTAACCACTGAGCCACCTGTATACACACAATTAATTTCACCGCACTCCCCTAAATATTAGTAAATAAACTATATATGCATTCTAGACTACCCGGGCTCACAGCTAGTATATATATATATATATACATACATAATAGTTTTCACAAATTATACTATCTGCTAGTGATAGGTGACATAATACTACATGACTGATTTATTCAGACCATGCAGAATTGACACTGCATTAGCCCCTAATATATGGTTAAATGGAATTGTGCAAACTGAAAAACAAATAAAATATTTTTTCCACTTGTTTAATAGGATGAGCTTTTTACCATATGCACAGTTTGACCTTTCTACAGGAAGAAAACATTCATCGCTGAACACTATATATAGCTGATTCAGGCAGGAGCAGATAAAGATTTAGGCCATTTGAATTAAGAAAACACCATCATGTGGGAGGAAGGCAAAATACTCCAGTCATGAAATTCTGCTTCTGAGCCGAGATGTTGTAAAATTCACTGACGTGCTTAATGACTTTAATACGACTAGAGCAGAAAAATACAGACATCAGAGTCTAGACAGATATTAGGGACATGAAATGAATAAAAAGCATTTCCCATCACATAGCATGGGCTGAGAGGATGTTTTTTGTAGTCAATTCCAGTTTCCATTTTCAGCTATTATTGACATACAAGACAGAGAAGGGTACAGAAGCCTTGAATCAAAACTACTGTCAAAAATATATCAGGATGTTTACAGCATGTATAAAGGTGGCATGGCTTTCATGATTTGAACAATGAATCTTAGAATAAGACTATATCTAGGGGATTAATATTATTTATTTTTAAAGCAGCAATAATTCCATTTGAAGGGGTTACATACAAAATGCAAATATAAATTACACTGAACAAACAGGCTGATACAGAGGGGAGATGGCCCTGTGCTTGTTGTATCACATTGTACAGGATAATGGGGAAGGAAAAGGTAGGTTGGGGGTTTAAGCAGCACCGGTCGGTGATGGTGAGGCAGCAATGGGGTCATTGCAGGCTGAAAGCTTTTCTGAAGAGATGAGCTTCTGCTTAAAAGTTCTGAATGTGGTGGATAATCGGATGTGTTGGGGCACAGAATTCCGCGGGATGAGGGCTGGGGGAAGTCTTGGCTAGGGTTACATTTGAGGGTGACGGAGCTGCTGTCTGCAGCGTTTTCCTGTGCATTCAGTTAAAGCACACGTCCTGCAGCTTGGTGTGTGCACCACTGCTAAGATAAACACCGGGTTGCTATGCGGATCTGGTTCACTGGCAGAGCACAGCATTAACGCTATGTGTTGCGGCTGATTTACCAAGATTTTAGCGGCTCTGTCACCCTTAAATCTGACCCTAGCCTTATGACGATTGGTGAGGAATGTGGAGGAGAGAATAGGTCTTGAGAGACTGTAGATTAGGCCCTTTCAATCAGCGTTTTTTAATTTGCGCAGATGCGGTGAAAACCGCAACTGCCGCAACTGCCGCATAGGGTTCACTTGCGCACGGTTGCGGTTTTTCCATGGAAGTATAGGGGACTTGCGCAGATCGAAGTGCGGTATTGCACTTGCGGCAGGTGCGGCAGAGAAAAAAACGCGCTTACTGCGGTTTTTTTTCTGCGCACTGCGCAAGTGCAATACGCACTTGCCGCATCTGCCGCAAGTCCCCTATACTTCCTATGGAAAAACGCAACGTGCGCAAGTGGAACCGTTATGCGGCAGTGCGCAGATGCGGTTTTTTCACCGCATCTGCGCAAATTAAAAAAACCTGATGTGAAAGGGCCCTTATGTGTTAGAAGATATAGTTCAAAGACATATAGGAAGAAAATTATGGATAACTTTGAAGGTCATTGTTAGAAGTTGATTAAATTCATTGGAATTGAGAGCATGAAGACTTTACAGGGGACAGGTAGAGGAGTAGTGAAGAGAAAAGTGAATTAGTCAGACAGATGGACTGGAGAGGTGCAAAAGTGTTAGCAGTAAGGCCACAGAGGAGGATACAGTAGTTGACCCAGGAGATGATGAGGGCATGCGTTTTACTAGATTGAGGGTTGTGGAAAGGACAGATTCTAAAATTATTTTCGATCTGGAGGCTGTAGGTGGTGGCAAGAGCTTAGATATGAGGTTTGAATGGCAAGTTAGAGTTAAGGGTTACTCCGAGCAGTGGACTTCAGGTAAAGGGGAGAGTATGATGTTATTTATTGTTATAGAAAGATCAGGTAGGGAAGATAGGTGAGATAAAGGAGAGATGATGAGTTAAGTTTTGTCTACGTTGAACTTTAACAAGCGAGAGGACAACATACATGGTGTTTCCAACATAAATTTGCATATTCAAATAATATTTTCCAATAGAAATTCTTTTCTCCCATATTATATTAATGTTTTTGCATTGTCCTTCATTATTTCTTCAAAGATAAATGTGTTTATTACATTTATATTTAGCGTGTGACTTGCTCATCTCAAAGAAACCTTACACCAATGGATCATCAATAAGGTTTAGTCAGGCCCCAATGCAGGTTTTTTTACGACTTAAAAACTATTTTTTTTTTTAAATAATGAACACTACCACGTGAGGCTTCATTCATAGTTGATGATCTCTTACGAGTTTCATCAGTGGTTTTCCCATCAGTGTTTCATTCATTGATTGTTCGTGTAAGTAAAGACGAACACTACAATGAATCCAGTGTCATACCAACAGTAAAACATCTGCAAATATTCATATGTGGGGTTGCTTCTCATCCAAAGGAGTGGGCACACTCACAATTTTACCTAACAACTCTGTCACGAATAAAGAATGGTATCTTAATATCCATATGAGCAACGTTTCCAAATGATCAAGGAGAAATTTGGAGATGAATGATGTTTTTGCTAACATGACGGACCATTGTGTTACAATGCAAAGTGATAACTAAGTGGCTCGGTGAAGAAAGCATTGAAATTTTTGGGTCCATGAATAGAGAAAGCTTCCCAGATCTCAATTTCAATATTTACTAATAATGCTTATTACTTCCACATGCCTCATTCGTAGTCTGTGATTTTTCACATAGCAACGCACAGGAAAACGTTGCTGGACACATTTCCTGTGCGCTTGTGAAAAGAGCAATTCCTGATGCTTTGTGTGGAGCCGCTTCTAAGGTAAACAGCGGGTTTCTATGGGCAGCGTTGTCAGGCAGCATATAGAGTTAACGCTTTGCACTGCAGCTAAAATTTCTAAGTGTTAAGCGGATGCGCCAAGCGTGGGTCACCCTCCAAGTGTGACCCTAGCCTTTATGTCCTTTTTTATGGGACATCTTGTGCTTTTTTTGCTGAGGGGGGAAGAATGGAGAAAAAACATGGGTGAATCTAAAGGCTTAATGTATTAGCTACACTCTGCGTTGACAACACACACATATTGGGCAAACAATCAGAAAAGGGATGTGTCACGCATGTTTTCGTGTCCTGACTATGTTGTGTGTGGTTTGTTGTAGGAACTTTACACCACACATGTGCAGCCTCACATGTATGTATGCATATATGGGCCACAGTGGGCATTCCTATTTTGACACTAGAGATTACACGGTTAAAGGATATGTGATAATAAAGAGAATTGAACCCCATCAGCCCATGAGCACACATATGTCACATGGCATGTGTCACAATGTAATGGCAAATTGGATGATGCTTACAGACAGGCGTATTAGGGGTGCAGCCGACCTTTGCACGGCGCAAGTCATGCGGGCGCCGGCGCCATCATCAGTGACAGGCGTCCGGCAGCGTGTACTGCAGTGACGGAGCTAATCCTCCGCGCCGCCCTGCATATTGTGCAGTGCACGGGCGGCCGCGGGCTGAGTGTGCTAAACCCTTGCGCTGATCGCCCTGCAGCAGGCAGCAGTTCCACCCCGGGTCATGTCGCGCTGCGGCCGACGTCACCCGGTGCACGCACAGTGGGACGAGAGAGAGAGAGAAGAGGAGCTCCGAGCTGCTGCAGCCTGCCTGCCTGCGGCTGCCTCTCTGAGTCGGTCGTCCGTCCTGAATAGGCACTACTCTACAGTAATAAAGTAACCTAGGGGGGGGGTGCCTGTCTGGGCTGGGAGTATGGGTGTATAAATGAATATGTAACATCAGGCGCAGGCACACACTATGAGGTATTATACTCATAGTGTGTGCCTGCTTGGTGATGTATACATATATACACTCATAGTGTGCCTGCTGATGTGTACATATATATACTGAGTATATATTATAGTATACATCAGGCAGGCACACTGTGAGTGTATATATGTATACATCAGGCAGGCACACTATGAGGTGTATATATGTATACATCAGGCTGATTATACATATATACACCATAGAGTGTGTACCTGCTGGTGTAAATATATACATCTCATAGTGTGCCTGCTGATGAGTATAAATATATATACGATTATATGTATACATCATCATGCAGGCACACTATGAGGTGTATTATGTATACACCAGAGGCACACACTATGAAGTGTATATACTGTGTGTTGAGAGACACTCTGTATATAAGTATAAAATATTAATATTATATATACATATATATATATATATATATATATATATATAATTGCGGCGGTGGGGGGGCCCAAAAAAAATTTTGCCCGGTGCCAGAAAACTAGTTACACCTCTGCTTACAGAGTATTAACACATGCATGCCTGACACAAAACACTTACTCGCTTGACTCCGAATCAGAAGACCCAGTGGAGATGGAATGTTCTGCAAATGGAGAAAGTGTAAATTAAAGAGTGGTCATATATACAATGTGTATACATACCCTGTTTGCCCTTAAATAAGACAATCTGTTATCTTACTTTTTGCTCCAAAAAATACAGTATGTCTTATTTTCAGGGAACGTCTTATTTTTCCATCATCCCCTTCCTGTTTATGGCCCCCCCTACTGGTCACTCCGTTCCCTAGTAATGTGTACACATACTCTCTTGCTTTCTCCATTTAGCCAGAATGTGCGGATTCGCGCGCCGTGCATTGGAGGTTTGGAGATCAGACCTATCATTTGTGAGTTTAGCGCAGTCACATGTTGCTATCACAGGCATTCCGTCTCTTAACAATGTGCATATACACTTGCTTGTTTGCGCCAGGATGCGATGGCCTGTGCGCATGCGTATCGGTAGTTTGGGGAATAGACCTATCGCGTAGTGAGCTCAGTGCTGCTACGTGATGTGCAAACGTGACCCGGATGTTGTAGCCCCCGGGTGATACTGTTTGTGTTGTTTTAATTTCTGTTTTGCACTTTGTAATTTATTTTCGGCCGGTCTGTGACAGTCATAAGGGCAGTCCCTCTTTTCCTATATAAGGTGGGGGCGGGCACCACCGGCCATCTGTGACCCTAGAACGGCGGTACACCCCTCCCTGCACGCTGTACCCATAACTCCTGCAATAAAGGATACCGCTTTTTGAAGTACTGGTGAGTGCCGTTTTCTTTTCTCTTGATTGGATTTTGTTTTCTGACTGGCACCCCGGGTGAATACTGTGGCTCCAGTCCGTGGTCGCCTCCTGGTCAGGAGTTCCTCTTTAGGTGGTGCCCTCATTTCCTTCTTTTGGACTTATTTACCATTGATTGTTAGCCCTTGGGCGAGAGGCACACCTGATTTGTGTGGGATTAAGCGAAGGATCTAGGAACAACAGTATGGAACCTGCCAGCTCCTGGAGCACACCGAATGCGGATTTACAACAATGGGAGTTGTTGGCAGGGAGGGAGAATGCCGAGGCTTTTTCACTGATTGCAACACTAAGGAAATTACTAGTGTGCTTAGTATTAAAAACTTGGAGCAGAAGATCACCACTTTGGCCGAGCATGAACTGCGTCTCTTCTGGACGGTCACTTCCTAAAAAACATATGTGGCGTGTTCACGTTTGCCATGTGGGCTAAGAGTGGAGAAAAGTATGGCCATTCAGAACCCAGGATGTAGACTTTAGAAAAAAATGGGAGACCGCTCAACATGAGTCTTCAATGAGATTTTTGCTGTTAGTGGTAGAACAGAAAGTGGCGGAGCATTCTAAAGTGACTACAGAGCTTATCACCTGAGACAAGAACGACAAGGGAGATATAGCAAACATAAATGTGTCGTTTTTCTTAGGAAATTGGACGAAAAACTTGTCCCCATGCAAAATGACATCAAGTCTATGAAAAGGGAAAAATTCCTACGAGATAAGCAGGACTATGATAATGGGCGTGTGTTCACTTGGGGAAAATTCCCCGAAACTCCTAGAAAAACAAAAAGAAAACCCCTGAAAATCCGACTACGCCTAAGATGCCTGAGACACCGATCACTCCCAAAACTCCGAAGGGCCAGAAGAAGTCTAAATGGCAAAATAAAAATAATAAAAAATCTAAACCCACTTTACAGTCAGATGAAGAACAAGATTCTGACACGACTAAGCAGTGCAACCAAGTATTAGGCTGGTGAGGTGCCAATTTTTGGAGTTTTGTGTGAAATTATCAATGTTTTCCTTTTTGCTTCATTCTCTTTTGTGTTTTTTCATTGAAGACAAATTAAATAAGATAATTTTATCAAGATTGTATTGCATAATTTTCAGGAAGAAACTGAGTATTATCTGACAAAATTGCAGGGGTGTCAATACTTTTGGCACTGTATCTAACCATTCACTATAGCTTTGAGTGTGAGACTATTTTCATTTCATAGATAATCATCTTGGCTATTACATACAATAATTTGACTTGCAGATATTTAGGATATGATTACCGTAGTTGTACAGATTTTTGTCATGTTACTGCATTGTTACTGTTTTGCTCCTTGTGTTTGAAAAATCTTTTTCTTCCTGTAAACAACAAATACCAACTGGTTCTCACATTCTCCATTGTTTAGTATGTTATTAGGTTGATTCCCAGACTGGTTCGAATCAAGAAGCAGCCATAAAGGACCGGATTTTTCAAATTATAAAGCACACTTTTGTTCCCCCACATTTTGAGGGAAAGTGAGGGGGTGCGTTTTATAATCTGAAATACAGATTATATACTGCAGGAGAGGGTGAGGGTGGTTCTGGAGCATGTCCGGGAGATGGGGCAGGCTGGCTGTGGGCTGCAAAAGGCAGTGGGAGGTCACTGTCCCCGCTCATTAGCCTCATATAATACAGTGCTGTGCAAATTAATTGGGATAAAACAAGATTTTCTTGCATTAAGTTTACTATTGCTGATAAGTGTTCTTGGTGTCGTTTTCCTTTTTCGTCCACATTTCCCTTTTCGTTTTGGAGAAAACGATCCAGTTTCATTGTTTGTGCGAATTATTCTTGAAACGATAGATTTTCCAATACCAACGGTGGAAGCGATTTCTCTTACAGTCAGACTTGTATGTTCATTAAGAGTAATAATTCTAGATCCCCTTCCGTGGAGTAACATCCATTTGTTACAGGCACGAATCACACTGAGAGAAAAAGTACACTAAACCACTCCTCACAGAAACAAGCTCTCAACTGAAGCTGAGGGGGCAGCTAGCTGTTATTTTCTGACAAAAACTACATTTTGTTACTCAAGGTTGTACACTCACAGCAGTTAAAACTGGTTTGAATCACTGACTGGTAACCAACCTACGAGTTTACTTAAAAAAATGCTTTGTCTAAATCAGGGGTCTCAAACTCAGCTGGGTTGGTGGGCCGCACATAGAAAAACATTTATAGTGGGGGGCCGCATCTCTTGTAGGACTAAGTGATATTTTTAGTAATACCAGAATTTCTTGCTCAATGTAGTAAAGTACAAGTCCTTTCTTGTAGTAATGTCCTTTTCTACTGATGTCCCCCCTCCTGATCCCCTTTTCTAGTGATGTCCCCCATCGATCATGGTCCCCTTTTGTAGTGATGTCCCCACACTGATCTCCTTTTGTAGTGATGTCCCCATCCTGATCCCCCTTTTCTAGTGATGACCCCCTTCCTGATCTCCTTTTCTAGTGATGTCCCCCATCCTGATCCCCTTTAGTGATGATGTCCCATCCCGATTCCCTTTTATAGTTATGTCCCCCATCCTGATCTACTTTTCTAGTGATGTCCCCCATCCTGATCCCCTTTTATAGTGGTGTCCCCCATCCTGATCCCCTTTTATAGTGGTGTCCCCCATCCTGATCCCCTTTTATAGTGATGTCCCCCATCCTGATCTACTTTTATAGTGATGCCCCCCCATCCTGATCTACTTTTATAGTGATGCCCCCCCATCCTGTTTTACCTTCTTACACACTCAAATACACACTCTATCACACTCACACACAAACCCACACACAAACCCCCCACACACACACATACTCTCAAACACACTCTCACACATCCTCATACACACTCTTACACTCACACTCATACACACACTGAAACTCGCACACACTTTCTTATACACACATCCTCACTCACACACTCACCCTCTCTTACACACTCACACTTTTCTCACTTTAATGATGCATCTTTCCAGTGCAGGGGGCCGCGGCGGTCCCACTGTACTGACTTCCGGCCTCCACTGTGCTATGACTTCCTCCAGCCGCCGCTCAGAAAAGCTCTGTTGCTCATCAAGATCAATGCAATCTACCAGCCAGAGGCCTGCAGGTGACGTCATATTCTGCCGTCAGCTGCGGGCCTCTCATTGGCTGGCAGCTTGCATTGATCTTGCTGAGTGGCAGAGCTTGTTAGTGCTGTGGACATAAGTCATCACACAGCGGGGACTGCAGCGGCCCCCTGCACTGGGGCAATGCATCATTAAGTTGTCCAAGGTGCCGCGGGCCGCATAGTGAAGCCCAGGGGCCGCATGCGGCCCTCGGGCCGCGAGTTTGAGACCCCTGGTCTAAATTAATTTGCACAGCACTGTATGCACTGCACATGTCAACAAGTTGGCTCATGACAAGGTCTATCAATTCTAATGAGACAATCATGGCAGTGGAGGTCGCTCGCATGCTTCATAACAATGGAGTCACAGACATCCATACAAGCACTGTGTGACACATGTTACACAAGTCTGAAAAGAGGTAAAATAGCCTCAACTTCAATATTGTCTTGTGATGCATTTGCTCGAGTTTGAAAAAAGTATGAAAAGTGAACAGTAGAGGATTGAAAATTGATGCTTTGGAGTGGTAAGATGAAAGTCAATAAACTTTACTCTGATGTGAGCACATGGATCTGGAAGAAACAGGGGAAAAGGGGCTAACAGATCGAGAAATGAAAGGAACTTTCAAGTTTGGTGGACAACGCTTGGTGACATAGGGTTGTTTCACAGCCAAAGGCGTTGCATATTTGACCAAAATCGAACGTGGTCTCAATGCTGAGCTATATGCAAGTATCCTACAAGTCGAATTACTTCGTACACTTGAGTACTATGGGTATAAAACGGATAACAATGTGTTCCAGCAGAACAATGACATGAAGCATACATCGAGATTGGCAAAGGAATGATTCAATGAAAATGAACTAGAGATGCTGTATTGACCCCCACAGTTCCCAGACCTCAAACCAATCAAACACTTATGGGTAGAGAAAAAGCTGTACACATACCAGAGTGAGTTGACCAGTATGCACCAACATTGGGAACGTGTAGAAGAGACCTGGGATCAGATGTCGTTAAGACATGATTGAATCTGATGAAGAGCATGCCCAGAAGATTCAGGCACTGTTGAAAGCCAAAGATGGATTTACAAAATACTAACAAAATAATACAAATTAGAATTTACAAATAGTAAGAATGCAGTAACATGACAAGCAAGTATTTAGCATATGATTAGTTATGCAAATTAAAGTAAAATATATGTATGAGATAGCCCAGATGATTGTCAATAAAATGAAGATAGTTTCGCGCTCAAAGCTGTAGAGGGTGGTGAGATATGGAGCCTGAAAATCAAAATTTCAAAACATTGTTACACATTTTACTTATCAGATGACATACCTGGGCTGCAGCAAGGTGTTGGGTTAGCGCATACCATAACAAAAAATAATTTGAATGGTCAATCACTCTACAAATCTTAAAACGTTCCTCCACTATGAAAACAAAAACAACTATAGTGGAGAACTGTATAATCATTTCACCGTGCACTAAATTAGACAATGAATTGCTTTTGCTGCTAGGCTGCCATCTTCATTGTGAGAGAAAGCGCAACAAGATCTTTCAATGCCCGCTCCCATGCTGAAGATGGCAGCCAAGGACATCAAGCGCCACAAAGCATAATTTAGTTCAACCTGCAACACAATTCTCAGGTGCTCCATGCCAAACCTCCAATAGCGCTGGTGTACAATTGATCATACACAAAGGAAATTGGTAAATGCAACTAGCTTTATTCAATGCGTTTCAAGGTGTATTCCTCACCCCTTCATCAGTACAGCCACCAATACGCAATAGGGTCTTATCTGATGAAAATAGTGACAGGTAAGCTGAAAGGAAACTGCTCACCCTATTTTTTCTACTATTGCTTTGGCCTGTGGATACTGCAGCAGTTGTTTGGAGCCTTTATACTGATTGTGTGTGACACAACCCTCTAAGGAGAGCAGTTTCCCTTTAGCTTATCTGTCACCATTTTTATCAGATAAGACCCTTTCTATCCCACAGTTATTCATTCACAAACCTCCATTTGAGCGGTTTTGAAAAATGATTACATTGCAAAGTTCTGAACTACAATGCACTTTGTCATTTGAAAGTGGAAAGTGTCATCTGAACAGTTGCATTTCTGTACCAGTAGTCACATTGAATTGGTTCTTGTCAAATCACCCCATTACAGACATTTACGTAATAAAAATGGCTGACATAATGGGAAGTGAATCTTATTTGTTTATTAAAATATTGAATAAAGTATACATAATGTATAAAATACAGTATACACAATATTTCTCCAATATAATTTTAATATCAGAAAAGCTCTATATACTAGCAGCAGATATCTGAATTTAGCTATTCTTCTCTATGAACCTGCAGGTTCTATTCACAGCAATTTGAATTGCGACAATGGACCATTCTAAGGGCAGTAAAGCTGTGCTAATTGACACAGGTTTTTTACATTATGTCTTTAATTCTGTTGCCCATATTACTTGGAATTGGGTAGCGGGAACATATAGACTTTCTTATGAAGCAGATGTTTTATATAACACTTGCAGATGTTAAAAAGTGAGTGGTCCGTGTCTACACTTACTCATGTTGTGGTATGTAGACAGGAAGACATCACAATTGTTATGACTCTCCTCTCGTTTCAGTACAATTTTAGGATAGGCAGATGAGAAGTAATGCTTTGTTACAGTAATAAAAACTAAAATATTCAAAATACAACTAATTTTGTTTTTTGGTCCCTCGAGGATGGTTATATGACTACTGATGCATGTATATTTACATGTGCAGGATTTGTGGGACAACTTACAATGAAAAGGGGGCTATGACCAAAAAGGCTTTCAAACAAGTACTTAAATACAGAGACATCATCAATGAGCCTCGTTGTTGTATTTATGAAAAAAAGTGGTAAAAAGTAAATAAAAATGATAATTGAGAATTGTCGATGAAGATTTTCAAAGGTCGATATGTATGTATTTCCATATATAAGGTGCAGACATAGCAGTTGCAACAGGGATGTCTTGCCTGAAAAGGCCCAGTGGTCTGTTTGCCACTAGAGATGACTTGAGTACTATAAGTTGCACATTGTTAAGGCTGCTTTCACATCACCGGTAATCGCTGATCGCGGCAGTTGCGGTGAAAAAAACGCAACTGCCACGATTACTGCATAACGGCGCACTTGCGGTTCACCTACGCAAGCACCATGCAATGTCTATGGGGCTTGCGGCAGGTGCGGCAAGTGCGGTACAGTTGCGGTTTCGGCACTTGCCGCAGATGCGGCCGCGAAAAAAACACAGTCAGCAGCGGTTTTCTCGCGGCTGCATCTGCTGCAAGTGCCGAAACCGCACTTGCCGCACCTGCCGCAAACTTACCATGCCGAAACCGCACTTGCCGCACCTGCTGCATACTTACCGTGCCGAAACCGCACTTGCCTCGATCAGCGATTACCGCTGATGTGAAAGGGGCTAAGTCAGTTTTGGATTAAGACACTATACATGACAATTTCGGTTTCAAGAATCATTTATGCCTTCAGGTATTAACTTTTAACCTACAATGGAAGAAACTATGCATGGATGATAATTTTGTTTATCCATAGAAGGATCTGGAGAAAACTTTGATTTATTGTAGTGATAATATTCACTATTTATTGAACTCTCGTAGAGAATAGTTACATAATAATTGAATTTAATGGAAAGTTATTACAATTTCCTACCTGTAAGATATTGGAATACACAAAGAATATGAAAAATGGAAAGACTTCTGACTTTAACAACTAGTGATGAGCAAGCACTATCATGCTCAGGTGCTCGGTTCTCATGATGAGTAGTTGGATGCTTAGATGAGCGTGACTCAAGTAGATGAGTATAATGGAATGTCTGCAGGATGGTTTTATGTAACTACAATGAAGGATAAAGGTTTTTAATATCATAGCCTAATATTCCTCTATCTAACACGCTATATTGCTGGTGACTGGACTTCCCCTTTTTCTGGTGTATACGTTTCATTCACCTGGAAGTTGTTTCAGGATCTCCATGTCTGTGCACATCACCCTACTAACTCCGGAGTGACCTTAAGTCAATGAATATTTGGTAGATCTGAAACACTTTTTCTTCTGTTTCAAGTATAATGGAAGTCAATGGGGAACTCAAGCTTTTTTCAGTCAACTTTTCCAGTGCTCAAGGTTCCCTATTAACTTCTATTATACTACGGCACTCAAGTCACACCCATCTGAGAATCCAACTACTTGTATGAGAACCAAGCACGATCGTGCTCGTTCATCACAATTAAAAACCTAATCATTATGTTTACACATAGGTAAATTGTTCAATTAGGATCTTAAATGTGTTGGTACATTTATTAGAACATAAAACTGCAAAGCACATGGTTCTATGCTTTTTCCTAAATGGATCTGTATTATAGAGATAGTTAATGGGAACCTGTCATGTCCTTTTTTGATATTAAACTACCCCAATGTTATTTAGATGTTATTTTTTCTAAATCTTTGTATTCATACCAAAAAGCATTATAGATACTTGCATGTTTTTATTAACTGCTGGGCAATCAGTCATCCAGCTGGTTAACAGTTAACAGATGTCACGGAACTTGTAGCAATGCCAAATGCTCTGTATAAAGGAAATGTGTGACATCATGATTATGTGACCATAATGGGTGGATCTAAGGGTACCTTTACACGCCGCAACTTTTGCGGCGATCGGAGGCAACCTAACGTGCGCATGCACATTTTTATGGTTGCCTCCAACGCCGAAGGCGCATTTACACGCCGCAATTTTGCCCTCAACCTAAGGCGATGTGTCGTCCCAGAAGTTCCCACACCAACAGTAGGAAACATCCGGTTGATCCCGACGCCGCTTCACATGCCACAATCCCCAAAGGAATGTGGGAGTACATTTTCAGGCACAAGCTAATGAAAACCACCACCAATCATTGCTGGGTGGGGCGGGTTTTCAAGCACGCTGTGGCACGCCTCCCGCGTAAGATCAGGGAAGGCGACGCTGATTCCATCCCTATCGCCCCTTCACACGACCTAAAGCAGGGAATTTCCCCTTCATGGTTGCCTCTGGTTTTGAGCAGTGCAGTGAAATCAGAACCAGGCGCAACTTTGAAAATCACCGCCGGGTTCCCCAATTACACGCTCGCAATTTCGTAGCAATTTCATGGCGACGGTCACGGGGCTCCGAATTGCCTCTCAGTTTTCACACCTCAGTTGCGTGTAAAGGTACCCTAAGGGAGCTACATTATTATGGTCTATGTAGACATAGTTATTATAGTCACAGGGCCATGACATCACCACTGGTCCTTTGAGCATTTTCTGAATTTCTGCATTGTTGCAAGTTCAGTTAACTGAACTCTATTAACCAGCTGGATGATGCTTGTCTGTTTCGACAGTTAGCTAATGAAAATATGTAAGTATCGAAAATGCTTTTTTGGGATGAATACTATGATTTTTTAAAAAGTTATTAATGAACACAACATGATCTAAATAACATTGGGGGTGGTTTAATAACAAAAAAGGACATGACAGGTTCCCTTTCATACACATCTATGTATTTTTCATTATATATGGATGCATATATAAAGACACCCTACAGCTGCAGATAGAGAACCTATGGGTACCATGGTATCAGGTTCATTCATGTAGCCTAGCACTTTGTAGAGTGCTTTGTTTAATAGCCAGAAATTTGAATTGTGTACCTCTTACCTCTTTGCATGGCCTCAATTATCATTCCCTGATCACTTTTAATTTATATTGCCCCTCTATTGGCAGTTATGGTCATAGACATGATACTGTGTAATCTACTGTGCAATCTCAAACCCAACCTTATTAATGGATTGGTTTCCTCTATATGAACTCTGAAATGTCTTTCAATTCCTGTTAAAATAAGCTAAATGTCTCAAAATATTATCTGACATTTGAAACCATGTAATATGCTTCAGTGAGTAAAACAATGAGATTGATACGGTTCAGTTTCAAAATTTGTCATTTAGTATTATATAAATATTGTCAAGCTACAACTTTCTTAGCAAGTAATATATAACCAGGAGATTACAGATATTGATCCTTTTCTTTCTATAGCCATACAGCTTGAAACTAGTGTTCTCAGTATATTTAAACGCTTGATAAGATTAGAAAGCCTTGTTCACACTCATGTCTTCGTCATATACAGTGATACTGCTACAAAAAATTTTGAAGCAATTCTGTAATATCTAAAGGGGATGTTGCTGCTGAATTTTCACAAAAAAACAGCAGAACAAACTGGTGTGTCAGGGGCACAGTACCAGCAGGCCCCCACCCTCATCACACAAATTAAAACAATGATGAAAGATGAAGCACAGAGAGTCCCCTTCATCATCTCCCACGTGCTACTGTATGTCTAGCCAGCAAGCGATGACGCATTACTGCATGCGCTGTACTGAATGCATGATGCAGGACAGCGCTCACACAAAGACTGGAGCTGCGGATCCGAGAAGGTATTATTTATTAATCAATCAATCATCAAGAGTAAGGTGGCGAGGAGACTATAATGGAGCATTAACAAAATGGGCTGCATTATACTATACTGAGGATTATGAGGATGCATTATATTATATGGAGGAATATGGTGGCTGCGTTATATTACATTATATCATATTGAGGCTGCATTATATTATATGGAGGCTGCATAATTATGAGTTGATTATACTAATGGAGGAATATGGCGGCTGCTTATATACTAATTATGGCTGCATTATATTGCATTGAGCTGCATTATATTATATTGAGGCTGCATTATATTATATTGAGGCGGCATTGTATTCAATTATATTAAATGGAGCCTATATTATATTATATGGAGGATGCATTACATTATATGGAAGACTAAGGAGGCTGCATTATATTACATTATTTTACATGGAGGCTGCATTATTTTACATTAATTCATATGGAGGCTGCGTTGATATTGAGCTGCATTTTTATATAAGATATGAGGCTGCATTATATTATAAGAAGGCTGCATTATATTACTACGTAGCTGTAGACCCCGGTGTTGCCTGGTTATAATGCCAATATATGGTCATAGCTCTGCCCCTCCATGTAAGCCCCATCCCTTCATAGCCCCACCTCTCACTATAGCCCTGACCTTCACACCTGGTCCTGCCTACATAGCCACACCCCTTCCTGGTAGCCCGTCCCTCTGCATGTATCTGGTAGCCCCACCCTGTCTATGTAGCCCCTTCCTTCATAACCCCACCCACTCCCCATAGCCCCACTCTACATAGCGTAATGCCCATATATGGTCATAGCTCTGCCCCTTTCTTTAGCCTGGTCCCTTCAAATCTCCACCCCTCCACATACCCCTGCCCCTCTAAATAGTTTTTTTATGTTTTGTATGAAATTCTCCTTTTACTCAGTGTCTATATTTAACTTGCTGTCTATATTTTCTTGGATACATATATTTCCTCAATTCTTTTTGCGGCTGTCATATAAACGTTCCACTAGAGTTTTCATTTAGTGCCACTTCTTGTTCTTCTGGCTCATCTCCTGGCATCATTTTAAGTTTTCAAAAGACATGTAGCTGTGATCATCATTGACAGTACACTTCATTATGTAGACCCTTCTGTCACTGTAAAACAATAACACATACAATGACTCCATATAATGTGTATATGAAATAGAATATCACATTGACATCTTTGTCACAAGAAAATTCTGAAATTCATTCACTATAACCTGCTAGAGCTGGTGTGCTACAGTCAGACGGATGTTCTGGTAGGAAATTACAGAAGCTCCAGTGATTGCAGGGTCTTTCAGGCAATGTGTTGACTGAATTATCAGGAGCTTAGTCATTTGAGTCACTGAATTTATTGTGAACATAGGAAGGTGAGAGAAGGTGCTAATGTAACACTTCATCAGACCTGTAAAAGAGTTGGTGTTTATAGGTTACCACAGTGAGTCATAAATCCAGAGTCTTCGTTAAATGCACTTTCCTACCTATGAAGAACTGAATATACTGACATTCTCATGTCCTTTTCTACACAATGCTGTTTAGAAATAAAACCAAAGAAGGAGAAAAGAATGTGTATACAACTGATGAAAATATATTTAGATTCTGTATTGTTTTATATCCAGTGCCGCCATCAGGGCATGATTGCTGTGACTCTTGCGAGGTACCCAGATGAAATTTGGGCATGGACATCCGGGCCTGGGGTAATTACTTAGCACTTCTTTAACCCGGCACCAAGACTCCACTCCATCCCCCATGCTTCACCCACTCACCTCTTCCTATCAGTCAGTGCCCCGCAGCCACCAAACTAGAACGTCTTCAGTAACGTCAGGTTTGGCCAAGTTTGTACTGTGCATGCACCAAACAGCCTGAAAAGCGCATTACAATAGGAAGCGATCGCATAGCGCGCAAGTAGGATTTGAACATCAGAACTGCTGCCCGAGTCTAGTGTGTATGATGGATGTCAGTCTGTCTCTAAACAGCATCCTATTGTATATACAGGTGCACATGACATCCTGTGTTACAGTGTGTCTGTATATACTGTATGTATATAGTGTTGATCTGTGTGTACAATATAGTGCTGTGTACACAAGATATAGAGCAAGCAGTCTATTGTGCAGTCTATATTGTGCATAAAGCTAGCAGCCATCTAATGTACATATTGTCAGCATTCTATTGTGCAAACAGCCTGCAGCCATCTATTGTGCATGCAGCCCACAGCTGTCTGTTGCGCAATATGCATGCACCTGTCTATTGTGCATACAGCCAACAACCGTCTACTGTGCAATACATCTGCAGCTGTCTATTGTGTATACAGCTCACAGTCATCTATTGTGCAATATGCATGCAGCCATCTAGTGTGCAGCTGTGTCTATTACGTATACAGCCAGCAGCCGTTTATTGTGTATACAGCCTGCAGCCATCTACTGTGCAGTACGCCTGTAGTCATCTCTATTGAGTATACAGTCAGCAGCCGTCTATTCAGCCCACAGCTATCTCCATTGAGTATACAACCCACAGCCGTCTGCAGTGAGTATACAGCCAGCAGTTGTCTTCATTGTGTTTACAGCCTGCTGTTGTCTCCATTGTGTATACAGTCCACAGCTATCTCCGTTGTGTATACAGCCCTCAGCCATCTCCATTGTGTAATATGTCTTGTGTAAACAGCTCACAGGAGTCTCAATTATGTATACAGCTCGCAGCAGTCTCTATTGTGTATACAACCCGCAGTCTCTGTTGTGTATTCTCTATTGTGTATACAGCCGCCAGCAGTCTCTATTGTATATTCTCTATTGTGTATACAGCCTGCAGCAGTCTCCATTGTGTGTATATATATATATAAATATATTTATACATATGTATACACTCCCTGACAGAAGTTATGTCGCTTATCCATGTTATGTAAATAAAAGCTTATAACCAGACATTAAATTCATCCATTGGTTGTATAAATTACTCTTTTGAAAGCTGAAACTCTCCGAAATTTGGTTTAGGTTAAGAAAATAAATTGGCATCAATGCTGAAATATTGATCATTTAATGAGCACAGAATAATCAGACTTTAGCAGGACAAAAGTTTTGTCACCTGGTCATATAGTGCACCCAATCCTAGTTTACATCCTCACCTGTGCTCAGTAAATGATCAGTTAATTAGTGGGTGTGCCTAAAATGAAACCCAGCACCCCAAACCTTCACTTGAACTGCAACTTGAGCTCTGACAACATGCGAAAAATTCACCCTGCGACCAAAGCCTTGATTATCAAGAGGCTGAAGACCAGATCCACTGCAGAGGTGGCTAGCACATTTAATGTGTCTCAGCGTCAAGTACAAAGAATTAAAAAAAAGATTTGAAGAGACTGGAGATGTGTTTGCGAAGCCCAGGTCCAGCAGACCCGGCAAGACAACTGCTCAGGAGGAACGTTTGTAGGTTAGAAAATCCAAAGCAAGCCCCTCTTCCACTGCAGCACAGCTCCAACAGGCCTGGTCACCTCAAGTCCCTGTGTCAACTAGAACAATTTGTAGGATTCTGTCTCGAAATGGCCGCCATGGTTGAATAAGTGCTCAGAAGCCAACACTAAATTAAAGGCTGATTAAAAACCATTTGCAAAGTTCCACAGCCTGCTAAACAGATGGATGCTGAAAAAGTGGCTGAAGGTGGATTTCTCTGATGAGTCTTCAATAGAATTACACCACAGCCGCCACAAATACTGCAGGAGACATACTGGAGCCCTTATGGACCCAAAATACACCCAGAAAACAGTTACCGTATATACTCGTGTATAAGCCAACTAGTGTATAAGCCGACCCCCATACTTTTGCCCCCAAAACCTGGGAAAACCTATTGACTCGTGTATAAGCCGAGGGTGGACCCCAGCACAGGTATACAGCCCCCAGCAGTGTGGTACACAGGCCCCCCCCAGTGGTATACAGGACTCCCCAGTGGTAGTATACAGCAGCCTCCCCAGTGGTATATACAGGCCCCAGCAGTATATACAGCAGCCCCAGTGGTATACAGCAGCCCCAGTGGTGTGGTATACAGCAGCCCCAGTGGTATATAGCAGCCCCAGTGGTATACAGCAGCCCCAGTGGTATATAGCAGCCCCAGTGGTATACAGCAGCCCCAGTGGTGTGGTATACAGCAGCCCCAGTGGTGTGGTATACAGCAGCCCCAGTGGTGTATAGCAGCCCCAGTGGTATACAGCAGCCCCAGTGGTGTGGTGTACAGCAGCCCCAGTGGTATATAGCAGCCCCAGTGGTATACAGCAGCCCCAGTGGTATATAGCAGCCCCAGTGGTATACAGCAGCCCCAGTGGTGTGGTATACAGCAGCCCCAGTGGTATACAGCAGCCCCAGTGGTGTATAGCAGCCCCAGTGGTATACAGCAGCCCCAGTGGTGTATAGCAGCCCCAGTGGTATACAGCAGCCCCAGTGGTGTATAGCAGCCCCAGTGGTGTACAGGCCCCCAAATGCTGGCACTCGCCCCCCCTCTGTTGTAAGGGCCCCCGGTGCTTAACTTACTATCCCCGGTCTTCTGCACCGCCGGTCTTCTGTGCTCCGTCCTCCATGCTCCCGTCCGGCTGCATCCGGGATCCCCGGCCGTCGCACGATGACGTCATCGTTACTGCGACGACCGGGGATCCTTGATGCAGCCGGACGGGAGCATGAAGGACGGAGCACAGAAGACCGGCGGTGCAGAAGACCGGGGATGGTAAGTTAAGCAGCGGGGGGGGCCCTTACAACAGAGGGGGGGCGAGTGCCAGCATTTGGGGGCGACCAAGTATCGTATTGACCCGTGCATAAGCGGAGGGGGTGACTTTTCAGCCCAATTTTTGGGCTGAAAAACTCGGCTTATACACGAGTATATACGGTAAATTTGGTGGTGGAAAGATCATGGTCTGGAGTTACATTCAGTATGGGGGTGTGCAAAACATTTGCAAGGTGGAAGGCAATATCAATAGCCTAAAATATCAAGAAGTATTAACTACCTCTTATTTTCCAAATTATAAAAGGGGTCAAATTCTGCAGCAGGATGGTGCTCCATCTCATACATCCATCTCTGCAACAAAATTCCTCCAGGCAAGATCAAGGTGCTCAAGGACTGGCCAGGCCAGTCATCAGACATGAACATCATTGAGCATGTTTGGGGTAGGATGAAAGAGGAAGCTTGGAAGACAAAACCAAAGAATCTAGATGAACTCTGGAGGCATGTAAGACTGCATTCTTTGCTATTTCTGATGACTTCATTAATAAATTGTATGAATCATTGTTGAACTTCATGGATCCAGTCCTTCAAGCTCATGGAAGTCACACAAAATATTAAATATGACTCTAATAATAGCACCACAATTTCATTCACCAATGTTATGCAACATATATTTGTATTTTAAGTTAATCTCTTGTTTGAAAATCAGATTACTTTCTGTGGGCGACAAAACTTTTGCCTTGCCAAATCTGACCCTTCTGTGTTCATTAAATGATCAATATTTCAGCATTGATGTCAATTACTTTTCTTAACCTAAACCAAATTTCGGAGGGTTTCAGCTTTCAAAAGAGTAATTTATACAACCAATGGATGAATTTAACGGTTATAAGCTTTTAATTACACAACATGGGTAAGCAACATAACTGTTGTCAGGGAGTGTATATATATATATATATATATATATATATACATGCTGGGTTGGTGGCGGAGGTGGGGTTGAAGCTGGTCCAGTAAAGGGCCCTGAAATCCCTAGTGGCAGCCTTGCCTTGCTGATGCAAATGTTTTTGAAAGCTGAAAAAACTAGTTTTAGAACTAGTATTCTACTACCAAGTGTTATTACATAACTAAGCTTTCCAGCAGATTCTGATTGCCTCCTATTAGCTTCAATACTTTACATGAAAGATTAGTGGATCTGATCCATGATGGATCAAAATGGAGTCAAATTTCCTAAAATGTGCAGCTTCACACATATTCAATTATTTTGATATTTGATTACCAGTTTGCAAAAAAAAAAATACTTTTCCAACACCATTTGCCACAAAGCAATAGCATCAGAATGATGGCCAACAACATTTTGCCTTGCTTGCCATGCGGAGCTCCATGATGCTGTACAGCTCTGACATCTTACAGACTATAATATTTTATACACTGATGAACAGTACCTGGGCCATCACATATCAGCAGATCCCAGTGGAGCACATTATGTTTGGCAGAGTTGTTTTCCATCTCTAGAGTCATTAGGCAAGTTTAAGCTTCCTGTAGAGTGTAATCTCTTACGGTCAGTGAGATTCTCTCTTTTTATCTTCTCTGTCATATGTATTTTCCAACTAATAACAAGCTTTTCATTATTGAGATTAAAGTGAATGTATTCACCACAAATCAATTTTTAGGGAAAATTTGGCAAATTAGAATATAAAACATCCATTCACCTCCAATTTACACATCTATTTAGGGTCTTACCAATAAATACTCATATCATATATCTACAGAAGGAATAACCAAGAACATAAGGCCAAGAAGCACCACTAGCAAAAAAGAAAAAGACAGGGTAATCACATGCCATGAGACGATTCTGGATGCTGTCCAAAGGAAACCGCGGGCGGTGCTCACTTGTATTCCCACATGGAAGGGACAGTCCGTTCAAGAGTTCAACAAAGATAGTGGCCCTCATCCAGGTGAAAGTAAAAGAAATTTTACTGTAGCTCTTGTTAAAAGCAAACACAGGATAGAAAGGTGTTCAGGGGAGAAGGCGTGCCAGGAAGGGGCAGGACCTCAGCTGTTTTGCACTAATTGCACTTATACAGGTATGGACCTGTAGAAGCGCAATCAGCGTGAAAGAACTGTAGTTCCACCCCTTCCACCACTTCCAGACACGCCCTCTCCCCTGAACACCTTTCTATCCTGTGTTTGCTTTTAACAAGAGCTACAATAAAATTAATTTTACTTTCACCTGGACAAGTGCCACTATCTTCATTGAACGCATATCATATATTTACGGTTTCTGGATTGGCAAGGTGGAAAAAAACCCTAGACTTTTTCCAAGCTTGTTAAGGAGAAATTGTAGTAAACAGACAGCTACTTTATCTCTATCTAGGGAGGATATACACCAGAGCAGATTCTGCATATTTTTTATGATGTTAGTGACTTAGCTAGGCTTAAAGGTAACCTGTCACCTTCAAAAAGCCACCTAACCTATAAAAACATGACCCTGCATCATCCTATGACCATTCTCACAATCCTTTTGTCTGCTAAATGCTGGCTGTAAAAGTACTAAAAAACTTTCTTATACTTACTCATTATCCATTATAATGAGTAGGGACCATATTCCTTAGCCATCAGATCATGTTGATTTGCTGCCTCCTCATCAGAAGATCACACCCTAATGGACTTGATCTTGTATTCATATTCTAGGCAGGCCCTCCATGCTTTGCACGTCGCTGTCTGGGCATGTAATGATGCAAATCGTTTCATTACCGGTTTGGGTGACGTCAGTACACCCACTGCCGCTCGTCCGGCTTCAAGCACGCAAGCACAATGCGGTGCTTGAAGCCGGACAAGCGGCGTGGGTGTACTGACATCACCCAAACCGGAAACTACGCAATTCGCGTCATTACATGCCCAGACAGCGACATGCAAAGCATGCAGGGCCTGCCTAGAATATGAATACAAGATCACGTCCATTGGGGCGTGATCTTCTCATGAGGAGGCAGCAAATCAACATGCCCTAATGGCTAAGGAATATGGTCCCTACTCATTTTAATGGATAATGAGTAAATATAAAAACGTTTTTTAGTACTTTTACAGCCAGCATTTAGCAGACAAAAGGATTGTGAGAATGGTCATAGGATGATGCAGGGACATGTTTTTATAGGTTAGGTGGCTTTTTGGAGGTAACAGGTTCCTTTTAAAGCATAACTGATGTTTTAATTTTTATTTCATAAATCAATAGTGTACATGAAAATAGGCAGCTTTGTAATATATCACATCAGAGAAATTTGCTTCTTTCTCCTCCTGAACTGATCCTGATCCTGATCGACTATCAATGTAGATAGAAGAGGCCTCTCATTTTTGCATGGAATCTTATAAAACCCAACCGTCATCTCTTATCGAGGTAATATAAAAATCAGTAGAATCACTAAAAGAAAATATCTTTGGCACTTACTCTTCTGTGGCTTTGCAGTAGAGGGTGTTCCCACGGAACCTCAGATCAACGGCAAGCCACTCTGGATGTGCAGCCGGTTATGAGACTCTGGGTGCCAGCAAGTGCAGGAGGAGGAAAAAAGCGACACTCCTCGTCTTCGTCTTATTCAAGCGTTTATTATAAGTTAAAAGTACAACATTAGGGAGGCACTGGATGTAGGGAGCAACAGACTGTTTTGCGACACCTTGAGCTTCAACCGACTCCATCAATATAAAAATCTGTATTTACTGAAGACAGATATTACCCAGGAATTTCACAATTTAGAGAGTGAATCATCAATCCAGGAGGAGAAAGAAGCAAATTTGTCTGGTAAGATATATTACAAAGTTGCTTGTTTAGAGGTGTACTATTAATTTATGAAATATAAATGACAGTCACATTTTATGTGTATGGACTGGATATGCTCCCTGATGATATCAGCCGCCTGCCACATGATTCCAATTGTGTCCTCTCTTCACTTGCTCTCAATAGAAGAGATAAATGAACTTTTTCAAATTAAGATTTGCCGCTTTTCCTAGTTGTTTCCCAAAATTTGATTTGCCGTGAATCGATCAGCTGCAAATCACAAATATTACAGAGCATCCATGTGCCCTGAAAAGATGTCTCTCCGATCCCTTTTCGGGTTTTTCAATGCAAAAACATCCTTAAGTCAAAGTGACCTCATCATATTAACCTCTTCAAGATGCGTCCAATTTTTGTTTTTGTTTTTTCTTTCCTTCTTCCAAGATATTTTGCTAGCCACATAGATACGGTATATCAGGATTGTTGTTCACAGGAAAAGTTGTACTTTTGAATGAAACCATATTTTTTTATCACATAGTGTATAGAAAAATAGCAAAAAAATTCCACATGGAAGAAATTGTGAAAAAAAACACAATTCTGACAGCGTTTTGGTAATTGTTTATATGGTGTAAATTTTGGTAAAAATGACCTCACAATATAATTCTCGTCATCAATGTGATTATTGATTACAGAAATATCAAACAAATTCTCTTCATCAATATGATTATTGATTACAGAAATACCAAACAAATAAACTTAATTTGATGTTCTTGAATGTTTTTTGTTTACAGTGTTTCCCGATCTTGTTAATTATTTTTATATCTTGGTAGATCTGACTTTTGATGCCACATATGTGTATTGTTTTTACTTTTTCATTATCTTTATTTTTAATGTGGCAAAAGGGGTGATTTGAACTTTAATGTTTTGGGAGATCTTAAAGCTTTTTATAACTTTTTACTGTTTTTAACATTTTGTTAGGGGACTATAACCTGTGATCTTCTGATTGCCTGTGCCATTCATAGTAATGCCATAGAATTGCTGTACATAGCAAAAATCACAGTCTTCTTTGTAACTTTTCCACAGCAGGGGCTGGCTGGCAAAAATCAGCCAGGAGGGCAAGCATACAGCAGTGGCCCATGAGCAGTGAGCTTCAAGGACAGAGCCAGGGCCGCAGCATCTAGTAGACAAGTTGAGCCTTCTGCTCAGGCGGCAAGGAGACAGGGGGGCAGCACCCTGCACATAGCAGCTTCCTGCCTGCTGCCTGCTGCCTGTTGCTTTCTGCTGCCTACCTCCACAACGCCGCCATGCCTGCACTGATAGTGTCCCCCCGCACTTCTATCCTACTGTACTGATAGCAAACCACACCCCCCGCTCTCTACTCCCACCGCCGGACTGACAGCATCTTCACCCCGCCCGCTCTTCACTCCCGCCGGACTGACAGCATCCCTTCCCCCCATCCCCTGCTCTTCACTCCCACCGGACTGATAGCACCAACTCCAACCCACCCCTGCTCTTTGCCTCAGGCATCAGGGAGGTTTAGTTCACCCTGGCCAGATCAAAATTTCAAAGAAGAGCTGCTATGATAAGCACAGAGGTCTCTAGCAGACACCCTGCTATCATAGCAATCCATCAGCGACCCATGATCATGTCACCGGCACGCCAATGGACACTTAAAGTGTTATGCCCTTATGATTGTATATAAATAAAATTATTATTATTATTATTATTATTATTTCAGTGCAAATAAAAGAAATGTACAGACTTTGTCTCTAGGATGGGACCTTGGGACCAATAGGCGTAGGGCTCTGTGCGCTCTATCCAGTTCAATGCAAGCTCCTGAAGGGCAGCCTATCAGATCATTGAAAATGGAAAAGGGAACAGCATAATGTCTGCCACGTCAATTAGAATGCGGGTCCTTTGCTCGACTTTGGCCCGGGTTATCTGTAAGGGCAGCAGCCGTATTACAACCCTCCGGGTGTCTCGAATCTCCGGACGTCTCTATCTGCCTTCCGCCATGCTGCCTCGATTACTGTTGTTCTTTCCTGGCTGGGTTCCTCCACTGGTACGTTCCGTAGGCCCTCTGGGATCACTTCAGGTCTCTCAACTGCATCTCTGTCCTCGGCGTCCTCTTCTTCCGTCCGGATGTACTGTAATCGTAATGGCGACTGCTTCGCATCCAGTTTCTTGTCCCACCTTTCTGGGGCAACGACTTCCTCTTCAGCTCCTGCCAACTTCTCATTGGTAAGTGCACTTGGGGGTGGAGGCTCCTCCTTGGATTGATGGCTGGCTCCTCTGGAGTTAAGGGGAGCCAGGGCGGTACTTTCTTTTCCCGCTTTGGACAGGGCCGGCCCACGATGGGGGTCTGGGCATGCCTCCTCTGTACATGGCTTCAGGCTTCCATGGCCGCCATTAAGCCCAGATTTGGCGGGAAAGGTCCAGAACACGAATCTTAGGCACACGGAGTCCTGTTCTTTTGGACCGGTCCATCCTATTCGTGATGCCAAGTTGTGGAGCCCACTGGGACGGGGTACTCGGTACCGGACCAGGGTACTGCTGGGGATGTCATGGAGATCCTGGTCCGGACTGTGTCCCGGATTCTCACAAGTAAAAGGGGATTTGTACAATGAATGAAGTTTGTCATGACGCCACCCATGGGTTGGGGTCAGTAATGGGACCACCGCTGCAGCGCTGCTCTTCCAGGAGGATGGCGGGATGGACGAGCTGCAGCCAGATGGATAAGCCCGCCGCGGGTCAGGCTGCTCCTGAGAGGATAAAAGGTATGCATAGTTCAATATACCTGGAATCAAACACAGACACTCAGGCAGGGTTCACCGGGTTTACTTGTCAGCTCTTCAAACAATTCACAGCAGTTCACAGTGCAGTTCTTAACTCAGTTCACATTCAGTTAACTCCGGTAACACTGAGCCCACTGCAGCCAGGCTGTCACTCTGAGACCCCTCACTCCTTCTAAGTCCTTCCAGGCTGTTGTTTATCTCTCTGTTGTCTCCCCGGTTGTATGGTGGCAGCTCGGCCCTTGAGGGTCCTCATGGTTGCTGCTGTGCCTTCAACCCTTGTTGTGGGAACTCCAACCTGGAGTTAAAGCTCCCCGTCGGTGTGTCTGGGAAGCCGGGTAAATCATTGGTTCCCTCCAGAGCCGACACTCTGCTGTGTGCCTAGCCTGCAGTAACCCTCTCTTGCAAGGCATTACCAAACTCCATCTAACCCGTGTGACTCTAGTCCAAACTAGGGAAAACTACTCCACCGGTAGTTGGTTGGTGCTGCCGTGTTCCTCGGACCCAGTACTGCTGGTCCGGTCTCTTTCCTCACACTCCCCTGGGATGCCGGCTATGGACGAGCTTTTTCTCCATGGTTTCTGTGACTCTGTGTATTCTGCATCTCCATGAAGTCCAACCCCACCGGGATGTGTGTCTATCTTTCTGATGTCTTTGCTGCTCGCTCACTATGGCCTACTAACTCCTTCCTCCTCTTTCCTCTACTTGTGCTTTCTGTCACCTGATCTACATTCTTTCCACCCACTTTCCTCTAAACCCACCACCCTTTGTCCGCCTAGAGTCCCGGGCTCCGGGTTGGGTGCTGCCTCTAGTGGGTGTGTGCTGTGAGGGTGTTTGATGCACAAACCGTCTATCTTCCTACCTGGCTGATGTTCCCTATGTGGCCACCCTGGTCGCAGGGGCGCCACATCTCCCTGTGTGCACTGTCTCTCGCTATGACTCTGCCTCCCCCTGTGCCTCTGCCTCACTGTGCCTTCTCCCTTCCCTGTACCCCTGCCTCCTCTGTGCCTTCTCGCCTTCCATATGCCTGCCTCCCATCACTGAGCCACCATACAGTGCTAACCACTGAGTCACCGTATAAAGTGCTAACCGCTGAGCCACCATATAAAGGGCTAACCACTGAGCCACCATATACAGTGCTAACCACTGAGCCACCATACAGTGCTAACCACAGAGCCACCATACAGTGCTAACCACTGAGCCACCATACAGTGCTAACCACTGAGCCACCATACAATGCAAATCACTGAGCCACCATATACAGTGCTAATTAATGAGCCACCGTATACCGTGCTAACCACTGAGCCACCATAGAGTGCTAACCACTGAGCCACCATACAATGCAAATCACTGAGCCACCATATACAGTGCTAATTAATGAGCCACCGTATACAGTGCTAACCACTGAGCCACCGTATACAATGCTAATCACTGAGTCACCATACAGTGCTCACCACTGAGCCACCATACAGTGCTAACCACTGAGCCACCATACAGTGCTAACCACTGAGCCACCATACAATGCAAATCACTGAGCCACCATATACAGTGCTAATTAATGAGCCACCGTATACCGTGCTAACCACTGAGCCACCATAGAGTGCTAACCACTGAGCCACCATACAATGCAAATCACTGAGCCACCATATACAGTGCTAATTAATGAGCCACCGTATACCGTGCTAACCACTGAGTCACCAAACAGTGGTGACCACTGAGCCACCATATACAGTGCTAACGACTGAGCCACCGTATACAGTGCTAACCACTGAGCCACCGTATACAATGCTAATCACTGAGCCACCATACAGTGCTCACCACTGAGCCACCATACAGTGCTAACCACTGAGCCACCATATACATTGCTAACCACTGAACCACCACACACTCACACGTAATCCTGTAATCTTGCAGTGGAGCGGTGTGATGTGTCACGCCGCCGCCATCTTTGTATACCTGAGTGTCAAAAGATGGCGGCCATGTAAGTGTGCATGTGTGTATATGTGTATGTGTGTCCCTGCCATGTCACGTGAGCCACAGTGTGTGTGTGTGTATGTCTATGATCCCACACAATTCATGTGTATATGTGTGTGTGTGTGTCCAGTGCATGTGAAAATATGTGTGTATATGTGAAGGTATATGTCAAGTGACTGGTCGTGCGTGTCTGTATGTTTGTATATGTGTATGTCCCCGGTGCGTGTGTATGTGTGTATATATGTGTTTATGTGTGAGGTGACCCGATGCATGTGTATATGTGTATGTATGTGTATGACGTGAGGCGGTGCATGTCTATGTATATGTGTATAACATGACTCAACACATGTGTATATATGTATTTGTTTGTGTGTATGTACATGTGTTTATATGTATATGACGTGACATTGTGGGTCATGTCATAGACGTACACATGTACACACACGTAGACACATGTATACACACATGCATGCAGAGACACAGGCATGTACAGACACACATGTACACACATACAAACACATGTATACACATGTGTACAGAGTCACACAAACATGACACACACCCGTATACACACACATATACAAACACACACGTACACAAGTATACAGACACACACACATGTATACAGTCACACATGTAGACACACACATGTACACAGACAAACACACATGTATACACACACATGTATACAGACACACAAGTACACACACACGTATACAGACACACATGTACAGAAACACAGACAGATATACGGACATATGTGTACACATATGTACACAGACACACATTTATACAGACACACATGTACACACACAGGTATACGCACACATGTATACAGACACAAACACAGGTATACACACACTTGTATACAGACACACATGTACACACATACATGTATATATACACATGTACACACACATGTATAGACACACATATGTACACATGTATACAGACACACGTATACAGACACAGACATGTACACACAGGTATATGCACACATGTGCAGAGACACACACATGTACACACATACAGACACACTCACATGTACACACAGGTATACACACATGTATACAGACACACCCACACATGTATACATGTCTAGAGGCACCCACATGTAAACATGCATACACTCATACATACATACACATATATAGACACACACACACACGTGTCAGCCTCCCCCTCCACCTCCTCATCGCCGCTGTCTTCTCACCGGCACCTGGTGGTCACATTGGTGGTGTGAGTAGCCCAGGAAGACAAACAGCAGGTCAAGTGACTGGGCGGTCTGATGTGACTTAACACAGAGCCAGTCACATGATCTGCTCATTGTCTTCCTGGAGCTATTCACAGCACCAATGAGACCACCAGGTGCGGTGAGAAGACAGCGGCGAGGAGGGGGAGGATGGAGTGGGGGGAGGGAGGACGGAGCGGGAGGGGAGGATGGAGCGGTGGGGAGGAGACAGCGGTGGAGAGGAGGACGAAGCGGCGGGTGGAAGAGGACGGAGCAAGGGGGAAGGAGGATGGAGGATGGAGAAACGGGGGGAGCAGGACGGAGGATGGAGCGACACAGGCAGGGGGAGGACGGGCAGGAACTGCGCCTGTCGCTGTCTATGTGTAACGGAAATTCCACGTCACTGATTGGTCACGACCGGGCAGGGCGTGACCAATCAGCAATGCCGGATTTCCGTTACAGAAAGAAGCGATAAGGCAATTATATAGTAGATATATGTGTAGGTGTGTTACGTGACCCGCAGCATGCGTATATGTGTATGAAGTCAACCGCTGCATTTGTATGTGTATATGTAAATATGTGTGTAAATATGTGTGTATGACATGACTCGCCGCATGTGTATATATATAAATATACACACATGTGTATATGTGTGTGTGTCCCCACCATGTGTGTATACATTTTGTATATGTAGAACTGCTGCAACACGTGACCCGTGTGTGCATGTACATATGTATGTATATATATATATATATATATATATATATATATATATATACATACACGTGGGTATATGTATATGTCCCCGCTGTGTGTGTGTATATGTATGTGGGTCCTGTATGTATATATGTGTGTCTGTGTGTATATGTGTACATCTCCGCCGTGTCATGTGACCCGACGCATGTATGTATATGTCTGTGTATGTCCCTTCTCTGTGTGTGTGTATATATGTGTGTGTGATGTGACCCGGCGCATGTGTGTATATAGGTATGATGTGAGCCGCTACGTCACGTGACACACACACATATATACACATACACATGGTTGATCACTCATATACACGCAAACATATAAACATATACACAGACTCATACACACACAGTCATACACATAAACACAGAAACACATCCACAAACACACACTCACCGAACCCCCCTACCGCTCGATGTTTACCAGTGCAGGAGCTAGGTTACTGCCGTAGGCTGAAGAGGCTGTGTTACAGCCACAGGCTTAAGGACTTGAGTGACACGGAGGTCACGTGACACCGCCCCATCATGTAATCTCGCCGAGCAACAACAACTTCTTCAGCATTACAGCGCTAACCCAGCTCCTGCAGTGGTAAGCACTGCACGGCAGAGCCGGGGTGGGGGGGCCGAGCGGCAGAGCTGGGGGGTAAACCTAGCAGCGGGGACAGGGGAAGGGGGTATGAGCGGTTGAGCTGGTGGGGGCTCCGAGCGGAGGTGAGGAGACCAGCGGCAGGGGGAGGCTGGGTGGACTGCTGAGAGCAGCAGGGGAGGATGAAGTGGCGGGTGGAGGAGGACGGAGGATGGAGCAAGGGGGGAGGAGGACGGAGCAACGGAGGAGGAGGACAGAGCGGCACAGGCAGGGGGAGGACGGGCAAGGACTGTGTCTGTCGCTATCTCTGTGTAAAGGAGAGAGAGAGACAGTTTCAGCTTGGAATTTTCACTGCACGCCTCTGTTTTGCATACTGCGTGCTCATTGGTGGGCGCCGCTGGCACCCACCAATGAGCACCCTAGCGCTGGAGCGCGATTTCTGTGACAGAGAACATTAGGAGATTATATAGTAGATATGGATTGCAAAAGTGGTTTTCACTTGATTAATTTTAAGTTGATTTATTCATGATATTGAAAATAAACTGTAAAGAGTAAAATGAGCACATAGAATATTAACCTCTCTTATTAATTTATAGGATTTTTTTTATTGCCTCCTTTATACTTTTAACGCAAAAAGAATGTATTGTGCTCACAGGTTACACATCCTACGTATTACAATAGATTTAGAACTTTATGTTACAGAAAGAAGGCTTCATGGAAAGTGCAACTTCTCATCCCCTCACCTTCACAGAACCTAGAAAAGCATGATGACGACACTCTGGTCATTCTTCTTGATGAAGATTATGGTGAGTCGGGTCATTTGCAGTCATTGTGATATGACCTAACAATACCCCTATGACTCATGGAGTGAAACCAGGTAAAATGGATATAAACGCAGTAAGAATTTTATGGAAGCATAAAGTAATATATGGCAATTAGAGCTATGTCAATTCCTAAGCAGCAATGTACACAGTGAAAAGGTTTGTAACAGGTTTATTAAACCTAGAACCATGTAGCAAAATCAATCTTTGGAAATTTTAGTAGTATTTCTTCCCCGCCCCTCAATATTCTAGTTATATGATGTTTGAGGAAATGATGCCAGGTGAAACGTCCAATATCTCAAAGGACAGAAAATATTGTAAATAGAAGGTCCCTAACCTTTTTGACCTTGAGAGTCACATTCAGCTCTGAAAGAGGATCATAAACCATATCCAACTCCAGCCCCTCTCACAGTAGAGATACCAGAGCCCCCAATACTGGTATTATGGCAGCTAAAGCATATCCACAGAATCACTAGGGTTCCCACAACACTCCCATTCAGTTCTCTTTTTCTATGTGGGACTAGACACAAAAGTCACCATCTTGAGACTTCCTCTTCATACCTGTTTGCTAGACCTGGTGTTTATGCACCAAGCTTAATTATAATTTCAAGCCACTCATCAAGGGCCTGCGAGCTACATAACGCTTCTGAGTCATAGGTTGGAGAGTCCTGCTCTAAATGATAGATTTAATGGCATTATGGATATATTTATTACTATTTCCTAATAGCTCTCCTAATTATACTTTAAACTAGTAAAAAGGCCCGATGCAATTGCATCGGGAGCGCGGTGAAATGAATTGTGTGTATACAGGCGGGTGAGTGGCTAGCAGAGTATACATGGGGCTCTGTGGGTAGCAGACTATACAGGCGGCTCTGTGGGTAGCAGAGTATACAGGCGGGTTTGTGGTTAGCAGATTATACAGGCGGCTCTGTGGGTAGCAGAGTATAGAGAAGGCTCTGTGGGTAGCAGAGTATAGAGGCGGCTGTGTGGGTAGCAGAATATAGAAACGGCTCTGTGGGTAGCAGAGAATACAGGCGGGTTTGTGGGTAGGAGAGTATACAGGCGGCTCTGTGGGTAGCAGAGTATACAGGCGGCTCAGTGGGTAGCAGAGTATAGAGGCGGCTCTGTGGGTAGCAGAGTATTGAGGCAGCTCTGTGGGTAGCAGAGTATACAGGCGGCTGTGTGGGTAGGAGAGTATACAGGCGGCTCTGTGGGTGTCAGAGTATAGAGGGGGCTCTGTGGATAGCAGAGTATGATGTGGCGGGAGGCTGGAGGAGTGAGGGGAGCAGAGGCTGGAGGGGTGAGGAGAGCAGAGGCTGGAGTGGTGAGGAGAGGTCCAGCTGGAGGGGTGAGGAGAGGTCTGGCTGGAGGGGTGAGGAGAGATGCGGCTGGAGGGTGACATCACCGCTCGGCGGCAGGACGTGGGTGCGTGCTGGGGCTGATCGCAGCCCCAGTCACACGGCATTGTCCTCTGCGGCGGATTGGGTGATGCAGAGAGGGATCAGTTCTTGCCCTCAGGTCACACATGTGACCTGAGCGGAAGGAGCGGATTGGGCGGTGTGTGGTAAAGACAGGACGGTCATCCGATTGGTCTAGGACGCCAAGTCCTGGGCAATGGGATGGGCGTCCTGTGTGTACAACACAGCGCCCAATCTGCTTGCAGGGGCAGGCAATGGGAGTGAGCGGGGCGTGTCAGGCTTTGCAGGCTGACACGGTCCGCTCACTCCCATTGGCTGTTGCCGGCCACAGGACGACGTCCCTGGCTCCCAGCACTCGGCCACAGCCCGTAGACCGCTACTCCACCACCATGGCGACATTGAGAGGCCAGCGGTGAGAGAGTGGCGAGGGGCGGAAGGCTCCGGCGGCATCCGGGCAGCATGGACCTCGCGGAGGGCGCGAGGGCGGTGGGGATGGAGTGGGGCCGACGGTTGGCAGGATGGCAGCGGTGTCAGGTAGTGCGGCTGAGGATGGAGGAGGGTGAGAGGCTGGAGGAGGCTGTGAGGCTGGAGGAGGCTGTGAGGATGGGGAGGCTGTGAGGCTGGAGGAGGATGTGAGGCTGGAGGAGGCTGTGAGGATGGGGATGCTGTGAGGCTGGAGGAGGCTGTGAGGCTGTAGGAGGCTGTGAGGATAGGGAGGCTGTGAGGCTGGAGGAGGCTGTGAGGCTGGAGGAGGCTGTGAGGATGGGGAGGCTGTGAGGCTGGAGGAGGCTGTGAGGCTGGAGGAGGCTGTGAGGATGGGGAGGCTATGAGGCTGGAGGAGGATGTGAGGCTGGAGGAGACTGTGAGGCTGGAGGAGGCAGTGAGGATGGGGAGGCTGTGAGGCTAGAGGAGGCTGTGAGGCTGGAGGAGGCTGTGAGGATGGGGAGGCTGTGAGGCTGGAGGAGGATGTGAGGATGGAGGAGGCTGTGAGGCTGGAGGAGGCTGTGAGGCTGGAGGAGGCTGTGAGGATGGGGAGGCTGTGAGGCTGGAGGAGGATGTGAGGCTGGAGGAGGCTGTGAGGCTGGAGGAGGCTGTGAGGATGGAGAGGCTGTGAGGCTGGAGGAGGCTGTGAGGCTGGAGGAGGATGTGAGGCTGGAGGAGGCTGTGAGGCTGGAGGAAGCAGTGAGGCTGGAGGAGGCAGTGAGGCTGGAGGAGGCAGTGAGGCTGGAGGAGGCTGTGAGGCTGGAGGAGGCTGTGAGGCTGGAGGAGGCTGTGAGGATGGGGAGGCTGTGAGGCTGGAGGAGGATGTGAGGCTGGAGGAGGCTGTGAGGCTGTGAGGATGGGGAGGCTGTGAGGCTGGAGGAGGCTGTGAGGCTGGAGGAGGATGTGAGGCTGGAGGAGGCTGTGAGGATGGGGAGGCTGTGAGGCTGGAGGAGGCTGTGAGGCTGGAGGAGGCTGTGAGGATGGGGAGGCTGTGAGGCTGTAGGAGGCTGTGAGGCTGGAGGAGGCTGTGAGGATGGGGAGGCTGTGAGGCTGGAGGAGGCTGTGAGGCTGGAGGAGGCTGTGAGGCTGGGGAGGCTGTGAGGCTGGAGGAGGATGTGAGGCTGGAGGAGGCTGTGAGGCTGGAGGAGGCAGTGAGGATGGGGAGGCTGTGAGGCTGAGGAGGGTGTGAGGCTGGAGGAGGGTGTGAGGCTGGAGGAGGTGTGAGGCTGGAGGAGGCTGTGAGGATGGGGAGGCTGTGAGGCTGGAGGAGGCTGTGAGGCTGGATGAGGCTATGAGGCTGAAGGAGGGTGTGAGGATGGGGAGGCTGTGAGGCTGGAGGAGGCTGTGAGGCTGGAGGAGGCTGTGAGGCTGGGGAGGCTGTGAGGCTGGAGGAGGCTGTGAGGCTGGAGGAGGCAGTGAGGATGGGGAGGCTGTGAGGCTGGAGGAGGCTGTGAGGATGGGGAGGCTGTGAGGCTGGAGGAGGCTGTGAGGCTGGAGGAGGCAGTGAGGATGGGGAGGCTGTGAGGCTGGAGGAGGCTGTGAGACTGGAGGAGGCTGTGAGGCTGGAGGAGGCTGTGAGGATGGGGAGGCTGTGAGGCTGGAGGAGGATGTGAGGCTGGAGGAGGCTGTGAGGCTGAAGGAGGCTGTGAGGATGGGGAGGCTGTGAGGCTGGAGGAGGCTGTGAGGCTGGAGGAGGATGTGAGGCTGGAGGAGGCTGTGAGGATGGGGAGGCTGTGAGGCTGGAGGAGGCTGTGAGGCTGGAGGAGGCTGTGAGGATGGGGAGGCTGTGAGGCTGGAGGAGGCTGTGAGGCTGGAGGAGGCTGTGAGGATGGGGAGGCTGTGAGGCTGGAGGAGGCTGTGAGGCTGGAGGAGGCTGTGAGGCTGGGGAGGCTGTGAGGCTGGAGGAGGATGTGAGGCTGGAGGAGGCTGTGAGGCTGGAGGAGGCAGTGAGGATGGGGAGGCTGTGAGGCTGGAGGAGAGTGTGAGGCTGGAGGAGGGTGTGAGGCTGGAGGAGGGTGTGAGGCTGGAGGAGGCTGTGAGGATGGGGAGGCTGTGAGGCTGGAGGAGGCTGTGAGGCTGGAGGAGGCTATGAGGCTGAAGGAGGGTGTGAGGATGGGGAGGCTGTGAGGCTGGAGGAGGCTGTGAGGCTGGGGAGGCTGTGAGGCTGGAGGAGGCTGTGAGGCTGGAGGAGGCAGTGAGGATGGGGAGGCTGTGAGGCTGGAGGAGGCTGTGAGGATGGGGAGGCTGTGAGGCTGGAGGAGGCTGTGAGGCTGGGGAGGCTGTGAGGCTGGAGGAGACTGTGAGGCTGGAGGAGGCAGTGAGGATGGGGAGGCTGTGAGGCTGGAGGAGGCTGTGAGGCTGGAGGAGGGTGTGAGGCTGGAGGAGGGTGTGAGGATGGGGAGGCTGTGAGGCTGTGAGGATGGGGAGGCTGTGAGACTGGAGGAGGGTGTGAGGCTGGAGGAGGCTGTGAGGATGGGGAGGCTGTGAGACTGGAGGAGGCTGTGAGGCTGGAGGAGGCTGTGAGGATGGGGAGGCTGTGAGGCTGGAGGAGGGTGTGAGGCTGGAGGAGGCTGTGAAGATGGGGAGGCTGTGAGGCTGGAGGAGGCTGTAGGAGGCTGTGAGGATGGGAGGCTGTGAGGCTGGAGGAGACTGTGAGGCTGGAGGAGACTGAGGCTGGAGGGAGGCAGTGAGGATGGGGAAGCTGTGAGGCTGGAGGAGACATTTACTGTACTGAGAAAATATCGTTTGTTCCCAATACAATTTGTAGGATATCATCAATCTGATACAAGAAAATTGTTTAGTAATGCTTTTGCAAAATTGATGGTAAAGCCAGTAGGAATTCAGACTATTACCTAGGACAGTGGGGATGAACTGCCATCTTTATAATCTTACCATTTATAGTGTACATATTTCTGTTATTTAATTTAATATGTTGACCAGGCTGAAAACACTACAGAAACAGATCATAAAATACATTTGCAGTGTAATATGTAAATCTGTTGATGGTACAATATGGTATACAATATTTTATGCAATTGTGTGCTGAAGTCTAAAGTGTCACAGTTAGACAATATGTCCACTGCAGGGTACGATGAAAAAGGAAGCGGAGAATGGAGACACCTTCTGACACTGGGTGGTAATAATGTTACGAGTTAGTAGGAATGACTGGGGGACCGGGTTTCCTGGACTGACCCTCAGACTAGAGAGGCCCTAGCCTTCTCTTATCCCAGAGATACTTGAAAGTTGTAGCCCAACTCCAAGGCTACAATATACATGACTCCTAGACAGCAGATCTCCATAAGCAATAGGAGAGCTCCACATGTGGTATCCTCATGTGGGGTGTTGCAAGGGTTGTGCTCCCGGGAGCCTGTAATGTGCCTCACAGTGGCCAATCTCACTGTTATGTTGGATCCCCTTCAAATTGCACACACACACAAAGTCCCCCAATAAAATGGAATGTGATGGTGGGATAGCTGTTTGTGTAGTTAATCTCCCATCATAAAGGCACACATTGGACTTGGAAATGAAAAGTCTCTTTACTGGCTGTAATGGGTAGATAGCTATTTACAGATGGTAGGTAATAGGAGGACAGTGAGTTTGCACTTACAGTTAAACATTGACCCAGACATGCAGACCACTGAAGGAAGCTTCTCAACAAATCCTAGTTCAGATTTTCCTTCTTGTAATTCTATATGCATTTCTTATGCTGAGCTGCACTTCTCTGGAGCATACTTTTTCCTTTCCTAAGGATAATATCTATATTCCCACATGGCTGCCATGAGCTCTCTCAGTCCATTCCTCCCCTTCCTCGACTCACTATTCCACATTGCAGCTGGGAGTTTTTACCTCCCCCTCGGCATATGACTATTACAGCTCAGTCATAACTTTATCCTGCAAGCAGAGCTGGCAGAAACCCCCACAATGGCAGGGGGTTGATTAGCCCTTTCAGTGCTGCCTGTCAGCTGGTCTTACCATATACAATATACACAGAAATCACAGTATTTGCACGTAACACAATGGCCCATTTCTGGGATACCCCCCTCACCAGGGTGATCTTGAATAGAATAAACTTTAAAACAATGTCATGTGATGGGTCATGTGAGTATTTAAAGGGTAATGGAAATGGTAAGCAAAACCACATCACCTGACCAGCAGCATCAGAGAAAGATATTAACCCTTGCAGGTCCAAAGTAAATTAACCTGTTTAATAAACACCACAGACTCCTTAGCAGTAACTCGTGACACCAAGCTTCAGAAAACACATTGGAAAATGTTCCATAAACAACACTCTGTATGTAGTATTTTTGATAACATGTTTATGTGTATTTAAAGGGGTATTCCCATCTACAAGATACTATCCTATTGTGTAGGTTGTGTATTAATAATAATATTAGGAAATACCTCCAATTAGAGATATAGTATATTTTCTCCTGATTACATATTCATGTGCAGGGCAATACGGCTTAGGTATTCATGGTTACGACCACCCATAAAGGGACAGTAATTTAGATAGTTGCTCGGGGTCGTAACCATGAATACCTAAGCTACTCTAATTGCACTACACATAAATTAAGCGACATATCTAATCAGAAGAATTATACTACATTTCTGGAGGTATTTGCTAGTAATGTTATTACACCTACTATATATTGGAATAGGATCTTGAAGAACGGAATGCCCCTTTAACCTTTTTACAACACATGATGTACTGGGTACGTCATGTGTCGGCTCCATATCTTTGATGTGAGCTCCGGCGCTGAGCTCACATCTTTACCTCCACCATGCTTGACAGATGGCATCAGGCACTCTTCCAGCATCTTTTCAGTTGCTCTGCATCTCACAAATGTTCTTCTGTGTGATCCAAACACCACAAACTTTGATTCGTCAGTCCATAAAACGTCTGTTCCAATCTTCCTCTGTCCAATGTCTGTGTTGTTTTGCCCATATTAATCTTTCCCTTTTATTGGCCAGTTTCAGATATGGCTTTTTCTTTGCCACCCTGCTCTGAAGACCAGCATCCCAGAGTCGCCTCTTCACTGTAGACATTGACACTGGCATTTTGTGATTACTATTTAATTAAGCTGCCAGTTGAGGAGCTTTGAGGCGTCGATTTCTCAAACTAGAGACCTAGAGACTTTAATGTACTTGTCTTGTTGCTCAGTTTTGCAGTGGGGCCTCCTACTCCTCTTTCTTCTCTGGTTAGAGCTTGTTCATGCTCTCCTCTGAAGGGAGTAGTACACACCGTCGTAGGAAATCTTCAGTTTCTTGGCAAATCATCGCATTCATTTCTAAGAACAAGAATAGACTGTCGAGTTTTACATGAAAGTTCTCTTTTTCTGGCCATTTTGAGAGTTTCATAGAACAAACAATGCTTCAGATTCTCAACTAACTCAAAGAAAGGTCAATTTTATAGCTTCTCTAATCAGCCAAACCTTTTTCAGCTGTGTTAACATACTTGTGCAAGGGTTTTCTAGGATTTTCTGAACATCTATTAGCCTTCTTACACAGTTAGCAAACACAAAGTACCATTAAAAAACTGGAGTGGTGGTTGTTGGAAATGGGCCTCTATACACCCATGTGAATATTGCATAAAAAAACAGATGTTTGCAGCTAGAATAGTCATTTACCACAATAACAATGTATAGAGTGAATTTCTGATTCATTTGATGTTAGCTTCATTGAAAAAAGATGTGATTTTCTTTAAAAAAAATAAGGACATTTCTAAATGACCCCACACTTTTAAACGGTAGTATAGTTTAATTAATCAGATCAGTAAACTAAGTAACAGAATAGAAGCCAAACGCCAAATTTACGTTTGTTTGGTTGCCGCAACATTGCAATGAAATAACCAATCAAGTACTCACATCTAGTATAACAGTCAGTAACACAATTAGAAAATGGTGTGGCTACCAGGAGGATATTACCATGCTGGCTCAGTGGTTAGCACTGCAGTTTTGCAGCGCTGACGTCCTTGGTTTAAATCTCACCAAGGACAACTACAAGGAATTTGTGAGCTCTCCCTATGATTGCATTTGGATATTCTAGTTTCCTCCCACACTCCAAAAACATAAGAATTTTAGATTGTGAGCCCCAATGGGAACACTGATGATCACATCTGTAAAAGTGCTGTGGAATTAATAATGCTTTATAAGTCAGTAAAATAATTAAATTGTTTTTATTTCTCCTGGCAGCCTCTGACTTTCAGTCATAGAGGTGTTCTGACGTGGCTTCAGTAAGCACATTGTCTGATAGCTGTCTCACATTCCTGAGTATATTGAAAAGAGGTTTTCCAACATTACACAACTTTTTGAAGAGATATTCGTAAAAACAGAAAAAAAGTTATTGCTGGGGGTCTGACTCCTAGGCTAGAGCTCCGGGACACTGAGAAAAGGGCTCACTAGAATGAAGCAAAGGTGTGCAAGGTTGGCTTCCACCTTACTTATTGTTGAGGGAGGCTGCTGTATAAAGTGCTTGTCTTTTTTTGGCAGTTATCTAGACTATAAAAAGAGTGGAGGCAGAGTATATGCACCTCCAGTCAATTCAAGATTTGGCTGCAGAGACCCATTCTCAGATCATTGTGAGTCTCAGCTGTTGGACCCCAAGTGATCAGTAAGTTATCTTCATATCCATTGTGTTATGTTAGCAGGTGTGGGCCCACTGTCCTAAGGCATACTCTGAAGTGGTTTGATTAGGTGGCTATTGGGTCTTCACCAGAGCCTTTGATGGTGAGGATAGACTGGGCTCTGGGTTGACACCAGGTACCACTCCAGTACAGTCCCTGAAACTGCAGCAGTTTACCCAAATGTCAGGGATGCAGATAAGGGAGGGCAGGCAGGACAGAATGAGTACTGAAGACTGGCAGGATGGAGTGGATACTGAAGACAGGCAAGATGGAGTAGGTACTGGAGACAAGCAGGACAGGATAAGAGTATGGGGACACAGACGGCAGACAGGTTTACTGGTGGAAACGAGCACACTAGAAACCTAATTGCTCAGACACCTCCCCACAAGGGAAAGTGCCTTAAATACCCAGTGACTTCAAGCAATAGGCTTGAAAAATTCTTTAGTGTTCTGTTAAGAGGGGGGAAGCATGCGCATGCCCTAAGGATGTTGCCAGGAGACCTGCATGACATGCGCTGTCCCAGGAACCTGGAAACCAGGGAAGAAGCGGGGAAGAGAGCTGACCAGCCATAGTGGTGAGTACGTCAGCGTCCCTGCCGAGGGGAGGAGGCGGGACAGTGCAGGGACACCAGCCATTAGTTATAAATTTGCACAGTCCACAGAACTGCATGCAACACAGTTTTTTTTCCATGAACTGTGACAAAAACTGTAGTGGAGCCCCTTGACTAAGTCTCCAACACAAATGTACTTACAGCCTTAGAAGGTCTAATGGAAAAATGATCAATTTCCATTGTGCTGTAACTGCTCTACGACTATTACTAAAAACAGAAAAGACATAGCTACAAAATAGCTGACCGCACTGAAAGTTTGTGTTGTTGATGTAATCCCAGAAGGAGGTGAAAATTTGGATGGAAACTTAGTTCTAGAACAGACCTGCGTGAGTTTTACATCACTGTGTGAATCAGCTGAATCATGTTTTGCTTTAGTGCGTAGGAAGGTGTAGTCACAGAATAAACTGCTATACTAATTAAACCAAGAGCTGATGATTACATGTTTTGTGGCACCAATATTCAGCTCAGTTTTTCATGCTATAGTGCCACAGCATTTCCTAATACTGGAATAAAGTGTGCAGTATATTAAAATAATTAATATACATGCATTTAAAAGCATGAGATGAAAATCAAATCTTTTACATCTATAATCATCTATGTTAAATGTTATAAAACGTATAGCTGCAAATATCAAAGTAGTTGTGCCATTTAAGATTTGGATAACTGCATTTTCTAAAAGTACCAATTTCTTTAAAGTAAAGACAACTTTAGTTTAAGGATATGTCTTGTTTTGACAATTCAGTTCGATAATGTTTTAAAACTGACAAGTCCTTTAAAATTTAGTTTTTATTGTTTCATTTGATTTTGTTGGAATATAGCTGTTTATAACTGAATGGCAGATAAATGTATAGCTGCATTCAAGAGCTAAATACTATCATGATCATGTCCTGCTCACATGGATGGACAAACAGGTGCTTGTATGAAAGCACTCCCATCTCCCCATCTGCATCCCAGATCCTATCTCTAACCACGTCCTTGGCCTCTCTCAGCTCTCAACCTCTGGGACACACAAAGATGGTAACACCCTTGACATTGTCTTTATCTGGCTCTGTTCAACCAACTCCTTAGATAATTCTCCTCTTCCTCTCTCTGATCACAACATTCTCTCCTTCACACTCACAAATCCTTGCCTTTGACCATGTGAGCTGAAGACGTCTTTGCACTTGCTGAAGCTTCTTTGTGCTTTCCCTTTGGAAATTACTGTTTATCCCTGTCTGTGGTGGGAGGTGAGAGGGAGTAGCACAGGGCTGGTTGAGGAACAGAGGGCAAGGATAGTAGCCCAGACCACCTCGCCATCTGAGGTACCTCTGGGTACAGGGCTTGCCAGGGACCCCAGTCCAGAGCCAGACTAGCTATCCAGGTTTTCTTACCCATTAGTACTATCCTGCTTCTTTTCCCTCATCTGCTGTGCTACGCGCGTGACATTTAGATCCTTCTGTCAATAGTGACAATGACATCTAAATGATTAGCAAAGTGTGTGGACTCCTTCTTTAAAGAGGACCTTTCACCAAACCAGGCATGGTGATCTAATTACAGCACTGGATGCAGCATGTCTGCTGCATCCAGGCAAGGGGTCCCCCAGCACTTGAGCCCCCTGTACCCCGAGTAAATACACTTAGAAAACTTACATCCGGCAGCCAGATTAAACATGGAGGGGGTGTGAATCTGCCCTTCGGCTCCAGCCTCTAGCCACCTCCTTTCTGGCTGCAAGATGTAAGTTTTGTAAGTGTATTTACTCGGGTTACAGGGGGGCTCAAGGGCTGGGGGACCCCTTGCCTGGATGTAGCAGACATGCTGTATCCAGTGCTGTAATTAGATCACCATGCCTGGTTTGGTGACAGGTCCTCTTTAACGCCATCAACAGACAGAGAAGTATCTGGAGGATTAATAAACTACATAGCAGCAGTTTTGAATGTGTTGAGGGGTGTCTTTTTTAAAATAGTATAATTTTTTCCTCAAAATAAAGATCCCATAAATTCACTGACAAACTGATCAAGTCCCTAAAATAAGTTTTGTAAATGTCCTTGAAAAAAAGAAAAATAATGCTGCTAAATTTTTAAAACCTTCTAATATCTTATGAAAGTAAAAGAACATTGTACAAATGGTCCTGATATAAAGTAGACATCCGGGATATGTTTTTTTTATTAACGCTTTGTGTGGCATGACTACTGTATCTTGATTAAAGGTATAAACATTCAAAGTTTGAAAATTGCAAATTTTTTATCGTGTCTTTTCATTATATAACTGAATGCAAAACATAGCAATCTAAATTTACTGCTAACATAAAGTATCATGTGTCACGAAAAAGCACTGTGATATGTGTAAACATTCTAGAGCTACTGAGTGCTGACAAATACAATCAGATTTGAAATATGGAGCTTGGTAGCCAAGGGGGTAAGCTTCCAACTTGGAGAAAAACCTGATACCCAAAAGAAGTTGGACAACTTTTCATAATATATTTAAGACATTATATATGTAAATTTGGTAAACCTCTTCAAAAGTGTGTTATCTGTGTACACTGTCAGATAAAACAATGGAAGCAGGGGTTACCTTTACCCAGGGTTAGTCCACACAACATTTGTTTTTATGAAATCTTGACCTCGTAATTCAGGCTGCATTAAAGGGAACTTATCATGGTCACCATGAAATTTAAACTTCTGCTGTTTCTGGGATTTTAGGTCCAGGGGGTGGGGCTATCAGTAACTGACAGCTGTGTTTATATAAATGTGCATATAAATATAACTTTCAATCAGTGATTGACAGTTATTTTTTATGCACACTTATGTAAACACATACCGTATATATTCAAGGATAAAGCCGGTTTTTCAGCACAAAAATTGTGCTGAAAAGTGCCCCCCTCGGCTTATATTCGAGTCAGTGACGGCTCAGTGTGGGGGAGGGCGGTGTCCGGGGGCTGGAGGAGGCGGGGGGAGGCTGTAATAGGAGCAGCCGGTCAAGGGGGGGGGGACGCTCATTAGTGCAATGCAATATGCACTGCATCCCCCTGTCCATCAGCGGCAGGAGGAGCAGTGCATATTACTTAGCACTGTCAGCGCTCCTCCCATTAGTGGTATACAGGCCCCCCTTGCTGCCGCACACATGTAAAAGAATAGCTCATTCATACTTATCCTCCTCGCTGTCACCGCGCATCTTCCGGTCTCCTTCCTGCTTGTACCCGGCGGGCGCAGCAGCAATGACATAATTGCTTCTGCGCCGTCACATAACGCCGGGTACAAGCAGGAAGAAGACTGGAGGATGCGCGGCGAAAGAGCGAGGAGGATAAGTATGAATGAGCTACTCTTTTACAGATGTGCAGCTGCAAGGGGGGGGGCCTGTATATACCACTGAGGGGGCTGTATATACCACTGGGGGAGCCTGTATATACCACTGAAGGGGGCCTGTATATACCACTGAAGGGGGCCTGTATATACCACTGGGGGGACCTGTATATACTACTGAAGGTGGCCTGTATATACCACTGAAGGAGACCTGTATATACCACTGACGGGGGTGTGTATATACTACTGAAGGGAGCCTGTATATACCACTGAGGTGGGCCTTTATATACCACTGATGGGGGCTGTAATCTCTGATGGGGGGCCTGTATATACCACTGATGGGGGGCCTGTATATACCACTGATGGAGGGCCTGTATATGCCACTGAGGGGGGGGCCTGTATATACCACTGATGGGGGGCTGTATTCCACTGATAGGGTTGTAACCCCTGATGGGGGGAACTGTATACCAGTGATGGAGGTCCTATATACCAGTGATGGAGGTCCTATATACCAGTGATGGGGGATTATATATCAGTAATGAGGGGCCATGTATCATGATAAGAGGGGCTGTATACCTTGATGAGAGTCTGCTTCATTTCTTCCCCTAGGCTTATACTCGAGTCAATAAGTTTCCCTAGTTTTGGAGGGTAAAATTAGTGGCCTCGGCTTATACTCGGGTCGGCTTATACTCGAGTATATACGGTAATAGAATTTTATTGTATTTGCATTTGAATGTAAATGTAAAAATGACCTGCCATTCCTTTACAGCTACCTTTAAACTATTTAATATTTGGGGTTATAATTAAATAAAACTATGTACAATTGCTATTTTTGACTCATCCTCACAAAGTTTAAAAGTCCTGTCATTTCCAGTGTTTTTGGCTTATTTACACTTGGTAACTGACCAGTCGGTACTTTTTTCAGCAGGGTTCTTTCTTAGTGCAGCTGTTGCTTTGCCATCTGATAATATAAAGAGGTACAAGTAGTATCAGTTGAAGATAATTGTTTAAATAAAATAAACACCAGTGGTTAATTTTGACTGAATTTCCATTATTGCATAAGCAGGGGAGCGTCTAATTGTTTACCCATAACTTACTAGTGCATCTCAATTAATTAGAATATCATTAAAAATCAATGTAATGTTGCCATATTTCACGGCTTCCTGGGAGCCCTGAAACACATTAACTAATAAATCAATATTATATTCACCATTTGATGTTTTGTGGAATATGGCAGTGCAGTCTTTAACCCTTCATCCTCCCTACTTTAATATTCTGAAATAATGACCTGTGGGTTTACATTGGCTGGAAGCTATAATCATCAACATTAACAGAAATAAACACTTGAAATAGATCACTCTGCTTCTAATGACTCTATAATATATGCATTTCAATTTTTGTATTGAATTTGTGAAATAAATATACTTTTTGATGATATTCCAATTCATTGAGATGCACTAGTAATTTTTCAGACTCAACAGTTGTCATTAGGTGAAGATATTACATGTCACTGGCTAGCCTATGAGCATTAAACATCCTCTAAGGAAGGACTCCCTACCTCTTTGGAAATCCTTGGCAAAGGATAGCAGCTCTCCCTCCAAACTGTTAAATATTTAGGGGGGTTGGCCAGAACCTTAGATAATTTGGCAGAGAGTCTAACATGGAATCTTAAAAGTATGTAATATAACCACTAGCGATTAGAAGATCGATCATCTGTGAATTGTCTTTGAGTTGAATTTCATGAAATTAGTAGGTCCTGAAGGTGTTCTGGAAAAATGCTTAAGTTTCCCATTGACTTCTATTATATTCGTTAAACAAATTGAGCTGATCCAAACACCTGGCGGCTCATTACAAATCCCAAGCACTCAAGCATGGTAGTGCTCACTCATCACTAGTGAGAATCATAGAAAAATATACCCTCCACCATGTCACACATTGTTGAAGAGAGAGTGGGTTCACATAATGTTAAGTGTCCCTGCTTGGACTTCCCTGTAATGCTTTGTGGTCATGGGCATACTGTCCACAGCTGTAGACCACACAGGACTTGTGGTTGGGGTGAGGTGCACCTTGGTACATCTGTCTGGAAAGTAAATGCATCAGATTTTGGTTAAGTCTCAGCATCTTTACCATTTTTTGTGAAATTCAATTTTTTTCTGCTTGCATAGCAGGTGAATATTATAGGTAAGACCCTGTGCAGTATAGGATCCATGGGCAGGAAAGGCCACAAATGGCAAAAAACTAATTAAAAAAAAAACTCTTTACTTTTAATTACTCCCAATTTTATTTAAATCTCTTATTCACCAATTTTTGGGGGCTTCAGGATGCATGTATATAAATCATGCAGCCTTGAAAGTACAAAAACTACAGCAAGTTGGGTTTTTCACTGGCACAGAAAAAAACACAATCAGAAGCAAATGCATGCGTCTGGATGCCAACGTATCCACCATGCGTCCCCATGTTAAGCATAGGGACGCAGTACGGATCCGTAGCCATATACACTGGCACGCATGCTGATGCAACGCATGCAAACGCCAGTGTGAAACTGGCCTAAGGGAGAGTCTTTTAAATGTATTCTAAGTGGCAATTTTCTCCATGCTTTAATAAAACTGTAGGTGCCCCCACTTTCTACTAAATATGTAACGTCGCCTCTATTTTCTGTTTTCCACACCAACATCAAAGATGTTGGTTGTCTTGGCAGTCTGCAACCACATACAGGCGCAGGGACGATATAACAACTCTAGATTATAAAGTTGATGCCAGTATACTTAGTGTTCACAAAAAGAGTGAGATATGAAGCTTTACCAAACCTTCACACAACAACTGGTTGCTGTATTACAAATGGGCAACCTGATCTTGGATTTATGGAATACAATTTCCAATTATCTTAGAGCAAAGGTAAAGTGAACAAGTCCAGAAGTTCATCTGAAGGAATGTCACAACTAAGTTTGCTAACTTTTGCACTTTTACAACAGTACGTATAATAGAACTTTGTACAGATGGCACACACATAATAATCAATGTGTATACAGTAGTTTGTGCTAGTATTCATTGTAGAGTGTACAACTCAATGCTTCTCTATGAATGGACAATTAACATTTCAATGAACTCTGATTGTCTTGCTCTTGTGTGGCACCCCACTAAGTAGCGGTGTAGTCACCCCACTGCAAGTGGAACTATGGCCAGTAGGTGGAACCCTAAAACTCGCATCCCACACTAGTCAGTAGGTGGGAGGGACCCGGGAGGGAACATAGTGACCTCCAGGGGAAACCAGTGAGTAGTTAGAGTTAGTGAGAATTGGAGAGAGGAGGTGGAAGGAGAGAGCCAGGCAGCCGGTCTGGAGTGAGCAAGGAGGGTCTCCTCGGCTGAGGGACCCACGGAACAGAAAGAAGTATAGATCCCAGAAGGAAAAGAAAGAGAGAAAGAAACTCAAAGTGGGAGTTCACTCTAAGTGGGGAGCAAGAAATAACCAGAGAGTTTGCCTGAGGAAAGGAACCGGGTACCGGAGCCCGCCCTGTGAGTTCCTATAATGCTCACAGAAATCTGATGACCGGGGAAGTCTATAGCTACAGCCCCGACTCCCAAAGAGCCCAGAGAGAGGGGAGTCAGGAACAGCAGGACACTGCAGGATCCAGAGAAGGTTCACCCGACAGGTATAAGGGAGAGGAGAACGAAGAACATCAGGAGGTCGGACTAGTCTTTAAGAAGTCAGACTTCACCGCCACTGGGAGGCAAGGGAAAGAAGGAACAGGAATGGCACACAGTGAGGGATCCATCTATCAGCCAGAAATTCCACTTGCAGCACCCGTAGCATTTGTCGAGATAACAACTACTGCACTGAAAGACTGTAATAATGCCTGAACGTTTTCCAGTAAAGTACCCGGTGAAGTGAGTTACCGCCTCTACTGCATTCTTTCCTGCATGAACTGTTTCCTTACAGGAACGCTGCCCCAGAGGTCCAGTCCTGCCTGCGGAGGACTACACCATCATTGCCGCAATACCATCGACCACCGGAGGACTGTAGCAGTCACTGGTGATCCCTCACCAGATACTGCAGGTGGTGTCACGAACAAAAACTATATTTTATTTCTCCCCTTTATTCATTGACCACCAGGGCCACAGCCACGGGCAGCCACCCGTGACATCCCAGACCGAGCCCGGGAGCTGAGTACCCTGCCCTGGGCGAGTCACTTGCTTTTAAAGTGCTGTGAATCTGGAAAACATCAAATGGAATTCAGAGTAGAAAATAACAACAGCTCATTATGAAATAAAAGTACATAGGAGGTGAAAAGGGAAATGGCTCCAGTGTTACTACAGAGACAAATAGACTTAGCTGACCAAAAATGACTTCATATGAATGCTGACCACCTGCTGTGAAATATTGTAAATGTCTTATGATGTATCGTATACCAGAACAAATCAATACTGAGGAGAAAAACATGACTTCTTAAGCGCCAACATGATGTTTTAATGCGTGTTTCCCTCCACAGCTCATGTCCCAGGGACCACATATTGCATAGAAAACATGCAGCAGGTTGAAGGGGGCTGCCATAGGATGAATGAAGAGTCCTTGAGTTTCAATGTGATTTTATTGCATGTCTTTCGGATTACCAACTCTATCAAGATAATCACGTGATAATGTGAAAATCCTGATAAAGGAGTTGGCACTTTGAAACTTTGGCACTTTGAAACACATAGAATAAAGTCACATATCAAAACTCAAGGAATCTTCATTCATGCTACAGCTTTTAACCCCTCTAATCTGCTATCTGAAGTATCCACAATATCGGGGCTGTAGTGGGTGTGTCTTAGAGGCTTTTACAGTGGTTGTGTCTCACACAACCTATCCAGGTAAGCATTAGCATTCTTTTGTTCTCACTTTTTGGTGACAGTTAGGACTCTATTGTGCTCTGTCCTTCCCTTTTTTAGCACAGAAAACATATGAGCATTTGTTCTGAAGACTATACGACCATACCACACTATAGAATATGTCTCCTTGATGTTTTTAGAGTCAGTGGAGTAAACGGCAGCCTATGTTATCATCTGTTATGATTTCTGCTTTTCCAAGTCACACTTCTTGATTAAAAATTGTTAACTAATATCCCACATTTTTTATATGTATAGTAATAGTAGAGTTCATGTTTTCATTAATTGCAGTGTATATAGTCATGACCTAATGTGTTGGCACCCTTGAAAAAAGCTGAAAAAATAGTCATATTGGACATAATTTTACACAAAACCCTAAAAATAGGCTGGTCAAAAGTGTTGGCCTCTTTCCAAAATTGTGGGTAAAAAACTCTGTTTCAAACATGTGCGGGCAATATGAAAATCACACTTGAAACCAGATAAAAAGAGAAGTCGACTCAATCTTTGCATTGTGTGTCTGTGAGTGCCAGACTAAGCATAGAGAACAGTAAGAGGAGGAAAGAACTGTCTGAGAACTTGAGGAACAAAATTGTTGAAACATATCAACAATCTAGAGGTTACAAGTCAATCTTCAGAGATCTTTATGTTCCTTTGTTCATGGTAAACAACTTAATCATGAGGTTACAACTCACGGCACTGCAGCTAATCTCCCTGGATGTGGAAGACAGAGAAAAATTAATGAAAGATGTCAATGCAGGATAGTCTGGACGTTGAATAAATAGCACCAATGAAGTTCCAAAAAACTCAAGTTGCAGGCTCAGTGTGTATCAGGGTCAGTGCAAATTATCAGTTAAAATTTGAATGAAATAAAACACTATGGCAGCAGATGCAGGAGAATCTTACTGCTGACAGAGAGACATAAAACAAGCAAGATCGGCAAAATGTACCTAAGCCAAAATCCTTCTGGGAAAGCGTCTGGTAGACATATGCGACTAAGTGCCTAAGCTGGGTTTGCATCCTAGGTCATAGGTCTTCTAGCAGGACAATGACCCCAAACATCCTTCAATAAGCACCCAGAAATGGATGGAAGCAAAGTACTGAAGTGTTTTGAAGTGGCCAGTAATGAGTCTGGATCTAAATCCCATTGAATACCTATGGAGAGGTAATAAAACTGCACCCTTCAAATATGAGAGACATGGAGTAGTTTGCCAAAGAAAAGTGGTTCAAAATTTCTATTGATACAGTTAAGAAGTTTGTTGATGTTAACAAAACATGTGTAATTCCAATAATTTTCTGCAAGTGCAGTCAAATGCATGGGTATCGCGTACCTATAATTAACATGGTACCTGTGTTTAGCTACATTCACATACATTGCGTTCGGATGCGCGTATTCTCCGCGCCCTCCGAATGCAACATATTGCATTTTTTCTGCGTATCAGGAGGTTTGGCTTCTACGCAAGCGTCCTGTTTCTACACTGCCATCTGCAAACAAACGCAGCAAACACAGCATTTGTGTTTTTTTTCTTTCAAGTGGCAAAATGCAGCTCCTCCCATGCCATTTCCCGTTGTGAATAGTGCAAACTATCTCTCTCTCTCTCACTCTCTCCCGGCCACTTTATAATGGGTTTCAATGGGCGGCAATAAAATCCTATGTGCAAAATTTCGCGAACGGATGCAAATAATTTGCACTGCGCTCACAGAATTATGTCTGCGTTTTGGCATGCATTTGCACATGAAGATGATCCACATGCATTCCAAACTCTAGTGTGAAGCTAGCCTTACTGATGAGATTCTATGTAGTTAGAAAGGGAGGAGGGGTGGAGCTTTGCTTCTAGCTCCTCACTCCTCCTATCATAGAAAAAGGTGAAAAGGAAAAGTTTAACAAATATGAAAAAAAAAACTTCAAGTTTAAATCACCCCCTTTTACCCCATTGAAAGTAAAACTATTAATAATATATATACAAAAATTTGGTATCGCCATGATCAGAAATGCCCGATCTTTTAAAATATAAAATCGCTTAATCTGATCGACAAACTTCATAACTGATAAAAAAGTCAAAACTAAAAAACGTTTTTTTTGGTCACCGCAACATAGTAATAAAATGCAATAACGGGCGTTCAAAACATTGTATCTACCTAAAGATAGTATCGTTAGAATTGTCAGGTATAGACACAAAAAATATGTCATCACTCAGCCCCAGATCCTGAAAAATGAGAACTTTACAAGTCTCGGAAAATGGCAACAAAAGCATCATTTTATTATGCACTTTAAATTTTCTATCTACAAAATCGTACTAGGGGATTCACATCAAATTTACATGGTAAATAAAAAAACACCTATGAAATTGCACTTTTTTTGCAATAATTTTGCAATAGTACACGATATGGTAAAATGAATAATGTCATTCAAAAGAACACATAGTCCCACAAAAACAAACCTTCATATGTCTATATTGATGGAAAAGTAAAAAAAATTATGGCTCTTGGAAGAAGTGGAGAGAAAAACAAAAAATGAAAAATCGCCAGGTGGTTAAGGGATTAAAGTGCTGCTCCACTATTTTTCTACTTGAATGGGGTAAATATGCCTTACCTGGCTGCAACCACTATAAAGTTTATGAACTATGCTATTCAGCTCCGCAACTGTTGTTATCTCAGCCCCACTGGCCCTAAGTACAGCTGACCCGTAGGAGTGCTGGACCGCGACTGATCTGATATTGATGATGATCCCTAGGATAAGCCATTAATATAAAAGTAGGCAGTAGTAGAGAAAAGAGACAGCACTCTTAATGATGCTCCTTTCATCTACGGTTGACTAAAAGGAGCATCATTAACCCGGTGAGTGCCGTCTCTTTTCTCTACTAATGGGCGTGCAACCCCGGTTCCATGAGTGACCCGTAGGTTCGTATGAGCAGGACCTGGCCTGTCCGAAATCAGTATACATAGTATTGGTGCCCGGTTATTGAATTAATATAAAAGTATTGGAGCAAAGAGTAGTATAATTGAAGACAATGGAGGCACACTAGTGATGTGTTACTGAAGTCTGATACATGCTGCCAATGGTTCTGTCATGAACAGCAGCCATGACACTAGTGTGAACACAGCCTAATGTAATATATTTATTTAATTATTTCACTATACTAATCATATTCGGTAAAGTCTTATTGATCCTAAAATTGTTTATTAAATAAAAGCAGAGGCTTAATTTGAGAATCGCAATAATCTCTGCAAAACAAACCTACTGCTTCTGGCATATCCTAGCATATGACTAGTATTTTCTGACACTCGAAAGATGCATCAACATGAACCTGCAAAATATCAAAGCTGCTGCTCTTGATATGTATATATCCTGTAATTCATTTATAGCACCTGTCACTGAGCACCAAAAGCAGATACCTGGTGGGGTCCTGAAAAGGGAAGCCCCATTAGATAAACATAAACTAAATAGTCATTTGAGATGACTATATCAAGGGTCTGAATAGTAATCTCATCTCTTCAGAGTTCTTTAATTCCTTGGGACAAAATCAAAAACAAGAACTCTATTCTTGGACTTCTGATCAAACAACTGAGAACAGATTGCCGGGAAGGTATAAATCACTTATCAGTCAATTACGTCTGAAAAGCTCCTCTAATTACAGATAGCTTACATAGTACTTTCCAAAATTTAAGAGACTGAAGGACCTGTGTTTGGTAAAGAAATGTCCCTTTGCCATTGGAATTAAGCAGTACTAATGGAAGATTTTTAAGTTTCAAAATATTATGCATGCTCCAGCATGAGCATAAGGTTAATGAATACTCTATTAAAAGGCATTTAATTTCATTGAGTGCCTGTCTTCCAAGAATGTAAAAAGCTTGCAGTAAACATAGCCAAGGATATCACTCAACAAATTGATATCATAGATGTATTAGGGTTACTATATTGGGATGAAACTTTACCCTAATGACTTTATCCTGTAATCCAGAAAAATTAATAGATCAACAGATTTTGACAGTAAAAAGCGGTGTAAGCATTTTACTTATGACCTCATAACTTCTTTGTGGTGATTTAATGCACCAGTGTTAATTAAAGTGTTGTCCTTCAAAAGTCTAGTTAGTTAACAAATGGAAACCTATAAATATATATTTTTGGCATGAACGCATGATTAAGATCATCACTTGTAAGCCTTGGCCTTCGTAAAATGTACGGGCATCAAAACTGTGAAAAAGCAGTCTAAAAATATGATTTAGTGAATGTTGACCATGATGTTTAGACAAGCAAAGAAAGACCTGATTGTATGAGGTAATAATGAGAAATTGCTCTGGAATTGATAAAGTCAAATAACTGTTGTAAATCACTGTGGGTACTCCTGATGGCGAGAAACGCTAAAGAACAAAATGTTCTCTTACTCTGCTCTCCCCATAGAGAACTTGGCAGAGCATTCATATATGTGGAAAGATTGAGAGTAAAGTTGTTGACCAAAAGGGCAACTTGACAGCTATGTCACATGCATGAGTACCTAATAGGGAATATGTTAAAAAAAATTCAAGAAAAAATGTTGTGTTAAAGGGGTTGTTTGATCTGAATCCACAAATCTATGGTCACTGTACGTGTCACTGTCTATGACTGCAGACTTGTAAATCCTCACATCGTACACATTCGGCGCTATGAGATTCACTGGTGTCAGAGCCGATAACAGCAGTCAAGTGGCTGCGCGTATGCAATATTCGGCCAGAATTCGACTAGCTCTCCTTCAGTGCACTTGCACTGAGCTAGGCTGTGCTCCTCTAGTCAAATTCTGGTCATAGTCACCACCACGTGATCGCCATTCCCAGCTCTAACAGTGACGAATGCTCACGGCACATAAGTGGGTACAATGCGAGAATTCACAAGCTTGAAGTCACATAGAGTGACCATAGACTTCACTTAAGACTTATACATTTAGAATGCACAATCCCTGTATTGTTTTAATTAAAAGGTGTGAAATATGAGAAACGTTTTGAAAACTTTTGATATTTTTAAATGCTAGGGGGAATAGTTGCTGCCATTTGGCATGAAAATCTAGTTTGCTGTTAACTCACATTATGACTGCAGTAGATGTGGGCTGGATCTGCTCTGTGTGTCTGATATCACTCTCCCCTCCCCTTCTGGGTGGTTGCAAAAATTTAGAATCAGAGTAAATTGCCATTTTGTTTCTGCAATGTGATGCTAACATGTAGACAGTGTCATCGAGGATGGATGGCAGCGTTGATTCTGACTGCTAGCTAAAGGGAAAACTAAAATAATGCCCCTTCCCCAGAGTAAAATAGAGATGCTGTGAACAAATGCAATTCCTCTTTTTACTTCGTCATTTCTTTGGTAGTGAGAGGGAAGTAATTACCGTATATACTCGTGTATAAGCCGACCCGTGTATAAGCCGACCCCCCTACTTTTGCCCCCAAAACCTGGGAAAAACCTATTGACTCGTGTATAAGCCGAGGGTGGACCCCAGCACAGGTATACAGGCCCCCTCAGTGGTATACAGCAGCCTCCCCAGTGGTAGTATACAGCAGCCTCCCCAGTGGTAGTATACAGTAGCTCCCAGTGGTATACGCAGCCCCAGAGGGGTATACAGCAGCTCCAGAGCTGTATACAGCAGCCCAGAGCTGTATACAGCAGCCCCAGAGGGGTTTACAGCAGCCCCAGAGGGGTATATACAGCCCAAGGTATTCAGCCCCAGAGGCGTATATAGCAGCCCCAGAGGGGTATATAGCAGCCCCAGAGGGGTATATAGCAGCCCCAGAGGGGTATATAGCAGCCCCAGAGGGGTATACAGCAGCCCCAGAGGGGTATATAGCAGCCCCAGAGGGGTATACAGCAGCCCCAGAGGGGTATACAGCAGCCCCAGAGGGGTATATAGCAGCCCCAGAGGGGTATACAGCAGCCCCAGAGGGGTATATAGCAGCCCCAGAGGGTGAGTATAACACCCCAGCGCCCCAGAGGGGTATATAGCAGCCCCAGAGGGGTATATAGCAGCCCCAGAGGGGTATACAGCAGCCCCAGAGGGGTATATAGCAGCCCCAGAGGGGTATACAGCAGCCCCCGCTGTATACAGCAGCCCCCGCTGTATACAGCGGTACCAGGCTGTATACAGCCCTCCCCCCTGGTATACTGGGCCCCCCCTGTGGCAACCTGTAAAGGAAGCGATGATTATACTTATCGGGTCGCTGTCGCCGACGCCGCCGCTCTGTCACCATCCGTCACCGTGCTCCTCCTGGTCTTCATGCTTCCTTCACCGGAGCACAGAAAATGACGTCATTTCCTGTGCGACGGTGAAGGAAGCATGAAGACCAGGAGGAGCGCGGTGACGGACGGTGACAGAGCGGCGGCGTCGGCGACAGCGACCCGATAAGTATAATCATCGCTTCCTTTACAGGTTGCCACAGGGGGGGCCCGGTATACCACGGGGGGGGGCTGTATACAGCTGGGTACCCGTATATACTCGTGTATAAGCCGAGGGGGGACTTTTCAGCACATTTTTTGTGCTGAAAAACTCGGCTTATACACGAGTATATACGGTATTCCTGGTATTCATTATATGATAAAAATGACCTGTAATCATGATTCTGCAATAGAGATGAGCGAACCTTTCAAGGTTTGGTTTGGTGTGCCGAACACTTTGCCTAACCTCCTGACCCCCATTGAATTCAATGGGAGGTGACCCATCCCAGGGCCGTGGGGTACCCGGTTCCGGGCGTTGTTCTGCTGGGGATGTCACAGGCCTGTTGCCATGGTGGTCACTGAAAAGGGGAACAGTTATTGGGAATAGTGTATTGTGTCACCACCTATGGCTATGGTAATGGTACCGGCGCTGCAGGACAGTCCTCCGGGGCGATAGTGAAGCAGCAAGTTAGTTTCGCTCCCCAGGGCAGTAGTGGATGATGGGAGTTGTGGAACAATCTGTGGTGGGCGTAGGATCAGGGGCCGTAATAACAGTCACACCAACAGGGTTGTTGTTTTGTACCTTTACTGATGATTTGAGCAAGGTTATGTCCAGGGTACAGTCCGGGTAGGCTAGGGTAGGCTAGAAGCAGTTCGGGATCTCCACATCCGATGAGTTATGAGGCCTCCCTTTTCCGCTGAGTGTGTGCTTTGGTCCTAGGCTGTCTGGAACTAGGCCCTGACCCTCTCCTGTAGTCCTCACTTGTATGGTAGGCTGTGCGAGCTCTGCTGTGGGCACCACTATATCCACTGCAGTCCGGGCTCTGCTAGGTGGCTGTGTCCCAAGTGCTGCACCAGAAGACTTGAAGCCTCCCTGGTCTCCGGCCTTTACTGCTGGGCTGACTGGACCCATGCAGTCTCAGACTCCAGTGTCTGGGCTGTCAACGTAGCTCTTCTGGGGCGAACCGGTTGGACTCCACTCCTCCTGGCTACTCGCCTTACCTTCGACCCTCACCCTTGGGTCCATCTCACTGGCTAGGTTTTCACTCTGGCACGGGCCTCATGCTGTTTCATTCACCAGGTATCTTCCTCAGTACTGCTTTGTACTGAACTGCCTAACTTCATCCCTGGGCCTGAATTTATAGGGGACCTTGCCTGAAGTTGGTAAGTAGAGCTCCCCTTCAGGTCTGGGGTGAAAGGTGTTGTGTGTAAGTTTACCTATGTGGACATCCATCCCTGCTCCAGGTGTTCCTTTGGCAACTGAACCATGGAGTGTGGTGCCACAGAGGCCAAATCAAATACATAAAAAACATCTTCGGTGGGCCAGAAGCTGCCAAAACAGCTCACAGCTTTTTAAATTATTACACTTACCAAGCACCGCTGCCACCCTGTTTCCGGGCCAGCTCATTAATTTCATACATATTCACTGCTTCAGCCTTCTCCCCTGAGTGATTGAAATCAGACTTTGCCCCCACCCTCTCTGCTGGAGACTGTGATTTGTACCTGTAAACAGTAGCTCACTGGGTCCCGAAGAGCAGTGTAAAAATAAATAATTGAAATAATTTCTTGTGCGGTCCCTTTCATTTTTCATACCAGCCAAGATAAAGAACATGGCTGAGGGTTGGTATTCTCACCCTGGGGAGGCCCATAGTTATCACCCCCAGGGTAACAATAGCAGCTTGCAGTCACCCCAGATTTCCCGGATTTAATAAAAGTGTAAATTTTGGGCTCTTCCTGATGCCCTGCTGCAGTGGACATGACAGTAATAGAAGAGGTTAATGGCAACTGAAAATCAACAGCTATAATCAAGCCCTGGATTAACAATGCCTCTATGAGACCCGTACATCACCAATCCTATTAGGAAATAGTTAAAAAAAACACACAGAATATCCCTTCATGTGAAATAAAACGCAGAGACAAATCTTTTATTTAAAATAAAACACATAGACTCCCTCTTTTACCCATTTATTAACTTTAAGCATACCCTCCAATGGTAAATCCACAACATGATATCTAGCAAAGCTTCTCGGCTCTGCTACATTGCAGTGCGCGGAGACATTAGGCTGTGCATAGACATTACTAGTCATGGCCGCCTGCTCTCCGGACAGGATAGATAGTTATATAGATAGATGTATAGATAGATAGATAGATAGATAGATAGATAGATAGACAGAATAAATAGAAATCTTGCAGATATATACTGTCCCACTCCTCTGCATATTAAACACTTGCACCTTTTTCATGCCTTTCAAATTGCACTAATGCATGTTTAACATTGTCTAACCTAATAAATAAATGATGTGGGGCCCCCTATTTTTGACAACAAGCACAGGTAAAGCAGACATAGCTATCTATAATATATTGTAAACATTTACTCAGGAATCTAATAGTAATGGGAGCAAAGACACACTGAGACCTAGTTTTTAAAGGTGAACAAGTCTGTATTGTACACAAATGACAAAAAACAAACATGAGATGCAGTAAAGTGTGCAAGCTTATCAAACATGCAATAAACAGAAAAGTCTCTTGAAATAATTCTTTCACAGTGTAGCAGAAAATTGGAAGTCCCTTAGAAGCAGTACACTTACGGTACTGTCACATGCAGCAATATTGCTAGGCAATTTCACTGGCAATGTACTAGTTGCAGTGAAATGATGGACACATTGTTCCATTTGTACACAGCAACAAAATAGAACAATGTGTTCATGATTTCACTGCAACCAGCAAATTGCCAGTGAAACTGCCTAGCAATATTGCTGTGTGTGACGGTACCTGAAAGTATGCAAAAACAGAAACAGTCTATGAGTTTAGTTATACCCAGGAAACCCTGGAAATTGTAGTCACAGAGAACAAGTCCTGAACTTGAAGCTGTTGTGGCGCCCTGCAATGCAGGCGTCTCAGAGCGGTACTGCACCCATAAAAGCGGTGCAGATACTCCAGCTGCAAGTAGATTTTAGGCTGATGGGTGGAACCTACACACAAGCACCCCCACACTAGATTACACAGTGGGAGGGGACATAGTTACCTCAAGGGGGAGAAAGGAGGTCTTTGCCTCAAGGTCTTTGACCATCAGCCAGGTAGGGAGCCTGAGGGAGGAAGGAGGGTTCCTCGGCTGAGGACCCAGGGAGAAGGAACTGCAAGTGGCGTCACGACAAACTAACTTTGCAAATAATCCCTTGTAATAATCCCCTTTTTCAAGAGAACCATCCCCCGGGATATGGGATCAGGCGCGGCCACCATTCCCCGTGACACAGTTAACCCTTCTGCCGCCTGATACCCGAGTACCCCACACCCTGGTTCAACACACAGTGCGAAGCAGTGCAGTGTAGGTAAAGTCCATCACAGCTCAGCTCAATCCAGAGAACTTTTGCACAATAAAAACTGAGTGGCTAACAGGGCTTATGTATCTCAGGTAGGCAGGCTTGAAGCTAAGTAAGAGACAACAGCACTAGGAGTGAATTTGTTGGAGCAGCACTTAAGCAGGTGTAGTAGCAGGAGGTGAAACTGCAGATTCTGGAAAAGTCAGAGTGGATTTGCAGGAGGAGGAACTCTTGAGAAACAAGAGGAAGGCAGGAATTTAAACCGAATACTCAAGATTGGCTGGAAGGTAGACTAAAGTTTATAAAGGCAGAGAAGGAGGACTACATGAACAGAAGTGAAGCAATGGAAGCCATCTTGGAAAAGGGCAATGATGCACAAACAGTCAATAGAAGATCCAGAGTCCTGAAATTATTTGTCTATTAATCTCTCATCTAACTATTCTATCTAATATCTTTCTATCATAGGTGTATCTATAACTTTATATGCATTTTTTTTACTGTGAGATGTGTGCGAGAAAAAATGCTTGGTATATGTGCCGTCCAATTTTTTTCTCCCACACATTGACTTGCTTGATGCAATTTTTTTTCTCAGCATGAGTCCAGTTTAGGTATAACTCGCCGAAGAACACTTCCCTATTGAATAACATTGGTGCAAGTGCAATCCAATTTTTTATTGGATTGCACTTGTCATTCTTAATCACAAGTGGGAGTAAGGCGTTTAGCTGTTTGCACACATTGCATTTTTATGGCTTTTTTCATATGTTTCTGAGAGCAGATTTGTCACAATGCCTGAAGGGATCCTGATGCCAGTAACGTCAATGAGAATCCTGAAGTGTAAGGCTAGAGCCACACTGCCAGTTTTACTCTATTCTACCGCAATCCGATTAATACTTAGCAGATTTTCCAGAAGCGCATAGTGGCAATGCTATGCGGTTTGGGAGAACTCTGCCCTTGGTAACCCGATGTGTACTATGGTTATCCAGCCACACACAAAGCTGCTTGGACTGCGCTTTAGCTGAACGCTCAGAAAACCTTGCAGACAACGTTTTCTGAGCGCACAGCTAAAGCGCAGTCCAAGCAGCTTTGTGTGTGGCTGGATAACCATGGTACACATCGGGTTACCAAGGGTAGCGTTCTCCCGAACCACATAGCGGTAACGCTATGCACTTCTGGAAAATCTGCTAAGTATTAACCGAATTGTGGTAGAATAGAGCAAACCAGCAGTGTGGCCCTAGCCTAATACTCACATTGAGTATTTTCTCCTTGCACATTTTGTGCAGAAATAAATAAGTGGCATGTTAATTCTTGGTGCATCTTTGCTGCGAATTTCATCCATTCTAATGAATGGGCAAAAAGGCAAATTGGATATTGGACACAAAACCAAAAAAAATGAGCCAGACAAAATTGTTGGCACCTTTCCAAAATTTTGGGTAAACAACTTTGTTTCAAGCATGTGGTGCTCATTCAAATTCACCTGTGGCAAGTAACAGGTGTGGGCAATATGAACATCAAACCTCAAAGCAGATAATAATGGAAGAAGATGACTCAATCTTTGCATTGTGTGTCTGTGTCTTCCACTGTGTGACACACTAAGCATGAAGAACAGAAAAAGGAGAAGAAAACTGTCTTAGTACTTGAGGATCAAAATTGTTTAAAATTATCAATCAAGGTTACAAGTCCATCTACAGAGATCTTGATGTTTCTTTTCCACAGTGCGCAGCATAATCAAGAAGTTTTTAACCAATGGCACTGTAACTAATTTACCTGTACGTGGCAGAGAAAAATTACCGTATATACTCGTGTATAAGCCAACCCGTGTATAAGCCGACCCCCCTACTTTTGCCCCAAAAATCTGGAAAAACCTATTGACTCATGTATAAGCCGAGGGTGGACCCCAGCACAGGTATACAGCCAACAGCAGTGTGGTATACAGGCCACCCCCAGTGGTATACAGGCCTCCCCAGTGGTAGTATACAGCAGCCCCAGTGGTAGTATACAGCAGCCCCAGTGGTAGTATACAGCAGCCCCAGCAGCCCCAGTGGTAGTATATAGCATCCCCAGCAGCCCCAGTGGTAGTATATAGCAGCCCCAGTGGTAGTATATAGCAGCCCCAGCAGCCCCAGTGGTAGTATACAGCAGCCCCAGTGGTAGTATATAGCAGCCCCAGTGGTAGTATACAGCAGCCCCAGTGGTAGTATATAGCAGCCCCAGTGGTAGTATATAGCAGCCCCAGCAGCCCCAGTGGTAGTATATAGCAGCCCCAGCGGTAGTATACAGCTGCCCCAGTAATCCAGGGCCCCCCCAGCCTTGCTCCGGTAACCTGTAAAGTAAAATATACTTATCACTGTCCCGCTGCCGTCCGCGCCCGCATCTGCCGACATCCTGATCCTCCATCTTCATGCGTCTTCTTCCGACTTCCTGTGTTCGGTGCTGGCAATGACGTCATTGCCTGCGACGAACAGAGGAAACCGGAAGAAGACGCATGAAGATGGAGGATGTCGGTAGATGCGGGTGCGGACGTCAGCGGGACAGTGATAAGTATATTTTACTTTACAGGTTACTGGAGCAAGGCTGGGGGGGCCCTGGATTACTGGGGCTGCTGGGGCTGCCGGGGCTGCCGTATTGACTAGCGTATAAGCCGAGGGGGGTACTTTTCAGCCCAATTTTTGGGCTGAAAAACTCGGCTTATACGCGAGTATATACGGTAATGAATGGTTGCAATTCAGGATAGTCTAGATCAGGGGTCTCAAACACGAGGGCCGCGGGAGTGTTTGCCATAATACGTTTTATCATGTTTTTTATATTAGCTATGCAGCTCGGCCGCTCATTGCACTCATGAATTGTACACATTTAGTGTCAGGGTTGCAACAAATATCTCCTATTTTCATTAGTATGTATTTTTTCTGCTTGCACCTGCACTTAGAGGTTAGATGCCAGTCATCCATACTATTAATCTCTACAAAAGGGGACCAGGATGGGAACATTACTACAATATGGGGGCCAGGATGTGGACATTACTACACTATGGGGGCCAGGATGGGGACATCACTACAAAAGGGGACCAGCATGGGGGACATCACTGCAAAAGGGGACCAGCATGGGGGACAGGATAGTGACATCGCTACAAAAGGGGACCAGCTTGGGGGACAGGATGGTGACATCACTACAAAAGAGGATCAGCATGGGAGTCATCATTACAAAAAGGGACCAGCATGGGGGATATTACTACAGAAGGGGATCAGATTGGGGATATTAGTACAAGAGGGGGACCAGGATGGGGACATTACAACAAGAAAGGGACCAAGATGGGGACATTACTACAAGAAGGGGATCAGGAGTTGGACATTACTACACTACTACACTAGCAAAAAATTCTGGTATTACTAAAAATGTCACTTAGTCCTACAAGCAATGCGGCCCCCTGATAACAATTTTTTTCTACGTGCGGCCCACCAACCCAGCCAAGTTTGAGACACCTGGTCTAGATGGTGGATAAGAAGCCCCAATCAAGATGCAAATAAATTCAAGTTGTCCGGCAGGCTCAGAGTGCAGCAGTGTTAGCGTGAACTATTTGTTGCCATTTGAATTTAATGACACACTATAACAGGAGGCCCAGGAGAACCCCACTGCTAACACAGAGACATAAATAGCTAGACTGCAGTTTGCCAAAATTTACAAAAGCTAGAATCCTTTGGAGAAATAGACTTGTAGACAGTTGTGGACATTCTACTGCTTACTGAAAATGGAATGAGGAAAACAAAGAAAAGAACACAGGACCTACAGTCAAATATGGTGGAGGTCCAAAGGTTTTATGGGGATGTTTTGCTGCCTATGGCACTGGGTGTCTTAGCTGTGTGCAATGCAGCATGAAATCCGATGGTTACCAAAGGAGTTTGGGTTGTAATCAGGGGCTGGCTGGCAAATTTTGGCCTAGAGGGCAAGCACACAGCAGTTGTCTATGAGCATTGAGCCCAGTCCAATATAACAGACAGCCTGGCATTCCCAAAACTGGTGCTTGACCACTGGCCTGGGGGGCATCTGCCTCCCTGCCCCTGGGCCAGCAAGCCCCTGGTTGTAATGTATTGTCCAGTGTGAGAAAGCTGGGTTTGCATCCTAGGTCATGGGTCTTCCAGCAGGACAATGATCCCAAACATAATACAAGAAGCACCAAGAAGTGTATGGAAACAAAAGCACTTGCAAGGTCTAAAATAGCTAGCAATGAGTCCGGAGGCCTGTAACAGTTTGCAAAAGAGGAGTGGTAAACATTTCAGTTGAGAGGTGTAAGAAGCTTGTTGATGGTGATAGGAAGTGATTGAATGCAATTATTTATTTCAAAGGGTTTGCAACCAAGTTTTATGTTGAGGTTGCCAACAATATTGGACAATTTTTAAGGTTTTGTTTGAAATTGTTTTGTGTTGTTCCAATACACACAAAGGAAATAAACATGCGTATTACAAAATGTGTAATTGCAATAATTTTCTGGGCGAAATTATTCAAGGGTGCAAACACTTGTAGCTATGACTGTATAAAGAGTTATTGCATGTAAAAAGACAATATTAGGCAAACGGTAAAAAAAAAGTAACCCTCAAATGATGGAATAGAAATAATCCCTTTATTTTAGTATTAAAGGGAACCTGTCAGGTGGTTTATGCCCTTCCAGATATCACTATCTGTACCTGTAGCTTTATAATAGCAGTCTAATCATCCCTGTCTGAGCTCATAGTGTAATGTGAAAGGTGAAAGAAAAGCATTTAAACACTTACATTTCAGTCCCCACCTTGGAGGAGGGGGACTGTCTGGCAGGATAATAGTTAACTCTCTTTTAACTTGGATAGCTAAAGGACCTGTGTGATGTAATGATCATGTGACCATAGTGGGCAGAGCTAAGCAAGCAAACTCATTATGTTATAGGGACTTAGCTCCACCTATTGTAGTCACATGGTTATGACATCACATCAGGTCTCCCAACATGTTCTAGCACAAGGCGTAAATGTTAACAATTAACCTGCCAAACAGTCCCCGTCCTCCAAGCTGGGGACTGACTGCCTCATTACATAAGGAAATGTAAGTATATAAATGCTTTTCTTTCACCTTTCACATTACATTATGAGCTCAGACAGGGATGATTAGACTGGTATTATAAAGCTGCAGGTACAGATAATGATAGATAGAGGGGCATAAACTAGCTGACAGGTTCCCTTTAAGCATTTAACATAATTGAATGTCAAATTAAATTCTAATTTAAAGATATAAATGAATGTTTTAGACATTTGTTAGAAAATTAAGATGGCAAAACTGGGTTATGGTAGTCTGGCGCCCCGCCAATGCAGGCGTCACAGAGGGGTACTGCACACATAAAAGAGGTGCAGATGCTCCAGCTACAGGTGGACCCTAGGATGGTGGGTGGGACCCATTCCCAGCACTCCCACATTAGTTTAGGCTGGGAGGTTACCCGGGAGGGAATAAATTCACCTCTAGGGGGAAAAAGAAGGTCTTTTCATCTTTGGTCTTTGCTGCTAGGTCTCTCGGCTGAGGGACCAGGGAAAGATGGAGTAGGAGGAGAGGTTTTAGGAATATAGCTAAGTGTAACGAGGCGGAAGGTCACACGGGGTCGGTTACACGCCATACCGGAGGAAAGAAGTAGGGGCCTTGAGGAGGTCCTGAAAGAGGACAGCCAACAAGAGAAGTACGGGCCCTAGAAAGAAAGGGAGATACTCAGCGTGGAGCGCCCATACTCCAGGGGATACTCCAGTCCAACCAGAGGAACGCCGGGCCCTAGGAACCGGCCAAGTCTAGCTTGCAGTCGGCAACCGGCTGCTGTGGCTTGTTCATCAGCCGCAGCACCCTGTCATTGGAGGGGTCTGCCTGCTTCCTCACAAACGAGGGAGGGGACTCCTGGTACTACCTAAACGGAGCTACTGCGTATAGATCCATCCAAAGCGGGGAAGAACGGACACGGGTTAGTTAACGAAGGTACACCAAAGGTTCCACCATACCACCTGGGATCCACTTACAGCCACCCGTTAAGCTACCTGTCTTTGTAACATCAAAAGTGCTGAGCTGTGAACTGTAACCGCTGCTGCTACAACTAATAGTAAAGTACCCGGGAGAAAAGTGACTTTGCCTCCGCCTGTGTTCCTTTTTGCATGAACTTGTTCCCTTTACAGGAACGCTGCCCCGGAAGTCTAGCCCTACCTGCAGGGGAGTTTGCCAACTAGCCGCATTACCATTTACCTCCGGTGGACTGTGGCGGCGCTAGTGGCTCCTCACCAGAAACTACAGGTGGCGTCACGACAAACTGTATATAAAATCCCCTGTAAATATAACCCATTTTTCAAAGAAGTCGCCCAGGACACGGGATCAGACGTGGCCACCACTCCCTGTGACACAGGAGTGTCAACCCCTTGGAGCCTGATACCCGAGTACCCCAAAGCCTGAGGCTCGACAGTAGCATGAAGCTAACATGATCTCTAGCTCCCTGAGAGTTTGAAGAACAAACTTAGCTTTGGCAGCAAGGTTAGGTTATACTTTAGTTTAGATCTCACATGTGGTCCTTTTAATTCTGAAGTAGTGCACCTGCGTAGGCATATGCGGGCATGGTGCCCAAACACAAATATGTACAGCAGTGCCTACACTGTATTTGTTCACAGGGTTTTATTGCATATGTGAGTTTTATCCTTTGCAGGAAAACAATATGGGCAAGTCACATTATCTCTTATGCAAAAGTGGACCTTTATTAATGGTTTCTAATCCAGTCAAAGAAGATCACAGGTATCACATCACAAAACCTGAACTTTTAAACCTCAGACATCAGACAAAAAGGACTGCTTCATATTGTATACGGAGTTCATTTTCACAAACACACCACACTCTTACAGAAACGCCCCAGGCATAGTTTGTACCTTACCTGAATTCATCCTTTTGTTGATCTAGGTAGTGGAACAGTTTTGGTCTCCAGGTGTAAAAACTATTTTGTAGACATACCTTTGTTGAACTCCACCTCAAATGTACGGTATGTACAACTATCCCCTTCCCTAATACACAGTGTTGTATACACAGTGATATATTTTTCTAAACCAAGAATGTCATCCAGAATGCTTCAGGACTGGAAATGTACATTCATACGACACAGAAAACATGTTCACAAACATTCTCAGAGTGGAAACGACCGTTTATCATGTCATATGGAGACAAACCCAGCCCTTTTCCATGTGCTTCATTGTTCTAACAACAAAGCAAGGTCTCATTTATAATGTACAAGTTATAAACTTGGAAAGACAATTTTAGGACAACACCTCTAGATTTTCCATACATCACCTTTTCTTTCAAGGAACCATTCTATAAAGTGAAAAAAAAAACAGTTTCACGAAAGTGACAATTACACATTTACATATACTGTACATTATACCTGTTAACTAGTGGCATGGGTGGGGTTTTATAGACGTCAGCATTCAGAAAACTGCTAAATATGCAACATACAGTGATTTTACCCAACTAAAAGCAAGCAGCCCAGTAAGTGACTCTTAGCTTGAATCAGGGTCTCTGCCCCTACAATATGCTTCTATCAGAGTAGGTGGCAAAAGCCTGGAACAGGTTCCCTTTAATAACTTATAAAGTTTATATTGTGAAATCGAGTAATTGATCCCTTTTAAAATAAGTTCTGATTGGTTGCAATGAGAAAAAATGTTGAACTGTCTCTTGTAAAGTTTTGATAAATAATGCCCATTATCTTTGTAGTTAAGGGCCCGTTTCACACTACGATATCATTAACGATATCATGCATACGTCACGGCTTTTTGGGTGGAGCAACGACGTCGTAACAACGTTGTTGCGTGTGACAAGTACAAACGATCAATGATAAGTCGGCAGTTAGTTGATGGGAGGTTTTTGAACCGGACCTAAAACCAAACGATGCTAGTCCGTCCAACCTACAGCATCGGTGTGTGTGACATCTTGATAACAATGTTGTTAACAACTTCACCTATTCAGAACTGAAGGACGGAGGCAATCAAATGACCACAAGTATCGTTTGCTTGTCGCAGAATCATTGCTGCATCGTTAACGATATCTTTACGTGTGACATTTCCCTAGCGATCATTGAACGACATTCAAGCGATCTAGGTCGTCAGATCATTGGTTGGCTCGTTTGACCATTGAAGCGTGAAACGGACCCTTAAGGGGAAACAAATGGTGACTAATATAGATGCTACACCAAACAAGTAGCAATTTTTCAGTTTTTTTGGAACCTTTTGTTACACAAGGTTAGGTATAGTATACAGTGGTGCTTGAAAGTTTGTTGTACATTTGTCATAAATTTGACCTAAAACTACATTAGACTTTCACAAGTAGATAAAAAGAACCAAATGAAACAAATGAGTACAAAACATAATGCTGTGCTGTATTTTTATTAAAGAAAATGATTCAATATCACATGTTTGTGAGTGACTAAAGTATAGGAACTATTAGGATTAGAAGATAATTTAAAGGTGAAATTATAGTCAGGTGTTTTCAATCAATGAGAAACAGGCTACCTTTTTTTAACAACATGGATGTATCAATGTCTGATCACCACAATATTCAGGGGTTGGACAAAATAATGGAAACACCTGGAAAAATCAACAAAAGTTAGTTTAATATGGTGTAGGTCCACCTTTTGCGGCGATTACAGCCTCAATTCTCCGAGGTATGGATTCATACAAGGTGAGATCATTGGACCGGCGGATTTCCACGAAATAGCACCCCAGATCATCACAGAACCTCCGCCATGTTTTACGGTTGGGAGAACGCAGTCTGGATGGAATGCTTCTTTCGGCTGTCTCCAAACGTACACTCGGCCAGAGGTCGGAAAATGGGATAAACGATGATTCATCTGAGAATATCAAATGTTTCCACTGCTCGAGGGACCAATTCTGGAGGTTTCTACACCACTCTAAATGCTTGGAAACATTTGTCATTGGGAGCAGCGGTTTTCTAATTGCAGCTCTTCCGTGGAATCCAGATTTGTGCAGCACCCGATGAACAATTTTCGTGGAAACTTGGTTCTGTAGGTGTTCATTGAGCTCAGCAGTGATTTTCAGAGCCGTGATCTTGCAATCCTCTCTCATAATTCGCTTTAGAGTCCAACGGTTTCTCTCAGTCAACTTCGACTTTCGGCCGGACCTGTGCTTTGCTGCGGACATTTTTCCTTCTTTTTCAAACGCAGTCATTACTCTGGAGACAGTACCTCTTGACACGCCAAGCATTCGGGCACTTTCTGTTACACTAGCGCCTGCCATACGAGCACCAACAATTTGGCCTTTTTGAAAATCCGAAAGGTCTGCTATTGGTATCAGGTTCTCATCAATGTTCTTACAATTCGGCAGAACAAACAGTTAATTTACATACACATATCACTTACACAAATAATCAACTACAAAACATTAACATATGTAACGGTTTGCATGTTTATAACATGTTCGAAGATTATGATGCCAAAACGTTAGGTGTTTGCATTATTTTGTCCAACCCCTGTATGTTTGCAGAAGTGTCTCATGGCATGAACAAGGATATGTCTGTGGACTTCAGAAGAAAAATTGATGGTTAAATTGCCATCTGTCAAGAGTTTGGCTCCATTGATCCATAGTCATACAGATTTTGTAAACATGGGTAATTCAAGATCATTATTATCCTCCCCAGGAATGATCAACTAAAGTGGTTCACTCCAAGAGTAATATGTACTGTTTACTAGTCTGAAGCCATAAAGGAACCCAAGGTAACGTCTAAGCAACAAAAGGCCTTTATCATTTTAGCAAATATTCATAAGCACACCATCAATCAGGATGACAATTGTGTGAATGGCAAGATTGCAAGGGAAAAACCCACTGCTCTCCAAAAAGAACTTTGCTGCCCATGATAAATTTGCTAATGATCACCTGCATTAGAAAGAATATTATTGGAGCAATTTTTTGTTGAGATATAAGACTAAGGCTGGGGTCACACATGAGGCAAAATTTTAAAATCCTGATCCGGGTTTGAGCTGTCAAACAGCTCAAAACCGGATCAGGAACCGCCCCCCATAGGAGCCCATTATGGTAACTGGATTGCTCTACATGCAATCCGGTTACCGTCTCCGGATCTGCAGCCTGCGGTAAAAATCATGCAGGCTGCAGTTTTGGGAGTGGTTCTATCAATCGCAATGCGGTAACCGGATTGCTCCAGATGTGTAATCCTGAGCAATGCGGTTACTGTCTACTTTGTTCATACCTGCTGCTGCAGGGATGAACAAAGTGTTAAATGTTATTAAAAAATGAAATATTAATAGTAGCTGTGGACAACATGTCTGTAGGGGGTGTCCACTTCCCCTTCCCCCCCCCAGAAACATGCTGTCCACTCCTGTGGGCATGTGAGTGGTTAATGCAGCAGTTATACTATTGCCAACTTTTGTCAGCTTTGTACAAACTTATGAATGATGCCACGGCTCCTGACAATACTGGAGATACTGTACGTAACGTACGTATAGTATCAGCCGCTGTCCGAGGTTCTGTAACCATTAACATTAGGTCTATGGGCAGCGCACCCGCATAGACCTAATGTTAATGGTTACGGGATCCTGGACAGCGGCAGATACTATACATACATTACGTACAGTATCTCCTGTACTGTGAGGGGAGCCGTGGCTTCATTCATAAGTTTGTACAAAGCCAACAAAAGTCAGCAATAGTATAACTGCTGCATTAACCCCTCACATGCCCACAGGAGAGGACAGCATGTCTCTAGGGGGGTGGGCACCCACTACAGACATGTTGCCCACAGCTACTATTAATATTTCATGTTATAATAACATTTAACACTTTGTTCATCCCTGCGGCAGCAGGAATGAACAAAGTAGACGGTAACCGCATTGCTCAGGATTACACATCCGGAGCAATCCGGTTACCGCATTGCGGTTTACACAACATATTTTTGCTAAAAAATGTGTGTGAAGGCAATTGCGTTAACTGTATCCGGATCTGGATGCAGCCAACGCAATTACCTTATCAAGTGTGACCCCAGCCTTAAATAGAGCTTTTTTGGATTAAATGAGAAGTATTATGTTTGATAAAGAAAAACAGTGCTATACAGCATAAAAACCTCATAAACATATGTGAAACACAATGGTGGAAGTATTTTGGTTTGAGCATGTATTGTTTGATCTAGGCCAGTTTGACTTTCCATCAATGATGATGGAATATCATTATCAGCAAGTTCTAAAGGAAAATATCAGGAAATGTTTCCATGAGCTGAATCTCAAGAGAATGTGCGTTATGCAGTAAAACAATTACTTAATTTACACAAGTCGTTTTACAAAAGAATAGTCAAAGAAGAAGAAAGTTAGAGTTAAATCAATGTCCCAAACTGAATCCTACAGAACTGTTGTGGAAGGATCTAAAGCCATTAGCTTGTGAGAGAAAATCCACCACCATAACAGAGGTAAAGCTGTTTTGTAGGGCTTAATGGGCTAAAATTCCTTTAAGACAATGTGAATGACTAATCAACACTTACTGGAAACATTTAAATCAGTTATTGCTGCACAAAGGGATCACACAAGATATTGAAAGGAAAGTTTTACATATTTTTTCAACTTTCACCAAGCTTTGTGCCGCTATTCTTAGGGCTTGTCCACACACCTGCACTCTCAGTATTTAGCGCTTCTGCGCTAAATACTTAGATTTTTGCAGAGAAGTGCAGGTGCATGTGTGCGGCTGCTTTCTGCAGACGCTTTCCCTGGTTACCCGATGTGTATTGTGGTAACCAGTTCATACAGCAGCCTGCATAGTCACCGCTTATCCCGAGCGCACAGGGAAACGCTGCTTGCAGAGTTTCCCTGTTCGCTCGGTATAAGCGCACACTATGCAGGCTCCTGTATGAACTGGTTACCACAATACACATCGGGTAACCAGGGAAAGCGTCTGCAGAAAGCAGCCGCACACACGCACCTTCACTTCTCTGCAAAAATCTAAGTATTTAGCGCAGAAGCGCTAAATACTGAGAGCGCAGGTGTGTGGACAAGCCCTCTATCATGTTTACATACAAACATACTTTTTGAAAGAAGATTGGATTATTATGTTACTCTGTTTTCCTCTAGTCCAAGAGTAGCACAATATGTGGTTACCATGCCCCTGTACGCCAGTGAGACAAAGCGGAACTTTTATTAAGTTTTGCAGTTCCCTCCCCATGGCCTCATTGAGTTCACCAGTTTAATGACACGTCACACCATAACATTTCAGAATCAACCTTGTGCTCACTAGGGGAAAACAGATTAAGGTGTTGTCCACACACCTGCGCTTCAGTATTTAGCGCTTCTTGCGCTAAATACTTAGATTCTGGCAGAGAAACGCAGGTGCGTGTACGTGGCTGCTTCTAGCAGACGCTGTCCCTGGTTACCCGATCTGTATCGTGGTAACCAGTTCATACAGCAGCCTGCATAGTCACCGCTTATTGCGAACGCACAGGGAAATGCTGCAAACCGCATATCCGGGACTTCGGAGTGAAGCTGCCAGCTGCGCTTGTTTACCGGTAACCATAGGTATGAATATGCAGCCTGAACACAGCGTTACATTACGTTAACACTATGCGCTCAGGCTGAGAAATTCTAAGTTTTAAATGGATTTGTCAGCCTAGTGGCTGACACTGGTCTGACCCTAGCCTTATGGATGGACCGTGGACATAGTCTTACCTCAATCTAGGAGAAAATGTAATAAGACTCCGTGGCAGAGTGTCACTAAGGCTGGGGTCACACACACAGATATCTGGGCAGATATTGTTCACAGATCTCTGGTTGCAGTGAAACCATGGACACATTATTCATTTGTACACAGCCACAAAATGGATCAATCTGTCCATGATGTCACTGCAACCAGAGATCTGTGAACAATATCTGCACAAATATCTGTGTGTGTGACCCCAGCCTAATATCTATTTTCTGCTGTAGGATTTTTGAGGAACCTGAGCTCTATTTGCAGCCATACGCTCCATCAAGCTCCTCCATCTTGCATGCAGCATGCTTTCGTCTCAACATCCTTATTGTCTTGCAGATATCATATATCTGCAAAATTAGGGCTTCCCTAGCGTTTTGGAACGAGAAAGCACTCCTTTGACCTGTGAGGTAGGTAGCTGAAGACAGAATGGAAAACTAGAAATGTTCTTGTGCCAAAGTGGTTTGGGGGCAGCTCATCCCATGAGAACTAATTACCTCATATATATGAAACAGCTTAGTTCAAGGGTATTAGCAGTTGGGTGGGGTATACCCAGTGCCAGGACAAGGCATTTTGGTGCCCTAGGCAGGTAAGGCAAACGGCGCCCCCCCCCCCCGAAATATGTCTAGGACTAAAAATGTCAACATACTTTGAAAGTAAATTTAATTTAAAACAAATAAAAGTAGATATAAATGAACATTATGGATATAAATTGTACATAAATAGTAATGCACACGACCAACTCTTGAAATGCTTAGCAGCCATATGGTATACGTACCTTTTTCCTGATGAAAAATGCAGATTTTATATCGGACTGCAACATATGCTAAATACGAAATGTAAATCAAATTCTTTGTAAAATTGAAAGCAATATAAAGTGCAAACAATAGGAGGTAGTCCCGACGGAGTCCTGCTGCTTGGCTCCTCGGAGGCGCTGTCTGCCGCGCAGCGCCTCAGGGCCGGCAGGCAGCCAGCGCACGCCACTGGATTCTTCTTCTGTCCCCGCCCGGATTGAAGCCAGTCAACGGGTCCCGACGAAAGACTTAGGCAGACGGCAAAAACGAAGCACAGCTCCAACAGGTGAGATGGAAGGGCGCAGCCGCAGGGACAGTGAGCCCACCACCCACGCCACGCGTCCTCCTGACCTGATGACTGCTCTCGGGGTCACGGGTCCGGACTCCGGTCAGGCGGGAATGCGCCCTGCACAAGATGGCGCCCTAAGCGATCGCCTAGGGTCGCCTAGCTGTCGTCCCGGCCCTGGCTCTACCAATTTGAGCATGATTTGTGTTTAATACATTAAATGAATAACAGAATTGACGTAATACTTTATTATACTTGACTGTATTGCTCCAAGTTTCTACACCACATAATAGATGCTAGCTTTGCATGCATGCATCAATCATTATATAAGGTGTGTTTCACTTTATATGAAATTCTTGAGAAAATTTGACATCCTTCATTCATTAGTGGAATCATCTTCTTAGACAAAATCTTTCAAGCATTTCATAATAATAAATTGTACTATAGGCAGTTGCTGAACAAGTTATTTTAGGTCTGTAGGTTCATAGATTACCTTGTCTGGGTAGCTTGTCTCGGTAATATGATTACTATTTCAGTTCTTAATCTCAGCACCTTCAATTGATGCTGATGGATAGCTCTGTAGATAGTCCTCTTTAGATACCCAATAACATGCACTGTGACCTATAGGTTGCAGTTACCCTTCTCCAGTTGCTCATAAGCAAGAATATCTTAACTACTGTAGATATATACTTACCCACAAATGTCTCCAAACCGTTTGCTTAGGTTTGTTATCATATCCTGTTCTGCAAACTGTTTAACTTTAAATATACTGTAAAGAGAGAATGGAATCAGAAAAAAAACTGGAACTGCATTATTTCTTTCGAATGAGTCCATGGTATATTACTCTTAATACAGACGATCTCTAAGTACTATCAAATTCCTTCCTATCAAACTGAAAGATGCATTGTTTCTACTATTCTTCATGAGCTTAATTTTTCATAGCGCATGGTATTCAGCCATAGAATTTACAGTATACAGTATTATAGACATTTCTGAAACAAAATTATTTTACAGAATGTACACTAAAGTATGATACATATCAAAACATCTAATCTATACTGGAAACAGTATCACATTTATGTCTTACTTAAAAGGAATCTGTACCGACAGCAGCAGCGACTATACCGGCTGCATCCCACGGGTGGCATCACAACAAAAACATTTATTTTTGCTTTTATTTTATTTTTATCCATTTTTCAAATTCCCCTTTTTAACTGATCGCCCGACGAGTGGATCACGGTTCGGGTCACGCCACCGTGACATCCTGCAGCCCCCGACGACATCGGGAGGACCCGGTTCCGTGTACCCCACGTTCCCCACCAGGGGCGAGTCAGCTTCACGACAACCATTCCCCAACCTTTGTTTCCCAAACTTTTATTGATACTGCCAGGGTCACGGAGCCAGGTCTCGAATCCTGTGACTCCCCAGAAGTACTAAAGCCTGGTTCCGAGTACCCCATGTATCACAGATACATAACATAACAAGGTGAGCTATGACACCACACTTTTGGATGTTTGAGCAACGCAATAAAGAATAGGAGTAATTAATATCTAAGCACCAAAGACAGATGCTCATAGAGGAAACAAAGAGCCCAAGGTAATCAATGGTTTAAGACAATATTATTAAAAAAAAGGAGTGTTTCACATATACTAAAGATAACCCTCCTCCTTTTCCTTGCTTTTCTAAGTTGCTGTTTAGACCTTCAACTCTACTGTATTAAGGGTATGTGCTAGCCTACTAATTTCTGTTTTTCTAAGTGATGTCTAGGACACTAATTCTCTTGCAAAAATGTGCCCAATTTCCTACTGAACTCTGTTGTTTCTGTGCACTGTCCGCATATTTGGCTCTGCTGCATGTACGATTTCTAGTTTTATTGATCCACCATCTATCCTTCATACTCAGCTCTATAGGTCTTCACTTTTCCATATATCATCCTGATGTCCTGCTCTTTTGCATCAATACATCTGGCGCATGGTGCTCACCATGACCTACTGCTTAACAAATCCATCTTACTAGATGAGCTAATAACACATGGTCAGATTGCAGGGAGGGTAAATGGTCTTTACTATATCTTGGTTGATAATCATTCAAGGATCTTAACTTATCAATTAAAACTGTTTTTTTCTTGGCTTGGCTATTTATTCATCAATAGTTCTTCTACAGCCCTTATGAAGGCTCAATTACATAAGCTAAAAATGAGCAAACCAGTGTTCATGAGAACTCTTGTTCTCAATCATTGGCTTTGGAATACATGTCTCCGATCACCCGTTGAAAGAGCAAATACTTATTTGTTGGCTGATTGGGTTGTTTATATCAACATGAACATTTTTATTGTCAGCAGCACAGCACTGTGTGCAAATCAAAGATATGTTTCCATCATCATGCATGCGGTATGAGCACAGAACGATCTTATTAATTATAGTAATGTTCCTGTATAGTAGTGAAAAGGCAATTAAACAGTTGCCAATTGAAATGTGTAATGTTTATGGGCACAAATTGACCCATGTAAATAGGCATTTAGCCTGATCTTCTAAGATAAATGGATGGCTACCACATGTACAATACAGGAGTTGGTCGCCACTACTTTTGGCTAGGCCAGGGTAGGCAATTAATTTTCCTGAGGGGCCACATGAGACCTTAATTGGTGTGGAGGGCCAAACCAATAGGCTGAAATTAATTCAGCTAAATATTGATATTACTATATTAATTATAATTATAATTATTTTATAGTAATATTAAATGTATTACATAACATTGAGCTAAATTAAAGAGGTATTCCCATCTACAAGAGCCTATACCAAAATGTAGTAGATGTAATAATAATATTAAGTTCATAAAGAAAATAAAGAAAGGCGGCACTTACTGTATAGGCTGGTGGAAGAGTGTTTTAATCCAGGTAAATTAGTCCATTAAAACAGTGCTGGTGCGGTGGGGAGAGGGAGTGGGAGGCCGTCGGACCGACGGCCTCCCACTCCCTCTCCCCACCGCACCAGCACTGTTTCAATGGACTAATTTACCTGGATTAAAACACTCTTCCACCAGCCTATACGGTGAGTGCCGCCTTTCTTTATTTTCTTTATTTTCTTTATGAACTTCATACTACTTTTTTAAGGCTGTGCAACACCAGGCACCGGGGTTAGCCAAAACAGGCATATAGCAGAGCTCTATGGTGTGTAGTGCCCGGTCATTGGACTTTTTTGCACGCTTTTGAATAATAATATTAACAAATATCTCCAATTAGAAATGTAGTATAGTTCTCCTGATTAGCAACGTTACATTCCTAAGGGTATGTGCCCACAGGACGTTTTTCTGCAGCAGAAAACCATTGGTTTTATGGTAATTTATGCTAATTTGTTTCCGCGGTTTTGATTCCCAGCAAAACCAATGTATTTCACAGAAACGCTGTGCCCACACATTGGATTTGCAAGTGTCAAGAACTGTCAAATCCCTGCGGTTTTGGTGCGGATGGGAAAGAATTGACTTGTTAATTATTTTCCTGCGTTTCTGCTAAAGTCAATGGAAAAAACGCAGGATAAACGCAGCTAAAAACGCACATAAAACGCACAAAAAACGTGCAAAAAATGTAGACAAGATCATAGCTAATCTCCTATCAAGGATTCTAGGATCCTCAGGTTTTGCTGCATTCAGGACTGGTTTAAAAACGTCCTGTGGGCACATACCCTAAGGGTATGTGCGCACTGGTCGGGTTAGGGCCGGATTAGGTATGTAAACCGCCGGTCGGTTTACATAAATTTCATGTAAATTTATGTTAATCCAAACCGGCGTTTGGATTAACATAGAAACCTATGTAAACCGACACCCGCTGTGCACACAGCGGCGGTTTACACATGCTCATCCGTTGCTAACCCGCTGGGTTCCCAGCGGGTTAGCAAAGAATGAGCTTGTTCTATAATCCGGCCGGTTCTGCAGCGGCTGCAAGCAGAATCATGTACTGCTTCCAGCCGCTGCAGAACGGCCGGCGCTAACCCGCCCGTCTCCCGCCGCACATACCCGACAGGAAGCCGGTGGACGGCTCCGGAGCTTCCTGTCGGGTCCCGCCCAGCCGCCGTCGCCACAAACCCGCCCACCGTGTGCACATACCCTAAGGCTGCTTTCACATCAGCGTTTTGCGCTGATCGCGGCAGTTGCAGTGAAAAAACTGCAACTGCCGCGATTACCGCATAATGGCTGCACTTGCGGTTCACTTGTGGCAAGCCCCATACAATCTCTATGGGGCTTGCGGCGGATGAGGCAAGTGCGGTATCAGCACTTGCGGCAGGTGCGGCCGCGAAAAAACCGCGGCATACCGCGGTTTTTTCGCTGCCGCACCTGCGGCAAGTGCCGATACCGCACTTGCCACACCTGCCGCACACTTACCGCAAGCCCCATAGACATTGTATGGGGCTTGCCGCAAGTGTGCCTCCATCGCAGCCGTTATGCGGTAATCGCGGCAGTTGCATTTTTTTCGCCGCAACTGCCGCAATCAGCGAAAAACGCTGATGTGAAAGGACCCTAAAATGCAGGGTATTGCAGTTTAGGTTTCTATGCATACATACTAATCAACTAACTGTCCCTATATGAGTGGCAGTAACCATGGATACGTAAACTGCTACAATGTCCTGCACATGAGGTAAGTGACATAGCTAATCAGGAGAACTATACTATTATTCTAATTGGTGTAATTTGCTAATATTATCATTATTATTACATCTACTATATATTTGGATAGGAACCTAAAGATGGGAATACCCCTTTAATTAGGCTTACATCTCATATATAACATAAGAGTCCACACCCAGACCTCCTATATACAGTATGAGACACAACACAGCCCCCTACATATAGTATAAGCCTTCACATAACCCCTATATACAGTATAAGAAATTAGAACCCTTATATAGCCCTTTTACGAGCAGTATGAGCCCCCCCACATAGCGCCTCTTGATACAGTATGAGCCCCAAACATCCCCTCTATATACAGCTGAGCCCCATACAGTCTCCAAAGTACAGCATGAGCCCTCACATTGCTTCGTAAAGACAATGTGAGCCTTAATATCCTCCTAAATAAAGCATAAACCCCCATATAGCCTCCTATATACAGTGTATGCCCTCACATAGCCATACATAATGAACCCCACATAACTTTCTAAATACAGCATGAGCCCCACATAGCCTCTTAAATACAGCATCAGCCCACACATGACCTCCTATATACAGTTTGAGCCCTCACCTAGCCATACATTATGAGCCCTCCAAAAGTCTTCTATATTCATTACAATCTCCACATAGTCTGCTATATACAATATGAGCCCCACATAGTATATATGAGCCCCGCATAGTATCCTACATACATTATGAGCCCCACATATCCACCTATATACTGTATAAGCCCCACATACACTATCATTCAAAAGTTTGGGGTTGCCCAGACAATTTTGTTTTTCCATGAAAACTCACATTTATATTTATCAAATGAGTTGCAAAATGAATAGAAAATGTAGTCCAGACATTAACAAGGTTACAAATATTGATTTTTATTTGAAATAATAATTTTCTCCTTAATATTTTGCTTTCGTAAAAGAATGCTCCCTTTGCAGCAATTACAGCATTGCAGACCTTTAACAGGTACTATTTAATGAAGCTGTTTAATGAAACTAAAGACTCTAATGTACTTGTCTTGTTGCTCAGTTGTGCAGCGGGTCCTCCCACTTCTTTTTCTACTCTGGTTAGAGCCTGTTTGTGCTCTCCTCTGAAGGGAGTAGTACACACAATAGACTGTCGATGTTTTTTTGGCCATTTTGAGAGTTTCATAGAACAAACAAATGTAATGGTCCGATTCTCAACCTCCTTCTCAAAGGAATGTCAATTTTATAGCTTCTCTAATCAGCCAAACCGTTTTCAGCTGTGCTAACATACTTATGTAAGGGTTTTCTAGGGTTTTCTAAACTTCCATTAGCCTTCTTACACAGTTAGCAAACAAAATATACCATTAAAACACTGGGGTGGTGGTTGTTGGAAATGGGCCTCTATACACCTATGTACTGTAGATATTGCATTAAAAAACAGATGTTTGCAGCTAGAATAGTCCTTTACCACATTAACAATGTGTAGAGTGTATTTCTGATTCATTTAATGTTAGCTTCATTGAAAAAAATGTGCTTTTCTTTAAAAAATAAGGAAATATCTAAGTGACCCCAAACGTTTGAACGGTAGTGTAGCCTTCTGAATACTTTATGAGTCCCACAGTTTCTCATATACTTTATGAGCACCACATAACTTCCTATATATAATATGAGCCCCACATAGTTTTCTATACACATTATCAGCCCCATATAGCTTCCTATATGTAGTATGAACCCCCCATAGTCTCCTATATACATTATGAACCCCACATATCTTCCAATACTCATTATGAGCCCCACATAGCCTCCTAAATACTTTACGAGCCCCATATAGTTTCTATATATATTATGAGCACCACAAAGCTTCATATATATAATATGAACCCCACATAGTCTCCTATATAAATTATGAGCCCCACATAGCCTACTAACAATATTATGAGCCCCAAAAGTCTCCCTGGTCTAGGGGCATACAACATTGATCTAGTCTTGTGTTCAGTACACACAAACTAAAAGTTCTAATATAGATGTTTTAGACCATGCTATGTTATGACACAACTCTGATGTCTTTGATATCATTCTGTTGGAAGTTTCTACACACTAAGGGTGCTTTCACATCTGCATATATGATGTAAGTCTCTGCATCTGCCAGATCTGCCACGTAATGGCCGACTAGCGGCACCGATCCGGCAGGCCCCATTTATTCTCTATGGGGCTTGCAGTTGGGTGCAGCAAGTGCGGTATTGCCAGATCCGGCACTTGCTGCTAGCAGTGGTTTTTTTGCGCTGTCGCAAGCGCCGGATCTGTTGGATTCAGCAATACTGCACTTGCCGCACCGGACTGCAGGCTCTATAGAGAATGAATGGGGCTTGCTAGATCAGTGCCGCAAGTTGGCCATTACACGGCAGATCTGGCAGATGCAGTGACATCTGCCGGATCTGCCGGGGATTACATCATAACGCAGATGTGAAAGGACCCTTAGTGTGTAGAAACTTCCATCAGAATGATAAGACAGACATCAGAGTAGTGTCGCAAATCGACCGTTACACGGCAGATCCGCAGATGCAACTACATCTATTGGGTCTGCCGAGAATTACATCACAATGCAGATGTGAAAGCAGCCTAAGATAATTTGTATAAGGCTGAAGGCACACTGGGCGAGGGATTCGCGCGAGTGCAATGCGAGGGAAACTCGCATTGCACTTGGACCAGTGTTGCCCTAACAGGCAGGGCACACTGGTGCGAGTCCCCCGCAACTAACTCGCATTGCGAGTCAGAAGCTAGTGCAGTCGCAGCATGCTGCAACTGCACGCGATTCTGACGCGCGTGAGCGCAATGCAAGTCTATGGGGATGAGAAACTCTCGCACCCATACAGCACACGGTGCGATATTAGCACTAGTGTGCTGCGCAGATCACTTCAAACTCACCGGCTGTCAAAAGCCGGCGAGTTTGAATGTCCCACCATGCGCGTACTGTAATAATCATCCTGCCCCACTGTGACAGCAGCGGGGCAAGATGATTATTATAATGTGCTTTAACAGTCATGTTTACATGTGTCCTGAGACTGTCCAAGCACCCTGGACACATGTACGCTGTCCAAGGTCCTGAGTGCTGAAGCAATCAGCACATGCAAACTACTGTGCTGATTACTTAGCTGTTCAGAACCTGGACAGCGTACATTACTGCTGTTCACTGACAGGAGCCACAGGAGTTTAGAAATGAAACTGCAAAGCTGACAATTACCGACTTTGCAGATTTATAGGCATAAAACACAAATTTGGCCATTTATGACCTCAGCATGTGTCCAGGGCACTTGGACAGTCTCAGGACACATGCAGACATGACTGTTAAAGCAAATTATAATAATCATCTTGCCCCGCTACTGTCACAGCGGGGCAGAATGATTATTACTGTATGCGCATGGTGGGAAATTCACACTCGCCGGCTTTTGACAGCCGGTGAGTTTGAAGTGATTTGCGCAGGCACACTCACCACATGCACCACACTCGTACCACACACACCCACCAACACGCATTACACTAGTATCACTGTCGTGCATCAAACACGCTCCGTGTTTGATGCACGACAGTGTGCCTTCAGCCTAAAGTTTAAATTATCTTATAATAGTTTTTTTGTATTGAATTGTAGATTAGTTTATAGGGTTTCGATGTTTCAGCAATAAACATGTTTCCTCTTGATAACTATATACTGGACCTTTAATTAAGGGACTTTCTTTTTCCTTTTAGCTGTTGGGGAAGAGAACAAATTTACCCAACACTGAGAAATATGGGTCAAAAATGTTGCCCTTGTCTTCAGAATTATGGCCCTGACTCGTAATTTTCATTTTGTATTACATAGTAACATAGTTACATAGTTTTTAAGGTTGAAGGAAGACTTTAAGTCCATCTAGTTCAACCCATAGCCTAACATGTTGATCCAGAGGAAGGTGTTTTTAGCTGTTTTTTTTTGCACCAAATTTTTCAAAATGGCATATGCAATTCATAAATTTTCAATAAAGGAAAAAGAAAACTTTATTTTTGTCTTAAATGCTTTTTACAACTTTTCGCCAAACTTAATTTTTGGCAAAATATTGCACAAATTGAAAAGGTTGGATTTTTGCATGAATCGATCTAGTAAGGAGGGACAGCAGTACATCTGCTCCAAAAATGTAATGACTTGAAAAGCTGCAATAGGCTATTCAGCCAAAATCGTAAAGCCTAAATCCAAACACAATGGGTGAAGTAAAAGAATTCTGGTGAACACAGAAAAAAATTATTAAAAAAACTAGCAAATTTAAAGATAAATATGATGTTATCATGAAACAGTCAGAAACCCGCAAAACTAGATATAAACAAGGATGCAAAGCCGTAATGAATTTACGGAATGTTTCCTATCAAACTTTGCAAGGATATATAGTGTAACATAAAATACAGATTGTTTTAGTTACATTTTTGCATGTGTAAACTTACGCCTCTTAGGTTATAATAATCTCTGAAAAATAAGTGGAGAATATAGCATATTATTAAGATGTTTGCCTTGGGAGCCACTGGGATTCATCGAGAGAATTGAAGCAGCCAGGGAATGTCTGTAGATGTGTAGAGCTGAGCCTACACATCTGGCCCAGGGCACGATCATTAAATACTTTTTATTTGTCCTCTTGCTAACCTGCAGTGAAGTGTAATGTTCAGTTATATATTATAGTGACTAACTTGTCCATTAAATCATTATTTTCAAACAAAAAGTAACTAATTTTAAAAATATGTTGCTTTTCAACATTTCATTGGTATCTATAATATGTTTTAAGCACCAAATCTAGCTATCTATATCCACTAGTATCAGTATAAACTAAACGTCATTAATTTTTCTATATTTTCCTATAATTTATGTTAAGGTACCACACTAGTGTTTTGTTTTATATGACTGTTGGAGTGGTGCCTTTAATCTAAGTCCACTGGTCTTTGACTCACCCTCTGGAGTCTTCATCTATCCATGCAGCTCATGTCAGTCTTCCTAGGTTTGTGACCTGCTGGCTACTCCAATGTTTCAAGAAGCAAACTGGAGGTCACAACTCAATGCAAGTCTATGAGAGCGTCGTTCTGGTTTTCATAGACTTTCATTAAGAGCTTATGCCATATCTTCCAGCTTCCGGTCAGTTAGACGTTTCAGTCCTAAAATGTTGCCGTAGACCAGAGCAATGACGAAAGAGGGTGAAGTTGCCAGATGTTGAGTATAAGTTAATATATTAGGCAGGACTTACTTTCAAAGCACCACTGAATATGTAAAAAATGCTGGAGTACTGCTTTAAGCATCCAAAATGGGTAGATGAATAGTATTAATGCATTATCCGGTTTAAAATATAATTTTTCCATAGAGTTGTGGGATTATTAAATTATAATCACAGCTGTTAGGGTACCTTTACACGCGGCTACATTTCTAGGGTGGCTACAGGTAACTTACTGGTTGCAGTGAAATCATGGAGAGATTATTCCATTTGTACACAGCAACAAGATAGAACCATGTCTCCATGATTTCACTGCAACCAGTAAGTTACCTGTAGCCACCCTAGAAATGTAGCCGCGTGTAAAGGTACCCTTAGGGTACTTGTACAATCCACCGAGCCTTCAGAGAACACCCGCCTTAAAGCACTACTAGCATTTTGTTTTTTTTTCATCACTAGAGGGGAGCTTTAAATGTAAGCCCCCTGCCCCCCATAATATACTCACCTTCCAGCAGCTTCACCTTTTACCAACACAGCTCTGGTCCCACAGTGCCACCATGTGCCCGTAACACCTGACTGGTCAGAAGTTTCAGGGCTGCAACTACACTGCTGCTTTGTTCTGCAGGAGTCTGGCAACTGTTGTTGTACATAAGGGAGAGATAGCTGTTGGCCGATGGATAGTTTGCTTATCTAATGTTTATGTAGAGCCTCAAGAGAGGTAATAACTATCAGATTGGAAATACGGAACCTAGCAACTTATCGATCATCGTAGATGGAATCTTGGCCAGTTGTTTACAGAGGACAGAGCCGGAAGAGCATGTCTTCATGAATTGTATGATGGAGTTAAGACAAACCCCTTGTCAGGTCTGACTATTCTATACCTGAGTGGGCCTATCACATTTCTGGAATACACCCACTGTGTCTGTGATCTTTCTTAACCCATCTAAAGCACCAGAAACACTATTACCAACTCACTCAGGTACCTTTGGCCACCTAGGCGTCAGCCCTACCCATAGAGAGCTTAAGAACATTGCTGCCTTCCAACCATCAACCCCTAGGAGGACTGTCGAGCAGCAGCGGCCAGATATAGCTGCAAACCGCTGGTGGCATCTTGTAAAAGCACTAGTATCCCCAGATCCAGCCATTCCTGCCCAGAATGAACCCTCCACACCAGATCCCTACCCCTGGGAGAGAGAGACACCCACACCGAACTTGTAATGACACCGCCAGGGTCACGGAGCCGGGTCTCGGTCCCTGTGAACCCCGTCAAGATGAAGTCCCAAGAAAGCCCAGTTCCAAGTATCCTAAAGGGTACTTCACACACTGCAGCATCGCTAGTGATATCGCTGAAACATCACAGATTTTGTGACGTAACAGCGACCTCTCCAGCGATGTTGCAGTGGGTGACAGGCATCAGTGACCTGGCCCCTGCTGTGAGGTCGCTGATTGCTACAAATTGTTCAGGACCATGTTTTTGTCCCTTGTCTCCCGCTGGTCAGCACGCATCGCCATGTGTGACAGCGAGAAACTAACGATCAGCTGGGCATTGGTAACCGGGGTAAATATTGGGTAGCTAAGCAGCGCGCTCTGCTTAGTTACCCGTTGTTTACCCTTGTTGCCAGCGTCCTGCCACTTAGCCCAGCCTGTAAGCGAGAGGACGCTAGTAACCAGGGTAAACAACGGGTAACTAAGCAGAGCACATTGCTTAGCAACCCCATATTTACCCTGGTTACCAGCGATCTCGCTGCTGACTAGTCGCTGGTGAGTCTGTCTATTTGACAACTCACCAGCGACTACATAGAGACTTTCCAGCGATCCCGGCCAGGTCGGATTGCTGGTGGGATCGCTGGAAAGTCTCAGCGTGTAAAGGGGCCCTAAGACCCTGAAGGGGGCGTGTCACATCATTTACAACCAGCCGGGGGTGATAACAGCTGACCAGTGGAGGTACTGGCTTTTGGACTGCCTCAGATGTGATATTGATGAAGTATACTAGGATCAGGTTAGGTCATAAATATAAAGGTACGTCTGTACTTCTATGTTTGTATGTGCATAAGATTGTCTCTGATTGCCATGACTGTCTATAAAGGTGTAATACTAGGTGCACACTGTCCTTGCAGTATTGTATATGTCAGTTAAACAAGGATGCAGTAACCAGGAAAGATTCATTTTTTTCCCCATAATTTGCATTATTTGACAGCAGTGTGGACTTCAATCCACAAACCTCTCCTGGTTCCTGCATGTTTGTTTTGCTATAATACACATGGATCCTGCAGCAACCATTACAATTACATTGGTTTTGTGTACACAACCATACAAGGTGAGTGGCTGGCTCATCTCTCCTTTCTTTGTGTTTGTTAGGTAAGACCCTATTGTGCTTTTTAATCCACAGTTTTCCTGGTATATGTAGGTTCATATTCTCAATGTACACTGTAACGCCACTCTAAATTTTGCTTTAGTTTAAAGAGGTGAAAATTGTTAAAAAGAAAATCTACTCCTATGCACCACTTCATAGTATGTGCAATCCTGCAACAACTCTCTATAAATTGCCTGCACATAAACAATGAAAAAGGTCCAAAGCACCAGATATTCCCCTCCAGGGAAGGGTCTTTCTCAAACCAAGTACAATGATGCACCCTTCTTATTGTGCTTGGCTTGATAAAGGTCCTATGCAGCTTATCTTTTATCCTTTGTATGCAGTAATAAAAAAATAAATCCCTTGGAGAAGAAGGTCTGGTGCCTCTGACCTTTTATGATTGTTTTAGAGGTTAAAAGTGTGTTTTATCAGACTCTGTCTGTTAGGTAATAATCTGCAAATGTGGCGCCCCACTGGTCACTAGGGGTACTGAACCCAAGCCAGGGTGTGGTTCTCCAGTAGTCAGGAGATGATTGTTGGTAGGTGTAAAGATCCTCAACACACACACTTAGGACCCAGGGGAACCATGGGCAAACCCAGTGGAACAGACAACAGGGGTAGAGAAGTGTGGGTGGAAGGTAGAAGGAGTAGTTCAGTTTCAGTTGGAAGCAGAAAAGAGAACAGTTCAGTTGGAGTTGAGTAACGGAACAATAAACAGAATGTAGAGCACAGAAAGAGAGAATTCGAGTGAGGAGGAGAGAACAGATAAACTGCAGAGAAGGGGACTTGAGCTGTGCTGCGCTCGTCCTGGAAAACTGAGAGGAAGGAACCCTAGGGGCAACGGCGGAGCTGAAGTTGCACCTGAATCCAGGACAGGTGATACAAAGCAGAGTGGTTGTGGTCTAGGAACAGGGACTGGACCTGAACTCAGCACAGGAGGCTAATACCGAACCGCTGATCGGAGGCTACGAACTTCATAAGAGGCGTGTTCCCAGAGAAAGCAGCCGGACAAGGTTCAGGGGACAAGTTACCAGTCGCCTGAGGCTGCCAGATCAGGGCTCTTGTGCAGAGGCACTGTCAAATACAGGCACTGAGGAATGGGGACCAGAGAGAGAGAGTCCAGGACAGGCACACCACCGAGGATCTTATACCTGCTACCCGATCTCTTAAAGGGAAGCTGACCCCTCATAATCACCCCCAAGCCTCTCAATACCTGTCCATTCACCCTCACAAATCATTTCCAATGTTCCTTTTGTGTTGAAAATGCTCCCTATAAAAGGTCAAATCTTGCCTTTTATACTTACAGATTTTGCGGTTTCTCCTCACTGAGTAGGTCGCACAGGGCGTTCCCTGTGCATTCCTAAGCCCGCCTGAGCCCCCCATTATCATGCCATGATGGGCGTGCTAAGAAATCCAACTCCTCCTCCCCCGGCTGTATGGGCGGAATAGCCGGTATGACGCAAATTGCATCATATCCGGCCAGGATGACCTCGGTACACACCGGGAGCGCTGTAAAGCAAAACCCGCACATGCGCAATGCGCATGTTGAAGTCGGCGTTATACCTAAAGGATGTGACGCAAATTGCGTCATACTGGCTATTCCACCCATAAGCAGGGTGAGGAGCAGTTGGATTCCTTATCACGCCCATCGGGGCGTGATAATGGGGGGCTCAGGCGGCCTTAGGAACGCACGGGGAACGCCCTGTGCGACTTATTCAGTGAGGAGAAGTCACAAAATCTGTAAGTATAAAAAGCAAGATTTGAACTTTTATAGGGAGCATTTTGAACACAAAAGGAACGTTGGAAATGATTTGTGAGGGTGCAGGGACAGGTATTGAGAGGCTTAGGGGTGATTATGAGAGGTCTGGTTCCCTTTAAAGACTACACAGGCCGGAGCTTATCTGAGAGACTTTGTAAGTACTGTGAGTAAACTCGGGTACAGAGATGCAGAACTGTGTGAGACTGTGTTATTTGCGCGGCAACTGGCTGAGAAGGCCACTGAGCAAAGTAATGAGGCCTAAAGTTAAACCCCTGCCTGCCAGAAACTACCTGTTCCTCCATCTGCTACCCTGGGGACCCGCTCCTCACTTGGGGAGCCACTACATCCCAAGCTGAAAACCATGGGTGGCGTTGTGGCGCCCTTGCAGACCGGTCACCACTAGAAGGTGCAGCAACCGGGATCGGTAAGTTCATTCACCCCAAACACACTCCCGATCCCAAGACTAGGGACTCTATACCCAGCAACGGGATGGCAGGAGGAGACATGAGGAGGGTGGGGAAGTTAGGACAGGACACGGTCAGAGGAGGAAACAAAAGCCAAAAAACACCAGGTTCAGTAGTCAGTATTCCAAGTAAAGTCGAGGAGTCAAGTTGAGTCAGGAGGAGAGGCGAGAACACCACCCCACGGGACTGAAAGGACACGGACCCGGCAGCCTGTACCATCATGAGGCTTGTCCGGGTCCCGGGCTGCAGACCGTAGCGAGAGACAGAAGGAGTCCTAAGGACACGGATAGTGAGCAATCCATCTGTGTAGCCAAATTGGCAGGAAAGCTGAGGGACTGGAGCAGAAACCAGGGTGCCGATTCTGCTGAAGAGGCCAAGATGCTTTATGCTCCAACCACGAAAACCGCCGGGGTACGGGGTCTTTATGTCCCGCGACCCAACCTCCGGTGCAGCAAAGAGAAGGCTGCCGTACTAGGCCTAGGGGACCAGGCAGGTAGCCCACCAAAAGCACATGGCAGCTGGGTCATAGCTCACATGCGGAAGAGACAGAACGAGAGGCCCATGAAAGGAACACGAAAGGGGGTGATATGGATGAGCCATCCCAGCTGCTATGAACCTACCGGAGCCGCCACTGCACTGTTTTGTAATCATCTGCCAAGAAAGTGAAGTAAACCGAGTTGAAGCTCAGCACTGTGTGAGACTGTGATTTCTGCGCCTGAGGAAAGGTAGATTGATTTGCCAAGCCGGCAGCAGCAGCCTTCCTGAGTGTGACTTTGAACACTGTCAGCAGCACAGCCCTGCTGGTCTGCCATTACCCATATCATTTCCATAGACTTTACGGTTGCCCTGGGGACCTGCTCTTCCCGTGGAGAGATGAACCATCCTCAGTACTACTCCCATGATCCCCAGAGGTCCCGACTGCAGCAGTGGCTATACCGGCTGCATTACACGGGTGGCGTCATGGCCAAAACCTTTATTTTTGCTTTCTTTTTTTTCATCCATTTTTCCAATTCCCCTTTTTAACTGATCACCTGAGAAGGAGATCTCGGACTGGGTTACGCCAACGTGACATCCCGCAGCCCCAGATGACGACAAGAGGGACCAATTCTGAGTACCCCAGGGTACCCGCCAGGGACGAGTCAGTTTTTTGGCGTCACAAACAGGATCTACCGACCGGTTCAAGTGGGTCTTGTGCACCTACCAGACTGTATTTTTTTGGGCCTGAAGAATGGTGGTCCTAGAAGACGGAAAACATGTGCTGGCAAAGGGGCGTGACACAGTTCCCAATCGTGGGCCAGACGAGCACAAAGGCCTACACCCCTTCCAAGAGTTGGAAGGGCAGACCCAAAGACTGGTGGGATTGCCCAAGGGTGTGACTGCCGACGGCGACGAGAAAGGAGAGCCCCAAGAAGGGAGGGAGAAGAGAAAGACTTAGACACGAGGAGCAGCAAAGAAAGTAGTGGGATGTTAGGGATCCGGATAACAACTGACATGGAGGAGTCAGGCTGGTACGGCCCCAGACGACAACGAGAGGGCCCGGTTCCGAGAACCCCATGATCCCCGCCAGGGCGAGTCAGCATCACAAACAATTCTCCCTTTAAACCACCCTATTCCTTGTTCAAAGTTTTTATTGGTTTCACAGGATAAGGGATTACATTGTAACCATATGACATTACAATCAATATAACAGTTTTTCAAAGAAGTTTTTAACGCCATTAGAAAATCAGGTTTAGGTACTATACAATCCCCAAGAATGCTTTAACACTGAATCCAGGGTCACGGAGCCAGGTCTCGACCCCTGTGACTCCCCAAAAAAAGCATTAAAGCCTGATTCTGAGTGCCCCACGGCCTTGGGGCTCATCACAAATAATTTGATTAATTGTATAGGAAAGCACAGACGACTATACTTTACTATAAAAAGGAGGATGCAAAAAGATGTATACCATGATGCATACATTTTTTTTGCAATGGGTCTCTAGGTATACATGCTGACTGGAGTCACTGTCTAGCACAGGGGTCTCAAACTCCAGGCCTCGAGGGCCGCATACCGTTCATATTTACAGGATTTCCTTTGCATCTGACAGTAGGAATCATCATCTGTGCAAGAGATTAAATTACCAACTGTCAAATGCTAAGGAAATCCAGAAAACCTGGACTGTGTGTGGCCCTTGAGGCCTGGAGTATGAGAACCCTGCTCTAGCATATAACTTCTAATTGTATGCAGACAACAGTGGGAACAGATGCAGTGTGCAAATCACTTTAGTGACTGCACATCCGCCCTGGCAGTCTGTTCAGCAGGATTCCTGCACTTTCAGCTTCTGCCGACTTAATGGTGGGCCATTGATTTGGGGACAGTGGGGAAAGCAACTATGGCTGTCCATACCCACCTCATTTTTTAGGACAGTGCAGACCTTACAGAAAACGATGCGGGGGAAGAGGCACCACCCCACCACCAACTTATCCTACCCCACCACCTCCACATCAGATGACAACACGGTCACAGGTAAGAACAACTTGGTCTACAACATATCCTCCTATATTCCCTCATCAGCAGAATCTGGGGTCCTCCAGAAGGGCATCACATTCTGGCCGACACCTAAGTATAACTCATTCTCCACTGAGCAAGAACTTGGGCAGTTCTTTCAAATCGTGAGATTGAAAGCACATTTTGCTGACCAAGTTGGTCCTAGGGATTTAGTAACCACAAGCTCACAATACTCTATTGTGAGCTTGTGTATTTTGTCTCTAAAACAGTTAAATATATCTTCACATAGTTCATATATGCTTCCCAGGAATTATCACCCAGTGGAAACCTTTGCAAGCTGGTACAAGATGAGGTGGAAAATATCACCTATAAGATCAATAATGGTGATTTCCGTCTTAATAACAATCTTTCTCTGGAGGAAAGCCGGGCACTTGCCAGCCTGAGGGAAAATAAATCTATCATAATAAAACCTGCTGACAAAGGCGGCTCCACTGTGGTAATGGATCGTTCTTTATATATAGCGGAGATTCACAAGCAACTATCTGACACTAAGACTTATACCCCCCTTTTCGAGGGATCCAACCCCTGAGACCAGACAATTGATTTCAGAGTTGGTCTCTCACCATACTAAACAAGGAACTATTGATCCTAAATTATCTGAGTATCTCATTAATAAAAATCCCATTATGCCAGTAATTTACATTTTACCTAAAATTCATAAAAACTTAACAAACCCACCTGGGAGACCGATTGTTGTGTCTGCATACTCTATCCACTCCCCACTGGGCGTAACATTAGAGAAAATTATCTCCCCTTTGATCCCCCTTATCCCTCCATTCTTGAGAGACACTGGGCACTTTCTTTCTATCATACGGACCCTTCATAACATCCCACAAGGGTCTCTACTGGTTACAATGGACATTAACTCCTTGTACACCAGTATTGACCACTAGAGTCAGTCCACTGTTTTCTTCATAAATATACTCAATTTGAACAGACTAAGGTTAAGTTTTGTATGGATCTTTTAAACACAGTCTTACGCGATAACGTCTTCTTATTCCAAGACCAATTTTACCTATATCGTAGAGGGACCGCGATGGGTTTGAACATTGCACAACATCGCTAACATCTTCATGGCCAGTTTTGAGGAAGACCATGTCATCCAAAACCCTCTCTATCAAAAAAAGTTCTATTATGGAAAAGATATATTGATGACAGCTTCCTCATCTGGCAAGGATCAGAGTTGGAATTGTCCACCTTTGTGGACAGTCTCAACCAATCCCTAGCCCAACATCACTTTCACATTACATCAGGATCAAACTAAAATCACCTTTTTGAACACTTTGGTCATTTTGGATGAGAAGGAGACATTGGCCACAGACATCTAAAGGTACCGTCACACGCCACGATATTGTCGCGATATCTCCCGCGATTTGACGTGAGCGCACACATTTTTGGCACACTCCCCAGATTGCTTCGGAGATGTCACACGTAGCGATGTCGCGTGCAACCTCCGGCGATCAGGCGTTCCGGAAATCGCCTGACCAAGACCGGAAGCGATCTTACCTTTCCACATCGCCGCGTCACACGCCACAACCACATCAGCGATGTGGGTGTAGTGTTTGACCGGGATGAGGAGATAGGCATGCCAGAGTGTGTTTCACCGCCCCCTACCACTCCGATTGGCCTACACAACTGCGTTACTAGCAAGCTACCAATCGCCACAGACGGGGCACGGAAAACAGCACGCTCAGGCACACCTACAGGATTGATTTCAGGATCTCTGAATTCGCTTTCTACATAGCTATTGCCGTATCACACGGCATGACCCACTAAAATCGCGAGGCGGACATCGCCTGATTTTACTGCAGTACTGGGCAATCAGGTGATGCGCCACAGTAGGATTGCTCTGTCACACGCCACAACGCACTTGCGATGTGGTTTCGACATCACAGAATTCACGAATTGACAGCGATATCGCGGACGATATTGTGACGTGTGACGGTACCTTATGTCAAACCTACAGACAAAAACAGCTTTCTGCACTTTACTAGCTGTCACCCTAGACACATCAAAAAGGCATTACCCATATCACAACACGAGCGGGTGGCACATATAGTGTCTGATCCCTTGATTAGATCTATTCGACACGAAGAGATGTTGCTTAAATTCTCCGAAAGAGGCCATTATTGGGCCCTTCATACCCAAAGGTCCGTGAGTTCCAAGGTTTACCCCTTTTTTGTCACAAAAGGGCCAGAAATCTATGCGACCAACTTGTAAGGGCTGATCTTGGTTCTAATGCTACTATTCCCAGACAATGCTTCTTATCAACCCAATGTTTTGGCACATGCCCCTGCATGGGTTGTCTCCAATGCTCCCATGTAACGAACGGTAACACCTTCACACACCCCAGATCGGGTAAAGTTTTCAATATCAAGGGTTACAATACATGCAATTCATCTCATGTAGTCTACGTTATAAACTGTCCGTGTGGTCTCGGATATGTTGGGGAAACTATCCAGCATATCCAGGATCGCATTAGTAAACACAAGTCTACAATTCATTTTATTAATTCTCTTCATTCTATAGCCCAACTAAAATTCTAGGTACTGGAACACGCTCCAGTTAACAGACGAGGGGGAGATAGAATCAAACAATTGAGACGAAGAGAATCCTAGTGGATTCACCACCTTCAAACCCTGGAAACCTATGGGTTAAATAGGAAGTAAGAGAAAGGGGCATAATGTATCACTTGCATATGTCTGTTGGTTTAGTAATGTTGCTTAAATATTGTACATTAGTCTTGATAAGCGTGGCTACTGTTCTGATATTCCAATTGCGTTGCTATGACAATGTTGTTCTCACATTTTCAGTGTATCTTTCTTGTATTCCACTAATATACTTATTTGCTGCTGTACCTTTAAGAAATGTAATCACTATTACTGTACTAAAGGTTGTTTTGCTATTGTGGGTAACAATAACCTATTTAGGCTTGATATTTATGTTTTCTCTTCTTTCTTTTCAGAGAACATGACAAAAAGATCTTGTCAAGGGGTTTCCCCCACTCCCACTATCAACACTGTGCACTGCTCAGTATTGTATAAGGTCCAATACACCGCAACACCCTTTGCCTTGTCAGAAATCTTAACCACTCCACCGCGCATGCGCGCACTTCTGGGTTGCGTTCATGCAATCCCAGAGTGCGTTCCACTATGCCAGACGGGAAGTGATGCGGATGACATCACTTCCGCCGGTCGCACATAAAACACAGCCCGCGGACACCACTCATTGCACTTGCCACGGCCCACCACAGATTTCATTACAAGTTAACATGTGAGCACTCCTGCATCTCTGCTTTTTTATACATTGCTATTTCTGCTATTCTTGCTTCCACTATGTTTTCTTATGTAACCTTCCTACTATTACACCACAGGACCTTTTCCTTACAATTCCTGGCCGCAACCTTGACAACAAGCACTATAAGGTATTGATCCCTGGGTCTCTCCCACACTGTTTCTATAGATAGTGTGAGGTAGCAAGAGGAATGGTGGTAGAGGGACGCTATGTTTCCCCAAGGATGGTGAGCTACTGCATGTATGGGACGGGAGATGCTTCCATGAGCATAGGTGAGGTAGGTATGGCCACCGTTACTGAGAACGGTGGCTGTTGGTAAAGCCTGTTATGGGACCTCATCTTTGAGGAATGGGGGAAGGTTTTTGGGCGGGCCTCCATTCCTCATCTCCCGCCCCAGGCTTTTGAAGTAGCTGGGAGGGAAAGACAGGTGAAAAAGGTTAGGCCGGAAGAGACGGCTGTCAAGGTGTTGTGAGATGGGATCAGACTAGAGAGGAGTTCAGTCGGTGGAAAAGGAGCCTGTGAGCACACAGGGAGCGTGTACCGGACCCCAAGGTGGGGTAGGACCCCTAGGCGAGCTCCAGGAGGAGCAGGTTTAGGGCCGACACTATTATCCTGATGTAAGGACTTTTTTTTGTTTGTTTTGCCATTGTGTGAAATAAAACACACTTGTTTTTGGACTGAGCCTGAGTGTCACTGCCTTACTTGCTGCTGCTATAGAGACTGATCCCTACATATGGTGGAGAATGCGGGCAATGCAGTAAGGCATACACTAACCGCTGTAGAGGACAAGTTGCATGTCCTGGGTGAAGCAAGCCCTAAAGCAGCGCTCAGCAATGGAGGACGTTGTAAAGGCATTGATTGAAGCCAACCTGCAGCAGAAGCAGCAACAGCAGATGTATGCTGAGGCGCTGCAGGCCCAGCAGCACAGCCATACGGAGGCCCTGAGACTTCAACAGCAAACTAACCAACTCCTGATGGAACAGTTAACAGCCCTGAGGTCAAGCGCACCATCTGATCCACAGCAGGACATCAAGAAGAGGGTCCGTGCGTCCCTCCAAAAGATGACAGCAGGGGACGATGTCGAAGCTTTCTTGGCGGGGTTCGAGAGAGTGGCAGTGCGAGAGAATCTTCCGCTACACCAATGGTCGGAGGTCGTAGCGCCATATCTGATTGGAGAGCCCCAGAAAGCGTACTACGACCTGAGCGAGCAGGACGCCCGGGACTATCAAAAGGTAAAAGCCGAGATTCTAGCTCGATTAGGTGTGAATGTGTATCTCCGTGCCCAGAGAGTCCATCGCTGGGCTTATGTAGAGACTGTAGCGATCCGGTCTCAGATGTATGATCTCGTCCATCTTGTAAAAAATGGTTACAGCCGGAGCTGTTGTCCCCAGCGCAGATGGTGGAAAGAGTGGTACTGGACAAGTTTATGCGGGCCTTGCCCCCAGCCATACAGCAGTGGGTGGGACATGGGGACCCTGTCGATGCCAACCAGCTGGTCGGTTTGGTGGAACGGTATGAGGCCACCCAGAACTTGTTAAAAGTTTCTTCCCCAGCCCGTGTGCTCCCCAAATCCCGCAAGGTCACCGACCCTGAGAAATGCAGGACTCTGACACGCACCCCCACCCCTGCAGGCCCTCAGGCAAGGAAGCTAGAGACTATTGTGTGCTGGAGGTGTCAAGAGCGAGGACACATTGCTGCAAACTGCCCTATCACCACCGATCCTATGGACTGCAGTGTGGCCCGGCGTGTCTCCCTCTATGCCTTCCCGGTATATACCGCTGCTTCCCCAGAGCCTGCACCTATCTCTCCCATGTGTCAGGTTACGGTGGCAGGATGTTCTGCAGCTGCCCTCTTGGACTCGGGAAGCCTTATTACCCTGGTGCATGCCACCTTGGCTGGGTCTGCATCTTACACGGGACGTAATGTGGGGGTCTTATGCATTCATGGGATTTGAAAGAGTACCCTACCGCCATAATCACTATCCAAACCCCGAAGGGGGAGTGTCGTCATGAGGTGGGAGTGCTAGAGTCCCTGCCGTATGGACTGATCCTTGGGAGAGACTTTCCTCTATTCTGGACTCTGTTACCGGGAAACCCGGGGTTAAGGGGTAAACAAGTCCAGAATGTCACGGACCCTGAGCCTGAACCTCGTGATCCCGACTCAGGGGTGCCAGCTGTGGGAGTAACAATGTCCCCTCTAGAGGTATTAGCGGGTGAAGCCGACGAGCTCGGGTCAGTACCTGAGTTCGCAGAGTTGGGAGTTCCCCGTGACAATTTTGGTACTGCACAGCTCCAAGACCCGACGTTAAATCGGGCAAGGGAAAACGTGATTTGTATTAATGGGTGTTTTCAGTACCCAGGAGCAGACCAGGTGTTTCCCCACATGGCTGTCAACCAGGATCTGTTATACAGGGTTGACAGAGTGGGGGTGAGACCTTGGAACAGCTGGTGGTTCCGCAGCCTTATCGCCAGACGGTGCTCGACTTGGCACATAGGCATGTGCTGGGCGGACACCTTGGCCATAAAAAGACTCTGTAACGTATTCTGCAGCGTTTTTACTGGCCGGGAGTGTTTCGGGAGGAGCAGCGGTATTGCGAATCATGCCCCGAGTGTCAGCAATCCGCTCCTATGCCGCACTTCCATAGTCCCTTGGTACCCCTGCCCATTATAGATGTACCATTTGAAAGGGTCACCATGGATCTGGTGGGTCCTCTGGTCAAGTCTGCCCGAGGGCATCAGCATATCCTGGTAATCATGGATTACGCTACCAGGTATCCAGAGGCCATTCCACTGCGGCACACCTCGGCGAAATTGATAGCCAAAGAGCTACTCGCCGTGTTCTGCCGGGTAGGAATCCCCAAAGAAATACTTACGGACCAGGGGACGCCGTTCATGTCCAAGGTTACCAAGGAGCTATGTAAACTGTTCCAGGTAAAGCAGTTGCGCACCTCGGTCTACCATCCGCAGACAGACGGCTTAGTTGAAAGATTCAACAAAACCCTAAAGAGCATGCTGAAAAAGGTGGTATCCAGGGATGGGAAGGACTGGGATTGTCTTCTACCATACCTGATGTTCGCGATTCGGGAGGTACCACAGGCCTCAACAGGTTTTTCTCCGTTCGAACTCGTGTATGGTAGACATCCCCGGGGCCTGCTCGACATTGCCAAGGAGGGATGGGAGCAGGAACCCACCCCTCACAAAAGTGTAGTAGAGCACATCGCGACCATGCAGGACCGGATGGCAGCGGTGATGCCGATAGTGAAAGAACACTTAGAGGAAGCCCAAAGAGCTCAAAGCCGGGTATATAATAGATCCGCTAAGGTCAGAACTTTTAACCCGGGAGACAGAGTCCTGGTACTAGTGCCTACTGTGGAGAGTAAATTCTTGGCGAAGTGGCAAGGGCCCTACGAAGTCCTAGAAAGAGTTGGGCAGGTCAACTACAAGGTATATCAGCCGGGTCGGAGAAAGACCGAGCAGATATACCATGTCAATCTGCTAAAAGCCTGGAAAGACAGAGAGGGTCTGGGTACAGAAGGGTCTCCAGCTGACCGTCCTCCTGCACTGACTTTACAGGCCAAGGTGGTGCCTGAGGGGGCAGTGGCAGAAGTGACGATAGCCGAAACCCTCACGAAAAACCAGCAGCAAGAGTCTCGAGAGTTTGTGGCCAGGAATACGGATGTGTTTTCAAAGCTGCCAGGGCGTACCTCGTTGATTGAACACGACATTGTCACCGAGCCCCTGGTAAAAGTTCGGATGAGGCCCTACCGAGTACCTGAGGTACGGCGAAAGGCCATTTCAAAGGAGGTTCGTCAAATGCTGGAGTTAGGGGTTATTGAGGAGTCGAAAAGTGAATGGGCTAGTCCCATTGTGCTCATTCCCAAACCCGATGGGACGATACGGTTTTGCAACGACTTCCGGAAGCTGAACGAGGTCTCTAAATTTGACGCTTATCCAATGCCACGAGTAGACGAGCTCATTGAAAGACTCGGGAAAGCCCGGTACTTTTCCACACTCGATCTAACTAAGGGATACTGGCAAGTACCCCTTACGGATAGCGCCAAAGAGAAGACCGCGTTCATCACCCCGGAGGGTCTGTTTCACTACCTGGTATTGCCATTTGGCTTACATGGGGCTCCAGCCACGTTCCAAAGATTAATGGACATCGTGTTGAAGCCTCATCAAAGGTACGCCTCGGCCTATCTGGATGACGTCATCGTTTTCAGCAGCGACTGGGAGAGCCACTTGGCCAAGGTACAGGCTGTGGTGGACTCTCTCCGGGCGGCGGGGCTGACTGCCAACCCCAAAAAGTGTGCTCTGGGAATGGAGGAGGCACGCTATTTGGGGTATGTGATAGGGCGAGGTATGATTAAGCCGCAGGTCAACAAGGTCGAAGCCATCCAGAGTTGGCCCCAACCAAGGACAGTAAAGCAGGTGAGAGCCTTTCTGGGAATTGTGGGGTACTACAGGATGTTCATCCCCAATTTTGCCACCCTCTCAGCCCCATTGACAGACCTTCTGAAAGGAAGACGGCCCGTCATGGTAAAGTGGAACCCCCAGGCCGAGCATGCCTTTCTGGTCTTGAAGACGGTGTTATGCGGGTCTCCCATCCTTATCACACCTGACTTCACCCAAACCTTCATCGTTCAGACCGATGCATCAGAAGTAGGGCTAGGTGCAGTCCTTTCTCAGGAGGTGAATGGGGAAGAACACCCCGTTAACTACCTGAGCCGCAAGCTCACGCCTGCAGAGAAAAATTACAGTGTGGTCGAGAGGGAGTGCCTAGCCATCAAATGGGCCTTGGAAGCGTTGAGGTATTACCTGCTGGGGCGACGGTTTCGGTTGGTGACTGACCACTCCCCACTCACGTGGATGAGCCAGTCCAGAGAGAGGAATGCGCGAGTCACCAGGTGGTTCTTGTCGCTCCAGAACTTCAACTTCACGGTGGAACACAGAGCCGGGAGGCTGCAGGGCAATGCCGATGCTTTGTCCCGGACTCACTGTTTGGTGGCAGGAGTTCACCCCCCCAGGGTTGAACTGAGGGGGGGGGGTGTGTGTGAGGTAGCAAGGGGAATGGTGGTAGAGTGACGCTATGTTTCCCCAAGGATGGTGAGCTACTGCATGTATGGGACGGGAGATGCTTACATGAGCATAGGTGAGGTAGGTATGGCCACCGTTACTGAGAACGGTGGCTGTTGGTAAAGCCTGTTATGGGACCTCATCTATGAGGAATGGGGGAAGGTTTTTGGGCGGGCCTCCATTCCTCATCTCCCGCCCCAGGCTTTTGAAGTAGCTGGGAGGGAAAGACAGGTGAAAAAGGTTAGGCCGGAAGAGACGGCTGTCAAGGTGTTGTGAGATGAGATCAGACTAGAGAGGAGTTCAGTCGGTGGAAAAGGAGCCTGTGAGCACACAGGGAGCGTGTACCGGACCCCAAGGTGGGGTAGGACCCCTAGGCGAGCTCCAGGAGGAGCAGGTTTAGGGCCGACGCTATTATCCTGATGTAAGGACTTTTTTTTGTGTGTTTTGCCATTGTGTGAAATAAAACACACTTGTTTTTGGACTGAGCCTGAGTGTCACTGCCTTACTTGCTGCTGCTATAGAGACTGATCCCTACAATAGCAATATGACCCCTAACTTTAACCTTATCTCCTAGGTGCTTTCCAATCACCTCATCATAATTAACTACCTGTGGCCCAAGGTTAATACATCCCTGATGGTAAAACAGTGATCAACACAACGCCCTTCTATTTGTATACTTGATAACGGTATATTTCTATTTTGAACTAAAAGGGATACTGAACCGGCCTTTTTACTATCCTATCACTTTATTAATCCAGTTCAGATTCATGTGTATGTGGAGACCTCAAGGTACTCTCTCTATTTACATATTGTCTTGTTGATGTATTATATCACATTTAATGTGATTACATTCTCTGGAGCATATCCTATGACTCTTTAAGATACTTTGCCTCTACCAATAATTATTTTGATGAAATTAATGAAATAATAAAAGTTTTTTTCATCCCTTTGTTCTCTCTTCTGCTTTTCTCCCTAACCTCTTATGATATTCTTCTCTACTCCTTTACCTATTGTAGTGTTATCATGTGTCGGTACCCATTCCATGTCATACTTCCATTTAGGTTCCTGACTTAAGTGACTTTTGCACTCACTGCTCACCTAGATACATGTGAGAACAATTCAGTCTACTACATAAGTATTGTATGCAAATTTTGTTTCATCATAAGAATCTTCAGATAATTCCTATGATGTCGATATAGGTGTTGCCTTTGGCTCCTATACTGAGCCACCACATTTTGTTATCGTATCATTTTCTTATTGATAGTTGGTGTATGAACTTATAATACATCCTTGAATATGTATAATGCACAGTCTTTTGTTGTTACACTGTCTGTGTTTGCCATATGTATGTATTAGCATACATTGATTCCTTTTTTCTGTATGTATTTGTTATAGAAAACTATTCTTTGATAAAGACTCTGCCGAATAACTGAACTCTACTGAACTGTGTCACACCTATGTGAGCAATAAAACTGGACATTAACTATCATACGAGTCCATCGACATTTTTCATGCTTAATTGTGTGCCAAAGTGCCATTCCTTACCAGTGTATTTTTTACTTTGTGCATCTAATACGGTGAGCCACTGTTCATATTAACTACTGATTTGGGAACAGACAGCAGTTGGGGAGGTAAGTAAACCATGGGACACTAAGTTCTTAACCCAGAAATGTTTCCATTAACCCTTTCAGTGTCAATGACCCAATCATTATCATTTATCAATTTTTTTTTTTTTGGGGGGGTGTAATGGCAGTTGTTAGAAAATACTGTATTTGACAAAGACATCAAAATGATCCCATCCGATGGAATATGAATAATCAAAGGGTAATGGCATATACATCCTAAATATATCCTACCATAAATCAATTTCTGTGATGAAATGGAAATAATTATACTATAATTATATTAGAACTAGAGTACCATCTCTACAATTGACAGGACAGGTGGTCTTATTTCTTTTCTCATTCTGATCTTAGACAAGTGCACAAATTTGCTTTTCAGAAACAGTGCTTCCTGGGAAGAGAAGAAGGTTGCTTGCCAGCAGAACGATTATATACTTTGGATGGAATCCACAACTACGAAGCGGTGCCGCCCTTTATACCAGTCTCCCAAGGCATTAGTAATGGGTGACTCTTATGTATGGCAAAACATCGGATTGATAGAAGTAATCAACATTTTTATGTCTATGTGACTCAACATACGGCAAATGATACATGATTAATTCAGGTTTGTTAGACTTTTCCTACTTATCAAAGCACTTCCTTGATTTGCCTGTTCTCTACTACATCTTCATTCGACTTAATGGCTCGGCTTAAACTTCCTGGAACTGCATTAACCCTGGTTATAGAAAATCAGTTTACAAATCTGAAACCAATACGTAAAATCATTGCTGTATCAGCACACAGAAAGCTAATGGTGTAACCAAGACTGAAAAACTGTGCAGATAAAATTCTGATGGTAGGGAATGGCTGAGGAGGACATGGCAGCATGGACTGACGCTCTTACAGAAGATATTTATACCTCTGAAGATGCATTCAGTAAGTGCCTGTACCTTTCACCCCTTTTCTTAGAGGCAGAATATTAAACAATGGTTTGTTTTCATGTCTGTCTATCTATCTATCTATCTATCTATCTATCTATCTATCTATCTATCTATGCATCTATCTATCTATCTATATATCTATTTCTATCTATCTATCTATCTATCTATCTATCTATCTCTATCTGTCTATCTATCTCTATCTATCTATCTATCTATCTATCTATCTATCTATCTATATGTATTTGTTTAATCATGCATATTCATTGCATAACAAAACACAATACACAAATATCATAAATAAGACACAAGCTTTCATGTACGTGCAGATTATGTACTTTTATGACGAATCAGAACTCTATTCGTTTTACACTATTCATGTACTTGTATAATCCTGTTCGGCATATGCAAATACACTAAATCCATTTCTGGCACCAAAATGTGTTCTCTCTAACAAAGGATTATATTTAACTCTGAGTTCTTGGGCACCTGAGTCAGTGATAGATATTTCCATCTATGACTGCACTTCACCCAACCTCTCTCTACATCCCCAATCAGTCATACAAAACGGGATCCAAGAAGCCGTACCTTGGTGAGTTGTTTTATAGAGTCCACACACTGTAGAGGCGCTTTAGCTAGTTGTTTGCCAGCATGTGATATGGGAAGACAAAAATAGTTAAGGTAGATTTATTTTCTTAATTCTTAATAAAATAATGACTTCATAGGTTTAATCATTTAATGCTTGGATTATTCACAGCCGTACTTTAAAGGGGTATTTACCTCCTACACCTGTATGGCCTAGTCACAGGAAGAATGTGGATGAGTTTCTCACTGCAAGAACCCACAACTATATTGAAGTCATGGTCCTATTTCTCCATCTAGGAACAAATTTAAAGGGCTTGTCCACCTTTGGGGATCTTTATTTTTTTAACTAAATACATGTATTTTGGTCTAAATATAATTTTACTTTTGGGCTTCATTACTAATTTTGCACCATTTTGCTTTTACAAACCTTTGGTTTCCTTGCACAATTAATTTTTATGTGATACATGGTGAGAAATCAGCTGAAAGGAGCTCTGATAAAAACAGTTACAAACGCCATGTCAGACCGTCATAGCAGGCTGACGGATTCTCAGTTAACTCTGTCTGCAACGAGGAATACATAATGCAACACAGAGACTATAGGTGCTACATTTTTAACCCCTTCACCACCTGGCAATTTTTCATTTTTCCGTTTTTGCTCCTCTGCTTCCAAGAGCCATAACATTTTTATTTTTCCATCAATATAGACATATTATGGCTTGTTTTTTGCAGGAGAAGTTGTACTTTCACATGCAATCATTTATTTTACCATACAGTGTACAGGAAAATGGGAAAAATATCCTAGTGCGATGAAATTGCAAAATAAGTGCAATTACACATTTGTTTTTTGGGGGGTTTATTTGCCATGATCACTATATGGTAAAGCTGATGTAGACGGTGTGATGCCTTGGGTCGGTACGGGTTCGTAGATACCAAACATGTATACTTTTACTGTAATCTAAGTGGTGAAACAAATTCAGAATTTTGAAAAAAAAAAATATATTGCAATCTGAGAGTCCTCAGTGGTTGATACCTTTTAATGGCTAACTGAAAAGATGGTAAACATAGCAAGCTTTCGAGACGACTCAGGTCTCTTCTTCAGGCTGATAATGACACAAATTCTGAAGACACATACATTTATACATAAGCAATAGAGGAAAAAAAAAAAAAAAAAAAAAAAAAAAAAAAAGAAGGGGGAAAGAAGAGAACAGAAAAAAAAATGGCAAAACAGTGTTATATGCTCTGGTGGATACGACAGGTGACGCAAAGCAGAGTCGGGTAGGGAGGGGTGGAGGAGCAGGGACACAGAAAGCAGATTTCTAAGATAAGCGGAACCATCTTTCCCCTTCTTTTTTTTTTTTTTTTTTTTTTTTTTTTTCCTTTATTGCTTATGTATAAATGTATGTGTCTTCAGAATTTGTGTCATTATCAGCCTGAAGAAGAGACCTGAGTCGTCTCGAAAGCTTGCTATGTTTACCATCTTTTCAGTTAGCCATTAAAAGGTATCAACCACTGAGGACTCTCAGATTGCAATATATTTTTCTATCTACTGGCTAACACGGTATAAATATTCTTTACCTGAAAAAAAAAAAGAATTGCAATTTTGCGCCATGTTCTGCGACCCATAGCGTTCTCATTTTTCGGATCTGGGGCTGTGTGACAGCTTATTTTTTTGCGGCTTTAGTTGCCGTTTCTAATTATACCAATTTTGGGTGGATGTACTATTTTGATCGCCCATTATTGCATTTTATAGTAATGTTGCGGCGTCCAAAAAAACATAATTTTGGCATTTGGACCTTTTTTTTGTTATACAGTTTATGGCTCTCATTAATTGATTTTACATATTGATAGATCGGGCATTTCTGAACGCGGCGGCACCAAATGTGTATTTTTTTAATACTTTTATTTTGAATGGGGGAAAAGGGAGGTGATTCAAACTTTGTGGGTTTTTTCATATTTTTTAAAACTTTATTTTTTAATTTATTCTTGATTTTACACTGCCCCATAGGAAGCCTCACTGCTGCAGGGTCCAATCCCCTGTGTCATGTCCCGATGAGCTGTAGCACATCAGGACATGACACATGGTTTCACTTTCAGTGGTTGGCAGCGCTTGCCAATCACTGACAGGAAATGATCCCTGATGGCTATCAGGTACTGAGCGGAGATCCTGCAATCTTATTGCGGGATCTCCATTCTCAGCGGGGAATGGTGTGATCCCCCCGCAGCAGTTTTGGATCCTGTTGTCAGTGAATGACAGCAAGATTCAAAGGGTTAAAAGCACCAATCAGATCACAGATCCGATCAGTGCTGGAGTCCCGACATCTCAGCTGATGAGATCAGCTGAGATGTCGGATGAATGATGTAAGCTCACCGCTGGAGCTGACATCAAACACCGGGATCCGACCCATGACGTCCTATTACGTCAAGGGTCAGGGAGGGGTTAATGAAACCAAATTGCAAAAATTATTTTTTTTGTCCCAATTACATTCATTTAAGTAAAATGAAAATTTTCTCACAAGGCAGACAACCCCCATTAAGCCTCTGAGTTCAAGGAAAGGTTCCTAAACTGTTCATGTTTACATATTTAAGTTTATGTGTACTGGAAACTGTAAAATGGTGTTTAAATGTGTCCTAGTCCTATTCATAGTAACATAGTTTTTAAGGTTAAAAGTTTACTTTAAGTCCATCTAGTTCAACCCATAGCCTAACATGTTGATCCAGAGGAAGGCAAACACCCCAATGTGGCAACAGTAAGCTCCACATTGGGGAACAAAATTCCTTCCTGACTCCAGATATGGCAATAAGACTAGTTCCCTGGATAAACACCGTATCAGAGAATCTAGTATATGTAACTGGTAATATTATACTTTTCAATAAAAATATCCAGGCCCTTCTTAAATTTCAGTAGTGAGTCATTCATTACAACATCATGTGGCAGAGAGTTCCATAGTCTCACTGCTCTTACAGTAAAGAATCCACGTCTGTGATTATGATTAAACCTTCTTTCCTCCAGATGTAGAGGATGCCTTCTTCTCCTCTTCAAAGGCCTAGGTGTAAAATCATCATTAGAAAGGTCTCTGGATGTCGCCTCATATATTTATACATTCTAATCACCCATAAGTGTTCATTTTTCCAAACTAAATAACCCCAAGTGTAATAACCTGTCTTGGTATTGCAGACCCCTCAGTTCTCTAATGACTTTTGTCACTCTTCTCTGGACCTGCTCTAGTTCAGCTATATCTTTCTCACACACTGGAGACCAGAATTGTACATAGTATTCTAAGTGTGGTCCCACTAGTGACCTGAATAGAGCTAAAATTATGTTCACCTCATGAGCATCTATGCCTCTTATAATACATCCCATTATTTTATTAGGTTTTACAACAGCTGCCTGACAGTGGCCACTATATATGAGTTTGCCATCCACCCATAAACCCAAGTCTTTGTGACAGCTTTACCAAGTGTTCTACAATTAAGTACATCATTCTAAATTTTATTTCCTCTGCCCAAGTGCATGACCTTACATTTAACTAAATTAAAGTTCAATTGCCACTTCTCAGCCCAATCCCCCATCTTACATAAATCCTCCTGTAATATAAAATTGTCCTCATCTGTATTGATTACCCTGCAGAGTTTAGTGTCATTTGCAAATAACAAAATTCTTTCATTTATGCCCCCTGCAAGGTCGTTAATAATATGTTAAAAAGAAGAGGGCACTATACTGATCCCTGTGGTACCTGACTATTAACTGTGACCCAGTCGAAGTGTGTTCCATTAATAACCACTCCTTGTTTCCTGCAAATGAGCCAGTTCTTAACCCAGTTACCCATGTTTTCCCCTATCTCAATTTATCTCATTTTATATATCAACCTCTTGTGTGTGACCTTTTGAAAAGTCTGTATGCACAATATCCACGGCATTTCCCTGGTCCAGTCTTGCTGATCAGATTAGTTTGACAGGACTGATCCCTCATAAAACCATGTTGATACCAGGTCATGAGTTTATTCTTCTTGATCTACTCTAGTATAGCATCTTTTAAGAAACCCTCGAGAATTTTACCTACTGTGGAGGTTAAACATACCGGTCTATAATTTCTAGGATCAGGTTTTGTCTCCTTTTTGAATATTGGCACCACATTTGCTATACAGACACTTTGGAAAACGCCGGAACCAGACAACTCCAATTTTCAAATTTTATTGGTCAAGGTGTTCAGTCATTAAAATCAGCGACCTAAGGGAGCAAGTCCCGCTGGACGCGTTTCGTACACGCAGGTACTTCATCAGCAGCATAAAATAAATGATTACAAAAATGCTTTATAAAACCAAAACAAGTAGCTCCTCCCCTAAACCCAATTAAATACTTGTCATCCTATAGGCTGGAGGGGCCTATCAATCAGTTGTGTCTAATTTGTAAACCTGGTACATACAAAATAAACTGAATTGAACCTATGAATAAATCCTCACCATCATACAACACTTTGTACATGAATACATTCAATACATATTATCATCATAATTTTGCCCATCATATACTTAGTGTTATTTAATAAAAGTATGTGCAGTCTGTACGGTAGTTAAGCCCTTCTGGGTACCTGGTATTAAGGGTCATTATCCAGAAAAATAACCTGCAAACGTGAGATAAATGCGCATAGGGTCTTATCCTTTTTTTTAAGAGTTATATCGGTGTAAATCAGAGGTCCCCAATGTCAGTCCTCGAGCGCCGAACCAGTGCAGGTTTTCAGGATTTCCTTACTATTGCACAGGGATTGGAATCATTGCCTGCTGTGCAATACTAAGGAGATCCTGAAAACCTGCACTGGTTCGGCCCTCGAGGACTGACATTGGGGACCTCTGGTGTAAATTAAGAACTGCTCACCTGATTCAGTTGTGTCACCCACAACCAGTATAATCGCCTGTAAGATGGCTTATAAGATGGCTGCTGCAGGGCCGCACCTTCACGATAAACGTGGAAACAGGAATGCTGTAATAGGAACAAATGCCGAAATGCCCGCGCTGCCAAACAGGAATCACCAGGAAACGAAGAGTTAACTGGGCAGATTTTTTTCTTTATTTCATCCTACGCGTTTCAGAGCCTCTATCCGAGCTCCTTCCTTCTTTCTCCAAGGCTTGTAACAGAGTGTGCAACCTCTATAACTGATCATTTAGAGGCTCCGAAACGCGTAGGATGAAATAAAGAAAAAAATCTGCCCAGTTAACTCTTCGTTTCCTGGTGATTCCTGTTTGGCAGCGCGGGCATTTCGGCATTTGTTCCTATTACAGCATTATCCAGAAAAATTCCTTCTCAAGTACCCTGCGACCCCAATTCCCCCCTCTTATATTTAGAGGAATTCTTTCAATTCCCTGTACCTTTAAACTAGAGAGGTTTCCATCATGAACATCTCTAAAATGGCGCGGTAAACCTGACATATTTCTATTTTGAGCCCTTGAGTTTGGATCTGAACCTGAGATGTGTTCTCCTAACCGCTTTTTTAAGGGCCTAATTGTACAGCCCACATAGTTCATTTTACACAGCAGACAAGAAGCTAGATACACCAAATGGGTTGTGTTACAATTAATGTAACCATTAACCCTATGGCTTCTGTCTGCTGAAAAACTTTTAATTGACATAGACTTCGTCATATATTTACATAGGCCGCATCTAGCACCCCCACAAGGGTAACTACCCTTAGTGTTTAGCCAAGTGGGGGTGCGGGCAGTCGATGAAAACAATGAAGGAGATAAAAGATTACCAATCGTCGTTGACTTCCTAGGAACACATCTATATCCTTGTTTTAAGATCCTATGTAAAATAGGATCTTCATGTAAAATTGGGATATATTTATGAATTACTTTTATAATGGCATTGTAATTCAAACTATAGGATGTGGAAAATGTCGGTATAGATTTACTTGCCTCTCTAGAGTTTATTCTATAAGAAGTCTGGGGACATAGAGCCTCTACTCGATCTGACTGCATATTCTGAGATCCCTTTTCTGCCTGATATATAGCTCCATTCACATGTTGTGGAGCACCATCAAGGTCTTGCACAGTGTTATTTGATCTCTGTTCAGTCTGACTTAAGCCTCCATTCTCTTGCTGCAATTATTTTAGAGATGTTCATGATGGAAACCTCTCTAGTTTAAAGGTTCAGGAATTGAAAGAATTCCTCGAAATGTAAGAGGGGGGATTTGGGGTCGCAGGGTACTTGAGAAGGAATTTTTCTGGATAATGACCCTTAATACCAGGTACCCAGAAGGGCTTAACTACCGTACAGACTGCACATACTTTTATTAAATGACACTAGGCATATGATGGGCAAAATTATGATGATAATATGTATTGAATATATTCATGTACAAAGTGTTGTATGATAGTGAGGATTTATTCATAGGTTCAATTCAGTTTATTTTGTATGTACCAGGTTTACAAATTAGACACAACTGATTGATAGGCCCCTCCAGCCTATAGGATGACATGTGCTTAATTGGGTTTAGGGGAGGAGCTACTTGTTTTGGTTTTATAAAGCATTTTTGTAATCATTTATGTTATGCTGCTGATGAAGTACCTGCGTGTACGAAACGCGTCCAGCGGGACTTGCTCCCTTAGGTCGCTGATTTTAATGACTGAACACCTTGACCAATAAAATTTGAAAATTGGAGTTGTCTGGTGCCGGCTTTTTCCAAAGTGTCTCTGAAGTCTGGATTGGCGAGAAATCCTTGCCTGGCACCAATGGCCTACAAGCATTCGGTGAGCACCATCCATTCCCCTTCCCTCTACTACATTTGCTATACGCCAGTCCTATGGTACAGACCCTGTTATTATGGAATCTTTGAAGATTACAAATAACGGTGTGTTAATGATAGCACTTAATTCCTGCAGTACTCTTTGTCAACTTTAGTGATTAGATTAGATGGCTCCTGCTGGGTTAAGCAGGTGACATTTACTGGAGAATTTATAGTATCACTAGTTATGTCGTCTGTCATGGATTTTGTTTTGTATAAATATTAATAGGGAAAGCCACCCCCCCTGACGTCACCCTGAGGTCCCTGGCTTCCTGTAGCCCCAGTGAGATTTCGCCGACGCCGCTCACCGGGGCTACAAGACGGGGATCGTTGTGGGACGTCACAGGTCCGGAAGGCACCGACTTCTATGACGTTCCACAATGTCATAGGTCGGGAAGGGGTTAAGATGTGTTTATCTGCTTTACCCTTTTGTCAGCAGAATACACAAAACGTTTAATGGTGCAAACATTGTTCTTCCCCACCAATTAGTAGAGAAAAGTACAGAATAGTATTAGATATACTAACAATTATACACATGGAATACATATGTGTAAAGTAACCTCATCTTGGCACAGAATGATATTGTAAGAATGATTGCATTCATGCATATGTTCTTTAGTGATGATAAATTTATAATTAAGTTTTATTTATTTTAGTCATATTTGTAGATCATTGGCAGCACGTTTATTGCTTCTAGGGAAGGTTTCCAGGAACAGGTGTGTCATGATCCATTCCAGTTTCATATGTAAAGACATCTCATCTAATCGTGGACACGGAGTCCAATATTATTTTGTTTATATGAAATAAAATGTAGACGTCCATTATTTGGATTGCGCAATAAAATACCGTAAGCTTTATATTAGTGTCCATGGGTAGAATGCTAATGAAAAAGTGCAGGAAATGGACACTGAATACACCGTTAGGCTTTGTGCCCACTGTGCGTTTTTGCTGCTTTTTTTGCTGCGATTCTGCCCCAAAGACGCATCACCCGCAGCTTTAACATTAGAGTCAATGTGACTTTCCAAAAGCTATGCCTACATGTGAATTTTTGGTTGCTGTCTTTTTGTTGCAGACATCGCCACCCGTTTTTTTAATGTCCCTGCAATTAACATGCCTGTTTTTGGGCTGCATTTTTCACATAGACTCCATTCTAACCCCTCCAAAAAAAAAGCACCACAAATGGATTGGTATTCCCAGTCCATTTGTGGTGCTTTTTTCCTGCAATTTCCAAAATAAAAATGCTCCAATACTCATCCTCCCCAGTGAGCCCATGACGAGCCTCAGTAGTTCTTCCTCTGTGCAGCGGCCGAAGCTGTGTTTATCTATTTTTTAGGGCCTTTGCACCGTGTGACTCAGCCTGTCTCATGGTGTGCAGGATTTGGAAAATAGGCAAACATAATTTCTGCCGCTGCATGGAGGAAGAATCACTGGGGATTGCCGTGAGCTCACCGGGGAGGAAGAATGTGTGTCTGTCCCTGTGTGTATCTGTCTGTGTTTGTATGTCCCCTTATTTGTGCTGCGTTTTGTTCTGCATTTTTATGTGCCCAAACGCAGGATAAACGCAACAGGTTTGTACTGCTTTTGTTTATAGACAGCTGCGTTTGTACAGCTGACAAATGCAGCACAAAAAAGAAGCAAAGTGGGCACATAGCTGTACAGTTACGTATGTTTTACTCTGAATTTCCGGCCGGGAACCAGTGGTGGAGCTGGAGCCATGTGGGCCCTGGTGCAGAGCATGGTTCTGTCCCAGGTGAAGGGGTGAGGAGCGGGGGGAAAGGGGGGGTGCTGGTGAGTGTGGGCTGCTACCTGTGCCTCCAGCATGCCCAGGGAGCAGAGAGGAGGGGAGGGGAGGGATCAGCCACGGGATACAGGGAGCTGCCCGCGGCTGCACCTCTCCTCTGACACACTGTCACGGTCTCCAGGGTCCCCTGGGGGGAGGTGGAGGGGCCCCCCTACAGGAGCCCTGGTGCAGTTGAACCAGCTGCACTGCGGTAGGTCTGCCCCTGCCGGGAACCATATGTCTTAAATGATTAGGCAGGTCCGAGGCAGCTTCTCCCTGCCCTACTCCACATGACTGACAGGTCTCTGTCTATTAAAAAGGTAAAGGAAACTGGACAAGCTAACACCTTGTATGAAAACATCCAAATTTAATTCCATCTTGATTTAAAAAAAACAATAACATTATGACTAGAGGTGACTGAACAGCAGAAATGTGTCAGATGTTTTCTATGGAATTATTAGCAGTACTACGATATGATATGCTGGGGTTTTTTTTATCAATATGAAAAAAATGTGCATGTTTTTACAGGAAATCGGTATTGTGCAATTTTGTCTACCTATTTCATAAACTGGAGTTTATCATCTTCAACTTTGAAAAGCTTTCCGATACCCTGAGACCCTGAGTCAACAGGATTATAAATGTGGTAGACTGATCTTTTTCATGTTCTTGTATCTATAGGTCTTGCCTATGTCTGTGTAAATTCATAGGGGGAGACTTGTCAATTAAAGAGACTCATAGCCCACCTTTAAATTTAAGGTGAAGGCTGCAGCATTTCAGAGTAGATTTTACCTGGCTGCAATCTCACAGCCAATGTCTGAGTCATGCTGTCTACAATTTGGGCAACATGTATATGATGACAGATTACCTTTAAACCCATTAATTCCTTGGCAGAAGCCAACATGCCCTGTTTAAAGACAGTGAAGTCTATCAAATAGCACTGGTTTCTGGGGTATTACTGAGTTGGCATGGCACCATCAGTCAATATATAACAAAAACCAGAGTGAGGAGAGCCTAAAAGTAATACTAGTATAGTACTGTATAACAACTAATCATAAACTGCTCTGAAGAATAAAAAGCTGCTCAGTTATGGGTTGTCAGTAGCACCAAGCCCTTCTGTTGGACTGCTTTGATAAATGGAGTCCATTCTGAATACCTATCACCTACCATTGTCGGACCACTTTGCATTTCTTAGCACACAATGAAATCATCAGTACCGGGGTCAACTTGTGTGTAGGGCACTAAGAAGCTGATCTCCCTCTATATATGGGAGATGATAGACCTGTCTATAACCAAAGTGGGTGGAACTAAGCTCCTAATACTGCTGAAAATAATTTAGATGCAGCTATCAGTTTCTGAGAGTGGCATTTAAATGAAGCAGTCACCCCGCCATGGGTCACTTTCAGGGTACAGACGGATTAACACGGTAGCTGTGTGTCTGCTGAAGGCCCCCACTATTGCTTGCTCTACAAAAATAAAACACAATGTTAAAAAAGGGGTTAATTAATTGTAAATTGTAAAGCTCTGCAGAATAAGATGGCGCTACATAAATAAAAAATGGATTGCACTCGGACAACACTCGCAAGCCACACTGACCAAAAGTCAGATGACACTTGTCCAACTCTCGCATCAGTGAATGGAGCGTTTTTTCACTCTGATGTGTGTCCATACCCTAAAGAGACAAAAATCAAAATGGAAGATTTGTTTGTTTTTTAGGCACCCACACTTCTAAAAAAAAATGCAATAAAACTGATCATAATGTGGTATTTACCCTAAATTAGTATACATTGAAACCGTCAGCTCACCATGCAAAAACAAGCCCTCATACAGCCCCAAATAAAAAAAAAAATGTTTTTTACAAACTTCAGAATTTTTTGCTTAAAAAAAAGCGTTCATGTTTAGAATCTCCGTAATGGTACTAATCAGGAGGATCAGGTTTCCAGCTCATTTTTATCATACCATGAAAGCTGTTACAACAAAATCCATAAAACAATTTAACCATTTAACCTACTTGGATTTTTTTTCCTGTTTTAAGTAGATTGAATGGTAAAATTGATGGACATTTAAAACTACAACTCACTCTACAAAAAAACAAAGTACTCATATAGATATACAGTATCAAATGAAAAACAAAATGAGAATGGTTGAAAAGGATGTAAGGATGAATACAAAATGGCAAAGCAAAGACCAAAGGATCACAGTACACTTCTTGTATTAATGCAAATTTTCATAAGTCTTGCTACATTACATCCTGATTAACGATGAGCGAGTAGCGAAACATTCGTAATCGCTATACTTATAATGAGTACTTTGTGACACTCACATATTCGACCAAATAGCGAGTCCATTGTTAGTCAATTAGTGATAGGCTCTGCCCACACACATCCGACCATAAAATGAGCATTTATGGGACAAGGGTGGGAGGGTGGGCTCTTTTGAGTTTTCACTGCATAAAACACCATGCTTCACCTCCCAGTGAGAGCCTAACATTCAAGCTGCTCTCACTGGGGTTCCAGCTACCTTTGTGTACTGAAGGGAGCTGGCAATTTGTGTCAGATTGTTCATAATCGAAACATCGCTCACAAGCACCAGCAATACTCAACAAGTAACGATTATTGGGGATATTGTACTATCTGTGCAAGTAGCGAATAGATACACTTGCACATCACTAATCCTGGTACAATGAAGACAAGGCCGGATGGACAGGGACGGTATTACTGCGTTGTTATCTAGAGGGCTGCTGTTCGTTAGACTGGATTTACTTGCTCCCAAAAAAATGTTGTAATGCGATTGATAAGGATTAATATTTGGGAGAATTAAAAAAATGACAGGTAGTGAGACTTAGGATGAGTTTATCTTAAATATAGCTTCATGATGACACAGTTATGGTCATGAGAAAAGCTACACAAATAAGTATGTGTATTCACAACAAACAACGAATTATATGATTCACTCAAGATCATTACATCAAAGCCAAAAAGCCAGTCTTCATCATACACCTGCAGCTTTTTGCTTCACCATTTGGGGCACTTTAAAAAGGCAAAACACAACAGACAGAAAATTGCTTCTTATGTACTAACCCTAGTATTGGCCAACCTGGTCCTAGGAACATATCACAAAGCAGATTTCATTTGTGCGCATCATTTAAAGAAAGTTACGCTTAGCTCTGATTGTGGACTATGGGTAAAAAGCACAGTATTTCATAGAGTGATTTGTGGGTGCAGACACGGGAATGTTTGTGATAGATACTAACATTTTAAGCTATATGACACATCCTAATTAAAACCATACAAAATGTTAATTGAGTAGTTAACCCCAATCTCACAAGGCCAATTGGTAAAAAACATTTTTAAATTGTTCCATTTTCCAAGACTGTAACATTTATATTGTCTGTAAACAAAGATGTGTGAGGGCTTGGTTTTTTTTTAAATTGAGTCAACATTTTTATCAATACCATTTTGGGATAGATATCAGATTTTGATCGCTTTTTACGTTTTTTTTGCTTAATTGCAGTGACCAAAAAAATCCAAATTTCAGTGCCTTGAATTTTTTTCTGTTTACAGTGCTTAGCAATTGGTTTAGTTAACTTTTTATTTTGATAGATCAGACTGTTATGGATGTGGCGATACTACATACAGTGCCTTGAAGAGATATTCATACCCCATGAACCTTTCCACATTTTCCCACATTACACCCATAAACTTAAAGCTATTTATTGGAATTATTCTATGCTATACCAACACAGATCAGCAACTATTTCTGAAGTGTAAAGGAAATTATACATGGTTTTCTAAATATTTAAAAAATGTAAATCCGAAAATCGTGAAGTGCATTTGTATTCAGACCCCCTGGAGTATGATACCCCTAAATTAAATCCTGAGTGACCAATTTCCTCCTGAAGTCACCTAATTGGTAAATTGAATCCACCTGTTTGTAATTTCTTCTCAGTATAACTACAGCTGTTCTGTGATGGCCTCAGTGGTTTGTTTGTGAACACTCGGGTCATTGGGGAACTGCATCATGAAAACCAAGGAACACAGAGGACAGGTCAAGGATAAAGTTGTGGAAAATAATTAATCAGGGATAGATTGCAAAAAAAGTATCACAAGCTGTGAGCATCAAAAAATGGAAGGAGTATGGATGGAACAACTGCAAATTTACCATGACATGACCATCCACATAAACTGATTTCCCCAGCAAGGTGAGCAATATTTAAAGAAGCAGCTGAGAGGCCCATGGTCAGTACGGGGAAGCTGCAGAGATTCACATCTCAGGTGGGAATCCAAAGAAAAACCTTTTGGGCTAAATGCAAAATGCTATATGTAGTGGAACACTAACACTGCACATCACTCTGAAAACACCATCCCCACAATCACATATGGTGGTGGCAGCATCATTCTGTGAGGATGTTTTTCTTATGCAAGGACAGGGAGGCTGGTCATAGTTGCTGGGAAAATGGGTTGAGCTAAATAAAGAGCAATCCCATAGGAAAACCAGTTAGGAGACAGAAAAATACTTAGTACCGGGGCGTAGGTTCAGCTTCCAAAAACCCTAAACATACTGCCAGAGCTACAATAGATGGTTTAGATAAAAGAAATGTGCTTGGATGGCCCAGACCTAAATCACATTAAGAATCTGTGGCAAGAAATGAAATGAACATTAATGTTCACAGGCGCCCTCCAACCAATCTCAGTTTGAGCTAGTTTTCAATGAAAGAAATCAGCCTCCAGTTGTGCAAAGCTGGTAGAGACATACCCAAAATATGAGCAGCAATAATTGCAGTGAAAGGTGGTCCTACAAAGAATCAGTGAGACTGGATAAAAAGGCATGTCAGAATTATATTGTATTAATAATTAGAATACCATGTATCATTTTCTTTACGCTTCACAAATACTTGCTACTTTATGGTGGTAAAGTATATAAAGTACCAAAAAAATACATTTCAGGGTGCTTTCACATCTGCGTTTTTCGTAATTCGCGGCAGATGCGGTGAAAAAACCGCATCTGCCGCGTTTACCGCATAACCGTTCCACTTGCGGCGCGGGTTTCGGTTTTTTCTATGCAAAGTATAGGCATACTTGCGGCAGGTGCGGCAAGTGCGGTTTTGCACTTGCGGCAGGTGCGGCCGCGAAAAAAACCGCAGTAAGCCGTGTTTTTTTTCGCGGCCGCACCTGCCGCAAGTGCAAAACCGCACTTGCCGCACCTGCCGCAAGTATGCCTATACTTTGCATAGAAAAAACCGCAACCGCGCCGCAAGTGGAACGGTTATGCGGTAAACGCGGCAGATGCGGTTTTTTCACCGCATCTGCCGCGAATTACGAAAAACGCAGATGTGAAAGGGCCCTAAGTTTGTGGTGTAATGTGAAAAATGTGGAAAGGTTCACAGGGTATGAATACTTTTCAAGGCATTGTATTCTTTTTATAGCTCTATTTTTAGGGAGGAAGAGGATTATGAATACATTTTTTAATTACATTTTTTATTTTTTTATTAGTCCACTTATGGGACTAGAACCTGTAGATTATCTAATCACTTATACTACATCCAATAATACTTAATGATTGCAGATATTGTGAAAAACCATGGTCTTCTTTGAAACTGAACCACAGGTTGGGTTTCAACAGAGCTCCATGATGCCAAGAATTAGGGTCTTCAATAGACCTCCGGCTATCATAGCAACCCGGTCATCCATTGGTCATGGCGCAAGGTAGTTGATGGTCACATAGAATGGCACGTTCTTATGACAGTGTGCTATTAATGCTGCAGTCTAAGATTAAAATATACATTGTATCAAACCTTAAACTATAAAGTTGACTTAATAGTAAATTCTAAATAGAATAGAATAGCAAGGAGTATTTGAAAAATGGCAAAACATACATGTAAATTATTGAATTATTCATTATACATTAGTAATTAGTAGAAATATGTACATTCAAATTACAACCAGGATATGTTGCAGTAAATGGTACATTTGTACTGGTGCCCTGGATTAGTAACCTATAATTAATAACAACACGATTGTAATTAATTTGGCTATAAATATATCCCAATTGTAAAATGACCCCCTAAGTTCAGTGACAAGGGGTCATTATACTGGAGATAATGAATAGTTCTAAAAATATATTTTAAGATGACAAAATTCTATTATTTTTACCTTTGTACCAACCTTACTCAGCAGGTAGTATTTATGGTAGAAATAACTTCAAAGTCTATTTTGTGTCCTCCAGTCTTTCTAAGGGCTTTCTAGTGACCCTGTTACATGACATCACTTTGCATTAGAGAGAATTTGCCTGCATCTTTTTGCAATGTAACCTATAAACAGCAGTAGATAGGAGCTGAGACACAGATTATAGCAATGTGTTATTTAATAAGTTGAGTACTGTCGTGTACTTACAGTGAATGTTTTATCACCAGGAGATTATAATTGCCTGGACTACAGGACTTGTGAGCCCTGGTCTGACTACGCCCCTAATCATAAGCAACTCACTGTCAATAGACAATGTGCAGAGAGAAGCACCCTAGTACTTGACTATCTAGTAAAGGCCTTAAAGATGAAAGAATAATGACATGGCCCCTTCCTCACCTAACTTAAACCCTATTGGGACCTTGTGAGCCATTCTTAAATGGGAGATTTATGGTAAAGGTAAACAGAACACCTCTCTGAACAGTGTCTGGGAGGCTGTGATTGCTGCCGCCCAAAGTGCTGATCATCATCAGATTAACCCCTTCACAACTGAGGGACAATAGTACACCCTTGGTCATGTTCCTCCCTTTGATGCAAGCTCATTTGCTGAGCTCGAATCATCTCCTATGCATCAGCTGATCTGAATGCAGTGTGCAGTGCTGAGGCCCCCTAGGGAGCAGTGTAAAATAAGTTAAACATAAAAAGGTTTTAAAAATATGAAAAAAACCATAATGGTACCTTTACACAATGCTACCGAGGGTAGCAACAGGTAGGCACCACACGTGCACGTTTTCAACGGTTGCTAACGGTACCTGATACCGCAAATACACGCCGCTACAAGGTGCTCCACAGAAGGTATTTGCGTTCCCCGGAAGTGCCGACGGGTGCCGCAGGTTACCTTCTGTGGAGCACCTTCCCTGATTTACACGCCGCTACCACAAGGGAATATGGGCTACATATTGTGCGCCGTAACTACATAGGCGTGACGGAGTTGTGTATTACCTAACGCTCGTACGGTGATTGGACAATGCAATAACATCATGATTGGCCAGCCAGCGCAGGGAGGCTGCCTAATACATGACGCTATAGCAAATGTGTATTGTGACTGGTCAGCTCGTTAAATATGCCGCCCTGTGCAGGGACAGCCAATGGGTACACAGTAGTCCCCACCAATGATAGCTGATGGGGCGTGGTATACATGATGCTGTAGCACGCCCCAGGTAACTCAAATACCGTGCCTGTGCCCCGATTACACGCCGCCACCATATTGGTTATACCTGCTTGTTCTTCAGCACGGCTGACACACAGGTATCCAAAGAGACCGGAAGGTACAACCTGAATTACACGCCGCCACTTCGCTGTGTTTTGAAGGTAAAAGGTACAATTGTGTACAATACCTGCCGGTTTCTACCTTTCGGTGGCGGCGTGTAAAGGTACCATAAAAGTATACATGTTTGGTGTCTACTCTGGTATTTTTGCAATTTCAACGGACTTGGATTTTTTGCCCGTGGTGTGAAGCCAGCCTTAGATGCTTCACATACAAACTGCAGTGAAGTAATAAACAATACATTTTAAATGGACGCAGTTATGACCACAGTGATCAGCATAATGTAGTGATCAGTGATAATGTAAGAATATAGTGTGAGGTATACATTCCTGGTGTACCTCACAATAGCTTATCTTTATTCTGTTGGTTCTAACGATGTCATAAGAGCGCTAACCTTATGTGTTATTCAAAATATGTCACAATGCCACATATCTTTTGATATCTTGTGTTCTATTTTGATGATGTCACAGTTATTATTTATTTATTGTATTGTATTGTGATGTCATAATAGTTTTCTTTGTCTCTATTCTTAAAGGAAATCTGTCACCAGTTTTTTGCCCCCTAATTTACTGTAGAGAGAGACCCTGATTCCAGCAATGTATCACTTTCTAGGCTGCTTGCTGCAGTTTTGATAAAATCACTGATAAGAAAATCTTATCATTAGACGACTGCTAGGCCTGCTGCCAGTTAGTCCTCCATATTCGTGAGCTCTGTATAGCCTCACCCCAACCACTGATTGGCAGCTTTCTGTATACACTGTATATTGGCAGAAAATTGCCAACCAGTGGTGTGGGTGGGGTTATAAAGCTCCACATTGAAATAAGTGTTGCATCAGCAGCAGAGAAAACAGTTATTTTATCAAAATGACAGCCAGCAGCTCAGTAAGTGACACATTACTGGAATTAGGGTCTCTGTCTCTACGTTATGCTGCTCTCAGATGGAGTAGCAAAGACCTGGTGACAGATTCCCTTTAAGTATGTTCATATTGTATTTCAACCTCTTGTCATTGGCTCAATTGGATCTTCCATTTCATCTGAAGCCCTGAAAAACAGTATTCAGACATGTGCACAGACAGTAACATTGACTGCAATGATGTCGATGGAGTCAGTCTGTGATTTGTCGGACATCGTTTTCACCAGTATGCGCTTATTTGAGACAGGTTACAAGGCACAGCCTATCACGTCTTGGAGCAAATTATTTTCTAACAGAGCACACAATGCTTCCATCCATATCATTACATGGACCTATCAGTGCATACGCCAAAATACTTTTTTTCAGGGCTTCAGATGAGATGTAAGACCCAACAGAGCCACTGACATGAGAATAAAATACACTCTTAGCATAGCCTTAAGCTGTGCTCTATTGTGGTGATGTCATAAAAATGTTTCTATTTACAATAGCGCATCTAAATGTCTATTGTGGGTATGTAACAATGGTGCGGTCATTATGTCTAATTGGTCATTATTAGCTTTTGTGTGTTTTATTGTGTGATTCCAGTTGGCATTGTGCAATTTTTGCATTGGTCAAATAATGGACACCATAAAGGAAACCAGTAGGTACCCTTTAAAGCCAATGTTGGTTTCTTGGTGACTAATACATTCATTATGAAATTAATTTGTAATAGAGAAGAATAGAAAATTATATTGAAAAACCGATGTGAACAGAACCAGACTGCATTTTAAAGTCACGGTAGTGAATGTCTATATCATCAGGCTGTGTTCTATTGTGACAATGTCTTTTCCCACAGATTGTTTGACTGTGATGATGTCCTTATCATTTTTTCTTTACTCCTATGTTGTATTTTATTGTCATGCTGTCTCAATGCTGATTGGCCTTTCTTTTATTGCAATAACCGCCAGTGTTGTTGTTGGAGAGCTGTTTTCTTTAGTGAAATTGTCACAATGACCTGTGTCCTTATTTCTACATTCTTTGTGATGTCACAATATAATGTGTATACTTAAACCTTTCTTATTGTGAGGATGGCACAGTAGTGTTATTCATCTTTTACAAGCTGTGCTTTATTTCGACGTTGATACAATAATCGTCTTTATTTATGAGCTGTATTCTACTATATCACAATACTGGTTTTCCTTTTTCTTCGGCTTTGTTCTACCGTGTTGATATAATTAAAAGGCAGTTATTAAGGATACCAAGATAATTATTTATCCTTAGGAGACATCCATATATTAGTGGATAAGTAAATTAATGTGTGCACAAGTATATTTAAAGGGGTTGTTCACTAGTAAGACAACTCCTTCTCAATCTGAGTGTTTGACCCTCATTAAAATAAAAAAAACACTTACACTCTCTGGTGCTGGCACTTTTCAAGCGGTGTAAGACTGGCTTCAGACTTGTGGACCCTCCGCAGCGTCCTGCGGAGGGGATCCGCTAGCTGACCGCAGCCCCTATGTTTATAATGAGAACGCACGGTGCTGTGCAGGTCTGCGCATGACCGTGCGCTCCCATTCACTGCAATATGTGATTTGTACACAGGCGGATGCCCGCGCACAAATCACACACTCTCGTCCACACCAGGAACACGACCATGTCACTCACAGGGCTCATGTGAAGTTATTACATCACACAAAACTTGTGCACAATTACTGCCGGCTTCCCTTTCCCTGCCTGTGGACGAATGAAACATCAAGATGAAGTAAGAGTTGTGGGTGCTCTCTCAATTCTATTGATTTAGTTTGATATGCCTGAAGGCGGAGAAAGGGAAGCCAGCATTTGACGTAACAACTTCACGTGAGACCTGGGATAGTGGGGGCTGACACCACTTGAACTGTACCAGCAACAGAGGTGAGTAAAAGTATTTCTATTTTATTGGAGTCAAACACCATGAAAATAAAATTCTTTTACCTATCTCTGGTGCTGGCACAGTTCAAGCAGTGTCAGCCCTCACAATCCCGGGGCTCAGGTGTAGTTATTACACCACACGAGGCCTGCGCCCAATTAATGCCGGCTCCTCTCTGCCTGCCTTAGAACAATTGGAACATCAAGATGAAGTTAGAGCTGTGGGTGATCTCTCACTTCCTATGAAGGTGGGCAGAGGATAAGTGGCGCTTGACATATCAAAGTCACCTAAGCTCTGGGATAGTGAGGACTGACACCATTTGAAGTGTGCCAGAACCAGAGGTGAGTAGAAGTGTTTTTATTTTATTGGGACAAAACACCCAGATTGAGAAGGGGTTGTCCGAGAGTGGATAACCCCTTCTAATGTAGTGAATGATATGTGTATTTGTGGGAATGTATGTATAAGAATGTTGGGTATGAAGATGTATCTATCCATGTAGAGCAGGGTGGACTCCAGTCTCGAGGGCCACAAACAGTGCAGGTTTCAGGATTTCCTTAGTATTTACACACGTGATAATTTGATCACCTGCACTAGTAATGATTCCAATACCTGTGCAATTCTAAGAATCTGAAAACCTGCACTGTTTGCGGCCTTGAGAATGGAGTTCCCCACACTGATGTAGAGCTATGCAAAAACTTTATTTATGCTTACACACATTATTGTTGTGTTGATATGAAAACAATGGTGCTATAACTAAAATTAATAAATAATCACATCAATCTGTAGTTAATTGAATTTAAGTATAAAATTGAAGGTCAGGCAAGCCGCGCATTTAATGCTTTATAGCATAGGTAAAGAAGTCAGAGCTTTCTGTCTACAAAGTTCTCTGTTCCACTTGTCCATTTTCTAACTAAATTAATGAATGCCATCGCTAATAAACTCCTCTTCCTGATGAAATGCAGGAAACTATTATAACTGTCATCCCTGAAGACACAGAAATGCACAAAATGTAGCTAACTATAGACCCATTTCCTTACTTCATTTTCGAAATGACTTTTACATCCGTATTATGGCCACAAGATAACAAAAATTCATCCCTAAATTGATAAATTTAGATCAAATGGGATTTATACCAACAGAGGAACCTCAGATGCTACCCGAAGGGTGATTAACATCATTTCCCATGTGGAAAAGTCAAAGATCCCCATATTGGCCTTAGCTGTGGACACCGAAAAGGCATTTGATAGGGTACATTGGGGGTTCCTATTCAACGCTATAAAACGTTTTGGTATACAGGGTGCTCGTTTAACACCATTAAAGCTTTATACACTTTCCCTACTGATAAGGTTTTAACAAATAATCATTTATTGGGGAAAATTGTTTTAACAAACGGTAACAGACAGGGCTGCCCCCTCTCCCCAATATTGTTAAACTTCTTTTTGGAGCCTTTAGTGGAAAAGATCAGACTTAACCTAGACAGTAGAGGGGTCCTCCTAAATGATAGACAATTTAAAACCTCTTTGTTTGCTGATGACCTGATTAGTGATTAGTCACGCTGACAGATCCTTTACAGTCAATCTGGCTTCTGATTGACGATATTGCGGACTTCTTTAAGGATTCATTTTATAAGATGAACATCAGTAAGACTCAAGTCTTAAGCCCCCCCCCGTCACACATAATGAAATCATTAGCGAGATCGTTGTTAAGTCCCAGATTTTGTGATGTAACAGCGATCTCGCTAACTATCTCGTTATGTGTGACACTTAAGGTGGGGTCACACGCGGCGATCTCGCCCGCGACATCGCCGCAAAGTGACGTCACAGCGATGTCGCGGGTGATATTGCAAGTGCGTCGCGCTGTGTGACAGCGCGACGCAACTGCACATTATCGCTGGTCGCAGGTTGACAGGTTTATGAACATGTTCATAAACCTGTCAACCTGTGACCAGCGATTAGGCTGGATTGCGCCGTCTGACACTGTTGGCGGCGCGATCCAGCCTATATCGCAGCGTTACTGAGCCATCGCTCGCTGGGCTTAGCCCAGCCCAGCGAGCGATGGCTCCGCCCACATCGCCGCCGCGTCACCGGCAACGTCGTGCCGTGTGACAGCTGGCCTGCGATGTAGGAAGCGAGCGGGCACCCGCGCATCGCTTCCGACATCGCAGGCCAGATCGTCGCGTGTGACCCCACCTTTAGCAGCAATCAGGCCCCTGCTGTGAGATTGCTGATCGTTACAAAGCGCTCTAGGTCATTTTTAGGTTGTTTGTCTCCCGCTGGGAACGCTGCATCGCTGTGTTTGAAAGGGACAACGACCAACTATCTCAATACTACACCCAAGAGTGATAATTCCCAACGACCTCCTATCATTCCGGATCGTTGCTGAGATCTGACTGTTTCACATCTCACCAGCGATCCCAAAGTGACGCAACAGCGATCCCTAAGCATCGTTATCGTTGTCGGGGATCGCTGTTGCGGCGTTGTGTGTAACGGGAGCTTTACACTTCAATGTAATCTTAGAATTGCTGGAAATTCTGAAGGAAGAGTTCGGATTCACTTGGGAAACTAAAAACTTATCTTACTTGGGTATAAAGATTACTAGTCCACTGTCTGAAATAATAGATAAAAACCTATCTGATTTATATGCAACCATACAAACAGATTTATCCCATCTGTCTAAAATTGAGATTTCCTGGATAGGCAAAATCAATTCTTATAAATTGTTTGTTATCTATTGCTGAGCCCTCTGGGGGGGGCGTCTGTCTCATGTGTGATGCATATACATGGTGCTGGGCAACCCACCTGATCTAATAGTATGGGCGTGCTCAATAGTCTGTATACAGACACTTTGCATCTCACATACCTGTGTCACTGACGCCCTATGGTAACCTTGTGCCTTCAAATACCACCAATCACTGGCTGGTTGCAGGAGATTGCGCATCGGTATCAGGCACTTGTGTTTCCTCTCAGTGGGGTTTGCAGCGTCCTGCTAAGTGCAATGGATATTGAACCTTTGTTAATATTTAGTGAGTTTTTCTTCTGAATTTTTTGTCCTTTTAGTGTTTTTTCCGAACCATTAGGGCAACCGTTCAGGCTTGGACAGAATTGGCAAAGATGTCAAAACAGTTATTTAAAATAGTGGAACCTTCATAGATTCAAGTTGATATTTTTTGTGTCCTTTCTCCAGAGTTAAATCATTCCTTGTGGAAGGAAAGAGAGATCCTAGTACTGACTGACATCTTAGAAAAAGGATCTTCGAAAACCTTTACAAGCCTTATGGTACCGTCACACGTCAAGATATCGTGTAGGGTATCGCACCGACATCACGGGTTTGGAGGCGTGGCTGCGATGTCCAAACGATATCGTAGCGTTTGACACCGAGATACGACAACGATAATGCGTCGTCTCACTCACCGCAGATTTGAGAACATGTTCTCAAATCTGCAGATTTGCGATCATGCAATCTGCTGCTTTGTCTAGTGTGACACCGCGATAACGATGTGTTCTGCGATTTCTCCCATTCACTGCTAAAGAATGTAGTAATCCTAACGATCGCTATTCCAGATCTCATCTCAGAATCGCCACATAGTCAGAGACGATATCTTGCCATGTGACAACTCAACTGCGATCCCGATTGGCATCGCCAAACAAGCGCGCTCCCGTGTCTTCTATGCAATATCCTACATGATATCGTGACGTGTGACGGTACCATTAGTAATAACTACAATCTACCTGAGTCAGAGAGGAAAAATTGGAGGCAGATCGATTATATTTTGAAAAGGGAGAAAATAAATCTTATTCTCCCAAGTAATGAGGTGGAATTATTGCGGCATCCAAATAAAAATATTATTTGGAAAACTAACACAATATGCTTCTCTGCTTTTCAAGGTTTTCTAGGGCTATAGACATCACAAGAGAGGCTGAGCGTATATATGTCACTAGAGAGACTGAGGCTGGGGGATAGAAATCATTGAGGAGCTAGATTTCACAGGCAGGCAGTTGGCAAAATGCATCTGCCAGCCTTAGCACTCCAGTCCCAGGAATCTGCCTGAGGGCCACAGAAAAGGTTATCTGCCCTGAGGCCTGAGGTTCCCCACCCCTGCTTTGCGACATAGTGCTTTGTGAAAATACCAAGAATAGTGGTGAGATTGGGCGATGAAATTTGCACCTGATCTAAATTTGGATTGATGCAGACTTGCAGAGATGTTGGAAAATTCCCTTACATTAGTCCATTTAGTAATATTATATATTTAGCTTTATTAGCTTATTAAGTAAATTTGTATATTGCCGAATAGTATAGGGGATGTGTAAATAACTTTCTAAATGTACTTTGAACTATTATCCATGTAAATGTATAAAGTGTTTGGCCATGTTCACACACATGCGTTTTTTTGACCATCTCTGCGTTTTTAGGCTGTTAAAAAAATGCAGGTGCGTTAACGCAGGGTACATTTGAGTGTAGCTGCGTTTTTCAGCTCCATTTGCGTTTTTTACCCCTAGTCCAAAAAACGCTGCATGCAGCGTTTTTGGGTGCTGTAAAAAAACGCAAGTGCTTTTAAGAGTGCTAAAAAAAACGCAAATTGTGTGTGAACATAGCCTTTGTTATTTATTTTTCTTATACATGATTGATGTAGCGATGTTGTCAATCTACATTTGTTATATAATCCTCTGCTCACAATAGGTCAGAGCGCAAAACTCATTCTGATTAAGACATTAAGGCTATGTTCACACGGGGCATTTTTGACTTGTGTTTTTACCTTGGTTTTATGTAAATCTATGCTAATCTAATCCTGTGTTTTTGGTTCCCAGTAAAACCTATGTGATTCAGGGAAAACCTGTCCACACACATTTGGTTTTATTTCTGTGCAGAAAGTGTCAACAGCCCTGGTTTTTCTGTGATTTTGAAAGAATGAGTATGACAATTCTTTCCTGTGTTTTTGCTATAGTTTCTATTGCAAATCTGAAGTAAAGAGGAAAAAATGCAGTAAACCTCCTGCTAAGAAAAAAGTAAACCCTAGGATTTGCTGCGGGTTTGCTGTTTTTTATGCAAAACCAAAAACCAACATGTCTGGACTTAGCCTAGAGAGATATGACAGGTGGCAGCAGCAGTCCCAGATTAATTTATAATGCATCCTAGTTACACACATTTCTTTTCCTTCTTGCAGTTTTGTCTCTTTCTTTCCTTCCCCTAAAGGGGCCGTCACACACGTCAATATTGCTTTCAATCCTATGAGTGAATCAACTTTGGTGGGATCGCATAATCGTCATTTAATTATCGCGAGGAAGATGTCACACACCAAGATCTCGCTCACGGCGACTCAACGATGCGGCGATGCCGCGATCGTCCGTGCGACCCTGCATCCGATTTTTTCAGTCGCTTGTACCGAGTCACACAGCAGCGTCTCCAGCGATGTTGCTCTCAATGTGGGCGTTTATTTTTCCACATCATGGCAGGTAGGCATCCCAGAGTTTTGTTTTTCCCGCGCCTAACACTGTGATTGGTGTTTGTTACTGCGTTGCCATTGGTCTGTCTTGTGTTGGTAGTTTGACATTTTGTTTTTGCATTCACAGTGTCACCCACAGCACAAATCAACAACAAAACTGCGAAACAACATTTTTAAAAAAAACGCCAACCAATACAAACGTAGATCTCACAGCCAATGGGCGCTGAGGATCCGAGGCGAGCCAAACCCAAGGCACGCCTACTGTCTAGGTTTTGCGGATCGCAAACAACAACAAACATGTCGACACACAGATGTTACACACGTTGATGTACAAGATCGACTGACCGTTCCTTGCCAGGTTTTAGGTCTGATTCGAAAACCAGCAACCTGCGATCAAGCAAATAATCACTGGTGAAATCACCCGGTCACACGCTACGATATCAATTTCAAGTCTATTGCGCGACAGAAAATCTGTGACGTAGCAGCGATATTGCAAGCAATATTGACATGTGTGACGGCCCCTTAAGACTACACAATGTTCCATTGCAGTTAAAATACTAAGATTTCCACAATACTAATTTATTTGAAAAATTCGGCAAACCAAACTTTTTGGATTATTTTGTGGTTACTATTTTATGTTAGTATTTTTTGGTGTGCAATATGGTGGCATGTTTTAGTCATAGAGTACGGCATTATTTAGGTTACGTGTGTAATATCTTGGCATTGCTTTATATGCAATTTGATGGAAATGTTTAGGTATGTAGGATGGCTGCATTCCTTAGGGCCACTTTACACACACCAACTTATCTGTCCAACTTCTGACCAACTTGATGGTTGCAGTGAAATCATGGACACATTGCTCCATTTTGTGGCTGTGTACAAGTGCAACAATGTGTCCATGATTTCACTGCAACCAGCAAGTTGGTCAGAAGTTGGACAGATAAGTTGGTGTGTGTAAAGTGGCCCTTAGTGTTCAGTGTGGTGGCATTGTTTAAGTGTGAAGTATAATGGCATGGATTAGGTGTAGAACAACAGGACTTTGGTAATACATTTTTTTAATGAAGCCACTGACTAGCAAGTTTGTGTATGTGCGCACACCTGCTTATAAATGGCTAAACCTCCTGTGCGAGAACCTAAAGTTATATAATGCTGGGTTTAGCATTGCGTTTGAATGCAATGCGTTTTGCACTGCATTAATGCAATGAAACGCAAACATTTAATTGCGTTAACACACCCATAGACTTCAATTGTAAATTGAGTCAAACGCATTGCAAACACAATGCAAAATGTGGTTGAATTTAAAACGTTGCATTTATCCCGAGTGCACAGGGAATGTTGCCAGCAACGTTAGCTTTGCGCTCGGGATAAACGCAGCATTTCAAATGCAAACACATTTTGCATTTTGTTTGCAATGCATTTGACTGCAATTTACAATAGAAGTCTATGGTTGCATTAACCCAATCAAACGCTCGCATTTCATTGAGTTAATGCAGTGCAAAAACCATTGCGTTCAAATGCAATGCTAAACGCGATGTGAACCCACCCTAATTTCTTAGACTGGGGTCACATTTGGCTAAGCAATTGCGTTCACCGCATCCAGATCTGGATGCGGTAAATGCAATTGCCTGTACACACATTTTTAAGGAAAATGTGTGCAGAAAACCGCAATCCGGTAACCAGATTGCTCCGGATGTGTAATCCGGAGCAATGCGGTTACCGTATACTTTGTTCATCTCTGCTGCCGCAGGGATGAACAAAGTGTTAACTGTGTATTAAAGCATTAATTATTAATATTACTTGTGGGCAAAATGTCTCTAGGGGGTGCCCACCCCCTAGAGACATGCTGCCCACTCCTGTTGCCATGTCAGGGGTTAATAACCCATTTATAGCAAGCCGGCTATTGTCGGCTTTGTACAATTTTATCAATGAAGCCGTGGCTCCCGACAGTTGAGCAGATACTGTACGTAATGTATGTATAGTATCTGCTGCTGTCCAGGGTCCTGTAGGCATCTACAGTAGATCTATGGGCAGTGCACCGCCATAGATCTAATGTAAATGCCTACAGGACCTCGGACAGCAGCAGATACTATACATAAATTACGTACAGTATCTGCGCAGCTGTCAGGGCAGCCGCGTCTTCATTGATAAAATTGTACAAAGCCGATAATAGCCGGCTTACTGTAAATGGGTTATTAATCCCTGACATGCCCACAGGAGTGGGCAGCATGTCTCTAGGGGGGGTGGGCACCCCCTAGAGACATATTGCAAACAATTAATATTAATATGTCATGTTTTATTAAACAGTTACCACTTTGTTCATCCCTGCAGCAGCAGGGATGAACAAAGTAGACGGTAACCGCATTGCTCAGGATTACACATCCTGAGCAATGCAGTTACCGCATTACGGATCGCGCAGGCTGCAGGTCCGGAGCCAGTAACCAGATTGCATGTAGTGCAATACGGTTATCATAATGGGCTCCTATGGGGAGCGTTTTCCTGATCCGGTTTTGAGCTTTTTGAAAGCTCAAAACTGGATAAGGATTTCAAAATACAACCACATGTGTGACCCTAGCCTTATTCTTCTCTCAGGTGGGCCATGACAGTGCCACACCATTAGCAAAGATTTATGGTCTTGCAGAGGATAGCTGGGAATCCCCAAACAGTGCTGTGCTGGTGGATCTGGCCGGACATTTCTTTTAAAGTCCGAGTTCAGGACCAGACTTAACCCGAACTTGAGGCCAAATCCAAAACCTTATGTAAATTTATGGGAACCTGAACATAGAGTTATAAAATGGTGGCAATAAGGGCTAGGGGGGCTGTAAAAGAAAGCAAAATGATATTAAAACCAGAGAGTTGTAGTTACCAGTCCCTCACAGTGGTCACACTTGCTTCCAGGTCCACTCATTACCCTTATGTATATTCACTACACTGACTCCAGCAGCCAATTAGAGTTGCCCACTCTCTGTGCTTGCATCTGTAATTGGCTGTTCATGTTATTACTTAATGTTATGCATGTAGAAGGCAAGCGTCTCGGAGTGGAACCACGGGGTCGTGACACCTTCGCTGACTGGAGAGCTAACTTGGGTGAACCACCTAGACCTCTGCTACTACCACAGGAAGGGGCAGTAGTCCTAGCTGATAGGTGGTCACAAAACACAACTCCAGTCCAGTCTACAGTAGATGCCATGACAGCTTACAACAGGGATCAGTTCTTACGGACTAGACTGTATCTGGGTAGATACAGCTGGAGTGACTGGTGCAGGCAGAAGATGACCCTTGGCAGGAGTGGGTAGCTGACGACCAGGATCAGATGAAGTAGGTGCAGGCTGTAGCAGATAGTTATAGGCGGTAGCAGACAAATGCAGGCCGTAACAGGCTTTAGCAGGCAGTTGCTGGCCATAGCAGGGTCAGGATGAGACACACGTTAACATAGTATACAGGAACATGGAAGGCAGGTACAAGGCAACGGATAAGAATACTGGTACATGGTGCAGGGACAGGGACCTGAGAACTAGCAACATCTAGGGTATGACTATGACTATGTTGCTCAGGCACTCCTCAATGGGGAAAGTGCCTTAAATACACTGCGCTTCTCACCAGTAAGCTGAGAAGCATTTTTCTGGGTTAGGACCCACTGGCCCGTAAAGAGAAGGAAGCATGTTGCACACATGGACTATGCACATATCCAGAAGGCCTGTGAGACAGACGCTGGGGAAGCGGGCCCAGGACAAGAGACTGCATGCTGGCAGATGGCGTGGGAATGCTGGATGGTTGCGTAAGCCATGGCTATTGCAGTCCCGGCTGCGGGGGAGATGGTACCGTGGCAGCTGTAACACTTAATTGTATGGGAATTCCCTATTTAAGGCTATGGACTCATAGCAATGGCATTGAAGCTGTTTGATTCAGTTGAACTGTGCCACTTTGCAAACACTAAGTTTCTGTAGAATAATATTGATGGATGCAATGAAAATTAGAGTGGTCTTCCCATCCCAGACTATTCACTGCCTGCACAAAGGATATATGTCTGACAGAATTAGGACCTATCTTTGTAAACGGAACTATGTCATGAATGGGGCCTGGGGCCCACATAGAAATCATGGGGCCCGAGGCCCACATAGAAATCATGGGGCCCATATCAGAAGTTGTAGTTGGCTTCCCCTCAAAAAAAATGAATCAATTAAAATTTGGATGTGTCACATAAGAACAAAGTTTGCAACTGTACAGCCCTTACAGAGTTATTTTCCTCCATTTGAAGACCTTAAACTCCCTGTTCATTGCACCACAAACGTATGATGCCAGCAAAAGTGCCCCAGAAACACTGTATGATACACCTACAGTGAATTCCCTCATAGTACCTTTAAAAACGATATGATGACCCTACTGTACCCACCCTCAACTACCCCGGCAAAGTGTGGTGACTCCAACACAATATGATACGCAACTGTGACCCACACAGCCCTCCATACAGCATTATAGGCCTACATACAATATAAAGGCCCCCACTGCCCACACCTCTTCACACTGTATAATAGCCCCCAAACCAGCCTTCCATACAGTATAATAGCCTCCTGCAATGTATGATGGACCCCACACAAACCTTCACACTAAATAATTGCTTGCATACAGTATAATGACCCTCAAATAGCCCTCTATAAAGTATAAAGGCTCCCTTATAGCCCTCGAAATATTATAATGATCCCCACATAGTTCTCCAAATATTATAATGGTTCCCATATAGCCTTTCATATTGTATAATTGCCCACACATAGTTCTCCATGTAGTATAATGGGTCATACATTGTCTTCCATATAATAATACTAGCTGTACTACCCGGCTACGCCCGGGTTAATAAATAACTGCTGTTAGCTATAACAAAATAGAATTTGAATATGTCATATTAATGACCTGTAGGAAATTAGAAGCTGAGCTGTGATTGGTTGCTATAGGCAGCCTAATAAATCTCCAGCCAACAGTAAACCCTCCCCCCGGCCGGGCAGTATATATTACCTCACATATACACATAAAAGGCAGCTCATGTGACTGACATCTGTCTTTATTCCCTATATGGCACATGTGTTGCACATTGGCTGTTTTTAATCAGATGTTTATTTTTGGAAATTAAAGATACCAGATGTATGAGGCGAGTTGTGTGAGGCGATTTGTGCGAATCTGTGTCTGTCTGTGTAGTGTGTGTATCCCTGGTGTGTGCCCCTGGGGTGTGTGTGCCCTAGTGGTGTGCGTGTGTCCTTGTGGGGGTGTCCCTGTGGTGTGTGTCCTTGTGGGGGGAGGGGTGTCTCTGTGGTATGTGTCCATCCCTATGGGGTCTGTGTGTTCCTGTGGGGAGTGTGTATGTGTCTCTGTGTCCCTGTGGGTATGTGTGTTTATCCCTATGGTGTGTGTGTCCCTGTGGGGTGAGTGCATGTGTCCCTATAGGGTGGTATGGGCGTGTGTCCCTGTGGGGGGGTGTCTGTGTGATGTGTCTCTGTGTTGTGTGTGTCTCTTTGTGGTGTGTGTATTTGTGTTCGGGTGCGTGGTGAGTATCCAATGTTGGGGCTCCACCTTAGCTGTTACTCTTTGTGTGCATGTGGTGTGTATACATGTCCCCGTGCGTGGTGAATATTCCATGTCAGGGCCCCACATTAGTGACTATATGCTGATATATGCTGTTAGTCTTTGGTGCTGTCATTAAGCCCCTCTCATTCACAACTGTCAACTGGTAACTGTCACTTTCTCTCCATTATGTAGATAGGGCCAAAATTGTTTGGTGAATTGGAATGGGCGGGGTTAAAATTTCGCCTCACAACATAGCCTATGACGCTCTCGAGATATAGACGTGTGACTGTGCAAAATTTTGTGGCTGTAGTTGCGAGGGTGTAGATGCCAATGCCAGACATACACACACACACACACACATACACACATTCAGTTTTATATATTAGACTAGCTGTACTACCTGGCTACGCCCGGGTCAATAAATAACTGTTAGCTATAACAAAATAGAATTTGAATATGTCATATTAATGACCTATAGGAAAATAGAAGCTGAGCTGTGATTGGTTGCTATAGGCAGCCTAATAAATCTCCAGCCAACAGTAAACCCTCCCCCCGGCCAGGCAGTATATATTACCTCACACATACACATAAAAGACAGCTCAGGTGACTGACATCTGCCTTTATTCCCTATATGGCACATGTGTTGCACATTGGCTGTTTTTAATCATGTTTATTTTTGGAAATTAAAGATGCCAGACATATGAGGCTAGTTGTGTAAGGCGATTTGTGCACATCTGTGTCTGTCTGTGTGGTGTGTGTGTCCCTGGGGTGTGTGTGTCGCTGGGGTGTGTGTGTCACAGTGGTGTGGGTGAGTGCCTATGGTGTGTGTCCATTTGGGGGGAGGGGTGTCCCTGTGGTGTGTGTCCTTTTGGGGGCAGGGGTGTCTCTGTGGTGTGTGTCCATCCCTATGGGGTCTGTGTGTTCCTGTGGGATGTGTGTGTGTCTCTGTGTCCCTGTGGGGTGTGTATGTGTGTATGTCCCTATGGTGTGTGTGTCCCTGTGAGGTGAGTGCATGTGTCTCTATAGGGTGTGTATGTGTGTGTGTCCCTGTGGGGGGGTGTCTGTGTGGTGTGTGTCTCTGTGTTGTGTGTGTTTCTTTGTGTGTGTGTGTTTGTGTTCGGGTGCGTGGTGAGTATCCAATGTTGGGGCTCCACCTTAGCTGTTACTTTTTGTGTGCATGTGGTGTGTATACATGTCCCCGTGCGTGGTGAATACTCTCTGTCGGGGCCCCACCTTAGTGACTATATGCTGGTATATGCTGTTAGTCTTTGGCGCAGTCATTAAGCCCCTCTCATTCACAACTGTCAACTGGTAACTGTCACTTTCTCTCCATTATGTTGATAGGGCCAAAATTGTTTGGTGAATTGGAATGCGCGGGGTTAAAATTTCACCTCACAACATAGGCTATGACGCTCTCGAGATCCAGACGTGTGACTGTGCAAAATTTTGTGGCTGCAGTTGCGACGGTGTAGATGACAATCCCGGACATACACGCACATACACACATTCAGCTTTATATATTAGATAATGTACCCCATAGTCATCCATATAGTATAATGGGTCCCATATTACTTTCCATATAGTAATATATGCACTCCCATAGTCCTCTATATATATAAATTCACCACCCATGGTTTTCTATATATTATAATGCATACCTCATAGTCTCACCATATATCATAATGCACCGATAGTCCTCCATATATTATAGTACACCCCGTAGTCCACCATATATAATAATGCACCACACATAGTCCTCCACATATAATAATAATAATAATAATTATTTTTTATATAGCCCAACATATTCCGCATTGCTTTACAATACAGTGATTTGTTTACAAGCGGTCATAGGTAACAATAAAAAATATACAGTACAGTAAGTAATTAAAGTAGTAGAGTAGTAAAGTAGTAATTAAAGTAGTATCATAATGCACCCCCTATAGTCCCCCATTTACTGATGAACCCCATAGTCCTCCTTATATCAAAATGCACATCCCATAATCCTCCACTTTATAATTCACCCTCATAGTCATTCATATATTATAATGTATAACATAGTCCTCCACATATCATAATGCACCCCAAAGTGCCCCATATATTAATGAACCCCATAGTCCTCCATATATCATAATGCACACCCCATAGTCCTCCATATATTATAATGAACCCTCATAGTCCATTATTCACTGTCATCCATATAGTATTATGGCTTTTGGCCACCAGTGTACTTACTGATTTAAAATACAATAAATAAATACTAACCTCTCCCCCGTTCCCTCTCTGGTGCAGTCTCCTTAGCATGTGTCCTGCAGCTTTGCACATCTCGCTCGGCACAGTAGTGATGTCATCACGCCCACTGCACTGAGATGTCAGATCTGAGACGCAGTGCGAGAATGATGGAGGAGGGAGCGGACAGCAGAGCTCCCTTCTTTCATTATTGCTTTCAACTGCATCAGTATCCAAGACACTGATAAAATTGAAAGTGCAATGCCAGGTGGGGGGGCCAAGTGTCTGTGTTGGCACCCGGCTCCCCTACTCACGGGCCACATGTTCTGCTGCCATTGACGGTATGCCACTGAATGGCTATCTTCCGGTCACGGTGAAGAGGTAGCCAGTCATGTAGGGCTCTCTCATCACTTCTACATGAGCTTGGACATTCCACATTTACCAGATTTTAAATGCCAGAGATAGAAACAATTGAACATTATAGGCCATAATAGAAAGGGAAGTCACGCAAAGCACAGCAATTTCCAAAATGTCACCATATAGTCTTCACCATCATTCCTCAGGTCTTTTAACTTCTACACATGTTCAGACAAACTGTAGGTGTTTTTTTTATGTATATACTGATTTAATCTACTGATTTTAGTCATTACAATACGGTCAGGCCAAAGCTGAGGATTCTCTTGTGTCTCGAGAGCAATTGTACTGACTCTCCAACATTATTCTTAGTTTAACACAAGTTAAATTTATCTTTTATCAAAGAATTTTAGTTTTTGTAACATATTAAAATCACAAATAGTATATTCTCTGTCACTTGAATAAGCGATTAAGGGGAATATTTATTCCCTGTACAAGTGAACATGTATTTTTAAGTAGAGAAATTACCACAAGCGTTTTTGAGTTCCAGGCTTGATTCCAGTAAAAGCAAATTAAACTGTTCCAAGTTGACAGCTCAAAGAGTGCAGAGAATGACTAATGAGGTAGTCGGGTTGTCCAATGGTAAGGAACAACAAAAACAAAACAGTGTGGGATTAATTTGGTGGTAAACACACTTAAAGAATATTAAAGGTAATGTGTGGATAAAAATGTCTGATAAGTACGAATGATCATTGCATGCCATGTAAACACAGCTAGCCTTGGCTTTTATGGCATATTAAATATAGATATAAGATGTATAAAATTCTTCCTTATGCTGTACATTTATTAGTTGTATATCTATATATTTTAAGGTATGTATTCACTATATATACAGTCATGGCCAAAAGTGTTGGCACCATTGAAAATGTACCAGAAAATGAAGTGTTTCTCCCAGAAAATTACTGTAATTACACATTTTGTCATTCACGTGTTTATTTCCTTAGTGTATACTGAAACAATGCAAAACAACAAAGGAAAAAAGGCAAATTTCACACAAAACCTCAAAAATGGGCTGGAAAATTTGTTCTTGGCATCCTCAACGTAATATTTGGTTGAATGCCCTATGAAATAAATATCTGAAATCAATCACTTCCTATAACTATCTACAAGCTTCTTAGGCGGCCGTCACACGCATCAATTTCCTGCACGATATCACTTAAGTGATCTGCTGTTTGATCGCTTAAGCGATATCGTTTGTACGTCGCTGCGTGCAATCAAGCGATTTTACAATGTAAAATCGCTTGATTGTTTGATCGCAGATATGAGAGCCGGAGCTCATATCAAGCGATAACCGCTTGATCAATCTGCATCATCGTGGTGTGTGACACCACGATGAGCGATCTCCCAGCGGCAGAGCCTATGCTGGGAGATGGTATCTATGGTAAGCGTCGGGTTACTAAGCGCCGCGCGGCGCCTAGTAACCCAATGTGTACCATAGTTACCAGCGATCTCGCTGCTCCACATCGCTGGTGAGTCTGTCTGTGTGACAGCTCACCAACGATGTGAGCGATATCGTTAGCGATCGCGCATGCATGTGATTGCTAACAATATCGCTCTCAACATTGAAGCGTGTGACGGCCGCCTTACACTTATCAACTGGAATTTTGGACCACTCTTCTTTTGCAAACTACTCCAAGTCTCTCACAATTGAAGGATGCCTTCTCCCAACAACAATTCTAAGATCTCTTTACAGGTGTTCAGTGGGATTTAGATCAAGACTCTTTGCTGGTCACTTCAGAACTCTCCAGGGATTGTTTCCCATCCATTTAAGGGTGCCACTTGCAGTATGTTTGGAGTTGGTGTCCTGAAAGACCCATGATCTAAGACACAAACCCAGCTTTCTAACATTGGGCACTACATTATAAACCAAATTCCTTCGGTAATCTTCAGATTTCATGATGTCTTGCAAACAATCAAGGCACCCAGAGCCAGAAGCAGCAACACAACCCCAATCATTTTGAACCTCCACCATATATGACTGTGGGCACTGTGTTCTTCTCTTTGTAGTGCTCAGTCTAGTTTTTGCAAACAGTATAATGATGTGATTTACCACACACCTCTATCTTGGTATCATGTGTCCACAAGACGCTTTCCCAGAAAGAGTTTGGCTTACTCACATACATTTTGGCAAACTACAGACTATATTTTTTATGTCTCTGTGTCAGCAGTGATGCCCTCCCAGGTCTCCTGCCATAGTGTTTCATTTTATTCAAATGTCAATGGATAGTTTGCACTGACACTGGTTCTCCCTGAGCCTGCAGAACAGCTTGAATTTCTTTGGAACTTGATTGGGGCTTGTTATCTACCATCTGTACTATCCTGCATTGCAACCTTTCATAAATTTTTCTCTGCTACCTATGTCCAGAGAGATTAGCTATAGTGCCATGGGTTGTAAACTTCCTGATTATGTTGAGCACTGTAGAGAAAAGTACATCAAGACCTCTGAAGATAGATTTGTAACCTTGAGATTAGTTATATTTTTCAACTATTTTGGCTCTCAGACAGTTCCCTTCTACTATGTTTAAGCTTAGTGTGCCATACACAGACACACAATTCAAAAATTGAGCAAATATCTCCCATTTTATATCTGGTTTCAAGTGTGATTTTCGTATTGCCCACACCTGTTACTTGCCACAGGTGAGTTTGAACGAGTATCATATACTTGAAACAAAGCTTTTTACCTGCAATTTAGGAAAGCTGCCAACTATTTTGTTGGGCCCATTTTGGGGTTTTGTGAGATATTATGTCCAATTTGCCTTTGTCCTCAGTATTTTTCTGTGTTGTTCCAATATACACAAAATAAACAAATGTGGGTATGACAGAACGTAAGTAGTTGCAATAACTTTCTTTCAGAAATACCGTATATACTAGCGTATAAGCCGAGTTTTTCAGCCCAAAAATTGGGCTGAAAAGTCCCCCCCTCGGCTTATACGTGAGTCACTGTATACTGTATACAGTGTATACAGTATACAGGCCGCCCGCCACCCCATCAGTATACAGGGCATACAGTATACAGGCCGCCCGCCCCCCCATCAGTATACAGGGCCCCCCCCTTGTGCATCAATCCTGTAAAGGAAGAGATCAGTATACTTATCCTGCCGCTGTCCCGCTGCCGCTGTCCCGCCACCGCTATCGCGCTCCTCCGGCTTCTTCCGGCTTCCTCCGGTGGGCGTAGGCAATGATGTCATTGTCTGCGCGCCAGAGGAGGAAGCCAAAAGACGCTGGATGAAGCCGGAGGAGCGCGATAGCGGCGGCGGGACAGTGGCAGGGAAAAGTATACTAATCTCTTCCTTTACAGGATTGCTGCACAAGAGGGGGGGGCCCTGTATACTGATGGGGGGGGGCTGCTGTATATACCTCTGGGGCTGCTGTATACTACCTCTGGGGCTGCTGTATATACCTCTGGGCTGCTGTATACTACCACTGGGGCTGCTGTATACTACCACTGAGGCTGCTGTATACTACCACTGGGGCTGCTGCTGTATATACCACTGGGGCTGCTGCTGTATACTACCACTGGGGCTGCTGTATATACCTCTGGGGCTGCTGTATACTACCACTGGGGCTGCTGTATATACCTCTGGGGTTGCTGTATACTACCACTGGGGCTGCTGTATATACCTCTTATGCTGCTGTATACTACCTCTGGGGCTGCTGTATACTACCACTGGGGCTGCTGTATATACCTCTGGGGCTGCTGTATACTACCACTGGGGCTGCTGCTGTATATACCACTGGGGCCGCTGCTGTATACTACCACTGGGGCTGCTGTATATACCTCTGGGGCTGCTGTATACTATAATAATAATTAATAATAAATAATAAAGCTTTATTTATATAGCGCCAACATATTCCGCAGCGCTTTACAATGTAGGGTTAAAGTACAGAAAATATACAGTGAGTAATTAGAGTAGAGAACAAATAAAGTACAATAATTGGATACAAAACAATAGGCATAGAATCAATGTGAAAAAAAATACAATATATAAAGCAAGAAATGAAGGTGACCCTGCTCAAAGGAGCTTACAATCTACAACGGGATAGGGGTTGCACAAGGTGCAGGGGCTTATTGCACTGATGGTCCAGGCATCTTGAGGAAATGGGGCATAGGCTAAGCTTACATGGATGGTCATTATACAGTCAGTGTAGACCTTTATGGTTTGGTGGAGTTTGTAGAAGAGTAATGTCCAGAGGGATAGCCCATTCACTGTCTACAGTACAATGGACTTCTATTAGGGAGTATGATAGGCCGCCTTAAAAGATGTGGGCTGCTGTATACTACTCTGGAGCTGCTGTATACTACCTCTGGGGCTGCTGTATATACCTCTGGGGCTGCTGTATACTACCACTAGGGCTGTTGCTGTATATACCACTGGGGCTGCTGCTGTATACTACCACTGGGGAGGCCTGTATACCACTGGGGGGGGCCTGTATACCACACTGCTGGGGTCTGTATACCTGTGCTGGGGTCCACCTCGGCTTATACACGAGTCAATAGGTTTTCCCAGGTTTTGGGGGCAAAAGTAGGGGGGTCGGCTTAGACACAGGTCGGCTTATACACGAGTATATACGGTAATTTGTTTTCTTGACCAATTTCAAGGGTAACAACACTTTTGGCCATGACTGTGTATTTTGCATGTGTATATATGTATATATTGTGCGGCAGTGACCGGTGTTATATATGAAGGTCGCTATGTGTCCCGTAAAATGTGTTCAGACACCCTCTAAAACCCATTGGAGTGTGTTGTATTCACAGTGGGAAATGTGAGTACAACACAAGAATAAAGGATTGTGAACTAGGTCAGGTTAGATGACTAAGACTTTTAGGAAAACCAGCTAAGGGCCTTTATTTTGCAGAATTTGTAGGAATGGAAGTGGGACAGATTCTCCCTTCGCTCCGGGTCTTCTAACATGCTCATGTCCGGGGAAGTTGCATTTAATCTTGCAGAGCAATGCAGAGTGTGTCTCAGTAGAAACAAAGTGCTCAGACCAATATCTGCTGTGTACAGACAAACAGAGCACAATAGCATGGACTTGGTAGCAAGTGGATCCGAACTGAAAGGGAGCCTACAGCAGTTCAGAGACTTTATAGGACTGAGGCCGGCTTCACACCATGCTTTTTAGCTTTCAGGTTCTGTCCAGTTTGAACCGGACAGAACCTGATCTGGTTTGGCCACCATGTGTCCCTATGGGGTCAGATTGGTCCTATTTGGTGATCAGGTTTTGTTGTTTTGTCCCTCATCCGATTTTGTCCAATTTTGCACAGGACACAAAATCGGAGTCAGCATCATTTTTTGGCTGCTGTGCAAAAATCAGACAAAATCAGATCTCCCAGATCTGGGGCGATCCGGTGCCCAAAACATGGGAGTCTATGGGTGCCGGATCCGGTAAAAAATTGGATCGTTTCCTGGATCCGATTAAAAGCACAGTGTAGGCTTTGATCTGTCAGCCTGTGTGTACAGTGCTGCTGTTCATGGTGCTGAACTCCTAGCCATGCCTCTGAAATGCTGCTGTCCATGGTACTGAATGAGCACAGCAGCATTTCAGAGACACAGCTGGGAGTTCAGCACCATGGACAGCAGCACTGCACACACAGGCTAACAGGTCAGCACTGTAGACAGCAGCAGACAAATGAATCCTGCAAAAACAGGATCGAAGGGCATATTTGCCAACACTTGATTCTCATCCTGTGCTGTCAGGTTCTGTCCGGTGGATCCTGCAAAACACCAGACAGAACCTGACAGCTGAAACTTGTGGTGTGAAGTCGGCCTAAGTCTATTGTATACAGAACTTTACAGGCTGCATCCCGGATCACACAAACATCTGTAAATAGGTGTGAACTTTGGAAATAAATACTTACTGCTTGATATGAACAAGAGCCTAAGTCACTACCCCACGTCTTGGCTACTCGAAGCCACTGCCTCACTACACTGTGTGCAGAATTATTAGGCAAATTAGTATTTTGATCACATTATACTTTTTATACATGTTGTCCTACTCCAAGCTGTATAGGCTTGAGAGCCAACTATCAATTAAGTAAATCAGGTGATGTACATCTATGTAATGAGGAGGGGTGTAACGTGTGCTTAATTATTAGACAACTTCCTTTCCTTTGGAAAAATGGGTCAGAAGAGAGATTTTTTTGGCTCTGAAAAGTCCAAAATTGTGAGATGTCTTGCAGAGGGATGCAGCAGTGTTGAAATTGCCAAACTTTTGAAGCGTGATCACCGAACAATGAAGCGTTTCATGGCAAATAGACAACAGGGTCGCAAGAAGCGTGTTGGCCAAAAAAGGCGCAAAATAACTGCCCATGAATTGAGGAAAATCAAGCGTGAAGCTGCCAAGATGCCATTTGCCACCTGTTTTGCAATATTTCAGAGCTGCAGTGTTATTGGAGTATCAAAAAGCACAAGGTGTGCCATACTCAGGGACAACCAAGGTAAGGAAAGCTGAAAAAACGTCAGACTTTGAACAAGAAACATAAGATAAAACGTCAAGACTGAGCCAAGAAATATCTTAAGACTGATTTTTCAAAGGTTTTATGGACTGATGAAATGAGAGTGACTCTTGATGGGCCAGATGGATAAGCCAGAGGCTGGATCAGTAAAGGGCAGAGAGCTCCACTCCGACTCAGACGCCAGCAATGTGGAGGTGGGGTACTGGTATGGGCTGGTATCATCAAAGATGAACTTGTGGGACCTTTTCGGGTTGAGGATGGAGTGAAGTTCAACTCCCGGACCTACTGCCAGTTTCTGGAAGACAACTTCTTCAAGCAGTGGTACAGGAAGAAGTCGGTATAGTTCAAGAAAAACATGATTTTCATGGAGGACAATGCTCCACCACATGCATCCAACTACTCCACAGCGCGGCTGGCCAGTAAAGGTCTAAGAGAAGAAAAAATAATGACATGGCCCCCTTGTTCCCCTGATCTGAACCCATAGAGAACCTGTGGTCCCTCATAAAATGCGAGATCTACAGGGAGGGAAAACAGTACACCTCTCGGAACAGTGTCTGGGAGGCTGTGGTGGCTGCTGCACGCAATGTTGATCATAAACAGATCAAGCAACTGACAGAATCAATGGATGGAAGGCTGTTGAGTCACTAATTTTTTGGGGTTTTGTTTTTGCATGTCAGAAATGTTTTTTTCTAAATTTTGTGCAGTTGTATTAGTTTACCTGGTGAAAATAAACAAGTGAGATGGGAATATATTTAGTTTTATTAAGTTGCCTAATAATTCTGCACAGTAATAGTTACCAGCATAAACAGATATCCTCCTAAGATAGCCAAATCTAAAAAAAAAACACTCCAACTTCCAGAAATATTAAGCTTTGATATTTGAGTCTTTTGTGTTGATTGAGAACATAGTTGTTGATCAATAATAAAAATAATCCTCTACAATACAACTTGCCTAATAATTCTGCACACAGTGTATATATATATATATATATATACACACACACATATATATATATATATACCCTATTTTTTAAATTCTGACATGCACTTTTTTCCCCCCAAATTTGGGGGAAAATGGGGGTGCGTCTTACAATCCAAATCTTGGATTTTTGCTTACCAATGGTGGTTGTGGCGGTGATGTGGTAGAGTTACAGGAGGCAAGGTTGACAGTTGATGTTGGCAGTGGGACAATGCGGTGGGCCCAGAGCTGGGGGTTTCCTGGCGGTGTGTGGCAGTGTATGGCAGCTCCCATTGCTTATCCGGGTTCCGGCAGGCAATCTTCACCTGCCTCTACCATAATCGACTTTAAGAAAATGGTTTGGTGGATGGAATGAGACATGATGTCCCAGATGTGTTCGATTGGAATTAGGTCTGGGGAATGGGCGGGCCAGTCCATAGCATCAATGACTTCATCATGCAGAAACTACTGACACACTTCAGCCACATGAGGACTAGCATTGTCACTGTATATGGTCTAACAATGGGTCTAATTATCTCATACTGGTATCTAACAGCAGTCAAGGTACCTCTGGCTAGCACATGGAGGGCTGTGCATCCCTCCAAAGAAATGCTCCCCCACATCATTACTGACCCACTCCAAACCAGTCATGCTGAAAGATGTTTCAGGCAGCAGAACATTCTTCGTGCCATTTCCAGACTCTGTCATGAATGTCATAATCTACTATACACTAAAGGGGGGAGAAATAGTGCAAAATAGAGTCTTAACTGTGTGATTAATGCTCATATAGGTGTGTGTTGTACTCACCTTTTTAGGTTGTGCCCAGTTACAACACCTTAAATGCGTATCTGGCCGCTGCACCTCCAGTAAAATGATGATCTCCAAAGTAAAAGAAAGGGATTTATTTGTGCGCTGCCTCCAGACAATAGGCGATCCAAATATTATCCAAACTGCTCTTTATTACTTGACGTGTTTCGTGAGAACTTCTCACTTCCTCAGGAGTTGTATTACTCCTGCAAAAACACTCCATTGTAGGCATTGCCTTGCTAATTGCCTATCATTTCTACCTATTGTCTGCTACAGTTACCCAACAGGAGAAATTGATTCACATTCAAAGATGCTTCATTACTTGGCAGATTGATTACACAGCGTGATTAACTTAGAGTTACAATGTGTTGTTGAAGTGGTCCTTTTATTTTTTTGAGCAGTATATATATATATATATATATATATATATTATATATATATATATATATAATATACTGTATATATATCAGTATATAACAAAAGTGAGTACACCCCTTGACAATACTCACGATACAGCACTTGATACAATGTAAGTTGGTCGGTATACAGTTGTATGACAATGTAAATTTGGTGTGTCCTGTAAGTAATGCTACAAACAGCCATCAATGTCTAAACTGCTGGCAACTAATGTGGGTACACCCATAGGTGAAAATGGCCAAACTATGCCCAATTAATCATTTTTCCTCCCCAGTGTCATATGAATAATTAGTGATACAAAGTCTAAGGTGTGAATGGGGAGCATGGGGAGCAGTCACTCTGGTCACTGGAATTTCAACATGGCATCTCATGGCAAAGAATTCTCTGAGTGTCTGAAAAAAGAATTGCTGCTCTACATAAAGATGGACTAGGCTATAGGAAGATGACCAAAACTCTGAAACTGGGCTGCGGCACTATGGCCAAGACCATACAGCGGTTTAACAAGGTAGGTTCCACTCAGAACAGGCTTCACTATGGTCCACCAACGAAGTTGAATACAAGGGATCAGCGTCATATACAGTGGTTGTCTTTTTAAAATAGACATAGGAGTGCTGTCAGCATTACTGTACACGTTACAGGAGTGTGGCTTCAGCCTGTCAGTGCTCAGACCATACGCTCAACACAGCATCAAATTGGTCTGCAGGGCTGTCATCCCATAAGGAAACTGCCTCTCAAGATGATGCACAAGAAAGACCATAAACAGATTCTGAAGACCTGCAAACTTAGGACATGGATTATTGAAATCATGTCCTGTGGTCTAATGAAACCAAAATAAACTTATTTGGTTCAGATGGTGTGTGGTGGCAACCAGGTTAGGAGTATAAAAACAAGTGTGTCATGCCTATAGTCAAGCATAGTGGTGGGAGTGTCATGTTTTGGGACTGCATAAGTTCTGCAAGCTGTGGAGGGATACAGTCCATTGGGTGAACCAAGAATGTCAGCATGTACTATGATATACTGAAGCAGAGCATGACCCCCTCCCTTCGGAAGCTAAAGGTGCTGGACTGGCTAAGCATGTCTCCAGACACAAACCTTATGAGAATCTGTCAGGAATTCCCAAACAAAGTAGAGAAGTGCAAGGTCTGTAACATCCACCTCATACGTGATGTCATGGAGGAGTGGAAGAGGATTCCAGTGGTAATTTGTGAAGCTATAGTGAACTCCATGCCCATTAAGGTACCTTTACACGCGGCAACTTTTCTAGGAATTTCACTGGCAACTTACTGGTTGCAGTGAAATCATAGAGACATTGTTCCATTTGTACACAGCAACAAGATAGAACAATGTCTGCATGATTTCACTGCAACCAGTAAGTTGCCAATGACATTCCTAGAAAAGTTGCCGCGTGTAAAGGTACCTTTAGAGTATAGTTTGGCACAATTGCCATTTTTTCTTAGGGGTGTACTCACTTTTTTGCCAGTGGTTTAGACATTAATGGCTGTGTGTTGAGTTATTTAGAGGGCACACCAAATTTACACTTTTATACAAGCTGTACACTAAATACTTTGCATTGTATCAGAGTATCATATCTTTAGTGTTGTCCCATGAAAAGATGTAAAATATTTATAAAAATGTGAGGGGTGTACTCGCTTTTGTAATATACTGTAGGTACATAGATACATTAGGTATGTTGTATAAAGATATATTGTCTATATATGTAAAAAACTATTGTGCTACCAACCATGACTCACATTTGATAGAAGCAAATCAAAATATGGGCGCTGTTCCGATGAAGAGATATCAACCAAGGTCCTGTTGGTGTTTCCCAAGGTAGGCCACTGAAGTTGGGTATAACACTTTGAGTCTGTGTACTCACCTTCATGGTTAAAGAAGCAAGTGAATATGCTATTAGCACTACTTATTTTTTTATATCAGTAAATTAATATGTCAATGATTAATTTGCTTAGTGGTGGATAAAAAAAATAACAACGCTGTATATATTGCATCCTTCAGACAATGGCGAATGGTTAGTCTTAATATTAACATCATGGAATAAATGGGTTATATCTTGTTTTAAACTGCTGCATTGTTTAATAGTTGGTATTTAGCATTAATTAAAAAAATAATAATAAGCACCTATCCTCCTCCCCACGATGAAGAAGACTCTTCTAATGTTTTAGAGACCTTCACAGTAGCTCATTGGGTATGGATCTTCAGAGTATAACAGAGCTCTCCTTTTATTTCTCTTGCTGTTTTACAACCCTGATCATGCAGAGTTTATTTGCACTTTTGATTAAATAATATTCCCTTTGGCATTCCTGTGGGCTTTGGCTTAAAAGTAAGCTCATTAACCCTTTACTGCTTATCACCATATCGGGCTTCGCACCATGTAGTGTCCAATTATTCCTTACAATCAGTGTCTTAATTCATTTTCTGTTTAAACTGTGCAGTTGTCTATCAATCAATCATTATGTATATAAATATATGTATATATTTATATATACTGTATATGCATATATATACACGTTGTATATGTATATGAACAAATATCTATATCTGTGTGTAGATGTTTGCTAAAACAGATGTTAGATGTTTTATTTTCATTACTATATTGCAGCTGTGAATACCATAATACCATTTAGCAACGAAGAAATGAAAGGGTGGAAGAATACGGAGAATAAAATTCAATATGTTTTTATTCTGAGGCAATAAGTTAATTGATATTTTCATAAACTGATGTCACGTACTCATAATAAAAAGTATTAAGAAAAATCATGTGGCTCTGGCATAGACATCCGTATAACATTTCAGAGACATAAAAAATAATCTTGAAATATTTTATTTAAGGAAAAGCAACAATACATAAGAAATTATTTGATTATATTCAAATAATTATAAAATACGGAGGCAGAGGTTTCCAAACAGTCGATGTGCAGTGAAGAGCTTTCGATTTTGGTCTTAGCACGGCATTAACCTCGTTTAATAGTTTTCCGTTCGGCTCTCAAAAAGAAAGCATCAAATTCGAGTTGCAAACAACATTACCAGTTTTTTCTTAACTGCTCTTTGCCCAGATAATCTTTTGCCCAATATCATGTTGAATTTCTTTTCATTGAAAATATCAAATGCAGAATGTATGGTAACACCGCTATGGCAAACAGTGTTGAATAGATACATGCATGTTACTAACCATATGGAGGGATTATGTACGTCTTACGTATTATGTCTCACTAGAAAGGCCAAAATGGGTTCTGGGCTGCCCCATCTCTAAAAGAAATTTAAGGTAAAATTAAAAAGGTTTCTCAATATTTTAATATAGTGAATTCAGCTAATAATAATAAAATAAGCATTAAATTATATTGCTCAACTAGAGATTGATGCAAGCAGCTTATAATTGCGTCTGTGTTTCCAGAAGCACCAACAAGTAGGAAGGGGTGCCTGGCTGGTGAGAATGTTCTCATAGTTTGAGAATAATTCCAAGAAATGACAACAGAATTATATAATACATGATCTTATGGAAGTAAGACATTCCGTAGCACGGTTACCAATATAATATCAGCTGGAAATCACCTGCTTCTCTGTGACACTGTGTTGTTCCCGGAGGTGATGACATGTATACATAATTATAGCGCCACAATGGTATTGATCATATGGCCATATTTCATTAGAGTATGCCAACCCATTGCTGAGCACCGCGTCTGGGGAAGTTGCCGACTGGAGTGTTGAGTATGGCCATCTTTCAGGAATCCAGTTGATGCATTAAACTACTGGAAGACAACAATGGTGCAGATAGGGTCTTACCCAGGTATGGGTCAGATTAAAATAACACAAGGATGCACCTCATGCAGTTGTGAAAAGCCATAACTACTGTAAGAGGCATATAGTAATAATCCTCGGCTGCAGCAGTCCCCAGATGTCAGGTAGATTGTATGGTGGTAAAACAAGAAAAGGGGTTTTATCTGCGCTGTCCAGGTATTTTCAGAAAATACAATGATGATCCATATATTATTGCAAATTAAGTGATTTCATTTATAAAAAAATATGGGGTCCAGGTTTCTTGCATAGCGGTAAAATAAGAACAGGGGTTTTATCAGTGCTGCCCAGGTATTTTCAGCGAATACAACGATGATCCATACATTATTGCAAATAAAGTGATTTTATTTATAAATAAAATGTATAATCAAATAAAATCACTTCATTTGCAATATATGAATCATCGTTGTATTTGCTGAAAATACCTGGGCAGCACGGAGAAAACAAGGGGTTACTACCATGAAAGAGATCCAGTTGACCAACATACAGCACATCATCATTGATTCCCATTTTTAGGTGGCTGTATTCACTCCCTGACACCAGCATGTATACAGAGTGGCACATAGTTCCAGGACTGCACAGATACTAATGAATTCTGGCATCTGTAGATTTCAGCATATTCTTGAAGCAATAGATATTCCCCATACATGGAAACTATGAAGGAAAATAAACATTCAATTGCAGTCCAATAATGTTAGATTTTTTTTACGTATATTACCTTGTTACCAAAAGCTTAAAATTCTTTATTTTTTTTCTTATATTGTAAAAACCCCTTAAAGGGATTATCTGGGATTCATTAAGAAAAAAAAAGTACCTAAACTCTAACAGGCAGGTAGCTGCCACCTACCTGCCTATTGTTGCTGGCTCCGTTCACCGTCGGTCACAGCCGACATGGAGTGGTCTAAGACCAGCAATTTGGTCAGCAATTTTGCAGCTTCCACTGACGTTCATGTCAACAGAAGGGCGGCTTCTCCCCATCGGTCGAACAAGGGCCAAAGCTGACGTCATGCTGATTGACAGCTGGCTCCCTCAATCAGATTTTGGGGAGCTAGCTGTCAATCAGCAGGAGACTGGCTGTCTTGCTCCTTCCACAGAGCAAAGCGAAAAAGCAGCCTCTGCTCTGTTTACCCCGCCATGCTGTCCTCGGCAGCAGCGGTCTGTGATGGGGATGAACTGCGTGCGATGAATAGTGTCGAGCACAACAGGCAGGTAGTTTTTTTTTTGTAAATCCGGTATAAACCCTGTAACTGTTATATATTTGTTGCTTTTATAGTGCTAACATGTTTAGCAGTACTTCAAAGTACATACAACATAGTTACCTGTGGTAAATGAGCTCATAGTGTATTTTAACTATTATACTCATGCACACTAGGCTGAATTTCAAATAAGTAACTTAGGTTCACATATTCAGTTTTTGGTCAGTTTTTCACATCAGTTTTTGTAGCCATAACCAGAAGTGGATGAAAAATACAGAAGTGGTGACGTCTTTCTATTAGGCCATGGTCACACGTTGAGCATTTGGTCAGTGTTTTACATCAGTATTTACCAGCCAAATTCAGGAGTGGAACAATCAGAGGAAAAATATAATAGAAACAAGGGGACCACTTCTGTATTAATCACCCACTCCTGGTTTTGGCTACAAATACTGATATGAAAAATTGAACAAAAACAGAACACATGAATGTGGCCTTACAGATGTAGCAAAAGTTGCCATGAACTCCAACATAGCGTTTTGATAAATTGTCGCATAAAAGGATTAAGATTACATTGCACAAGCCATTGAACGATGTCTAGTTAGGCATCAAATGACACTGTTTTGTGCCATGATACGTCACTGCTGTGGTATATGAATCAAGATAACCTTTGATGGATCTGTACAAACTAGTAAGTTACAGCAAGTTATTGCAGAGTTAAAAAAAATAAAGTTTCAAAAACAAGAGTAATATGGTATCCCCAAACCTTAATAAATCCTAATAAATTAACCCATGTTATATTATGGCAAATGTATTTGATATTTGTGTAGTCAATTATAAAAACCCATTTTTGTAAAGTAGCTAGTGATGTTTTGTTATATATAAGATACTGACTAAAATACGGTAAGAGAAAAACATCCAGAGTATTCTTTAAAAATAAGCTTTCTTACGTTGAGCACAGTTCTTGATGATTATTCCAAATTACTCTGCCAAAAAATGAAAATGTATCAAGTTAGGTAAAAAAAATATGGTTATTATTCGGCAATAATACTGTAATACTTGCTGTGTTACACCAAGGCCGATCCTTAGTTAATTAATATGACCTGTATGTATTAAAGTTAATAATATTTAGTTTGATTCCTTGCTGCCCACCACTAAAGGAGTGCAACCAGCCAAAAGGAAATAATATCTGTCACAGACAAAAGTATAAAGATTGGGTTAATTATAACAATAATGCCATATTTTGGCAACATAAACATTTATAATAAAGTAGAAAAAAGGAGATATTTTTTTCTCTAAAACAAGACGTCGAAAATAATAACACAAAAAGATTATTCAGCATTCAGTTTTCTGAAACACATAAAATTTCTGTTATTCGTTTATTTTTTTGCAACAACCATATTTTAAATAATATAACAAATGTAACAGATTACGGTAATCATCTGTATTTTAGAGAAGGGACAGTTTTCCATTCTGGAATTGAACTTTCAATCTGAATTGTGGTGATAGTTTATATATTCACGAGATTTAGTCAACACAAAAAGTCAAAACAGATGAAATAAGCAAGATAATTATCACCAATACCTGAATATTATAGGTCCTCACTGTATGGGATTTAGGGTTAAAGTAGAAAGACACAGATAAGGGAATGTAGTAGTAACGGCATATTAACCCGTCTACCATTCTCCCCAAAAAATAATAATTAAAAGCAACCTTAAAAAACAACTTGCCTGTCACATTTAAAAATAAAGATTAGAATGTACATATATATATATATATATATATATATATATATATATATATATATATATATATATGTATATATAGATAGATAGATAGATAGATAGATAGATAGATAGATAGATAGATAGATAGATAGATAGATAGATGTTAACACATATATATATAGGCATATTTAATATTAAAGTATTTCTATATGTTTGTAATATACACATGCACACATATATATACTCATACATATATCACATGACACAAAAGGTATAAAAAAAATTCACACTATCTACAAAGTAAAAATCAATTATTAATTTTGTCTTGATGTTCTGAAATGCAGGGATAACTGTACTACCTATAGGTTGAATTAGAAGATGTCATAAATACAGTGCACATATATCTGAATCTGGGCCATGCAGTGGTGGCGAGCTCCAGTTCTTTACAATGTATAACCTATCCTTCGGTTGGTGAGTGTCCGCTCCACTCCTGCTAGCACTCTGTTCCCATCGTTCAGCAGTGCCTCGCATTATGGCTTCATCCTATTCATGTGAATGAGTTGATCTATAATATCAGGTATAGTAGGTACAGAGATGAGCCAGATAAACAATGAAGGGGACATGGTCCCTTTAGATACTTGGTAGACTAGAGTGATGAAAATCAGCACCCCACTTACCCAATCTTGATGGCTGATCCTGGAGCTAAGCCCTTGCATTTAAAGAACTGTGGAACTTCTTTAAAGAGAATCTGTCACCAGTTCTTTGCTACCTCATGTTACAGCAACATAATGTATGAAAAGAGACCCTGAATCTAATCATGTATCAATCAGTTTATTGGATGCAGCAGTTGTGACACTGTGAGTGTTGTTATGATTCGACCAGAGCTGGGGTGCGTGGGGTACTCGGTCACCGGGGCTTCTGTGTGGGATGTCACGGATGGTCGGTATCCCCGGTGCCGTGCCCTGGCGAACAACTATACCAGGTGTTGTTGGTAAAACGGTGGGGGTGAAAGGGGGTTATTTACAGGGGAACGTGACGCCACCTGTAGAGTCCGGTAAGGTGGTACCGGCGCTGCCGGCCGGCCGCTGAGGTGATGGAGGGGGCAGCAGTGTGTGGTACAGCTCCCCACAGGTGGAGCTTTACCTCAGGGCAGCTGTGGTAGTGAGACGGTGAGGGAGGACAGTGATGTTAATGGTGGTGCAGTTCTTACCATCTGCTGTTGATGTTGATGATGTTACGTCCTTTGAGCTGCGGCAGGAAGAATAACAGAAACCGTTTCCATTTTAACTTTACTTTACTTGGTACCGGCTGATGGCATAACAATACACGGTACAGTTTGGTTTAGGGTGTTGTTACCAACTCAGGATTTCTCTTAAGGAGTCTTTAGATGTTCCTTCTCTGTCTTTCAGGGTTTCTATTCTCTTTCTAGATCTTTCTGTCTTTCCCACCTTTGAAGAGCTCACCCGCCAGTCCTGCAGTCTGTGTCTAGTAGGCTTAAATTGACTATTACCGGTCCAAATGGGAACAGCAGGAACGCACAAGTTTCCCACCTGACACCGGGTTTCAGTCTTTCCTCACTAGTGTAGGACCGTCTTTTGGGCATGAGGGATGAGGTACCTTGTGGGGCTGTCAGCAACCCGGTCCTGTTGGGCCTGCAGCTCGTCGGCTTCGCAGTCAGGGATGAACTCCTGGCTGCCTCGGTATCCGTGTCACCTGTGAACCCTCAACATGACCAGCTGGTTCCTACCAGTCTAGGTCCGTTGCCATCTGTCCTGGGCCCCCACATATAGTTGGGGTACCCTCCACTCAGCTCAGGCTGCCAGGCGTGACCACACTGTCTGCCTTCCCAACGCCGTCTGAGGTAAAATTCTTAACTGTCACTCTGCTCTATCCTAAGCTCCGCCCACCACCTGTGGAACCTACCATAAAGTCAGTTTCCCCTACACTAAGTGGTGCGGTCCTAAGTGAGTGCTAAAAATAGACTCCATAAGCATTAAATCGTAACCTGGCAACTTACAAGTAAAAACACATTTTATATTCAAGTGTAATACCATTCTGTGGCGCATACCTGCAGGGGCGCCACACACCCCCTTGGTGAAACACACCCGTCCGCGGGTGTCAAACCAAACCTGGAATAAAATGCATTTTACATATAACATTGAACATTTAGAACAGATATCAACAATAAGATTGCTTCTTTTCTTCCCTATTAGGGAGGCGCATTGCTTATAACGTTGCATCAAACTTTGACTATAATCTAGTCCATACTGGCCCAACTGGGACCAGGTAACAAGTTCTTTGGTTACTGTCCATCAAGTGCTGAAAAGGAAAAAGAAATAGTGCAATTCCAGAAAAATATGCATTTTAAACAATTCTGCTCACACTTTGAACAGAGTCTTAAAAATGAAAAATTTACAAAAACCAAGGAAAAATAAGAAAACAGGTTACCAGTCCATACAGCGCTAGTCCATCCACTGCAGGCTGTTTAAGGGATGTTGAAACAGGGATTTGCCACTACCAGTCCTGTGGCTATGGTCCATTTTAAAAATAAGAAAAAGGGAAAGTTCAAAAGTTCAACAGGTCAAGTCTCTTAGGAATTAAAAATCATAACTATATACAATCAAATAACAAATGTATTTCAACAATTAAACCAAACTTTACACTTTCAACAGTGCAATACCGGGTTAACTTTTATGATTTAACTTTACTAACCCGGATTGCAAACCAACCCCTGGGACCTGCGTGACGTTCGTAGGTGATCACATCACCACGATACAAGTCCCGTTCTGGATGGCCCTGGGGTAAGTGTTCCTCTACATTCCTCCGACCCACATGGACTTCTTGGTAAAGCCCCTCCTCCTTGGCAAAACCATACCCGGTATAAAGATTGAAGGTGGTAACTACCCCCCGTTTACGCTGATCTATAGGTAGTGGGGGTTGGTTACGGGCCATAACACGAGCCTGACGGGTCTCAAATTCATTTGAATACCACACCTCGCGTCTCCGATGTCGTTCAGCCTCATCATCGGGTTCAGGTTCGGTAAACCAAGGACGGCCCACCGGTTGCCATGTTTGTTCGCTGCTCTCAGTACGCAACGCTGCTCTCCTCCCTTGACTCATCGCTGTTTGTGCTGGTACCGCGACCCTCCATGACTCGCGGGGTCCGGCCTCCTCATTGCCACCGACAGCTCCTTCCTCCTCTCTGACACCGACCTGGTCACCGCTATACTCCTCCAGCTCTTCCGGTCTCGGCTCAGGCTCTTCGAAGAACTGAATGAGGTCTCTCACCTCAACGGCTCTCTCTTCTCCGGACTCCACAAAGGGCACACGAACCGGTTCCAAGATGTCCACCAGCAGTTCAGGGGTCACCAGGCGGTCGGTTTGGGTAGCCACCGACACCCGGAGTTCTCGCTCTCTTTGCGTTGCAGTTCGTTGTCTACGATTTAACTGGAGTACCATCTCTGCTCCCCAGCGCCGGACGGTCCACTCGGTCACTTCCCGGATTTGAGTTTGTAAGTCATCCAGGGCAGTCCTCCAAAAGGCACCGTCCTCACCGTCCATCTCTCGTAGCAACACACCCGGTTCTGCGCGGTCCATTAAGATGTCCTGTTCTATTTCCCTCACCAGTTGTTTGAAACTGGGGACAGCCATAACCTCACACCTGGTCTCGGGTAACTGGAACGGGTCTGGAGCTTCAACAGGTATCACGCTTCTGCTCCCGACCGCACCCTGTTTAGTTCTTATAGTCCATAACCGGTGTGGGCTGGCGCTCGACCCGCCCCCTTGGTTGATTGAGAGCAATGGGGGCGGGGAGACTTTTTGGCACCTCTTGTATAGCCTATGTTTGTTGAAGGGCCGAGGCACGCCCCTAGGCCAACACATTGTTGTTGCTGCACTTTTAAGCCCGCCCACCACGAAGTTTCTGTGGGCAACTCCTTCGGGCTTTTCCGGAGCCCGCCACTGCCTTCGTCACTCCTCGGCAGAGCGAAGGGGGCGGGGCTTATCTTCCCGCTCTTTCTCCTGCTGCAGTGACGCAGTTTGAATTTTGTGAGGCGATGTAATGGCGGCTCGGCTCAATTCTTGTAATCCACACAGATAGACACAGATAGTCAATAATAAAGTCCCTTAGGCACACTTCACCTGGTAAATACCAGGCTGGTTCGTCCTGTTCGTGACGCCAATTTGTTTCGACCAGAGCTGGGGTGCGTGGGGTACTCGGTCACCGGGGCTTCTGTGTGGGATGTCACGGATGGTCGGTATCCCCGGTGCCGTGCCCTGGCGAACAACTATACCAGGTGTTGTTGGTAAAACGGTGGGGGTGAAAGGGGGTTATTTACAGGGGAACGTGACGCCACCTGTAGAGTCCGGTAAGGTGGTACCGGCGCTGCCGGCCGGCCGCTGAGGTGATGGAGGGGGCAGCAGTGTGTGGTACAGCTCCCCACAGGTGGAGCTTTACCTCAGGGCAGCTGTGGTAGTGAGACGGTGAGGGAGGACAGTGATGTTAATGGTGGTGCAGTTCTTACCATCTGCTGTTGATGTTGATGATGTTACGTCCTTTGAGCTGCGGCAGGAAGAATAACAGAAACCGTTTCCATTTTAACTTTACTTTACTTGGTACCGGCTGATGGCATAACAATACACGGTACAGTTTGGTTTAGGGTGTTGTTACCAACTCAGGATTTCTCTTAAGGAGTCTTTAGATGTTCCTTCTCTGTCTTTCAGGGTTTCTATTCTCTTTCTAGATCTTTCTGTCTTTCCCACCTTTGAAGAGCTCACCCGCCAGTCCTGCAGTCTGTGTCTAGTAGGCTTAAATTGACTATTACCGGTCCAAATGGGAACAGCAGGAACGCACAAGTTTCCCACCTGACACCGGGTTTCAGTCTTTCCTCACTAGTGTAGGACCGTCTTTTGGGCATGAGGGATGAGGTACCTTGTGGGGCTGTCAGCAACCCGGTCCTGTTGGGCCTGCAGCTCGTCGGCTTCGCAGTCAGGGATGAACTCCTGGCTGCCTCGGTATCCGTGTCACCTGTGAACCCTCAACATGACCAGCTGGTTCCTACCAGTCTAGGTCCGTTGCCATCTGTCCTGGGCCCCCACATATAGTTGGGGTACCCTCCACTCAGCTCAGGCTGCCAGGCGTGACCACACTGTCTGCCTTCCCAACGCCGTCTGAGGTAAAATTCTTAACTGTCACTCTGCTCTATCCTAAGCTCCGCCCACCACCTGTGGAACCTACCATAAAGTCAGTTTCCCCTACACTAAGTGGTGCGGTCCTAAGTGAGTGCTAAAAATAGACTCCATAAGCATTAAATCGTAACCTGGCAACTTACAAGTAAAAACACATTTTATATTCAAGTGTAATACCATTCTGTGGCGCATACCTGCAGGGGCGCCACAGTTAGCTATGGGGTGATGCAGAGCTGAGAAAGTTAACCCTGCTCACACCACAACTGTCTGTACCTTGTCTATTGACAGTGAGCTGCTTAACACAGGTCAGATAAAAGTTAATGTGCCAGATAGTCACAGCAGTGATAATCTAGTGATAGAACCTTCATTATAAGTAAACAACAGAACACAATATGATATGTGACACATCGTTGTATTCTGTGTTTTAACCCTTATTTCATGCTGTCCATATGTTGCATAGCAAAAAAAATCAGCTGACAGATTCCCTTTAAAGTGCACCAGACACCTGCAAAAATACTATAAAAGCTGCAGTTGAACAAAGTTTTGTAGTGTTACTGAAAGAGCAGCTGCAGAGAGAAAATGAAGTCCTATTCTCCCTGCATCCTCTCAATTCCAGTCCTCGGTGTGGTGAAGGGAGATGTAAGATCACTAGCCTGCTGTTATTACTTGGCCTGCACCTAGACAGCACCTTCTCTGCAGGATTAGTGCAGTGTATTCGTGCAGAGCAGGCTGTCAGTCAATGCGAAGCTAGAGTCATAACAGAACGGTGACTGCATAGTGAGTAATGACCGATACACCACTCTGCACTGCATACTGGGGCAAGCAGCTGCAAAGACAATTTAACTTTTCTTCCCCCTGTAGTTGCACTTACAGTAACACAACATGTGGTTACAACGCTATTTTATATCTGCATATTATTTTGGAGGAGACAAGATGTTATTGTTAAAATATCAAGAGTCTGTACTGTGGAATTGAATGCTAGATATCCAAATGTTGATGGTCCAATGCTGGCATAGGGTGCAAACAACAAAAAGGAAACTAAACACAAAAATTAAAAATTAAAAAATGTACTGCTTACAAACAATTTTAAACACATTGTGGCTCTAATTAAAAATTAACAATAAATGAACAAACACATACATATAGTAACCTCAAAGCACTCCAGTATAGACTAAAGCCCCCACTAATGTGGATGGGGTCCAGTACAACTGATAATGCAGATGTCAATCAGCATGTCTGATTTTGAGCTGTCGATCGCTGGGTCCTCCCAAAGATAAGCTGTTCAGACATGTCTGATGATGGATCTCTCCTAGAGAGCTCAGGAGCACTTGGCTTCCTATGTATGGAAGAGCGAGCGGAGCTAGCTGTTGGCTAAAGCATCGTTCCCTGATAGCCATCTAATACGTATAGCTGGCTTAACAACACCACAAAATGGTAGCACTCACTAATGCAAAATGTCAATGGTTACTTAACACATTAAGTGCAATCTACTAACATTGCATGCCTGATGTCTGCATTCAGATGCTCCTATATGTGCTAGCGCTTGTGTCACTACCGCAACTATAGAAAGGGCGAGAGTCTTGTAGGGTAAAGAAACACATCAATTCTACATAAGCTTTTATGACCATCGGATGAGGGTTTCTAAAGTAAGCAACTATTTTCCAGCAATAGGAACACAATAATAACCAACGTCAAAATCTGCTAAGCATAGTTGGACCTTGAGCATGTAAGTGGAATGGATCCAGGAGATCGGTGCTGCTTTCAAAGTTCTTGAATGTTTTGCAAATTATATAACAAACTGTAAGAACGCATAAGAAGAATATAATCTTAGTTTTATTATGCAGAGAACTAAGCTTTTAATATGTAATACAAAGATGGGTCTCAAATTGAAAATGGACAAATTAAGTCAAGTTTCACTGTGTTAACCTTCTACTTACCAGAATGAAAATTTTAGCTTTTTTTTTCGGAAGTGTATTTTTTTCAAGCCAAAATATAAATAAATGAATGCTAATATGAAAAAAATCTGTAATAACCTTTCCACGTCTATAAAGCTGTCATTCACTACAGCAAAGAAAACTGGAATTATAAATGACAAAGGCCATGTCTACTATGGTTTTATTTGCTGTAAATTATAGTTATCAAAAGTAATTCTGATTCTGGTACATTGATGTCATCATAATTCAGTGTATATATACACCGAAAAAGAGAGTGAATTATTTCCCATTCCTTCCCCATTATTTTTTGACATTTCTATTTTATTAACACTACCTTCCTGTCCCTGAAATATCGCCAGTTCTGAGGCGTCTCGGCACTTTTTTAGGCATATTTGGAAATTTCATCTGGAGGTTTGATAAACCAACTTGTATTTTTTGACTAGTGGTCATTTAACCCTATTCACACTTTCTCCCACCTACGGACCACTAAACAATTCTCTATTTTGTGCAATCACAAGCTCTAATTGTGTGCCCAATAAGTACAACCACGATGATAAGGAAGTTTGCATGGTTTTCTAGCATCAACTGACGGTAGTACGGAAATGAAAGAATTACAATAACTAAACTGTGGACATAAAGAGTTAAGATGTGGCTGATAGATGTCCCTGGACCACACTGGAAGAGGTTACACACTTTGGGAAACATACTGAATAGGTCAGCTGGGTGGGGCAGTGTTTGGGGAATTGGCAATATCCTGCTCTCACAAATTGACCATCTCAGCCCTCTCGGAATCGAGGTGGCATTATGCAGATTCCAAATTGTGGTTCGTAGGGATGTTTTTGGATTCTGCACTAACCATCTATTGCCATAACACTTAAAGAACCTCTCTCAGATGTTCATAAATAGAAGGGATCTTATCACAGACAGAATCAACTTCCAGGGGTTCAACACAGGCACGTTGATGGGTGTTATAGACTGACAATAGAGAAGTGCCACACTGCTCCTCATCTAGATGGCTGGAAGCTAGGTAAGTGTAGATCTACTGGCCACAAATGACTTTTATTAATACAAAATGGAAAGGAAGCAAAGCCTTGGTATGCAATAGTAAACTGCAACTTTTATTTGTATATTTTTTTAACTGCATTTTTATATCTAAGGAGAGGTTTTACCTGTTATAAACATTGCAAACTTCTTAGAAAGTTGTTATTCATAAAGTGCATGTAATTTTGATAAATATAGCTCAGATACAAAAATGACAAATTGTACAACATGCATAACACTTGATTAGTGTGCTATCTACCAAAATGAATGGACTATTTTGGCAAACCAGTTTTTTATTGTTCTAATGCATGGACGTCAAACTCTGGCCCTCCAATTTTCTCTTTTTTGATGCATTAGAACAGGGATGTCATGCTCTGGGCCTCCAGCTGTTGTAAAACTACAACTCACAGCTTGCCCTGATAAATGTTGGGTTTCCAGGCATGCTGGGAGTTGTAGTTTTACAACAGCTGGAGGCCCAGAGTATGACATCCCTGTTCTAATGCATCAAAAAAGAGAAAATGAAAGCAATATTCATAATCCCTTCCATCTGTCCCTTAGGGCTTGATAACCAATTACTACCAATAAATAAGAGAAACAAGATGGACTGGAGTAATACAGCAAGATCTGACTACACAGCATTTGCTTTTAGGCTATCATCAGGACACATTTCAGTACATAGCAATAGTACAAGTAGTATCTGAAAAGTAGGTTTTAAAATAATATTAGGGAAAAAGCTGTTTGTGATAGTTTATCCTAAAGATAATATTATGAATTATTGATGAACTTTCTCACCTAATAGAAAATTGTGTATAATAAGAGAACACATAATGCTGGCTATCACTTGAGTATTGATAAATGTGATTTTTACCATAGGAATTTCTTGATGCAAGAAACTAATACTTTCCATAGTCTTAAGATATTGGTCACTTTATCTTTAATTAATATGCTGGGTACAAGATTTTGAGGCACTTACTAATATATAAGTATTTCAGGTTCTCCTCCCTAATTTCGCGCTGTTCTACTGACAGATTGTCTTGTCTGATCTTGTCACACACAAACTATTCTGCTATTAAACAGCAGACATCAGATCTAGCTCCAGTCACCACTGTTGGAGGCTGGTGCCAACTGTATAACACAGCCAGGACCTGTTCCATATACTAGCACCTGACATAAGACGGATATGTCCTACATTGGGAGGGAGTTATTACAATCAGAAGTATTTCACCTTTGTCATACAAAACAGGAATTCTATTGATTAATATTTAATAAGACCTGTGATCTGCAGATTTTCAATGTGTGAAGCATATACAGATGGCCAGGCTATGTTGTGTGGGTTTTATTATATAACAGTACAAGTAATAAGGTCAGGGATTGGAGTTGGCCATTTTGTCTATATTTCAGCAAGTCTGTTGGGGACATGATTTTGTGGCAATTACTAAAATATACGTATTGCAGGTTCTCCTCCCGCACTTAGCGTAGTTCTATTCACAGACAGCACAGTTCTCCTGTGAACTGACCTCTCCATTAGCACTGTCCAATTGAAAACCAATTTCCTTCTTGTTTTTCAGTTAAAGGTGCTGATTGACAGGTCTGATAACATGCTGCTCCAGCAGAACAGCGCAGTCTGTGAATAGAACTGCGCTAAGGCTAGGGTGACTCTTGGAGGGTGACCCACGCTTGATGCAAACATTAAATACTTTGAAATTTTCCCTGCAGCGCATAGCGTTAACGTTATGCGCTGCCTGGCAACGCAGCCCCATAGAAACCCGCTGTTTACCTTAGCAGCTGCTCCACACAAAGCTTCAGGAAGTGCGTTTTTGGACAGCGCACAGGAAAACACTGCAGACCACGTTTCCCGTGCACTGTTAAGAAAGCTCACTTCCTGAAGCTTTGTGTGGAGCCTCTGCAAAGTTAAAAAGCAGGTTTGTATGGGCTGCGTTGCCAGGCAGTACATAGCGTTAACACTATGCACTGCGGGGAAAATTTCTAAGTATTGAACGCTTGCGTCAAGCGTGGGTCACCCTCCAAAAGTGACCGACCCTAGCCTTAGTGCAGGAGGAGAACCTTACAGTATACATACAGTATATATTAGTAAATGCCACAAAATCATGTCTCCACCAGAGTGGCTAAAATATAAACAAAATGACCGACTCCAATCCCTGACCTTATTACTTGTAATGTTATATTCATAGATAATAAAACCCACACAGCACAGCCTCACCATCTGTATATGCTTCACACATTCAAAGTCTGCAGATGACAAGTCACAGTGAATATTAATATTCGTACAATCCCTGTTTTGTCCCCAAAAATTTTTTGAGAAAAGTATTCTAGGAGTGATACCTTTATTGGCGAACCAGAAAAATGATATTTGTAAGCTTTCAAGGCTCACATGGCCCCTTTGTCAGACAATACTACAAATGAATTACTGAGATATTTAAATAGGTATTACAACAGGACACAAGGAGATGCTAATTAGAGATGGTCTAAGGAAATTAAATTAAGGACTTTTATTACGGATGTGGATGAGGTGGAAGTGTTCTTTTTACAGATCTGAAGGCCTTCTGGTGAAGGTGTGAATTCCCAGATTTTTCGTTCCCTATCATTTTTGAAGTGACCTTCAAACTCATAAGAATATTCCAATCTCTAAAAATGGGACTCAACGTGACACCTAGATTCATGAGTCATTACATTGTCACAGTTCACACCTCCACCAAAAGGCCTTCAGATCTGTAAAAGAACACTTCCAAGTCATCCACATCAGTAACAAAAAGACCTTAATTTAATTTCCTTAGACCATCTCTAATTAAAATCTCCTCATGTCCTGTTGTAATACCTATTTAAATGTCTCGGTAATTAATTTCTAGAATTGTCTGACAAAGGGGCCATGTGAGCCTTGAAAGCTTACAAATATAATTTTTCTGGTATCACTCCTAGAATACTATTCTCAAAAAGTTTTTTTCGTACTTAAGTATTCACATCAATTTTTCTGGCTAACATGGTACCACAATATTATTTTGTATTGCACTGTATGACAAGGGTGAAATACTTCTGATTGTATTAACTCCCAATGTAGGACATATCCGTCTTACATCAGGTGCTGGTATATGGAAAAGGTCCTGGCTGTGTTATAGAGTTGGCACCAGCCTCTAACAGTGGTGACTAGACCTAGATCTGATCTCTGCTATTTAATAGCAGAATAATTGTGATCCGTGTGTGACAGGATTAATGGGTACCAATATATTACCAGGGCACCTTGGGTCCTACTGAAGACCCTGTCACTACCACATTTGTATTCCAATAGAAGATTGCTTATATTTATTGATGATGAGGTAGCACTAAAGTGCTTGGGTGCTGGGTACTTGACTCGAGAAGGTCAGACGCTCTGATGGACTCGACTCGAGTAACAAGTATAATGGAAGTCAGTTAGTGATGGGCAGTCCAGCTCTCTGCCCACATACAGCCAGTCAAAAATGGAGCATTTCCAGGGGAGGAGAGGGTTTTTTCTTTACATTTTTTCACATAGCATCTGGACATGTTGATTTTACCCCAGTGAGAGCCATTCAGAGACTACAAGCGGCTCTAACTGGGGTGCCATCTCCCATCATTCACTCTTTATGCTTGTTCACAAATGACACACCTGAGCACCGTAATAGTTGGCTGATTACCGAGTGTACCTGAGTACCCTGATGCTTGCTCATCATTACTTTTAATATATACTACAATACTTGCAGTATTGCAGCAGAATAAAGAAATTACATGATTAATGGTTCAAGTCCCCTAACAGGTATAAATAAATACATGAAAATAAATAAATAAAAAGTTTAAAAAATTAGTAAAATGTTAAATATATACCACATATATTTTTTAATTCCTTTCTTTTTTCCGATTAAATAATAATAACAATAATAATAGAAATAAAAAAGTTATGGGACTTGTAAAATGACAACAGAATATATTGGTTTTTTTTCCCAAACTTCTGGACTTGTTTTAACCACTAAAATATGAAGAACAAAAGCAAGGGTCATTATAATCTTGCTAATAAGAAGATTTTGCTCTGTCATTTTTACTGTAAAGTAAGCACTCAAAAAGTGATACCCCCCACCCCGGAAAAAATAAGAATAACAATTTTTTCACACCCATTGGAAATGCAAAAATTCCCATTTTTCAGTACATCAAGACAATAACTGGTTGAACAATAAGGGATCCTTAATATGGGTATGCCGCATAAAATAAAAATGTTATGGCTCTTGGAAGATTGCAAAGAAAAATACCTAATGAACAAAATCAAGAAGGTTTCATAGTTTTTAAGGTGTTAGGCTACTTTCACATAAAGATTTATGAGGGAGCCGATGCTGTCCGATAAATTCGGACAGCATCGGCTCCCTTCTGATGCCTGGAATCGGATGCCAAATAGGCATCCGATTACGGCATTAAATCGTAGCCTCCGGGCTGAAAAAAAGAAAAAAAAAAAAGTTATGCTCACCTCCCCCCAAGCCCCCGCCGTCTCCAGCCGTCTTCCTGCAGGCTCCCGGTAGCTCCCGCAGGCTCCCGGTATCTGCAGAGGTCTTCTTCTGCTGTACAGGACCTGCGGTGATGTCACAGTCACGTGACAGCAGGTTCCACCATGGTAACCCGCGGTCACATGACTGTGACATCACCGCAGGTCCTATACACATGAAGAAGACCTCTGCAGCCACCAGGAGCCTGCGGGAGCCACCGGGAGCCTGCAGGAAGACGGCTGGAGACGGCGGGGGCTCGGGGGGGGTGAGCATAAACTTTTTTTTTTTTTAACCCCTGCGCTCCCAATTAGGAGCAGTCTTACTGTACTGAGCATGCTCAGTACAGTAAAATCGGGTCCGAGGAGACATGTTTCCTCGGACCCTGCTCCATAGGGCCCCATGTTATAGGGATCGGGTCGGATTGGATGTGCACTAAATGCCATCCGATTTGGTCCGATCCGATTCTGTCCGGTTTTATTTTCGGTGCAAAAATCAGAGCAGGCTCCGATTTTTGCACCGATAAAAAAATCGGACAGAATCGGATCGGACCAAATCGGATGGCATTTAGTGCACATCCGATTTGGTCCGATGCCCATAGGGCTGCATGGGGCTAAATTCGGATCCGATGCTGTCCGATTTTTATCGGACAGCATCGGATTTGAAAAATCCGTAGTGTGAAGGCAGCCTTAGACTTTAAGTCTGTCTAGTTGAACCCATAAAGGTAAAATAAGTTTTCCATTAACAAAGGAATTAGTTCTGAAAATATTACGGTATGTAAAGGACTGGGCCATGTGGGAATTAGCAGTACTAAAAGTGATACAGCACATAGACATTCTGAAATATAGTGATACACCTCCATTCAATAAACACATCCCATATTCAGTGCTTCTATGCTCATCTTGGATTGGATTTTTCATTTAGTTAATCATTATTAATACAGAAGATACATGTAAAGTACTTTTTATACTATAGCATGTGAAACACAATAAGAGGAAATCATTGGATAAACGGGGCGATACATAGAGCTACTTAGTGCAGATAATACATGCAAATACCATGTTCTCCAAATGCCACTGCCTTCAAATTCATGCACCATCCCAGAGATGCATGCATTGCTACCAGGGATGAGCAAGCACTACCATAATCAGGTGCATGGTACTCATAATGAGCAAGTAATGCTCAGGTGTGTGCAACTTGAGTACATGAGTATGATGGAAGTCAATGGGGCAACTGAGCATTTTTTCAGAAGCTGTTCCGTAATAATGCTTGAGTTCCCTATTGACTTCCATTATACTAAGGTACTTGACTCGCGCGCGCCCATCTGAGCCACACCTGCTTGTTACAAGGAGCGAGCATCTAAGCATGGTAGAGCTCGGTCATCGCTAATTGCTACACTTGTCAATCACCTCTGCACCATTCTCTCAGGTTCTGATTGTTCTAAATAGAAGAAGAGAACTTTAATTAACATATCACATATTAGCTGATTTACTGAGAGCATTACAACCCTATGTTAGTGTGGCCAGAAGGATTAGCCAATCTGATATGGATCAGCACAGATCAGATGGGATTAGTACAGACATTGAAATATGCAACATGGTAACCTTGGCATGTGTTTCTGTAGTTGATTCATTGAATGGCTGAATTTGTCCTTGTCATTTTGATTGAAGTGATGTTTCTCATAAACATCATACACCCAATTTTATTGTTCTACACCCTGGAGCATCCTGAAGTGTGTACTGCATATTTTCAATAGTTAATATGGTTAATCGTTCCTAGCTTTGACTGTATTTTTTGAAATGCATGTTTTTTTTATAATGTATTATTTTGACATTACATTACCTGCGCCTTCTTTGCAATAGCAAAAAAATCTGAGCTGCTAATACCATTTAGTGATATGCTTTTCATCAACCATATGAACCATAAGCATCAAAAGACAGGATCTGACTAACTGACCTCTATAAGATCGCTATTTAGGCTACATTCACACACAGCGTTTTTGTGAGTATCCGTTTTTAGTGCAAAAACTGCACCAAGAACAGATCTTCACAGAACGCAGTGTTCTGTGTGTGAACAGCCTGCGTTTTCTTCCTGTGCTTTATACCTACCTCGTCGCGCTCACTTGGTGACCCCAGCAGTGTCTTCTGATCCCTTGCCGGGCTGCAGCAAGCACGGGCTCTAGGACCCTGCAGCATCATGTCACCAGTGATGTCACCCTGTCACATGGTGCTGTTTAATGTCCTGTACAGGGTCCTACAGTCCCATCGAGAGAAGCGATCACCGTGGGAACACACGGCAAGGTGAGTAAAAAGCCATATCTTCCTTCTTCTCTTCTTGCTTCCTTAAGCTATACGTAGACAAAACTGAACTCATCATCTTTCCCCCTCCTCGTGCACCTCCCTTACCTGATCTATCACAATAAATTATATCACACTTCACCCTGTACCTGAAGTCCGCTGCCTAGGATTAACCCTTGACTCTGCCTTATCCTTCAAACCACAATCCAAGCTCTCGCCACCTCCTGCCGCCTCCAACTCAAAACTATTTCCAGAATTCATCCCTTTCTCAACCCTCAATCTACTAAACTACTAGTGCATGCTCTCATAATCTCCCTTCTCGACTACTGCAATCTCCTCCTCTGTGGCCTCTCTGCTAACACTCTTGCACCTCTCCAATCCATCCTTAACTCTGCTGCCTGACTAATCCATCTCTCTCATCACTGCTCCTCCACTTATCCTCTCTGCAAATCTCTCCACTGGCTCCCAATACCCCACTGTATCTAATTCAAACTACTAACATTGTCTTAAAAAGCCATCTACAATCTGTCTCCCCATGTATCTCTGAACTAATCTCCTGATATCATCCAACTTGTAATCTTCAATCCTGCCAAGACCTCCTTCTTTCCTCCACATTTGTATGTTCCTCATCTAACCACCTGCAAGACTTCGTCTGAGCATCCCCCATCCTCTAGAATTCTGCACCCCAACACATCTGACTATCCCCTACACTCAGAACCTTCAAGCGCAACCTGAAAACCCATCTCTTCAGAACTGCCTACAGCCTGCAAAGACCACAGTGCCACCTCACCAGCACTGAATTTGGCGCTACACCACCACTGGACCTGGCACTCAACCACCACCAGCGCACACCCAACCTACAGTCTCCCTCCCTATTGCCCTTCAGAATATAAGCCCGCAAGGGCAAGGTCCTCTCTCCACTCTGTACCAGCCTGTCACTGTTAGTTTGTTCACTGTATTTTTAACTTGTAGTGTTTACAATTATTAGGCAAGTTGTATTGTAGAGGATTACTTTTATTATTGATCAACAACTATGTTCTCAATCAAGCCAAAAGACTCAAATATCAAACCTTAACATTTTTAGAAGTTGGAGTGTTTTTTTTTAGATTTGGCTATCTTAGGAGGATATCTGTTTGTGCAGCTAACTATTACTGTGCAGAATTATTAGGCAACTTCATTATTTTTTCTTCTTTCAGACCTTTACTGGCCAGCCACACTGTGGTGTAATTGCATGCATGTGATGGAGCATTCTCCTGCATGAAAATCATGTTTTTCTTGAACGATACCGATTTCTTCCTGTACCACTGCTTGAAGAAGTTGTTTTCCAGAAACTGGCAGTAGGCCTGGGATTTGAGCTTCACTCCATCCTCAACCCAAAAAGGTCCCACAAGTTCATCTTTGATGATACCAGCCCATACCAGAACCCCACCTCCACCTTGCTGGCTCATAGCGCTGCATAAATGCAGAAATACGCTAGGCGTGAATGTAGTCTTAGGTATGCTTGGTGAACTGTGCAGAGATTGTATAGGAAAGGTGAGGAGGTGAGTTGTAACCATTATTGTAAATGGTGAATCATGGTTTACTCTATAGAGCCCTGTGCAAAGGTTTTAGATTGGTGTAGATATGAATGCTACAAAAGTAAGTATGCTTTTAAAAATAGAAGTGTTTTTTTTAAGAAGTTTATTTTTTTAAAATCAGGTGACAATACACAAAGTGAATGAACAAACGAGAAATCTATATAAAACTTAATATTAGGCATGATCGTCCTTTGCCTTCTAAATTGCATCACATTTTCTAGATACACATTCTCACAGATTTTGAAGAAACTCAGCAGGGAGGTTGCGCCAATCTTTTTGGTGAATTAACCACTAGGGATGAGCGAGTACTGCATTAATCGGTCTTGCTATACTCGCAATGAGTAGGTCCCGCTACTCGGTACTTGTTGCGAGTATAGGAGTCCAATTGCAGTGAATAGGCGAGTACTTTCGCAGTGTATCTATAGATACACTGCGAAAGTACACTAAAAGTGAATAAGTTATTAAAAATAAAAAAATATCATACTCACTTCTCCGATGCCTGCAGCGAGATCGGCAACGAAGATATCCGATGACCGACAAGGACCTGTGAGTATGACAGCCAATCAGATGGCTGGTAGCGGTCTGGCCAATCAGATAGCTAGACGTCACAAACCATGTGATCACTACCAGCCACCTGATTGGCCAGATTGCCAGGTCATTGATGCACGTTCAAGGCCTGGCAATTTGGCCAATCAGGTGGCTGGTAGTGATCACATGGTTTGTGACGTCTAGCTATCTGATTGGCCAGATCGCTACCAGCCATCTGATTGGCTGTCATACTCATAGGTCCTTGTCGGTCATCGGATATCTTCGTTGCTGGTCACGCTGCAGGCGTCGGAGAGGTGAGTATGATATTTTATTTTTTAACAACTTTTATTCACTTTTAGTGTACTTTCGCAGTGTATATATAGATACACTGCGAAAGTAAAAGGACTACTCGCTACTCCCGAGTAATCACAAGAGACTCGGGGAGTAGTGAATAGCCCAAATATTGTTACTATTCGGCAAGTACCGAATAGTAATGATTATACTCGCTCATCCCTATTAACCACAGCTCTTACATGATTTTTGATTTGAGCAAATCCTTCTGTCTCTTCATGTAATCCCAGATTAATGATGTTTAAATGTGGGCTCTGTGATGTGAAAGAACAGGACTCCTTGTACTTCTTTCATGCCGCATGTCATACACCATGCAATAAGACACAGGGTAGTTACACTGCATTAACAAGGTCTGTTACAGGCAAAAATTTCAAATCAGACTAAGGGCCCTTTCACGCTGCAGCGGTTTTTTCGCGGCCGCACCTGCCGCAAGTGCCGAAACCGCACTTGCCGCACCTGCCGCACCCTTACCGCAAGCCCCATAGGCATTGCATGGGGCTTGCCGTAAGTGTGCCGCAAGTGTCGCGGTTATGCGGTAATCGCGGCAGATGCGGTTTTTTCACCGCATCTGCCGCGATTTGAAAATACCGCTGATGTGAAAGGGCCCTAAGATTTCAAGGTGTGTTGTCCAAGCTCTTTTGAACTGGCCAATGTTAAAGGGAACCTGTCACCTGGATCTAAGCCCCTACACTATCACTACCTGTCCCTGCACCTTCCTAGCTGCTCCCTATCTATCCCTCTCTGAGCTAAATCCGCCCTATAAAACAGCAGAAAAATAACTTATAACTTACAGAAGTCCCTGAGGCTGGGGACTGAAAAGGCGGCGCCAGGCTCCATTCAGCCCCTCCTCCATGCAGCAGCACACGCCCCACTGGGCGGCGTTATTCTTTCTTCATCGTCGCCTCCTCCATTTGGAATCTGTGCTTTACACCTATCATGTTGTGGTGATGCGACCTCGATGTGTCCCCTGACTGAGACACAGCATATGGGAGATTGTATCTTCTGCTCGGTAGCAGCACACACAGGGTGAGCTGCAACTGGAGCTAAGTGCTGATTGAAATCACTGACGCCCAGGTGTGCGGGTGAATAGGAGATTATATGAGCTGCCCTGGGCTGTGGGGAGGGGGTGGAGGGTGTCAGGACAGCAGCAGGAGCTGCTGGGATTGTATGAGGTTCTACTCGGCTGTGCCCCGGTGTAACAGGCCAGACTAACCCCCCCCGACCAGAATATACTCGGGGTTAAAGTGGCCTAGGCCAGATTATACCCCTCCGTATACCACAGCAGCTGTAGATCAGGGCTCCAAGCAACACATGGGGGCCCCAGGCAGCAGAAAGTGGCCCTACGCAACATACAGGGGCCCCAGGCAGTGCTAGGGCCCCAGGCAGTGCTAGGGCCCCAGGCAGTGCTAGGGGCCCCAGGCAGTGCTAGGAGCCCCAGGCAGTGCACAGGGCCCCAGGCAGTGCACAGGGCCCCAGGCAGCACAAAGTGGCCCCAAGCAGCACAAAGAGGCCCTAGGCAACATACAGGGGCCCCAGGCAGTACTAGGGGCCACAAGCTACACACAGGATCCCAGGCTACACACAGGGGCCCCATGCAGCATACAAGGACCCCAGGCAGTGCACGGGGCCCCAGGCAGTGCACGGGGCCCCAGGCAGTGCACAGGCCCCAGGCAGCACAAAGTGGCCCAGGCAGCACAAAGTGGCCCCGGGTGACCCACTGCCTGGGGCCCCTGTATATTGCCTGTGGTCACTTTGTGCTGCCTAGGGCCCTTGTATGCTGCATGGAGCCCATGTGTGTAGCCTGGGATCCTGTGTGTAGCCTGGGGCCCCTGGTACTGCCTGGGGCCCCTGTATGTTGCCTGGGGCCACTTTGTGCTGCCTGGGGCCCTGTGCACTGCCTGGGGCCCTGTGCACTGCCTGGGGCCCTTGTATGCTGCATGGGGCCCCTGTGTGTAGCCTGGGATCCTGTGTGTAGCCTGGGGCCCCTAGTACTGCCTGGGGCCCCTGTATGTTGCCTGGGGTCACTTTGTGCTGCCTGGGGCCACTTTGTGCTGCCTGGGGCCCTGTGCACTGCCTGGGGCCCCGTGTACTGCCTGGGGCCCTTGTATGCTGGCTGGGGCCCCTGTATGTAGCCTGGGATCCTGTGTGTAGCCTGGGGCCCCTAGTACTGCCTGGGGCCCCTGTATGTTGCCTGGGGTCACTTTGTGCTGCCTGGGGCCACTTTGTGCTGCCTGGGGCCCTGTGCACTGCCTGGGGCCCCGTGTACTGCCTGGGGCCCTTGTATGCTGGCTGGGGCCCCTGTATGTAGCCTGGGATCCTGTGTGTAGCTTGGGGCCCCTGTGTGCTGCCTCGGACCCCCATGCACTGCCTGGGGCCCCTAGCACTGCCTGGGGCCCCTAGCACTGCCTGGGGTCCCTGTATGTTGCGTAGGGCCATTTTCTGCTGACTGGGGCCACCTTGTGCTGCCTCGGGCCCTCATGCATTGCTTGGGGCCCTGTGCACGGCTTGGAGCCTTGATCTACAGCTGCTGTGGTATACGGAGAGTTATAATCTGGCCTAGGCCTGTTTATACCCCGGGGTATAGTTTGGGCTAGGCCAAAATATACCAAGGGTATATTCTGGCCCAGGGGGGTATATTCTGGGCAAGCCCAGTTTATACTTCGGGTATATTCTGGTCGGGGGGTTAGTCTGACCTGTTACATCGGAATCTGGAGGTCTGTGAATACCTGAACTGTGCGCTGTGTGAGTAAATACCTGAGTCACTGCCTTCTGTCGTGCCGATCCTAACCGCTACCTTACAGTGTAAAGTGGGTGGGAGATTCCAAATGGAGGAGGCGGCGATGAAGAAAGAATAACGCCGCCCAGTGGGGCGTGTGCTGCTGCATGGAGGAGGGGCTGAATGGAGCCTGGCGCCGCCTTCTCAGTCCCCAGCCTCAGGGACTGCTGTAAGTTATAAGTTATTTTTCTGCAGTTTTATAGGGCGGATTTAGCTCAGAGAGGGATAGATGGGGAGCAGCTAGGAAGGTGCAGGGACAGGTAGTGATAGTGTAGGGGCTTAGATCCAGGTGACAGGTTCCCTTTAATGTGCAGTGGTCAACCAAGAAAATTCAGTGCAGCAGATGAAAGGCACATCATTCTTACCTCCTTTCGAAATTACAAAATGTCCAGCTGTGCCATCAAGTCAGACCTGGCAGTAACTAGTGAGTTCCAGCTACACATATCTACTGTTCTGAAAAGTCTGGCCAGAAGTGGTCTTCATGAAAGCATTATAGACAAAAAGCCATGTCTTCAACATTGAAAAGTCAAGCAACTCCACTACGGACAAAAATACAGAAACTGTGATGTAGATAAATGGTAGCAAATTCTCTGAAGTGATAAGGTAACATATTTAGATATAACGAAAGGCAGTTTTTTTTTCCACAGGAATGGCAGACAGAGAATGAATGTCTGCAGTATTGTGGAGGTTACTAAGATGTTTGGGTCTGCATTCAGCAGATGAAGTTAAGGAATGAATTGGGATTAATGGTGTCCTCAAAGCTGAGATACATATCCATTATCTAATATTCTCAGGGAGTTATATCATCGGTCCCAAATTTATTTGGCAGCAGGACAATGACCCCAAACATACCGCCAATCCCATTAAGAATTATCTTAAGTGTAATAAGAACAAGATATTTTGAAATTGATATAGGCCCCTCAGAACCTTGATCTCACCATCGTTGAGTATGTTTGGGATTATATGTAACTAGCTGTGAGCCTGATTCTAAAGAATCGGGAGTCTAGAATCTGTATATAATTTTTTTAAGAGTTTTAAATAATAGACTTAAACACCAGATATATGACTAAGTAGCCGATGTATTTCAACAGAAAACAGGGTGCACCGCAATGGTCTGAATTATATCAAGGGAAGGAGGGGTCGCTCACCGTGCCAAGGTGGACAGATATGCAAGGCGGAGAGAAGACATGGCACATTGAGGGAGCAACACACACACGAGTAGTAGAATAGTGAAAATTATAACTTTATTAGTGCAATAGACCAAACAAGAATAAAAACAATTAAAACCATGGGGTGCCAATGCAGAACACAACGCTGAACATATGTACAGAATACAATGCTGACAAAACATGAGCAGGATATGACACAATATCGGTGATCACAACAGGTTAGACAAAATACAGGATTGAGTTGTAAGGAGAGACCCGAGGGTGGGGGATGAGAGCAGGTACGAGAAGTACTAGTGCTACTTCACCACAATATTTTACATAAATACGCTTGTTAGCCCAATATAAGGTGTACAGTGTTATGGGTAACCAAAAATTCAGCAAATCATCCAATGAATAGGAGTCGTTTAGTGGTCCCAAACACAGTGGTCCCTAGGGGTGGTCACATATGGATAATAACAAAGATCTTATCCATGAGCTAACTAACCGTATAATTGGTACAAAGACCACCCATATATATATTGGGTACCCCCTATTTTTTGCATATAGTCAAACAGTGTAGGTCACCGTATCCACTGACAGTGGAAGATAAAGTGCATATTACCAGTCCGTAAATTGTCCGAAGTGTCAGTCCGAGGTATGAAGCGAGGTGACTGCAGGGCACCCAGGTCCCACGAGTATCGCTGCCAGGGCGCAGCTTCCTCTGTACACCTTATATTGGGCTAACAAGCGTATTTATGTAAAATATTGTGGTGAAGTAGCACTAGTACTTCTCGTACCTGCTCTCATCCCCCACCCTCGGGTCTCTCCTTACAACTCAATCCTGTATTTTGTCTAACCTGTTGTGATCACCGATATTGTGTCATATCCTGCTCATGTTTTGTCAGCATTGTATTCTGTACATATGTTCAGCGTTGTGTTCTGCATTGGCACCCCATGGTTTTAATTGTTTTTATTCTTGTTTGGTCTATTGCACTAATAAAGTTATAATTTTCACTATTCTACTACTCGTGTGTGTGTTGCTCCCTCAATGTGCCATGTCTTCTCTCCGCCTTGCATAAGTAGCCGATGTAGGCAGATCTGTGAGGGTAGCAATATAGTGGAGGTGTAGAAAGAGTTAATGTCCGACTAACAGGACTATAACAGAGTAGGAACTTATAATGATATCAAAAATGTTATTGAAGGAGTGCGCTGTAAATTATATCCAAAATGGTGTTCAAGGAGTTAATGTACCAGTGGCAGAAGTTATAAACACTACCAAATATGCAGTTAATGCTGAGCTGGTATATAATTTCGTTATTTCGCAGTGTCATTACAACTATACACTGTGTAATAGAAATAACAACAATAATGGAATATAAGGGGTTAATGTTCCTACTGGCAGTAGTAATAGAGACTACAAAGTGTGGAGTTAAGGCAGAAATGGTATATAAGGGGTTAACTTCGCAGTGGCAGTACAACTACACACTGTGTTATAGAAATTACAGATAAAACGGAATGTAAGGGGTTAATGTTGCTACTGTCATGAGTACAATGAGAGAAGCGCCTCACTGGCCATTGAGATATTATTATTATTATTATTATTATTTATTTATATAGCGCCATTGGGTTCCATGGCGCTTTACATGAGGATGAGGGAGACAAGAACAAGTACACTAAATCTAGGCGATCAGGACGTACAGGTACAGGAGGGGCAGGGACCCTGTCCACGAGGGCTCACAGTCTATGAATACATGGAGGACTTTGAGTTTGACTTTGAGTAAATTTGAAACTCAAAGTCCTCCATGTATCTCAATGTGTGCTGTGTGCTGGCGCCGACCAATGAGCTTCGCGCCTCACTTACAGCGGTAAATTTGAAACTTAAAGTCCTCCATGTATCTCAATGGGAAGTGAGGCGATATGCTCATTGGTCGGCGCCAGCACACAGCAACCAATGAGCTTCGCGCCTCACTTCCAGCGGTAAATTTGAAACTCAAAGTCCTCCATGTATCTGAATGGGGAGTGAGGCGCTATGCTCATTGGTCGGCGCCAGCACACAGCGACCAATGAGCTTCGCGCCTCACTTCAAGCGGTAAATTTGAAACTCAAAGTCCTCCATGTATCTGAATGGGAAGTGAGGCGCTATGCTCATTGGTCGGCGCCAGCACACAGCGACCAATGAGCATAGCGCCTCACTGGCCATTGAGATACATGGAGGACTTTGAGTTTCAAATTTACCGCTGTAAGTGAGGCGCGAAGCTCATTGGTCGCTGTGTGCTGGCGCCGACCAATGAGCATAGCGCCTCACTGCCCATTGAGATACATGGAGGACTTTGAGTTTCAAATTTATCGCTGTAAGTGAGGCGCGAAGCTCATTGGTCGCTGTGTGCTGGCGCCGACCAATGAGCATAGCGCCTCACTTCCCATTGAGATACATAGCTGTCTTTAGAGCTGTGCATGGCCAGGCACTTGGTTCTGTTTTCGGCCACGGCGCTCGGCTCTCGTCGGTCGGAGCTACGAAGTCTGTAGCTCCGGCCCGCTGTATTCTCATTGCCTGGCGCTTGTAGCCACCGCCGGAGCTGGCGTTCTGACGGGGTGTACGTGGGCAATGGCTCGCTGAAAACTGCTCGCAATGCCCGCTGCACGGGCAATGCTTTGCAGGCCACGTGGGCGCCGCGCGCCACGGCCACAACGACGGAAGCAGCGCCGAAACTTACGGAAGTGCTTTAGGGGAATTATATATTAGATGACAGAAGGATTTGTCCAAGCCTAAATCCACAGACAATCTCTGGTTAGTTCTCCAAGATGTTTGGACCAACCTCCCTGTTGAGTTACTTCAAAAACTGTTTGCAAGTGTACCTAGAAGAATTGATACTGTTTTGTTTAATTTTCTTAAATGATAAAAATAAGCTTTTAACACTTCTATTTTTAAAAGCATTGTTACTTTGCTGCATTTTTCTCACCTACCTTAAACTTTTGCATAGTGGAGGGACATGGTGGTTCAGTGGTTTGCACTGCAGCCTTGGAGTGCTGAGGTCCTGTGTTCAATTCCCACTAAGGACAACATCTGCAAGAAGTTTGTATGTTCTCCTTGTGTTTGCGTGGGATTCCTTCAGGCACTCTGGTTTCCTCCCACACTTGAAAGACATACTGATAGGATGTCTAGATTCTGAATCCCAATGGGGACAGTGTTTTAAATGTATGGAATTAATATCACTATATAAATGAATAAATGTAATTATTACTGTGTATATGTAAAGGCCCAGTTACACACACAGATAATTGTGCAGAGATTGTTTGCAGATCTCTGGTTGCAGTGAAATCATGGACACATTGTTCTATTTGTAACCAAATGTAACAATGTGTCCATGATTTCACTGCAACCAGAGATCTGCGAACAATCTCTGCACAATTATCTGTGTGTGTAACTGGGCCTTTAGGTGCCTTTCACATCAGTGATGTGCTGATGTTTACGGCCGAACTGGCAGGTGGCGCTGCATCTGCCAGATTGGGCGACTTGCGGTCTGGATTCGGCAAGCCCCATGCATTGTCTATGAGGCAAGTGCAGTTCTGCCGGATGCATCAGATCCGGCATTTGCAGCTGCAAAAAAAAACGCTGCTTGCCGATCCGGCGTAACCGCATTTGCCACACCCGACTGCAAAAACGCTGGTGTGAAAGGCTCCTTGGATTAAATTTTAATCTTGCCTGTCATGATATTGAAAGGATTGCTGAAAAGTGATCTCTATCTACTGGACAGGAAGGGTCAGCCTGAAATTACTTTTAGTGGCCAGAGTGATATGCTACAAGATTTTATATTTTGAAATCTATCTATCTATCTATCTAATCTATCTATCTATCTATCTATCTATCTATCTATCTATCTATCTATCTTTGAAAAAATAAGAGCAGCACACAAAAATAATAAGCAAAGAGGGTGCAAGGCCACCTAACAAACCAAATTCCACTAGCAACACAATATAAAAAGCAAAAAAGAAAGTCTGCACTCCAAAAAAATAAGTGAAAAGAGTGGATTTTAATAGCCAATATGGTGAGGCAACGTTTCAACTGATAAAAGCCTTTGTCAGCTGAAACATTGCCACGCCATATGGGTTAATAAAGTCCACTCTTTTCACTTATTTTTTTGGAGTGTTGCCTTTTGTCTGTTGCTTTATATCTATCTAAAGGAGTGCTGCTTTCTATTTTTTGATTTGTAACTATCTATCCATCTACGATAGGGTCTAACATAAAAGCTGTATTTGAATAGTAATTTTATTATGACACATTATAGATGAAGATATTAAAAATATCAAAATTCTCATTGTTTTATTTGAAATGCAGAATGTCTAGCATAAAAACTTTATTTAAACAATAAGTAATATTCTATGTTTTTATGTTTTTAATATGCAGGTTTTCCTCATCTCATTGAAGTCTATGTGGAAAATCTAAAAATGAAACGCATCATTACCGCAAGTGGAAAATGCGGAAAGTAACATGTTGGGGATTTCAATAACGCATCACAGGTTAGTTTATAATGTGTAAAAGAAGCACAGGGGACATGAAATTTCAAAAATCCTATCAACTTAATTTCCATGCCCTTGAACTATAATAATTTTTCTGTGGGTTTTTTGCTCAATTAAAATTAAAAGTGTCAAAAATGCACCCAACACTCATGGTGGGAACTTAGCCAAAGAGCTTGATCACCAGTGGCTTACTGACAGTTTCCAATATTTAACAGTGAAATGAGAAATAAGAATAACTATGGAAAAAAATATCTCACAAATATGCTATCAATTTAAAAATCAATGAGTACATTGTCCAGGGTGGACCATTCCCTGGAGTCGCGCAGGCAATGTGACTAAATATTTTCTGTAAGGAACTAAGTTTTCTTTTTTGTTTATTGATGTTAATGAAAGTTCTTACCAATTGAGACTACAAAAACAGCCTGACTCATACCGACTACAGTAAGATGAAAGTAGTGTAGCCTACTATTACTGCTCAGGTGAGATGCACAAAATGAGCCATTCTTATAGTAACTCACTCTACATTTAATGGCATGAAGCCCATAATAAAAAAAATAATAATAATAACAAACCTCTAGGAAACTTTATTAGAAATACACTGAAAACCATGAATGCTAAAAATGATAATACATATTTAGCAATAGCTGTTACTAATATAAACACATTCTCTTTACTATAAAATGATGGTAATTGCATCATAGTAATTAATCTCCACAGGCTACTTCTGTTCAGAAAAATCACGGGCACAGCAATGGTTTTTTTGCTACTGGGCCCAAAAAATATTTAAAAGAAACCTGTTACCTTTGAAAACGCTCTTGACGTGCAGATATAGGGTTAATCTGCAGGTCAAAGTGTCAAAATGCTCCAGGTCACTTTACTTCAAGGACAGAAAATAAAAATACTTGTCCCAAGATCCCAAACATTGGGGCAGAGAGGCTTTAGTCACCGCTCACAGCACCGGCTTGGTATACTGTTTATAGTGGCGGTAAGCCCCAACGCTTTGATTGACAGCCATCTCTGCAGTGTATCTGTGAAGAACGAGCTATCCATCAAAGTGCCTGACCATACCTACAGTCTCTGTTCATAGTATAGTGACCAGTACCGTGGGCAGTGACTTAAGATGTTCCGTACCTGCCCCATGGGTAAAAGCCAGTTGGTTAAGGGTAGAACAAGTTTATTTTCTCCCCTTGCCACGCATTTAGGTGACCATGAAGCACTTTAAGTCTATTAGCTCTATATCTGCATGTAAATAACATTTGTCTGAGGTGGCAGGTCTCCTTAAGGGATGTCCTGGAATTTATGGAAAGTTGGCAACCCAACACAAGAGCATATTATAAAACTGAGGCCATCGATCGAGGCTAATGGGTATTCACTATGATTCTTTTTCAAGCATATATTTCTTATCACTGGAATGTTAATTTATTACAGGCGGTTGCATCAGAGAAGTCTCCATCACAGATTCCATCACATTTTACAGGAAAATGCACTACAGAATCCCTCAATGGAACCTGGCAATCCCATTATAAGGATCCATTTAACACCACTGGTATCTGTCACATGACATATTCACCATTGACATCATGATACAGATTCAACCAGAGCTTCTATTCATAACATTTTTCACAATTGCTATGAAATAATTCAATAGTAATTAAATAGACATATTGCATTTCAGAAAAAAGGGAAGCTCTTGGCTCTAATACATAGCACTGTAGTTGACTGCAATTGGAATATTGTGTTCAATTCTGTAGACTTTCTATTCAAAAATGTATCGGTAATACATCAAGGGTCTGAAAATGACTGACATGGTTGGAAAGGCTTTAGAAACTTACAGGGTTTTACAGGTTTACGATATTAATATCCCCACTATAGGTCATCAAAAGTAATTTGGTTAGGGTCTGACAACCAACCGGTCAGCAGTTTTTGTTTTTGAGATGGCTCGATGTAAGCAATATATGTCCACTGTTTCGTCATGTGAATAGGAGCTGATCTGCAGTGTCAGAGGATGGTTACTGATCAGTGTACGGAGCTGTGCTGTACTGGCTGTCCCAACACCTTATATATTGGGCAGAAAAGCAAATAGATGATCTGTGGAAGTGCTGGGTGTCAGAATCACACTAATCTGATATAGAGAACCTTCCCTAAGGAAAAGCCCTTACTATGTGACCTTGAGAAAGTAGGAAAAAAAGGTAAATTATGGAAACATTAAAATATTATAACAATTAGGTTTGGAGTGTTTTCTAATAAACTGTGCGCTCCAGGATGTCTAACCTGAACCAAGTGCCAAGTAGGGGCTGGAGAGTGCGGATAGCAGGAATAACATTGGAAGGTATTCTTTTACTGAAAGTGTAGTACATGCCAGGAATGGATGCCAGCTGATATGGGAGATAGATCAAGAGCAAGTGGATTTATGTTTATATGAACAAGAGGATCTATTTCCGAACCTAAAAAAAATATAGCGGAAATAAAAGCAAATTCAATAAACCACCTAGTCCCTTTATCCGTGACTATGGGCTATTTACTTCCTATATTATACTTACATATTGAAATCTTAACCTTCATTGCACAGGGTATTTGTTTAGAAGATACAATATTTTTTTTTTCTCGTGATCTCAGTAAACATAACTGGCCATAGAAATGATATAACAGTGGAACCGGTTACTCATTTACCACTTGTACTAATGATCAATGATAACATGTCACTTAGTTCAAGTTTTCTCCACTTTTGGCCAGATATATGTTCAGTAAGTCCAGTTGACTTATAGTGGCAGCATATACTGTTGCTCTAATCATGGAAGGAATTTGCTAACTAACCTACCGCCAGACACATGCACACATCATTTCCTAGGAAGACTCATGATTATATCAGTAAGTTTCATACTGTGGGAGGAAATACATAAACACAGATAGAGCAAGCTGTAAAATGCTTTCTAGCAGGAGTCTAAACCACTGATCCACCAGGACTCTACTAGTTTTATATTGTAAACTTACATTGATTTGACTTTTTTCTATAACATGACACTGTACCAGATATTAGTACCAAAATTGTTCATAGAAAGTGGCCAAAAGGATTAAAATAAAACATGGCTGCTGATTGTGACTGCAATCTTCATTACAATTTGATTGTACGTAAATCATATATGGATGATGGATGCTTTTTTATTTTAGTCTAGTATAGTCCCAGAATGCACAAATATGAGGAACGATGTTAGGGGTTAATGCTGCTTGTGCTCCGACCCTTTAGTTGCTGCAGCTCTTAGATGTGAGAAATAAGTCATTCTATGCAACGTTCACCAGCAATCTTCAGCTAGCAAATATATTTATGATACGCCCCAGAGTTCACTTAAAAAGACATGTTAAATTGTATATGTTGTGGAATGACATTGCATTGTGTTCGTTACAGTCTATTCTCAATAATAATAATAACAAGGCTACAGCTGAACGTACATTTCAGTTGTAAGCCATGAGGTTTAGTTGGACGTGTGATGTTACAAGTCTAGATATATTATATTTATATTGATTGGATCCAAGTTACAATTACACTTAGCTTTTGCCTATTTCTTCCAGTAACCAATATAACACTAGTATGTCCAATGAAAACCTGGCCTTTAAAGTGTCCACATACAGGTGTTACAAATCCATGCTTATTGAAATGTAACACTTGTCATCACTCATTGTGACATCACTACTTTAGGTAAAGTTAACATCTACCGTGAAGGACACATAATTGCAACCCCAAGTAGTTAATGAAGAGACTCCGCACTTATATTTTAAGCTGCAATTCACAATATTATCTATTCGGCTGCTGTACTTTAAGGAAACAATGACAACAACTATCATACTGAGCAGTGACGAGCGTATAACATACAAGAATATGATTAGTTATGACTATTAATAGGGAAAGTGCACCATGTTGCACATAGCGGAGATGGATGTCTTTCATTTGACATCACTTTCAGGACTGAAGTGATGTAATATGATGATGCTGGCAATGCTACTAACTGTTCCTGAAAAGGTTGAATATATCTTTTAAAGTAGAACTAAATAATAATAATAATAATATTAAATTGGTGGTAATTCAAAGACAAATCCTGAGGTTTAACATGGAGGTAACTATTGTGCAGGAATGTAAGGTATGGTTTTACACTGCCGTTCTCTACTTCTATGATGTGTCAATGCAGCTGGGGAACGCACAGTAAACAGACCACATAGTGTGAAGCTGAAAGTGATATGGTATGGTGCACATTGTCATACCCACATTCCCTTTTCTAGTAAGCAATACAATGCTCTGCAAAGAAACTGCATTTCCTATGAGACAAAACTTTGCGAATGAATGGGGCCTTGCACTGTATGACAGCTAAATAAATGGTGTACCATCCAGACTTTGCCCCTTGTATGGTGACTTGTGTGCAAGAGACCTCAGTTATTGATTAACCAGGACTAACAAACTGATATTTCGCAATGGAGTGGATAGATATCAGTAAAGACAGATTTACTTTATTATGGTTCAGGACCCATGGGAATGCACCCATAACTGGAATGTTCTTCTTGCATGGGCCAGGGAGCAGTTATTCTCAATGGAAAAGTACCAGTACTTGTCCGGTATATTGTACTTGGGTAAAGGATCAGGAAGAGCTTAGATCTGCTGCAAAAGGACTGACAGCGAGGCTTGTCATATAGCCACACTATCTACAACCATCCCAAATACTCTGCCAGCGCAGCCCCTTAGAAAGGGCAGCCTAAAATCAAGTCTGCCCATACCAGAGGGTTACATTGCATGATTGTGCACATGTCAAGCCCATAACAATAAGAGCCATGCCGGATTGCATAACACTGTGTACATAATTGACAGGTTGGTGTTAATATGCTCAATAGTTAGAACAGGGTGGATCCTTCTAGTTACTTCATAGTTTACATATCTTCCTCAAGGTTTAGATAAATTAGGTCACCTGGCGGAGACAAGGTTAAATATTCTGACACTTAGCTAGCTGCAGAAGAAATATCCCGACGTGCAGGATGTCTAAACACCCACTGGATTTCAGTCCATTAACAACTTGGGCCCATAGTGCCCGGTTGTTAAAAAGTAGGTCAGCGAGAGAAAAAAAGAAGGGGATAGGCCAAAAGAAAGAGAAAAACATCCCCAACACAACAGCCCCACATACCTGAGTGTACACAGAGGCTTAACTATATACAATAGCAGGGAGCACCGTGGACACATACAGCGGAGAGGGGTTTGTAGTCTGCCTCTTTGGGGTGCATTATTGGTGATAACATAGTAGATTTAGCATCAGTCCTATGGAAAACTACAGAAAGTAACATGTGATGGTGCCAAATAGAGAAGTCACATGTGAGACCCTCTACATCAGACACCTCTGTCCTGATGGAAAGGACACTGGCTGCGGTGTCCTGTATAACCTGTATACCCCGACCCCTATACCATGGAGATGGAAGAACATGGGAAGGAATATTTGACATTTGAAATGAGATCAGAAACCCCAAGGACCCAGCAGCAGACTATGTGATAGTGTCAGACAGGATTCCTCTTCCTGGGTGGATCGGAGCCTCGTCTGTGTATGTAATACATGTAGCAGAGCTGAGTTTGTCACATGGAGCCAGGACTATGTTTGTGTTTGAGGCACAGCTTAATGCTACCCATAGGATGCAGATACAACCATTCTTTTACTTATCATGATGCATAAACAATGAAGCCCTAGAGAGCTAGAATACAGTTTCAGCTCTGCTACATGTCTCTGGACCAAGCAGTGGATGAGTTAAAGCCATTGTGTCACCGATTAAAGCTGTCATGTTATAGACACAGGCTGCAACATAAAACCATGGTCAATCTGATTAGCAGGACTCTAATCCTGTTTCCGGCTACTGATGTAAGAGTTGTGGGCTCATTGGGACTTGTCAGTGTGCCACTCTCACTGGGCATCTGATTAACCCTTTCCTCATATATGGGGGCTAGTGTCTGGGATAATATGAGGTGTCTACTTTCTGTAGCCAGACAGGCCCCACCCAGGCACCCAAACAGACCATCCTATAGAACCCTTCCCTGCCATACATCAAACTGTCGCACTGTGCCAGGTGGGCACTCAAAGGTCACACATAACGAATGCACAGTAAGATGACACAACAGGCTGGCACCACCACACACTAGATACAATGTGTATACAATATACAAAGCAGAGGAACAACAAAAGACATGAAGAATGTGCAGCATATGCCAGATCATACCATACCCCTTCCAGTCCATGCCAACACAGTCCAGAGACAAGCCCTACTGAAGCATGACAACAAGAGGTTAATGTCCAGGCTGCGGAATGAGGGCTTCAGCTGCATAAATCCCAGTCCAGGCAGTGGTTGGCACATGGGCACTGCCACCCTGCCCAGGACATATAGCAGGGCTGGTGAGCCTTTATTAGTGTGCATTGTGCATGTCCCCTGTGTGCTGAGTGTACAGTGGATTATGTGCAGCGCAGGCAGCAGCCGGACCCCTCTCTTATGTCACAGAATAGCAAATTAGTTCTCAGAATTTCAGGGCTGGCCTTCCAAGTTGAAAGCCTACGTCACGGCCAAAGACATACCACGTGACGCCTCGAGCCGGGCGAGACCAAGTCAGCCGGGGGGGTACGGTAACCCTATCTGCCAAGTGCCCGATTAAGACCCTCAACAAAGATGAACCTGTGTAAAAGGCATTTTTTTCTGCCCGGGCAGTGTGCCTGGAAAGACGCGGAGTGCCCGCAGACGGCGACGATAGGCAGGAGGACGATGAAAGGGGCTGGCTGGGGCACTCTCCGTCCTCCCCTGCCTTCATATAATGGTAAGATCAGAAGCTCAAATTCCGAGAATTGAGCCCTGTTGATTCTTAGAACTGGGGGTTCTTAGAAGTGGTGATGCAAGGATTTTCTAGGAAAGCCCTACCAGGTGATTGCTGCGCTTTCATGCTTTTTTTTTATTACTTGCCAGTTGCTGGGGCTGCAGCTCCTCTGCTCTGCTCCTCTCCTATTCCTCTCCTATTCCTCTCCTATTCCTCTCCTATTCCTCTCCTATTCCTCTCCTATTCCTCTCCTATTCCTCTCCTATTCCTCTCCTATTCCTCTCCTTCTCTCCTCTATCCTCTGTTCCTCTCCTCTCCCCTGTTCCTCTCCTATTCCTCTGTTCCTCTCCTATTCCTCTGTTCCTCTCTCCTCTGTTCCTATCCTCTCCCCTGTTCCTCTCTCCTCTCTCCTATCCTCTGTTCCTCTTCTTTGCTCCTCTCCTCTATTCTCCTCTCCTCCTATTCTCCTGTATTTCTTGTGACTTTTCTCCGGAGCTGACAGTGCTGGAGGCTGAGCCCTCGTCCATGCTGTGCCATTACTGTGTCTGGTGCCTGTCTGTGTGTGCCACTCTCCTAGTCTGTCTGGCTTCACTTGCTCCAAGGACAGCAGTGATGTGTGTGTGCAGCAGACAGTGCCCATCTGGAGGAGCTGTGTGTCTGCACCTGTGCCCTCACATTACACCACTAACTGGCAGAGGGCGCAGGCTGGCAACCTGGAGCCCGAAACCTGCGCTCAACTCCGGCAGGATCTAGAGCTGTGCCCGGTGTGGGCAGGGGCTCTGGAAGAACTGTGGGTGCACGGTGTATAGAGATGGCACTGATAGGTAGTATACAGAGATGGAATGTGTAGGGGCACGGTGTATAGAGGCTCTGCTTATGGTGTTGAACCTGTGTATATAGTGATAAGCCCTGTATATAGGGGGCACTGTATTTCGGAACCTTGTACATTGTGTTGCGCTCTATATATGGAGGTGCACTTTATTTAGGGGCAGTGTATACACTGATGAGGTCTGTATATGGAGGTGAACTTTATACAGGGACACTTTATAGTGATGAGCTCTGTATATAGGATCCTTGTTACAAAAGGCACTGTGTATACTGATATATACTGAGCCCTATTTCTGGAGGTGCACTATATAGTGTTGAGTCCTGTAAATAGGGGGCACTGTATATGGAGGTGCACGGTGTATAGGGGGCAGTGTATATAATAATGAGCCCTGTATATAGTGATGATCTATTTATATAGGGGCAGTGTATATAATGATCTCTTTATATGGAGGTGCATGGTATATAGGGGCAGTGTATACAGTGATGCTCTCTGTATATAGAGGCAGTGTATATGGCGATGATCTCTATATAGAGGTGGATGGTGTATAGGGAGCACTGTATATAGTGATAATCCTGGTATATAGTGAACCATATATATATAGAGCTGACCCCTGCATATAGTGGTAAGCCCTGTATATAGTGGTAAGCCCTGTGTATAGGGATCCCTCTATATAGGGGGCAGTGTATTTAGTGATGGTCTCTGTATATAGGGACAGTGTATATTGTTGATGATCTCTGTATATAGAGGTGCATGGTGTATAGGGAGCACTGTATATAGAGCTGATCCCTGTATATAGTGGTAAGCCCTGTATATAGGGATCCCTGTATATAGGGGCAGTGTATATAGTGATGGTCTCTATATAGGGACAGTGTATATGGTGATGATCTCTATATAGAGGTGCATGGTGTGTAGGGAGCACTGTATATAGAGCTGATCACTGTATATAGGGGTAAGCTCTGTGTATAGGGATCCCTCTATATAGGGGGCAGTGTATATAGTGATGGTCTGTATATAGGAACAGTGCATATGGTGATGATCTCTGTATATAGAGGGTGCATAGTGTGTAGGGAGCACTGTATATAGTGTGTAGGGAGCACTGTATATAGTGATCCCTGTATATAGGGGCAGTGTATATAGTGATGGTCTCTATATAGGGACAGTGTATATGGTGATGATCTCTATATAGAGGTGCATGGTGTGTAGGGAGCACTGTATATAGAGCTGATCACTGTATATAGGGGTAAGCTCTGTGTATAGGGATCCCTCTATATAGGGGGCAGTGTATATAGTGATGGTCTGTATATAGGAACAGTGCATATGGTGATGATCTCTGTATATAGAGGGTGCATAGTGTGTAGGGAGCACTGTATATAGTGTGTAGGGAGCACTGTATATAGGGGCAGTGTGCAGGATCTGCTCCTCCATTGCAGCGCGTCCTCCTGTCTGTTCAGTGTTTACTATGAAGGAACTTGGCTCAGGAGGCGGCTCGTAAATCAGCTTCACCCACAGCTGGCGCCGCTCCACACGCTATTCCTGGAGGATGCGGCCAGGGACCCCCACAAGGATGGGGACCCCCTTCCCCTATAGACCATGGACACAGACACCACACGTGCACAAAGGGGTCCACACTCCGGCAGGTGGCGGGCAGAGACCCTCAGACGTGTAGATATGAGGCTGCGGACAGAGACCCCCACACGTACAAGTATAGGGAACCCCTTTCTCTTGTAGGTGGCGGCCAGAGACCACCACATATGGGTATATAGGGTCTCTTCTACCCCCACCACATATAGGTATAAGGGGGCTCCTCTGCTCCCACCACATATAGGTATATAGGGTCTCTTCTACCCCCACCACATATAGGTATATAGGGTCTCCTCTGCTCCCACCACACATAGGTATATGGGGACTCCTCTGCCCCCACCACACATAGATATATGGGGTCTCCTCTGCCCCCACCACACATAGGTATATGGGGTCTCCATTGCTCCCACCACATACAGATATATGGGGTCTCCATTGCTCCCACCACATACAGATATATGGGGTCTCCTCTGCCCCCACCACACATAGATATATGGGGTCTCCTCTGCCCCCCACCACACATAGATATATGGGGTCTCCTCTGCCCCCACCACACATAGGTATATGGGGTCTCCATTGCTCCCACCACATACAGATATATGGGGTCTCCATTGCTCCCACCACATACAGATATATGGGGTCTCCTCTGCCCCACCACACATAGATATATGGGGTCTCCTCTGCCCCCCACCACACATAGATATATGGGGTCTCCTCTGCCCCCACCACACATAGATATATGGGGTCTCCATTGCTCCCACCACACATAGATATATGGGGTCTCCTCTGCCCCCACCACACATAGATATATGGGGTCTCCTCTGCCCCCACCACACATAGATATATGGGGTCTCCATTGCTCCCACCACACAGATATATGGGGTCTCCTCTGCTCCCACCACACATAGATATATGGGGTCTCCTCTGCCCCCACCACACATAGATATATGGGGTCTCCTCTTCTCCCACCACACAGATATATGGGGTCTCCTCTGCTCCCACCACATATAGGTATATAGGGTCTCTTCTACCCCCACCACGCATAGATATATGGGGTCTCCTCTGCCCCCACCACGCATAGATATATGGGGTCTCCTCTGCCCCCACCACACATAGATATATGGGGTCTCCTCTGCTCCCACCACACATAGATATATGGGGTCTCCTCTGCTCCCTCCACACATAGATGTATGGGGTCTCCTCTGCCCCCACCTCACATAGGTATATGGGGTTTCCTCTGCTCCCTCCACATGTACAGACATGGGGTTCTCTGCTCCGCACCGTTCATGGCGGTGTCTGGCAGGACATGGGGCGCGGGTTGTGCCCACGGTTGTTCCCCAGGTTCTGTCAGACGCCCGTTTATTTGATGTCTGCCGCTATTTAATGCTTGGGAGTCCCTGTCTGCTGTGGTCATGCCTCCATAGAGGAGGTGCACAGGTGCCCGAGCACACATTAGGCGACCCCGCAGCACACATTAGGCGGCTCCAGTACCTTGTGCAGTACACGGCGATACATAACATAATGACGGTGTACGGTGGAGCCCCAGCGCCGTCCACACAAGTGCTAAATAACATATGTCTGCGCGGTGTCTGGCGCTGCAGCGCCCCCTGCCGCTCACGGGCACACATGCAGCCTGATAACATTCCCCAGTGACGCGCTATATTTAGAGGCTGCTGGCGGCTCCGCGCTCACTGAGGGGAACCGCGGTCCCCTCACCGCCATTATACCGATAGTCGGAAGCCTAGACAAGGGGCTAATAACGAGAGGTCTGACAGAGGTTACCTGGAGGGGTCACATTCCTCTGCACTGGCTGACAGTCACCCCCAGCCCTCCATCATCATACACTGACTGTGGGAAGACATTGTGATCGGCAGCAGCGGGCCATGACTGTGCCACTTGGCATACTGGCTGATCATAGGAAAATAAATAAACAGAACTTATTACTTGGCCCAAAATGGAAAAAAGGACAAGTTTTATACATTTTATTTTCCTAATTGAATTGATTTGAGACTGTAGATTGAGAAATAGTGATATGGTGGCCCCTTATAATGGGATTTTGTGACATACCTGTCCGTCACTGACACTGTGATATGATGGGTAACGTTGGCACCGTAGTATGGGTTGGCACTTTGGTATGATGGGTAACATTAGCACTGTGATGTGATGGGTGACACTGGCACTGTAGTATGGGTTAGCACTGTGATGGTGATGTTGGCACTGTAGTATGGGTTAGCACTGTGATGTGATGGGTGATGTTGGCACTGTAGTATGGGTTGGCACTGTGGTATGATGGGTAACATTAGCACTGTGATGTGATGGGTGACATTGGCACTGTAGTATGGGTTAGCACTGTGATGGGTGATGTTGACACTGTAGTATGGGTTAGCACTGTGATGTGATGGGTGATGTTGGCACTGTAGTATGGGTTAGCACAGTGATGTGATGGGTGATGTTGGCACTGTAGTATGGGTTAGCACTGTGGTATGATGGGTAAGATTAGCACTTTGGTATGATGGGTAACATTAGCACTGTGATGTGATGGGTGATGTTGGCACTGTAGTATGGGTTAGCACTGTGATGTGATGGGTGATGTTGGCACTGTGATATCATGGGAAACGTTGACACTAGTATGATGGGTGACATTGGCACTGTGATATGATGGGTAATGTTGGCACTATGGTACGATGGGTGACATTGGCACTGTGATATGATGGGTAATATTGGCACTATGGTATGATGGGTGACATTGCACTGTGATATGATAAATGATGTTGAGACTGTAGTATGGTCTGGCACTGTAATATTAGAGTGCTATATGTAGCCCTGGTAAACACACCTGCAATTTAGTAACATCAGATTACCATGCACCTTATTCAGCCCTGATCCATAGATTTGGCATCCGTCAGTAGGTTGGGTGGCATGAGCCACAAAAAAGTGACAAAACATAGGTTCCATAATAGAAACTTGTTCCCTGGCTGTGTGCTGGTGTCAGGTTTGGGAGGGCAGGAATGTAGTTGGCCCTGTCACTAATACTGCTCAGGTTATTTTACAAAGGAGGTGTCTCTGCTCCGCTACTAACTAACGCATTCCACGCCAGCTCCTGCCAGCTCTCCAAAGCCATAGACTTCAACACTGTTATTTCATGGCCAGGCTTCTGGAGCCTGGGTGACTTGGTGGAAAAAAAATCACATGTTGAGTCAGGATTCAAAACTCCATAAAATGTTTCTTTTTTTAAGCAAGAAAAGGGCAAAACATCAGAACAAACGTGTGTGTGTTTATCCAAAAACAACTTTTCTTAGGGACATAATGGAAACTGCCTGCCAAAATTGAAAGGCAGGGGAGTGCTGCCATCTAGTGGTAAACAGGGCACATTGCTGACATCTTGGTTTTGCATTTTAGCTTAGTCCTCATCTTCTTAATATTACATGTGTTTTGCCTAAACATAATCGCAGATGATCTATTGCCGCCATGTCCTATATAAAGTTATAGAACCTATATATGGCATTTGTATGTAACCAAAAATCCTCGACAAGCTATAATAATAATCTTTGTTTATATAGTTCCAACATATTCCGCAGCACTTTATTTATTATTATTATTATTATTATTATTAGGTATTTATATAGCGCTATTAGGATACATGGCGCTGTACAAGTTAGAGGGTAGACAAAGACAAGTGGTCGAAGAACGACGAGAAATCGACAAAACAATCGTACGGGTACAATAGAGTTCATATACACAGTCATAAGTAACAGTGATCAAACCATACAATAATTAAAGAAAATTAATGACAGCCAGTGGCGTAACTTCAGGCCCAGGGGCGCCGATGCGAAAGCTCCAATGGGGCCCCCAATTATTGCAAATCTTTAATAGTATTAGTCTTTTTCTATGGGCCAAAGGGACGTTTGGGGCCCCCTAGGCTGCAGGGCCCGGGTGCGATCGCAACCTCTGCACCTATTGTAATTACGCCCCTGATGACAGCCGTGCTCATAAGAACTTACAATCTTAACAATGAGGTGGGGGTGACCCTTACACCATAAGTACTGTGGATCTGGGATGTCACCCCTGTACCCTGTCGTGAAGGCATAGGCTCTCCCCGAGGGAACCCAGGTAGGGTGTCCCATTCTAATATCCGGTCTATCACCTTCATTTCCAAGCAAAGCTGTCACAGCCGAGGATTGCTTGCTATCATGAACTGGGTAACAACTTTGCTAACCCCTGGTGTAGGCAAGTTGTCCTACAATGCCAGGAGGAAGGGCAGAGCTGGCAGAGCTGGCATCCTCACCCTGTGCATTTACAGTTTGTTACGTACCTTTTTTTTTGCAATGATGATTTTGGCTTCCTTGATTTATTTTGGCTGCTTAGCTCGTAGCGTTAACCAGTTCAGTGCTGCCCCTGGGCGCTGTTGCCTCTTAGAAGTTGCTCTTCTCTGATACTGTTACAAGTTGTTGGTTAAATAAGGAATGAGTAACATTGCAGGGAGAGCTCGCTGCCAGTCACAAATCCCTGGCGGCTTGTGTATTTTTAAATAATTAATCCAGTGATTCTCTGCTGGAAAGCAAAACTGGGAGCATTGCCCCCTCATATCCTTTTTCCTATGAGGAACAAAATAAAAGTGCATGTCTTTAATAGGGCAGTTTGAGATCAACAAACTGTTCCCTTTCCCTGACCATTTGCTTAGTGGTATGAGTAGCATGGAGGCATCACAGCAGATATTCTCCTTTCTCTTCGGAGAAGTGCGGGGCCGCAGTTATTAGTCCTAGGGCTACAATGGTAACATAATGGCTCTATAACATGTCGGTCATGGAGGGAACTCTGCATATTAACAGCCTCCTGCTTATAGAAAACAACATTTCGGGCTTCCATATTGATAAATTAGTGCCGGGCCGGCTTGTAAACTGCATGTTAGGATAGTCCTAATGTTGGTTTGGTTCTCATAGTGTCAGTAGGAGTTTCTTAAAGGCGAAGGACATTTCACAAAAGTCAAGAGAACCTGTCTGTATACGTTTAAGTGGCTAGATCCCTAAATATAGGCATTTCCACTGATGTCTAGACACTCATTTGGTTGCACGGCTATATCATGGTGCCAATCATCCGCGTTGCTTCATCTAGCACTGGGTGATTTACTAATAAGAACACTTTATCACATCTTGGTCACTTATACTAAACTGCGCAAACCCAACTGTGGGACAAAACCTTGTTATTTATCGCCCCCTGGTGGCAGACGTCAGCAATATAATGCTTGGATGTCAGACAGCAGGCCGCAGTAGACAGACTTTACATTAGATTATGAAGATCATAGCTTTTTTTTTTACGTTCAATTCCAAATGAAGCAAAACGTAATGGGTTTTAAATATCCAGCAGCCTGGAGCAAAGCGTCTCTATTCCGTGCGTGTTATTAAAATGACGCTGTTTAGATGTCATTCTGACGTTTTAGTCTGCTTTTTTATTTCTTGGATTTTTGATGCATTATTTTTTCATTTTGACTATAAAAATGTGTCTTGTGTTAGCGAAGCCTACAAGGGAGAGCATACTGTAAGTCTATGTCCTGGGCTGGCTTTCCAGGAAAGATAATTGTAGTAGAGTTCATTTGGTGAAGTAATCCCAGTCTGAGTCAAATATTTCCCAGAATAATATGGCTGGAATATCCACCCCTACTCCTCTGTGTAAAGGAAAACAATGTACAGCAGGTGACATAGGATGGGTTAATGTTCCACTTCCAATGCTAAGCATGCACTCAGCTCTTCAGTGCTCCGTGTATAAGGTAATGGCTCATATATATTATGGATGTGTATCTTAGACTTGTTAAAGTGATGCATTTTATGGATTTCTTGCTTTTGGGCCACTATAGTGAGTCACTGAGACAGTTGTCTCTTAATGTAATCCAACAATCGGTGGCTTTCTTCAGTCTGTTGTGGAAGGTGCTCTTTCTGTGTGGATGGGAATGTACAAAAAGGGTAGAGAAACTACCGAGTGCGAGAAATGCCTAGTTTCAAGGTTCCTTGAAAAAGGAAGAGGAATCAACCAACAGGTACTAAATGGTTAGGGCTAAAAATACAGTGGCTATCTGTTGGACCAACTGTCTAATCCTACAGCTTCCTCTTCTACTTGTGGGTATATGAAAGGTGCTGAGACTAATAGGAGCTCAGTCATCCACAGTGTAATCATTTACCTTGGTTGTTGTAATTTTCCCATTAATATCTCAACTCACTTTCATAAGTGTTGCAGTGAGTTAGAATAAAAAAACCTAGAAGGAAAGGAATGAACATAAAAACTCCAATAAGATCTTGTCCTCCCTGGATTCTAGTAGATGACACCGTTCTGTATATATATACAGATCTGCCTTTCCTTACAAGATTTTAAGTTGAAAGATGACCAACTGAAGCAAATCGTGCTTTTGCAATACTTTGTCAGGAGATGTCTTTGGTATATCTGTGCACGTGGCCACCCAGTGGTTGTTTTGGGTATTTCAGGCCCTTAAGGGTTTTATGAGAATGCTGCTATATTAGATTAAGTGTGTATCCTGAATCCTTAATCAAAGTATTGGCAAGGGTGGACACATGTGTATGTAAAGCAGAGGAAATCCATCTCGTCTCCAGTTGTTATATGACAGGGGGCTGCCATGTCTTGGCATATTCTACATGCTGTAACTTAGTCTTATTTCCTTAGTAGTTTACCATAGAAAACTCATCTAATTCCTATAGGTTCTCATCCAGCCTGCCTACTCACATTTGATCTTGTGTTTTTTTGCAGTATTTAAAGAGGAGTTTGGATTCTAAATTGAGACTTTGGGTAAGGACCTATGTGATTTTCCTTTTGATTGCCTTTGTTTTCATGCTATTTCCTATGTGTTTTTCATCTGAATTATGGCTGCCTTTGATTACGCCCCTGCATGTTCCTCCACTTTCATTAGTGATCCATAAATAACACAGACCACCAAAAGTAGAAGTTGAAACTTGTGTGTAATGTAATTCAGGGGAGCGATTGTCTGAGCAGATTCTGACATCTAAGGTGTAGTAAGGGTCTGTCATCTTCTTTTCTTTAGGATAGGGGCAACAAAATGACATCTGCAACTGACAGCTGCATCCAGTTCACGCGGCATGCTAGTGACGTCCTCCTGAACCTCAATCGTCTGCGGAGTCGAGACATCCTGACAGATGTGATCATCGTTGTGAACAGGGAACACTTTCGTGCTCACAAGACAGTCCTTATGGCTTGCAGGTGAGCGTAGCCGGATGATATGACGTTAGTAGCTATTTCATATTGGTACTAATTAGTATTTATGTATTATTACTCTGTATTGATAGTGTTCTGATACTCATAATGTTCATATCTGTTGAAAATCATACCTGGTTTTCTTTTTTTCAGTGGACTATTCTACTCCATCTTCACTGACCAAATGAAATGCAACATGAACATCATCAACCTTAATCCAGAAATCAGCGCAGAGGGCTTTCGAGTCCTCTTGGATTTCATGTACACATCTCGGCTTAGCTTGAGAGAGAGCAGCATTATGGCGGTCATGAGCACGGCAGATTATTTACAGATGGAGCACGTTGTGGACACCTGTCAGAGGTTCCTCAAGTCCAGGTAGTGTTGCAAGTTTATTCCCCATACCTTTACAGAGATCTCTTTATTTAGGTTCGGCAGATGATTAATAGCTTCTTTTATGTTATAAGTCTGATTTTATTTTTTTGCCTTTGTGTTTTGCCAGTGAAGATATTGTGAGTTCTGTGAAAACATCTAGAGGGGAAGATTTTCTACAAGGCAGGCCAATGTTGCCTCCTGATGTTATGGCCTACAGAAACTGTGAGATATCAGAAAATACTGTACCTCTCCGTAACACAGCCATCTGCGATGGAAGGTCCTACATACCCAACTTGTACAATGGCTCTCCATCTTCATACCCTTTGTACAGTCACATTCCAGTCCATGGGTTTTTGTTTCCCGAGGATGAAGTAAGAGACGTGCAGATGGCTGACATCCAAAGATCAAATAGGTATCCTAAGGAAAGTGTGTTACCTGGAGAAAATTCGAGGACTGTGCTAGGTGATTACAGGAAAACAGTCACCGACTTGTCTGTCAACGTATGCCACAGCAACATGTACTCTCCTAAGGAAGCTGCATTTGAAGACCTCCGTAGTGACTCTCAATACAATGTGCTCGCAGGCTCCCGGTCTGCTGGTCCATCTGTGAGAAGCAGCCCTTTCTATAACTGTGACAAGGGGAAAGAAGAGGAAAGAACATCTTCAGAAGATGAAATACTACACTTTAAACCTTCTAACTCTCCTGTCAACCGCAAAGGTCTTGTTAGTCCTCAAAGCCCACAGAAATCAGACTGCCAGCCTAACTCTCCAACAGAGTCCAGCAGCAGTAAAAATGCTCGAATTTCACAAGGCTCTAGTTCTCCCATGTCAAAATCCTCTACAGACCCAAAGGCTTGTAACTGGAAAAAGTATAAGTTGTTGAATTCCCTAAACCAGAATGACAAAGAAGGGTGCGCCAACCAAAGTGAAATGGTCAATCTGTCCCCACCATTTTACACTTCTCAAGCATCATGTCAACAGCCAGTTAAGTCAGAAAATATGGACATTCAGACTTCATCTAAACTTAATGGGAGCCCTGAAGACTCTGCCGTGCCCCAGGCTAGCAAACTGAACAGCATTGTGAATAGGTAAGGCCTGAAACACTTTAGAGCAATGTTTTGCCATGTTCATTTCAGTGGAATCCCAAATGTTTTATTTGCTTGAATCCTAGTCCTATGGATTCTTTTTATCCTGCGCGGTGTCCATAAGGTAACCCAAAAGTGATGTGTTTTTTATTTGTTTTCGCAGGAGTATGGAGGGGTCACCTTTGAGCAGTGAAGGGCATTCACCTCTTTACATCCACACAACCAAATTCAGCATGTTTTCTTCACAATCCCCTCCGGAAATGTGTCCTCATACCCCTGGTTCTAACTTTGGAGAAGAGATAGCTGAGACACAATCTGAGTATTCAGACTCAAGCTGTGGTAAGTTTTCTTTTAGGATGCTTATTATGGAAACTTTACCAGATATTTCTAGATCACAATTTTTCATTATTTTTTATCCTACATCCCTCTACTTGGGAAAATAGTTTCAATCCTATTACTTCTTCCATTGATAACTGCTGCAATATTTCCGTGTCAGTTCTTTTCCGTAAAGAACATACAGAGCAGTTATTTTTGTAGGTTTTACATATTATTCAGAATAATATAGATTTTTTTTTTTTTATTCTCCATAAGGGGATTTAAGGTAGTATTACACCTGGGCTAGGTACAAAAGGTCAATTAGAAAACATCTCTATTCCTCCCAATGCTCGGTGTGTCCATGCATACATGTATTTTCAATGGAGAGGTGGCTTCTCTCTCCTGAGAACAAAAGGAGCAGATGTTGAAATATAGCATACTTTTCTTTACCCATGTATGTGGTTGGCACTGCAGCCTTACAGCACTGAGGTTCTGGGTTCAATTCCCACCAAGAACAACATCTGTAAGGAGTTTGTATGTTCTCCCCATATTTGCGTGGGTTTCCTCCAGGTACTCCAGTTAACTCCCACATTGTAAAGACATACTGATAGGATGTTTAGATTGAGCCTCAATGGGGACAGAATTACTGATGTATGTACAGTGCTTTGGAATTAATAGCGCTGTATAAATGAATAAATATTGTTATTATTATAACTTTATAATTGCATTATCACAGCCATGTGTTTACAGTTCAGACTGTTTGATTAGAAGCCCAAAACAATAACACTTTTTGAGTGTAAGTGAACACTGAAGAATCTGAATGGAACACTTCTGTTGATCCCATGCAGATCTTACCTTGTTGGGACAGTAACCTGTGACACCTTTGCATAAGGTGACAATAGTCAAAATAGAGTTTTGTTTCCATAATCTCTTACAGATTGTGTTCTCCTCCACAGAAAATGGCACTTTCTTTTGTAATGAATGCGACTCTCGTTTCTCTGAAGAGGGCTCTTTAAAAAGACACACTCTGCAGATGCACAGTGATAAGCCCTATAAGTGCGATCGCTGCCAAGCCTCATTCCGCTACAAAGGAAACCTTGCCAGCCACAAGACCGTACACACCGGTGAGTTGGGAAAATCCTTAAGGGTTGCAAAGTTTATTGACATTCTGTTAGAGTAATGGATGGTGTCCTATTTTAATACAAGTGGAATTGGTGACACATTTAAAAAATAGTCTATAAAGCTTTAAAAGACTTATGCAGCTTTACCCGATCTAAACTTAGGATTCAGCACTCACTTTGTATGGTTACTTAAAGGGGTTTTTCCATGAACAAAAGAAATTTTATAGTTCATTTTAATCAATAGATCTTGGAATAATAATAATTTCCACAATTGGATGTGATTAACAAAATATTCCTGTGCTGAGATAATCTTATATGTGTCCCTGCTATTATGTGTAATGGATGTGTCTGACTGTACAGGGACATGTTCTGATCATACACATCTCCTGTGCTGAGATAATCTTATATATGTGCCCTGCTATGTATCTGTGTAATGGTGTGTCTGACTGTACAGGGACATGTTCTGATCATACACATCTCCTGTGCTGAGATAATCTATATATGTGCCCCTGCTGTGTACTGTGTAATGGATGTGTCTGACCGTACAGGACATGGTCTGATCATACCACATCTCTGTGCTGAAACTATATATGTGCCTGCTGTGTACTGTGTAATGGATGTGTCTGACCGACAGACATGGTCTGATCATACCACATCTCCTGGGTATCAGAAGACAAAAAAAAAAAAGAGTATATACATATTACAGCACAGGATCGCAAATAATACTTTAAGATAAAACATTTCCCTGCCTGTTTTTAAACAATGTTTTATCTTAATAAAAAAGATTGAGCTGTGATCTCGTGCTGTAATGTCTGTATACTCTTTTGTTTCCTACCTTGCCCAGGATCAGACCATACTCATGGACAGTCAGACACATCCATTACATAGTACATACCAGGGACACACATATAAGATTATCTCAGTACAGGAAAAAATGATTAACACATCCAATAGTGGAATTTATCATTATTCCAAGATCGATTGATTAAAATGGATTTGAAAATTAACTTTGTTCGTGGAGAAATCCCCTTTAAAAAATCTGTAAAAATTGTAACCTGTGTGTAGATGGTCTAATTTTAATATTTCTAATATCTTTCCCTCCCCATCTTCTACTTGAGTATTGTTCAGAAATGTTAACGCTATAATTGAATTTGATCTGTTTATTTCATTATTAGGGGAGAAACCATATCGCTGTAGTATTTGTGGTGCACAGTTTAATCGACCTGCAAACCTAAAGACCCACACCAGAATCCACTCCGGAGAAAAGCCGTATAAGTGTGAGACATGTGGTGCCCGCTTCGTACAGGTAAATGTCAACATATGACGACACCAAGAAATTAAGTTGGCCTGTTGCAAAATTGTTCCTCTTTATTTAGTCATATGTGGTGCTCCTTAAGATGTAATGAAATATCAGCTCACCCCTGAGGGAAAGGTCCAGTCCTGGACGGGAGCACAGGAATCTCACTGCTGCACAGCATTTACACCTTGACAAGACATAATTGGATCCAGCTCACACACCAGAGTGTCAGTAAAAATTCCATGACTTTATTCAGGAAACCTTCTTTAACAATGATTAGGATCATGTATCAGGCAACAATGCAGTCATGGAGTAGGGGTTGGTACATGAAGGTCATACCCTGAGGTTCTTGAACACTGGTCCACTGGTTGCTCCAGACGTCCTAATCGCTGTTTGCCATTTAAAAGACTTTTTTCTGAATAAAGTTTAAAGAATTTTATTAACCTGTGTGTGAGCTGGATCCAATTACGTCTTGTCAAGTTCCACAAAGATCCTTTATTGGCTTTACCAGTCAGTGTCATTGTCTTCTTCCTGACAATTAGGGCTCTCATTGGACCGCTCAAACACACACAAAATCTCATGTAAATGTTAAAAGTTCTATACACATTTGCTCCAAAGCATTTGCAATAAAGTGTTACAACCTTGCAAGTAGGTTTTATAAATATATATTCTATTCAGTTGTTTACAGTTTACAGCTTTGTATCAGAATCCATGCTTTTCGTTAATTACTTTGTATTTTTTAAACTTTAGGTTGCTCATCTCCGTGCCCATGTACTAATACACACCGGAGAAAAACCATACCCATGTGAGATCTGTGGAACCAGGTTTAGACACTTGCAGACATTGAAGAGCCATCTACGTATCCACACTGGAGAGAAACCTTATCATGTAGGTCCTCATCTAAAAAGGAGTCATATGAGCTGTTAGGCTAGCTGGCTGCTTGTGGTAGACATGATCATTTTCTTTCTGCAATCCTTTATATGCATTTATTAGTCCATAAACATAACTGAGTTTTTTCGCAAACTGTACACATACATAATGCATGTAAATGTACAAGTCTTAATATACATGAGTACAGTGCTTTTAGAAGTAAGATTTTAATCAATACCATACTGAACACAAGCAACTTCCAAAATGTTGACATGACCAAGTTTCATAGAACATTTTGTTAAGTCATACCATGAAAGTAAGGTCAATGATATAACTGACATTAGAAAATGTTCAGTTTTACTCAAATTAGTTGATCCAAATATGAATACACCCCATATCATACACATCTCGATACATGTAGCAGTTTAAGACCTCCATGACGTTTAAGGATCCACCAACTCTTCTAGGTATAGAATGAGCATATTGCAATACCTGCGATGTTAAAATTGTCTCTTTAGGATTCCCCAAAAGTGATTGGTTCCGATCAGGAGACATAATTGACATCTTAAGCACTTTGCAGCAGATGTGTTTTGGATCACTGTCATCCTGGAGCAGTGCTCACCTACGCAGGGCACAGAGTGATGGTAGCATTTTCTTTCAGCACAGAGCAGTACATTTGTGAATTTTGTGATACTATAAATAAAATGTAGCTCCCCAACACCAGCACCCCTACATTAGGACACTGCCACCACCATTGTTCACTGCAGGTACTCTTAATTTTTCTAAATTCATTTTTTAAATGCTGGTGCTTACAGTGAAACATGGCGGTGGCAGTAACCTTATGTGGGGCTGCATAAGTGCTGCTGCTGTCGGGGAGCTACGTTTCAGTGATGATATCATGAATTCACAGATATTCTTCTCTATATTGAAAGAGAAGCTGGCACCATCACTCTATACCTTTTGGTAGATGTGCAATTTTTCTACATGACAGTGTTCCAAGAAGAGCGGCGGATTAAATGACCAAGTATGTCTCCTGATCTGAACCCAAGCGAAACACCTATGGGGAATTCTGAAGAGACAAGTCGAGCATCACTCTACAGCCGCTGAGGACCTAAAAGTGGTCATTTTGAAGAATGATGTAGAAAAAGAAAGATAATGTGATATGTCACTAACTTTTTCATTCCATGCCTAGAAGTCTTGGTGCTGTTCATAAAAATCAGAGGTCATACAAAATTCTAGATGTATTAGTTTTTGATGTGGGTGCATTAATATTTGCATCATCTAATTTGATCAAAAATGTAAACTTTTACTATGAAAGTTTTATAGTAACCTTTCATTTTAAGATTTAAAATATGTTCTATGAAACTCAGTCTTGTCTAAATGTTGGAAAATGTTGAGATACTGATTAAAGTCTTACCTTTCAAAGGTGGTGTACTGATTTATTCTAAACACGGTATATGAATGAATCGTAAGAATACACAATATATGTATTGATTTCTGGAAACTTTTATATAGTTCTTAATCGCTGTTTCATTTTAAAAAATGTAATCATTGTTTTATTTTATTTCCTTTCTAGTGCGAAAAATGCAATCTCCATTTCCGTCACAAGAGCCAACTAAGACTTCATCTGCGTCAAAAACATGGTGCAATCACCAACACAAAAGTCCAGTACCGTGTGTCGCAAGCAGAGCTCCCTACTGATCTCCCCAAATCTTGCTGAGTCCTGCCCAGTGATACTGGAGTGCCTCTTTTTGACCTTTAAGCGCATATGGGCAAAACAAAACGGGTCTATTTTTTTTTTTTCTTTGTCCTGGTCATGTGAAATGTGCGCCTTTAATTGTAAATATATATATAATTTTTTTTCTAAATCTGTGTGGCATAGTGACCATGCGCTCTTTATTATTTCAGCGTTGTAATTCTCAGCCTGAGAGAATCAGAATGTTGAGGAAAAGACTGAATGAAGAGTTTAATTGGGCATGCAAAGCCTGTTGCACCTTGCTGTGTGGACCCAGCCAACAATGCACTGGCACTCCCATGAGGAGTGACTTATAGCTTTTGAAGCACCAGCTATATAAGAATCGGTGATTATGCTATTATGTTTATTTTGGGAGTAACTCCACAATGCCTCTTCGTACTATTAGCCAGAGTTAGCTTCTTTTAAGAATACAGTTTTTGCCCCACCATACCTTTGTAGGTAGTTCATCACCCAAAGGATCAACAGGTCCCTTAAGATTTCTCTAATTTTTCAATTGTTAATATTTGCCAACATGACCCACAAAAAGCACCTTATAAGATTTTTTTTTTTACTTTGGTGGCTAACAGTGTCTAGCTTAGTAGAATAATATCTACAGCCATGTTTTAGTGACTGTAAAGAAGCCAAGTATAAAGTGAGGAAACAGTAGTCTGTTGAATTATCTCCGGACTTAGGTGCCATCTGGCATTCTGTATATGCAACAGAACACAAGCACTTGAAAAAAAAGCACCTTCCACCTTTAATTCCTATTAAAGGGGTGTCTTGCTACTATTATATTGATGACTGAACTTAAAGATCGGTCATTAATATCAGGTCTGCGGAGGTCAGACACCCGACACCCCCCACCGATCAGCTGTTGTCTGGGCCGGCAGTGGCTGGGTTTTAACAATTGAGGAGCTTAATCAATTGTTTATTGGCCAATAAGCTTCTATTATTTGAATAGGAACTAATCCATAGTATCCGCAAACTGCTACTATATAGTGTCATGGACAACTTTCCTACAAAAAACCCAGGAGTAAGGCCAGGGATGAATAAAAGAGAAAGTGTATTAAGTAAAATTCACGAGAAAGCCTAGAAACTAGGGAGAATGTAAAAATCGGCACCCTTCACACTGGAAGCCCACTTATGGATATTGGAAACAATTGCAGCAATAAAAGAACGAGAGTATATCCAACCACTGCATGAATAAAGACAGACTATTCTGTGGGACAAGGTAACCATAGAATGTGCTTAAGCAGTTCAGTGGAAAAACTACCTACAATACATAGTGATACATCCCGAATACGTATATATATATCCTGATAATCCACTGTAAATATGAAAACTGCTATTGAGAAATAAATAAAGGCAGTTGAAAGGAGATGAGTGCCCTATACAAACTTATGAGGAAAGCTGCACAGAAAAAATAAAGAGTATACCAAAGTTGGAGATGGAGGGCTATACAAACCGGTGTAGTGGCCAGAAAAACACCCCTCTAGTGTTCTACTCCAGTTACGGTTCTCTGGCCTCTACTGGATCTGCAGACAGCTGATCTGTTGGAGTGTCCGACTCCCATCAATCTGATACTGATAACATATCCTAAGGAGAAGTCATCGGTTTGAAAGTTGGCAAAACCCTTAAATAAATCACATTAATATATAATTGCATATATCCAATGCACACAAGGAAGGTGTTGTGTTTATAAGGAGCAGTGTTTAGCCATGTTCATAGGTTGGACTTAATGAATTGTGTCAGTGCCAGGTGCTAGACGTTTGACATACTAATATGAGGAACACTTAAGTCTATGTAAATCTGTTGGCTGCTACCGGACCTAGCAATGCACCGTGTTCTGGTCCAACACGAGACTGTCATGGCAGAATTAACTGACTAATATTGTTTGAATGGGAAATGATAAACTGCTCCATTCTGCCTCGGCAGAGTTCAGCACGTCTCCCGCCTTAGTTCCCCTTTTATAAAGCAATAAGGCATTCTTGAGTCATTTGGCCAGTGATAACCATGCCTTTTAGCTTGGGCTAATATGACCCCAGAAGGTACCTATTTGCTAAAGCTGCAATATTATACCAGCATTAGGAGGCACCTAAATCAGCTATTTTTCTAGTTGCTAAATTTCTTGCACCCTTGAAACATTTACAAAGTATTTAATTTTATGGTATGCAAAATGTGCACTCATAAGGCGAAAAATAGAACAAAGAATTATTGTGTATGCTTTTTAAAAGAGGGCTTTAACTTTTGTTATAGTTTTAACCAAAGGAAAAGGAATTTATGGAAGAGTTGTAATATATATATATATATATATATATCTAAATATATATATATAAATATACCTATATTATGAAGAGTGAAAAAAATTAAAGGTTTTAAAAAAAGCTCTATAAAGTAATTCTGAAAAACAGCAAACATTTAGATTGTATCTGCGGGCAGAATTCAATCTGAGATAGGTTTTATCGTGATAGAGCACTTACAAGATATTTTAATGTATTGCACCAGTGTACGTGAAAAGTTATTTTGTCTAAACGCAACAGTCTGTATTTTTATTTCTAAGTTTTTCTTTTTTTCTTTATTTGGACGTGAAGGTTTACAGTAAGTTTAAAAACTTAGACACCCTGTCGAAGGATTATGTAACTTTTGTTCTTATTGTATGTCTGTAAATATGTATATTTTGTCTTTGGTGCCTTTTAACCTCATTGGCGCCAGGGGGAACAGCAACAAATTGCCAGTCCCACTGGCATTAAAGGGGTTAATGAATGTTTCAAACCTAATCCCTTTCTAAAGGTACATCCTAAAGCTAGTCACTAATCTTTAGGAAAGGTCAGTTATTATTTTATTATATATATAAATATATATATATTTTTTTTTTTTTTGTTCTCCTTATGTTGATTTCATGACGCTTTGTCCTGCTTGTGTTAATAATAAACTGCCGGGAGACAGGGTTTGGGCTGTTTCTAAAACTGCATTACTGCAATGTAACAATAGCTGTACAAGTAGAAACAAATAAAATCCTCAACAGCAAGAAACATTGCCTGCTTTTCCTATTTTGTTTGTTTATAAACACATTTGCAAATTATTGGTGAAAATTTATTTCAGAATTCTGAGTTAAAACGGTTGCACGATTTCATTAATAATCCGTCAAAGAATTCCTATTATGTTTAATTTTTAAGATAACAAGACATATTTACCTTCTAACCCAAGTGATTGGCTGCAGCAGTCATGTAGTGTAACCCTGTCGACTTTGTGGAGCGCAGGCGGTAAAGAAGAGGTAGAGGCTTGAGTAGCCAAGTACTCCTTGGTCTGATATCTTACTTATTAGACTGTTATCCTCACCCCGATATTATCATTGTTTACATCCAATTTAAATTTTTTCAGAATTTTAGACTAGGACATTTTTATTGATTGACAAGTTGGTACACAAATGATATACAAGCCTGGATAATAATTATTTACATATGGCTATTTGAGCGTCAGAATTGGACTTCAAGCAACAGGTAGTATCCTGCAAAAGGATGGCTCAATAACTCACATGAACTTGCACCTGTTGTATCCTAACTTCATACAAACTGTTCACCAATAAGGGTCACAAATCTCGGTGGAAAAGCATTGTAAGGCTAAAAATGGTTTGGGATTCATAAACTGGTATTTAGAGCAATGTCAAGGCTTATGATGAGACATTGCGCAACATGAGGAATGAGGACCCCCTGGTATAATGCAAAGAATTTATAGTTCACAAATAGTTATATAGCTGCAAAAATAGAAAAGATCTGGATGGCGCATCCAAATCTTATACACAGACCCTTATTACTAAACGGAAAAATTGAATAATGTATGACACCCATTGTCATGTCACGGCAAACCCCCTAGTGGGCCCAACTTGTCGGCGTGACGTGGTGACAACCACTCAGGTCAGGCTCCTCAGCTTGCTATGTGGTCATGCACACTGAATTGATTCATGTTCCAAGTCCTTAGGTAACTGATACTCTATTGCCAACAGTGAGCACTGCAAATCTTAAAGGGAACCAGACAATAGATTTATGCTAACTGAACCCCAACAACATAAATCATACACTGGTTACATTGCAGCCATGAATGTTTTACTCTGAAACAGGTCTGTAACTTGAAGCTTGTGAGCCACAATGCAAAACTTTCAATGGGGTCCCCAACTATCACTGGAATATAATATAACAGCTATTCTCCTTGTGGAGAGGACTCTGCCAGCTGGCAGTGAGGAGACTTAAGGCAGCAATGCTCCTCTGGTAAATTGCATATGCAAATTGTCACTTCAATGAGGAAGTAGACAAACTATAAGTTTGAGGTTCTGATCTGGCACAAATCCTAAGTCATATTAAAAGGTTTGTTAAAGAGTCAATTATGACTTTTAGGATTGCTACCTTTATTAGAATATAAAAGTATTAATCTTCTCATATGGGCAAATATGACTCTGGGACTTTCAGGGTTATGGGGTCCCAAGGCGCAGCAACCCCTGTACTCATTATAGTTATATCCCTGCTCTGAAATTTTGCAGAGTTTCAGAGAAAGTATAATGTAAGAAGCTTGCCGGACGTATGATTCTTGGATTACAAGTCCAAGAGGCTGTCCAACAATAAGCGTCCTTGTCCAGTAATCATCTGTTAGAACGGATCCAGCAGCAATCCATTGCCAAAAAAAGTTGTGCAAAACATATTTTTTGCCCATTTTTAAACAACTGGGTTTCAGCTTGATCCATTTTTTTTTATAACTGAAGTCTATGGAAAACATTGTTAATTAGCCATCCATATTTTTTTAATTTGTAAAGATACGTTTTTGCAAACTGGATCAGTTTTAAATGAAAGATAAATAGCAATCTCTTAACAAATCAGTTTTCCATAGACTCCAAAGTTAGAAGAAAAAAAAAACATCCAGCTGAAAAACGTTATTAAAAACGGACAAAAGTTGTGTCTGCACAACTTTTTGCGAATGGATTACTGCTGGGTCTGTTATAACGGATGATTACTGGATATGTGAACTCATTTTAAAATGATGCACAGTCAGAATATATAAGGTTGCTACTACTCTGGCAAAAATTAAAGAGACCACTGCAAAATTTTCGGTTTCTCTGATTTTTCTCTATAGGTATAATTTTGAGTAAAATGTACAATTTTCTTTTATTCTATAAACTACTGACAACATGTCTCTGAAATTCAAAGCTAAAATTTTGTATTTATTTGCAGCAAATGAGAAATCGTTAAAATAATAACCGGTTGTTCACACTGCTTTTGGGTGACCTTATGCCACTCTTGGCACAAATATATAAGTAGTTCTTTGTTTGATGGCTTATCACTATCCATCTTCCTCTTGATTACATTCCAGAGGTTTTCAAGGGGGTCCAAGTCTGGAGATTGGGCTGGCCTTGACAGGGTCTTAATGTGGTGCTCCGTCATCCACACAGTGATTGATCTAGCTGTGTGTCGTGGGGCATTGTCCTGCTGGAAAAAACAGTCCTCAGAGTTGGGGAACATTGCCTGAGCAGAATAAAGCAAGTGTTTTTTTCAAGGATAACATTGTATGCGGCTTGATTCATACATTATTCACAAAGATTTACCTACCCAATTCCAGCCTTGCTGAAGCATCACCAGATCATCACCGATGCTCCACCAGATTTCACCAGGTCTCTGCCTAACCCCTAGACAACCAGGTGTTGGTCAAAGCTGAAAATCAAAGGGAGGGGGGGGGGGGGACAAGAGGCACAATAGTGCCCTTATCACTAGACACTGGTTTGTGCAACGGTGAGAAATATAATCCACTCACCTGATCCAGTTGTGAAAACCCACAACTGGCTTGAAGGCTTGTCAATGGAGTCCTGATGAAGGTGCCAGGAGGGCACTGAAACGCGTAGGAGAATAAAGAAGGATTGGATTGAACATCGTTTACTCGTTTTCTTTGATGTGAGGTATCCTGGCAGCGCGGACTGTTGTACACCTTTTTACCCCAAGCTTCTTAAAGCTGAAAATTAGGCTCATCAGAGAAGATTACCTTACTTCAGTCCTCTATGGTCCAATCCTTATGGCCTGGTTCTACTTTGCTTCTCATTGATGAAAGGCTTTTTTCTAGCTTTCTATGACTTGAGCCCTGCCTCTAGGAGCCTGTTACAAACTGTTCTTGCTGTGCACTTCACCCCAGCTGCCATTTGCCATTCCTTTTGGAGGTCACTTGATGTCATCCTGCAGTTGCTGAGTGACATTCGAATAGGATGACAGTGGAGAGTCGCTCTCCCCCTCTGCCGGTCTGTAGCTTAGTTGTCCCCAATGTCTGCTGCTTAAACCTGCTGTAATGGACTGCCATTTTGAAATTTTTAAGATGGAGGCAACGTGATGCTCACTGTATCCCTCTGCTAGTGAAGCCAGAATTGAGCCCTTCTTTTCCTCACTCAAGACTTTTCTTTATAACTAATGATGAGCGAGCACTAAAATGCTCGGGTGCTCGGTGCTCTGGCCGAGCATCTCAAGATACTCGTGTACTCGGCCAGAGCACCGAGCCCAATGTAAGTCAATTAGTGACAGGCTCCGCCCACAGACTTCCAGTTATAAAACGAGTATTTCTGGGAAAGGGCGGGAGGGGGGTCTTTTTTAAATCGCCGCAACATATAACACCTTGCTGTGGCCCCCAGAGGGATCCTAACAATGAATCTGCTCCCTGTGTGGTGCCAGCGCACTGTGTGCACTGAAGGGAGCTGTGTATGTGTGTCAGATTGCTAATTATTAACGAGCAGTCCGAGCATCTCGGCGGTACTCGGTGCTCGCCGAGCATCCCGAGTACCGGGATACTTGTGCGAGTAACGAGTAGCGCAGAGCATACTCGCTCATCCCTATTTATAACCCCTTTGGCATGGTTACAAGTTATTTTTTTCATTCAAATTACTTTCCTAGCACTTGTTTTGCCATTCAGCTTGTCCTATTGCAAGAGAATTGTGAAGACCACAGCAGTGTTTTTTTATACGTTCCCTCATTAAATAAGATTTGGTTCAGGTGATCACCTAATCAGAAGCACATTAAGTAGAATGAGTTGTACTTTGGTTGGAATTCAACTGTCACTGGAATGGAATGGCTGTCAGACATGTAGAAAGGGTGATTTTTAGAAAACTGTGCAGTGGTCTCTTATTTTTTGCCAGAGCTGTATATCAGTAAGCAAAAAAATAGATACAAGGGAAAAAGAAAAGCGCATTACAGTAACGATTACTATGCTTTCTTGTAAATGAGTTTTATTAAAGCCAAACAACTATACACTGATTAAAATCAAGTAAAACCAAAATATTCAAAACACTGACATCCAAGAGGTAGATGTACAGTGGGTACAGAATGTATTCAGACCCCTTTAAATTTTTCACTCTGTTTCATTGCAGCCATTTGGTAAATTTAAAAAAAGTTCGTTTTTTCATCATCAATGTACACTCTACACCCCATTTTGACTGAAAAAATAAATGTAGATATTTGTGCAAATTAATTTAAAAAGAAAAAATTTAATATCACAGTCATAAGTATTCAAATCTTTGCTCAGACACTCATATTTAAGTCACATGCTGTCCATTTCCTTGTGATCCTCCTTGAGATGGTTCTACTCCTTCTTTGGAGTCCAGCTGTGTTTAATTCAACTGATAGGACTTGATTTGGAAAGGCACACACCTGTCTTCATAAGACCTCACAACTCACAGTGCATGTCAGACCAAACGAGAATCATAAGATCAAAGGAACTGCCCAAGGAACTGCTCAGAGACAGAATTGTGGCAATTCATAGACCTTGCCAAGGTTACAAAAGAACATCTGCAGTACTTAAGAGCAGAGTGGCCTCCATAATCCTTAAATGGCAAAAGTTTGGGACCACCAGAAGTCTTCCTAGACCTGGCCATCCAGCCAAACAGAGCAATCGTGGGAGAAGAGCCTTGGTGAGAGAGGTAAAGTTGAACCCCAAGATCACTGTGGCTGAGCTCCAGATATGCAGGAGGGAGATGGGAGAAAGTTCCACAAAGTCAACTATCACTGCAGCCTCCACCAGTCAGGCCTTTATGGCAGAGTGGCCTGACGGAAGCCTCTCCTCAGTGCAAGACATATGAAAGTTTACAGAATATTTTGCAAAAAAATTCATGAAGGACTCCCAGACTATGAGAAATAAGATTCTCTGGTCTGATGAGATGGACAGAACTGTTTGGTGATAATTCGAAGGGCCACGTCACACACAGATAATTGTGCAGATATTGTTGGCAGATCTCTGGTTGCAGTGAAATCATGGACACATTGTTCCATTTTGTGGCTGTGTACAAATGGAGCAATTTGTCCATGATTTCACTGCAACCAGAGATCTGCCAACAATATCTGCACAATTATCTGTGTGTGTGACTTGGCCCTAAGGCGGCCGTCACACGCTACAATATCGTGAGCGATATTGTAAGCGATCAGTGCACGCGCGATCGCTAACAATATCGCTCACATCGCTGGTGAGATGTCACACAGACAGACTCACCAGCGATGTGGGCCAGCGAGATCGCTGGTAACTATGGTACACATCGGGTTACTAGGCGCCGCGCGGCGCTTAGTAACCCGACGTTTACCATAGATACCATCTCCCAGCATAGGCTCTGCCGCTGGAAGATCGTTCATCGTGGTGTCACACACCACGATGAAGCAGATTGAACAAGCGTTTATCGCTTGATATGAGCTCCGGCTCTCACATCTACGATGTCACGATCAAGCGATTTTACATTGTAAAATCGCTTGATTGCACGCAGCGATGCACAAACGATATCGCTTAAGCGATCAAAAAGCAGATCGCTTAAACGATTTCATTCAAGATATTGTAGCGTGTGACGGCCGCCTAAGAGGTATGTGTGGAGAAAACCAGGCACTGCTAATCACCTGCTCAATACAATCCCAACAGTGAAACAAGGTGGTGGCAGCATCATGCTACGGGGTGTTTTTCAGCTGCAGGGACAGGATGACTGATTGCAATTGAATGATATATGTAGTACAGAGACATCCTGGATGAAAACCTCTTCCAGAGTGCTCTGGACCTCAGACTTTGCCTTCCAACAAGCCAATGACTAAGCACACAGCTAAAATAACAAGGGAGTATGTTCAGAACAACTCTGAGGCTGGCTTCACATTTGCGTATGGGAAGGCAGCGTATTGCTGCGTTCCCATACGCAGTCAAACGCATGCGCACTGCGTTCCTATGTTTAACATAGGAACGCATGGTGCCTGCGTTTGCTGCGTTCGGGTGCGGATGCGGACGATATCTGCTGCTTCCGGTGTCCAGCATCCGCACCCGGGACGCAGCATGTTGGGCTTTTTTGTGCGTTTGGGGACCTTGGAAAATCAGCAAGCGTCCCCAAGCGCACAAAAAATGCATTGGCTTCAATGGGACCGCAGTGTTCAGCGCTTGACAGTGCAGGAGAACGCTGCGGACCCATTGAAAAATCTCCCGGTGGCCGCCGGTGATGTCACAGGAGCTCACCGATGGCCACCGGGAGATCAGCTCAGCCTCTGCTGTCCTCCTCCTCCCCGCCGCCTGTAATGTGCTAGCGATGTCGGCGGGGAGAAACAGCTGATTTGACAGCTGTTTGAATCTTCCCGCGCCGACATCTCCTCTCAGTGTCGGCGCGGGAAGATTCAAACAGCTGTCAAATCAGTTGTTCTCCCCGCCGACATGTCTCGGTGCTTACCGGCGGCGGGGAGGAGGAGATCTCAGGCGCTGAACTCCTCCTCCGGCCCGCCTCCGGACACCGCTGATTGGCTGCCGGGCTCCCTAGTGATGTGTCCGCAGGCGGACATTATCCGCTGCGGACACATCATTTCAACACTGCTTTTGACCGCGTTTGTGTCTGCATGCTATCAGCATGCAGACACAAACGCTAATGTGAAGCCAGCCTGAGATCATTCTTGACTGGCCCAGCCAGAGCCCTGACCTAAACCCAATTGAGCATCTCTGGAGAGACCTGAAAATGGCTGTCCACCAACGTTCACCATCCAACCTGATGGAACTGGAGAAGATCTGCAAGGAAGAATGTCAGAGGATCCCCAAATACAGGCGTGAAAAACTTGATGCATCATTCCCAAGAAGACTCATGGCTGCACTAGCTCAAAAGGGTGCTTCTACTCAATACTGAGCAAAGGGTCTGAATACTTATGACCATGTGATATTTCAGTTTTCTTTTTTTAATAGATGTGCACAAATATCTACATTTTTGGTTTTTTTTCAGTTAAGATGGGGTGTAGAGTGTACATTAATGAGAAAAAAGTGAACTTTTTTGAATTTACCAAATGGCTGCAATCAAACAAACAGTGAAAACTTTAAAGGGTTTCTGAATACTTTCCGTACCCACTGTACTTGTGCATCTCAATGAATTAGAATATCATCAAAAAGTTAATTTATTTCACTAATTCAACACAAAAGTGAAATGCATATATTATATACAGTAGAGTCATTACAGAGGGATCTATTTCAAGTCATTTTTTCTGTTAAAGGGATCCTGTCACCCCCAAAACACCCCTAAGCTCTTAAAAGCTGTCCCTAGTGCATATTAACACTTTCCCTACACTCCTTTTTGCTCCTAAATGCACCTAATCAAAGTGAAGAAAAACGTTTTATAAGTACCTCATTATTGATGCTAATGAGTGACTATGCTATTCATAGTCACTCATCCAGGCAGCCCCTCTTCATGATATCACGCCTATTCAGGCGTGATCTTCCTAATAGATTCAAAATCGCGCCTCTCTGCGCGCCTCCCCACTCTCCCATTACGCACGGGCTTCAGTGGGGGCATTATGACGCGATTCGCGTCATTTCCTAGCGCCGGGTGACGTAGTACACCCGCGCCGCTCGCTTTGAGCTTCAAGTGCCTCACTGCGCATGCGTGCGGGAGCGCACTGCGCATGCGTGCGGGAGCCGGAACAGAGCGGCCGGCGATCCGGAGACACAGGCACAGAAGAGGATTCCATTCCTCATAACAACAGTACGGCAGTCCCATTACAAACCCCTAACTTAGGGGTTTGTAATGGAACCGCCGTACTGTTGTTATGAGGAATCCTCTTCTGTGCCTGTGTCTCCGGATCGCCGGCCGCTCTGTTCCGGCTCCCGCACGCATGCGCAGTGCGCTCCCGCATGCATGCGCAGTGAGGCACTTGAAGCTCAAAGCGAGCGGCGCGGGTGTACTACGTCACCCGGCGCCAGGAAATGACGCGAATCGCGTCATAATGCCCCCACTGAAGCCCGTGCGTAATGGGAGAGTGGGGAGGCGCGCAGAGACGCGCGATTTTGAATCTATTAGGAAGATCACGCCTGAATAGGTGTGATATCATGAAGAGGGGCTGCCTGGATGAGTGACTATGAATACCATAGTCACTCATTAGCATCAATAATGAGGTACTTATAAAACGTTTTTCTTCACTTTGATTAGGTGCATTTATGATCAAAAAGGAGTGTAGGGAAAGTGTTAATATGCACTAGGGACAGCTTTTAAGAGCTTTGGAGGTGTTTTGGGGGTGACAGGATCCCTTTAATGTTGAGGATTATGGCTTACAGCCAATGAAAACCCAAATGACAATATTTCATAAAATTAAAGTAGTGAGGATGAAGGCTTAAAAACCACGCTACCATATTCCATGAGACATCAAAGGGTGAATATGATATTGATTTATTAGTCAACGTGTTCCCAGAAACGCTCTGAAACATGCCAATATTACATGGATTTTCTAATTCATTGAGATGCACTAGTATAATATATCCATAAAAAATGCAATAATAGATGCAAACACATGAAAAATATATATGGAAACATATGTAGTCCAACACTATCTGGAACCTGGGAAATAGTATCACCAGTGAACAAATCAGAGTACAGAAATATATCTGCATATCAATCACTAAATAGAATGTCATAATAATAATAAACTGCTAGTGCACCCCTATATACACAGTGCCCCAATATACAGAGATATGGATAGACCTGTCAGTATAGAGAATTGGGTGAGGGAAAAGCTGTTGGGAACTAGCATCTTGGTCTAGTCATCTGAGATGCATCATCCCTGGACTGCTTTACAAAGTATATTTTCCCTGAAATAGCAGTGTTTCAGAGTGAAATATAAATAGCTGCTATAACGCCCATTCACCCTCACCCTTCCTTATTCTCTTGTTCTTATAAATCATTCTAAAAAAAATACTAAACTAGATTGTGATTAGTGATGAGCGAGTACCATAATATTTGTAATCGCTATACTCGTAACGAGTACTTTGTAATAGTAGTGTATTCAATCAGAATAGCGAGTACAATGTAAATCAATAGGAAATGTGAGATATTTCCGGCTGGACCCTACAAAGAAGTCTGGGAGAGCATTAAAAAGGCAGAGATGGATGAGATTGTCCTCAAACTGGTTGGGAACAGTAGGCAGACATGATGTAAACAGTCTGCATACTGTTCTGCCATAAAAGCTTGTGGGGCTTTGCAGTATTTTTCAGTCTAGCCCAGTGAAAGTGGACAGCTATGAGCTGCCACCCTCAGCTGCGTAATTTTATCTTGTCTGGCAAAAATATGCGCGGGCTCCGCTCTATTTTTATTGCCGGCCAAGGTAAAACTAGGCAGCTGAGGACTGGTATTCTCAGCAGGGTGAGGGCCCATTTTTTTAGGCCCCCCCATGCTAAAGAATAACAGCCCACAGCAACCCCTGAAAATGACGCATTCATGTGGCGCCATTTCTAGGCGCTTTACCAGACTCTTCCAGCGACCCTGGTGGTGGTGGCACTATGGGTAATAAGGGGTTAACACCAGCTTTGTATTCCCAGTTGGTATTAAGCCCTGAGATTCTTAATGTCAGGCCAAGTTAGACCAGGCCACTAAGAATCTCACATAAATAGCTTTACGCTATTTACTGCGTTTCTATAGTGCAGGTCTCAGCGCTTTCATATACTAAGCGCTGAGGTCACCGTTCCCATGGTAACCACTGTTGCCATGGCAATGGTAACCTCACTGTTTACTATACTGCAGATCTCAGTGTTGTCATTCAGTGATTAGAGACCATGAGAGCGGATGTATATTAATCCTTTCCGTGGTCTCTGATGTAGCAGAGCTAAGTCTATCTGGGAAGAGAGAAGATAAGGATTGTGAAGGGTTACGATGGTAGGAAAGGGGGTAATAAAGATGGAGTCACTAAGTGTCTCTATGGTTTCTTTTTTAATAAAATAATTTTTCTCAATGTTGTGTCTTTTTTACTATTCATTTGAGATTCTTAATGGCCAGGTCTAACTTTGTCTGACATTAAAAATCTCAGGGCTACACTAATGTGTATGGCAACCAAGCACAATCACCATCCAGATTGTGGAAATGCACTCTGACTGCAGAGTGTGAGAGTCGTGATTGGCTATTTGCCTGACAGTTCAGTGAATATGCGAGTAGTTTAATAGGTGCCCTGGAAGTGATTCAGTAGGAGACAGAGCTGACCCGAGAGCAGCAGCAGGAGTCTGGGAAGTCCGATCTACCTGTTCTATCTAAAAAAAGAAAAATAGAGCAACACTTGACCATATGAACACAGTTCAGGGGGCAAAAAATCCTCCCTGCAATCTTAGAGTTGCAGCAAGTCCATACATCAAAAAACAGCAAAGCAGTACTCCAGGATTATGAATATCACCAACATTATTGGCTCAAACATTACAACTGTGGTAACATTTAGGCCAATAAAAGGTTGGTGATAATTCATAATCCTGGAGTGCTGCCTTCACTGTTTTTTGATGTATGTTCTTCTATCTATCTTCACTAGGTTCTGTAACACCTGTATGGCAGAGCAGTATGTAGACAGTGTACATCATGTCTGTATACTATTACCATGGAGTTTAAGCACGTTCTCAGTCAACTCTGCATTTTAGTTGTATTGGGACGAAGCGTCTCAGGATCCGCGCTACTGAATGAATGAAACCAGAAACTGGAACACTGGTTTCAACGGGTGTTCTTTATTCCTACGCGTTTTGGAGCATTACCAGCGCTCCTTCCTCAGGGTCAGAGTATAAACTCTGCATTTTTACTGCCCCCCCCAGACCTCATCGCTATTCTGTTTGAGCGTCTTTTTTCTCTTTGGTTATACTGCGCTTGCCAATCACATTAATGCAATTATCAAAAGTAAATATGGCATTACTATGACTGGCAAGAAATCCCAGCATGTTTATTGGCTGAAAATCAGTCAGGAAATATGCTTTTCAGCTCACTCGAATATCACGAGTAAAAACCCCAAAACTTGCCGAGTAAAGAATATCAGTTTCAATAGCAAATAGTAACAAGTATACTTGCTCATTACTAATCTTGATCTAAATAAGGTGTACAGTAAAAAAAAAAAAAACCCTTCTTGAAGAAGCCTAACAGCGAAATGCGTTAAAGTTGAGGACATATCCCATAGGACCAATATTATATGAATGACCCCCATTGTATAGTTGTAGATTGATGATAGAGATTTATAAAGCACACTCTGGGCCAGTATATATGTGACCTGTATATAATCACCTAGTGATCTGTGAGTTGGATTGCTATTAACATCTAATCCTTATAGGAATGGAATATGGTTTACTAGATGGTGGCCCGATTCTAACGCATTGGGCATTCTAGAATATGTATAGTATGTAGTTGACATGCTGTGACTGACAGAACATGTTCAGTCAACATGAGTGAACTATATATATGTTATATATATATATATATATCAGCGCTATGGAATATGGTGGTACATTACAGCACATGTATAGCAGCATTATAGATATGGCGGTACATTACATTACATGAATAGCACGCTATGGTTTATGGCAGTACATTACATGTATAGCAGCACTATGGTATATGGCGGTACATTAAAGTACATGTATTGCAGCACTATAGTATATGGAGGTACATTACAGCACATGTATAGCAGCGCTATAGTATATGGCAGTACATGTGTAGCAGCGCTATGGAATATGGCAGTACATTACAGCACACGTATAGCAACACTATAGTATATGGGGTACATTACAGTACATGTATAGCAGCAGCTAAATGTATATGGTGGTACATTACAGTACATGTATAGCAGCACTATAGTATATGGCGGTACATTACAGTACATGTATTGCAGCACTATGGTATATGGCGATACTCCGCTCCCCGCGGCCCCCCGCTCCTCCACAGTAAAAGTAAAAAAGTCCTCAGTGAGGATACTCACCTGTCTGCCGTCTCGCTCCATCTCGTCTTCTAGGTCCTACAGACCTTTAGGACCTGTCGTTGCCTGGGAAACCGATCAGCTGATCGGTCACATGACCGCTAACTGCGGGGGGGCAGGATGGAGCAGGGGGCAGGATAGGTGATGGGGGGAGGGTGGCAGGATTGTGTCGGGGGGGCAGGATGGAGGCAGGTGGGCAGGATGGAGGCAGGGGGTGGGCCAATATGGAGGCAGAGGGGGGCTGTATGGAGGCGGAGGGGGAGCAGGATGGAGGAGGGGTGGCAGAATGGAGGAGGGGGGCAGGATGGAGGCAGGGGAGCAAGAACAGCGGGGGGCAGAATGGAGACAGGGGCAGGATGGAGGGAGCAGGGCAGGATGGAGCGGAGAGGGAAGGATGGGCAGGAGGGCAGGATGGTGGCGGGGGCAGGATGGTGGGAGCAGGGCAGGATGGAGCCGGAGGAGCAGGATGGTGGTGGGGGCAGGATGGTGGCAGGCGAAGCAAGGGCAGGATGGAGCCGGAGGAGCAGGATGGAGCTGGAGGAGCAGGATGGTGGCGAGCAGGGCAGGATGGAGCGAGCGGGGCAGGATTGAGCAAGCAAGGCAGGAAGAGCGGAGGAGCAGGGGGGCAGCAGGATGGTAGCGGGGGGGCAGGATGGAGATGGTCGTGGCAGGATGAAGCGGAGGAGCAGGATGGTGGTGAGCGGGACAGGATGGAGCGAGCAGGGCAGGATTGAGGGGGAGCAGGATGGTGGCGGGGGGGGCAGGATGGAGCCAGGTCGGGGGCAGGATGGTGGCGGGGGGCAGGATTGTGGCGAGCGGGGCAGGAAGGAGCTGGCGGGTCAGGATGGAGCCGGCGGGGCAGGATGGAGCCAGTGGGGCAGGATGGAGGTGAAGCGGTGCAGGATGGAGCTGGGGGGGAGCAGGATGGAGCCGGCGAGAGGAGCAGGATGGAGCCAGCGGGGGAGCAGGATGGAGCCGGCGGGGGAGCAGGATGGAGCCGTGAAGCAGGATGGTGGGAGTGGGGCAGGATGGTGGGAGCGGGGTAGGATGGAGCGAGTGGGGCACGATGGAGGGAGCGGGGCAGGATGGAGCTTGAGGAGCAGGATGGAGCCGGAGGAGCAGGATGGAGCCGGAGGAGCAGGTTGGGGGGCAGGATGGTGGCGAGCAGGGCAGGATGGAGCGAGCGAGGCAGGATGGAGAGAGCGTGGCAGGATGGAGTGAGCGTAGCAGAATGGAGCCGGCGGGGCAGGATGGAGATGGCGGGGCAGGATGGAGATGGCGGGGCAGATGGAGCCGGCGGGGCAGAATGGAGATGGCGGGGCAGGATGGAGCTGGCGGGGGGCAGGATGTAGGCAGGGGGCAGGATGGAGCCGGCAGGGGGGGCAGGATGGAGCCGGCGGGGGGGCAGGATGGAGCTGGTGGGGGGGGGGCAGGATGGAGCAGGCTGGGGGCAGGATGGAGCCGGCGGGGGGGGCAGGACGGAGCCGGGGGGCAGGATGGAGCTGGCGGGGCAGGGCGGGTCAGGATGGTAGTGGATACTCACCCGTCCGCCGGCTCGCAGAACCTGTTGTTGCCTGGGAAACCGATCAGCTGATCGGTTTCCCAGGCAACGACAGGTCCTCAAGCCATGAAGGAGCTACAGTGTTGGCCAAAAGTATTGACACCCCTGCAATTCTGTCAGATAATACTCTTTCTTCCTGGAAAATTATTGCAATCACAAATTCTTTGGTATTATTATCTTTATTTAATTTGTCTTCAATGAAAAAACTCAAAAGAGAATGAAGCATAAAGCAAAACATTAATCATTTCACACAAAACTCCAAAAATGGGCCAGACAAAAGTATTGGCACCCTCAGTCTAATACTTGGTTGCACAACCTTTAGCCAAAATAACTGCGATCAACCGCTTCTGGTAACAATCAATGAGTTTCTTACAATGCTCTGCTGGAATTTTAGACCATTCTTCTTTGGAAAACGGCTCCAGGTCCCTGATATTTGAAGGGTGCCTTCTCCAAACTGCCATTTTTAGATCTCTCCACAGGTGTTCTATGGGATTCAGGTCTGAACTCATTGCTGGCCACCTTAGAAGTCTCCAGTGCTTTCTCTCAAACCATTTTCCAGTGCTTTTTGAAGTGTTTTTTGAGTCATTGTCCTGCTGGAAGACCCATGACCTCTGAGGGAGACCCAGCTTTCTCACACTGGGCCCTACATTATGCTGCAAAATTTGTTGGTAGTCTTCAGACTTCATAATGCCATGCACACGGTCAAGCAGTCCAGTGCCAGAGGCAGCAAAGCAACCCCAAAACATCAGGGAACCTCCGCCATGTTTGATTGTAGGGACTGTGTTCTTTTCTTTGAATGCCTCTTTTTTTCTCCTGTAAACTCTATGTTGATGCCTTTGCCCAAAAAGAGAGAACATTCTTCCAAAACGTTTTAGGCTTTCTCAGGTAAGTTTTGGCAAACTCCAGCCTGGCTTTTTTATGTCTCGGGGTAAGAAGTGGGGTCTTCCTGGGTATCCTACCATACAGTCCCTTTTCACGGTGATGAATAATACGGGTTGACACTTGTACTTTCGGACTGCAGGGCAGCTTGAACTTGTTTGGATGTTAGGCTGCCTTCACATTTGTGTATGTGAACGCAGCGTATGCTGCATTCCCATACGCAGTCAAGCGCATGCGCACTGCGTTCCTATGTTTAACATAGGAACACATAGTGCCTGCGTTTGCCAGCGTTTGCTGCATTCGGGTGCGGAAGATATCTGATCCCTCCAGGGTTCCCCGTCCGCACCCGGGACGCAGCATGTTGCATTTTTTGTGCACTCTGGGACCTTGGAAAATCAGCAAGCTTCCCCAAGCGCACAAAAGAATGCATTGGCGTCAATGGGTCCGCAGTGTTCTGCGCTTGACAGTGCAGGAGAACGCTGCAGACCCATTAAAATCTCTCCCGGTGGCCGCCGGTGATGTCACAGGAGATCATTGACGGCCACCGGGAGATCAGCTGGAGAATCTGATGATCTCCTCCTAGGCTAGGAGATTACCGGCGGCAGGGAGAAACAGCTGATGTGACACATCTCCTCTCGGTGTCTGCGCGGGAGATTCAAACAGCTGTTTAACCCCGCTGACACGTCTCGGAGCTTACCAATGGCCGGGAGGAGGAGATCTCTGCCGCTGATCGCCGCCTCCGGCCCGCCCCCGGACACCGCCGATTAGCTGCCCTGGCTCCATAGTGATGTGTCCGCAGGCGGACATTCTCCGCTACGGTCACATCAAAATGACCCTGCTTTTCACTGCATTTGTGTCTGCATGCCATCAGCATGCAGACACAAATGCAAATGTGAAGGCAGCCTTAGGGCCCTTTCACATCAGCGGTAATTTGAAATCGCGGCAGATGCGGTGAAAAAACCGCATCTGCCGCGATTGCCGCATAGCCGCCGCATAACCGCTGCACTTGCTGCGCGGTTGCGGTAATCGCCATAGTAAGTATAGGGGGACTTGCGGCAGGTGCGGCAAGTGCAGTTTTGCACTTGCGGCAGGTGCGGCCGCGAAAAAAAAACCGCGGCTGACAGCGTTTTTTTCGCGGCCGCATCTGCCGCAAATGCAAAACCGCACTTGCCGCAAGTCCCCCTATACTTACTATGGCGATTACCGCAACCGTGCCGCAAGTGCAGCGGTTATGCGGCGGCTATGCGGCAATCGCGGCAGATGCGTTTTTTTCACCGCATCTGCCGCGATTTCAAATTACCGCTGATGTGAAAGGGCCCTTAGTCCACCATCTGCACAATCTTGCGTTGAAATCTCTTGTCAATTTTTTTTTTCCGTCCACATCTAGGGAGATTAGCCACAGTGCCATAGGCTTTAAACTTCTTGATGACACTGCGCACGGTAGACACAGGAACATTCAGGTCTTTGGAGATGGACTTGTAGCCTTGAGATTGCTCATGCTTCCTCACAATTTGGTTTCTCAAGTCCTCAGACAGTTCTTTGGTCTTGTTTCTTTTCTCCATGCTCAATGTGGTACACACAAGGACACAGGACAGAGGTTGAGTCAACTTTAATCCATGTCAACTGGCTGCAAGTGTGATTTCGTTATTGCCAACACCTGTTAGGTGCCACAGGTAAGTTACAGGTGCTGTTAAATACACAAATTAAAGAAGCATCACATGATTTTTCTAACAGTGCCAATACATTTGTCCACCCCCTGTTTGTGTTTGGTGTGGAATTATATCCAATTTGGCTTTAGGACAATTCTTTTTGTGATTTTTTTCATTGAAGACAAATTAAATGAAGATATTAATACCAAAGAAATTGTGATTGAAATCATTTTCAGGAAGAAACTGAGTATTATCTGACAGAATTGCAGGGGTGTCAATACCTTTGACCAACACTGTAGAAGACGTAGGTGGAGCGCGCCGGCAGACGGGTGAGTATCCTCTCTGAGGGTACAGGAGGAGCGGGGGGCCGCGGGGACAGGGGGAGCGGGGGGGGGCAGAGGGTGCCGCGAGGAGCGGAGGGGGCAGGAAGAGCAGGGGTGCCGAGGGGAGCGGGGGGCTGTGAGCAGAGCCATCGCTGCGGCCACTGTTGTCTGGACTGTGTATCCAGGCGGCCGGGCTGCAAATAGGCTCGAACTTTGAATTCTCGTGCCTATTTGCATAGTCAGCGCCAGAGGCGGGCTCCAATGAGCGGCCTCTGTCTGGCGCGCGATTTCTGTGACCGACAGACACCTTAGACAATTATATAGTAGATGACAGAGGTGTGAGCATATAATGTGACCTGTAATATATATACTAAACTGGAAGGAGGATGAACAGTCCCCTTTACTGTATGGTGCAGAGTTATTGACATTCCACTCTATGCTCACGCTGCAGCAATAGGTATAGCATATAACAATTGCAGATCTTATATCAGACCAGTGGATGTTACATTGATTGAGTGAGGGACTGTCTCCTGGGGTATATTGATACAGAGGACTTTCCAGAATTTTTCTAACTAATGGTGTGGTTGTTTTATACTCACTTATGCTAATTGCACACTATATAGCTTTCTTTAAAGAGGATCTGTCACCAAACCAGGCATGGTGATCTAATTACAGCACTGGATGCAGCATGTCTCCAGCATGCAGACAAGGGGTCCCCCAGCACTTGAGCAGCCCTGTACCCCGAGATAATACACTTAGAAAACTTACATGCTACAGCCACTAAGGTGGTGGCTAGGGGCTGCAGCCAAGGGCAGATTCACACCCCCTGCATGTGTAATCTGCCCGCCGCTGCCAATCATTGTCTCCCTGTCTGCAGCATTTAAACAGAGTTTTTTTTTCTCTCCCGTGTAGCCCCGCCCCTCAGGGGGCGGGGCTAACAGACTTTCTGGGAGAGAGAAAAAAAAACTCAGTTTAAATGCTGCAGACAGGGAGAGAATGATTGGCAGCGGTGGGCAGATTACACATGCAGGGGGTGTGAATCTGCCCTTGGCTGCAGCCCCTAGCCACCTCCTTAGTGGCTGTAGCATGTAAGTTTTCTAACTGTATTATCTCGGGGTACAGGGCTGCTCAAGTGCTGGGGGACCCCTTGTCTGGAAGCTGCAGACATGCTGCATCCAGTGCTGTAATTAGATCACCATGCCTGGTTTGGTGACAGGTCCTCTTTAAGTAAAAGGCTATATATAATTTTCTTTTTTGCACTAGTCACTTTTACATATATAATTTTATGCATGTGTATACATATTTTTATATATATATATATATAATACATAAAAATGTTTTTGCAAAATTTTTTTTTTTTTGGTATTATTTAACAGCATGAGTTTGTACTTGCACTCACATTTATTAATTTGCTTAATTTTTTTCACCATTATTTAAACTGGTAGCCTCTGTTATTGCCTTTGGATGGTGTCTTTTACTAGACCAGTATTTATTTATACAAATTGTTCATTTAACATATTGACAATAAAGGAAAGCCCTATTTTATTGGGAGTAAATATCTTGTGTCATTGACAATAAATTTTGTGGTGTCTTGGTCTCTGGAGGGATTTTATACTTGAGTAATTTTCATTGTATGTAAAAATAATTTTGTTGTATTATTCAATAAAGTGACATTTTGTACCTCATAATTTTGGCGCAAAAACTCATTTTTAATATATAGTTTTTTTCTGAAGCATTGAGTTAAGCCTTACAAATCAGTGGCCACATTATAGGTTAATAAGGTGTACAGGATTAGCGGCATACTGTGGCAAAGGTTTGGGAACCTCTGGTCAGAATTACTGCCATTGTGATCAGTTAAGCAAGTTGAAGTTGAAATGAAAAGGCATAATCTCTAAAAGGCATAAAGTTAATAATGACACATTTCCTTTGTATTTAAGGCAAAAAAAATATTTTCATCTTTACATTTTACAAAAAGGAAAATGGATGGATGTAAATGTTGGCTCCATTGCAGATCTGTGTGTTCAGATAATTTTGACCAAGGTTTCAGACCTAAATTAGCATGATAGGGCCACGTTACACCTGGCGACGGCACCGCCGATGTATTAGGTGACGTAGGGGCGTGGCCTATCGGCGCTGATATCGCCCCTGCGTCGTCTAATGTAAAGGCCGATGTCGGCTCCTCTGTGTGCGCGCCTGGTTTCACATCAGTGATGTGAAACCAGGCGGCCGATCTGGGGCGATGTGTACACATTGCCCCATGTAGACGGCCGCTGACGACCTGACGGGCAATGGGAGCTATAGGCTCCCAATGTACTGCATCGCCTCTGGGGTTTTGAGACACCCCAGCGGTGATGCCGCCTGTCAGCTCGCCGGGGCATCTCCACATGTAAACGGGGGGCAGCAACGCTGGCGGGGCACCAAAAACGTGCGCACTCCCGCCAGTCGCCGCCATCATCTCAGGTGCGTGTTTACTGTATCTTTATTTATGTTAGGAACATTCATTATAAAATTCAACGCTGTTAAATGTCATTAGTATATTCATTGTCATATACAGTATATAATGTATAATCAAAGCCCTTTATATATAGCCCATTCACTATTTTCTGAAAATAAATCTCCTTCAAACTCCACCAAACCCAAAAGCTCTATAAAGTTAATCTGGTGACTGGTTCATGCAGCTTTTATCTATCCCCCATTTCTTCAAGATGGCTGGACTATCACTGTTAATAAGCACCTGTACTTTGTGTCACCACCACCTCATTGTAGATTCTAAGGTCTTACGAGCAGGTCCATCATTATTTTTGCTTTAATATCGTATATACTCGTGTATAAGCCGACCCGTGTATAAGCCGACCCCCCTACTTTTGCCCCCAAAACCTGGGAAAACCTATTGACTCGTGTATAAGCCGAGGGTGGACCCCAGCACAGGTATACAGCCCCCAGCAGTGTGGTATACAGCAGCCCCAGAGGTATATACAGCAGCCCCAGTGGTAGTATACAGCAGCAGCCCCAGTGGTTAGTATACAGCAGCCCCAGAGGTATATACAGCCCCAGTGGTAGTATACAGCAGCCCCAGTTGTAGTATACAGCAGCCCCAGTGGTAGTATACAGCAGCCCCATTGATAGTATACAGCAGCCCCAGTGGTAGTATACAGCAGCCCCAGAGGTATATACAGCCCCAGTGGTAGTATACAGCAGCCCCAGTAGTAGTATACAGCAGCCCCAGTGGTAGTATACAGCAGCCCCAGAGGTAGTATACAGCAGCCCCAGAGGTATATACAGCCCCAGAGGTATATACAGCAGCCCTAGTGGTGTATACAGCAGCCCCAGAGGTATATACAGCAGCCCTTAGGTAGTATACAGCAGCCCTAGTGGTGTATACAGCAGCAGCAGCCCCAGGGGTGTATACAGCAGCAGCAGCCCCAGGGGTGTATACAGCAGCAGCCCCAGGGCTGTATACACCAGCAGCCCCAGGGCTGTATACAGCAGCAGCCCCAGGGCTGTATACAGCAGCAGCCCCAAAGCTGTATACAGCAGCAGCCCCAGGGCTGTATACAGCTGCAGCCCCAGGGCTGTATACAGCAGCAGCCCCAAAGCTGTATACAGCAGCAGCCCAGGGCTGTATACAGCAGTAGCCCCAGGGCTGTATACAGCAGCAGCCCCGGAGGTATACAGGCCCCCCCATCAAGCTCCAGGGCCCCCTCCCCTTGCGCGGCAGCCTGTAAAGGAAAATCATACTTATCAGTGTCCTGCGCTGTCCCGCTGCTGCCGACACACGATCCCGGGCTTCAAACCGCGTCTTCCTGCTTCCGGCTTCCTTTTGTCGCGGGCAATGACGTCATTGCCCGCGACCACAGGAACACGGAAGACGCGGATTGAAGCCCGGGATCGTGTGTCGGGACAGCGCGGGACACTGATAAGTATGATTTTCCTTTACAGGCTGCCGCGCAAGGGGGGGGCCCTGGAGCTTGATGAGGGGCCTGTATACCTCCGGGGCTGCTGCTGTATACCTCAGTACTCGCGTATAAGCCGAGGGGGGACTTTTCAGCCCAAATTTTGGGCTGAAAAACTCGGCTTATACGCAAGTATATACGGTAATTGTATTTTTTATAACTACTACTTATGGCTGTTTGTATATGAACTTCTGAATTATAAAGCGCTGCAGAATATGTTAGTGCCATATAAATAAAGCATTATTATTATGTTGCAAACTGCTTCAGGTCTTTCATATTTAAAAGGTGCCTTTTCTCAACAGCAATTTGAGATCTCTGCACAGGTGTTCAATAGGATTTAGATCCGGGCTCATTGCTGGTCACTTCAGAACTCTTCAGTGCCTTATTTCCATCCTGGGTGTATATAATATATAATATATAAGATATTTAGGGTATTGTCCTGCTAAAAGACCTATGATCTAGGATGCAACCCCAATTTTTTGAGACTGAGCACTACATTGTGACCCAAAATTCATTGGTATTCTTCAGATTTCATGATGCCTTGCACATAGTCAAGGCACCTAGTGCCAAATTCAGCATAACAAACCCAAAACATCTTTGAACCTCCACCATATTTGGCTTTAGATATTGTGTTCTTTTTTTGTAGGTCTCATTCTATTTTTGGCAAACAGTAGAATCATGCGCTTTGCCAAAAAGCTCTATTGTGGTCTCATTTGTCCACATGAAGGATTTTGGCTTACATACATTTTGGCATCTGCAGTCTAGCTTTTTTATGTCTCTTTATCCGCAGTAGGTTCCTCCAGGGTCTCCTGCCATAGCATGTAATTTAATTCAAATGCCAACAGATAATTCACTTTGGCACTGATGTACCTTGAGCCTGCAGGACAACTTGAATTTCTTTGGAACTTGATTGGGGTTGCTTAGCCACAGTGGCACCCCAGTGGTTAATGTGCCACATTAATATCACCAAGGGTTAATTCCCCACATAACCCACAACACTACACTAGCGCCTCCAGGCCAGAAGGGGGAGCTAAAACTGCTTCCCTATATATTCTGGTATGGAGAGGAAGTGAGCAGTTCAGTTCCTGAGAGGACTGAGGAAGAAGGACTTGGGTGTAAAGGAGCTGCTTTAGGCTCACCCCACAGTCCGCTGCCCAATTCCAATTCCTAGTCAGGATCTGAGAGAAGAAGTTAAGAGAAACAGAGGAAAACATCTGGGAGACTGAGTTACCCTATAACTCGCCCCGGAGGAGCACAAAGACCGGATACCGGATCTGAAATTATGCCTGACACAAGCAGCACAGTAAACACCGGACTAGTGGAGGTTATATATCTTCACTGTACCACAGCGAAGCAACATGGTGGGGTCAGAAACACAAAGATAAGACTCAAGTTGCCTAGCAAGTGGTACCCGTGAGTGGAGACAGGGCCGGCAGCCTAACTAAAGCGGCAGCAGGGCCACACACACACAGCACAGGAGTGGGAAGCCAAGGACCCGGTCAGGGTAGGAGCAACCTGTCCCCGGTACAGACTCTGTGGATAGTACTCTGCTGAATAACATCTACAGTAAAGACTTGGAAAACTACAAAACCGTGAGTCTGTGTGATCCTTGCGCTTAAGCCCTACTTTCCCTCACAAACTGCTGTCATCTCTACCACTACCCCTTCTCAGCTTCATCTATAGACTATTATCACTACTGCCCCGGGGACCAAGCTCTGCCCGTGGAGAGCCGTTACATCACCGGCTGCCAAACATCATCCCGAAGGTTCTGCAGCAGCAGTGGTCACCCTGACCACACACCAAGGGTGGCGTCACGACTTTCTCCCCTGTAAATGCCCCCCATTACTTGTGGGCTCGGGACACGGTCCGGACCAAGACCACCGTAACCCCTGTGATAACCCGGTCTGGTACTGAGTACCCTGTCCCAGTGGGCTCCACACCACCACCTGAATTATTGTGCATGGCAACCTTCCATCAACTCTTCTCTGCCGTCGACGTCTTGATTATGTTGTGCTCTATGGACAAAGGAACATCAATATTTCTGGTAATGTACTTGTACCTTGAAAATCCTGTTCAACATTTTTGCTTCTCAAGCCCCCAAACAGTTCTTTTTTTTCCCTATTTCTGTTCTCCATGTTTATTTTGACACACAGACATACATTGCAAACATCAAGTCAACTTCTCTCCTTTTTACCTTGCTTCAGGTGTGATTTTCATATTGCTCACACTTGTTACTTGCAAGGTGAGTCTGAATGAGCATTACATGCTTGAAACAAAGTGGTTTACTCTTAATTTTGGAAAGATACCAACAATTTTGTATGGCCCATTTTTGGCGCTTTGTGTGAAATTACGGTATGTCCAATTGGCTTTTTCTCTCAGTTTCTTTTTTAATTTCATAGGAAATTAACATGTGTATAACAAAACCTGAGCAATTGCTATATTTTTCTAGGAGAAATAATTCATTTTCTAGAGGAAATGTCAAAGGTGTCAACACTTTCAGCCATGACTGTACGTGTGTATGTGCAGTGTGTGTGTGATAACATGATTATATTTGAATAAATGTTGATTTTTTTGTTCAATAACAAATGTAGATTGTTGTTCATGGAACAAAATAAGACGTCCCTTAAAAATAAGCCCTGATCCATTATTTGGACCAAAAAATAAGGTAAGACCCTTTCTTATTTTGATGGAAACATGGTGGTAGATAAGCCTAATACAATTTATATGCTATTTAACTGCAGATTAAGACTATATTTGCAGGTAAATGACAATTTTTGTATGCTATTGGTTCCCTTTATTCAACATTTGCCCCAGGATGTCCCTGACAAATTCCACAAATTATTGAACTTATCATAAGTATAAAGAGTTTAGACCTAATGTATATTGAAAAACTCTTTATATACAGTAATCTATCTGGTTTTTCAGCATATTCTGACCAGGTGTTTGAAATACATAATAGTATTTTGTAGGCGCTTTCTAAAGGGGAGGCGAAGTCCTGTAGGAAGAATCCTAACACTCGTAGCTATCAATATTTACACCAGAGAAATGTAAAGGAGAAAATCGAAATTGTTTGCTTTGGAGGTCATTGCATACAGCCTGTTTGAGATGAAGTGATAATAAAAAGGTTATTAGCAGGTGCTCACAGAATATATATTTTTGTAGTTTATTGTAATATCTCATCTTTAGAAGGATGTTGTTGATTTCTGTAGAATAAACTGTCCTTACCTTTTCTTTCCTTTGTTTCTATAGTGTATTACTTTGGGTTTCTTTAAGGACTAGCTACTCTCAACAAACAAGGTCATGGTGTAGCAACAGAGACAGGGCCTTGCAACAGACGGTAATCAGCAGGCGTTTAGGTACATTAGAATAAAAGGTAAATGCTTTGAACTCTGGCCAAAACAGATAAAGTCCATGCAGGTTGTCCTCATGCGACATGTAAACTGTGAATGTAGTCAATTTCATGGATGACTGAATCAATAAACACCAAGATATTTTTATGTGAAATATGGGAGATACTTTGATAAAAGGATTTTCCCACGAACAAAGTTAATTTTAATTTTTTTTAATCAGCAGAATAATAATAAGTTTCACAATTTGATGTGTTAAAAAAAGTTTGTGTGCTGAAATAATCTTATAAAAATTTCCATGCTATGTGCTCTGAGATGTGACTGACCGTACAGGCACATAGTCTGATCATGCCACAGCTCCTGGGCTGGGGAGGACACAAAAGAAAGTATACAGACATTACTGCATCAGGTCATAGCTCATTCATTTAGTGAGCTAAAACATTTTTCTGCCTGTTTAAAAATAACCCTATATCTCAAAGAAATAAATATTTGCAATCCCAAGCTGTAATGTCTTTATACTCTTTTGCTTCCTCCACGGTCCAGGAGATGTGGTATGATCAGACCATGTCCCTGTATGGTCAGACACGGCCATTACACAGTACATAGCAGGGACACATATATAACCCCTGGCAAAAATTATGCAATCACCGTGCTCGGAGGATGTTCATTCAGTTGTTTAATGTTGTAGAAAAAAGGCAGATTGCAGATATGGCACAAAACTAAAGTAATTTCAAATGGCAACTTTATGGCTTTAAGAAACACTAAAAGAAATCAGGATTAAATATGTGGTAGTCAGTAAGGGTAATTTTTTTCAGACCAAGCAGGGGGAAAAATTATGGGATCACTCATTTCTGAGGAAAAAATTATGGACTCACCCTGTAAAACGTGAACCACTCCCTGCTGCCCATCATCTTCATGAAGATGACCTCCTTCCCAACAAAGATTACACAGAATCTTTTGGGAAGATGGTCATACAGCAGGGTGTACCAGTTGATGGGGCACCAATAACCACGTTTGACATAAGTCAGGTTGCCACTGCCGATGAGTTTGAAAAGTGGCAGCAGGAGGCCGACCTGAAGAGAATGATGCCAGGCCTTTTTTGGTTAGCCAGCCAGTTGAACCCAAACCCACAAGGGCCATTGATCCTGAAGGGCCTGTTGTTGTTGCCCAAGTTACTCCCATCTCTCCTAGAGTAGGTGGTCATTCCTCCATCCTCTTCTCTAGTGGTGGCTATGATGGGGTGTGCTGGGGGGCAGGTGGTGATGGAGAATGCCCCTGCAGGAGTTGCCCATGTGACCCCCAAAGACCGTTTTGTGGCTGAGTACTATGAGCAATGGAGACGTCCATCCGGGCAGTGATCAAGAAGCTGCTAGACAGTTTTTAGTCCAATTAAAGTGGACTTCCCAAAAAAGGCATGTTGTTGGGTCACTGACCCATCCCGTAGTTGACATATTCTTCAGAGAAGGACCTTTTTTCAGTTGTTTTTGAGTTATTTAAAGAGCAATGCCTGTTTTTTTGTTCATTTAATTTTCCCCATCTTCAAGTTTAGCACCAGTTGCGCTTCCCCCGCTGGATTAGTGGGACTGCAGCCTTTGGGTTACACCTCAAAGCCCTTAATGGACTCTGCCCTTGATGGACTGTGCACCATTGCAATGAAGTCTGATAATCCTTGTTAGACTTTTCTTATATACACTGTATATATTGATAAATGTGTCTTTGAGACTTATTATAGTCTGTGCTACAGTAAAGTTTTTTTCACCTCACTCCTTGTGTGCTGGACTGTTTCTGCAAAGAGGTGCTTTAATACTGCCTTACACAGACTGGCGAAAAAGCCTCAGGACTCTGGCCTGACCGTCTGGGGTATGGAAATGCAAGACACTACACACACTCCTGTAGAGAGTCCAGGGAAAGTTGCAGTTGTTGTGAAAGGGCTCAAGGAATCCTCATGCCCCCTGGATATCTCCACAGAGACTTTTAGGGCAGGGCTGGCCAAGTGCAGTCCTCAAGAGCCACAAACAGTGCATATTTTCAGGATTTACTTAGCATAACACAAGGTGCTGATATCATCACTTCTTCAGGTGTTGAAATTAGTACCTATACAATGCTAAGGAAATCCTGAAAACCTACATTGTTTTCAGACCTTGAAGACAGTAGTTTACCACCCCTGCCCTAGAAGTCTTTGTGGAGATAGCCAGGGGACAACAGGAATCCTTGAGCCCTTTCACAACAACTGCGACTCTCCCTGGACTTTCTTGAACCCTGTGCCCATGGTGCATTGTTTCATGCTTTTTTTTTTATAAAGATTTTGAGAATCTGCATCAAAATCTGCATGTCTATCCTGAGGCCAGCAAAGTCGTTGATTTTTTTTTCCTTGCACATGGGGTTCAGATTTCTTTCTTCTACCCCAAAATCTGCAACAAATCTAAAAGAAAAAAAAAACTACCGTATATACTCGTGTATAAGCCGACCCGTGTATAAGCCGACCCCCCTACTTTTGCCCCCAAAATCTGGGAAAAACTATTGACTCGTGTATAAGCCGAGGGTGGACCCCAGCACAGGTATACAGCCCCCAGCAGTGTGGTATACAGGCCCCCCCGATGGTATACAGGCCTCCCCAGTGGTAGTATACAGCCCCCAACAGTGTGGTATACAGCAGCCTCCCCAGTGGTATATACAGGCCCCAGCAGTGTTACAGCAGCCTTCCCAGGGTTATATACAGCAGCAGCAGCCCCATGGTATATACAGCAGCAGCCCCATGGTATATACAGCAACAGCCCCATGGTATATACAGCAACAGCCCCATGGTATATACAGCAGCAGCCCCATGGTATATACAGCAGCAGCCCCATGGTATATACAGCAGCAGCCCCATGGTATATACAGCAGCAGCCCGAGGTATACAGGCCCCCCCAGGCTATATACAGCAGCAGCCCGAGGTATACAGGCCCCCCCAGGCTATATACAGCAGCAGCCCGAGGTATACAGGCCCCCCAGGCTATATACAGCAGCAGCCCGAGGTATACAGGCCCCCCCAGGCTATATACAGCAGCAGCCCGAGGTATACAGGCCCCCCCAGGCTATATACAGCAGCAGCCCGAGGTATACAGGCCCCCCTCATGCTATATACAGCAGCCCGAGGTATACAGGCCCCCCAGGCTATATACAGCAGCAGCCCGAGGTATACAGGCCCCCCCAGGCTATATACAGCAGCAGCCCGAGGTATACAGGCCCCCCAGGCTATATACAGCAGCAGCCCGAGGTATACAGGCCCCCCCCAGGCTATATACAGCAGCAGCCCGAGGTATACAGGCCCCCCCAGGGTATATACAGCAGCAGCCCGAGGTATACAGGCCCCCCCCAGGCTCGGGAAACCTGTAAAGGAAGATGATTATACTTATCGCTGTCCGGCTGCCGTCCCCGCTCTGCATCGCGCTCCTCCATCTGCATCGCGCTCCTCCATCTTCCGGCTTCCGACTTCCTGTGTTCTGCGCCGACAATGACGTCATTCTCGGCGCCGACAGGAACCCGGAAGATGGAGGAGCGCGATGCAGATGGAGGAGCGCGATGCAGAGCGGGGACGGCAGCCGGACAGCGATAAGTATAATCATCTTCCTTTACAGGTTTCCCGAGCCTGGGGGGGGCCTGTATACTGTTGGGGGGGCCTGTATACCTCTGGGGGGGGGGGCGCCGTATAGTGACTCGCGTATAAGCCGAGGGGGTAACTTTTCAGCCCAATTTGTGGGCTGAAAAACTCGGCTTATACGCGAGTATATACGGTAATTGGCACAGCACTTCTAAACTCTCAGACTTTGCTGGCTTCTGGATAGACATGCAGATTTTGATGCAGATAATCAAAATCTGCTTCAAAAGAAGCAAACAACGTATGGGCATGGGGCCTTATAGCTATATGTTGGGGTCATATTCACAGAAAGCAACCCCCATATGCTGTGAGAGCAGGCACGCAAGCACTGGTGATAGTGTGATAAGCGGTGCCATTGCAAACATTACCTCAGTTCAGACTCAAGGGATCACATAGGGGCAATCCCGCAAGTTTGAACTGTGCTGCTCTCCCTGATGTCACTGCTCCTCACACGTATTGTCTCACGATACTAGCAAGATATATCCGCTATATATCGCACGATATTGCGGGTCACATGAGACAGCTTGTGTTATGAGTGCTGATGCCAATGAGGTTACCTCAGGTCACACAGTGGGATTCCCTGCTATGTGATACCCACTATGTAAGCTGAGACAACCTCAAGGAAGTCATGAGAATGTCTGATCCGAAGGATGGTGCTTCTACGATCCGCACTACTATTAAAGAAAGTGGACCACACAGGCATCTGAGTGCAATGATGATTTATTCCGATGTGTTTCGATGCTGTCCCAGCTCCTTCATTAGGGATAGGTGGGACAGCACCGAAACGTGTCGGAATAAAACGTTATTGCACTCAGACTCTGTGTGGTCCACTTTCTTTAACAGCAGCGCGGATTATAGAAGCACCATCCTTCAGATCTCTGTATATACGCCTCTTTGTTCGTGGAAGTGCTGATCCAGCGGCAGCTGTACAGGCGCATATACTAGTTGTGGGTTATCACAACTAGCCCTGGTGAGCATATATAATCATAAGTACTTATTCATCTTTGAAGATAAGACCCATTGCGCTTTTTCAGTCTCTTAATCCTCCAAATATGAGGATGTCTGAGGTTTATGAGTGGGCACGGAAGCATAGTGACAGCGACGCTGAAGCTTGCTAAGTAATAGTGTAGGAAGCTAATGTCTGGGCCAAAACAGCGGGCTCCACTGTAAAAAGGTTTAAACTGTGTTTGGCAGCTTTTTGGCCCCTTTAATTGTGTTTTCTAGGCCCTTGATTTTGCATCCCATTGATTTGAATGGGGTTTGGCGAATATATGCCAATTAGGTGAACCAAACCAAACCCGAACTTCAAAATGTTTGCTCCATCTCTAATCGCCAGTAGTAACCATTAGTAAGTAAAATACTAAAATCAATATCAGTGTCAAGGCAATAGCTTTCCATTTAAACAGTGGTTCTTAACCTTGTTTGAGGTACCAAACACACCGGTTTCATATGCACATTCACCGAATCCTTCTTAAGTGATAAATCAAATATGATGTTTTTCCAAATTCAAGATATAGTATATGTTTTTTTACTGAGACACAAAATGAACCATGCATGACCCCTAAGGTTCGATCGAACCCCGGTTAAGAACCACTGCATTTAACCAATTCAAAGGCTAAGAGGGATGTCAATCAGCTGAGCACTGGATATGACAGGGGAATAGCTATAACTCCACACTTTTGTGACCCGCCCCAAAGGTTAAAAAGGTATGAAATGCAGTGCGATTATAATGTTTTTTTCCATCAGCGATGAATGCTACCTATTACATAGATATGTTATGAATGCTAATTATAAACCCTAGCCTGGAATTCTAACCTGAAAGGTTACCTTTAAAAGGGAGTCTCTCACATTGTAAATTCAATTCAAAATGTGAACACCGTGGTGTAGAGAAGGAGAACTGAAGATGAATGATGTATTGTTTTGTTGGAAAAAATTCAGCATAATATATATATATATATATATATATATTATATATATATATATATATATATTATTCTTTTAAAACATTTGTGCTTGTATGCATATGAGTTCAGTAGGTGGTCCTTACTCAGTGACAGGCAGCTTTCTCTACATACAGTCAGACGGAAGAATGTCAATCACTGAGTAGGACCACCTACTAGACTCATATGCATACAACCATCAGGGACTTCTATAAATAAAATGCATGTTTTACTGAAATCTTTCCAGCAAAAATGTACAGTTATGTTTGAAAGTTTGTAAACCCTCAAAATGTTTTATATTTCAGCATGAATCTAAAAGACGTCCTCAAAGAAGCCCTTAAAGTAGTAAAAGAAGTCGTTAAAGAAAATCAAATAAAAAAAGAGTCAAAAATATTAACCTTTGTAATTTTTTAAATGAGAAAAATGGCCCAATATCAAATCTTAAAGTGAAAAATGTATGTGAACCTATTAAGATCATTTGAAGAAAAAATTAGAGTTAGGTGTTTTCTATCAATGGGATGATAATCAAGTCTGAGTTGGTAACCTGTTGCATCTAAGGAATAGTGATGTATCAAAGTCTGATTCTCACAATGCGTTTGTGAAAGTGTATCATGGCGTGAAAAAAGTAGACTCCTGAGGACGACAGAAAAAGTGTCGCTGATGCTCATCGGGCTGGAAATGTTACAAAACTATCAATAATGAGCTTGGACTCCACCAACCTTGTCAGACAGATTATGTAGAAATGTAGGAAATGTAAAACTATTATTACTCTCCCATGATTGGTTAGCCATCAAATATGACTCCAAGAGCAAGGCGCATAACAGCTCATGAAGTCATACCTTATGTACCTTCTAAACAGCTAAAGGTCTCTCTGACATAAATTAACCCCTGGGCAATTTTCCATATTTTTAGATTTCATTTTTTCTTTCCATTCTTCCTAGAGCTATAATGTTTATATTATTCCTCAATATAGACATGTGAGGGCTTATTTTTTGTGGGATGAGTTGCATATTTGAATGACATAATTTATTTTACCAGATAATGTACTGGAAAACAGAAAAAAAATTCCAAGTGCGGTAAAATTGCAAAAAGCGTGCAATACCACAATTGTTTTGGTGTTTTTTATTTACCACGTTCAAGTGGTAAAACTAATCTAGCAATATGATTCTCCAAGTCAGTATAAGTATATAAATATCTAACATGTATGTTTTTTTTTTATTTAAGTGATGAAGAAAATTCTTAAGTCCCAAAAATATTTGATAAAAGTATTTTAGTAGTGATACCTTTATTGGCTAACCAGCCAATTGGCTAACTAATTGTGTCATTGCATAGGCACAATTAACACCTCCACAAGACGATCTTCTGATGTGTAAAAGACCACCCCACCTCATCTACATCAGTAACTATGACTTCCTTTCAATTTCTGATGTGTAAAAGACCACTACACACAGTAGCAAAGACTTCATTTCAACTTCCTTAGCCCACCTTGACTTAGCATCACCTCATGTCCTGCTGTATTTTGTATTTAAATGTCTCAGTAATTCATTTGTAGTACATCTGATGATGGAGCCTTGAGCTTTGAAAGCTTACATATATAATGTTTATGGTTAGCCAATCCTAGAAAACTTTTCTCAATTTTTTGGGGGGGGACTTAAGCATTTACATCGATTTCTCTAGCTAACACGGTACCACAATATTATTTTGCATTGTACTTTGAAAAAAATTCTGAAATTGTAAATGGAAAATTTAGCTTGTGTAGCCATTTACATTAACCCATAACATTTTTATTTTTCGGGGTTTGTGACTGTGTCATTTTTTGCGCTCTGAGTTGAGGTTTTTACTGATACCATTTTAGGGTAGAAAATATATTTTAATATTTAGAAAGAAAATGAGAGCACTCACCCCAAGAAGTTCTTCCAAGTGCGAATCTCTTTATTCCATATGAGGAACAAGGTTACAGGTGTCCAGGGAGGGAGGGGGTGTGGGGGAGGACAACGGGCGCACCGTTTCGCGTAGTTCACGCGTCAACGGATCCATCCTGTTGAAATGTGATCTATGCGAAACGGTGCGCCCGTTGTCCTCCCCTGCACCCCCTCCCTCCCTGGACACCTGTAACCTTGTTCCTCATATGGAATAAAGAGATTCGCACTTGGAAGAACTTCTTGGGGTGAGTGCCGTCATTCTTTCTAAATATTGATTACACAGCTGCCTCATGACTTGAGCAACACCCCGACGTTCATATGCTGGTTAGAGTCCCCTCAATAATAGCCACTAGTGCCCAGGATCTCTACATTTACAGAAATTATATTTTGATTGCCCATTATTCCATTTTATTGCAATGTTGCGATGACAAAAAACATTATAAGGCTACGTTCACATGCTGCATATTTCTTGTGTTACGCAGCGTTTTTTTTTTTAAGTCACGCAAATGCAGTGAAATGCAGTGCTGTCTTGCTTCCCAGCAAAGGCAATGCATTTCACGGTTTTGGGTTCACATGCTCCGTATTTTTGAGGACGCGCTTTCACTGCAAAGCACATGCTCAAAAAGAATGACCATGTCAATTCTTTTTGCGCTTTTGAGGTTGCACTTTTCCATTGCCCACATTGTAGAATAGGCACAAAAAAAGCACTTACTCAAAATGTGCAACGTGTGAACACGGATGCGTTTTTTGCACAAAGCGCATCTGTAACACACGTCCTCAAAATAGCGCTGCGCAAAAGCAAAACTACGCAGTGTTTTAACGTAGCCTAATACTATTGATTTGATGTGTTTTCTCATAAGGCTGCTTACCTAATCTGACTACTCCATTCATATTGGCTCTGCTCTGCGTTAGTAGCTGATTGCACAGAGCAGAGCGATGTGAATGATGAGTCAGATAAGATCTCACATGACCTGTGTGCTGACAGCCTGAGTTCAGCACTGTCCCTGCCTGAGGTAACCTGAGTCTCTGATCAGCTGTATTGTGAATGCTGTGTAGGCCCCACCCCCCTACCTTATATGGCCGTATTCATGTGTAGGGCTGAAGACGGACCTCCCTGACAACCAGCATATGTCGGGTTTAGAAGCAACCTAGTGGGGACATCTTCTGGAAGGTTTTTGAAAGGTTTTCTTACAGATTTCACTTATGAAGTATATTTAAAAGTTTATTATAATCACTTACTCTACATTATTATTAAATAAAAATTTAAACAGCTGTTACATTTTAAGGTTAGTATCTCACAGATTGCATTTTAACATAAATGTTTCAAAGCCATTCACTAATAAATGAAAAAAGATACAATTATATAAAACCCACAGGTATGGTCATTTGTTTGACTGCATATATTGTTCCTTGGTTAGTATCGTATAACATGAAGATTCAATAGATGATACCTCGGTTGTGCCCCACATTTGATGAATATGTAATCCAATATGGTATGTTCATGACCTAAAGGTCAAAAACAGAAAAGTCAGGTAAGGTGAATCATTCTCAGTTTTCAGTACTCATTGGCCAAATTCTTGACAGTATGCCCATAATTTTTATATTTAGATAATTTTGTAGATGTGATATCACTTAAAATAAGATCAATTCATAAGGACATAAAAAGGAAATTCTATATTAGCAGAAACTTGGCACTCACAAAAAGTCATGCAATGAATATTTCTTTATCAGACCAAATTGCTAACCCTGCAGGAAACATAATGCCTAACAGAAAATGAAATAATCAGTGTGTGCTGTGTCTAATTTCAGTTTTTAAATATGAACTCCCCCTTTCCCTCCCTTACCCATTGTTATGGATTTTTTTTTGCAACAGTTTTTTTTTTTTATAATAACAGTTTTCCTGTTTTAGAACATTAGTTAAAAGCATCAATGGCACACTTTGCCCATTTGTTAGCTACAAAAAAATAGAGTAGCGTGCAAGGTTACAGAGACACTAAATCAGCACATTGTTATGAAACCTAATGCAGATCAAGGTGAAAATGGATAGAAGATCTGAAAGGTGAACCCCTATTCACAGGAAATACCTGATAAAATGTGTAGAATCTCCATTCTACATTAATAGTATAAACATAAACCTAAACTTGCTTGCATATTGCCTTTTGTCATTTTACCATTACAGCTATTCATGATACTTTACATTCAGTTGTTATATCAATATAGCATTACATCATTAAAGCATGCAAATTTACTGTTATTAAAAAATGAAAAACATTGAAGATTTATTTTCTATTCCTTGGGAATTACTTTGTTTTATAAAAGAAAAATATTAATATGTAGAAAACCAGACAAACCAATACTGATTTTAGGGTTTTAATGAAGGAGATTTTGTTTTAATTCCACATCAGTAAATTCTTTAAATACTCAATGAATAAGCAAATGGTGTCAATGAGAATATTTATTGATAGCACAAATGGTGCTAATTTTTAAAAGTGTTTTTTTTTAGTTTGAATAAGCAGCATATTGATTCTTTGGGGGCATGTTCACACAAAGATTGTAAAGTGGTGTTTTAGAGTGGAATGTGCTATAAAATTCTCAACTAAAACCTATTGCAAACTGATTTAATTTGGAGATCCTATTTCAATTCTTAAAGCGTAACCACCGTTTTTTTTTTTAATAATGTAGAGCAAGTGGTTATAATAATCTTTCAAATATACTTTATTAATGAAATTTGGAAGGAAATCATTCATAAACCCTCCACAAAATGTCCCCACTAGACTGTGTCTGAAGGTCATTGTCTGTGAGATCCATCTTCACTTCTCCACTCAGACTGAATATGTCCAGATAACCATATAAGGGAAGGGGCATGGCCTACAGTGTTCCTGTCTAACATGGCTACAGCTGATCTGTATTGTCAGTTTACTTCATGCAAGCACAGTGTGAGCTTATCATGCTTTCTTATCTGACTCCTCTCATTCACATCGGGTCTCCTCTTTAGTGCAATTAGCTGATAATACCAGGCAGATATGTGAATAGATGAGCCAGATAAGATCTCAGAGGACCTGTGTTCACTGCTGACAACTTGACCTCACTCTATCGCTGCATGAAACCTGGGACATGGATAAGCTGTGAACTCTGTTTAGGCCCAGCATATGTCAGATTTAGAATCAGCTTAAGGGGACATCTTCTGGAAGGATTTTAAATTGTTTTCTATCAGAATTCTCTTATAAAGTTTATTTGAAAGTTTATTATAATCACTTGCTCTGCATTTATGGGCGAACCCAGACTGTAAAGTTCCGGGTCCGTACCGAACACCTTGTGTTGGGCACAGATCCCGAACACGACTTCCCTGTGAACTCCGTGTTACAGTTTGGGTTCGGGGGTGAGGCTGTAAAACAAAACACATAATTAATACACATCATCATACTTATTGGGTCCCGCCATTCCTCTTCCTACTGTTCACAGACGCTGTCACACAGAATGGGCATCTGTCATTGGCTGTTTGATTAATCTGCAATCAGCCCATACTTGTTGGTATGGTAGAATGTATGAGCTGGTTTCAGCTTACTCCAGCAGCCAATCTCAGATGCCCATTCTCTGTGACAGCACCTGCGATTGACTGTTGGATCCAGCACACATATATTAGTGTAAAAATAGATAAATAATTTTAAAAAATTGCATCGCGCTTCACGTTATTTTTGATTGCATAAAGCGGATGGCTACAGCCTGTCCCACAGCTGCCTGGCTTTACCTTGGCTGACAATCAAAATACAGGAAAAGACCATTATTTTTAAAAACAATTTTAAATTCAAATTTTTTTAAAAAGACATGGACTCCCACCATATTTTGATCGCCAGCCAAGGTAAAACCAGGCAGCTGGGGGCTGGGACTCTCAGTGTGGTAAGGCCCAAGTGTTCTGGGTTTCCCAGGCTGAAAACAGTAGCCCGAAGCTGCCCCTGGAAATTGCGCATTCATTGTAGTGCCACTTCCAGGTGCTTTACCTGGCTCTTCCATTGGCCCTGGTGGTGGGTGTCATGCTGGGTAATAATTGGGTTAATACCAGCTTTGTATTGTTAGCTGGTACTAAGCCCAAAATTCATGATGTATGGTCAAATTAGACACAGCTGCCATGAATTTCTAGTACACATTAAAAAAGAAACAACATGCTGAATTTTTATATTAGAAATAAAACACATTTAGGGACTCAATCTGTATTAGAAAAAAGCCTCCCCCAGGTCTTCTTAGCTTCAGCTCTGCTATATCCTTGCAAGCAGTCAAACAGGTCTGCTGGCAGAGAGAGCAGGCACAGAATGACAGCCGAGTGCTGCCTGAAAGGTTATCTGAGTTCACGGATGAATAGTGAGCTGACATTTTTATTGATACAGTCATATGAAAAAGTTTGGGCACCCCTCTTAATCTTACTAATTTTTTTTGGGTTTAAAATTGGCTTTTTGCAACAGCTATTTCAGTGTGATATATGTAATAACTGGTGGACACAGTAATATTTCAGGTTTGAAATGAGGTTTATTGTACTAACCAAAAATGTGAAATATGCATTATTTCAAAATTTGACAGGTGCCAAAGTATGGGCACCCTTCTGATTTTCATGATTTGAAAACTCCTAACTACATTTTACTGACTTACTGAAGCACTAAATTGGTTTGGTAACCTCATTGAGCTTTTTACTTCATAGCCCGGTGTATCCAATCATGAGAAAAGCTATTTCAGGTGTCCACTTGCAAGTTGTTCTCCTAGTTGCATCTTCTCTGAGGAGTGGCATCAAGGGCTCCTCAAAACAGCTCTCAAATGATCTAAAAAAAAAGATTGTTCAACATAGATGTTCAGGGGAAGGATACAAAAAGTTATCTCAGAGATTTAACCTGTCAGTTTCCACTGTGAGGAACATAGTAAGGAAATGGAAGACCACAGGGACAGTTCTTGTAAAGGCCAGAAGTGGCAGGCCAACAAAAATATCAGAAAGGCAGAGAAGAAGAATGGTAAGAACAGTCAAGAACAATCCACAGACCACCTCCAAAGACCTGCAGCATCATCTTGCTGCAGATGGTGTCACAGTGCATCGGTCAACAATACAGCGCACACTGCACAAGGAGAAGCTGTATGGGAGAGTGATGCGAAAGAAGCCGTTTCTGCATGCACGCCACAAACAGAGTCGCCTGAGGTATGAAAAAGCACATTTGGACAAGCCAGTTTCATTTTGGAAGAAGGTCCTGTGGACTGATGAAACAAAGATTGAGTTGTTTGGTCATACAACAAGGCGTTATGCATGGCGCCACAAAAACACAGCATTCCAAGAAAAACATTCGCTACCCACTGTCAAATTTGGGGGAGGGTCCATCATGCTTTGGGGCTGTGTGGCCAATGACGGCACCAGGGAATCTTGTTAAAGTTGAGGGTCGCATGGATTCCACTCAGTATCAGCAGATTCTTGAGAATAATGTTAAAGAATCACGCCGGGGATGGATCTTTCAGCAAACAATGATCCAAAACACCGCTCCAAATCTACTCAGGCATTCATGCAGAGGAACAATTACAATGTTCTGGAATGGCCATCCCAGTCCCCAGACCTGAATATCATTGAACATCTGTGGGATGTTTGAAGCGGGCTGTCCATGCTCGGCGACCATCAAACTTAACTGAACTGGAATTGTTTTGTAAAGAGGAATGGTCAAAAATACCTTCACCAGGATCCAGGAACTTATTAACAGCTACAGGAAGCGACTAGAGGCTGTTATTTTTGCAAAAAGTGGATCTACTAAATATTAATGTCACTTTTCTGTTGAGGTGCCCATACTTTTGCACTGGCAAATTTTGAAATAATGCATATTTCACATTTTCGGTTAGTACAATAATCCTCATTTCAATCCTGAAATATTACTGTGTCCATCAGTTATTACATATATCACACTGAAATAGCTGTTGCAAACATCCAATTTTAAACACAAAAAATGAGTAAGATTAAGAGGGGTGCCCAAACTATTTCATATGACTGTATATTAGGGTACATAACAATATTTTAAGCATTTTTTATTGTATATTTATATACACCCTGCCTATTACTTTTCCTCCTGACCCTTACCTGACAGTGGAGGTCGGCACCCTAAATAGACATTATGGCACCCCCAATCACCATTGACTATCCCTAAAGCTGTCCCAACTGTCACTGCAAGACAAATGCAGAAACAGTACTCACTATAACAGGTACAAATATTAAGGCAACCTAAAGATAAATGTTATCAGTATAGTCAAGAAAAGATTCCACACACCAAAGTAACTAAACACAGAGGGATAACAGTCTCTGGGAAGTCAAACCTCACCATCAGTGGCACTGATAAATACCTGGTAGTCACTTAGTCACACACCTTCAGGGTAAGCCCCGCATATGACACAGTGGGTCCATACTCATGTTCATTAAAGATATGGTGTAGGTGGGAAAAGAAACCCTGATGGAACTAGGGCTTGCAATCCTCAGCATCAGTAGCCTATGTGTTGACCCAGGGTCTTACTCTGTCCCAGCCTCAACGAGGTTCACCCAGTGTACCATCAGGGAAACATAGTGTCACTGGCCACAAACACATGTCCACATGTTGGTTATTATGTGGACCTTCCCTGTAACTTTGTTGGTTAGGGCATGAATGATGTTATCAGACATATGCTGCTTTAAGTCGGGGATGGCACACTGGGTAAAATATTGGTTGCTGGGAACTGAGTACTGAGGGACAGCCGCTGCCATGTGGTTCCCAAAGCCTAAGCGTTTACAAATCTAGACTAAAATTTCCAGAGAAAGTAGTATGGAAATGAGCCCATTTAGTGTTTTAGCCTGTGGGAGGCTGGGTATTTATGTCTGCATTTCAAGGCCTGGGATAGGGACAGTTGAACTCTGTCCGGGACAAAGAACACAGTTGCTGATGGTGTTTCAAATGTGCAACGTCAAATGCAGGGCAGTAGGCATCTGCACCTGTGTCGTGGACAGGGGATTGACAAACACGCAGCAAAGGTGAAGAGGTAGTGGTGTCACCCATAGACACTGATTGTGAGCACAGGTGCTTGGCCCACCTTTGATGATATGTGCCTGAGCTGCTGGTGGTGGTCAAGCTGGTAGTGGTCAGGCTGAGCTTGGAATGGCACAGATTGCAAATTACTGTTCTTTTATCTGCAATTTCTATAAAAAAAGCGTCAGACTGGGGAACATCTAGTCATGGAACTGTGTGCTATAGGAACAGTTACCCATCTTTTCACTCTGGCTACCCCACTGACTCTTCTTTCCTGTTGCTGTGCACAGGATTCCTGAATGCTTGCAAAAGCACAAACTTTCAAACGCGGTCACATTTAGCATCACTTTCGCATTGCATTCGCCAATAGAATTCTATGGCTGCGTTCAGCTGTGTTAACGCTAGTGTTTCATGGCGTTAATGCAGCTGTCAAACGCATGTGTCCAGACACAATGCTGATGGCGATGTGAAACCTAGCCTTGTGTTTTTTCTTAGCATTTCTGGAAACCAGTGAATGCTATTATTATTATTATTATTATTATTATTATTATTGCTGTTAGTCATTGGTATCCAAACATGCTAGAAAAAAGCAGAAGTACAATGCATCAAAAATGTGGTAAAACATGTTTTCAAGATTTCCTTAGCATTGCACACGGTTCTAGAATCATCACCTCTACAGGTGATAAACTAGCACCAGTGCAATGCCAAGGAAATCCTGAAAACTTCTACTTTTTTTCAGACCTTGAGAACTGCAATGGGTCACCCCTGCCTTTGAAGTCTCTGTGAAAGTAGCCAGGGGGCAAAAGGAATCCTGGAGCCCTGTCACCACAACTGCGGTTTTCTCTGGACGTTCTTAAGCCCTGTGACCACGGTGCATTGTTTGATGCTTTTTTATGCAGATTTTGAGAATCTGCATCAAAATCTGTATATCTATCCTGAGGCCAGTAAAGTTTATGATAGGTCAGAAGTGCTGTGCCCACATGTGGTTCAGATTTCTTTTTTCTGCCCCAAAATCTGCACCAAATCTGCAAGGAAAAACACATTGGCACAGCACTTCTGAACTCTCATACTTTGGCTAGAGTTATATTTTCGGTTTGGATTGCAGATCTTGATCCGGTTTTCAGCATGAAAAATACTCAAAACCGGATCGGGATCCGCACCCATAGGAAGCAATACAAAAACCGGATCGCCTCAACATAGTTGCGTTTCCCAATCCAGTTTTCCGATGTGCGGAAAAAATAATGCAAGCAACGTTTATCCGGATTTCAATTGGAAACCGCAAATGTGAGTGGAGTCGGGTACGGTAACTGGATCGGGTACCGCAACACACATAAATGGCAGTATTGCTGCAATCTTTTCCTATGGCTCCGGATTCACCCGTATGGAAGTGTATTGGCGTCCGGTTTTGTGCTTCCGGGTGGATCCGGTTGAATCCGATTTCAGTTTGCGGAACCAAAAGGATCATGGGATGATTCCTGCAGTCCCTTGCAAAAATCAGATTGTTTCGGATTTTCCCGGATTCGGCCAGATCCGGGACAATCCAGGAAAATCCGGGACATCTGATTTCAACTGATTTAATTCCCGGACAACAATAACCATGCAGGGAAGCCATTGTATTAGCACAACATCTACTGCATCCGGCAACCGGATGCCACATTAAGTAGCAATCCAGTTTCCGCATGCGGATTTAGGGACACACTTGGAGGTCAAAATTAGTCTGAAGAGCCATGAGATTACTGCATCTGGATCTGGATGCGGTAACTATATTTTGCCTTCTAGGCATGCAGGGACTGGTGAGTGTGACAAGCGTTGCCATCAAAAACATTACTGGAGTTTAGACCCGAGGGGTCACACAAGGTCTATCTCGCAAGTTTAAACTGCTCACTAATATCACCGCTCCTCACACATATTGTCTCATGACACCGGCGAGATATATCAGCTACGTCTCGCGCAATATTGCAGCTCTTACGAGACACCTACCGTTACAAACACTGATGCCACTGAACTTATTTTAGGCCACACAGTGGGATTCCTTGATGAGTGATGCCCGCTTTGTAACCTGAGTCAACCTCCGGGAAGTCATGAGAATGTCTGAGGTTCATGAGCGGGCCTATAAGCATGGTGAGTGGCGACAGTGGCGCTGAAGCTTGCTAAGAAATAGTGTAGGAAGATAATATCTGCGCCAAAATAGTGGGGCTCCACTGAAAAATGGTTTGAGCTGTGTTTGGCAGCTTTTGGTCTTTAATGTGTATTCTAGACCCATAATTTTTCCTCCCATTGATTTGAATTGGGTTTGAAAGGTCTGCAAACTGTTCGCCAAACTATTCAGCAAACATATGCCCGTTCAGTGAACCAAACCGAATCTGAACTTCAAAGGGTTCATTCATCTCCATTCAGGATTCTCATTGACCTTTCTGACATTAGGACATTAGGATTCCCTTCAGCTTTTGTGACAAATCTGAATTCATAAATGTATAAAAAATGTGATGAAAACATATGTGCATACAGACTAATATGTGGCATCTTCATGCAAGACACTCGGCTGAGGCTTTGCTGCGAGCCTGAGTGTTTTATACTGTGATCCGATCCTGTGATCAGATCACAGCTGGTGAGGAGAGCTAGAGATTAATCTCTCCATCTCCTCCATTGCTGGCCTCAGTGTATATTGTGCTGCACTAAGATGGGTGCCTAGTGCAGTGTGATGTTTCACTCGCACCTAGAGATCTGTATGGCTAGGGTCACACATGCCAATCAGTTTTTTCCACTGGTTTCAATAACAAATCCGTTATTTTAAGGCTGGTTTTGAGCCTACTGTGCAGCTATGCGTTTTTTTGACTTAGCCATTTTTTTGCCAAAAAATGCTAGCAAAAATGGATCCGTTAACAAATGGTGCCAATTGTTAACAGATCCGTTTCCCATAGGGCACCATTTTAAAAAAACAGATTTTTTTTACTGCACCCAAAAAAACGGATCCGTTTTCCCACAGGGCCCCATGTTATAAAAAGGATCCATTTTTTTACTGCACCCAAAAACGTTGCTTGCAGGGTTTTTTGGGTCCAGTAAAAAAACAAATAGTTTTTGTTAACAATGCAGTCACACTGGATCCCAGGATCCGATTTTAGCTTCAGTTTTTGAAATTAGAAAAATAAATTGAAAAAACTGATGCCAATAACGGATCCAGGGCTTATGTGTGACCCTAGGCAATTACAGAATGCTGTGATCTCTTCCTGAGCTCACATAGGGCCATGGAAAACTCACAGGTCTCAGCTACCTGATTGCCTAATATGCCCTAGTACTCTGACAACATGGCCTAATGCATCATGCCAACAGCATCCTGGGAGTCAGATATACGGCAAGGTGTATTTACTTTGGGTAGGGTCACATTGCAAACATGAATTGCATTCACCGCATCCGGATCCGGATGCGGTGAACGCAATGCCGGGCACACACATTTTTTTACAAAAATGTGTGGTGAATACCGCACTGCGGTAACCGGATGGCTCAGGATGTGTAATCCTGAGCCATCCGGTAACTGCAGAGTTTGCGGATCCCGGCTATTGCCGGGATCAGCAAACCTAGTAAAGAGTTAAATTGATTACTAAAGTACTGTTTGAGGTCTGTAGGGGGGCTTAGACCCCCCTACAGACCGGCCGCCCACTTCGGTGGCCTTCTAGTACAATATCCCCGCTGGCACGGGCTCCTCCGAGCCCGTGCAAGTCCCCACACCCCCAGCCCCCGAATTACTATACAGGGGTGCCTGCACCCCTCTGGTATACTTATTCCTGTATGGGGGGAAAATGATATATTAAAGTCATGGTTAAAGTACATATTTACGTGTATCCTGCTCCAATGTTGTGAATAATCCATGGGCGGGGCTGTTTGCGGCAGCCTCCGCCCCCTCATTTCTCATGGCCGCCCCCTCTGTGCCTCAGCCATTGATGTGACGCCGGACGCGTCATGAAAGGGGCGGGGCGCACGGTGTGATGGGTTCGCCCCGCCCCTTTCATGACGCGTCCGGCGTCACATCAATGGCTGAGGCACAGAGGGGGCGGCCATGAGAAATGAGGGGGCGGAGGCTGCCGCAAACAGCCCCGCCCATGGATTATTCACAACATTGGAGCAGGATACACGTAAATATGTACTTTAACTATGACTTTAATATATCATTTTCCCCCCATACAGGAATAAGTATACCAGAGGGGTGCAGGCACCCCTGTATAGTAATTCGGGGGGCTGGGGGTGTGGGGACTTGGACGGGCTCGGAGGAGCCCGTGCCAGCGGGGATATTGTACTAGAAGGCCACCGAAGTGGGCGGCCGGTCTGTAGGGGGTCTAAGCCCCCTACAGACCTCAAACAGTACTTTAGTAATCAATTTAACTCTTTACTAGGTTTGCTGATCCCGGCAATAGCCGGGATCCGCAAACTCTGCAGTTACCGGATGGCTCAGGATTACACATCCTGAGCCATCCGGTTACCGCAGTGCGGTCCCAGAAACGCTGCGAAAACTGCTGCCTGCATGATTTAAAACGCAGGCAGCAGTGCCGGATACGGCCACCGGATGGCTTGTGAAGCCATCCGGTGTTTTGCATAGGCTTCTATCAGGAGCGTTTCCTGGTCCGGTTTGGAGCTTTTTGAAAGCTCCAAACCGGATCAGGATTTAAAAAAAAAAACGCGGATGTGACCCTGGCCTTTGTTTTTCCCATTCAACTTGAGTGCTCTTTCCATTTATTTCAGTGATTTTCCTCCCCTCAGCCCTTAAGGTGGAGTCTTCCAGAAAAATGCTTGAGTTTCCAATAGATTTCTATTATACTTGTTACTCAAATTGAGAGTCTGACCTGCTCGATTCAAGTGCCGAGCACTCAAGCATTTTAGTGCTGTCTCATCACTGGTGGTCGGCCAACAACTGCAGTCTCCTATGGCCTGGAGATGCTTTTTTTAAATCTGGGAAAGGCTAGGGTCACACATAGATGTTTTTTCAGTCTCACCACTAAAATCTTAGTGATTTTCTGCAGAAGCGGACATGTCCGCTTCAGCAGAATGGAGAGCCATAGGCAGCCATTCATTATCTGTACCACGGCTGCACACACTCTGCTACAAGGGCCACTTTTCAGTGTTGCACAGGAAACGTTCCAGCCAACGTTTCCTGTGCACCCCTGAAAAGCGGCCCCTGAAGTGGAGTGTGTGCAGCTGCGGTACAGGTAATGAATGGCTGCCTATGGCTCTCCGTTCTGCTGTGTCCGCTTCTGTCCGCTTCGGCAGAAAATCACTAAGATTTTAGTGGTGAGACTGAAAACGTCTATGTGTGACCCTAGCCTGAGGCTGTTTTCACATCAGCAGTTTCTGGTGAATTGCAGCAGATCCAGCAGATTTACCGCATCTGCCATGTAATAGCTGACTTGCAGCAAGCCCCCATTCATTCTCTATGGGACTTGCGGCAGGTGCGGCAAGTGTGTTTTTTGCACTTGCGGTAAGTAAAAAAATGCAGCTAACCGCGTTTTGTTGACTTGCCACAAGTGCCGTATTTGCCGGATCGTGGCAAAAACTGCACCTGCCGCAATTCCCATAAAGAATGAATGGGGGCTTGCTACAGGCTTACTGCAAGTCGGCCATTACGCGGCAGATGTGGTAAATCTACCGGATCTGCTGTGATTCAGCAAAAACTCTGATGTTAAAGGTCCCTTAGTGTCATCTGAAGGTTACTCAACAGCAATAAAAATGAAAGCAACCATGATAACAGAAATAATTAATATACATATTACTATAGTAAATTTTGCTTTGTTTTAAAAATAAAAGGTTTATATATTAATAATTATTAATTAAAAAATATTTAGTGAACATTAAGCAAGCAACACACTACAAAGATGAATATAATCTAGGTCTAATCTTCAGTATGAAGTTGTTTTGAACAAATAACTTTACACCTTTTTGTGGTTACATAGAAAACTTCATGTTTTCACTTCTGTTTCACTTCTGTCACCTTCGTGAGACCAAGGAATTGAAAGCAGGACAAGAAAGTGGTTCTGATATCTTCCTCTTTCGAGGATTAATTGCTGCAGAACAAAATTCAGAGTGAAACTAGTAAAGCAGCCACCTGATATCACGAGGTGCAGATTGATAATAAACTTGGCATCTTCAATGAGTGTCTTTGAAGACTGAGAAGACTGAGGGTAGAAGAGAATAGTTAGAAATATATGGAATGTGTTTTACTATGTTCAGCATACAAGCAATGACTAATATGATTGAAGCACCACCACCGTGTTTTTTTATTGCACTACTATAGTGGTGCTTTATGTTTAAGGCTAGGGTCACACATCCAGATTTTTTTTAAAACTGATCGGTTTGAGCTTTAAAAAGCTCAAAACCGATCAGAAACGCTCCTCATGGAGCCTATGCAAAACCGGATTGCTTCACAAGCATCGGTTTCGTCTTCGACTCTGCAGCTGCGTGAAAATCATGCAGGCTGCAGTTTCTGAGCGTTCTGTTATCTGAAATGCGGAACCGGATTCTCGGATGTGTAATCCTGAGCAATCCGGTTACCGCATATACTTTGCTTATCCCGACTGCCGCCTGGATAAGCAAAGTGTTCTGAGTTTTGGTAAACTTTTAATTTGATTAATAAATGTTTGTATAATGTCTCTAGGGGGTGCCTACTCCCCCTAGAGACCTTCCACCCACTCAGGTGGGCATATAATGCTGGAATCAGTTATGTACTGCAGCTGACTCCTGTCAGCTGCTGTACAGTTTTATGAATAAAAGCGCCGGGCTCCTCAGAGCAGCGCACATACTATAGCTATTGCTATAGTATGTGCGCTGTCCAAGGTTCTGAAGCCATTTATAGTAAGATCTATGGGCGCTTTCATTCATAAAACTATACAGCAGCTGACAGGAGTCGGCTGCTGTACATAAGTGAATAAATCATTATATGCCCACCTGAGTGGGTGGAAGGTCTCTAGGGGGAGTGGGCACCCCCTAGAGACATTATACAAACATTTATTAATAAAATAAATAGTTTCCACACACACAGAACAGTTTGCTCATCCCTGTGGCAGCAGGGATGAGCAAACTATCCGGTAACTGGATTGCTCAGGATTACACATCCTGAGCAATCCGATTACCGGATTGCGGCTTCAGCAATCCGTTTCCCGGATTGATGGATGTCAGAAGCCAATTGCATTCACCACATCCGGATCTGTGTGACCCTAGCCTAAGTCCCCTGAGCCCTGTCTGATACTCACCTTCCACCACCTTCACCTTCTGGTCAGTCTATGGTGAAAGTGAACTTCCAACATACATCTATATGGGAGCATCATTCTGGGCCATTATTCTGGGCTCATTTTGCCCCTCATAGAGATGCACTGAGCACCTATGAAGTAGTGGTGCTTTTATAGCTACATACACATTAAACTTCTGATTTAAACAGTTTACTATTGCATAATGAGAAAATAATTAAATATACATAGGTGCAAGTTCAAATCCCTCCAGAGAAAACATCTGCCCTGCAAGGAGATTGTTTGTTCACCCCATGTTTGCGTGGGTTTCCTCTTGATTCTCGGTTTTCTCCCACATTCTAAGGACATACTGATAGGGAATTAAGACTGTGAGCCCCAATGGGGACAGTGATGATGTTGTCTGGATAATGCTGTATAATTAATGATACTATATATTTGAGCAAAATAATTAAAGTACAAGATACAATATTGTGTAGAAATAGTCAATGTTCAACTTTCACCTGCAATAAAGTATGCCTATGAAAAACATGATAGGTGATAAATGATTGGTCACTAGATATGCCCATACACAGACTAGGGTCCCTAGTTACTCGCTGTGTACCTTGGATACCAGCCGGTGAGCGGAGTAGGATGGTAACCAAGGTATACATCAGGTATCTAGGCAGCGCGCTCTGCCTAGTTACCCGCAGTTTACCATGGATACCAGCGCTTGCTGAGAGGCACTGGGAGCTGGCTGATCGCGTGTCCCGGTGTCACACCCAGCGATGCTGCATGTACACCAGGTGACCATCGCTAGGTCTTCGGTCCAGTCCAAAAACCTGGCGACCATCAAGCAGCGATTTATCGCTGGTTGATGCGCCCTGTCACACACGTCAATATCACTGCAACGTCACGTGCAGCAGCGATATTGCACGCGATTTTGACGCGTGTGATGGCCCCTTTAGTTCCGGTCACCCTCCATGCAGGCATCTGTGAATGGCTGCTTATATGGCAACCAAATTGACGCCAGATTACTATAAAACTAAATAAATAATAGAAAAAATGTGCATGAGTTTCCCCGTAACATGGAGAGGCGAAGTATTCTGTGCCCCCAAGCTGAAAATTGCAGTCCGCAGCTGCCCCAGAATTGATGCCTTCCTGAGAGATGCCAAAACTGGTGGTTATCTCACTCTTCCAGTTGCCCTGGTGCTGGTTGCAGACTGTGTAATAAGGGGAAAATGTCATCTGAGGATTAGCCAGCTGACACCAAGTCATAGAGTGATAATGTCTGGCCTATGCTAGATAAGTAAGTAGTAAAAACACATAACAGAGAAAAATCATTTATTTGGAATAGAACACAAAGACATCCCTGTTTACACTCTTTATTACCACCAAAATGACCCTATGACGGTAATCAACAGCCAGCATGAGTTGTCTTGTGATGAACCATCTTAACTCTGCTATGTCTTGGTGAGCGGAGGGGTGTCCGCCCACCGGGAGTAGTGCTCAGACACTGCCAGCTGGCTTTCTGAGCTGAGTGGTGACATCAGACAGTTCGTTTGAGGACAAAGTCTGTGCTGCAGAATCTGAGAATCACTGCAATCACAGGCACAGCCGTGTGTCAGTGTGAGCCTGCTGCACCAGGTGAACGAACATGTGTCTCCTCACATTGATGTAGCAGCGCTGCAGTACATTGAGGGACCTCGCTGTCGATTATCATCAAAGGGTATTTTTGGGCTTAATAAATGGGTGACAGCTGGTTGTCAGTGAATTTTATTTACAATAAAGTAATTTTCTCTTGTATTTTATTTCTAATAAAGAATGTTTCACAGCATCTTTGTTTTTTAACTATTTAGTCACTGGATTCATAATGTGGAGGTATCATGGACACCTCAGCATTACCAATTCAGTGGTTGTTGACAGCTGACAATACTCATCTGTGATTACCCCTTCTATTACCCTGACTGTCACTGCACCAGGGCAGTGGGGAGAGCTAGGTAAAGCATCAGGATTTGCGCTTCTTATTGAGGTACCAGTTCTAGGACAGCTGTGGCCTGTTTTTTTAGGGTGGTGAGGTCCCATTAAAGATGGCCCTTCCCATCCTGAAAATACCAGACTACACCTGTCGGCTTTACATAGGCTGGTAATTAGAGATGAGCAAGCATGCTCGCCACTACTCGGTACTCGCACGAGTATCACTGTACTCGGGCTTCTCGCCGAGCACCGAGTAATCTCGCGATACTCGTGCTGTGCTCGTGGTCGTCATCTCTGCATGTTGGCGCTCTTTTGAGAGCCAGCCCAGTGCAGGGATTGGCTGGCAGACCACTGCAATGCCACAGCCCTGTTAGTTGTGGCATAGCAGTGATTGGCCGGCCTGCACAGCGTCACCGAGCCTTTATAACTCCCGACGCGCTGTGCTCGGCACACAGCCATCCAGACAGTGAGTGTAGGGAGAGTGTCTGCTGCTGCTTAGGGACAGATTTGCGGCCCTTAGAGGTAGATCCGGAGCAGGGCTGCAAACTGCTGCTGACCACAACAGTCCTTCTCAGGACTAATCGAGGAGGATATAGGCAGGGTGATCCAGATCGGAGTCCAAGCTTTCCAGTGACCATTAAAGTCACCACACTCTTGAACTTACTACCTTAATACAGGTTAGGGACTAAAATCCTCTCCTGAAACCATTAAAGTCACCAGACAGGTGTACGTACTACCTTAATACAAGTTAGGGACTAAAATCCTCTCCTGAAACCATTAAAGTCACCAGACAGGTGTACGTACTACCTTAATACAGGTTAGGGACTAAAATCCTCTCCTGAAACCATTAAAGTCACCAGACAGGTGTACGTACTACCTTAATACAGGTTAGGGACTAAAATCCTCTCCTGAAACCATTAAAGTCACCAGACAGGTGTACGTACTACTTTAATACAGGTTAGGGACTAAAATCCTCTCCTGAAACCGTTAAAGTCACCAGACAGGTGTACGTACTACCTTAATACAGGTTAGGGACTAAAATCCTCTCCTGAAACCATTACAGTCACCAGACTGGTGTACGTCATACCTTGATACAGGTTAGGGAACTAAAATCCTAATCTCTTGTGATCTCAACAGTCACCAGACTGGTGTACGTCATACCTTGATACAGGTTAGCGAACTAAAATCCTAATCTCTTGTGATCTGAACAGTCACCAGACTGGTGTACGTCATACCTTGATACAGGTTTGGGACTAAAATCCTCTCCTGAAACCATTACAGTCACCAGACAGGTGTACGTACTACCTTAATACAGGTTAGGGACTAAAATCCTCTCCTGAAACCATTAAAGTCACCAGACAGGTGTACGTACTACCTTAGTACAGGTTAGGGACTAAAATCCTCTCCTGAAACCATTAAAGTCACCAGACAGGTGTACGTACTACCTTGATACAGGTTAGGGACTAAAATCCTCTCCTGAAACCATTACAGTCACCAGACAGGTGTAAGTACTACCTTAATACAGGTTAGGGACTAAAATCCTCTCCTGAAACCATTACAGTCACCAGACTGGTGTACGTCATACCTTGATACAGGTTAGGGAACTAAAATCATAATCTCTTGTGATCTCAACAGTCACCAGACTGGTGTACGTCATACCTTGATACAGGTTAGGGAAATAAAATCCTAATCTCTTGTGATCTCAACAGTCACCAGACTGGTGTACGTCATACCTTGATTCAGGTTAGCGAACTAAAATCCTAATCTCTTGTGATCTGAACAGTCACCAGACTGGTGTACATCATACCTTGATACAGGTTAGGGACAAAAATCCTCTCCTGAAACCATTACAGTCACCAGACAGGTGTACATCCTACCTTAATACAGGTTAGGGACTAAAATCCTCTCCTGAAACCATTACAATCACCAGACTGGTGTACGTCATACCTTGATACAGGTTAGGGAACTAAAATCATAATCTCTTGTGATCTCAACAGTCACCAGACTGGTGTACGTCATACCTTGATACAGGTTAGGGAACTAAAATCCTAATCTCTTGTGATCTCAAAAGTCACCAGACTGGTGTACGTCATACTTTGATGCAGGTTAGCGAACTAAAATCCTAATCTCTTGTGATCTGAACAGTCACCAAACTGGTGTACGTCATACCTTGATACAGGTTAGGGACTAAAATCCTCTCCTGAAACCATTACAGTCACCAGCCTGGTGTACGTCATATCTTGATACAGGTTAGGGAACTAAAATCATAATCTCTTGTGATCTCAACAGTCACCAGACTGGTGTACGTCATATCTTGATACAGGTTAGGGAACTAAAATCCTAATCTCTTGTGATCTCAACAGTCACCACACTGGTGTACGTCATACCTTGATACAGGTTAGCGAACTAAAATCCTAATCTCTTGTGATCTGAACAGTCACCAGACTGGTGTACGTCATACCTTGATAAAGGTTTGGGACTAAAATCCTCTCCTGAAACCATTACAGTCACCAGACAGGTGTACGTACTACCTTAATACAGGTTAGGGACTAAAATCCTCTCCTGAAACCATTAAAGTCACCAGACAGGTGTACGTACTACCTTAATACAGGTTAGGGACTAAAATCCTCTCCTGAAACCATTAAAGTCACCAGACAGGTGTACGTACTACCTTAATACAGGTTAGGGACTAAAATCCTCTCCTGAAACCATTAAAGTCACCAGACTGGTGTACGTCATACCTTGATACAGGTTAGGGACTAAAATCCTCTCCTGAAACCATTACAGTCACCAGACAGGTGTACATACTACCTTAATACAGGTTAGGGACTAAAATCCTCTCCTGAAACCATTACAGTCACCAGACTGGTGTACGTCATACCTTGATACAGGTTAGGGAACTAAAATCCTAATCTCTTGTGATCTCAACAGTCACCAGACTGGTGTACGTCATACCTTGATACAGGTTAGGGACTAAAATCCTCTCCTGAAACCATTACAGTCACCAGACAGGTGTACATACTACCTTAATACAGGTTAGGGACTAAAATCCTCTCCTGAAACCATTACAGTCACCAGACTGGTGTACGTCATACCTTGATACAGGTTAGGGAGCTAAAATCATAGTCTCTTGTAATCTCAACAGTCACCAGACTGGTGTACGTCATACCTTGATACAGGTTAGGGAACTAAAATCCTAATCTCTTGTGATCTCAACAGTCACCAGACTGGTGTACGTCAAACCTTGATACAGGTTAGCGAACTAAAATCCTAATCTCTCGTGATCTGAACAGTCACCAGACTGGTGTACGTCATACCTTGATACAGGTTTGGGACTAAAATCCTCTCCTGAAACCATTACAGTCACCAGACTGGTGTACGTCATACCTTGATACAGGTTAGGGAGCTAAAATCATAGTCTCTTGTGATCTCAACAGTCACCAGACTGGTGTACGTCATACCTTGATACAGGTTAGGGAACTAAAATCATAATCTCTTGTGATCTCAACAGTCACCAGACTGGTGTACGTCATACCTTGATACAGGATAGGGAACTAAAATCCTAATCTCTTGTGATCTGAACAGTCACCAGACTGGTGTACGTCATACCTTGATACAGGTTAGGGACAAAAATCCTCTCCTGAAACCATTACAGTCACCAGACAGGTGTACGTCCTACCTTAATACAGGTTAGGGACTAAAATCCTTTCCTGAAACCATTACAGTCACCAGACTGGTGTACGTCATACCTTGATACATGTTAGGGAACTAAAATCATAATCTCTTGTGATCTCAACAGTCACCAGACTGGTGTACGTCATACCTTGATACAGGTTAGGGAACTAAAATCATAATCTCCTGTGACCTCTACAGTCACCAGACAGTTGTCGCTCTATACAGGCAAAATGAGCAAAGGCGTTGGCAAGGGCGTTGGCAAGGAACAAGGAAGTGGACGTGATGGTGGTGCAGGCAGAGGCCGAGGTCGTGTGCAAGCACTAAGTTCGCAACAACAAAGGGCCACATCTCCTCGCTCGCACGTCCTGTCCCAAATTCTTGGGGCCCGCAGCAGTACACCACTGTTGAACCAAGACCAGTGTCAACAGGTTGTTACTTGGATAGCGGATAATGCTTCAAGTCAGATGGGCACCTCCACAAACACCCTGTCTTCCACACGGTCAACTGTCAGTAGCCGTGATACTGCACCGCACATTTCCCAACCTGATCCTCCTTCCTACCACCTGGCCGAGTACACGTCCACGGACATTACTGATCCCACACTAGGACACTCGGAAGAGCTGTTCACGTATCCATTCGCAGAATCTGGCCTGTCGCCACCTCCTCTTGAAGTGGGTCATGAGGAGATGGTATGTACAGATGCCCAAATATTTGAGCAGCCACGTTATGACGAACGGAACGTTGTCAAAGTGTCTCAACAAGGGGTGGACGATGATGAGACACAATTGCCAGAAAGTCAGGAGGAGGATCAGGGTGCTGAAGAGGAAGACGACGTGGTGGATGATCCAGTAGCTGACCCAACATGGCAGGAGGATATGCAGAGCGCGGACAGCAGTGCACAGGGGGAGGGAGGCGTAGCGTCCCAACAGGCAGTACGAAGCAGGGTTGCGTCCGCAGGCAGAAGGCAGGCAACCGTTCCCCGGAACAACAACACGACTCAAGGTGCCTGTGCAAATGTTCGGTCTTCCCGAGTCTGGGAGTTTTTTAAGTTGGCTCCAGAAGACTCTAAAAAGGCCATTTGCCACACCTGCCATGCCAGTATCAGCAGGGGTACGAAAACTAGCAGCCTGACCACCACCAGCATGATCAGGCACATGTTAGCCAAGCACCCGACTTTGTGGAAAGTACAACAGAGTCGAGGAGCGGTGCTTGCTGATGTCACTGCTACGTCTCCGCCTGTTGTTGGTGCGAGCCAATCCCCTGTCCATGCTGGCCGCGAACAAGCCTCCGGCCCTGCACCTGAAGTTGCCCACGCACAAATTACATCACCATCAAGCACGTTCTTGTCCCAGCGCAGCGTTCAATTATCCATTCAGCAAACCTTTGAACGCAGGCGCAAATACGCTGCCAACGCTCCACATGCCACAGTCCTGAATGATCACATTTCGCGACTCATAGCGCTAGAAATGTTACCTTTCCGGCTGGTGGAGACGGACGCATTCCGCGACCAGATGGCGGCTGCTGTCCCACGTTACTCGGTCCCCAGCCGCCACTATTTCTCCAGATGTGCCGTCCCCGCATTGCATAACCACGTGTCCAACAGCATCACACGTGCCCTGAACAATGCTGTTTCAGCCAAAGTCCAACTAACCACAGACACGTGGACAAGTGCTTGTGGGCAAGGCCGCTACAGCTCCTTGACGGCACACTGGATTAATATTGTGGAGGCTGGGACCCAGTCTGAGCGAGGGACGGAACACGTCCTTCCCACACCAAGTATAGCAGGCCCTACCTCTGTCAGGGTTTCACCGACACTCTACAGCTCCGGAATGTCATGCTCTTCAGCCTCCTCCTGCGCATCCTCATCCACTGTACCCTCTACACCAGTCCCAAGCTGGAAGCACTGCAGCACTGCCTCTGCAAAGCGGCAACAGGCTGTGCTGAAGCTAGTCTGCATAGGTGACAAACCCCACAATGCAGAAGAGGTGTGGACAGCTCTGAAACAGCAGGCAGATCACTGGCTCACACCTCTGAACCTAAAGCCAGGAAAGGTCGTGTGTGACAATGGCCGGAACCTGGTGGCAGCTTTGAGGCGAGGCCAGCTGACGCATGTTTTATGCGTGGCCCATGTGCTCAACCTGGTGGTTCAGAGGTTTGTGAAGTCATACCCAGAGGTGTCTGACCTGCTGGTAAAAGTTCGGCGTCTGTCTGCACATTTTCGCAAGTCACCTGCTGCTTCAGCTGGCCTTGCCAGCTTTCAGCGCCGTTTGCGTCTTCTGGCCCACAGACTGGTGTGTGATGTCCCCACGCATTGGAATTCAACTCTGCACATGTTGGTCAGGATATGTGAGCAGAAGAGGGCAGTTGTGGACTAGCTGCATCACCTAAGCGTCGGGAAATGGGTCAAACTCCACACATAACACCTGAGGAGTGGAGATGGATGTCGGACCTATGCACCGTCCTCCAAAACTTTGAGGACTCCACCAAGATGGTGAGCGGCGATGACGCCATTATTAGCGTCACCATACCACTACTCTGCCTTCTAAATCAGTCTCTGCTGAAAATCAAAGAGGATGCATTGCAGGCCGAGCGCGATGACTTTGAGCAAGAAACAGTAGTGGGTGTGGGTGAAAACACACAGCCCAGCCTCATCTCATCACAACGTGCAGTGGAGGACTATGACGAGGAGGAGGAGGATGAAGACATGGAGCAACTCTCTGGCCAAATTGAGGATATGACATGCACACCAGTCATACCCTCGATTCAGCGTGGCTGGCCAGAGGACAGGGGAGATGAGGAGGAGGAGGAGGAGGACAGCATGTTCAGTCATTGTGTTGGTCTGGATACTGAAGTGATGGCTGTTAAGAGTCTGGCGCACATGGCTGACTTTATGGTAAGCTGCCTGGCTCGTGACCCTCGCGTTCAGAACATCTTGGCCGACAATCAGTACTGGTTGGCAACACTGTTAGACCCATGCTACAAGGAGAACTTTATGTCTCTCATTCCTGAGGCGGAGAGGTCAGCCAAAATGCAGCAGTTCCACAGGGCCATAGTCACGGAAGTAGTGAAATCATTCCCCTCACAAAACGCTAGCGGCATAGGTCAGGATTCGGTGGACAACCAAGGCGTACGGCCGAGAGGGGCACAAGTCCAATAAGCCGGAGGTAGGGGAACAGTCTTTACGATGTGGGACAGTTTTCTCAGCCCCTCACGTACCACAGCCACTGAGGTGCGGGGTAGTGCCACCAGAAATGCTAAGTTTGGGCAGATGCTGAAGGAGTACCTTGCAGATCGAACAACTGTACTGCGAGATTCCTCTGTGCCTTTCAATTATTGGGTCTCCAAGCTGGACACGTGGCATGAATTGGCTCTCTACGCCTTGGAAGTCCTGGCCTGCCCTGCCGCTAGCGTTTTATCAGAGCGTGTTTTCAGTGCTGCAGGTGGAATCATCACTGATAAACGCACCCGCCTGTCAACTGAAAATGCTGACAGGCTGACTCTGATCAAGATGAACAAGGGTTGGATTGGGCCAGACTTCACCACACCACCAGCAAATGACAACTGAATTAAAATTTTGTTATGTGAATTTGCCATGTACCTCCACTCACCCATGGGTGCACACTTCAGTACTTTGGCTAATCGCTGGACTGCTCCTCCTTCTCCTCATGTGACACCATGATGACCGTTACAATAGTTAGGCTGTTGTTTGAGGTATACCCGCAGTGGTAAATTTTTTCGCCCATTCTTTTAGAATGGGCATTACAACGACAGGAGACCCGCTCCTTTTCAATGGGAAAAATGTTTTGAGGCCCTCCTGCACGTCTCTATCCAGGGACAAAGAGGAGCCTCCCAATTTTTGGCTGCCCTGACCAAAGGGCTATACTACAATACACCCACTTGAGGGTTACAGGCCCTACTACATGTCTGTATGCATGGGTCATTGTTGAACCTCCCAATTTTTGGCTGCCCTGGCCAAAGGCCTAGGCTAAAATACACCCACTTGAGGGTTACAGGCCCTACTGCATGTTTGTATGCATGGGTCATTGTTGAACCTCCCAATTTTTGGCTGCCCTGGCCAAAGGCCTAGGCCAAAATACACCCACTTGAGGGTTACAGGCCCTACTACATGTCTGTATGCATGGGTCATTGTTGAACCTCCCAATTTTTGGCTGCCCTGACCAAAGGGCTATACTACAATACACCCACTTGAGGGTTACAGGCCCTACTACATGTCTGTATGCATGGGTCATTGTTGAACCTCCCAATTTTTGGCTGCCCTGGCCAAAGGCCTAGGTTAAAATACACCCACTTGAGGGTTACAGGCCCTACTACATGTCTGTATGCATGGGTCATTGTTGAACCTCCCAATTTTTGGCTGCCCTGGCCAAAGGCCTAGGCTAAAATACACCCACTTGAGGGTTACAGGCCCTACTACATGTCTGTATGCATGGGTCATTGTTGAACCTCCCAATTTTTGGCTGCCCTGGCCAAAGGCCTAGGCTAAAATACACCCACTTGAGGGTTACAGGCCCTACTACATGTCTGTATGCATGGGTCATTGTTGAACCTCCCAATTTTTGGCTGCCCTGGCCAAAGGCCTAGGCTAAAATACACCCACTTGAGGGTTACAGGCCCTACTACATGTCTGTATGCATGGGTCATTGTTGAACCTCCCAATTTTTGGCTGCCCTGGCCAAAGGCCTAGGCTAAAATACACCCACTTGAGGGTTACAGGCCCTACTACATGTCTGTATGCATGGGTCATTGTTGAACCTCCCAATTTTTGGCTGCCCAGACCAAAGGGCTATACTACAATACACCCACTTGAGGGTTACAGGCCCTCCTGCATGTCTGTATCCAGGGTCATTGTTGAACCTCCCAATTTTTGGCTGCCCTGACCAAAGGGCTATACTACAATACACCCACTTGAGGGTTACAGGCCCTCCTGCTCGTCTTTATCCAGGGACAAAGAGGAGCCTCCCAATTTTTGGCTGCCCTGACCAAAGGGCTATACTACAATACACCCACTTGAGGGTTACAGGCCCTCCTGCATGTCTGTATCCAGGGGCATTGGTGAACCTCCCAATTTTGGACTGCCCTGGCAAAGGAAGATACTACAATACACCCAGTTCCTCAAAATGGGCACATTATTTCAAGACAGGGCTTCATGTTCGTCTCTTCTCAGGGTCATCGTAGTGCCGCACAATGTTTTCACGTAAAATCTTTCATGTAATCACAAAAAGTAACATACACCAGGTGTATCTCACTATTGGGTATGTGCCCTTAACATTTCCACCCTAAATATTCATTTTGGTGTCATTTTGGAAGGTTTTCTAGAGACTCCGTAAAATTGGCGTGAAACTCGGACAACATTGTTCACAGCTGTGATTTTTCAGTGAGAAATGCTTCCAGGGGTCTTCCCATGGTGTTGCCATGTCATTTCAGCACTCTTCTGAGACTTTTGTGACATTTTTAGGGTTTTTCCATGCTGCCGGCAGTCATTTCATAAAAATACTCGTGTCTCCCATAGGATAACATTGGGCTCGTTACTCGGGCCGAGTACACGAGTATCTCGGGATGCTCGGCCCGAGCTTTGAGCACCCGAGCATTTTAGTACTCGCTCATCACTACTGGTAATCCAAAATGGTTGAACTCTTTGACATTTTTTTATTTTCAAATTATTTTATTATTTATGAATAAATAATTTGAAAAATAACATGAGCACCCAGCTGTGATTAGCAGGCTGCATCTGTCTGCTTTATCTTAGCTGGCAATGAAAAATAGGGGGTATCCCCATAATTTGTTTTATTAATTACTTATTTTAGCTAAATACAAGGCTAAAACACCTTTTACTGTAACATGAAATGCAACAAAGGATGTAAACTTACAAATATATAGGGGGTTTGACATTATATAGCTGTTTGATATCTATCTATCTATATCTATCTCTAAATCTAATGAAAAGATTTAAAAACAGCACCAAAAAATAAGACAAAAGTGGACCTTTATTGCCAGTGGTGTGGTGATGTTTCGAATGTCTTATCTTTTCTCAAGTAGTGATCATATACATGTGACAGGGTTTTATAGGGTGCATACACATAACTTAAACCAACAACTGATGCTGTCAGCTGATTGGTTTAGCCACTGGCGGGTGATTAAACCGCTCAGCTGATGCTGTCACATGACACATCAGCTGAGCGGTTGCCGCCAGTCAGCTGATTCAGGACCTGGCAGCAATCAGAGGTGGATGCCTTCCCGAGAAAGTCTGCAGAGAGGTGAGTATTTTTATTTATTTTTTATTTTTAATACCATTTCTTCCTTTTATTTTGCTTTAGTAGTGCTAACACTGCTAACACTACTAAAGAGAGAGAAACACACATATCACACGGGGGGAGGAACACAGGATTCTTCCTCCCGTGTGACATCACATCCTGCTATTTCATTATTCGTGCTGGAATTGCGCATTGTCTGAACGGTGATGCATAATTTCAGTGGTTATAATGGGGCCTATGGGAGACAGTGGACGTTAAAAAGCGCGAATATTTGATATGTTCATTCTTTTTACGTGTGCTTTTTCACCCAAAAGCGTGGCACTAAATTACGCAGCGTCTGAACGGCAAAAGTGAAAGTCCATTCACTTTGTCGGGAACGCAGACGCCGACGTGCTTTTGGGGAATAGCTCGGCGTAAAGAAGAGTGACAATTACACGGTGTGTGAGCGCAGCCTAAGGAACAAAGACATTGTAATAGATAAATGACAAACTCTGAATCGAACGTAAGATAATGCTTTATTCTAAACTCCTCATTTGTAGTTGTATGTGAAAAACATGAGCCCTTTAATATCAGACAACAATACAAAACAGGCATGGAAAACATCCCTCCTGTCAAACCCAGTTAGTGATGTCTGACAGGACGTCTTAAAAGATCCTATGTCAGACCTCACCAAACTTGAGTTAATTGTACGATTATGTTTGTACGAGAATATTGGTGGTTTAGCAAATTTCTTTACTTAAGGTAAACACTTATGCATACCCCAGTGTTTTCTTATTACATTCGCATTCGATTTGCTTTCCTCACAAAAAGTCGTTACTATAGGAATGCGGTCCAAATTTTTCATCTCTTTCTCTTTACAGAGTAAATCCTGTCTATAATAACCATCCACGTTAGTTTTTTGATGATTCAATAATTTACTCGGCTAACCTCTTTCAGAGAATTTTTTAATCATCCTGTTCATTGATTCATTCTGTAACTCCTCCATACTCTCAATTAATTTAATTCTCATCAACTGGCTATAGGGAATACCCTCCAATGTTTTTAGGGTGCTGGCTATTAAAGAGTAATAAGTCATTTCTATCTGTAGCTTGTTAACAGTGACGTGGTCAAGTTTTTACCATCAATACTCACATTGACATCAAGAAATTGTATATTTGTATGCTAGTGTACAAGGGTAAATTTAATTGCTTCGTCTATACTATTCATATATTCATGAAATTACATGAGAAAATTCTCAGTATCTGTCCAAATGAGGAAGATGTCATCTATGTACCGCCACCACGCCGCAACATAGCTATAGTGGTCAGATACATAGATGAAATCCTACTCAAGGGCCTGCAGTACAATGTTCATATATGCAGACGCCATATATGCACCCATCACGGTTCCTCTCAACTGCAAATAAAATTAATCTCCAAACAAAAAATTATTTTTCATCAAAACCAGTTCTAACAATTGCACAATAAATTTCTTCGCCTCTTCAGAGGGGTCCGTCTTATTTTGAAGCTTTTTATTCACTGCTTCCATACCATTCTTATGTTCAATGTAGGTGTATAGTGAGGTCACATTGAATGAGGCTCAAAATAACCTCACCCGATATGCTCATTTAATTTATTTTCAACAAAAACTCTGTAGTATCTTTGACAAAGGATTCTGCACGTTTGGCAATTACGTTTAACATCTTATCCAAATAAACTCCAATATTGGAAAGGATGGAGTTACAACACAAGACAATCGATCTGCCTGGGGGATCCATGAGAGACTTTTGCACCTTAGGTAAAATGTATATTACAGGTGTAATAGGATGTTTAACAATAAGAAAATCAAAAAGATCCTGATCAATTACCGTATATACTCGTGTATAAGCCGAGTTTTTCAGCCCAAAAATTGGGCTGAATAGTCCCCCTTCGGCTTATACACGGGTCAATACGGTACACCGCAGCCCCAGTGGTATACAGCAGCCCCAGTGGCCCCCAAATGCTGGCACTCGCCCCCCTCTGTTGTAAGGACCCCCCCACTGCTTAACTTACCATCCCCGGTCTTCTGTGCTCCGTCCTCCATGCTCCCGTCCGGCTGCATCCGTGATCCCCGGCCGTCGCAGTTACGATGACGTCATCGTGCGACGGCCGGGGACCCTGGATGCAGCCGGATGGGAGCATGGAGGACGGAGCACAGAAGACCGGCAGTGCAGAAGACCGGGGATGGTAAGTTAAGCAGCGGGGGGGGCCCGTACAACAGAGGGGGGGGGGGGTGAGTGCCAGCATTTGGGGGCCACTGGGGCTGCTATATACCACTGGGACTGCTATATACTACTGGGGCAGCTATACACCACTGGGGCTGCTGTATACCACTGGGGCTGCTATATACCACTGGGGCTGCTGTATACCACACCACTGGGGCTGCTGTATACCACTGGGGCTGCTATATACCACTGGGGCTACTATATACTGGGGCTGCTATACACCACTGGGGCTGCTGTATACCACACCACTGGGGCTGCTGTATACCACTGGGTCTGCTATTCAACACTGGGGCTGCTGTATACCACTGGGGCTGCTGTATATACTGCTGGGGTCTGTATATACCACTGGGGAGGCTGCTGTATACTACCACTGGGGAGGCCTGTATACCACTGGGGGGGCCTGTATACCACACTGCTGGGGGCTGTATACCTGTGCTGCGGTCCACCTTCGGCTTATACACGAGTCAATAGGTTTTCCCAGGTTTTGGGGGCAAAAGTAGGGGGGTCGGCTTATACACGGGTCCGCTTATACACGAGTATATACGGTATATTCTTTTTTAATGCTGCATCCAATACCATTTTAATATCTTAAGCTATGTCAAACTTAGGATCATTTGGTAATCTCTCATACACCCCCGGTTCACCCAACTGTATTTTTATCTCATTGATGTATTTTTGTTTATCCATTATGACAACGGTGCCGCCTTTATCGGGGCTCTTTATTATAATACGATCATCATTTGCCAAGTCGTGCAGAGCCTCTTTTTCCCCCTTTGTCATATTTGGATACCGAAACTGTTTATCTGAGGTTTTCCTCAACGTCCCAATATCTTTATTTACAGCAGTTATAAATGCCTCTACCACTGGTGAGCTACTGGGTGGGACAAAACTACTTTTAGTTCTTAAGGCCACTTGTTTCAGGCTTAACTCACTATTCATAGTGCCTTCTGTCACTGGTTTATTGTAAATATATTCTTTCAACTTAATGAGTCTAAAAAACTCAAGAAATCCAAGTTAAGTTAGAACCAATTCACATATCCCAAATGAACGCCCCTTATTCAACACAGATTCCTCATCTTTAGTAAGACATTTGATAGAAATATATACAATTAAACCAGCTCCTCGCTCCTTGCGATGGTCTGTTTCTCCACTTCAGATTTGTTTATCCCTTTTTTCTCTTTTTTGTTGTTGCCGGTGTTTCCTTCCTCCCCTTTTTTTCGGACTTCGGTTTGTCCTTTGGAGGATTTTCTGGATCTAGAAAAGTCATTGTTGGTTAGATCAGACTTATCATTACATTTATACAGATATTTTCCTTAATACCAATAACCTTTCTTTTTCCAAATTCCTGAATTGTCTCTCTGCCAGTTATAGATGTTCCCGTTCCTATAATCATCCATATCATGGTTCAATTTACGGCGTTTTACATCTTCTAAGTCAAGACAAAATTTTACCAATTTAACATTTAAGAATTCATAAAAATTATTCCAGTCCTCCTCTTTTAAGATAGACTTAATTTCAAACTCCAATAAAGCCAGCTCTGGGCTAAACTTTTTCAACTCCTGCTGGAGATACTCAATATTCAAAAGCATTATGTCCATGCTATATTTATTTGAGATCATACCAAACCTTATGCAGATAAACGGATCATTTGCCATCAAGTTCGGACAAATGTTGGCACGTAGTCCTCTCGGGATCTTCTTGTCTCCATAACATTGACTCAAAGTTGTTAAATGTAACTGGAGTGTTATAATCTTTTTTTGGACATTCTCATACTTAATTTTGAGATAATACAGTGACGGAGTAGTTAAAAAAGTAGCATTAACCTCCACCTCCTTAAATAGCCTTTCCTCGTCTTCACTTGTGTATGTGAACACGCCAGGCTCAAAAACAAACATTCTCCATAGTCCACAAAAAATACAAAAAGAAAAAGAAAAAACAAAAATAGATAAAGTGCAATTTTACAAAAACAATAAGTAGAAGAAAAATAATGGAACAGCACTAGAATATTTTTTACCTCAAAAGTGCAGCACTTTTTCAACACCTGTTTAAAGTGTCCATAGATAATGAAAAAAAATGAAAAAAACAGCACCAAAAAAATAAGTGGACCTTTATTGCCAGTGGTGTGGTGACGTTTCGATTGTCTTATCCTTTCTCAAGCAGTGATCATATACATGTGACAGGGTTTTATAGGGTGCATACACATAACTCAATTAAAACAATTAAATACAAATATAAAATTTCATGTGCAATAATTGTGAAATATATAAACAATCAATAAAGTGGTTAGTATAGTGCTTATGATAATGCGCTTGTATTCCAGTTCAAGCACATTAAAGAGGACCTGTCACCCCCTGGTGCTATGCAAACTGAATGCAGCACTGAATGCAGTGTGTCTGCAGCATTCAGGGAAGGGGTCCCCCATGGTTCTACCCCCTTATAAGCTGTTAAAAAGACTTTAGAAAGTGTATAGATAAGGAGTCCAAAGGACATTACTCAGTATGGCATCATTGCTGTTCTCCGGTGTCCTCCCGCTGTATTCATACAGTGGAACAGGCTCTGGCACTGACTTCACCGACAGGAGGCGTTTCAGCTGCCGGGACCTGCTTGCTCTGTGTCACTTAAGATGATGAGGCGCATGAGCGGGCGAGGAGGGGAGACACAGAGCCAGGAGGCGGCACAAAGAGGGCAGGAGGTGGTGACGTACCCCAGGGTTATGTGACTCGGGTATCTGGACCCTCAGCTGCGGTTGGGGATGACACTGGTGGCCTGCCCAGACCAGTGGCCCTGGTGGTCTGCTTTAAAAAAGGGAATTGAAATAGGGATAGATTCTGGTGATGGGACACCAGCGCCGCTTCAGAGCTCCAGAGGGCGATGGGACTGCAGCTTTGATGGAACAGTTTCCTGCAGGTGGAGCTGGTCCTCTGGGGCAGGAGTGCACCAGTGATGTAGATACAGTCTGTAAAAATAGATTATCAGCAATGCAGTAATAGAACAAACACATGGAGACTCTGTCACTCTACCCGGGTACTTTACTGGAACAGTTCTGATAACAATGCAGTTCACAGTGGAAAACAGTCTTTTGAATGAGGTAGCTGGCCGGGTAGTCACAGCGGGCTGCAAGATCTTTTGGAGTCTCCCGTGGTATGCCTTCTCTTGACTATCTCAGGTCCTGCTGCTGATTCCTGCCCTTGCACTACCCCCTTATTATCAGGCCTGTTGGGGTGCTGATGAGTTCCCGTGCTTCCCAGCTCTTAAGAAGGGGGACCTCGACCTTTAGGTAGGCAATCCTGGTGTGGTCGTGCTGTGTGGACAGGGTGTCGGGACTGGTAGACTGACCCGCGACTGCCGGTATTGGCGGCTCAGGGGCTAGACTTCCTGCACCGCGTCCTCAGAGCCAGCTCCCTGTGGTGGACCAGGGTTCCCCCCGGAGTATGGGTGCCCCCTCTCTCTTTTCCAGGGCTGCCTTTTCTTCTCTAAGGCCCCCTCTCTCGGAGACCCCTTTCCTCTCTCAGGGATCCCTTTCCTTCTTCTCCCTAGGGCAAACTCTCCATTTTTCTACCTCCCTCCTCCCCTAACTCTCCTCCTAGGGACTGGGCTCCAACCATTTGCCTAGGCTCGAGTGTGGGAGGGCCGGGGTGGGAGCCTCCTACAAACCTTGCATTCCCTCTGTGACAGGGATAACTGCACACTCTTTTATGGGTGCAGTACCCCAACTGTGACACCTGACCAGTGTTGTGCCAAATTCTAGTGCTGTTCCATTATTTTTCTTCTATCTCTAAATGTAAATACAAAAAAAGGAACAGCACTACAATAATAATAATAATAATAATAAATTGGGGTGCAAAGCCCTCCTTCCACAAATCCATAGACTTGATAATAAAATAAAAAATGAACAGCAGCACACCAGTATAGAAGCAAAAAAGTGGACTTATTTATCCCAAGGGCTGCAATATTTCGGGTATGCACTAGCCTTTTTCAAGTGATGCAGTTCATTTTTTCTTTTATCTCAAAATCTATTTTTTCATCTATAAATTAATCTCTACTTTCCATCCATCTATCCTTTTTTGGTATCTATCTATTTTTCTATGTATCTATCCATCCATCCATCCATGCATGCACTTGAACAGCTGAAAATTTAAGTAATCTTTAAAATCGTAATAAAACTCACCAGGCCCAGCCACACCATGAGTGGTGCCTCCATTACATGAGCAGTCCTGGTGCTTCGCCCCGGCTCTCTCACTGCCCCAGTGTGTTGGCAAACAGGATAATAGTATTTGAAGTTGATGTCAGTAATATCGAGGCATCAGTCAGATACTCAATATTACTAACCAAGTTAGTAATGACACCAATAACCTCACTAATAAATATGTTATTTGAAAATTAACGCCAATACATTCCTCTTTCACCATTTTTTTCAAATCAAAATCCAGTTTTTAGATTCTCCCTATCCACCCCAACCTCAAAAACAGCATGTCGAAAATAATTAGAAAAAAAATGAAACCCAAATAAACTCTGAAGTAGTCCCAGCATACAGGGGGCAAGATCAGTGACTGCATCCCCCATATGGTGACCAGCAGGAATTGCTTTGCTCCAGGCAGTGTGACAAGTCATGATTTCACTGAGATTTTCTCAGGTTACACAGCGAATATCACACAGCCGGAAATCTTACTATGTGCCCTGACATAACCTCAGTTTCGTCAATGTTCATAATATTAGCTGTCTCACGAGGGCTGCGATATCACGCAAAATGTAGCAGGTATATCTCAATGGTATTGTGAGACAGTGTGTGAGGAGCGGTGACATCAGGGACTGCGTGAGTGCAGTTCAAACTTGTGGAATAGTTCCTATGCGACACCTGGAGTCTGAACTGCAGTAATCTTTGTGATGGCACCGCTTGTCACACTGTCACCAATGCCTGTGTGCCTGCTTTCACAGCATATGGATGATGCTTTCTGTGAACGTGACACCCATATGCTTGTAAGAGGGTCCAGGGAAAGCCACAATTGTGGTGGAAGGGCTTTAGGATTCCTCCTGCTCCCTGGCTATGTCCACAGAGACTTCTAGGACAGGGGTGGACAACTCCATTCTCCAAGGGCTGCAAACAATGCAGGTTTTCAGGATTTCCAGGTAATTTAAACACCTGCACAGGTGATGATTCCAAAACCATGTGCAATGCTAAGTAAATCTTGAAAATATGCACCGCTTGTGGCCCTTGAGGACTGGAGATCCCCCGTCCTGTTCTACAGGAGCGTGTGTAGTGTCTTACATTTTAATACCTTACACCTTCAGGTCAGAAGTGTGTGACTTGTTGTCCAGCATCTGTAGGAAAGTATACAGCAACTCTTACTTTGCAGAAACAATCCAGCACACAAGGAGTGAAGTAAAAAAAAATCACATGTTGGTATATGATGTAATTTTTCACATTTATATAACATAACCACTGATCATTTTAAAATAGGCACTTAGCAAAGACTATAATAAGTCTAAAACACACACATATATAAATATACACAGTATAGAAGTAAATCCCACAAGGATCAGCAGGCTTCATTAAAATGAGATACATCCCATCAAAATAATGGGGTACAGTCCATTAAGGTTTACCCCGAAGGCTGCAGTCCCGCTAATCCAGCAGGGGGCAGTGCAACTGGTATTAAACTTGGGAACGGAAAATAAAATTAAGAAAAAAATAGGTCTCACTCTTCTCAGAACTCCAAACAGTCCTTTTCTGGCTAACAGGACAACCTCAGGACTAGTCAGCGAACCAACAACAGGCCTTTTTAGGGTAGTCCTATTTAATTGGAGTAAAAAGACTATAGCATTTTTCTCAATGCTGCTCGGGATGGACGTGGCCATTCCATACTGTAGACTGCTGTTGCACGGTCTCAGGGGGTCGTAGGAGATACTCCTCCAGGGGCATTGTCCACACACCACCTGATCCAATGACACCTCATTATGGCCACCGCTGGAGAAGATGAATTAGGGGATTGCCACCCTCTAGGAGACACGTGAGCAACTCAGGCAACTCCTGACAGACACTTCAGGATTTCTCATCCCTGTGGGTTCCATTGCAGCTGGCTGGCTAATAAGATCAGTCCTGGCCAGCAGTGGATGTTCCATCCTCTTGATGTCAGCCTCCTGCTGCCAGTCATGAATTCGTCTGTGGTCCGACCAAACTTATGCCTACTGAGTACTACCCCTTGCTGCCCTTCAGCTTCTTAAAGGTGACCCCCTCCCCAACATAGAGGGTGCAGAGTAATGAGACAGATTGTCATGCAGCAGGGTGGAACAGTTAATGTAGCATCTGTTATCACTACTGTTTTTGGATAGGAACCTAAACCCCCTCTTCTGGATTAAGGTCCCCACTAGGCCCTGGGTACATTGCTCTTCACAGGTGTTACACTTATGCCCTGGAACCACTCTAAGCAGAGGGCATCTAAGAACCTTATTTCTTCGAGAAATGACAAGGGGCAGAGTGGTTCATGCCTATAAGGATACTTGCTGGGAGAGGGTTAAGGGGCCCCACATGGCATTCTCCCAGTTGAAGACTTCTGGTAAGGGTGCTACAGAAAGTAAGGAAACGGGCTTCTGCCAATTCTACCTCCTTATCTCCTTGTCCTCTTTCTCCTTGATTTTCTGATCCATTGGCTACAGATTTATTTGTATTGACTCAAGGGGGCTGAAAGCAATGTATGCCACAGTTTTCAAGTTTATATTTTAAAATGTTTTTGAAAACCATGTATCTTTTCCTTCATCCCTCACAAATAATTGCTGCATTAAATTTTTATAGCACATAAAATCCCCCCAAAATACATTTAAGTATGTGGGTAAGTATCAAAAAATGTGAAAAAGTTCACGGGATATGAGTACTTTCTGAAGTCAATGTATGTCATCTTCATTTTTCAAAATAGTCTTATGTTCATTACAAGTTAGAATTGTTAAAATGTAGAGGCAATTTTTCATTTTTTTTCAAAGAAATTCACAAATCCTGTTTTTTGTATTGACCCATTGAAGGGCATTTGAGGTTCCTATATATCGAGTGAATCCAGATAAATCCCATAAGGGATACTTTTTTGAATAAAAAAACAGCATCCCTCAAATTATTTTAATCTGCTGTTAGGAAATTTGTTAACCCTTCACGTACTACACAGGGGTAAAGTAAAAGTGAAATGAAAAACTGAAAAATTCTATTTCTTCTACTAAAATATTTTTTTACCTACAAATTTTTCAAAGCCGTAATAAGACAAAATAGACTTTAATATGTATCACAAAATTTCCCCTTAATATGGTCAAAAACTACTATTTGGGCACATGATGACATGGAAGCGAAGAAGCACTATTTGGTATTTGTAGATTTGAAGTGTACATTTGGCTGGAATAGATTGCGACCACCATGACTTTGAAGAGCCAATGAGGTACCAAAATAGCAGAGATCATATTAGTGGCCTCATTTTGGAAACTAGACCCCTTTAGAAATTCATCCGGCAATATGTTGGATAATTTGAACCCACAGGTGCTTCACAGAACTTTATAACATTTGGGTGTGATAATAAAAATGTAATTTTTTCCGGTAATGTGTTTTTTTAGCTTCAGGTTTATGATATATTAGAGAAAGTTTATGATAGAAGAAAATTTAACCCATAATTTGTTACGGAATTTGTCCCAAATGTGTTAATATTGTGGCAATACCCCATATGTGGTTGTGAACTACTGGATGGGAACATTTCGGCTTTTAGAATGCGGATTTCATTTGAATATATTATATATTCCATTAGACAAGCCCCTGAGGTGCTGGAACAGCAGAAACCCCTCATGTTACTCTATATTGGAAACCTCACTGCTTAACCCTACTTATCTAGGGGGTGTAGTCAGGGCCGTATTTGGAGTTCCTGCTGCACTAGGCACCGTCAGCGTTCACGTTCCCCCCCACCGTCCCAATGACCCCCCCGCTCCCCTCCGTTGCAAACTCCCCCCCCCATCCTGGACACACCCATTCGCGAACAAAATCCCCCGTCGTGGCTGCGTCCCCCCAAGTTTCATGTGGTTTCTTCCCCCACATTCCATGTAGCACATATGAAAGGTTTGTAGGGGTAAAATCCTGCAGACAGACTGCATTGAGATAAATACAAAATATAATTATCTTTTAATGGTTTTAATTAGTTTATGTGCAAGTTTATTCTCCAAGTGTTTACATGGGTTTCCAACCACACTACAGAGGCATACTGATAGGATGTTTACATTGTGAGCCCCAATGGGGACAGTGTTGATGATGTATGTAAAGTGCTGTGGAGTTCATAGTGTAATATAAATGCAAAAGATATTATTCTTAATATTATATCACAATACCAGGATCTGAGGATCTTCTATTTCGAGGTTAGGGGCTCTCTGATGCTGCCTGTGTGGCGCCCCGCTATGCAGGCGTCACAGAGGGGTACTGCACCCATAAAAGCGGTACAGATACTCCAGCTGCAAGCAGATTCTAGGATGGTGGGTGGGACCCATAAACCAGCACCCCACACTAGATCACACAGTGGGAGGTACCCGGGAGGGAACAAAACCCCTTCCAGGGGGAACTAGAGGAGAGTTCAGGCAGTGAGCCTGAGGGAACAAGGAGGTCTTTTGGCGGAGGCTTCAGGTCTTTGGCCTCCAAGGAGGGAGGTCAGGCAATGAGCCTGAAGGAGAGGGTCTCTCGGCTGAGGGACCATGAGTGTGGGAGAAGGAACAGATCCCAGACGCAGACAGCCAGTTGGGGAAGGAATGACTTGAGAAGGTCTAACCACAACAGCTTACCGGGCACCGTTGCCCGCATCTGTGGGATCCTCCAAGGACCACAGAAAATCTGAAGACCTGAGGAGAATATATATATACTACTCCCAGGCTCTTAAGGGGATACCAGGCACTGCTTGATCGTTCGGCAGCCGGCCAGCAGAGAGTAACATGACGGGAGCGAGAAGAGAGAGACAGCAGGAGGTCAGGTTCGCTTTATGGGATCAGACTTCATATAAATTACTGGGAAGCAGGAAGGAAAAGATGGGAGAAAAGGCAAACACCGAGGGTTCCATCCTACCACCTGGGATCCGCTTGCAGCCACCCGTTAGCTACTTGTCATTACAACATCTTGCTGAACTGAGAACTGTAACCAATGTTGCTAAAGTTTCCAGTAAAGTACCCGGAGTGAAGTGAACTCGACTCTACTGCATTTTCCTTTGAACAAACTTATTCTTTCACAGAAATTGCTGCCCCGGAGGTCCCAGTCCTGCCTGCGGAGGACTTCACCATCTCAGCCGCAATACCACTGACCTCTGGCGGACTGTGGCGGTGCTGGTACTACTTCACCAGAAACTGCAGGTGGCGTCACGACAACAAACTATAAATAGTCCCCTGTATATAAAACCCCCTTTTCAAAAGATACCCCAGGACACGGAGTCAGGCACGGCCGCCATATAGTGATGGGCGAATCCTAAATTACTCGGAATCGCTTGACTCTAGCGAGTCCGAGCACGGGACTCGCTACTCGTTGCGAGTCTAGTGAGTCCAATGTTAATGAATGGGGAAGCGAGTAATAGCGAGTAGTGTGAGATTTACAAATCGCAGATGTGTCTCGGAAGCTTCAGCCTGAAGCAATCCTAGTTTTGTCATTTATTTGCATTGGACTCGTTTACTTTGTAAGTAATCGCTGGGAAACTCGCACAGATAAGAGTCCTGTCTGCTCAGTGTGCTGGCTGCCACAGCTCCAGGGCCCTAGAGGCTGCCTGATGTAGCAGAGCTGAGATTGTTCTCAGTCTGCTCATTCCCTGTGCATAGACATCTATATCTATGCACAGGGGATGTAGCAGAGAGGACATCGCGTTTTGCACTGCGTCGGACGGAAGAGGATTTTTTTAATTAAAGATGGAGTCCCTAATGGCTTTTTTTTTTATTTCTAATAAAAATGTTTCTCTGTGTTGTGTTTCTTTTTAAAACAATTTAATAGAAATTCATGGCGGTCATGTCTAATATTGGCGTGACCGCCATAAATTTCGGGCTTAGGGCCAGCTGATAATACAAAGCTGGCCCTAACCTCTTTATTACCCAGCGTGCCACCGTCACCAGGGCCGCTGGAAGAGCGGGGTTCAGCGCCAGAGGATGGCGTTTCAATGAACGCGCCATCTTCTGGGGCGGCTGCGGGCTGCAATTTGCAGCGGGGGGTGCCCAGAAAGCTTGGGCATCCCTGCGCTGCGGATTCCAGCCCCAGCTGCTTAGCTGTACCTGGCTAGACATAGAAATTGCGCGGAGCCCCACGCAATTTTTTTTTTATTATTTCATGAAATTCTGAGATTCTGACTCTGAGACTCTGAGATTCTGACTCTGACTCTGAGATTCTGACTCTGACTCTGACTCTCTGAGATTCTGACTCTGACTCTGACTCTCTGAGATTCTGACTCTGACTCTGACTTTCTGAGATTCTGACTCTGCCTCTCTGAGACTCTGAGATTCTGACTCTGACTCTCTGAGACTCTGAGACTCTGAGATTCTGAGACTCTGAGATTCTGAGATTCTGACTCTGACTCTCTGAGATTCTGACTCTGACTCTCTGAGATTCTGACTCTGACTCTCTGAGATTCTGACTCTGAGACTCTGAGATTCTGACTCTGACTCTGAGACTCTGAGATTCTGACTCTGACTCTCTGAGATTCTGACTCTGACTCTGACTCTCTGAGATTCTGACTCTAACTCTCTGAGACTCTGAGACTCTGAGATTCTGAGACTCTGAGATTCTGAGATTCTGACTCTGACTCTCTGAGATTCTGACTCTGACTCTCTGAGATTCTGACTCTGACTCTGAGACTCTGAGATTCTGACTCTGACTCTGAGACTCTGAGATTCTGACTCTGACTCTCTGAGATTCTGACTCTGACTCTGACTCTCTGAGATTCTGACTCTAACTCTCTGAGACTCTGAGATTCTGAGACTCTGAGATTCTGAGATTCTGACTCTGACTCTCTGAGATTCTGACTCTGACTCTCTGAGATTCTGACTCTGACTCTGAGACTCTGAGATTCTGACTCTGACTATGACTCTATGTGATTCTGACTCTGACTTTGACTCTCTGAGATTCTGACTCTGACTCTGACTCTCTGAGATTCTGACTCTGACTCTCTGAGACTCTGAGACTCTGAGATTCTGACTCTGACTCTGAGATTCTGAGACTCTGAGATTCTGAGATTCTGACTCTGACTCTCTGAGATTCTGACTCTGACTCTCTGAGATTCTGACTCTGACTCTCTGAGATTCTGACTCTGACTCTCTGAGATTCTGACTCTGACTCTGACTCTCTGAGATTCTGACTCTGACTCTCTGAGATTCTGACTCTGACTCTCTGAGATTCTGACTCTGACTCTGACTCTCTGAGATTCTGACTCTGACTCTGAGATTCTGACTCTGAGACTCTGACTCTGAGACTCTGAGACTCTGACACTCTGACTCTGAGACTCTGACTCTGAGACTCTTAAATTCATGAAATAATAAAAAAAAAATGCGTGGGGCTCCGCGCAATTTCTATGTCTAGCCAGGTACAGCTAAGCAGCTGGGGGCTGGAATCCGCAGCGCAGGGATGCCCAAGCTTTCTGGGCACCCCCCGCTGCAAATTGCAGCCCGCAGCCGCCCCAGAAGATGGCGCGTTCATTGAAGCGCCATCCTCTGGTGCTGAACCCCACTCTTCCAGCGGCCCTGGTGGCGGTGGCACACTGGGTAATAAAAGGGTTAATACCAGCTTTGTTATACAAGCTGGTATTAAGCCTGAGATTCTTAATGTCAGGCCACGTTTGACCCAGCCACTAAGAATCTCCAATAAAGGGTTAAAAAAACACAGAGAAAATTTTTTATTTGAAATAAAAAAAAAGCTCCATCTTTAATTAAAAAAATCCTCTTCCGTCCGACGTAGTCCAAAACGCGATGTCCTCTCTGCTCATCCCTGTGCATAGATATAGATGTCTATGCACAGGGAATGAGCAGACTGAGAACAATCTCAGCTCTGCTACATCATCTCTGTGAGCAGGCGGGCTCTAGGACCCTGGAGCTGCACAGAGAAGACAGCTGGACTCGGCTAGCAATGTAACAGCAGTTACTTTGCGAGTTTCCCTGATATCACTGGCACAGTAGCCGAGTCTAATGCAAACAATGGCAATCCTAGTTTTGTCAGCGTTTGCCAATGATTTGCATTGGACTCGTGCGAGTAAACGCTTGGAAACTCGCAGAGTACCGAGTCCTGCGAGTCCCTTACTACTCGCCGAGTAACGAGTCCTAGCGAGTAGATTCGCCCATCCCTACCGCCATACCCCGTGACAACCGGAGAGTTAACCCTTGCAGCCTGACACCAGAGTACCCCAAAGCCTGGGCGCTACACTTGTTTCGCTGTCTTCCTCTTTTGACACTGCAGTGGACAAGAGAGCATTAACTGGTTAATAACAAGAGTATGGTGTGTGCACTAACTGAGCCATAAACCCTCCCCATACCATGAAGTATGGAGTGTGTACTAACTGAGCCATAAACTCTCCCCATACCATGAAGTATGGAGTGTGTACTAACTGAGCCATAAACTCTCCCCATACCATGAAGTATGGAGTGTGTACTAACTGAGCCATAAACCCTCCATATACCATGAAGTATGGAGTGTGTACTAACTGAGCCATAATCCCTGCCCGTACCATGTCCAGCAAACATTGTAGGATTACTATATGGATTTTATTATTAGGGTACAGACTCACTGGCGTGAAACTCGGACGAGTGCAATGTGTGATTTCATTGCATTGCACTTGGACCAATGTTAATCAATGTCTGAGAGCAGATTGGCGAGTGTCGGATGCTTTTTTCTCATCCAGATTAAGGATGAGAAAAAAGTCGCAACATGCTGCGACAGTATGCGATTCACACCGAGACTCGCCAATGCAAGTCTACGGGTCCGACAAAATCATGGACAGCACATGGACCATACAAGAAGCATCCATTTTTTTCACTAATACACTATCATTCTGCAGCTGAGAAAACTGTAAAATGTTCCTGTAAAGGAATATACAGTAATAGCTGCTGAGAAAAACAACATGTTGCACACAGACAGCACACGGATGTGATGTGAGAATCTGAGAGAAATGTCGGACACTCACATAGCATGTGCCAAACAGAGCATAAAACGGATGTCACTCGTCCGACTCTCCTGAATGAAAAATGGACCAATTTTAAGGCGGCGAGAGACAGTATACCACCATGTCCTCAGCTCTGTGCACAGACAGTGTACCACCATATCCTCAGCTCTGTTCAGTGCATAGACTGTTTACCACCATGTCCCCAGCCCAGTGCTGTGAACAGACAGTGTACCACCATGTCCCCTGCTCAGTGCTGTGCACAGACAGTGTACCACCATGTCCCCAGCTCCGTGCTGTGCACAGACAGTGTACCACTGTGACGCCCGGCAAAGCAGGTGTCACAGAGGGATACTGCACCCATAAAAGCGGTGCAGATACTCCAGCTGCAAGGAGATTCTAGGATGGTGGGTGGGACCCATAAACCAGCACCCCACACTAGATCACATAGTGGGAGGTACCCGGGAGGGAGCAAAACCACTTACAGGAGGAGAAAGGAGGTCTTTTGGCGGAGGTTTCAGGTCTTTTGCCTCCAAGGAGGGAGGTCAGGCAGTGAGTCTGAAGGAGCAAGGAGAGGGTCTCTCGGCTGAGGGACTAGGAGAGTGGGGGAAAGACAGATCCCAGGTGCAGACAGCCAGTTGGGGAAAGGAAAGGACTTGAGAAGGTCTAACCACACCAGCTCACCGGGCACCGGAACCCGCACCTGTGGGATCCTCCAAGTACCAAAGAAAATCTAAGGAGTATATGTATATACTGCCCAGGCTCTTAAGCGACCAAAAGAGGGTACCAGGCACAGCTTGATGGTTCAGCGGCCAGCAGAAGGTAACGCGACGGGAGCAAGAAGAGAGAGACAGCAGGAGGTCAGGTTCGCTTTATGGGATCAGACTTCATATAAATTACTGGGAAGCAGGAAGGAAAAGATGGGAGAAAAGGCAAACACCGAGGGTTCCATCCTACCACCTGGGACCCGCTTGCAGCCACCCGTTAGCTACTTGTCATTACAACATCTTGCTGAACTGAGAACTGTAACCAATGTTGCTAAAGTTTCCAGTAAAGTACCCGGAGTGAAGTGAACTCGACTCTACTGCATTTTCCTTTGAACCAACTTATTCTTTCACAGAAATTGCTGCCCGGAGGTCCCAGTCCTGCCTGCGGAGGACTTCACCATCTCAGCCGCAATACCACTGACCTCTGGCGGACTGTGGCGGTGCTGGTACTACTTCACCAGAAACTGCAGGTGGCGTCACGACAACAAACTATAAATAGTCCCCTGTATATAAAACCCCCTTTTCAAAGATACCCCAGGACACGGAGTCAGGCACGGCCGCCATATAGTGATGGGCGAATCCTAAATTACTCGAATCGCTTGACTCTAGCGAGTCCGAGCACGGGACTCGCTACTCGTTGCGAGTCTAGCGAGTCCAATGTTAATGAATGGGGAAGCGAGTAATAGCGAGTAGTGTGAGATTTACAAATTTACTGGAAGCAGGAAGGAAAAGACGGGAGAGAGAGGCACACACCGACGGTTCCACCCTACCACCTGGGATCCGCTTGCAGCCACCCGTTAGCTATTTGTCATTATAACATCTTGCTGAACTGACAACTGTAATCAATGCTGCTAAAGTTTCCAGTAAAGTACCCGGAGAGAAGTGAACTCGACTCTGCTGCATCTTCTTTTGCATGAACTTATTCTTTCACAAGAATTGTGTACCACCATGTCCTCAGCTCTGTGCTGAATTAGAATTAATACTGTAAAGGGATATGACGATCTGTTGGATATTTTGATTTGTTTTAAAAAATCTTTAATAAAAATTTATCTGATAAAAAAAAAATAGGAGCTGCAGGTGGTAGGCTTGGTCCGCTTAGAAACTTGTCAGGTAAAGGAGAAACTGTGTGCCTTGTATTCTCGACAATTATTTTGCCCATCCATGTTTGCCCCTTTTTCACATGTAAAGTACCATGGAATTAATGGCGCTATAAAAATAAATAATATTAAGTACCTTCTTGTTGAATATATGATAATTGGTAGTATCTAGGTACTGTAGGATTGATTCTATGTGTTAGGTTCCCAAAAAGACCATTTATTGGTCAAAAATTAAGGTTAATTGTGATCTTGCCTGCACAGTAGTATTCCTGTACTTTCTTCTTTGCTGAATAATATTTGTTAATTAGTGGTTGCTGCAAAATTAATGCAGAGAGTCAAATTTTCAATAAAACATCAATATTCTAATAATAAAAGATAATTAAAAAATGTGGTTGCCTGTAGAGTGGTAGTAATTAGACAGTACTGAAAAAGTGTACATGTCTAATTCTTGTTTGTATTTAAAATGTTGTAAAATTGGTGTGCCACAATCCCTAGAGGGAAAAAGACATACAGTAGGCTTCTGGTGTCTATTGGCTAAAATGCAGAACTAATAACAGTGAAGCTGAAGTTTATCTTGAAACAACAATATGAGTACCTGATTGCGGTGTTGTTTATTCTAGTGCTCAGCCATTGTGTCGGCGTTTGCTTAATTAAAAAATGGCGGTAGCATGCATGGGTTACAGGAAAGTCTTGGCCGGTGGCTGCTCTGGAAACTTTATATGTGTCTAGATAACAAAGAGCAGCTGACATCACTGATTCAGACTACGGGTGCCTGAGAGGGCAAAAACATCAGATGCGTTTTGAAAGACAACAGGCTTTGTAAGGGCCCTTTCACATCAGCGTTTTTCGTAATTCGCGGCAGATGCGGTGAAAAAACCGCATCTGCCGCGTTTGCCGCATAACCGTTCCACTTGCGGCGCGGTTGCGGTTTTTCCCATACAAAGTATAGGGGGACTTTTGGCAGATGCGGCAAGTGCGGTTTTGCACTTGCGGCAGGTGCGGCAGCGAAAAAAACCGCGGTCAGCCGCGTTTTTTTTCGCTGCCGCACCTGCCGCAAGTGCAAAACCGCACTTGCCGCATCTGCCGCAAGTCCCCTATACTTTGTATGGGAAAAACAGCAACCGCGCCGCAAGTGGAACGGTTATGCGGCAAACGCGGCAGATGCGGTTTTTTCACCGCATCTGCCGCGAATTACGAAAAACGCTGATGTGAAAGGGCCCTTAATCATGTTCTTTTTTAGCTGCATGTATTTCAGTTACAAAAGGATTAATATAACAATAAATTGATGGGTTCAATCAATTTATTGTGCAATGTCTCACAAATGCAGTGATATCCCATATGCGATCGGAAACTACTATTTGACCATGTGACAGGGTTGAGCATTACCAGCTTTCAGAGCACACATTTTTCTGCAATAGTTTACATAGGACATTTGTAGCACCCCTAATGTAGACAACAGAAAACCCCCAAAAGTGATCCCATTTTAGAAATTACACCTTTCAATAAATTCTTCAACAGATGCAACAACTATTTTGGCATCACAGTTACAGGGGGGAAATTGTTTATGGCGGGATATTCCACGATGTATGTAAATTGCAAGGTCCAATCCAATGGGTATCTCCAGATTGTGATCAGTGAAGCCCCGCTCCCTACAAACTCTGTCTCTTCTGATAAGAAGAAAGTAGATGACGTCTCTACGTCATTCGTGGCGCCCCTGCGGACCGGTGCCCACAGTATGGTACTACAGCTGGGACAGGTAAGCTAAGCTCCCCACACCAACACCCAACTCATCCCAATCCCTAGACCTAGCACTTCATGTCAGGCAGGGGATAGCGGGGGGAAGCTGAGTGGTGGGTTGCAGTGTAGTGAAGGAAACCTTTTGGAGGGTGATGGAGTAGAAAGAGTACCCAAGCAGAGACACCCATGGACCAAGGCACTGATACACCAGCCAGTATGAACAAGGACCCCGCGGTCTGTGAGACAAAAGCAGATGGGGTATAAGGAGGATCTGGGCAGGCAGGTATACCGAGGGACCAGGTCGACACCAGGGGGCCGGCCCTGTTGATGTGGCCGGGGAAGCTTCAAGCCCCAAACCACAAATTAACTGGCTGGGTGCGAGGTCTTCATGTCCTGTACCCCACCCCTGGCACAATGAAGGAAAGGCAGTCACATAGGTCTAGGAGTCCCAAGCGGGATGTCCACCGGAAAGTCTGCGATAGCTGGCCAGGAGTATATGCATGAGATTGAAGAGGCCTGAAAGGTACTAGAAGGGGGGTGCCTCTAGTAAGCTGACCCAGCTGCAGACCCGCAATCGGGACCGAAAGTTCTCTGCTAAGCCATATGACTGTACTGTGTAAAATTAAGAACAAGCAGTGGAGTAAAATTGCCGGTCAAACTCAAGCTTGTGTGTGAGAGACTTATTGCTGTGGTGTATAGCTGAGGCTCACCTGTACCTGCGGAGCAGCCGACTACATTTGCTGTGCAGGCAGAGACAACCTGCAGGAATGGAGAAGACCGTGTCCAGATAGGAGCTGCGGGAGCCAGTAACAGAGATGCCAGTAAGTGTCACCACTGTACTGCCACATGTACCCTACCATCACACATAGACTATATACCGGCCAGGGGATCACCAGCCCTGCCCATGGAAGGCTTAACACCTCGCTGCCCATTGCCATCATCCCCGGGACCGTGACAAGCAGTGGTGGCTCATATTGGAAGTACACTGAGCTGTAGGCTGATTTTCTGCTAAGGGGAAAAAAAAAAAACCTCTTTAAATCTGATTTTCTAGCGAGTGTGGCGAGCTGAGTGTGACAGAGCGCAAGTGCGACAGAAGTAAGTGTGTGACTTGTGATTCAGTGACTTTGGATTCAGGGAGTTTGGAAGGGAGGACTTACTGAATTGCTGGTTGTATTTTGTTAATACTTTGCATTTCTTTTTACTTATCATTTCTGTCTGGTGCAATCCCCATTAGGAAATGAGCTCCATGATTGGCAATGCCATCCAGTGTACATCTTGCCACATGTATGCATTCCTTGACCAGCCGGTCGAGGGTGCATACTGCTGTGTGAGATGTGAGTACGTTGTGCATTTGGAAGCCCAGATACTGGATCTAAATGAACGACTGACAACGCTGAGATCCATAGACAATATGGAAAGGAGTCTGCTGCTCACTGAACAGGTGCTCAATGGGATAGATGTGGGGGAGGATGGTAGTATGGAGCTGCAGGACCGTGAGGTAGACAGCTGGGTGACAGTTAGAAGGCGGGGTAGAGGGAAGGGTGCCAGGGAGGCTAGCCCTGATCTGGCACATCCCAATAAATTTGCTATGTTGGCTGATGAGGGGGGTGTGAGTTCAGGTACAGCACTGCTGCAGCAGGGCATGACCTCTGAAAGCCAGAGGAGTGGCTGCTCCAGTAAGGGGGAAAACAGGAGAGAAGGGCAGGCCAGACAGGTGCTGGTAGTGGGGGACTCAATTATTAGGGGAATAGATAGGGCAATCTGTCACAAAGACAGAGATCGTCGAACAGTGTGCTGCCTACCTAGCGCTCGAGTCCGGCACATCGCTGATCGGGTTGACAGATTACTGGGAGGGGCTGGTGAGGGCCCAGCGGTCATGGTGCACATTGGCACAAATGACAAAGTTAGAGGTAGGTGGAAGGTCCTTAAAGATGATTTCAGGGAATTAGGCTGCAAGCTTAAGGCAAGGACCTCCAAGGTAGTATTCTCTGAAATACTGCCTGTACCACGTGCCACACCAGAGAGGCAAAGGGAGATTAGGGAGATAAATAAGTGGCTCAGGAATTGGTGTAGGAAGGAGGGGTTTGGGTTCCTGGAGAACTGGGCCGACTTCTCTGTTGGTTACAGGTTCTATGCTAGGGACGGGCTGCACCTCAATGGGGAGGGTGCAGCTGTGCTGGGGGAGAAAATGGCTAGAAGGTTGGAGGAGTGTTTAAACTAGGGATTGGAGGGGAGGGTATTCATTGTATAGGAGGGGAAGATAGTGTAAATAGTAACCTGGGCACAAGTAATAAAATTGGAGGTGGCATGGGGGGTGGGGTTAGAACAGTCAATCTAGTAGGAAGGAATAGAGGTAAAGAGAGATGCATAAAGTGCATGTACACTAATGCCAGAAGTCTCACCAACAAAATGAAGGAATTAGAATTGATTTTGTTGGAAAATAATTATGACATGGTGGGGATTTCGGAGACTTGGCTGGACGAGAGCCATGACTGGGCTGTTAATTTACAGGGCTATTGTCTGTTCAGAAATGACCGCACAAATAGGCGTGGAGGAGGTGTATGTTTATACGTAAAATCATCCTTAAAACCCATCCTGCGTGATAATATAGGTGAATCTAATGGAAATGTAGAGTCCCTGTGGGTGGAGATAAGGGGAGGGGGAAAAAATAATAAATTACTGATAGGGGTTTGTTATAAGTCCCCAACAATGATGGAAGTGGAGGAGAATATCCTCATAAAGCAAATAGATGAAGCAGCGACTCAGGGAGAAGTCATTATTGTGGGGGACTTCAACTACCCTGAAATACATTGGGGATCAGAAACCTGCAGTTCCAGCAAAGGTAATATGTTTTTGAAAACTATGAGAGACAATTACCTTTCACAACTGGTTCAGGACCCAACAAGAAGGGGGGCACTGCTGGACCTAATATTAACTAACAGGCCAGACCGCATATCAAATATACGGGTTGGAGGTCACTTGGGTAATAGTGATCATAACTTAATAAGCTTTCAAGTATCCTTTACTAAGATGTGTAGTAGAGGGGCTACAAGGACACTAAACTTCAGGAAGGCAAATTTCCAATGGTTGAGAGATGATCTTAGTGCAATAAACTGGGACGATGTCCTGAGACATAAAAGTACACAACACAAATGGGAGATGTTTATTAGCATCCTGAATAGGACCTGTGCACAATATATACCCTATGGGAATAAGCATGCTAGAAATAGGAGGAAACCACTATGGCTAAATAAAGCGGTAAGAAGTGCAATATGTGACAAAAAGAAAGCATTTAGGGAATTAAAGCAAGTAGGTAGTTATGAGGCATTAAATAAATACAGAAAATTAAATAACATTTGTAAAAAGCAAATCAAGGCAGCAAAGATTGAGACAGAGAGACTCATTGCCAGAGAAAGTAAAAAGAATCCCAAAATATTTTTTAACTACATAAATAGTAAGAAACTAAAAAATGATGGTGTTGGCCCCTTTAAAAATAGTCTGGGTGAAATGGTGGATGAGGATGAGGAAAAAGCCAATATGCTAAATGACTTTTTTTCAACAGAATTTACACAAGAAAATCCCATGACAGACAATATGATCAGTGATAACAAAAAGTCTCAATTAAATGTCACCTGCTTAACCCAAGAGGAAGTACGGCATCGTCTAAAAATCACTAAAATTGACAAATCCCCGGGCCCGGATGGGATACACCCCAGAGTGCTGCAGGAATTAAGTACTGTCATAGATAGACCATTATTTTTAATATTTAAAGATTCCATAATAACAGGGTCTGTACCACAGGACTGGCGTATAGCAAATGTGGTGCCAATATTCAAAAAGGGGACAAAAACTGAACTTGGAAATTATAGGCCTGTAAGCTTAACCTCTACTGTGGGTAAAATCCTAGAGGGTTTTCTAAGAGATGCTATACTGGAGTATCTGAAGAAAAATACCCTCATGACCCATTATCAACATGGTTTTACGAGAGACCTTTCCTGTCAAACTAATCTGATAAGCTTCTATGAAGAAGTAAGTTCTGGACTGGACCAAAGAAATGCAGTGGATGTGATGTATATGGACTTTTCAAAAGCTTTTGATACGGTGCCACACAAAAGGTTGATACATAAAATGAGGGCAATGGGGATAGGGGAAAATATGTGTAAGTGGGTTAAGAACTGGCTTAGTGATAGGAAACAAACATAGTAACATAGTAACATAGTTTTTAAGGTTGAAGGAAGACTTTAAGTCCATCTAGTTCAACCCATAGCCTAACATGTTGATCCAGAGGAAGGCAAAAAAAAACCCCATGTGGCAACACTAAGCTCCACATTGGGGGAAAAAATTCCTTCCTGACTCCAGATACGGCAATCAGACTAATTCCCTGGATCAACGCCCTATCAAAGAATCTAGTATGTATAACTGATAATATTATAGTTTTCAAGAAAGGCATCCAGGCCCTTCTTAAATGTTAGTAGTGACTCACTCATTACAACAGCATGTGGCAGAGAGTTCCATAGTCTCACTGCTCTTACAGTAAAGAATCCGCGTCTGTGATTATGATTAAACCTTCTTTCCTCCAGACGTAGAGGATGCCCCCTTGTCCCAGTCTCAGGCCTAAGAGTAAAGAGATCATTAGAAAGGTCTCTGTACTGTCCCCTCATATATTTATACATTATTATAAGATCACCCCTAAGCCTTCGTTTTTCCAAGCTAAATAACCCCAAGTTTAATAACCTGTCTTGGTATTGCAGACCCCTTAGTCCTCTAATGACTTTTGTCGCTCTTCTCTGGACCCGCTCTAGTTCAGCTATGTCTTTCTTATACACCGGAGACCAGAATTGTACACAGTATTCTAAGTGTGGTCGCACTAGTGACTTGTATAGAGGTAAAATTATGTTCTCCTCATGAGCATCTATGCCTCTTTTAATGCATCCCATTATTTTATTTGCCTTTGCAGCAGCTGCCTGACACTGGCCACTAAATGTGAGTTTGTCATCTACCCATACACCCAGGTCTTTTTCAGTGACAGTTTTGCCCAGTGTTTTACAATTAAGCACATAATTATACCTTTTGTTTCCTCTGCCCAAGTGCATAACTTTACATTTATCGCCATTAAAGCGCATTTGCCATTTATCAGCCCAAGCTTCTAGTTTACATAAATCCTCCTGTAATATAAAATTGTCCTCCTCTGTATTGATTACCCTACAGAGTTTAGTGTCATCTGCAAATATTGAGATTCTACTCTGTATGCCCCCTACAAGGTCATTAATAAATATATTAAATAGAAGCGGGTGGTTATTAATGGAACACACTCAGAATGGGTCACAGTTAACAGTGGGGTACACAGGGGTCAGTGTTGGGCCCGCTTCTATTTAATATATTTATTAATGACCTTGTAGGGGGCATACAGAGTAGACTCTCAATATTTGCAGATGACACTAAACTCTGCAGGGTAATCAATACAGAGGAGGACAATTTTATATTACAGGAGGATTTATGTAAACTAGAAGCTTGGGCTGATAAATGGCAAATGAGCTTTAATGGGGATAAATGTAAAGTCATACACTTGGGCAGAGGAAACAAAAGGTATAATTATGTGCTTAATTGTAAAACACTGGGCAAAACTGTCACTGAAAAAGACCTGGGTGTATGGGTAGATGACAAACTCACATTTAGTGGCCAGTGTCAGGCAGCTGCTGCAAAGGCAAATAAAATAATGGGATGCATTAAAAGAGGCATAGATGCTCATGAGGAGAACATAATTTTACCTCTATACAAGTCACTAGTGCGACCACACTTAGAATACTGTGTACAATTCTGGTCTCCGGTGTATAAGAAAGACATAGCTGAACTAGAGCGGGTCCAGAGAAGAGCGACAAAAGTCATTAGAGGACTAAGGGGTCTGCAATACCAAGACAGGTTATTAAACTTGGGGTTATTTAGCTTGGAAAAGGAAGGCTTAGGGGTGATCTTATAATAATGTATAAATATATGAGGGGACAGTACAGAGACCTTTCTAATGATCTCTTTACTCTTAGGCCTGAGACTGGGACAAGGGAGCATCCTCTTCGTCTGGAGGAAAGAAGGTTTAATCATAATCACAGACGTGGATTCTTTACTGTAAGAGCAGTGAGACTATGGAACTCTCTGCCACATGCTGTTGTAATGAGTGAGTCACTACTAACATTTAAGAGGGGCCTGGATGCCTTTCTTGAAAACTATAATATTACCAGTTATACATACTAGATTCTTTGATAGGGCGTTGATCCAGGGAATTAGTCTGATTGCCGTATCTGGAGTCAGGAAGGAATTTTTTCCCCCCCAATGTGGAGCTTAGTGTTGCCACATGGGTTTTTTTTTGCCTTCCTCTGGATCAACATGTTAGGCTATGGGTTGAACTAGATGGACTTAAAGTCTTCCTTCAACCTTAAAAACTATGTTACTATGTTACTATGTTACTATATTGACCACAAACCACGGGTGGCGTCACATTCATGACAAACTCTTTCCCCTTTTCATTTTTTTTTATTTTTCTCCCCTTTTATTGACATTGCCCAGGGCCACGGAACCGGTCCGCGGCCACCATCACTACATCCTCAGGCAACAGAGACTGAAGGGGACCGGTTCTGAGTACCCCACAGCCCTGGCGGGCGACTTGCATTCACACAGTCTCCAAGCCTCGCGCCTTCGCAATGTATTCATTGTCTGTTTGATAGGGCACAGTGAGGCCCAACTGCACATTTCTCTGATTACACTGCGCAGCTGCGAGACTGCAGGCACTGTGTGGATGACAAAAATCTTATCCACTTACTTATAATTAGAAGAGGCAGCATTTGAAGGGAGTGTGTTGGCACTGATTGCTATCTGGAGACACACATGGGACCAGACTACGCAATCTACATTCAGCATAAAGCAAGTATAAAACTCTTTTTTCTGAGGTATGCAAGGACACATCTGAGAATATAATGGGGTTATAAGAAACCAATTCACATGATGTTAAAGGCGATGGGCAGGGTTAAGAAGCCAAAAATATGATGAAGGGTTCTCTTTAATTTGGCATTTGTGTTTAAATCCAAGAAAAATGCGAATCACATGAAGCATGTTATGGTGAAGCAAATGGAGTCACTTTTGATTCAGTCATTCCTGTGGTTGACAGCATTTGTGTTCTAAAAAGATGCCCAAAGTAATGGTATACAAGAGTCCAGACAGACTCCATTCACCTCTTTATAATTTGTGCTTCCATATGGAATGTACATGGAAACAAATGGTGATCCGGCTGTCAATCAGTGCCAGGGGCCCACTATCATTTCCTACTGTGAGTTGTGACTCAACCTGCACAGGCACCACCCCTATGACTGGAAACTAAAAACTGCTGAGAGGAATAAAGTTCCTTTCCTCCTGGCAATATGTCTCTAGATGTGGGCAGTAGGCAGGTTTCAAACTGTTCTGCCGCCGATGCACGTTTGTGAGAGGTTTCTTGAGGGATGTGAGCATGACCTGTGTACAAGCAATGGTAAATAGTTTACTTGCTATTCGCTATCCCAGCCACACATATTCTGTCAAGGAAAGATGATGCAATAGTTCTATTTTAACTGGTTTACTTAAAGTACCTTGATAAGCTGAGGTTGAGCAGACAGGGAGATGATGGAAGTTGTAGAATGAGGGTTGAAAATAGAGGTAAAATCAGGATGAAGCTTCCTATCCTTATGTGTATATTAACAACATGGTTCTGAGACTAGAAGGAAAAAGTGAGAGAAACTGGGAACAAGAAAGGAGGGGCTTGAGAGAGAGAGGCATTATGGGAAAATCATGATACAAACCAATGAAGGCATACATAACAAAGGCAAGTAGGTAGCAGCAAAGTTTAACAAACAATAATATTATGCCTATAGAATGATATGAGTCCCTCTCTTAAGTCTGCCGGACAGTACAGAAACACTATTAACCTGTAGATTAACCCCATATCTTCAGATTAATAGCATTTTTTCAGAAAATGTTCTGTGTAATGTATACAAAGATAGTGGGGGCATTCTTCATCAATGGAAACCTCAGTGCCACTGGATATCTGAAATTGTTACATGATTCAGATATCCGGTGGCATTGAGGTTTCCATTGATGAAAAATGGCCCCACTATCTTTGTACCCCATATACCACTCCATACCATCAATACTGGAAGCCTGTGCTAGCATTTCTTCTGTGGTGTTGTTATCAGTGTGTCAAGAGTGGGAAAAGAGGGTTGTATTGACAATCCAACACAATGGGCAGCACTTTGAACACATTTTATAAGTCGTCATAAACTTGTAAATAACTCATGAAAGAATAAAGTTACATTAAAACCAAGCACACCATTGTTTTATTGAAATTCTCAATAAGTTTGATGTGTCACATGACCCTCTTCCCATTGAAAAAAAATAAAGGTGGACCCAAAATGGCTGACTTCAATATGACCGCCATGGTCACCAGCCATCTGGAAAAGTTTTCCCCTCCCATATACTAATGTTCCACAAACAGGAAGTTCATATCACCAACCATTCCCATTTTATTTAGGTGCATCCATATAAATTGCCCCCCTGGATATTGTAAGCTCTGTTAGGCTAACAAATCCGTCTAAAACGTAGGTTTTGGCAGCCTGAGCGCATAGCATTAACATCATGTAATGCTCTGCTCAGGCTGCCTATTCATCTCTATCGATGCCTGATGCCTCGCGCAGCCGGCAGCTTCACTCAGAAGGACTGGATATGCACTTTTGCTGAGCGCACAGGAAGCGCGGTTTGCAGTGTTTTCCTGTGCGCTCTGCAAAAGTGCATATCCTGGATATCTCTATTACCATAGAGATCAATAGACAGGCGGCGCATAGCGTTACCTGCTGGTAAAGCTATGCGCTACTCCGGCCAGATACTACGTTTCTGCCGGATCCTGCAAGGTCAGGGTAGACGCAAGTCTGACCCTAGCCTTAGGCACAGTTTAAATCATGCTTAGCATTAAAGTGAAGTAAAAATGTAAATGTTTACAAAAAATGCAACTGTCTGTTTGTTTTAGGAATCAATTCAATTGGCGGTTTTTGATGACTTCATTTATATCAAATAAAGCAGAAGTGAAGATTTTTTTACTTCTTTTCAAGAGAACTTTTATTTGGATTTGTTACATAATTACTTGTATACTTTTATTGATTTCGAGCATACAGTAAATTTTGTCGAATGTATGAACTAAATAATATGCAAATTAAACCCTATAAGTATACCATTAACCAGATTTTTCTCTGATATCGAAGATTCACAATTTTCAGTAAGTAGACCTTCAAACTGAATCCAATCTGTACCTGCTTTCAATTCCCTGGCTCTCATGAAGGTGACAGAAGTGAAAGATGAAGTTCTTTATGAAATCACAACAGGGTGAAAAGTTATTTTGCAGAATAAAGTTAATATTCAGCGTGGGTTGTGAGATTTTAGAATAAGCATAGCATTAAATTTCGGATTTTATTCAGTTTACAGCTGACTGACACAGTGATTTTAGCCATTATCAATGGGCAAAATTTGCAGTATGGCAGGGCTACATTACAATATACAGAAAATGCATGAGATCATTTTGCAATCTGCAAGTTTATGATCTCTATGAATCTCAAAAATCCATACCTCTTATTTTTCTGGTGATTTGCACTACATGGAACTTGCAGATTATCCCAGATTACATATGGTATATTATATTGCAATGCAGCATCTTCATATTGCAATCCTTGGCCAGGCAACTGGTGTTGTGGCCAAAGTTGCTGTATTGCCCCAGCCCGATGTTGTCTAATGACTATACCTTTTTTTAATAGTACATGTAAGGGTATGTGCACACGATCCAGAGACCCTGCATCTTGGATGCTGCATCTCAGGATCTGAGGGGAGCCATGGGTAAAAGCAGTGTCAGCACTGCCACCCTGTACCCACGATCTGCATTCGGTGCAGGGCGGCTTTTCCCTGCATTTACCCTCTGGAGATTGCTCCCGTCTCCGCAGCATTAAATTAACATGCTGTGGAGAAGCAAAAGCAGGCAACCCGCAGCACAGCTGAAATAGCGCTGCGGAGGGGAGAAGCACTGTAGGCATGGGATTTCTAGCAATCCCATCCACTCCACTATGCTGGTACTGTACAATACAGTTGTGGCCCCCCACTAAGAGTGCGTCACAGGAGGGTACTGAAGGTGCTGTATTCTCCGTCTCAGTGGTGAATAGTATAGTCCCAATGCTCCCTGTACCACATGCAACACCTAGAGGCAGAGGACCAATTAGATACCCGTTTCCTGGGCAACCGGTCCTGGTGGGAGGAGAGTTAGGTATATAGCAGTGGGGAAGAGAAGAACAGAGTTAGAAAGTTGGAGAGACAAGAGCAAGGAGAAGTCGAGTCATGACAGAACAGCTAACAGGGACGGCACTGAGCACTGGTGACCCAGAAGTGAAAGGGGCCAAGAGAAGCAGAAAATGGGAGATAGACGACCCGGACCCAGTCCAAATCTGGAGTACCGGCTCCGAGGTGGTACAGACGCTTTACCGCTGCACCACAGAACCCAGAGTGATTGAGAGCTTTAAAGGAGCGCAATACACAACCTACCATCACCGCAGCTGTACCAGGGGGGTACTCACCACAGAGGTTCAGGGACCTAACGTGAGCCGAAGGCCAATGGCTCGGGTCCCAACAGAGGATCCTCAGTATCCTGACCTTGTATATCAGAAGCAGCGACGAGAGAGGCACAGTCAGTATAGAGAAAGCCACTGTGGAGCCTTGGAGGGACACTATTCATCGCAGGGACCACCCGGTCCATTACTTGACAGTGAAAACCGTTATACCTGTCTGCCGTGAAAGAACTAAGTAAATACCCATTCAGAGGAGCAACGTGTCTGAGCTTTAGGGAGCAGATCCATCCTGCTACCGCCCATCCCCCGGAGTTCAAAGCAGCGCTGGTGACATCACCGGGACCCCTACAGGTGGCGTCACGAATCAATAACTTGATACATTCTATTATTTTACTTTAACCCTTTTACTGACCACCGGGCCTCCACAGCCTCAGGCACTGAACCGTGACCCACAGCCAGAGCCTGAGACCTGAGAACCCGGCCCACGGTGAGTCACAGTGCTTTGGACACAGCAGTAACAGGCTAGGGTTACACTTGAGCCTTGGATCCACTAATATCATCAGTTTTTCCAAGCTGAGCATGTTGAAAAACGGATCTATTAACGGATCCGTAGGCTCCAATGCAAAAAATGCATCAGCAACAATATAACGCTGCTAGCGTTTTTGGGTGCAGTAAAAAAACATATAGCGTTTTTGTAACATATATGTACCATGTGATAACGCATGCGTTAACGCTAGCATTTTTTTGGCAACAAAATGGCAACAGAAAAAAACGCCTAGCATTAGCGCAGGCTTGCCAAAAACGTCCTTCCGAGTGTGACCCTAGCCATACACTGCATCAAAAAGCTACTTTTACTGATCGTGTGCATATACCTTAAGTGTATGTGCCCACAGGACGTTTTTCCTTCGGTTCACAACGCAGTGTGATTTCCCCTTTTCCGCTATCCCCCCTGTCTGTTCTCTCTCTCACCCCTGTGTGCTGTCTCTCTCCTGTCTGTGTTGTCTTCTCCCCTCTGCTTTCTTTTGACCTGTCTTCCCCTATCCACTCTATCTTTCCAATATGAGCTTTCTCTCTCCTTCTGTGTGATCTCTCACCCTCTGTACACTCTCCTCCTTGTTCTGTCTCTCGCATCTGTGCTGTGTTCTCCTCTCGTGTGCTTTCTCCTGACTGTATGCTGCCGCTCTCCCCCTGTCTTGTCTTCTCCCTTTGTGTGCTCTTTTTGTGAGCTACCTCTCCCCGTGTTTTGTCTCTCTCCTTTGAGCTGTCTTCTCCCCTTATGTGCTTTCTCCTTTGAGCTATCACCCTCCTTTGCTGTCTCTCTCACTGTGCGCTTTCCCTCATTGTGAGCTGTCATCTCCCCACTGTGCTGTCTTCTCCTCTCATGTATGCTCTCCTTTGAGCCATCTTGCTCCTGTGCACAGTCTCTCCCTCTATGTGCTCTCCCCCCATGTGCTGTCTCCCCCCCCAGTGGGCTGTCTCTCCCCCCAGTATGCTGTCTCTCTCCCCCAGTGTGCTGTCTCCCCCCCAGTGTGCTGTCTCTTCCCCCAGTGTGCGGTCTCTCCACTTAGTGTGCTATCTCTTCCCCTAGTGTGCTGTCACTGCCTTCTGTCCACAGTCTCTCCCCTCAGTGTGCTGTCTATCCCCCAGGTGTGCTGTCTCTCTCCCCTGTGTGCAGTCTCTCCCTTCAGTGTACTGAGTCTCCACCCTGTGCACTGTGTCTCTCCCCATGTGCTTTTCTACTGTGCACTGTCTCTTTCCCTCTGCACTGTCTATCCCTTCAGTGTGCTGTGTCTCCCTCAGTGTGCGGTATCTCTCACCTGTGTGCTGTCTCTCCACCAGTGTGCTGTCTCTTCCCCCTGTGCAATGTGTCTCTCTCCATGCTCTCCCCCCTGTGCCTGTCTCTCCCCCAGTGTGCTTTCTCTTCCCCATTGTGCTGTCTCTGCCCCTAGTATCCCTCAAGCACTCCCCCCTGTGCCCTGTCTTTCCCGTCTGTGCATTGTCTCTCCCCCAGTGTGCTGTCTCTCCCTCCAGTGTGCTGTCTCTCCTCCTGTGCACTGCCTCACCCCCAGTGTTCTGTCTCTCCCCCAGTGTTCTGTCTCTCCCTCAGTGTACTGTCTCTCCCCAAGTGTGCTGACTCTCCCCCCAGTGTGCTGTTCACCCCTCTGTGCCCTATGCACTCCTCCTGTGTGCTGTATCTCCCCCACATGTACTGTCTATCCCCCAGTGTGATGTCTCTTCCTCCTGTGTGCTGTCTCTTCCCTCAGTTTTCTGTCTCGCCTCCTGTGCACTGTGTCTCACCCTCCATGTGCACCCCCATTGCAGTGTCTCTCCCCCTGTGTGCTCTGTGCATTGTCTCTCCTGCCTGTGAGCTGCATCTCTCCCCTGTGTGATGTCTCTCCCCATGCACTCCCCCGTGTGTGCTGTCTCTCCCCTGTACACTGTCTCCCCCCTCAGTGCGCTGTTTCTCCCCCCAGTGTGCTGTCTCTCCCCCCTGTGTGCTGTGTCTCTTCCCCATGTGCTCACCCCTGTGCACTATCTCTCTCCCAGTATGCTGTCTCTACCCCCCAGTGTGCTGTCCCTGCCGGAGTTCCTGTGGTTGGGGCTTAGAGCTACCCTGCCACATCTACAGAGCCTACACTCTGGTTTTTTGTCCCAGCCACCAGTGTCCTGGGTTAGTCGGGCACACCTGGCTCTTTCTGCCTTTCCACGGGTTCAGCTTGGGTTCCCGGCCGGCCTTTAGTGGAGGAGACCGCTGGGCCCCAGTGTTCTCTCAGTTTGCGACACTTAGCTGAAGGGTGTCTCGGCTTGGGGATGTTCCCTCTTCCTCACCCTCCAGGGAATTCTTAACCCTAACTTGGTGTTCCTAGGTCCTTTTGAGTCTAATTCCTCAACCCCTTTTTCGGGTTCTCTCTTCCGTTTCCACTTGCTCCTCCCGCCATCCCTCGCCTGACATGAAGACTTAGGGTCAGGATTGGAGTGTGTGCGTGGAGTGTTGGTGTTGAGTGACAAGCCTACCTGTCCAGCTGCAGTTCTCTCTGTGGCCACCGGTTGGCAGGGGCGCGACATTAGTGCACTTGTGCATTGTAGGGAGTATCATAATGTGTTGTGAATGTACTGTGATGCGTAATGCTGAGTGTGGGGGAATGTATAATTGAGGAACATTGGCATTGGTGTGCTGGAATGTGCTGTGGGAATAAATATAATGTATTCATAGGGAACTGTGGGGACTTCATACTGTGTGAGGGGCACTGTGGGGAGCTGAGTAACCAGTACTCTACTGTGTGGGAACCGGCCTTCATTATGCAATGTTTTTGTGTGGGCACAAATAAAAGATTGTATGAGGTTAGGCAAGTGGCCTACATTAAAATAGAAACTGACATGGTGCGTGCTGTGGGTGCTACAGAATGGGTCCCTCTTTTCGCTTTTTCAAAGTTGGAAGGTATGGCTACATGGAGAATCATTTAGTGAATATTCTAAAAAATTGCTGCGACTGAGAAATTTATTTCAAAAGTGTTTCATTCATTTGCAGGTATTGATAAAAATCATTTACAATTTGGTAGCAGATTTCAGAGCTGGTCCTAAATGACTGCAGCACTTGATTTAGCCTGCCATCTTCTGGTGATAAGAATTTCTACAGGTGAGTGCTGTTTTACTCCTGAAGGTTTTCTTTTGTGTAGATGATGTTCAGAGCCTCTTTTCACATGTTCAGAGCCTCCTTTCACCGAGGTTTTTTCAATGCCAGTTATTAAACTTTATATTCACAGAAAAGAAGAAGTCATTTACAGCTATGAAATGTATTGTTTGTGATTGTGTAAGGTGATGGGCATTCTGCCGTGTCCCCTCTTGAGGACACAAGTGCTGTTATGATATGCAATGTGTATTATGACATGCCTTATTAGTGGTAGGCTGGGGTCACACTTTGAAAGGTAATTGCGGTGACCGCATCCAGATCCGGATGCGGTAACCACAATTGCCTTCACACACATTTTTTTAGCAAAAATGTGTTGTGGCAGCCACAATGCAGTAACCGTATTGCTCAGGATGTGTAACCCGGAGCAATGTGGTTACCGTATACTTTGTTCATCCCTGCTGCCGCAGGGATGAACAAAGTGTTAAATGTGTATTAATGTTCCTGCTCCTCAGTCTAGCCTTTGGACACTTAAGTTCTTTCTTCTGTGACAGTCTTTCTGGCTCTAGCTTCCTTCCAACGCGACTCTAGCTGCTTCACTCTCCTCTATGCTGTTCAGCTGTTTCTCCTTCTGCTGTACAACTGTCTCTCTTGAGTTCTAGATCTTTCCCACGTCATCTGTGTGTTCTTCCTGGCCTCACTCCTCCCAAGTGTCCCCTCTAACTACTTCCTTCACCACCCAACCCCACTACAATGGTTCCTAGTGTGATCTGGGTGTCCCGGCACCGGTCTGTGTCCCTCTTACCCATGCGTGGGATACTACACCCTAACAGGGGTGCAGCACCTCTGTGGCGACTGGATCTGCAGAGGCTCCACTAATGTATAAAGGAGGGCCCTCCAAAATGTATAGAGGTCTCTTCATAAAGTATAGAGAAGGGCCCTCACAAATGTATAAAGGAAGGCACTCCCTAATGTACAGATGAGATGATGATCTTCAGTGCTATAACTGTGTTATCCTTAAAGCAGTGGTTTCAGCACCGAAATGAATAGAGGAGGGCCCTCCCAAACATATGTTACATGGCCACCTCTTGGCCCTTACCAAGCTAAGGTTTATAAGCCCTGTTAACAATTGATTTGAGGGCTGCAGAATGACATAAGGGATGAGGAGGAGAGACAGTAACAGGCATACGAGTAGATGGAAACGATGATGGAAGTTTGGTGGACTACTCTTGGCATGTGTAGGATGTGTGATGTGACGTTCCATGCTGTAACTCTGTCCCACCCTCCACCAAGTTCACCTAGTGTGCCATCACAGAAATGTGTCATCCTTCACTGTCCACAACAACTTCTTCACGTGTCTGTTGTTATGTCGACCTTACTAGTTACAGCGTTGGTGACAGCATGGTTGATATTGTTTCACACATGCTTATTAAGTCGTGGAGAGCACACCGGCCAGAATAGTGTTGGCTACGAACCAAGTATCGTGTGGCAGCCACAGGCAAGAGATCATGTAACCATTCTGAGCATTCAAGAGATCATGTAAGCCTAAATGTCACATTTCCTCAGATAGCAATTTGGCAATATGTGATTTTAGTATTTGTGCCTGTGGGTATTTACGCTTCCTTTCCAAACTCACTGCTATGGACAACGTGACGCTTTGCTTGGACAAGTAAGTGGATGAGGTTGATGTTTGCATCTGCACCTTATGGGCAGGAGATATGAGCGCCTGCTTGATAGACAGCAGATTGTCAAGGACAAAGCACAGGCAACATGGGAGTAGTTTGACTCGCAGTCATAGAATTGGTACTCTGATGTGCCACCCACCTACTGGGGTGCTTGGCTCCCCTGAGGCTACGTATACTCATGGTGCTCAGGTTGCCTTTGCCCTGACCTCTGCTCAGCTTGGTATGGCAGATGTTACAGATTACAATTTTTTCTCTGAAGGACTTTCAGTAAAAAAATTCCAGACAGCGACCCTGACTCAGGCCATAGTTGGGGATGCTCTTGGGAACAGATGACCTAGTTCTCAGTCTGGTCAAACCAGTACCCCTTGCCACCTGTGTTGGTGTTAAGTATCAATCTTCCTCTTTGTTGCTGTGCTAGCTATGCATGCCAATGGCCCAGGTCGGATCAGTGGACTCATCATCGACCAACTCATCTTTCATGTCATCTTCCTTCACAATTGAGATTGTAGGCTGACCTGATGGCAACTGTGTCTCAACATCATCGACCTAAACATCTAGAGACAGTAAATTAGGTTCTTCAAAGTGACTTTTTTCTGGCCGTGGGTCCTGAAATACTTGTTCATCAATGCTAGCCACCTCCCAAATGTATAGAGGGCCCTCCCAAAAGAATAAAGGAGAGCCCTCGCTAATGTATAGAGGGCCCTCCCAAATAAATAGAGGAAGGCCTTTACAAATGTATAGAGAAGGGCCCTCACTAATGTATAAAGGGGGCCTTCCCTAATTTACAGATGAGATGACCTTCAGTGCCAGCAAACATGGCTTTGCTTATGTTGTGTTACTCTTAAGGCAGTGGTTTCAACACCAAATGTATAGCGGAGGGCCCTCCCAAATGTCTGCATATGAGTGGTCCCTCCAAAACGTACGTTAGAGGGCCATCTCTGGGCCCTCAGCATTCTCAGGTTTCCTGCCCACTGCAGGCCCTCAGAACATTTGAATGTAGGGCCGCAAAATGTCATGAAGGTGGAGGAGGAGGAGAAGGAGGGTGAATCTCAATGCTACAATGGCACATTGTAAACTGTTATGGTGTATGTGTTGCACTATCACAGTGTCAATGAGGGAGGGACCACCCAAATTTCTAAGTAAGAGCTGTCCCTCCAAAACGTACATTAGAGGGCCATCTTTGGGCCCTCAACAATCTCAGGTTTCCTGCTTACTGCAGGCCCTCTGAACATTTGACAGAGGGACCGACAAAATGTATGAGTCAGCGCCCTCCCAATTGTAAAAGGTTAAAAAAAGCCACAACAGTACATGTGTACAAATGGTAAAAGTGATATTTATTTGTTTCGCTGCTTTATTTAGTCTTGTATACAAGAAATTATGCAGGAAAAACTGTTTCTGAACCTTTTTGACCTGTTAAATGCAATTTAGTTTAGGTTTGGTCGTTGTTCTTGTGTATCTGTAATGGTACCTTTACACGCGGCAACATTTCTAGGGTTTCCACAGGTAACTTACTGGCTGCAGTGAAATCATGGAGACATGGTTCTGTCTTGTTGTTGTGTACAAATGGAATAATGTCTCCATGATTTCACTGCAGCCAGTAAGTTACCTGTGGAAACCCTAGAAATGTTGCCGCGTGTAAAGGTACCATAACAGTGGCGTAATCCTGCGACAAAGCTATTTCCACAAACCATATGTGAGTCAGAAATGCATGCAGGCATATTCTCCAGGCTCTTCCCTTTCTGTTTTATCACTTTCCCATCCAATTCAGCCTTTTCCTCAGACCTCCAGCAGGGTCCAGCAGAAAATTACTCCCATTTCCCCTTGACTTACATTGTACTTGCTATTTGGAATGAATACTCGATTAGAAAGTACTCGTAACCAGTATAGCGATTACAAATATTACGGTACTCACCCATCACTAGGGTAGACATCATGCTCAGAGAACCCTGCTAAATTCAGAAAACACACAACAAAGAGACCATATAAAGAGTCTCCACATTTCAAAAAAATGAAAGTCAGACACCATGAAAGTAGCATAAATTGACACAGAATAAAAATTGTATAATGGTGCAGCCTGAACGCATGGCACAGGGTCTGGAACAGTACCTGGCCTAGCATTTGAAGCTTAAACATTGATCAGGAACAGGGGGATTAGAGACAGGTGTAGGCGGCGTGCTCAGAGAGCCCTACTAAATTCAGGAAACACAGAAAAAAGATACCCTAAAGGTACCTTTACACACCGCAACCGCGGTTGCAAATCCGACGGCGATATGTCGCCCTGGAACTATTGGCGTCAAATTGCCTTCCAGTTGCGGCATGTAACTGGGGAATTTGGCGGCGATAAATCGCTTCGCCCTGGTCGCTTGATTCCTGAGCACTGCTCTGAAATCAGGCGACTGGAGCGAGGCAATTTATCGCTGCCAAATTCCCCAATTACACGCCGCAACTGGGATGCAATTTGACGGTGATAGTTCCAAGGCGACATATCACCATCAGGATTCCCAGCCGCAGTTGCGGCGTGTAAAGGTACCTTAAGAATAATAAAAGATTAAGACCAAATAGCACGAAAGTGGAATCAATTGACCCAGAATAAAAATTGTAGCAAGCAGGAAAGGACACACACTGACTCTAATACTTTATTATTTAAAATATGTATTTTATTATTTGAAATGACAGTTAAATCCTATATAATAATTCCCCTAAACCAGCTTCCGTCACTATGTAACGTTTATGACGTCACATCCGACTGAAGCTGGTTTAGGGATCTTTCTCCCTAACTAATATGGCCGCCGCTTTGTCGGTAGTGGGGACTTTCAATGCCCCACTACCGATTCTATAGTGCTGCTCTGCCCCTCCACGCCATTGTCACATGCTGCTCTTCCCCTCCACACTATTATACTTACTACTCGATCGCACCCGCCTCCGTCTTCCTACATGTTCCTCCGTCCTCTGTCTTCCGCCCGGTATCTTCTATGTCGCTGCCCCGTACATAGCGAGACTTCCCGGCCGCCATCTTGGTTTCGCCCTGTGCACAGCGGCGACATACAAGATGGCGGCCGGGAAGTCTCGCGAGTGCACAGAAACCAAGATGGAGGCCAGGAAGTCTCGCAAAATTTTCTGTCCGCCATCTTGGTTTCACTATGTACGGGGCGGCGACATGGAAGATGGCGCTGGCGATGGAAGTAACTATGTTGCTGCCACTCTGCCCCCCGGCTTCCACTAACCACTCTGCCACCCCGTCCTCTGGTGACCACTCTGCCCCCTCCTCCCCCGGCCTCCGCTGACCACTCTGCCCCCCCCCTGGCCTTCGCTGACCACTCTGCCCCCCCCAGCCTACGCTGACCACTCTGCCCCCCCGGCCTCCACTGACCACTCCGCCCCCCCGGCCTCCGCTGACCACTCTGCCCCCCCCAGCCTACGCTGACCACTCTTATCCCCCGGCCTACGCTGACCACTCTGCCCCCCCCGGCCTACTCTGACCACTTTGCCCCCCTTGGCCTACGCTGAGCACTCTGCCCCCCTGGACTCTGCTGACCACTCTGCCCCTTCCCCGGCCTCCACTGACCACTCTGCCCCTTCCCCGGCCTATGCTGACCACTCTGCCCCCCCCGGCCTCTGCTGACAACTCTGCCCTTCCCGGCCTCCGCTAGCAACTCCATCCCCCCGACCTCCGCTGACCACGCTGCCCCCCCCAGCCTCCGCTGACAACTCTGCCCTCCGTCCTCCGCTAACCACTGAGCCACCGTACAGTGCTGACCACTGAGCCACCGTACAGTGCTGACCACTGAGCCACCGTACAGTGCTGACCACTGAGCCACTGTACAGTGCTGACCACTGAGCCACCGTACAGTGCTGACCACTGAGCCACTATATACACTGCTAACCACTGAGCCACCATACTGTGCTAACCATTGAGCCACCGTACAGTGCTAACCACTGAGCCACTGTACATTGCTAACCACTGAGCCACCGTACAGTGCTAACCACTGAGCCACCGTACAGTGCTAACCACTGAGCCACTGTACATTGCTAACTACTGAGCCACCATACAGTGCTAACCACTGAGCCACCGTACAGTGCTAACTACTGAGCCACCATATACACTGCTAACCACTGAGCCACCATACTGTGCTAACCACTGAGCCACCATAAAGTGCTAAGCACTGACTCACCCTATACAGTGTTAAACACTCAGCCACCATAGAGTCCTAATCACTCAGCCACCTTATACTGTGCTAACCACTGAGCCACCTTATACTGTGCTAACCAATGAGCCTACATACAGAGTTAAGCACTCTGCCTCCATATAGTGCTAACCACTGAGCGGCCATATACAGTGCTAACCACTGAGCCACCGCGCTGTGATAACCACTGAGCCAGCGCGCTGTGTTAACCACTGAGCCAACATACAGTGCTAACCACTAAGCCACCGTACAATGTTAACGACTGAGCCACCATACTGTCCTAACCACTGAGCCACCGTGCAGTGCTAAACATTGAGCCAGCATACAGTGCTAACCACTGAGCCACCGTACAGTGCTAACCACTGAGCCACCTTGCAGCGCTAACCACTCAGCCACTGTACAGTGCTAACCACTGAGCCACCATAGAGTGCTAACTACAGAGGCTCCGTATACAGTGCTAACTATTGAGCCAGCATATACTGTGCTAACCACTCAGCCTTCGTATACTCTGCTAACCACTGAGCCGCCGTAAAGTCTGCTAACCACTGAGCCCCCATATACTCTGCTAACCACTGAGCCGCCGTAAACTCTGGTAACCACTGAGTCACCGTATACTCTGCTAAGCAATCTGCTGGGAACAGCGGCCAGGTGCGGCCAGGAAGGCCCCTTCCGCCCCCTACTGTCCGCACCCGGCCGCTGTTCCCCGGCCCCCTCCTGACCGGACCTGGCCGCTGTCCCCCTGGCCCCCTGGCCCCCTGCTGCCCGCACCCAGTCGCTGTCTCCCTGCCTCCCTCCTGCCCGCATCCGGCCACTGTTTCCCGGCCCCCTCCTGCACGCACTCGGCCGCTCTTTCTCGGCCCCCTCCTGCCCGCACATGGCCGCTGTTCCCCGGCCCCCTTCTGCCCGCTGTTCCCCGGCTCCCTCCTGCCCGCACCCGCCTGCTGTCTCCTCCTGGACTCCGGCACCGCTGCACACTGGCACTGCGGCACACCGCTACTGCTGTATGTATTCTATCTATTATAATAAAAGCCCTAAGCCAGCTTCCGTCACTATGTAAAGCTACGTCACTATGTAATTGCTATGTAATTGCTACGTCACATCCGTGACAGAAGCATGCATGTACACCCGTTGCGGGTGATCCAAGATGGCCGACCTTTGGCGGTAGCGGGGCTTTCAAAGCCCCACTACCGCCATCAGAGGCCTCTGCTGTGCCTCAGAATCTCCACTGACACACCATCATACTCCTCACCACACCTCCCCTCTCTTTCTGCACCTCCCCACACACACGATCCCCCCTGGCCATTTCACATACACCCCCCCTCTCTGTACAGTCTCACACTCATACCCCCACACTCATACCGCCATGTACTCTCACGCCGACATCTATACTCACCGACACCCGTCCACTAACACACCGCCGACATCTGATCGTCTCCTGCACGCCCCCGCAACATCTGATCTTCTCCGCCGACATCCCATCTTTTTCTCCGCGACACCGACACCATGTTGGATCTGCCCCGTCTGGCAACATCCATCCTCGACGATAATTTCTCGCGAGAATACCCGCCAGCCATGTTGGATCTCGCGAGATCCAAGATAGCGGCTGGAAGTCTCGCGACACTTCCCGCCCGCCATGATGGATCGCACCACCTCCAAGATGGCGTTCTGGAAGTCTAGCGAGACTTTCCGGATGCCATCTTGGATGTGGCGCAATCCAAACCTCCCGATGTGATAGCATCGGGCCTTAATCTAGTTACATATAAAACGTATAGGAAGTGTACATCCCTCTCAAAAAACAGGAGACATGCACACACCACTTGGGATACAAGTATACTATCTTTTCATATTAGTGCCAATACTGATAGTTTATATTCAACACAATTATATTTGTTAGCATCTAATACAATAACATAATATATATACTGCACACAAAAAAACAGAAAACACAATGCACAAAAATGCTCCTAGCAAAGCTAAAAATGCTAGATATGATGCCTTTACTATATAATATATACTCACTAAAAAATATGCTGGGGTGGCACAGTGGCTCAGTGGTAAATACTCTGCAGCCTTGCAGCGCTTTGGCTCTGGGTTCAAATCCCACTAAAGACAACATCTGCAAGGAGTTTGTATGTTGTGCCCCATGTTTGCATGGGTTTCCTCCAGGAACTCTGGTACGATATTTAGATTGTGAGCCCCAATGAGGACAGTGTTGCAAATGTATGTAAAGCACTATGGAATTAATAGTTCTATATAAATGAATAAATTGTATTATAATATATAGAGTAATTGGATATACAAGTGTTACATCAATGTGTACCAATAACAAGTATATAATATAGAGAAATCATCCACTATCATAGTTATGACTATCTCATAGTGAAACAGCAATCAGTAGTAAATGGCGTACCTGATTGCCTTGCCCCTCACCTCAAAGCACGTTTCAGTTCATGCCTTCCTCAGGACTTTGGTGAGGCTTGCTAGACCCCATTTTAACCTGAGTAGCGCACGTTGCTGAGTCATGAGTCGGTTCAGGCTATACAAATAGTTTTTTACTGCCTGTACTGAATTTTCTTTTTGCAAACTTGGCAAATAATGTGAGTTGAGTCATCCTTTGTGTTCTCAAAACAGGCCCATGCTAGGCAACCCTTCCACCCATGAGACCTGCAGACCCGTGACTACTGCTGCTTAGTTGTGGCTAAGGATGCAGTGCTTGTCGTTTTTGCTGCCCTCAGTCTCTGTGTGGGAGGCCACAACCTAACCTTGACTTTCTCCTCCTTGATCTCGTCTGCTGAGCTACTCAGCTGCGTGACTTGGGGTTGATTCCAAGTGGGATCTCAAACCTCATCATTATCCTCTCTGTTGTCACACTCCTTGCCCTGAAAGCTCCCCTTTTCCTCTTTCTTCCCTGACAGCACAGTACAGTGTGCCTCAGGTATCTGATTGTCATCATCACCTCCTCCCCGGGGATTACCATCTGGTGATGACGGTTTGGACTCTGCTCGGACCCTACTTAGTCTGTGCTCCTTCTCCAAATGATTTTGGGAATCACTGCAGATGCTTTCCTCCACTTGAGTCTGAATCTTTTGATTAGACCTCATGCCCATGGAATCGAATGTGAGAACAGGTCTGCAGACTTGCCCATCTGTTTCCCTACAGTCAGTTGTGACACAGAGGGAAGCATGGGTGATTGTGGCGCCTGCTTTGAGGACTGTACTGTGTGTGATGTTGAGGTGGAGGAAGAGGAGAGGCCATTTGATGCAGCGCTTGCCTTCAGCGGCAGCAAATGATCTTTCTGGGCCTCTTCTACTAGTTATACAGCTCTTAAGGCCGCTTTACACGTCGCAATATCGTTCTGATATTGCATACGATTTCACTGGAGCGCACACGTTTTTGGCACTTGTCCAAGATCGCATAGGAGATGTTACACAGGGAGATATCGGCAGGCAACGCAACTACGATGTAGTACGCGCCTTTTTCACACTGTGTCTGAGCAACTCAGGGAACAATCAATTAACATTGGAGTGAATAGGGGAAGTTGCACTCCAAATCGTAGTTGCGCTGTCACACAGCACGATCCTGCCACATCGTGTAGCCAATATTGCACGGTTGAAGAGCATGCACAATCCAAAAATGATATCGTAGTTGCATAGTTTTTGAGTTGCGTTGCCCATTTACACGACACAACGCATGAATGATATTAACTGCAACGCCCCTACCACGTGACTTTTTATCGTAGTTGCGTTGCGATATCGTGACGTGCAAAGCGGCCTTTATGCTGTTGCCAAATAAAGACTGGAGTAGCACATCTAGTAACAGAAGTTGTCACTTGTCTTTGGATAGGACGAGCTGGTGTTTGTTCAGTACATTGTTTAGTAACATTAACCCCTTCCCGACCCTTGGCCCACTGTTTGGGCCATGGAAAACAGTTCGTTCCCGACCCATGGTCCAAGGGGTGAACCATGAAATGATCGCGCTCCTGCGGCGCGTGTGAGGGGGGTGACTCAGGGGTCACTGTAGCTAATGCACAGTGACAACCTGTAGTTCACCCCACTGGGGGTGGATTAACCCCCCCGTGCCTAGGGCCCCTCTGATTGGCAGTGAAAATCTGTCACTGCCATTCAGAAGCAATGGAATATTTCACCAATGAAAATTGGTGGAATATTCTGGATCTGGGATGGCCTGATGCTTATAGCATCAGGCATTGGCTGGGGGGTATGTGTGTGTCCCCCCCTGGATCTGATTGGGGCTAGTGTCCATGTGACGCTAGCCCTCCAATCAGCTATCCAGGGGATTGTTTACAATGGTGAACCACGCTTCCCTGCTCCATTCCGTCCCTGGATGCCAAGGAGCGTGGTCCATCTGCCGCCGACCGACACCGATCTGCTGCACCGACACCGATCCACAGCACCGAGACCGATCTGCCGCCGCTGCCGCCGGAAACGGTAACATCTGTCTCTGTCTCTGTACTCCCTCTGTCCCTGTCTGCTCTTTCCCTCTCTCTCTGTTGTTCCTCCGTTCTCCCCCTCCCTCCTGCACATCCCCTCACTCCCCCGCACATCCCCCCCTCCCCTATCTTCCCCCCTCCATCCCCCTCCTCCCCAGTACTGTGCACTGACCGGCTGGTGCTCCTTCTGCCTGCCGGTGTAAAGTGATTACAGGCAGCAGTTGCACCTGTGATCACACATATCCCCCCCCCCCGTCCCAGTGATCACCCACCCTGCTACTGCCCCCTTCATTCTTCTCCTCCCCCCCCTGCTGCTGGCTCCTTAGCTCCCTCTTGCGCCTGCATGCTTGACCGCCTGCTCTCCTGCACCCCGTCCGCCCGAGCGCTCCCCGTCAGCCCGAGCGCTCCCCGTCCGCCCAGCCCTCGCCGTCTGCCCGAGCGCTCGCTGTCCGCCCTCGCCGTCCGCCCTCGCTGTCCGCCCTAGCCCTCGCTGTCCGCCCTAGCCCTCGCCATCCTCCCTAGCCCTCGCCGTCTGCCCGAGCGCTCGCCTTTCTGCCCGAGCGCTCGCCGTCCGCCCTAGCCCTCGCCATCCGCCCTAGCTGTCGCCGTTAGCCCTCGCCATCTGCCTAGCTCTCGCTGTCTGCCCAGCCCTCGCAGTCTGACCGAGCGCTCGCCTTTCTGCCCGAGCGCTCACCGTCTGCCCTCGCCGTCCGCCCTAGCCCTCGCCGTCCGCCCTAGCCCTCTCCGCCCGACAGACCCCTCCGCCCGACAGACTCCTCCGCCCGACAGACCCCTCTGCCCGACAGACCACTCCGCCCGACAGACCCCACACATCAAAGTTACACCAAGCACTCGCACACACACGTACACTCACACTACGGTACAATAAATTCTAGATTTTTTTTTACACATGCACACAAAACACAGCACACAATGTCCCGCCCGTCCCGTTCGTCACAGTCATCAAGGTCAGAAAGGGCGTACTCGGCTGAGGAGGCATATGTTATACTTGCCTCCGATGCTGACAGTGAGGGAGAGGACCCCACGTTCCTCTATTCCTCACATTCTTCCTCCTCCAGTGACATCAACTCGCCTCCAAGACGACGTCGCAGGACAAGACATCGTCCGGGGGCCGTAGAAGAAGAGCCGCAGCCTGGAGAAGAGCCGCAGCCTGGAGAAGATGAGCCGGAGGCCATGGACCCACAGCCGTCTGTGAGTAACCCTCAACCTGGTGCTAGTCATGCCCAAGCTAGCATCAGGGCCCCCGTGTGGACCCCCGTCCCTGAACAATACACTCCACAGATTCCTGATTTCCTTCAACAATCAGGAATCCAGCTTGAGACCACAAACTTCAGGGAAATTGACTTTTTCAAAGTATTTTTCTCTGAGGACATTGTGAGTCTCATGGTGGACCAGACCAACATTTACGCCCAACAATTTCTGGTCCAAAACCCAAATTCCATATTTTCTTCTTGGAGTCCCGTGGACTCTGGAGAAATGTTGAAGTATTGGGGATTGGTACTTCACATCGGGATTGTGAAGAAACCAGAAATCCGCCAATACTGGAGTAAAGATATTTTCTATCACACTCCAGTGGTCGGCGCGGTGATGGCCCGAAAGTGATTCGAGGTCATTCACAAATTCTTGCATTTTAGGGACAACGCGGACAGCCTTCCCCGTGATGACCTAAATTTCGACAGATTGTTCAAAATTCAGCCGGTCATCGAACACTTCAGCAACAAGTTTGCTGAAGTGTACGTTCCAGAACAGGAATGTGTGGATGAATCCCTCGTCCACTTCAAAGGTAGGCTTACATTCCGGCAATACCTCCCCAGCAAGAGGGCGAGGTACGGAATAAAACTCTACAAGCTGTGTGAGAGTACCTCAGGGTACACTTACAGCTTTAGAGTGTATGAGGGAAAGGATTCCAGGATCCAGCCCCCAGAGTGTCCACCTGCTCTGGGGGTAAGCGGGAAAATAGTGTGGGATCTGATCCACCCACTACTTGATAAAGGTTACCATCTATACGTTGATAACTTTTATACAAGTATCCAACTATTTAATTCCCTTTCTGCCAGAACTACCGCCGCTTGCGGTACTGTGCGCAGAAACCAAAAGGGTCTCCCTCTGACGCTGGTTGAGCAGCCTCTCCCAAGAGGTGAGAGCCGAGCTCAATGTAGCAGCAACATGCTTGTGGTCAAGTTCAAAGACCGAAGGGATGTCTTTTTCTTGACCACAATTCATGGTCCCGGCACCACGGCCACCACCACCAGAGGTACCCCAGGACAGGTCCACAAACCAGACTGCGCCCTGGGATACAACAAGCACATGGGGGGGGTTGATCTGTCTGATCAAGTCCTCCAGCCCTACAGTGCCATGCGGAAGGCGCAGGTTTGGTACAAAAAAACTGTCCGTGCACATTGTTCAAATGGCAATGTATAACGCATACGTGCTATCACGATGTGCAGGTCAGACCACTAACACCTTCCTCCAGTTCCAGGAGAAGGTGATCAAGGCCCTGATGTTTAGAAGAGGAGGAGAAGAAGAAGAAGAAGAAGAAGAAGCGCGCCCTAGCACTCCTGGAACTAGAGGCTCCCGTGTGGTACCAGGGCAACATTTTCTCCGTGAGGTCGCAACTTCAGAAAGAAAAAGGTGCCGGGTCTGCTATCAAAGAGGGAGAACACAGAAAACACGTTTCATACGTGAAACGTGTCCAGACAAACCAGGACTGTGTTTGAATGATTGCTTTAAAATTCATCACACGTCCCCGGTCTGACATACTGACCTTTCCTACACAACTCACCCACACCAGCATGACATACACAACATCACACACACACACGCACAACACCCGAACATTGGACCTTGCACTGATAAGAGCACCCTTAGTCTTTACCATAGTTTTGGGGTCTCATTCCGGTGCTAGAACAAATCCCTTCCTGCAGAACGGCCAGGTTACAAGTTGACCTGTCCTTCTGGAAGGCTGGGTACAGATGAGTAATTATGCTCTATATGTGGATGGGGTCACTTGTGGGGAAGCTCCAATGTTTAGGCACACAGGGGCTCTCCATACGCAACCTGGTGTTTGCTAACAATTGGAATTGTTAGCGGACACCATGTCACGCATTTTAAGATCCATTTTATCCTGTTGCCCATGAATGTAATGAATGTGATGTAATGTAACCGCCCCTGCGCTGTGATTGGTTCAGGACCCGTGAGTCACGGGTTACAGCGGCGATCACATGACACAATGGCCCTGCGTTCTCATTGGTGCAGGGCTGACCTGGACGGGGATTGGCAGGAGGAAGCAGGAAGCGTCCCCATTGCCCGGCGCCCGCACCGATAATCATGTTACCGGCCTGGGGCACAGCATGTAGACTGGCACAACAACGGACAGAGCAGCGGGCACAGCACCGGACAGAGTAGCGTGGACAGCACCGGACAGGACTGCAGGGACGGCACTGGACCAGCTAGTACATATTGCGCAGCGCTCCACCCCCCCACACTCCCCCGGCAGCCGGACAAGCTAGGTAACGCCCAGTCGGCAAGATTTTTTAAAGTTTATAAAGCTATATCTTAGCTTCTACTAATCAGTTTTTTTAGCAAAAACGATTGCCCCAAATGTGTGTGCTGGGTGTAGGGACACATATTAACAGTCCGGGGGGGTCATTTGGGGTGGTTGGTTCCCTTTAATTGCATGGCAAATCACAACCCCATGCTCTGGCAGGTTGATGGTGGTTTTATTGTTTCTGTGCACCTGTGTTTGCTCTTTTTATTGGGGTCTGACTGCTTCCTGCCCAAGTGCTGTGTTGAATTTGTTTTTGGCTGCATATGGTGAGTTTTTTTTAATGCTCCCTTTTTTGAGAATATGTTGTTTCAATAAAAACGCGCCAAACCTTAAAGGGTACCGTTACACGATGCGATATTGCATGCAATTTCACTGGCAATTTGCTGGTTGCAGTGAAATCATGGACACATTGTTCCATTTGGACACAGCAACAAAATAGAACAATGTGTCCATGATTTCACTGCAACCAGTAAGTTGCAAGTGAAATTGCATGCAATGTTGCGACATGTAAAGGTACCCTTAGGGTACCGTCACACGTGGCGATATCCCGGGCGATTCAATAGGCGACGCACGTGCACGTATTTGTGTGTCGCCTAAGGTCACCGTCGCCCATTTACACGGGGCGACAACTTAGGCGACACGCAAATACGTGCGCGTGCACGTGCGCCGCCTATGGAATCGCCCTGGAGATCGCCACGCGTGACAGTACCCTTAGGGGTTTCTTGTAACTCCTGATTTCTTGGCAGGAGATTTGCTGCGTTTTTTGCTGCAGATTTCCTTCATTTTTGCTGCATTTTTACTGTGTTTTTACTTTGTGTTTGCAGCGTTTTTGTTTGTTATGATTTTGCTATCCTTTTGCCATCGAAAGTTGCAAAAATACAGAAATGAATTGACATGCTCATTCTTTCAAAAATGCAGCCAAACCTGTGGTGTTTACAGTTTCTGAAACAAAAGAAATAAAACCAATGTAGTTGGACAGCTATTTCCTGAATCATATAGGTTTTGCTGGGAATCAAAAATGCAGGCTTAGATGAACATACCGGTAGATTAGCATCTAACAAAGCATAACGCTCTGTGTGAACATAGCCTAACAATCTCAAAATGATGATGATGGCATATGGTGTGCCCAAAGGGCATGTGACTTAGGCCGGCTTCACACCATGATTTTTGGCTGTCAGGTTGTGTCCGGTGTTTTGGGCAGAATACACCGGACACAACTGACTGCCCCGGACGCGCACAAACTGAGGGCAAATATGACCTCCAATCCTGTTTTAAACAGGAATCATTTGTGCGCATCTGTGCCACTGTCCAGTGCTGAAATTTCAGCAGAGCGAGTGCAGGGGAGCTGCCCACGGTGCTGAAAATTCAGCCATGGAGCTCTTCAGGTGCTGAACTTCAGCGGCGGCTCTGAAATGCTACACTCTCCATGCTGCTGAACGAGCGCAGCTGCATTCCAGAACCAGGCGTCCAGGAATTGGTACGATGTTTTGACGAATATGGTGCGATCCAGTGCCCATAGACTTTCATGTTAGTCTTCGTGGGCCCCTTTAACACATACCACGATTTATGAATTTAATATAAAAGCTGCAGGCTGTGGATATATAATATAGAGGTTCCTGGGTGGGCTGTATATATAATATTAAACCTGTGCAGTGCTGCATATATAAAATATGGAGGCTGCTGGGCTGTGTATATAATATGGAAACTGCTAGACTGTATATATAATATAGAGGCTGCTGGGCTGTGTATATAATATAGAGGCTGCGGGCTGTATATATTTAGAGGCTTTGCTGGGCTATATGTATTATTTGGAGGCAGTGGCAGCCCAGCAACAGCCTCCAAATAAAATATACAGCCCAGCACAGCCTTCAAATAATAAAAATAGACAAGCACAACCTTCACATTATATATACAGCAAAGCACAGCCTCCATATTATATATAAAGCACAACATCCAAATACTATATACAGCACAGCAACAGTCTCCAGATAAATATATATATATATAACCCAGCACAGCCTCCAAATAATATATACAGCACAGCCTCCATTTTATATATAAATCACAGCCTCCATTTCATACAGTATACACAGCACAGCCTCCAAATAATATATATAGCACAGTCTCCAAATAATATATACAGCACAGCCTCCATTTATATATAAATCACAGCCTCCAGTTTATATACGCATCACAGCCTTCAAATCATAAATACAGCACAGCCTCCATATTATATATACAGCACAGCCTCCATATTATATATACAGCACAGCTTCCATAGCCCAGCACAGCCTCCATACAGCTCAGCCCAGCCTCCATTGCCTGCAGTAGCCTCCATATAGCCCAGCAGAAGCCTCCAAAACCCAGCAGCAACCTCTATATGGCCCAGCACTGCATCCATATAGCCTAGCACAGCCTCCATATAACCCAGCACAGCCTCTATATAGCCCAGCAGCACCCTCTATAGCCCAGAACAGCCTCCATAGCCTACAGCAGCCTCCAAATGGCTCAGCACAGCCTCCATAGCCCGCAGCAGCCTCCATATAGTCCAGCAACAGCTTCCACAGCCCAGAAGCAGCCTCTATAGCCCAGAAGAGCCTCCATACCCCACAGCAGCCTCCATATAGCTCAGAACAGCCTCCACAGCCCACAGCAACTTCCATATAGTCCAGAAGCAGCCTCTACAGTCCTGAAGCAGCCTCAACAGCCCATAAACAGCCTCCATAGCCTAGAACAGCCTCTATAGTCCACAGCAGCCTCTACAGCCCAGAACCAGCTTCCACAGCCCAGAACAGCCTCCAGATAATGTATAATAGGGTGGTTCTCCTGCTACATCTGTATCTGGCCACATCTTGGTATATATAATCCCCATTGTGCTGCACACAGTAAAAAAATACTTAATCATACTCACCTTCCTTACGCTTCCCCGGGCTGTGTCCTACTCAGATGCTTCCTCTGGTCTGTGCTTCCTTCCTGTATGGCTGCATCAGCGTGATGAGGTCACAGGGAGATGATTCATCATGCTGCTGCTGCTGTCGGCAGAGGAGGAGGAGGAAGCTCCCCTGTTCCTCGGAGCCAGCACATGGCTAATTTGTGTCACATGAAAATTAGCTATGTGCACTGGCAGAGCTGCGGGCCCTCTTGTCAGGCTGCCTTTTCCTGATTGCCCCCTGACCATCAGGGCTGCATGTCCTTGATGGCCAGTGGGTCCCCCAGCTGCTCAGGGCCCTGGCACTTGCCGGGTACGCCAGGTGCTGATGCCGGCCCTGAATATGACAGCACTGGAGGATAATAGGTTCATGTTTAATTTTTTTTAAATCTTTAGCATGGCCCATGATGGCCCATGACATAGGAGGACGTCATGAAGTAGGAGGACCATGGCCCATGACCGGCCCATAACGTAGGAGGACGTCATGCGCTGGTTACCGGGGTTTGATGTGAGCTCCGGCGCGGAGCTCACATAATTTCCCTGACATCTCAGCTGATTCGGGATCCGATCAGTGCTGTTAACCCCTTGGAATCTGCCATCAATCACTGACAGCGGGATCCAAAGGTGCTTGCGGTTGGGAACCCGCTGTTCCCCGCCGTGAACTGGAGATCCCATGATAAGACCGCGGGATCTCCAGCGCTTATGTGACAGCCTGAGGTCCTGGCTTGACCCTGGAAGCTGTCACGGAGTGCTTCCTGTGAGTGGTTGGCAAGCGCTGCCAACCATTCACAGTTCGCAATTGTGACAGGTCCCAATGTGCTGCAGCTCATCGGGACCTGTCACAAGCATTCGGATGGTGCAGTACTGTGGCGTCCTATGGGGCAGTGTAAAATAAAGAATTAATTGTGAAATAAAGTTTTTGAAAAAATGTGAAAAAAAAGTTCAAATTAACCCCCTTTCCCCCCATTCAAAATAAAAGTATTAAAAAAATACACATATTTGGTATCACTGCATTCAGAAATGCCCGATCTATCAATATAAAAAATCAATCAATGAGAGCTGTAAACTGCATAACAGAAAAAAAGGTCCAAACGCCAAAATTATGTTTTTTTAGTTGCCGCAACATTGCTATAAAATGCAATAACGGGCGATCAAAACAGCCCATGCTGCCAAAAATTGTATCATTAGAAACGTTAGCTGTCACACAGCCCCAGATCCCAAAAAATGAGAACGCTACAGGTCGCAGAACGTGGCGCAAAAAGTGCAATTTTTTTTTTTTTTTTTTTCAAACTTCTTCTGAATTTTTTTCACCACTTAGATACCAATAAAAGGTACATGTTTGGTATCTACAAACTCGTGCTGACCTGAGGCATCACACCATCATGTCAATTTTACCATATAGTGATCATGGCGAATAAAAGAAAGAAATAAACAAACGTGTAATTGCACTTTTTTTGCAATTTCACCACGTTTGGATTTTTTTCCCATTTTCCTGCACAATATATGGCAAAATAAATGATTGCATCTGAAAGAACAACTGCAAAAATAAAGCCCTCATATGTCTATATTGATGGAAAAATAAAAAAGTTATGGCTCTTGGAAGCAGGGGAGCAAAAAAAACAAAAAACGAAAAATGAAAAATTCCCGGATGGTGACGCGGTTAATGTGCATCTTTTGCGTCTTTTTTTTTTCCAACAATTTTTTGCAACCATGCTGACTATTTGCATTAAAAGAATTGATGGTTCTGTGATCATGTCCAATAGCAATTTTAAGAGTGCTGCATCCCTCTGTGAGACTTTTAAGAAATGTTTACTTTCCAAAGTCAGTTAACCCTTTCATGAACTTAGACGTTATCCATACGTATAGATATGTCATGGCAATTTTGTTGGCAATTTTGTGGGCACAGTGGGTGTGTCCTTACGATCACTATCGGGTCTCTGGCTGATGTTACAGCTGAGCCTTGGCACTCACTGCCAAGAGTGGTGCCCGCTCCTGGCAGTTTAACCCCCTAAATGCAATGATCAGTATTAATCGTGGCACTTAGGTAATTGGGAGAGGGATAGCCTAGCACAGCCTCCAATACCAGCACCCTCCATATGTAGCCAGCAGCAGCCCAATAGCCAGGACAGCCTCATGCTTATCGCAGCACTCAATGGTCACACAGCTCATAGCCGCAGCAGACCTCATATCATGTCCGCAACATGACTTCAAGCAGAAGCAGCTTATAGCCCAGCAATACAGCCTCCGATACCCACAGCACCTCAAATACTCGCACACTCCACAGCCCACAGCAATTCCATATAGTCCAGAAAAGCCTATACATACCTGAAGCAGCCTCAAAAGCCATAAACAGCTCATGCTACCTAGAAAAAGCCTCTAATAGTCACAGCAGCTCTGACCAGAACAGTAAGCCCAAACACTTCCAAAATGTAATAGTGTTACTCTGCTACATCTGTATCTGCCACATCGGTATATAAATCCCATTGTGCTGCAGCACATAAAGAAATACTTAATCATACTCAGTTCCTACGCTTCCCCTGGCTGTGTCCTAACTCAGATGTCCCTGTCTGTGTTCTTTCTGTATGGGCTACATCAGCGTGATGAGGCCAGGAGATGATCATCAGCTGTGCGTGGCAGCAGTGAGCGGAGGAAGCTCCCTGTTCTCGGAGCCAGCACATGGCTAATTTGTGTCGACTTGAACATTAGCATGTCACGCAGAGCGGGGACCGCTCTGTCAGTGCCTTTCACTGATTGCCCCTGACCATCAGGGCTGCATTCTTGATGCCAGTGGCCCCCCCTGCTCAGGGCCTGCACTTGCTGGGTACCCAGTGCTGATGCCGGCCCTGAATATGCAATGAGGATAAAAGGTTCATGATTTAATTTTTCACAAATCTTTAGATGGCCATGATGCCCTAAGATGATGGGCAGTATAGTGTATCACGGTCGCGCTGCTCCAGGGCTAAAAAACTACAAAGAGTCATCAGATTTCCACCCTTTTCCCTTCCCCTACGCGTTTCGGCACTAGCCTGGCACCTCAAGCAGGATATGAAATCCCGACTCAGAGAAGCCGGACAGGAGCTGCGCCGGAAAGGTGATGTATAAAGTTTGTTATTTTAACAGGTGCCGCAGCCTGGGGGACACATAATAAGGAGGGGGCTGTGTATTACTGCTGGGGGCCAGTATACTACCACTGGGGGCCTGTATACTACTGCAGAGGGGCCTGTATACTTCTGCATAGGGCCTGTATACTTCTGCATAGGGGCCTGTATACCACTGGGGGCCTGTATACTTCTGCATGGGCTGATACCACTGCACAGGGCCTGTATACTCTGCATAGGCTGTATACCACTGCACACGGGGCCTGTATACTTCTGCATAGGGGCCTGTATACCACTGGGGGCCTGTATAATTCTGCATAGGGGCCTGTATACCACTGGGGGCCTGTATACTTCTGCATAGGGGCCTGTATACCCAAGGCTGTAACACTGGGGGCCTGTATACTTCTGCATAGGGCCTGTATACTTCTCATAGGGGCCTGTATACCACTGGGGGCCTGTATACTTTTGCATAGGGGCCTGTATACCACTGCACAGGGGCCTGTATACTTCTGCATAGGGGCCTGTATACCACTGCACAGGGGCCTGTATACTTCTGAATAGGGGCCTGTATACCACTGCACAGGGCCTGTATACTTCAGCATAGGGGCCTGTATACCACTGCACAGGGGCCTGTATACTTCTGCATAGGGGCCTGTATACCACTGGGGGCCTGTATACCACTGCACAGGGGCCTGTATACTTCTCATAGGGGCCTGTATACCACTGCACAGGGGCCTGTATACTTCTGCATAGGGGCCTGTATACCACTGCACAGGGGCCTGTATACCACTGCACAGGGGCCTGTATACACTGCCAGGGGCCTGTATACCACTGCACAGGTGATACAGGCACAGGCTTATATACCACTGCACAGGGGCCTGTATACCACTGCAAGGGGCCTGTATACCACTGCTGATGGGCCTGTATACCACTGCTGAGGGGCTGTATACCACTGCTGAGGGCTGTATACCACTGCTGAGGGGCCTGTATAATACCACTGCTGATGGGCCTGTATCCCACTCGAGCGCCGTAACCACGAGGGCATGTATACCACTGCTGAGGGGCCTGTATAATACCATGTGACGCCTGATATGACAGGCTTATACACTGCTGAGGGGCCTGTATAATACCACTGCTGAGGCCTGTATACCATAATGGGGTGCTATATACCAGTGACTGGGGGCCTATATAATAGGATTGGGGTCTGCTGCAATTTCATACCCTAGGCTTATACGCGAGTCAATAAATTTTACCAGCTTTTGGGGGCAAAAGTAGGGGGGTCGGCTTATACACGGGTCGGCTTATACACGAGTATATACGGTATATTTATGTAAAAAACAAACAAACAAAAAACTACTACGTATATTTGGTATTACCACGTACGTAACAACCTTCTTATGAAACCGTCAAACTAATTAACCCCTTGAGTGAACATCGTAAAAAAATAATGTAAAACATAGCAAAAACTATATTTTCATTATACAGCTGACAAAAAAGTGGATTGAAAGGTGATTAAAAAGTCATAACTAAATAAAAATTATACTACTGAAAATGTCATCGTGTTCTGCAAAAAACAAGCCGCCATACGCTCCATCAGCAAAAAATTAAAAATCTATAGGTCGCAGAATACAGCAATGCAAAAACTTATTTTTTCCTATAAAATAGTATTTATGGTGTAGAGTCGGTAAAAAATAAAAAACCTATATAAATATGATATCGCTCTAATCGTAGTGACCCGGAGAATAAATCTTTCTTGTCACTTTTATGACACAGTGAATGGTGTAAGAAAAAAACTAATTAAAAAATAATTGCTTAACTGCTGCTTCTTCTTGATTATGCCTCAAAAAAGCAGAATAGAAAGCGATAAAAAAATTGTGTCATAACATTATACCTGTAAAATCTCCAACTCATCCAGCAAAAAACAAACCCTAACATGACTAAGTCGGAATATAAAAAAAAATAGCTATAGATTTATTTAGTAATGCAAAAAAAACTTCATTTTGCAAAAAATTGCTTTTTTAAAATCTTAAAAAAATATACATTTGGTATTGCTGTGATAATACCGACCTGATGAACAAAGCCACCTAATCACTTCTACCACAAGCTGAACAGTGTAAAAATAGTACTGAAGCCAATTCTTCAAGTGCTGCCTCCCAAAGATTGCAATATGGCGCAGCTTATGTTTATCCTGTGCTCTACACTGAGTGCAATTATGTGTAAATCTTTGAAAGCCGTAATTCAGACAAAGTTCCCAAAGTACTGAAGTAATTATGGATTACCAACTTTTAGATTTTGTTAAAAATACTTTATTAACAATTCTTTAAAAAGGTCAAGGACCTACATGGAAAGACATTACAAGCAGAACGGTTTTGAATCCAAAGAATTGTGATAGAAGAGTGGGGGGGAGGGGGGAATCTAAATTTCCCTTTATTTTTGATCCCTACCTATCAATGGGGGGTTTACACCCTAAATTATCTCGGTGCCTCCATACCTCGTCGGCTTAGCCTCGTCTTACCCTATTCTCTCTTAAGGCTTCTAAAGGGGAAAAAGGGGGCAGCATCCACTTAACTTGATGATGTCGATTGTGGTTTTTGTAGGGCAGGATCACCCTTGTTTTTCTTTATGGATTCAAATGATATGGCGTTTCTCCAATCTTGACGCGTTTCATTTGGCCTTATACTGCCAAACTCATCAGAAGGTGGAGTGGTTGAACATGGCTTGCCTAAGAGTTTAAAAGACAAACAAAAGCAAATAAGTCTCTGGCTTTTATATATACACAAGACATCTTACAGATTGACCAACAGATTGGCTATTTAAAATATCATGATATATCCTAATGGAACATTTCTACAAATTGTCCCTATAGGAGGGGCGTACAAATGTGTACCTACACGTGTACACACATATATATATCCTCATTGGTGAGCACATGTTGACACAGACCTACCAGAGACACCAATGGTTTTACCTTTTTATAATGCAAGTGATTCCTAGATGTACAATGCAAAGACCATCGGGAATCAACCCAAGAATATGCCAAATATTCAAAGATAGGGTGCAGGATACTAGAAAAAGGAATATCAATTACATGGCTACAAGTGTCTAAATCATGTATATGACTAGATCCGTCTAAAAATCTAATCCTTACCGAACTATAAAAGGCAGGAAGACAGACACAGTAAGAATGGTACTCGGCAAACCAAATCTAGAGAATAATAATGTCAAATTTAAAGAAACAAATCAATTTCCAAGGGCAGAACTTACAGTGTCCACACCTAAATGTTCCCACTGTTTTTAGCTTACCAAGCCAAGTAGATGGTGATTTTTGGCCTTGATAATGACTATGTACAAGCCTGTCGCCTATAGATCTTCCCCTTCTGAAAGTGACTGCAGGATAGGGAGGTATCAAGTCCTTCAGGATCTGCTTGCAGTATCCCCCAGTGTCTCCTAAGAAGTCCAACAATATCTTTATGGTGGGAGTCAAAAGTACCTATTATTCTGACCTTTGGTGTATTGGTATCCTGTCTTTTTGTCTCTGTTGTCAAAACGGACACTCTTGTCCTCGTCATAGCTGCTGACAGGACTATAGGTCATTAAAGATCTTTTTCTTTGCACAGGCTCAAGAAAGTTATTTGTAGATTTTGTGAAAGAACTTAATGCAAACAATTTGGGACTTTTTTTCAGTTATGAAATTCAAGAGAGAAGACTTCCTTTCCTGGATGTTCTATTGATAAAGGATGAGATTGGTCAAATCCAAACCACTATCTTTAGAAAGTCAACAGCGACCAACAACGTATTGCACTGGGAGAGCCACCACCCGATCCCCCTTAAGAGAGGTATACCGAAGGGGCAATACCTTCGGTTACGAAGGAATTGCTCACGAATGGATGCGTTTCAAGAACAGGCAGGACAAATGAAACGTAGATTCCTTGATAGAGGGTACCCAAAAAAAGTCGGTAAGGATTAGATTTTTTAGACGAATCTAGTCATATACATGATTTAGACACTTGTAGCCATGTAATTGATATTCCTTTTTCTAGTATCCTGCACCCTATCTTTGAATATTTGGCATATTCTTGGGTTGATTCACGATGGTCTTTGCATTGTACATCTAGGAATCACTTGCATTATAAAAAGGTAAAACCATTGGTGTCTCTGCTAGGTCTGTGTCAACATGTGCTCACCAATGAGGATATATATATGTGTGTACACGTGTAGGTACACATTTGTACGCCCCTCCTATAGGGACAATTTGTAGAAATGTTCCATTAGGATATATCATGATATTTTAAATAGCCAATCTGTTGGTCAATCTGTAAGATGTCTTGTGTATATATAAAAGCCAGAGACTTATTTGCTTTTGTTTGTCTTTTGACCTCTCAGGCAAGCCATGTTCAACCACTCCACCTTCTGATGAGTTTGGTAGTATAAGGCCAAATGAAACGCCTCAAGATTGGAGAAACGCCATATCATTTGAATCCATAAAGACAAACAAGGGTGATCCTGCCCTACAAAAACCACAATCGACATCATCAAGTTAAGTGGATGCTGCCCCCTTTTTCCCCTTTAGAAGCCTTAAGGAGAATAGGGTAAGACAAGGCTAAGCCGACGAGGTATGGAGGCACCGAGATAATTTAGAGTGTAAATCCCCCATTGATAGGTAGGGATCAAAAATAAAGGGAAATTTAGATTCCCCCCCTCCCCTCCCCTCCCTCCCTCTTCTATCACGATTCTTTGGATTCAAAACCATTCTGTTTGTAATGTTTTTCCATGTAGGTCCTTGACCTTTTTAAAGAATTGTTAATAAAGTATTTTTGACTTCCGGTTCCGGCTCCTCCATGGTCGGACACGCGTGAGACGGCTCCGATCCCCATCTCAGCGGCCGCGCACACCCCCGAGCCCCGAGGATACAGAGTGGGCAAAATGCTGGGAGGAAGGAGTGGAATGGTGGCGGCGTCCACCATGGACAAATTTGTCACCAGAGGTGGAGAAACGGGACCGCAATGCGCAGAAAAAGAAAAAGGCGCGAAAGCTGCAATGGTGGGCAAGGAGGTCGTGACACTGCAGAAGCAACCCCCATGTGAGAAGGAGAGAGGTATGGAGGACTGGGCAACGCAGGAGGAAGAGGAGGAGAACGAGGGGTGTCAGAGATGGGATCCCAAAATCCTGAGCAACAGCTAGTGAATTCTGGCAAAGGACAGCCAGCCACAGAGACCACCAGCATGAGTGGGGCAGGATACATAATTGATAGTGATGAGCGAGTACTAAAATGCTCGGGTGCTCGAAGCTCGGGCCGGATCCGAGATACTTTACTCCCGAGTATCGACCAATGTTATCCTATGGGAGACCTGAGTATTTTTATGAAATGACTGCCGGCAGCATGTAGAAACCCTAAAAATGTCACAAAAGTTCAGAAGAGTGCTGAAATGACATGGCAACACCATGGGGAAGACCCCTGGAAGCATTTCCACTCAAAGTCACAGCTGTGAACAATCTTGTCCGAGTTTCACGCCAATTTTACGGAGTCACCAGAAAACCTTCCAAAATGATACCAAAATGAATATTTAGGGTGGAAATGTTAAGGGCACATACCCAATAGTGAGATACAGCTGGTGTATGTTACTTTTTGTGATTACATGAAAGATTTTACGTGAAAACATTGTGCGGCACTCCGATGTCCCTGAGAAGAGACGTACATGAAGGCCTCTTGACATAATGTGCCCATTTTGAGGAACTGGGTCTATTGTAGTATTTTCCTTTGCCAGGGCAGTCCAAAATTTGGAGGTTCACCAATGCCCCTGGATAGAAACGTGCATGAGGGCCTGTAAACCTGAAGTGCCCATTGTAAGGAAGTGGGTTGTATTGTAGTATAGCCCTTTGACAGGGCAGCCAAAAATTGGGAGGCTCCACAATGACCCATGCATACAGACATGCATGAGGGCCTGTAAACCTCAAGTGGGTGTATTGTAGTATAGCCCTTTGGCAGGGCAGCCAAAAATTGGGAGGCTCCACATTGTCCCTGGCTAGAGACGTGGAGGAGGGCCTGTAAACCTGAAGTGGGTGTATTGTAGTATAGCCCTTTGGCAGGGCAGCCAAAAATTGGGAGGCTCCACATTGTCCCTGGATAGAGACGTGCAGGAGGGCCTGTAAATCTGAAGTGGGTGTATTGTAGTATAGCCCTTTGGCAGGGCAGCCAAAAATTGGGAGGCTCCACAATGTCCCATGCATACAGACATGCATGAGGGCCTGTAAACCTCAATTGGGTTTATTGTAGTTAGCCTTTTGGAGGCAGCCAAAAATTTTGAGGCTCAATGTCATGGATGAGACTGCAGAGGCTGTAAACCTGAATGGTGTATTGTAGTATACCTTTGCAAGCAGCCAAAATTTGGAGTTCACAATGCCTGCATACGCATGCTATGAGGCTGTAAACCAATGGGTGTATTGTAGTATAGCCCTTTGCAGGGCAGCTAAAAATTGGGAGGCTCACCAAATGTCCCTGGATAGAGACGTGCATGAGGGCCTGTAAACCTCAAATGGGTGTATTGTAGTATAGCCCTTTGCAGGGCAGCCAAAAATTGGGAGGTTCAACAATGACCCATGCATACAGACATGCAGTAGGGCCTGTAAACCTCAAGTGGGTGTTTGTAGTATAGCCCTTTGGCAGGGCAGCCAAAAATTGGGAGGCTCCACATTGTCCCTGGATAGAGACGTGCAGGAGGGCCTGTAAACCTGAAGTGGGTTGTATTGTAGTATAGCCCTTGGCAGGGCAGCCAAAAATTGGGAGGCTCCACAATTTTCCCATGCATACAGACATGCATGAGGGCCTGTAAACCTCAATTGGGTGTATTGTAGTATAGCCCTTTGGCAGGGCAGCCAAAAATTGGGAGGCTCCACATTGTCCCTGGATAGAGACGTGCAGGAGGGCCTGTAAACCTGAAGTGGGTGTATTGTAGTATAGCCCTTTGGCAGGGCAGCCAAAAATTGGGAGGTTCCAACAATGACCCATGCATACAGACATGCAGTAGGGCCTGTAAACCTCAATGTGGTGTATTGTAGTATAGCCCTTTGGCAGGGCAGCCAAAAATTGGGAGGTTCAACAATGACCCATGCATACAGACATGCATAGGGCCTGTAAACCTCAAGTTTGGGTGTATTGTAGTATAGCCCTTTGCAGGGCAGCCAAAAATTGGGAGGCTCCACATTGTCCCTGGATAGAGACGTGCAGGAGGTCCTGTAAACTGAAGTGGGTGTATTGTAGTATAGCCCTTTGGCAGGGCAGCCAAAAATTGGGAGGTTCCAACAATGACCCATGCATACAGACATGCATGAGGGCCTGTAAACCTGAATTGGGTGTATTGTAGTATAGCCCTTTGGCAGGGCAGCCAAAAATTGGAGGCTCCACAATGTCCCATGATAGAGACATGCAGGAGGGCCTGTAAACCTGAATTGGGTGTATTGTAGTATAGCCCTTTGGCAGGGCAGCCAAAAATTGGGAGGTTCAACAATGACCCATGCATACAGACATGCATGAGGGCCTGTAAACCTGAAGTGGGTGTATTGTAGTATAGCCCTTTGGCAGGGCAGCAAAAACCCAATTGGGTACAGCGCTCCGAAACCAAAATGTTACCCTGGTCATGACATACAAAGACATGCAGTAGGGCCTGTAAACCTCAAGTGGGTGTTTTGTAGTATAGCCCTTTGGCAGGGCAGCCAAAAATTGGGAGGCTCCACATTGTCCCTGGATAGAGACGTGCAGGAGGGCCTGTAAACCTGAAGTGGGTGTATTGTAGTATAGCCTTTGGCAGGGCAGCCAAAAATTGGGAGGTCCAACAATGTACCCATGCATACAGACATGCATGAGGGCCTGTAAACCTCAATTGGGTGTATTGTAGTATAGCCCTTTGGCAGGGCAGCCAAAAATTGGGAGGCTCCACATTGTCCCTGGATAGAGACGTGCAGGAGGGCCTGTAAACCTGAAGTGGGTGTATTGTAGTATAGCCCTTTGGCAGGGCAGCCAAAAATTGGGAGGTTCAACAATGACCCATGCATACAGACATGCAGTAGGCCTGTAAACCTCAAGTGAGTGTATTGTAGTATAGCCCTTTGGACAGGGCAGCCAAAAATTGGGAGGTTCAACAATGACCCATGCATACAGACATGCAGTAGGGCCTGTAAACCTCAAGTGGGTGTATTGTAGTATAGCCCTTTGGCAGGGCAGCCAAAAATTGGGAGGCTCCACATTGTCCCTGGATAGAACGTGCATGAGGCCTCAAAACATTTTTCCCAGTGAAAAGGAGCGGGTCTCCTGTCGTTGTAATGCCCATTCTAAAAGAATGGGCGAAAAAATTTACCACTGTGGGTAACCTCAAACAACAGCCTAACTATTGTAATGGTCATCATGGTGGCTCATGAGGAGAAGGAGGAGCTGTCCAGCGATTAGCCAAAGTCCAGAAGTGTGTACCCATGGGTGAGTGGAGGTACATGGCAAATTCCCATAAAATTTTTTAAATCAGTTGTCATTTGTTGGTGGTGTGGTGAAGTCTGGCCCAATCCAACCCCTGTTCATTTTGATCAGAGTCAGCCTGTCAGCATTTTCAGTTGACAGGCGGGTGCGTTTATCAGTAATGATTCCATCTGCGGCACTGAAAACACGCTCTGACAATACACTAGCGGCAGGGCAGGCCAGGACTTCCAAGGCGTAGAGAGCCAATTCATGCCATGTGTCCAGCTTGGAGAACTAATAATTGAAAGGCACAGAGGAATCTCGCAGTACAGTTGTTCGATCTGCAAGGTACTCCTTCAGCATCTGGCCAAACTTAGCATTTCTTGTGGCACTACCCCGCACCTCAGGGGCTGTGCTACGTGAGGGGCTGAGAAAACTGTCCCACATCGTAAAGACTGTTCCCCTACTCTGGCAAATTGGACTTGTGCCCCTCTCGGCCGTATGCCTTGGTTGTCCACCGATTCCTGACCTATGCTGCTAGCGTTTTGTGAGGGGAATGATTTGTCTACTTCCGTGACTATGGCCTTCTGGAACGGGTGCATTTTGGCTGAACTCTCCGCCTCAGGAATGAGAGACATAAATTCTCCTTGTAGCGTGGGTCTAACAGTGTTGCCAACCATACTGATTGTCGGCCAAGATGTTCTGAACGCGAGGGTCACGAGCTAGGCGGCTTACCATAAAGTCAGCCATGTGCGCCAGACTCTTAACAGCCGTGATCAGTATCCAGACCAACACGATGACTGAACATGCTGTCCTCCTCCTCCTCCTCCTCATCTCCCCTGTCCTCTGGCCAGCCACGCTGAATCGAGGGTATGACTGGTGTGCATGTCATATCCTCAATTTGGCTAGAGAGTTGCTCCATATCTTCATCCTCCTCCTCCTCGTCATAGTCCTCCACTGCACGTTGTGATGAGATGAGGCTGGGCTGTGTGTTTTCACGCACACCCACTACTGTTTCTTGCTCCAAGTCATCGCGCTTGGCCTGCAATGCATCCTCTTTGTTTTTCAGCAGAGACCGTTTTAGAAGGCAGAGTAGTGGTATGGTGACGCTAATAATGGCGTCATCGCCGCTCACCATCTTGGTGGAGTCTCAAAGTTTTGAGGATGGTACATAGGTCCGACATCCATCTCCACTCCTCAGGTGTTATGTGTGGAGTTTGACCCATTTCCCGACGGCTTAGGTGATGCAGGTAGTCCACAACTGCCCTCTTCTGCTCACATATCCTGACCAACATGTGCAGAGTTGAATTCCAACGCGTGGGGACATCACACACCAGTCTGTGGGCCGGAAGACGCAAATGGCGCTGAAAGTCGGCAAAGCCGGCTGAAGCAGCAGGTGACTTGCGAAAATGTGCAGACAGACGGCGAACTTTACCAGCAGTTCAGACAGCTCTGGGTATGACTTTACAAACCTCTGAACCACCAGGTTGAGCACATGGGCCAGCATGGAACATGCGTCAGCTGGCCTCGCCTCAAAGCTGCCACCAGGTTCCGGCCATTGTCACACACGACCTTTCCTGGCTTTAGGTTCAGAGGTGTGAGCCAGTGATCTGCCTGCTGTTTCAGAGCTGTCCACACCTCTTCTGCATTGTGGGGTTTCTCACTATGCAGACTAGCTTCAGCACAGCCTGTTGCCGCTTTGCAGAGGCAGTGCTGCAGTGCTTCCAGCTTGGGACTGGTGTGGAGGGTACAGTGGATGAGGATGCGCAGGAGGAGGAGGAGGAGGAGGCTGAGGAGCATGACATTCCGGAGCTGTAGAGTGTCGGTGAAACCCTGACAGAGGTAGGGCCTGCTATCCTTGGTGTGGGAAGGAGTGTTCCGTCCCTCGCTCAACTGGGTCCCAGTCTCCACAATATTAATCCAGTGTGCCGTCACGGAGATGTAGCAGGCCTTGCCCACAAGCACTTGTCCACGTGTCTGTGGTTAGGTGAACTTTGGCTGAAAAGCGTTGTTCAGGGCACGTGTGATGCTGTTGAACACGTGGTTATGCAATGCGGGGACAGCACATCTGGAGAAATAGTGGCGGCTGGGGACCGAGTAACGTGAGACAGCAGCCGCCATCAGGTCGGAATGCTTCCATCTCCACCAGCCGGAAAGGCAACATTTCTAGCGCTATGAGTTGCGAAATGTGATAATTCAGGACTGTGGCATGTGGGGCGTTGGCAGCGTATTTGCGCCTGCGTTCAAATGTTTGCTGAATGGAAAATTGAACGCTGCGCTGGGACAAGACTTGCTTGATGCTGGTGTTATTTGTGCTGGGCAACTTCAGGTGCAGGGCCGGAGGCTTGTTCCGGCCAGCATGGACAGGGGATTGGCTCGCACGCCCAAATGCGAAACGTAGCAGTGACATCAGCAAGCACCGCTCCTCGACTCTGTTGTACTTCCCACAAAGTCGGGTGCTTGGCTGACATGTGCCTGATCATGCTGGTGGTGGTCAGGCTGCTAGTTTTCGTACCCCTGCTGATACTGGCATGGCAGGTGTTGCAAATGGCATTTTTAGAGTTTTCTGGAGCCAACTTAAAAAACTCCCAGACTCTGGAAGGCCGAACATTTGCACAGGCACCTTGAGTCGTGTTGGTGTTCCGGGAACGGTTGGCTGCCTTCTACCTGCGGACACGACCCTGCTTCGTACTGCCTGTTGGGATGCTACGCCTCCCTCCCCCTGTGCACTGCTGGCCTCGCTCTGCATATCCTCCTGCCATGTTGGGTCAGCTACTGGATCATCCACCACGTCGTCTTCCTCTTCCGCACCCTGATCCTCCTCCTGACTTCCTGGCAATTGTGTCTCATCATCGTCCACCCCTTGTTGAGACACGTTGCCAACGTTCCGTTCGTGAGAACGTGGCTGCTCAAATATTTGGGCATCTGTACATACCATCTCCTAATCACCCACTTCAAGAGGAGCCAGGCCAGATTCTGCGAATGGATACGTGAACAGCTCTTCCGAGTGTCCTAGTGTGGGATCAGTAATGTCCGTGGACGTGTACTCGTCCTGGTGGTAGGAAGGAGGATCACTTTGGGAAATGTGCGGTGCAGTATTACGGCTACTGACACTTGACCGTGTGGAAGACAGGGTGTTTGTGGAGGTGCCCATCTGACTTGAAGCATTATCCGCTATCCAAGTAACAACCTGTTGACACTGGTCTTGGTTCAAGAGCGATGTACTGCTGCGGGCCCCAAGAATTTGTGACAGGACGAGGAGATGTGCCCCTTTGTTGTTGCGAAATTAGTGCTTGCACACGACCTCGGCCTCTGCCTGCACCACCATCACGTCCACTTCCTTGTTCCTTGCCAACGCCCTTGCGCATTTTGCCTGTATACAGCGACAACTGTCTGGTGACTGTTGAGGTCACAGGAGATTAGGATTTTAGTCCCTAACCTGTATCAAGGTAGTAAGTACACCAGTCTGGTGACAGTTCAGATCACAGGAGAGTAGGATTTTAGTCCCTAACCTGTATTAAGGTAGTAAGTACACCAGTCTGGTGACAGTTCAGATCACAGGAGAGTAGGATTTTAGTCCCTAACCTGTATTAAGGTAGTAAGTACACCAGTCTGGTGACAGTACAGATCACAGAGAGTAGGATTTTAGTCCCTAGCCTGTATTAAGGTAGTAAGTACACCAGTCTGGTGACAGTTCAGATCACAGGAGAGTAGGATTTTAGTCCCTAACCTGTATCAAGGTAGTAAGTACACCAGTCTGGTGACAGTTCAGATCACAGGAGAGTAGGATTTTAGTCCCTAGCCTGTATTAAGGTAGTAAGTACACCAGTTTGGTGACAGTTCAGATCACAGGAGAGTAGGATTTTAGTCCCTAACCTGTATTAAGGTAGTAAGTACACCAGTCTGGTGACTGTAATGGTCACAGATTATTAGGATTTTAGTCCCTAACCTGTATTAAGGTAGTAAGTACACCAGTCTGGTGACAGTTCTGATCACAGGAGAGTAGGATTTTAGTCCCTAACCTGTATTAAGGTAGTAAGTACACCAGTCTGGTGACAGTTCAGATCACAGGAGATTAGGATTTTAGTCCCTAACCTGTATTGAAGGTAGTAAGTACACTAGTCTGGTGACTGTAATGGTCACAGATTATTAGGATTTAGTCCCTAACCTGTATTAAGGTAGTAAGTACACCAGTCTGGTGACAGTTCAGATCACAGGAGAGTAGGATTTAGTCCCTAACCTGTATTAAGGTAGTAAGTACACCAGTCTGGTGACAGTTCAGATCACAGGAGATTAGGATTTTAGTCCCTAACCTGTATTAAGGTAGTAAGTACACCAGTCTGGTGACTGTAATGGTGACAGATTATTAGGATTTTAGTCCCTAACCTGTATTAAGGTAGTAAGTACACCAGTTTGGTGACAGTTCAGATCACAGGAGAGTAGGATTTTAGTCCCTAACCTGTATTAAGGTAGTAAGTACACCAGTCTGGTGACTGTAATGGCCACAGGAGAGTAGGATTTTTGTCCCTAACCTGTATTAAGGTAGTAAGTACACTAGTCTGGTGACTGTAATGGTCACAGGTGAGTAGGATTTGTGTCCCTAACCTGTATTAAGGTAGTAAGTACACCAGTCTGGTGACTGACAGAAAAGCTTGGATTCCGATCTGGATCACCCTGCCTATATCCTCCTAGATTAGTCCTGAGAAGGACTGTTGTGGTCAGCAGCAGCAGTTTGCAGCCCTGCTCCGGAACTACCTATGAGGGCCGCAAATCTGTCCCTAAGCAGCAGCAGACACTCTCCCTACACTCATTGTCTGGATGCCTGTGTGCAGAGCACAGCGCGGCCGGGTCTTATAAAGGCTCGGTCACGCTGTGCAGGCCGGCCAATCACTGCAATGCCACAACTAACAGGGCTGTGGCATTGCAGTGGTCTGCCAGCCAATCCCTGCATGTGGGCTAGCTCTCAAAAGAGCGCCAACATGCAGAGATGACGACCACGAGCACAGCACAAGTATCGCGAGATTACTCGGTGCTCGCCGAGTAGCCCGAGTACAGTGATACTCGTGCGAGTACCGAGCAGCGCAGAGCATACTCGCTCATCACTAATAATTGATTATAAGCTGCTGGCCAAAGAGCTATCAATCCACTTAGCAGAGGATTTTAAACAGACAATCTTTGAGCTGGTGGCTGCAGGAACCAAAGACTTACAAAACAACTTAAGTCAGCATGAGCAAAGACTGCAGGAGACAGAATCTAGGACATCTGTTGCAGAGGATAGGATCCTGGAATTGGAGGACCAGGTTCAATCTCTTCAGAAACAATCCTCACTGGCCCTGACTAAAATTGATGACCTGGAAAACAGGAGCCGTAGAAGCAATATCAAAATTGTGGGCCTCCCTGAGTCCATCCCTTTAACCCAGCTAGAGGAGATATTTGAGGTTGAGCTACCAAAAGAAGTGGGTCTGAAACATAAATGCAGGACAGAACGTACCCACAGGATCGGCCCCCCTCCCCCCCCTCGAGGTTCACCCAGCGGTACGGGTAATGGCGGATCACCACGAGACAAAAACGCTGACAAGCCGCGCCACGCCATAGCCAAATACCTGAATCACAGGGACAAAGAGGAGATACTACGTGCCTATAAGGCGAGGCGGCAGCCCCTCATGATCCTGGGCTACAAAACATTAATCTTTGCGGACTATTCCGTTGAGGTCTCTAGACGTAGAAGAGCCTTTAGTGAAGTGTGCACATGTTCAAAAAAAACATACGGTTCCAACTAAACTTCCCGGCCACCTTACGGTTCAGAAATCAGGAGGGAGATATGCTGTCCTTCACCAACCCAGTAGAGGCAATGGCATCACTTGCCAAAAGACAGTCACCTGCCGACGCGACCCGACCGGCACCCAACAGTCCAAGGGAAACAGGCAGGATTCTTGACACTGAATCTGAGCCTGAGAGGGACCACGAGCCGACAAGATCTTACAGGTTACGCTCTGAGGCTTTGGCGGAGGGGCCGCAGTCGAGACCCACCACACCGAGACAACAACGTCAGCCCACATCTAGATGGACCAAGAAGAAAAGAAGAAACCCAACTAACCCAATGGCTGATGCTAACTTTTACTTTATGTTACTTCACTTCGTTTGCTGAACGTGAACTTGTTCCTGGACTCTTTGGATTGGAAAGAATTACTAATTTTGAGGTCGATGGAATGATTCCTGTCTGATCCGATTCTTCTTCCCCCTCCTTTTTTTTTTTTTTTTCTTTTTTTGCTTCTCCCAGTTTTTTATATAGGCGGCTCGGGTTTTCTCATTGTACTTTTATCTAAGATATTTGTGATAAGTGGTTGCTGAGATGGTTCGAGGTCTGGGATTACTTCGTCCAAGGAGGAAAAAAAAGAAGTCACATAAACAAGTTCTGAGGAGGGTGAGAGATGTGTTGGGTGGGTTTGTTTGGGTTGGGGAAGAGGGTGGGATTTGCAATTGCCTTATATACTGCAGCTGAATTGGTTCCAAATGCCATTGTTAGCCCATATGCACACCATAAATCAGAGCCATGTCTCTACTGTGTCAAACTGATTACACGCTGTGGAAATGGTTAGGTGGGTCTCCTGGAATGGATGCCTTTCTTGAAAACTATAATATTACCAGTTATACATACTAGATTCTTTGATAGGGCGTTGATCCAGGGAATTAGTCTGATTGCCGTATCTCGAGTCAGGAAGGAATTTTTTTCCCCCAATGTGGAGCTTAGTGTTGCCACATGGTTTTTTTTTGCCTTCCTCTGGATCAACATGTTAGGCTATGGGTTGAACTAGATGGACTTAAAGTCTTCCTTCAACCTTAAAAACTATGTTACTATGTTACTATGAATGTAAAGGGATTGCGCTCCCCCTCAAAGCGCATGATGGTGCTTCGCCATCTCAAAAGGCTGGGGACTGATGTGGCGCTGCTCCAGGAGACCCACCTGACATCTGAGGATTACTTCAGACTCAGGAAATTATGGGTGGGGGAGATATACGGTTCTAGTGCAGTGAATAGAAAAGCTGGTGTTCTGATTTTAGTGAGTAAAAATCTGGCCCACACGGTCTTGTCCTCGTCATCGGACAATGAAGGCAGACTAGTCCATCTGAACCTGCAAATACAAAACACCACCTATAGTGTGTACAACCTTTATGCCCCAAATACGGGTCAGAAACCCTTTTTCTTAAAATTACAAAACCAGCTCCTACTGGACCAAGAACATAATAGGTTAGTAGGAGGTGATTTCAATTTGGTGGTCGATAGCGATGAGGATAGGAGACAGGGGAATTCACAAACACCGCACCCCCCAGGACCGAGCTTCCTAGGTGAATTCTTAGTAAACTGTAGCTTAACGGACTCATGGCGCACGTTACACCCCTTGGAGCGGGAATATTCCCATTTTTCTCACGCCCATGGGTCTTGGTCGAGGCTGGACATGTTCTTGGTCTCTTCTTCTTTATTTCATACAGTCCAGGACTCAAAAATAGAAGAGATGGTCATCTCGGACCATAGTCCGGTATTATTAGAAACAAGGGATTTGTATCGCAAGGGGACTAACTTCTTATGGAGATTTCCTGACACTATGGTCAGAGAAGAAAACTTTGTTAAACTTCTCAGGGAGTGGTGGTCGGACTTCTCCAGGAACAATGGAGAACACCAATCAACCCCGGGTTTATTCTGGGAAGCAGCAAAAACAGTTCTTCGGGGTCACATAATGGCCTATAGTAGTCGTCTGAAAAAAAGGGTAAAGGAGCAATATATTAAAGCCAGCACTACAGTTAGGGGGGCTTATTTGTCGTACAAACAGACCATGTCCGACTCAGACAAAGAGACATGGCTGACAGCCAAAAAAGCATTTGATTCTTGGGCGGGCCAGTAGGAGAGAGGATCTTTATAAAAATCGTATGGAAATCGAACTGAACAAATTTGGTGATAAAGCCGGCCGTTTGTTGGCACGATTGGCAAAGAGTAGGCGACCTAATACCCCCATTCTGGCTATCAAGGATAAACATGGGAGGCTACACTCCGACCCTGGGGAGATAGTGCAGGTCCTGGGAAAGTTCTATGCCGCATTATATAAAGAAGATGACTTAGAGGCAAGAGAGGGGGATACATGGCTAAACTCCATAAATATGATTAGCTTGTCAGAAGAGGACAAACAATTACTTAACAGGCCCATATTTTTAGATGAAATCACATCTACAATTCAGCTCTTAAGTCCGGGAAAGGCCCCCGGCCCCGATGGCTATAATGGAGCCTTCTTTAAGGCGTTAAAAGACCAAATTTCACCAGTATTAAAAGATCTATATAATGCTGTATTGCAGGGGATGGCATATATAAAATTCATCCCAAAGCCCAACAAGCCCCTAACTGACCCAGCCAGCTACAGACCTATTTCGCTTATCAACCAAGACCTCAAACTTCTTTCAAAAATTTTGGCAGATAGGCTGGCCATCATCCTACCCAAATTGATTTCACCAATTCAGGTGGGTTTCGTTAAGGGGCGAGCTACCACAACTAACATTAGGAAAGCGATGTTACTATTGAATGTGGTAAGACATCGGGGAGGAAGGGGGGTCCGGCCGTGGTCACCTTGGACGCTGAGAAGGCATTTGATAATGTGAGGTGGTCATGGCTGGACCAGGTCCTGAATCGAGTTCTAATGGTGGGACCCTTCCGCCAGTTTCTGAAATCATTATACACCAGTCCTAAGGCCTGTGTCAGCGTACCAGGTTTTTTGTCTAACACATTTGGACTGGAAAAGGGCACGAGGCAAGGCTGCCCGCTATCACCCCTTCTTTTCAATTTAGCCATCGAACCTCTAGCGATATACTTGACATCACATTGCTCATTTGAAGGCACCAAAGTGGGAGAGTCAGAGATCAAATTATCTCTATTCGCTGATGATATTATTCTCTTCCTTCAGAACCCAGACAGAGATCTCCAGTATATCCTAGATGATATAGAGAGGCTGGGAGAGGTCCTCTGGATTCCGTTTAAACAGAGATAAGTGTGAAATACTTTTTATCAAAGACGGAAAAAATATGGGGAATGATGGGATGCTTTATGGGATTCCAGAAGCTAAAGGTAGCTTGAAATATCTGGGTGTCCAACTGGCCAGATCGCCGGGTCAGATTTATAAACTTAATTTTGCTCCAATAATAGACAAAATTGAAAGGGAACTCAGGGGCTGGAAAAACCTGCCACTGTCATTGCTTGGTCGCTGTCATCTTCTTAAGATGATCAGCTTCGCGAGGCTCCTTTACCCGCTTCAGACGATACCCATGTTACTAAAACATACGGACGTTAAGAGACTGAATGCTGCTTTTTCGGGATTCCTGAGGGGGGGCAGGAAGGCTAGATTAGCTCTTTCTACCCTAATGAAGGCGCGGGAGGAGGGGGGACTACGGGCTCCAGATATCAGGGGTTACAACCTAGCGTGCATCATGAGAAATGTTCTCGATTGGATAAACTAAACTTTCAAATTCTCAGATGTAGGTTGGGAGGGGGAATGGGCGAAGCCCTGGAAACTGTCTGCCCTCTTACATTCTTCACTTTCAGAACTGCTACCAAATATTAAGCAATCGACAATCTGTAGAGATACGGTGGCGACATGGAAGGCAGTCAGGAAAAAACTTAACCTTTCATGGCGAATATCTAAGAGACTATCCCCATGGGACTGTCCTGCTTTTCCACAGGGCCGGGAAAATGCACTCTTCCGGGTCTGGAGAGAGGTGTTGAAACAATGGAGGACCTTATGCATGAGCTGGAAAGGAGGTGGTTGACGGGGCAGGAAACCCTATCTAAATACGACCTTCCCGAGACCCACATACTACAATACCTGCAGATGCGTCGCCATTTAATGTCCCGCTTAGGAGATGTTTCTGGAGAATTGGACAACTCAATGTGGGATGACCTGGTAGGCATGAGATTAGAAGAGTTGTCTATTTCCTCGCTTTATGAGAAATTAAGACATATTTTCAACCCGGCCACCAATTGCAAACTATTTAATAAGTGGAAGAAGCATGTAAATGATCCCGACCTGGTTCAGAAAATACTGGAGGGTTGGGACACGGTCAGGAAAACCATCATCAATGAAAGATGGAGAGACTCACAATATAGACTCATACACGGTACCATACAGGGATTTAATATTCCACCTTCTCCGACTAACCAAGATAGGCTGGTACATTTCCCAAGTGTAAAGAGCATATGACTGACCTAGAACATGGGATTTGGTCTTGCCCTGAATCTAAAAAATACTGGGATAGAGGGGGAGTTGGCGTCGGATCTCTATCCTAAAGTACGCAGATCTGACCCGATGTTGTGGCTATTTCACTTTTCAGGCGATGATGGGAAGACAGGATCACCCCACATATTTTTCCATACAGTGGCTATAGTGGCAAAAAGATTGCTTCTCCAGCACTGGCTTGACAGTTTCACGCCGGCGAGGGAGCTAGTACTGAATACCCTTAAAAAATCCTTGATGTTAGAGTCGGGAGAGACGCTCAGACACCCAACTAATTTGGCTAATAAATTCCTCAAATGGAAACCGTTCATAGAGAAAAATTTATTGGTACAAGAAATTGACCGCTTTATGATTCCTTATAAATCTACAGAATGGTATTCGCTGGCAGAACTAAGTGGCACTCTTGGTAAATTAAGATGTGGCGTATGAGTCGGATGGATATGGCTACACCTCTAAAGTTGCAGATTCAAGTTATTAGGGTTTAGGCTATTCAAATAGGGAGGGGGGGTGGGTAGGGGAAGGTTTCTATATTTTTATATTGTTTTATATTGTTTTATATTGTTCTATTATTCTCCAAAACTATCGCTAAACCTTTCCAATTCTAATACTACTTTGATTTAAGGTTGTCTGTTATTTACTTTACTTCTCTTGAAAAGACAGAAATTAGAGTGGTGTTTTACAAGTACTGCAGATCCACTCCAGCTTACGACGAATAGAAAATCAGTTATGAGTGGTTTATTTGTCCTTTATTTTTATAACTCTAAATGCACGATTCATTTTCCATATTGCGTCAATATCGCGAGACGGTGTTTATTGTCTCTGCTTATTTGTCTTGTATGTTAAATATATGTTAACATTTTCAATAAAAATGATGGTTCAAAAAAAAAAAAAAAAAGTATTTTTAACAAAATCTAAAAGTTGGTAATCCATAATTACTTCAGAACCCAATAACACATTACCTCCTAAAAAATTGATAACTTTAAGTAACGTTTAAAGTTCCCAAAGTAGAATTCACTGTAATGAGACAGAGGGAGTCACTATGAACTCCCATCTGGCCTGTCATCCGCCGGTATCCAATTTTTTAGGTGTATTTTTAGACGTGCGCAAAAGTGCAGTCATGAACAGTTTTGTGCACCTTTGAAAAGATGGACACAGCTGAACAGAGGGCAAACAGAGTCCATAGTAACTCTGCTGCCTCATTAATGAATGGATCCCTCGGGGGTTTCCCATATTTCGGAGATGCAGCTCGAAACCCGAAAGTAAGTGCTTAGCGTAGAGCACAGAATAAATGTGAACTGATCCAAAATGTTCTGTACCCAAATTGCCACCAATAGTTTTCAACTCAACCCACAAAAAAAAACAAGTCCCCACCAAGGTCTGTCATCTGTCAATGTAAATATAGGAAGCTTCCATGTTACTGGTAGCGCAAAGTCTATTGAAAAGGGCTATGGCTCCTCACCTCCCCCCACAAAAAAAAAAAAAAACTCAGCAAAACCAAATCCAAATGCCCACCTACCTTTTGAGCCCCATCATGTCCAAACCACAGTAAATGTACACATATTTGGCATATTTGTAGTGAGGAGAGCCAACATAATTTGCAAGACATGTTTCTCCAGAAACACGAGCTGAACACAATGTACAAGCACTACAATATACTGGGCACTACAAGGGCTTATTTGCAATTTTTAATAATGCAACATTTACTGCTTTTGATTCCATAGGCATTTTTCATAGATAGAAATTGTCACTATACCCATAGATGAATTCCCAGAGGGGTGTAATTTCAAAGGGAGTCCGAAAACAATTCTAGGAAAATATTTGCTCCAAAAATCAAATGGTGCTCCTTCCCTCCCAAGCTATGCCGTGTGCCTAAACAGTGATTTTCCACTACATATGAGGTGTCAGTGTACTTAGAAGAAATTGTACAGCAAATTTTAGTGTCCAATTTTTCTCGTTAACCTTGCAAAAAAGAAAATATTTGTGATAAAACAACATTTTTGTGTGAAAATTCAAATTTTCCATTCTTACATTTCCAGGTTGTAAACTTCTGTGAAGTACCTGTGGGTTCCAGGGGTTCAATACACATCTAGATAAATTCCTTCAGGGGTCTAGCTTCAAGAATGGGGTCACTTGTAGGGGAATTCCATAGTTTAGGTACTGTTCATGAAGGACTAACACGACTTGACACCCACAGACCATTCCATCCAAATCTGCACTCCAAAATTACGCTCCTTGACTTACGAGCCCTGCCGTGTGCCCAAACAGTAGTTTTAAATCACATATGTGTTATCAGCGTACTTTGGAAAAATTGCAGAACAAATTGTATGGTTCATTTTCTCATTGCTTTTGCATAAATCAAAAAAGTGGGGCGAAGGAAACATTTTTTGTGGAAAAGAATTAGGGCCGTTTCACATCTATGCGCCCCTGCATTTGCCTGCCCTGCGCTTGCGCAAGTGCAAGCACAGGTGCAATCACAGACAAGTGCATTGGTGCATAGATGCAGAGCACTTGCACTTTCGCCACCATTACCTTCTATGGTGAGCGCACAGGAGCAGAACCCAGAAGTGCAAGTCTGCAGAGGGGCACAGTCAGCGCGCATGCGTCACTCTGGATGCACCGGAAACGCGTAATGCGACATTTCAGGTGTATCCGGAGTAACACATGCACTCTGACTGTACCCCTCTGCAGACCTGCACTTCCAGGTTCCGCTCCCGTGTGCTCGCCATAGAAGGTAAATGCGGCAAAAGCGCAAGTGAGTGCAAGGGCTCTGAATCTATACGCCAATGCCCTTGCCTGTGATTGCACCTGCTCTTGCACAAGCACAGGGCAGGCAAACGCAGGGGTGCATAGATGTGAACTAGGCCTTCGCTTTTTCATTTTCACGACTATGTTATAAAATTCTGTGAACCACCTGGGAATTCAAAGTGCTAACAAGACATCTAAATACATTTTTTGGGGAGTTTTGTTTCCAAAATGGGGTCACTTGTGGGGGCGTTTCCACTGTTTAGGCACATCAGAGGCTTTCAAAACGCATCATGTTGTCTACTAACGATTCCAGACAATTTTCCTTTCAAAAAGTCAGATGACATTTCTTCTCTACCGAGCCATGCAGTGCACCAAAACAGTAGTTTTTAGCCACATATGGTGTATCAGCATACTAAGGAGAAATTGCCCATAAGCTTTGGGGTCCATTTTATTCTGTTGCCGTTGTGAAAATAAAAAAATTGCGGTTAAAGGGACATCTTTGTTCAAACAAAGCAAAGCATTTTTTCACTTTCATGGCTCAACATTTGAATCATCTGGGGCTTCAAAGTACCCATCATACATCTAAATAAATTCCTTGGGGGTTTAGTTTCTAAAATGGGGTCAGTTGTGTTTTTTTTTTCACTATTTAGGCAAATCAGGTGGTCTCTAAATGAGACATGGTGTCAGCTAACGATTCCAGTCAATTTCCTGTTGAAAAAGTCAAATGACCGAGCCCTGCTGTTCACCCAAACAGTGGTTATCCGCCACATGAGGGGTATCATCTTACTCAGGAGGAATTGCCCAACAGATTTTGGGGCTCATTTCATCCTGTTGTTCCTATGAAAATAACAACATTGAGGCTAAAAGAAAATTTTTGTGGAAAAAAGTATTTTTTGATTTTCACAGCTCAATGTATGAAGCACCTGAGGGTTCAAAGTGGGTTCAAAGTGCTCACCACACATCTACCTAAATCTATTGACGGTGTCTAGTTTGTAAAATAGGGTCATTTTTTTGGGGGGTTTCCATTGTTTAACCCCTTTGCAATCCATCCTGTTTTGTCCCTTATGACCAGGCCATTTATCCAATCCAGACCAGTGTCATTGAATTAGGTTATAATTAAAACTCTGGAACACTTCAACAGATCCCAGTGATTCTGAGACTTTTTTTTGTGACATATTGGACTTCATGATAGTGGTAAATTTAGGACGTCATGTTTTGAATTTATTTGTCAAAAAATTTTGAAAATATGAAGGAAATGTAGCAATTTTTAACATCCTAATATTTATGCTCTTAAACCAGAGACCTACAGTATGTCACACAAGTTATTTAATAACATTTCCCACATGTCCATTTTACATTAGCATCATTTAAAAAAAAAAAATTTTTGTTAGGAAGTATAAGGGCTCAAAGTTTATCCGCAATTACTCATTTTTACATCAAAATTCACAAAACCATTTTTTTAGTGACCACATCACATTTGAAGTAACTTTGACAGGCCTACATAACAGAAAACACCTAAAAGTGACACCATTCCAAAAACTGCACCCCTGAATCTATTTAAAACCACATTCAAGAAGTTTATTAACTCTTCAGGTGCTTCACAATAATGAAATCAAAACAAAAATGTTACTTTTTCAAACGAAAATGCAATTTTAGCTTAAAATTTAGAATTTTCACAAGGGTATCAGGAAAAAGTGCACCAAACAGTTTGTTGTGCAATTTCTCTTGAGTACTCTGATACCCCATATGTGGTGGAAAACCCAAAAAAACGGTGCACAGCAGAGCTCGGAAAGGAAGGAGCTTGATTTAACTTTTTGAATGGAGAATTACCGTTACCGGAATAATTAGCCGACACCATGTTGTGTTTGGAGAGACCCTGATGTGCCTAAACACAAATGGTTTTAGCACTGGTGTAAATTACGTCATCTTTGGCTGCCTATCGTAGATACAAACTGAAATCATTCGAAAGCAAAATCTAGCAAAAAAAAATTTTGAAATAAAAATTGAAAAAAAGAAATACCGTATATACTCGTGTATAAGCCGAGTTTTTCAGCCCAAAAATTGGGCTGAAAAGTCCCCCCCTCGGCTTATACACGGGTCATACGGTATGCTGTGGGGGGGGGGGCTGTGACCGGGGGCTGGAGGAGGCAGGAGGGGGCCGCGGTGACCGCATGCGGTCACGTGGGGCCGCCTCATTAGTGCAATGAATATGCACGGCATCCCCCCGTCCATCAGCGGCGGGGGGATGCCGTGCATATTGCACTGCACAGCCCCCCTCCTTAATATGGGTCCCCCGGTAGTAATAAACAGCCCCCCCTCCTTATCACGTCCCCCCCAGGCTGCGGCAGCTGTGAAAATAACAAACACTGTATACATCACCTTCCGACGCAGCTCTCCGCTCCTCCGGTCCTCTGCCCTCCGCTCGCCAGCTTCTTCTTCCTTGTTGTGCCGGTGTCATGTGACCGGGCGCAGGAGATGACGTCATTTCCTGCGCGCGGTCACAGAAGTCGGCACATCAAGGAAGAAGAAGCCGGCGAGCGGAGGGCAGAGGACCGGAGGAGCGGAGAGCTGCGTCGGAAGGTGATGTATACAGTGTTTGTTATTTTCACAGCTGCCGCAGCCTGGGTGGGACGTGATAAGGAGGGGGGGCTGTTTATTACTACTGGGGCTGCTGGATACTACACTGGGGCTGTATACTACCACTGGGGCTGCAATACCACTGGGGCTGCTGTATATAGGGGCTGCAGTACCACTGGGGCTGCAATACCACTGGGGCTGCTGTATACAGGGGCTGTATACTACCACTGGGGCTGTAATACCACTGGGGCTGCTGTATATAGGGGCTGCAATACCACTGGGGCTGCAATACCACTGGGGCTGCTGTATATAGGGGCTGCAATACCACTGGGGCTGCAATACCACTGGGGCTGCTGTATATAGGGGCTGCAATACCACTGGGGCTGCAATACCACTGGGGCTGCTGTATATAGGGGCTGCAATACCACTGGGGCTGCAATACCACTGGGGCTGCTGTATATAGGGGCTGCTGTATACACCACTGGGGCTGCAATACCACTGGGGCTGCTGTATACAGGGGCTGCAATACCACTGGGGCTGCAATAACACTGGGGCTGCTGTATATAGGGGCTGCAATACCACTGGGGCTGCAATACCACTGGGTCTGCTGTATATAGTGGCTGCTGTATACACCACTGGGGCTGCAATACCACTGGGGCTGCTGTATATAGGGGCTGCAATACCACTGGGGCTGCAATACCACTGGGGCTGCAATACCACTGGGGCTGCTGTATATAGGGGCTGCAATACCACTGGGGCTGCAATACCACTGGGGCTGCTGTATATAGGGGCTGCTGTATACACCACTGGGGCTGCAATACCACTGGGGCTGCTGTATATACCACTGGGGGCTGCTGTATATCATACTGCTGGGGCCTGTATACCACTGCTGGGGGCTGTATACCTGTGCTGGGGTCCACCCTCGGCTTATACGCGAGTCAATAGATTTTCCCAGGTTTTGGGGGCAAAAGTAGGGGGGTCGGCTTATACACGGGTCGGCTTATACACGAGTATATACGGTACCTATATATGTAAAATGATGACATTTTATTATGTACAGTAGGAGGAGATGCATGGGCGGGGTATGGGTGTTTGGTTCCTCTTTTGTATTTTGTGCTTTAAAATACTTAGATCAGATTGAAAATTGTTTAGACATTGTAATGTCTCTGTCTCAACACATGATGGCAGCGCAAGCCAATCAATCCAGGGGAGCAAAAAAAAGAAGTCCATTGAGTAAGTACAACCATCCCATTTATACGTCAATTGAATGACTTACATCATAGCGGCCTCTTTATAATATGAGGAAATTGAATTTTATATTATTAAGCATAAATTAGTACATAGTGCATTTTAATGTTTAAGTTACCTGCACTCATCTCCTGATTAAGAATATTTCTAGTATCACTGATGTCAGGCGCTAGTTGTACTCATTTATGACATGCATTTTTAGATGTAAGATGTGTAGTCTTTGCTATATATAATAATGTACCTTCATATGGACAAAAAGGAGGATGCAGCACAGTAAAATTCACATCCGTTAGCTTAAAGAGCACTGAATCCGTTTATATCAGTCTTCAAAGAGTGAACAAACACGAGAAAGGCATAGAAATAAGTTTAACCAAACCAGTAATAATATATGTATTTTTTTTTTTTTGTTTTCAATGTTTTTTTTCCAACTTAGTAATTATTTCAAGTGTGTATACATTTTTTTGGGACGCTCATATGTAGATGGATACATACAGGTGCATCTCAATGAATTAGAATATCGTCAAAAAGTTAATTTATTTAAGTAATTCAATACAAACAGTGACACACATACAGTTGTGGCCAAAAGTATTGACGCCCCTGCAATTCTGTCAGATAATACTCAGTTTCTTCCTGAAAATGATTGCAATCACAAATTATTTGGTATTATTATCTTCATTTAATTTATCTTCAATGAAAAAACACAAAAAGAATTGTCCTAAAGCCAAATTGGATATAATTCCACAACAAACCTAAAAAAGGGGTTGGACAAAAGTATTGGCACTGCTAGAAAAATCATGAGATGCTTCTCTAACTTGTGTAATTAATAGCACCTGTAACTTATCTGTGGCACCTAACAGGTGTTGGCAATAACTAAATCACACTTGCAGCCAGTTGACATGGATTAAAGTTGACTCAACCTCTGTCTTGTGTCCTTGTGTGTATCACATTGAGCATGGAGAAAGGAAAGAAGACCAAAGAACTGTCTGAGGAGTCCAGTGCCAGAGGCAGCAAAGCACCCCCAAAACATCAGGGAACCTCCGCCATGTTTGACTGTAGGGCCGTGTTCTTTTCTTTGAATGCCTCTTTTTTTCTCCTGTTAACTCTATGTTGATGCCTTTGCCCAAAAAGCTCTACTTTTGTCTCATCTGACCAGAGAACATTCTTCCAAAACGTTGTAGGCTTTCTCAAGTAAGTTTTGGCAAACTGCAGCCTGGCTTTTTTATGTCTTGGGGTAAGAAGTGGGGTCTTCTGGGTATCCTACCATACAGTCCCTTTTCATTCAGACGTCGACGGATAGTATGGGTTGACACTGTTGTACCTTCGGACTGGAGGACAGCTTGAACTTGTTTGGATGTTAGTCGAGGTTCTTTATCCACCATCCGCACAATCTTGTTACATCTCTCGTCAATTTTTTTTTTCCGTCCACATCTAGGGAGGTTAGCCACAGTGCCATGGGCTTTAAACTTCTTGATGACACTGCGCATGGTAGACACAGGAACATTCAGGTCTTTGGAGATGGACTTGTAGCCTTGAGATTGCTCATGCTTCCTCACAATTTGGTTTCTCAAGTCCTCAGACAGTTCTTTGGTCTTCTTTCTTTGCTCCATGCTCAATGTGGTACACACAAGGACACAGGACAGAGGTTGAGTCAACTTTAATCCACGTCAACGGGCTGCAAGTGTGATTTAGTTATTGCCAACACCTGTTAGGTGCCACAGGTAAGTTACAGGTGCTGTTAATTACACAAATTAGAGAAGCATCACATGATTTTTCTAACAGTGCCAATACTTTTGTCCATCCATTTTTTTATGTTTGGTGTGGAATTAAATCCAATTTGGCTTTAGGACAATTCTTTTTGTGTTTTTTCATTGAAGACAAATTAAATGAAAATAATAATACCAAAGAATTTGTGATTGCAATCATTTTCAAGAAGAAACTGAGTATTATCTGACAGAATTGCAGGGGTGTCAATACTTTTGGCCACAACTGTATATACTAGATGGAGACCCGATGCACCATCAGCCTCCCCCCAAACCATCAACCTCCCCCCCTGCACCATCAGCCTCTCCCTGCAACCTCAGCCTCCCCCTACACCATCAGCCTCTCCCCGCACCATGAGCCTCCCTCACACCATCAGCCTCTCCATCCACTCTCAGCCTCCCCCTGCACCATCAGCCTTTCCCCACACTATCAGTCTCCCACGTACCCACAACCTCCCCCGCACCATTAGCTTCTCCCTGCACCATCAGCCTCTCCCCGCACCATCAGCCTCTCCCCGCACCATCAGTCTCTTCCCACACTCTCAGCCTCTCCCTGCACCATCAGCCTCTCCCCGCACTCCCAGTCTCCTCTCGTACCATCAGCCTCTCCCCTCACCCCCAGCCAGGGGCTGGCTGGAGCCTCTAACCCCGGGTGTCACATTTCTACAGCCAGCCCTGCCTTGAGAAGCGGGGGGGGGGGGGGGTGCTGTACCACCAGCCCAGGGGGCACCTGCCCCCCTGCCACCTGGGCCAGCCCGCCCCTGCCCCCAGCCTTTCCCCGCACCATCAGCCTCTCCCCGCATCCTCAGCCTCCCCTGGCAGCATCAGCCTCACCCCGAATCCACAGCCTCCTCTGCAGCATCAGCTCCACCAGCACAGCGTTACCGTTGGCTGCTCTCAAGATGCCACTGGGATTATGTGACCTTGCACATCACCTGACCCCATGACGTCAGACAAGTCCTTTCCATCCTGAGAGCGGCCAGCGATAACACTGTGCTGGGGGGAGATTATAATGCGGAGAGAGGCTGATGCTGTGGGGATGTTTAGGGTGTGGGAGAGGGCTGATGGTGCGTGGGTGTGGGCTGATGGTGCAGGGGAGACTGAGGGTGCGGGGATGAGGCTGAGGTGCAGGGGGAGGCTGATGGGGTGTGGGGAGAGGTTGAGGTGCGGGGGAGGCTGAGGGTGCAGGAGAGGCTGAGGGTTCGGGGAGAGGCTAATGGTGCGACGGGAGGCTGAGGGTGTGGGGGGGATATGTTGAGCCTGGTGTGCGGTCATTGCCATATTAAGAGATCCATAACTTGGGACTTCCAATATGCGTCTGACGCACTTCCGGTCAACACATGGATTGTGGGCTAGTGTTACAACCAGACAGAAGCGAAGCCACAAGGCTTTTATGTAAGTAGATATGTTTGAAGTGCTGAATCGCACACTTTCTTTATGGAAGAAGTGACAATTGCTCATAAGTTAGCAGGAAGAAATGGTTTTGAGCTGTAGTAATTGCAGTGTAGAGCCTCAATATTAGCTCAATGCAATCACAGGAGTTTATGTGAATGCAGCTTTTTTTTTATTTTATACTTGTTTTTTGTACTACAAAACCTTTTGACATCAAAGATGCCTTTTAAATTTTCCAAAATGCAAGGTCACAGCAGACTGTCCTATCTACTTAGCGGTGCCACTTTGCTACTAATGCACACTGCAGTGCTCATTCATTTCTGTAGGCTAAACAGATGTACGAGCCCAGTAATTATGTACATAGATCTGCTCATACATTGTGCCCAGCACACAGCAATAAACATAAACTGTGCTAGTCATGACCATTGGTGGCAGAATCATTTCCCCAGAGCAGTTACTGCTTCACTACCTACAGCAACCAACTTGTGGGTATAACATGGCAGAAACATGAAGTGAGGCTGTGCCTGAAACCTGGGAGAGCTGTAGGTGAGCAATATAGTCTGTCACTACTGAGATGTTGGGTGCACAGAAAAACCTTCTCATCCTATTACGAGCTGCGCTATGAGAAAATGTGCTCATGTTAAAGAATGGTGAATGGTATGTCAATCCCACTAAGTCAATGCTTCCCTCAGATCACAGGTTACCTCCACTCCTCTCTGCTCTCTTCTACAGTAAATACAAATACTGAACAATCTGGCAGGAGCAGATGTCATACACTGATTCTTCATGTGCCAATATCATTAGTCAGAATGAACTCAAGTATTCCATTAAGCAGAGGTTATCGGTGTTTGACAAATGTCTTCCACTGACTGTACCAGGGATATTTTCACTAAGTTCGGTAGACTTGTTTATCTATGTATTGCGGAATCAGGAGGTGTATTGAAGAGGCTAACATTAAGTGAAACCTTAAAGGGACTGTCCAGGACATTATATATTTTGGCAATTAGTCTAACATGTTGTTAGAATTTCACTGTTTTTACACTCATTACTCTCAGTCTTTCTTTTTGGCTTCTCTTAAAGAAAATCTGTCATCATGTTTTTACTACCCCTCTGAATAGAATGATGCAGTATGTAGTGACCTTAAAGGGGTTGTCCACTACAATGACAATGCCTTCTCATTTCCCATGTTTACTTCCATGAAAATAAAAAAGTGTATACTAACCTCCTGTGTCAATGCTGTTTAGCAATCTATATCCTGGGGCTCATGTGAGGTTGTTAACATCACCGTAGCCCACATGCAATCATCTGCCAATCTTCAGTGTCATCCAACCTTCAGAATGTATAAGTAATTCAACAGATTAGTGTAACAGCTGCAGCTGGTCTCTTACTCTCAGCTAATTACTTATACATCCTGAGGTGGGAAGAGGGAAACCGAGGGTAATTGGTGCGGGGCTTGCATGACATAACAGCCCCAGAAGAGCAAGCGCCGACACCACTGGAATGATGCCAGCATGGGAGGTGAGTATATGTTTCTTTATTTTAATGGGAACAAACATGGGAAATGAAAAAGGGTTGGTCCTTGTAGGGGACAACCTATTTCATTTTAGCAATTTTTCACATACTTTATTGGGTGCTGCAGTTTTGATTAAAAACTGTTTATATGCTGCAGATCTGCAGTCTCTGATGCAAACTTGCATGTCCCTACCACACACCGTTGCTTGCAGCATTTTTGTATCTGGTGCAAAAATCGGCACAACTAGGATCCTCCTGGACCCAGCGCGATCTGGCGCCCCCTAGTATGGGAGTCTATGGCGCCGGATCCAACATAAAATCGGATGCGGCGAACGCTGGCTGCTGAAGTTTAGCAGTGAGTGGAGCTAAACGTCAGCACCTGGAGCTGTCCCCTGCAGAGATTTCAGGACTGCGGCTAGCTCCCCATTAGCCGCAGTCTTGAAACTTCAGCAGCTGCAGCTGTGATCTGGCGACCCCAGCCGAAAAAAAGACTAGAGGGCATATTTGCCCTCTGGTTCTGTTTGTCCGGGGCAGTCAGGTTCTATTGTTTCCTGCAAAACACCGGACAGAACCTGAACCACAAGAAACGTGGTGTGAAGCCAGCCTTAATCAAAAGTATACTAAGCAGACCAGTAAGTGACATATCACTTGGATTCAGGGTCTCTGTCTCTATAGTATATTGTTCTCAGAGTAGATAGTGAAACATCTAAAACACTGCGTTCTACAGTACAAGCACAGTGGATGAAATTTATAGAAATCTCATGCCCACTTCTTTTTCCACAGTATAAATTGATATTCTGCGCAGTATGTCAATTTATAATTGTCAATTTATAATTATAATTGTGAGGGATAAGAAGATCAGGAAGTGCTCCCATAGGAGAAACCTGGTGGTCTATTCGGGGTAGATTAGGAGGTGAGCGGGGGAGGCGGTCAATTCTAACCTATTAGGGTTGTGCCGCCTCTGTACAACCTCAGTGATTCACGTTTGCCGGGAGCTCCTGGTGCCTGCACCACTTGGACGCATCTCTCGCAGACTTCCTGTGTTCGGCCCGGTCACAAGGGTTTGCGGTCTTGTGACTCGTGCGTCAAGGGTCACAGGGTCTGATGTCACCACAGGTCCTGCTCAGTATCAAGGGGAGTTATCGGCGGCACCCGCAGCTCCAGTAACACCGCACCCAAGAGGGTGGGATTTGCACAAATTTAAGAGAGAATAAGTTACTTACTAGTAGTGCTGGGGACAGAGATAGGGAGAGGTTTAAAGGTTCAAACATGGCTTTTATTACCATAACGCGTTTCCACAACGGATTGTTATCTTCCTCAGGTGAAATTCCACCATTATAGTAATAAAAGACGTGTTTTAACCTTTAAACCACTCCTTATCTGTCTCCCCAGTGTTCCTAGTAAGTAACTTATTCTCTCTTAAATGTATAATTGTGGAGACGCGAGTGCTCTGAGCGTGAGAACACAGCAAAAATATCACCAGGACTCTTGATTGTGGGCATGGGTTCTACATTCCCCCACAAAGAAAACTTGCATCTCTGCAAAATCAAACATGCCACATCTAGAACACAGCGTCTCCTGATTGTGTGCAAAAACCTTTTTTGATGTATTTTTATTCAGATTTTTCAGATGAAGAGTGAACAAAACCAAAAAAAATTGTATTAATATTATTTTTTGCGCCGTTCACCTTCCAGTAAAAGTGATGTACCTGTACGTCCTGATCGCCTAGATTTAGTGTACTTGTTCTTGTCTCCCTCATCCTCATGTAAAGCGCCATGGAACCTAATGGCGCTTTATAAATAAATAATAATAATAATAATAAATAATAATAATTCTTCGGGTCAGTACAGTTACAGTCATACGAGACTGATATTGCTTTTTTAATGCTTTACTACTTTTACACACTAAAAACTATTTTACAAAAATTAATTTGGTTTTGCACACCATTTCTGAGAGCTGTAACTTCTTTTTCCTTTTTTCTGAATGAGCCATGTTTTTTACTAGAAGGTTTGGCTTTTTTATGTTTGCCATTTTTTCTTAACTATGATTTTTTTAATCACTATTTACTTTTTTTGTGTCAGTCTGATGAAAGATGTCCTTTTTTGTTGTCTTTTTATGATATACCGTACCAAACAAATAATATGACCGCTTTATTGATTACCGTAGTTAGTTCTGGACGTGTTGATTCCAATTATGTGTATGTAGGTTTATTTTTGTTTCAACAGAAAAGCTGTATTTTTAGTGTCAAAACTTGTTTTGTGCATTTTTTTCTGTTTTATTTTTGCTTTTTTGCATATTTATTCAACTTTTTCAGTAAGGGTACAGTTACACGTCACAACATTGCATTCAATTTCACTTGCAATTTGCTGATTGCAGTGAAATCATGGACACATTTTTCTAGTGTCCATGATTTCACTGCAACCAGCAAATTCCAAGTGAAATTGCATGCAATGCTGCAACGTTTAACGGTACCCTAAGCCTCACTGTGGGACATGAATATTTTTCACTTTGATCACTGATGTCATGTGCTGCTGTACTTGGGTAACAGCAGCACATGTGATTAGCTGTATTTTTCAGACAATAAGAAGCACTTTTTCCCTCAAATTTTACAATGGTGTCACTTTTGGATATTTTCTGTCACATTGGCCTCTCAAAGTGACTTCAAATATGATGTGGTACCTAAAAAATGGTTTTGTGATTTTTGATGTAAAAATGAGAAATTGCTGATAAAATTTGAACCTTTCTAACTTCCTAACAGCAAAAAATTTTGGTTCCAAAATTTAGACATGTAGACATGCGGGACATGTTATTTATTAACTATTTTCTACGACATAACTCACTGATTTGACGGTATAAAAATTCAAAAGTTGAAAATTGCTAAATTTTAACTACCTCATGAAGTGACACTGGTCAGAATTGTAAAATTTGAACTAGTCATTAAGGTGCAAATTGGTTTCGTCAATAAATGGTTAACAAGGAGAAATGCAAAGTCCCACTTCTAGGCAAAAAAAAAACCCATACAGAATTGGAGTAAAAGGGCTAACCAACAGCACATATGAAAAAGGCTTAGGGCCGCTTAACACACACCAACTTCTGTGACCAACTTCTGAACAGATCTCTGGTTGCAGTGAAATCATGGACACATTGTTATATTTTGTGGCTGTGTACAAATGGAACAATGTGTCCATGATTTCACTGCAACCAGAGATCTGTTCAGAAGTTGGTCACAGAAGTTGGTGTGTGTAAAGCGGCCCTTAGGTATACTAATAGACAGTTGCACATGAGCCATCAGTGTCATTCCTGCAGCAAAGAAGGCAAACACAATTCTAGGATGTATTAACAGAAGCATACAGTTTAGATGACGTGAAGTCATTATCGCCCTCTACTCCTCTATGGTCAGCCCTCACCTGGAATAGTGTGTCCAGTTCAGTGCACCACATTTTAAAAAAGACATCAACAAACTGGAGCAAGTTTAGAAAAAAGTGACCCAAATGGTGACCGGTCTGCAAACCATGTACTATGAGGAACGGTTAACTTTATTCTTGTTTGCACAAGGAAAGACCAGTAGCAATAGGATGAAACTGAATGGGAGAGGACACAGTTTAGGTATTCAAAAAACAGTGAGGGTGAACAATGACTGGAAGAGGCTGCCACGATGGGTGTGGAGTTCTCCTTCAATGGAAGTCCTCAAGCAAAGGCTGGACAGACATCTGTCTAGGATAATTTAAGGGCCACTTTACACACACCAACTTATCTGTCCAACTTCTGACCAACTCACTGGTTGCAGTGAAATCATGGACACATTGCACCATTTTGTGGCTGTGTACAAATGGAACAATGTGTCCATGATTTCAACGCAACTAGTAAGTTGGTCAAAGGTTGGACAGATAAGTTGGTGTGTGTAAAGTTGCCATAAGTAATCCTGCTCTGATCAGGGAGTTGGACCAGATGCAGACGCGTTTCGATGCAGCACCCCTTATTCATTAGCATAGCTAGGCTGGCTTCACACTGCGGTGTGATCCGGTCCGGGGCTGTCCGGGATGACCCAGACAGCCGCGGACAGGATCAGCGCACAGGACTGGGGGGCTAATATACCCTCCGGTCTGGTGTGCAGCGCACGCAGCTGCAGCCGCTGACAGGTCAGGCCTGTGGCGCCCGCGGTCCTGACTTATCAGCAGCGGGAACTGCGTGCGCTGCACACCGGACATATTAGCCCCCCAGTCCTGTGTGCTGATCCTGTCCGTGGCTGTCTGGGTCATCCTGGACAGCCCCGGACCAGATCACAACGCAGTGTGAAGCCGGCCTTAGACATAAAGCAGACTGACTTAATATACACAAGTTAAAAAAAAAAAACAACACACAGCTGTCAAACATGTGAACAATTATATCTAGGAACCCATTAACCAATGTCCTGCCACATCATTCCCATGGAGATGCACATACACAAAAGTGAAGATTAACACTTACACACCTGAGAAACCGAAAAGTGTTATGGGGAAATACTACACCATATTCTAGTCATCATATTTTTATTGTTCCTATTGCACACTAGATAAAATTTCATTCACTTCCGAAATGAAATCAGCTGCCAAATATATACTTTTTTGGTGATCTTAATAAAAATATAATAAATCATTCCTGAAATTAAGACCGATTGGACTGCGTGCATCTAGATGTAATATCAAATAAATGTCCCTGCTTCGGAGGGTTGCCTCCCATTCCCCGCCCCTATATGGGTGAAAGACCCTCTCGATGCCTTTTACTCTGAGCGATTTTAAATTACCCAAATGATTGTCTCTAAAATGTCTGGAATGTGCTATGCCAATCTTTTTTCAAGGAACGTGTTTTGCAGCCAATGTAATATTTTTTGCATTCTACGCATGTTGCCATACAGACAACATGTGTCGTGCTGCAATTAATGTACGATTTTATTTTCAAACCATTTATTCATGGTGTTATTGTAAAACTCACTCCACACCTACAGATATCTGCACAAATTACATTTGTTATTGCCACATTTAAAAATGCCATTGTAAACCAGCCAAGCAGTCTTTCTAGGGGGACGCTGACAAAAATACTGGGAGAAATAATCTTGTCGGAACCCAGGGCCGTGTGGTACTTGGAGCCACGGGGGTCAAGACCCGGCTTCCGTGACCCTGGGTGCAGCTGACAAGGGGGAATTTTACTTCTGGTGGGAAAGGGAGGTGTTGAATAAGGATATTATTCATGACGCCACCCGTGGTATGTGGCTGTAGTGGGCCACCGCTCATGCAGAACCTCTGGGGTGATGGACAGGCAGCTGGGATGGAGTGGCTCTCCACAGGCAGAGCAGTTCCCCATGGCAGTGAAGGTAGTTTAGGTGTAGGATGCAGGACGACGGGCACAAGAAATAGGCAGACTCACTGTTTTGTTGGTCACTCAGTCATTTACTTGTAAGGATGGCTTGGAGCTAGTGATGATCGAGCACTAAAATGCTCGGGTATTCGATGCTCGGGTCGAGCATCTCGAGATGCTCGGGTACTCGACCCGAGCACCAAGCGCAATGTTATCCTATGGGAGACCCGGGCATTTTTCCGGGATGACCCCTGGCAGCATGGATAAACCCTGAAAATATCACAAAAGTATAACAACAGTGCTCAAATGACATGGGAACATCATGGGGAAGACCCCTTTCAGCATTTCTGACTCCCAGGTCACTGCTGTGAACAATGTTGTCTGAGTATTACGACACATTTACGGACTCACAATAAAACGTCCAAAAAATGAAACCAAAATACATTTTCCTGGGGAAAATGTTAAGGGCTCATACTCATTTGTGATAAGAAAAGAAAAGATATTGCGCCACACTGTACAGTATTAGTCAGGGGGGATCGGTGAAAACACCCCCCTGCTCACCTGGTTCTGTTGTGCCGACCGCACAACAGGTTAATAGGCTGTGGTCTAACCCGAGGTCTCCACGCCAGCTCAGTGCCGAAGGTTGTTGTGATTCACGTAGTCCGCCGGTGATCGGTCCACGTGACAGCAGTAGGGGAGTGTTGATGTGACGTATGAGAGGTCCTGGAAGCCGAGCCGCTGCTGATCACGCTTCCCAGAAGGGAAGGATAGTGGTGGCCATTCAGAAGTAAATGTGATAATGTGTCAGCGCTCACACATTATCACATTTACTTCTGAATGGCCATATTCATTTGTGAGACAGTGTTGCAGTATGATAGTTTTTTGGATTAAATGAAAGATTTAAAAAAAAAAATGCGTGGCACTCAGATTCCCCCGGGAAGAGACGCGGATGAGGGCCTCTTTAAATAATGTGCCCATTAATACAAAGTGGGTCTTTTCTGGTATTGCCCTAGGCAGGGCTGCCAAACATTGGGAAGTACTCCGATGCCCCTGGGAAGAGACGTGGTGAGGGCCTCTTTAAATAATGTGCCCATTATTAGGAAGTGGGTCTTTCCTAGTATTGCCCTAGGCAGGATTGCTAAACATTGGCAGATATCTTATCTCCAGTATCCAATCTAAAAAACATTCTTTGTACGCCTTTATTTAGTTTTATACAGGCAGTGTATATAGCACACCACCATTCAAAATGCGCAAGGCTGGTGGCAAGCGACGAGGAAGTGGACATAATGTTAGTGGTACATGTAGAAGCCGAGGCCGTGGCCAAGCTCGAATTGTGCCATGACAAACGCCCACATTATTTCACCCAACCTTCCTGTCCCAATTTCTAGGGGACCGCAGCAGCAGACCACTCTTAAATCAAGAGCAGTGTCAACAGGTTGTTAGTTGGATAGCAGATAATGCTTCCAGTCAGTTTGGCACCACCACAAGCACCCTCTCTTACACATGGTCAAGTGTCAGTAAGTAGCTGTGAGACTGGACCACATATTCTTCCCCTTGATCCTCCTTCCTCCCATAATGCCGAGTGCCCAGACATAACTGTACCCACACTTAGACTCTCTGAAGAGCTGTTCAGTTTTCCATTCACAGATTCGGGCATATCACGTGCTTCGCTTGAAGTGGGTCATGAGGAGATCGTATGTAGCGATGCTCAAATATTTGAGCAACCACGGTTGCACGAAGGTGACGGTGGGAATGTGTCACAACAAAAGGTGGACAATGATCAGACACAATTGCCAGAAAGTCAGGAGGAGGGCCAGGGAGTGCGAGACGACGTGGGAGACGACGTTGTGGATGATCCAGAAACTGACCCAACCTGGCAGGAGTACATGCAGATCGAGGGAAGCTGTGCACAGGGGGAGGGAGGCATAGCATAACAGGCCGGAACAAGCAGGGTGGTGGCTGCAGACAGAAGGCAAGCAACCGTTCCCCATAACATCAACACGACGAAAGTTGCCAGTACAACAGTTAGGTCTTCCTGAGTCTGGCTGTTTTTTAAGGAGTCTGCAGATAATTAAAAAAATGTCATTTGCAACACCTGCCATGCCAGCATCAGCATGCGTAGCAAAACTAGAAGTCTGACCACCACCACCAGCATGATCAGGCACATGGCAGCAAAGCACCTGACTTTGCGGGACGTACCACAGGGTCCAGGAGCAGTGTCTGCGGGTGACACCGCTGCTTCTTCCACTGTTGTGCGTGCAAGCCAATCCCCTGTCCATAGTGCATGTGAAGATGCCTCCTGTCCAACATCTGTCGTTGCACAATCAGAAATGCCACCACCATGAACCACGTCCTTGTCCCAGCGCAGTGTTCAGATATCCATACCCTAGTCGTTGGAACACAAATGCAAATACGCTGCCAACGCCCTAAAGGCCACACTCCTAAATTCGCTCATTTCGCGACTGCTTGCGCTGGAAATGTTGCCTTTATGGAGTGGCTTTGTGGCTAGTGTAGATGGAAGCATTCCGCAACCTGATTGCGGCAGCCGTCCCTCGTTGCTCGGTCCCCAGCCACCACTATTTCTCCCACTGTGCCGACCCCGCATTATATGTTTGAGTCGACCAGCAGTGCTATGGGGTACTCGGGAATCGGGAAGTTCTGCAGCTGGGGATCACAGATGGTCGAGACCCGGCCTTGTGCCCTGAGTGCTCAATGGAAAGTGGTTTAAAAATAAAAGGGGAATAAAAATAAAAAGGGAAATATCTCGTGACGCCCCCTTCGGTGTCTTGTGATTGCACCAGCGCTGCAGGGCAGACCTCTGAGATGTGATGGCAGCAGGGATGACTACGCTCACCGTAGGTGTAGCGAATTTTCCTCAGGGCAGCAGTGGATGATGGGGGCTGTACGCAGGAGTCCAGCACAGCATACAGTTTCTGTGAAAGAAGCAGGAGTATGGCTCCTCTTTTGCAGGCAAATAACACACGGCACACAGTTCTTCACTTTGCATGGGTCTTTACTGGAAACCACAGGCAATATGATGGTTTCAGTTCACGTTATTGCTGGCCTGGGTAGTAGACAATGATTTGTATGTCACTTAGGAGACCTTCGCTGTTCTTGACTTCCTCCAGCGTTCCTGCATGCAAAGCCTCCAGCTAGTCCCTCCGGTCCCTTTTCAAGGGCTTTATGTACCTTCGGACCCTAATTATGACCTTTTGTGGTTACGCTAGGTGTTGGTACCGACCGCATAAAGCCAGCTTGGCCTCCGGTGTCGACGGCTTGGAGCTAAACTCCCGCACCATTCTTGAAGCCAGCCCTCCGTACCAAGACTGCTCCTCCCCCAGAAAGCAGCGGCTAACTGGAGCAACTGGACCCTCTCTTCTTAGGGTTACCTTGGCTAGGTACCCTCATAGGGTCCCCACTCTGTTCCTCTACAACCACCTTCTGCTAACTCTCTTGCTTTGTTCTCACTAACTTCTCCCACCGCCCACCTAAGCTTCGCACATCGGGACCGGTTCCTCACAACGGACTTGGTCCCCTGCTCTTAAGTGTGTAGATGAGCATCCCCTTTAAGACATCCAATTTCCCTGGCCACAGGAATCCCGCACTCTTTCTTTTGGGTGAAGTAACCCTATGTGGCGTCCCGACCAGTGGGGCGTCACACGAGCACGTGTCCCAAAACATTAGCTGTGCCCTTAACAACGCAGATTCTGTCAAAGTCCACCTAACCACAGACACGTGGACAAGTGCTTGTGGGCAGGGACGGTACATCTCGCTGATGGCACACTGGGTTAATATAGTGGAAGCCGGGACTCAGTCAGACCTTGGGACGGAAAACGTCCTCCCGACACCAAGGATTCCGGGCCCTAACTCAGTCAGGGTTGCCCCCACAGTCTACAGCTCTGGTACATCATCCTCCTCAGTCTCCTCCTCCTCTTTAGCCTCCACAACAGTCCCAAGCTGGAAGCTCTGCAGCACTGCCTCGGCCAAGTGGCAACAGGCTGTTCTGAAGCTAATATGCGTAGGTGACAAACTCCACAATGCTGATGAGTTGTGGACAGCTCTGAAAGAGCAGGCAGATAATTGGCTCACAACGCTGATCCTAGAGCCAGGCATGGTCATGTTTAACAATGGCTGGAACCTGGTGGCGGCTCTGAAGCGAGGCGACCTCACACATGAGCCATGCCTGGCCCATGTGCTCAACCTAGTGGTTTCAGTGGTTTCTTAAATCCTACCCGGAGCTGCTGGATCTGCTCGTCAAAGTATGCTGCCTGTGTGCCCATTTTAGAAAGTCACCTACTGCTTCGGCCGCCCTTGCCAGGTTTCAGCAGCGTTTGCAGCTGCCAACTCACAGACTGGTGTGTGATGTCCCCACGTGTTGAAATTCAACCATGCAGATGTTGGTCAGGATTTGGCAGCAGAAGAGGGCAGTTGTTGACTACCAGCATCAACTAGGCCGTCCGTATTCGGCTCAAACTCCACACATAAAACATCTGGAGTGGACATGGATGTCCAACATATGTACAGTCCTCCAAAACTTTGAGGACTCCACCAAGGTGGTGAGCAGCGACGACGCCATCATTAGTGTCAACATCCCGCTTATCTGTATTCTAAAACACTCTCTGCTTAAAATCAAAGACGATTCATTGCAGGCGGAGCACGATGATATGGAGCAAGGAACCATAGTGGGTGATTAACTCTAAATTGGAGTGCCGTTTGACCTGCGCTGCTGCCAAAGACCACCAGAAAGTCGGGATATCTGGGATAAGATATTGCTTTGATTCCGACTTTCAGGTGGTCCTTGGCAGCAGCGCAGGTCGAGTGGCACTTCGTCCAATTTAGAGTTTATCTTCACCGCGGTTATCTGTGGAGGTGCGGACTGTGCAGCAGCTGTCTTTTCGAGCTATCATACTTGGTTGTGGGTTGCACAACCATATCAGGTGAGCAGATTTCATTAAGTTTTATTTCACCTCTTGTCCGAGAGATAAGACCCTATTGCGCATTATATCACAATTCAGTGATTACACACAACCCAGCCTCATCTCATCCCAACGTGCATTGGGGCACAATGACGAGGAGGAGGATGAGGATGAGGAGTTAGAAGAACGAAGCTAGTTGCATGCGCAATTGACGGTACAACCTCCACAACCATCATACAGTCGGTTCAGAGTGGATGGCCAGCGGACAGGGAGGAGGAGGAGGGGGATGAGTACAGAATGGTCAGTCATATTGTTGTTGATGACCCTGAAGTCTTGCCTGTTACCAATCTGGCACACATGGCTGACTTTATGTTACGCTGCTTTTCCCGTGACCCTCACATTATCAACATCTTGCCGGACTCTCATTACTTGTTGGTGACAATTTTAGACCCATGCTACAAGGAAAACTGTATTTCTCTTTATCCCAGGTGGAGAGATCTACAAAAATGCTGCAGTACCAGAAGGCCCTTGTTGCGGAATTAGTAAAAAAAAATTCATTTGGAAAATGCTGGCGGCAGAGGTCACAGTTCGGTGAATAACCAAGGCGTCCGGGAGAGAGAGGCACAACTCCAATCCAGCAGAGGTAGGGGAACACTGTGATAGATATGGGACAGTTTTCTCAGCCCCTCCGAGAGCACAGGCCCTGAGGCGCGGGGTTCTGTCAAAGACTGCAAGGTTTGAAAAAATGGTGAAGGAGTACCTTGGCGACCGTACAAAAGTGCTCTGGGATATCTTTGAGCCTTATAATTATTGGGTATCCAAGCTGGACATGTGGCATGAATTGGCTCTCTACACCTTGGAAGTCCCGGCCTGCCCTGCCGCTAGCGTTTTGTCAGAGCGGGTAGAATCATTACTGATAAATGCACCCGCCTGTCAACTGAAAATGCTGACAGGCTGGCTCTGATCAAGATGAACAAGGGGTTTGGATTGGGCCTGACTTCAGCACCAAATGATAGCAGCGCAATCTAAAGTCAAAGCCATTGTATTTTTGAAGAGGTAGATTCCCATGCTCCTCCTCACACCTACACATGGGTACATGATATTGGCTATTTGCTGTACTCCTCCTCCTTCTCCTTATCCGCCACCACCATATCATCAGGGCGACCATGGTCCATGATGCCACAAAAACATATTTTATTTACATGGTGTTTATGATGCCCCTAACCATTAAAAAGTTAGACAGTAGGTTCATGTATACTCCCCAGATGTAAATGTTTTAGTCCATACTTAGTGCATCAGCATTACAAGTATAGGAGACCCACTCCTTTGTAATGGGAACAATATTTAAAGAGGCTCTTCCAAGGGGCATCGGAGTGCCTCCCAATGTTTGGCAGCCCTGCCTAGGGCAATACTAGAAAAGACTCACTTCCTAATAATGGGCACATTATTTAAAGAGGCCCTCATTCACGTCTCTTCCCAGGGGCATCGGAATGTAAAAAGAAATGTAAATTTAGTCAGACAACGAATGGTTTTTAGATGGATATTGGAGATCAGATATAAAAGCGTATACACCTGCTACAAATGCTGCATATGACTCACCGCCGGCCCGTGACCTCCGGTTTAGACAGGCGTTCGCTTCCTCCTTCATGTCACGGATGGACCACGCCTGCCGGTAGCGGGGCCCGGTGGTACAGAACAAAGGGGTTGTTGGCTGAACAGTAGTTGGTTGGTTAACCTTGTTGTGACGCCACCTATGAGTAGTTCGGTAAGTCTTACCGATGCTGCGGGGCCTCCGAGGGATGGAAAGCAGCAAGATGGAACGCTCCCCACAGGCTGAGCGGTGATCCCTGGAGGCTGGAGCTGCTTAAGATGTTCTGCGGCAGCTGCGGTTACCTTGTGCGGACGGATGCAATCATAAGGAAGCACGGACACTGTAAGTCTCTGTAACGGGTATTTACTGTAACCAGCAAGCAGTACATGGCATACAGTTAACGGGTAGTGGACCGGTGGACTCAGCAGTGATGGGTGTCCCTCAGAGATCCGCGGTGCTCCTCCATTCTAGCTAAGTGTTGCCATTGTCGCGCCCAGGAATATTCAGATCAGGTACGGGGAGGCTGCTTCCATGGTGGTGGGGTGGTCCTGGAAAGCTGCTCCTCCACGCCTCTGGTTCGTGTAGCAGAGCTGAACTGCTGCTAGCTTCGGTACCAGCAAACCGGCTGTAAGTTGGGCACGGGAGTCTTTTGGAACCCGTGTTTAATGCCCGATCCCGGTTGTTCAGGCCTCAGGTGGTGACACCCGACCGGTGACGGTCCGGGGGCTGCACAGCCGTGCGGAGCCCCCGCTCCTATGTTACTCTCTTCTCAAGTTCAAGTCTGTCTCTCTTCTTGGTCTAGACTCGACTCCCAATTGTGTTACACTTCTCCTACGCACTACCTTTACACTCCGCCCACCAGGACCTTGATTGGCCCTCTATTCTAAGTGAGGCAAGCAGAGTATGGATCTCTAAGTTAACCACATGACTGCTTGGTCAGAGAATATTGCTGCTGCTGTCTTGGCTGCAATACCCTTCTGTGACGCACTCGTTGCGGGGCGCCACACATACAGCATCTTGTGAGGTCTAGAAAATTGAGCTATTTACCCCTCTTGCCTATAGAGATTTAAATTAATCCTTAACAGGACTGTTTTGGGATGGAGAGATGACAAATTAGATATTACCGGCTACACAAGTGACGTGCTACAAATGCTGCTTACAGGTAGACAGCATCTTGTGAGGTCTAGAAAATGGAGCTATATACCCCTCTTGCCTATAGAGATTTTAATTAATCCTTAACAGGACTGTTTTGGGATGGATAGAGGAGATTTAAAGCCAGTACACCAGCCACAGATGTGATGCTAGCTGGTATACTGGCACACCTAACTTTCCTATATATCCTGCCTCCCTGCCTGCTTGTATACAGCTAATTAGTCCTCAGAAGGACTGTTGTTTGTGTTAGATTAGCACAGCCCTGCACCTACACTATCTGAAAGGCAAAAAATCTGTCCCTGAATCAGCATCAGCTCTCCCTACACTGACTGTCTATGGCGCAGAGTGACGAGCACAGCGCGGTCAGGTCTTATAAAGACCTGATGATGCGGTGCGGCCATCCAATCACTGTAATGCCACAACCAACATGGCTGTGGCATTACAGTGTCTGGTAGCCAATCCCTGCGTGTGGGCTGGCACGAGTATTGCACCGTGATACTCGTGCGAGTACCGAGTAGTGGCGAGCATGCTCGCTCATCACTACTTGGAGCAGCTGTCCACAGAGTCTTGGCTGAGGGCAACTCAGGGTTCCTTCTCACCCGGCTGGGTCTTTGGCTCCCTCACTCCACTATGTGTGTTGGCTCCTGCGGCTGCATCAACTAAGCTGCCGGACCCGTCTTTTCCTGCGAGGTGTCGGTATGACAAGCAACTCGAGTCCTTTCTAACCCTCGTCTCGGGTTTTGGTTCCTGAACTCTCTCCATTGCTGTGTCTCTGGACACGGTATGGCTGAGGAACCTGGAACCCCACCTTCCAGTGCAGTATTTCACCATTTTTGTTTTTGCACCACTAAATTGCTGCTTTAAATCTAAGCCCCTACTCTTATTATCACCATTCGGCGGCTTCATCTTCTACCACCGTCACTCTTGTTGGTGTCCGGCGATTTGCTACCTGCCGACCACTCCAGTGTTTGATGGAGCGCACTGAATGTTACAAATCAATACAACTGTTTGAGACCCTCATTCTGGCTCTCATAGAATATTATTGAGTGTTTGTGACATAACTACTGCTTCCAGTGAGTCAGAAGTTAAGGTCACAAAAGGTGGCACTGTCGGACCGGAGCGAAGCAGAAAGCACGTGGATGCCTTTGATTTAACATGCCACTCCAATGCTGAAATAAAAAACAACGCTTGAGTGGTTCTTTAAGCAACCGACACACATAATGTCTGTCCAGTGTTACAGCTGTAATCCTTTTATTCTTAGGATCAGCAGGGATATCAAACCAGAAAACCCATCAATTTAAACAACATAGCTTACCATGTCACATACAGTGTTGGCCAAAGTATTGACACCCTGCAATTCTGTCAGATAATACTCAGTTTCTTCTGAAAATGATTGCCATCACAAATTCTTTGGTATTATTATCTTCATTTAATTTGTCTTCAATGAAAAACACAAAAGAGAATGAAGCAAAAAGCAAACATTGATCATTTCACACAAAACTCCAAAAATGGGCCAGACAAAAGTATTGGCAACCTCAGCCTAATACTTGGTTGCACAACGTTTAGCCAAAATAACTGCAATCAACCACTTCCGGTAACCATCAATGAGTTTCTTACAATGCTCTGCTGGAATTTTAGACCATTCTTCTTTGGCAAACTGCTCCAGGTCCCTGATATTTGAAGGGTGCCTTCTCCAAACTGCCATTTTTAAATCTCTCCACAGGTGTTCTATGGGATTCAGGTCTGGACTCATTGCTGGCCACCTTAGAACTCCCCAGTGCTTTCTCTCAAACCATTTTCTAGTGCTTTTAGAAGTGTGTTTTGGGTCATTGTCCTGCTGGAAGACCCATGACCTCTGAGGGAGACCCAGCTTTCTCACACTGGGCCCTACATTATGCTGCAAAATTTGTTGGTAGTCTTCAGACTTCATAATGCCATGCACACAGTCAAGCAGGCCAGTGCCAGAGGCAGCAAAGCAACCCCAAAACATCAGGGAACCTCCGCCATGTTTGACTATAGGGACCATGTTCTTTTCTTTGAATGCCTCTTTTTTTCTCCTGTTAACTCTATGTTGATGCCTTTGCCCAAAAAGAGAGAACATTCTTCCAAAACGTTTTAGGCTTTCTCAGGTAAGTTTTGGCAAACTCCAGCCTGGCTTTTTTATGTCTCGGGGTAAGAAGTGGGGTCTTCCTGGGTATCCAACCATACAGTCCCTTTTCATTCAGATGGCGACAGATAGTACGGGTTGACACTGTTGCACCCTCGGACTGCAGGGCAGCTTGAACTTGTTTGGATGTTAGTCGAGGTTCTTTAACCACCATCTGCACAATCTTGTGTTGAAATCTCTTGTCAATTTTTCTTTTCCGTCCACATCTAGGGAGGTTAGCCACATTGCCATGGGCTTTAAACTTCTTGATGACACTGCGCACGTTAGACACAGGAACATTCAGGTCTTTGGAGATGGACTTGTAGCCTTGAGATTGCTCATGCTTCCTCACAATTTGGTTTCTCAAGTCCTCAGACAGTTCTTTGGTCTTCTTTCTTTTCTCCATGCTCAATGTGGTACACACAAGGCCACAGGACAGAGGTTGAGTCAACTTTAATCCACGTCAACGGGCTGCAAGTGTGATTTAGTTATTGCCAACACCTGTTAGGTGCCACAGGTAAGTTACAGGTGCTGTTAATTACACAAATTAAACAAGCATCACATGATTTTTCTAAGGGTGCCAATACTTTTGTCCACCCCCTTTTTTATGTTTGGTGTGCAATTATATCCAATTTGGCTTTAGGACAATTCTTTTTGTGTTTTTTTCATTGAAGACAAATTAAATGAAGATAATAATACCAAAGAATTTGTGATTGCAATCATTTTCAGGAAGAAACTGAGTATTATCTGACAGAATTGCAGGGGTGTCAATACTTTTGGCCAACACTGTACTATCATTTTATTTTAGTAAGAAAACTCCTTTATTTGTCACATTAAGGCTTACATTTAGATATTGTAATGACCAAAATATAAATGTAGAACCAGATTCTTACTATTAAATTCTCCAATGGTATTAATAATAGATGTTTTTCATAAAATTGTTTTAATTATTCTTCTTGAAAAATCTTCACTGTAATTAGTAATAATGTCCATTGCTTCTGCTCTGTCTTCGTTTGTAATGCATTTCATTTACTTTGTGGAGTTACAAACCTCAGGCCAGTTAGATCTCGGTGGAACATTTATTGCATAATTTTAGGCAATAGGGATGACAATAACGTAGATTATGAAGTGCAGATTACTCTCATTCAATCACAAATTTTCTTTACCCAAAGGATTGTATATAAACTCTATATAGTTCCTATAGTTCCCACTCTGATGCAGATCATTTGTATAGGCACAGGTATCTGTACTTATATGCTATTCATATACTGTAGTCATTGAAAATGAAGATGTGTTATAGTGCTACAATGAATACACTTTTATATAGCTGTGTATAAAAAATTATGTAACTATATGCCTTTGTGGCAGCTCTTTTTGATTCCTCGGGGAGCCTAGTTTAGGATTGCCAGTGGGACATTATGCTCGGCACATACGGTTTGAGCAGATGCCAATTTGCAACTTGCAGCTAAGTTGAGGACATTGGTTGCTGCTGACACAAGACATCAATCAACCCTCAAAAGCAGCCAACCAGCTAACATGCTCAGTGCCATTTGCAAAGAAGGACAAGAAAACAGTAACACTTGAGCAAAATCTATCAAGTTCAATTGTGTTCTAGATACACTGAGATTCTGCTTTCTGTATAATCAACTTTCTAATAATGAACTGTTTTTACGTGGCAAAATATGGAAATAGTAAAACTAAAAAAACTGTAGTCCTTATATAAAATGCATATGCACTATGATGAAGCTCCATGCTGCTCTACATGTAAGGAAAACAGCAAAAATGAGTGCTCCATTTGTGAATCAATAAAACAAAGTGATTGAGAGAGTGTGAGTAGTGCCAACTTCAGGCGGGTGTGCTGTCCATGCACTACACTGGAATCAGCATGTAATCTCCCCCAGACTGCTGCTGAACCAACCACCGACTCAAAATGATGAGTGCATGGTGTAGTATCGCATAATATGATGAAAAGGAAAGCGGAATCTGCCAGGCAGATTAAGTACCGCTGCCCAGAGCTTTAAATTGGCACACTAACTATTCAGTTGTCATCACGGTGACAGCTGAAGGGTTAAATGATGTGTTAACAGCTGTCCAAGGTTCTGAAGTAATAACTTCAGGACCATGGATAGCGCAGACATTCAAACATCAGCGGCGTTTGAATTTAGCAATAAAAACTATCCATGGTGCTGAAGTATGATCGGCTGGATCCATGGATAGTTTTTACCGCTAAATTCAAATGCCACCGGTGTTTGAATGTCTGCACTATCCATGGTCCTGAAGTTATTACTTCAGAACCTTGGACAGCTATTAACACATCATTTAACCCTTCAGCTGTCACCGTGATGACAACTGAATAGTTAGTGTGCCAATTTAAAGCTCTGGGCAGCGGTACTTACCGTATATACTCGTGTATAAGCCGACCCGTGTATAAGCCGACCCCCCTACTTTTGCCCCAAAAATCTGGAAAAACCTATTGACTCGTGTATAAGCCGAGGGTGGACCCCAGCACAGGTATACAGCCTCCAGCAGTGTGGTATACAGCAGCCCCAGAGATATATACAGCAGCCCCAGTGGTAGTATCCAGCAGCCCCAGTGATAGTATCCAGCAGCCCCAGAGGTATATACAGCCCCAGTGGTAGTATACAGCAGCCCCAGAGGTATATACAGCCCCAGTGTAGTATACAGCAGCCCCAGAGGTATATACAGCCCCAGTGGTAGTATACAGCAGCCCCACAGGTAAATACAGCCCCAGTGGTAGTATACAGCAGCCGCACAGGTATATACAGCCCCAGTGGTAGTATACAGCAGCCCCACAGGTATATAGAGCCCCAGTGGTAGTATACAGCATCCACACAGGTAAATATAGCCCCAGTGGTAGTATACAGCAGCCCCACAGGTATGTACAGCCCCAGTGGTAGTATACAGCAGCCCCACAGGTATATACAGCCCCAGTGGTAGTATACAGCAGCCCCACAGGTAAATATAGCCCCAGTGGTAGTATACAGCAGCCCCAGTGGTAGTATACAGCAGCCCCAGAGGTATATACAGCCCCAGTGGTAGTATACAGCAGCCCCAGGGGCTGTATACAGCAGCAGCCCCAGGGGCTGTATACAGCAGCAGCCCCAGGGGCTCTATACAGCAGCAGCCCCAGGGGCTCTATACAGCAGCAGCCCCAGGGGCTCTATACAGCAGCAGCCCCAGGGGCTGTATACAGCAGCAGCCCCGGAGGTATACAGGCCCCCCATCAAGCTCCACGGACCCCCCCCCCCCTTGCGCGGCAGCCTGTAAGGGAAAAATCATACTTATCAGTGTCCCGCGCTGTCCCGCCGCTTGCCGACACACGATCCCGGGCTTCAATCCGCGACTTCCGGCTTCCGGCGGTCGCGGGCAATGATGTCATTCCCGCGACCACAGGAAGTGCGGAAGACGCGGAATGAAGCCCGGAATCGTGATGTCGGCAAGCGGCGGGACAGCGCGGGACACTGATAAGTATGATTTTCCCTTACAGGCTGCCGCGCAAGGGGGGGGGGTCCGTGGAGCTTCATGGGGGGGCCTGTATACCTCCGGGGGCTGCTGCTGCACATAGATTACAGATTACCGTATATACTCGCATATAAGCCGAGGGGGGACTTTTCAGCCCAAAATTTGGGCTGAAAAACTCGGCTTATACGCGAGTATATACGGTAATTAACACTTCAGCTGTCACCGCTGCTTACACAGAGGTGACAGGAAAATGGTTAAATTGCCGGCAACCCGGCAATTGCACGCGCAGGGTAGCGGCAGTGCATTAACCTTTCAGCTGTTACCGCTGCTGTCACAGTGGTGACAGCTGATTGGCTACTGTGACGGCAACTTGGCAAATTCAAACAACGCTGCTTGGCAGCAGCGGGGTTTGAATACACCGGTATATGCTGTCCACGGTCCTGAAGTATGCATCACACTGACATGCACTACACATGCACTCACGCAGCACACACGCAGCACACTCGCAGCACACTCACATGCATACAGCCATGCACACTCAGTCACATGCACCACACTCACAGCAAACACGCACCACACTCGCATCACTGTCATGTATCAAACATGATCTGTGTTTGATGCATGACAGTGTGCCTCCAGCCTAAAAAGAAACATCAAACTAGGTACCTTGGGCACAACAGGATTCCTTGCTACATGATACCATGCTGTGCAACCTGTGATAACCTTACAGAAGTCATGATGAGGATGTCAGAGGTATAATTAAAGGTCATTGTAAGGTGTAATTGTAAAGTGTTGTAAATAGAGTATAGCATTAGTAACTGTAAAACAGCTACCAATTTTTAATAAACATCCCAAAAACTGGTTAACTCAAAATGCCTATGTGGATTACCTGGAACCATAATAAATAGAGTAGCGTTTAACCTATCAGCATTTAAACAATTTTAACACACCCCGAAGGTGGGACACACGCGGTGTCACCTTAAGGTTATCGCAGCAACTCAAAGATACTAGCTAGCTTTGGTGTAATATCTAATAACAAGTATACTCATCCATCAGTACTCAAAACCCCCCAAAAATGGTGGAATTGTTGTTTTATTAAATTGTGCCCCACTTGGATATTTATTTACTGTTTTTTGGTACATTATATGGAGAAATAAATGATGACATTCAGAACTACAACTCATTCCACATAAAAAACAAGCACTGATTTGGATGTTAAGAGAAAAATGAAAAAAGTTATTGCTCTTGGATGAAGGGGAAAAAAGCGCAAAAATAAAAAATTGCCAAGTCCTAAAGAGGGATTTATAGCTGCTTTATCAGCTATTATATATTTGTTAAGAGTCCAGGGTCTGTACAACCCTCTCTGTTGGATATTAACTCTTTTCTGGGTTCCTTAAGCATTTCCTCTCTGACTACTGAAGAGGTGGATCTTCTTAATTGTCCCTTTCAGAATTCTGAGATTACAGAAGCAGTGAAATCCCTCAAAACTGGGAAATCGCCTGGGCCTGATGGATTATCTAATGAATATTTCAAAAATTTTGCTGACATCCTGACACCTTATTTAACTAGACTTCTTAATTCGGCCTCCATGTCATCCCTTCTTCCTGCAGAAATGCAGGAAGCATTAATTACAGTCATTCCCAAGGATAAAGGGGATGCCCTAAATGTCAGAGATTATAGGCCCATTTCGCTCTTAAACACTGATGCTAAAATTATAGCCAAAGTTGTTGTTAGCAGACTATCTAAGTATACAACTCGCTTAATTCATACTGACCAAACGGGTTTTGTCAGTGGCAGAAGTACTATGGACGCCACAAGAAGATTATTCCATATTATATCATATGTAGAAAGGTCAAATCTTCCCACTTTGCTGATTTCTCTAGACGCCGAAAAGGCTTTTGACCGAGTAAATTGGCTGTTTTTATTTGAGTCCCTTAAAAAATTTGGTTTTTCTGGTCCCATATTTAATATTATTAGAGCTTTGTATTCCCATCCATCCGCCAAAATTCTAACAAATAATGTTGTGTCTGACTCCTTTAGAATTACCAATGGAACTCGACAGGGATGCCCTCTGTCCCCTACTTTATTTCATTTCTTTTTGGAACCATTGGTGGAGGCAATACAGTCACATGAGGGGATCCGGGGATGTCCATTACATGGGCGCCAACACGTTGCATCTCTATTTGCAGACGATTTACTGATTATTCTATCGGATCCTCTGGTGTCTCTTAGGAATCTGATGGACATTGTTGAGAGATTCTCTGGAGTCTCTCATTATAAATTGAATACTAATAAGACACAGGTTTTGCCCTATCATATTGAACATCACCTATTAGATATTCTAAAAACTGAATTTAATTTCTCCTGGTCACTGTCAGAAATTCCCTATTTGGGAATCACCATTACTAAACCTCTATCTAACATGGTTGATAAAAATTTATCAGATATTATTAAATCCCTTTCGAAACATGTGTCTTATCTGTCTAATTTAGAGGTTTCCTGGACGGGACGTATTGCGGCCTATAAAATGTTGCTACTTCCCAAAATTCTATACCTCTTCCGTTCCCTCCCTGTGGTCATCCCTCAGAAATATTTTAAACGTCTCCAGACACAACTTAGCTGATTTATTTGGCGAGGGAAATTTCCTAGAATTGCAGCTACCACTCTTGAAAAACATAAATTACATGGAGGTTTAGGTATCCCCAATCTTAGGGCCTATTATCTAGCTATCATTACTCAAATTAGTTCACGATGGTGGAGTACTGAATACTCACCATCCTGGGTAAATATAGAATGATCCATCATGAAGCAACAGAATCCTGCATTGTTTATTGTTTTATACCTCCTTAGTCCAAAAAAGAGACTTCCCCTAGAAACCCCACTTAAGGCCACTATCAAGGCTTGGAGGACGTTTAATCAGACCTCTAAAACCATCTTCTCTCCAGTTTCTCCTGTCTGGCTCCCAATAGATATTTTTTCCTGGTTGTGTCCATCTCTTAATTTGACTATCTGGAAGAGTAGGAATATTAGGTATGTGTCTGACGTGTTTGATGGTGAGAGGTTAGCCTCTTTTGAGGTTGTCTCTTCTCGTTTCAGCCTACCTGAATCTGACAGACCTACTTGGACTTTACTGCATGAGACTTTAAACAACCCACGTCTAGATTTTACACTACCTAACAATATTGACCTCCTACTTCGTCACAGTGGAAGCCAACTTGTGTGGAAAACTAATAATATCTATAAAACTTTTAATAAGGATGTGACTTTTAATAATTCTAGATTCTATACAGTATGGGATCACCAACTTGACATCGATAATCATACTTTACATAACCAATTGCCCATCATTTTAAAAAATATTTACTCCTCTGTCCCCTGCTCAACACTTCTGGAAACTCAATATAAAGTATATACCAAGTGGTATTTTACACCTTTAAAACTGCATAAGATAGACCTACTGTTTCTAATTTATGTTGGAGAAAATGTGGACTAGTGGGATCTATCCGTCATATTTTTTGGTCATGCTCAAAGTTACGTTCCTTTTGGTTAGATGTCCAGTCCCTGATCAATTTAGTTTTAGACTTAGACATGGTCTTCTTAACTTTTGACTCTGCTGTATAGTTGATTGGGATATGTGATCTCCCAAAATGTAAAAGATTCTTGGCCTTACATATCCTATTAGTAGTTAAAAATCTTATCGCCTCTGGGTGGAGGAGTGATTGTGTTCCATCCATAGAGGACTTTATGGATTGCATAGCATTGCACAACTCATTTGAATTCACGTTTGCTCTTAGAGAGGGTATGCATGCTAGATTGAAGTACATGACGAAATGGGCGAGTTGGGTTCGAATGTATATACCGACTCTTACAATTTCATCTGCCCTAATTTAGCCTGAATTTCTCCATTTATCATTTTGATTGTACTTAGTTTGCTAAGAGCTATTTAGTTGTTGTTTTTTTTTTTAGATACTCATAATCGTCGTGTCAGTTGTAAATATTTGGTTATTTTATTTCTTCGACTTATATCTTTTGTCTATATTGTTTTTCTCTTATATTATTTATTTCTTCTCTGAATTTGTATACTATGCATTCATTATATTTATCATTTATATATATGTTGAAATTCTTTCATCTCAACTTCCTTTTGTTGTTTCCTTGTTGACTAATAAATATATCTTTAAACATATATATTTGTTAAGACTAATTGTGAAATTATTTAGTAAATTTGACAAGCTTACATAGCACAAAATGTATGAAAAAGAAAGGTGATAAATACGCCTGCAATCCCTTTTGAAGACAGGATACATTGATGTAGTAGAATCTAGCGGTTTAGGACACCTGCTGTGTGTTGTATTAACCGAACATCATCAGATAAAGCAAAAAGCAACTTGGAGTGTTCATTACGCCTGAAGTACGATTTTGAGAAGTCATTATTTTAAAAGGGCTCCATTTTACTGCTTCCACTTATCAAGTGAATTACCTAATAAAGTAACCAACTGCAACATTTAGACTTGAGTGTGTGACCAGCAAGCACTGAGGTTTCTTTGAACTACTCTAGCTTAGCCAACCACCTATATAGCACATTTAGCTGTTATATGCTGCCAAGGATAAGAGACATTTTTATGGATTTTTATGGCTCAAATGTTGTGATCTTGCTGTGTAAGGTATAATGGTCTATTATTGTTGATACAAGAATTTCTCATTCTTTTCATCAGTATCAGTGAAGGGTGAACCCCCAATAGTAATGTTCGCGGTCCTAACAGACACCTAGTGTCTAAGGGAAGACCATGTTACTGTTCGGGCTTGGCTGCTTAGATAAAGCTTCTTTAAATGCTGCAGTGCAGCCAATCAGCAAACTTTACTGGTGCAAAATGGAGATTAAATCAGGACAATTAGACTTAGGCTGTGGTCACAGTACCATTTTTCACATGCATTTTTGGAGACCTGCGTTTTCAAAAACGCATGTAAAAAAACGCACCCATAGGCCCCCATGTTAAAAAACGCATGCCCTAATAGCCAAAAAGCATGTGTGACTGTCCCATGCGTTTTTGGAGCATATCCAAAAACGCATGCGTTTTTTAATAAGGGGCCTTATGGAAAACGCATGCAAAAACGCATGTACAATTAGTGCCATTCAAAAACGCATGCGTTTCCCATAGAAGCCCATGTTAAAAAAACGCATGCGTTTCCGGAAACGCATGCGTTTTTTTAACATGGGCTCCTATGGGAAACGCATGCGTTTTTGAATGGCACTAAAAGGTACTAATTGTACATGCGTTTTTGCATGCGTTTCCCATAGGAACCCATGTTATAAAAACGCATGCGTTTTCTACAAAAACGCATGCGTTTTTCAAAACGCTCAAAAAAATACTACAAGCACTATTTTTAGGTGCAGATTCAAAAACGCAGCCAAAAACGCAGGGAGCCATCACACACCTTACAAAACTGATGCTGACATGAAAAAACGCATGAGTTTTGTAAAATCACTAAAAAAAACGCATGGCAACTGTGACCACAGCCTTACTGAGTTTCGACACTGCTGTCATTGCTTCTGTGTTCAATCATTAAACCTTATGCATGTCCCGCAACCCAGCAGATGGTACAACTGAGTTCACTAACAGCAGCGATGAAGTCATCTGCTATGAACTCAGGTGAACTCAGTAACGTCTCATAGTCGGGGGCTTCCCTGCAGCTGTAAGTGTGTCTAAGGTTGGCTTCACACTGCGGTCAGATCAGGTCAGGTCAGGTCAGGTTTTGTGTGCCAAAACCAGGAGTGACTCCAAAACCTAGAACAGGTGTCAATCTTTCAATTATGCTTTTTCTCTGCAAGTTCCTCTCCTGGTTTTGAAACACAAAACCTGACCTGATCTGACCTGACCTGACCGCAGTGTGAAGCCAGCCTTAGAAGCTGCAGTGAGTGGTTGTGTTGTCCAGCACTGCAGCTTCTGGATGTAGCAGAGCCAGATTCTTTGTGGGACGTCTTGTGAATTACTTTGGACATGTAAGGGTATGTGCACACTGGCCGGGTTAGGGCCGGTTTAGATGTGTAAACCGCCGGTCGGTTTACATAAATTTCATGTAAATTTATGTTAATCCAAACCGGCGTTTGGATTAACATTAAAACCTATGTAAACTGACACCCGGTGTCCACACACCGGCGGTCATCCGTTGCTAACCCGCTGGGTTCCCAGCGGGTTAGCAACGATTGAGCATGTTCTATAAACCGGCCGGTTCTGCAGCGGCTGCAAGCAGAATCATGTACTGCTTCCAGCTGCCGCAACACCGCCGGCACTAACCCGCTGGCCACCCGCCCGGCACCCGCCCGTCACTCACCGCACATACCCGCCAGGATGCCGGTGGACGGCTCCGGAGCTTCCTGGCGGGTCCGCCCAGCCGCCGCCGACCAACCCGCCGGCCAGTGTGCACATACCCTAAGGGTGTTTTGGGGGTTAATAAAGGGTTAAAGGAAGGTTTATTTGTTTTTTCATTTCAAATAAAGGATTTTTTTCTGTGTTTTGTGTTCATTTTTTTTGACTTATGGGTTAGTAGTACGGGATCTCATAGACCCCAACCCATTACTAACCTAGGGCTAGATGGCAGTAATTTTTGACAAATCACAGGTGTCCTTAACCATTTATATTAACGCGATTGCCATCGTACCAGAGCAATCAGGATGAGCTGGGTCTGGATCTGGGGCAACTGTGGGCTTCAATTTTTTTTACTGAGTAGGGCCCAAAAACCATGGGCCTCCAAGCCTGAGTATAGAAATAGCAGCCCCAGCTGGGTGCTTTATCTTGCTTGGGTATCAAGATTGGGGAAAATCCAACACTATTTTTTAAAATTATTTACTTAAATGAATAAAAGAGAACAGCATGGGGCCCCTCATATTTTGCTACCCAGCCAAAATAACACACACAGCTCGGGGCTGCAGCATGAAGTCATTGGCTTTATGTCACGTGTGTCAGGAGGCACGGATGAGACTGTGGAGGCCACTTGCAGAAGGTGTTTTTTTCCTTCCCTCTTTGTTTGTTTGTTTCCTTGGTGTGTATCTTAGTAGCCGGGCTGACTAGTGTTCATCCGCTCAGATCCTTGTGTAGCTGTAGTTCATGGAGAGTGAGGGAATAGGTATCCTTCCCGGCGACAGTTGCAGAAACTGTATAGGGTTGTTAGAGGAGTGGTGACCATCTCCCCTTTTGACCTTAGCGTCAGGGACTCCTTTTCCACCCTCGTTGTCCTGCACTGTGTGTCTCACTACTCCCAGCGTGACACTTTACTTGTGCTGAGTATAAAAAATTGAGGAAACCCATGTCATTTTTTCAATTATTTATTTATATTTACACTAGTGTGAGGGCAACCAATCATAGATGCCGGCACAGAGGATGGAGGCGCAGTCTGAGTGCAATCAATCACAGATGCTGTCACAGAGGGTGGGTTAGGTAAGTAGAGTAATTTGCAGAAGGTTTAATGAGTGGACCTGGAAGAAGTGATAGTGATGTTGAAACTGTTAAGTATAACTTTCCTGTGTTTTGCTTCCTTTTGCAGCCCCCTAGCTACTACTATCACCATTTTAAAGCACAGAAGTTCAGTTTCCCATTGACTTATATTGGGTTTGATGTCTTCTACCCATGGCATGCCCAAACGCATGGTTTGAAGATACTTTGTCAAGTGTGTCTTCAAAATGTACATTGGGGTTGTTGTGGGCAGTGGACACCAACACTTGTACTGTACATCACCTCAGGACTTATTTCACCACATGTGTGGGTTAGCTGTATTTTTTCACAGAATGCATATGAACCAGTAATTTATGATGATTTTGTGGATTTTTCATTGGAGTTTTGCTATTCCTACTTTTGACAAATGTCTGTCCTACAGAGACCCATGGGTACTGCACAGTATTTTCACATAATGTTTAATGTGGATATGTGTCTGGTTTTACAGCTATTATAGGTTACATTTGCTTAACATTAAACTTAGAGCTACACATAGAACAAACACTGTCATAATTGTAACATTTGGTATAAGTTATTTACCTGCATATTTTTAACCTGAACAGTATTTGTTTAATTTATATATATATATATTACAGTACAAAAAAAGATTCAATGTTTTTCATGGATCTGTAATAAAGCTGTGTAGTTGATGTGCATTGGCATCTGTTTGACAGATAAGTTGCTGTTAAGTGGTTTTCTGTTATTCACTGAGCAAAGCATTACACTCAATTCTTCTCAGTATTATATTGAAAAGGCACTTTTGGGATATGCATGATATTTACTTTACATTGATTGTATGTAAAGTAAAATTTGTGAAATTGTGGAAATCACAGAATTGATAGACATGATAATGAAATGCATATTAGGAAAAAAAGAAACAAAAGTTTCAAAACCCTTGATTTATTCAGTATGGTATATGGGCCCTACTAACAGAAATATATGCAGTTGTACACCTTATCATACTATCAATGAGGTTAATAGTGTTGTCTGAGAACTTTTCTGCAATAATGAATGCATTGGAACACTCAAATAATGAAAATCCACTGCTGTCAGCTCCTTTTGCAATTGCTGATTAGTGGAGTGCAAGTTGTTCTGAATGAGAGACCATGTTCAGAGAAGCTGCTTGCCATAATACAGATGTAGCCAAATTTACCTATATAAATAGTGTCATTTTGATAACTATTTTTGTAAAGTTATTTCATTGTGTGTATAAAGTTAACATTGCAAAAGTCACTGACTGAACTTGTTAGACGTCAGATTAAACTATTTGCTCCATTATATACTAGTGCTATGTTCTTTTAAGTATGGCTACATCTATAGCATATTTAGGCCATGCAGGCTACTCGCTGTAGCATAAGCATCAAGTGGCCTGGCATTATCATGTTGAAAAACAACTCCTGAGACACTTTTCAGAAATGACCATTCCTAAATAATAATAATAATAATATTTATTCATTTATATAGCGCTATTAACTCCATAGCACTTTACATACATGAGTAATACTGTCTCTCTTGGAGCTCACAATCTAAACATCCTATCAGTATGTCTTTTACAATGTGGGAGGAAACCGGAGTGCCCGGAGGAAACCAACGCAAACACGAGGAGAACATACAAACTCCTAAATCAACATAGGCTGGGGTACACATAGAAGTCTGTTTTTGGAAGTGATTTTCATCACCAATCCGTTTTTTATAGGGTGCTTTTTGTGCCTCCTGCACCTCTGAAGTTTTTGGACTTAGTCATTTTTTCATTATTTTTCCTTAAAATGCATGTGCGTTAACGCCCTGAGTTAATGCAAGTGGCTATATATGCCTGCGTTAACGCATGCGTTTCCCATAGGGCCCCATGTTAAAAAAACGCATGCGTTTTGTAACTGATGCCAAAAACGTTGCTAGCAGCATTTTTGGCTCAAAAATGGACAGAGCAATGTTTTGAGGTCCAGAAAAAAACGGACAGGGTGTTTATTACATCCAATCCTGTCAGTTTTTGGACTTAGAAAAAAAAATTAACAAAAATGAAGCCAAAAACGGACCAAGGGCTTATGTGTAACCCCAGCCATACATGTTTCCATTCTTAAATCAACATAATGCCAAGCCATTCCTGCTAAACCTAAAGGGGCCGTCACACTGTATGATATATTTAACAATGTTGTTGAAACATCACGGGTTTTTCGTCGTCCAAACAACGTCGTTGTGTGTGACACGTCAATCTTACAAGTGATAAGTGATCTGATCGTTCATCGCAGATATGAGAACCGCACCCCAAATCAGACGATGTCGATCATGCAATCTTCTTGCATCGTTCAGCGTGACACCGCCATAACCGATCTCCTTAACGATTTCCCTATTCACAATATTGACAAGCATCATTCGCTGGTTGTGCGAACGATACCTGCACGTAACATCGTTGGTGCGTCCTGAACATTATCTATACATGTGACACCTCACTGACAATGCTACTCAGGAGCGCGCACCCCTGAGATCGTAGAAGAGATCGCACACAAAATCGTAGTGTTTGATGGCCCCTTAAGACGTATACAATTAAAGATGTCTGGCTACCATACATTATGCTACTCCAACCTATAGTCAGAGAAATAGGACTGGTGTGATATTCCCTAATGCATGGCATGAATTTAGAGTCTGGAGTTTAGAATCAATGGGATTACAATCATGTGTCAGTGGATGACCTGCCTTATTTAAAATAGGGTGATCTACAAAGGCTGTTCTTCACAACAAATATTGGGGACATGTATCATTGCATGAAAAAAGAGACTAGTTAGGACCTCCAGAAGAAAAGTTTTTGATACTCAAAATGACAGAAAATACAAAATCGTTTACAAAAAATTCTGACTTTATCAATTCATAATCAGACAGATTCTATACAATATTGTGTAGAAATGAAGGAAATTAAAGATCATCATTACCCACCCAAGGAATGCTTGATTGACATAAATCAGAGAAAGAACAAGACATATATCTTTGAGGTGAGAAAGTATCCCAAGGTAACCTCTAAGGCCGGGTTCACACCATGGCATGATCCAATCCTGGGTTGTCCGATGTGAATCGGACAGTCCTGGACCTGATCTGGACACAGAACTGGAGGGCCAAATATGCCTTCCGGTCCGGTGTCCAGCCGGTTTCTTCTTATAGCAGCCGCGGCTGCTGATAATTCAAGATCGCGGCTAGCGGGGAGCTAGCCATGGTCATGAACTGTCAGCAGGGGACAGCTCCATGGTGCTGAAGTTCAGCGCCGGCCGGAGCGGGAGGATTCAAGTGTCTCAGAGTTTCCCTTCCCCCCCGGACACAAAAATGTTGCATGCAACGTTTTTGTCTTCGAGAGGAAAATCTGAATACACCCGGATTCTCCCGGACAGATGGAAGCAGGATGGCAGATATCTGCCATCTGGCTCCATCCGGCCCCATAGCATACTATGAGGCTGAAATCTGATCCGGGGCTGTCCCGGATCAGATTTAACCATGGTGTGAACTCGGCCTAAGCAACCAAAAGCCTCTCTCACATTAGCCAATGTTGATAATTATGAGCCGACAGACCAACAATGATGTGCATGGCAGTCTATCAAGAATCAAAACAATACTTTCCAAAAAGATATTTGCCCAATTGATGCTTGCAAAGATCAATTGGACATGCCAAAAGGCTATTGGAACAATGTTTTGTGGATGTATGACACGACTCAAAGCACACAAGTCGTTCTGCAAAACAATGGTGTGAAAAGAATAAGGATGACCCTTGATGGCAAATTTATTATTATAATTCTTAATGAAATGTTACGGAAGGACCTGAAGCCAGCAGTTTATGGGAGAAGTCAGGCCAACATAACAGAGATGAAGATGTTTTGTAAAAAGGAACGGGCTAAAATTCCTTTCAGCCGCTGTGCAGAACAGATAAGCAAATACCCAAAATACTTTGGTGCAGTTTGTGCTGCAGTAGAGGGTCACACCAGATACTGAAAGCAAAGGTTCACATACTTTTGCCACTCATAAGTATGTAACATTCAATGAATACTCTCATTTAAGAATGATGTCTAATATTAGTTTGATGTAATAGTTTACATGAATTATTTATAATTGCAAGAGCTATTTTGTATTTGAAATACATTAATTTACAATACTTTTTTAAATAATAGTGTGAGAAAATCCGCCTTGTGCTATTACAAGATTTCTTTTTGCATTTTACAATATCTGTCCTTTCGGCTTCTATGTATTGTGCATAGTGAGATTTTCACATTTCTATAGTAAATGATGCATAGAATAGTCTCATTACCTCCATTGAACACCTGTACCATTTTACACCCCCTGGGACTGTTCATCTAAAATGGTTTCATTTTCAATCTTTCTATTCTTTTTCATGCAAACAATTACCCCAGCACAATGAACAAACACAGAAGATAATTAGAAGGAGCAGAGCAGAAGATGTATCAGACCAGCTCTGCCAATGTTCTCTGAACACTCTCGTATTGCAGACATGGCAAGCACCACAAAGTCAATTGCATGAAAATCAGGGTCCCAGTAGGTGAATAAGTTTATACCACCTTGTTAGAACCACATTTTCATCCATTACATCAAATTAGAGGATACACATAAAGAGAAATATAAAAATAATGTGTCTGATAAACTGGCAGCAAGCCATGCCTCAAATACTCCCTTACTAAAGATTGTATTTTTATTTCATAGTATTATAAATATAGTGTTATTTTTTGTATTTTTTTTATATCATTGACACTTATGAATATAATTACATTGCAGGAATAAATCTAAGCATAAATTAAAGCATCCAAAACAGTTTAGAAGGAATAAATCAGCGGGTTTTTATGATTACTTGCAACTAACAAGCATTACTTTGCAAAGGCAATTGATTTCTTCCAACAATAAAGGGCTATTAAAGTGATATATAGTGAGAATTAGCACCATTTGTGGACATTAATATCTTGTTTCAAGTCATTATTATGGCAAAAATATAAAATGTTTGAATGTCCTGTAGGAACTATCAATGTTTTGAAACAGCAAAGAGCAGATAGTGCGGTGTTATTTGCATCTTTCTGTGCATATTGGTGTTCAATGATAGCAGGAAAGAGAAATAACAGCAGAGTACAAAGCAGGGGTCACAAAGTGACAGCAGAAGAAATGGAATAGCAGAATGGGGCACCTGGTATCTGAAGTTACCAGAGATTAAATATTTCCTAAATGGTATTGTCCCCAAGTGAAAGAACAAAGAGTTAAAAGAGTTATGCACTTGTGGCGCCCCTGCGACCAGGGTGGCCACATAGGGAACTGCAGCCAGGTAGGAGGAAAAGACAGTTTATGTACTAAACACCCTCACAAACATCCCGCACATCACTAGGAGGCAGCACCCAACCCAGAGCCCATAACTCTAGGTGGGCAAGGGGTGGTGGGTTTAGTGGACAGTGGGTGGGAACGCATGTAGGTCAGGTGACAGAAGGTACAAGTAGAGGAAGAGGAGGAGGAAGAAGTTAGTAGGCCGAAGTAGGCTGAGAAGCAAAGACCAAGTAGACCAAGGGTGCCGAGCTGGAAAAACACAAGAACAGAAATACAGAGATACACGTTCTGGAGTAGGGCTGATGGAGATGCAGAATCTGCAGAGTCACAGAAACCATGGTGAGAAAGCTCGTCCATAGCCAGTACCCCAGGGGAGTGTGAGGAAAGAGACAGACCAGCAGCACTGAGTCTGAGGAACACGGCAGCACTGACTAACTGGAGGAGTAGTCTTCCCTATTGAAGCTGGAGTCACACGGGTTAGAAGGAGTCTGATAGTGCCTTGCGGGAGAGGGCTATTGCAGGATAGGCACACAGCAGAGTGTCGGCTCTGACGGAGACCGAAGATTTACCCAGTATCCCCAGATTCACCGACGGGGAGCTCCAATTCTAAGTTGGAGTTCCCACACCAAGGATAGGAAGCACAGTAGCAACCACAAGGACCCAAAGGGGTCCGAGCTGCTGCTATACTGTCCGGAGACACACCAAGAGAGAGGGAGAAACCACAGCCTGGAAAGGACAGTATAAGGAGTGAGGGGTCTCAGAGAGCGACAACCTGGCTGCAGAGGGTTTAGTGAAAACCAGAGTAAAGTGACTGTAACCTGTATTAAGAAGTGAACTGTACTAAGAACTGCTGAAACTGTTTGAAGAGAACTGACAAGTAAACCCGGTGAATCCTGCCTGTGTGTCCGTGTTTGATCCCAGGGATAAAGAACTGTTTTCATACCTTTCATTCCTGTCAGGAGCAGCCCAACCCATGGCGGGCTCATCCATCTGGCTGCAGCCCATCCATCCATCCTCCTGGCAGAGAAGAGCTGCAGCGGTGGTCCCATCATTGACCACAAACCGTGAGTGGCGTCATGACAAACTGTATCCTTTGTATATATTCCCTTTTACTTGTGAGAACCCGGGACACGGTCCGGACCATTACCTCCGTGACATCCCCAGCAGCGACCCCGTCCAGTACCGAGTACCCCGTCCCAGTGGGCTCCACACACTACTAGGAAAACTCCTTCTAATTCCATATGTCTCCCCCTGATAAAATAGAAGAGCCTGTACTCACCTCCTGTGCTGGCACCATTCCAACAGTGTCAGTAATCACATTTCTGAGGCTCAGGTGACATTGACGTCACGTGAGCCCCGTGTTCAATTACTGCTGGTTTCTGTCTCTCCACCTTCAGACCAAATAAGCAATCAACAGAAAGTGAGTGAAAGCCACAGTGTCACTACCTGTTGATTATGTAGCCCCCCACTAGTTAGGCGTCACAGTTGGGGTACTGCACCCATAAAAGAGTGTGCAGTTATTGCTGTTACAGTGGGAATGCAAGGTTTGTAGGAGGCTCCCACCCCGTCACTCCCACACTCGAGCCTAGGCAAATGGTTGGAGCCCTGTCCCTGGGGGGAGAGTTAGGGGAGGAGGGAGGTAGAAAAATGGGGAGTTCTAGTTTGCCCCAAGGAGAAGAAGGAAAGGGAGCCCTGAGAGAGGAAATGGGTCTCCGAGAGAGGGGACCTGAAAGAAGAAAAGGCAGTCCAGGAAAAGAGAGAGGGAACAAACCATACCAGAGCGCCCATACTCCGGGGGGAACTCTGGGAGTCTAGCCCCTGAGCCGCCAATACTGGCAGTCATGGGTCAGTCTATTGGCCCTGACACCCTGTCCATACAGCACCACCACACCAGGATTGCCCACCTAAAGGTCGAGGTCCCCTTCTTAAGAGATGGGAAGCCGGGAACTCATCAGCACCCCTTGGTAGTAAGGGAATAGTGCAAGGACAGGAATCAGCAGCAGAACCTAGGATAGTCAAGAGAAGGCATACCACGGGAGACTCCGAGAGACCTTGCATCCCACTATGACTACCCACCAACTAACTCATGCAAAAGACTGTTTTCCACTGTGAACTGTGTTGTCATTAGAACTGTTCCAGTAAAGTACCCGGGTAGAGTGACAGAGTCTCTATGTGTTTGTTCTATTACTGCATTGCTGATAATCTACCTTTACAGACTGCATCTACATCATCGGTGCACTACTGCCCCAGAGGCCCATCTCCACCTGCAGGGAGCTGTTCCATCAAAGCTACAGTACCATCACCCTCCGGAGGTCTGAAGCGTCGCTGGTGTCCCATCACCAGAATCTGCAGGTGGCGTCATGACAAACTGTTCGTATTTCAATTTAATCCCTTTTTTAAAGCTGACCACCAGGGCCATGGGTCTGGGTCGGCCACCAGTGACATCCCTACTGCAGCTGAGGGTCTAGATACCCGAGTCCACATAACCCTGGGGCGCGGCAATTAACCCATTGGTCCAAACACTGTCTAAGGCCGGGTTCATACCACGGCTTGATCCAATCCGGGGATGTCTAATGTGAATCGGACAGCCAAGGACCTCATCTGGACACAGAACCGGAGGGCCAAATATGCCCTCCGGTCTGGTGTCCAGCCGGATTCTTATAGCAGCCGGAGCTGCTGATAATTCAAGATCGTGGCTAGCCGGGAGCTAGCCGTGGTCACAAACTGTCAGCAGTGGACAGCTCCACATGCTGAGCTTCACCACCCGGCGTCCAGCTCCCTGGTGTGGCTCCGGTGCGATACGGCGCCATAGACCCCCATGTTAAGGGATGCCGGATCGCACCGGACCAGGAGGATCCGGGAGGATCCAAGTGTCTCAGAGTTTTCCCCCCAGACACAAAAATGTTGCATGCATATTTTCCCAGACAGATGGAATCCGGATGGCAGATAACTGCCATACGGCTCCATCCGGCCCCATAGCATACTATGGGGCCGAAATCTGATCTGGGGCTGTCCGGTTCACACCAGACAGCCCCGGATCTAATTTAATCGTGGTGTGAACCCAACCTTACAGACTTGTTCACTGTGTGCATGGCTCATTAATTTGTGTTTAATTGGTTTCTTGTTTTTGCAAGATAAGGGAGCTCTCCACCCCTTCCTTTGTAAGCCATACACATTGGCCCATCTGAATCCTGCTTATATAGGTACTATACATATGATCAGGTTTTTAAATACATCAGCTAGGGACTACGCATATGGGTTACCTTGACGTTTGGTAGAGCGGCTTAGTATACATTTTTTGCAAAAAACGTATCAACCAAATACCTTATTTTTAACACTTTTTAGCAGCACTTGCTTTTTACTGTTATTCATTACAGCAAAGTATTTTTATACGTTTGTTTCACTACTGATTTTTGTGATTCTGTCTATAATCAGTCAACTACAAGAGCCTTTTATACCTCTCAGGGTACCTTTACACGCCGCAACTGGGGTGTGAAAACTGAGAGGCAATCCGGAGCCCCGTCACCGTTGCCATGAAATTGCTACTAAATTGCGGCGTATATTTGGGGAACCCGGTGGTGTTTTTGAAAGTTGTTGCGATTTCATTGCACTGCTCGAAAACCAGAGGCAACCTGTCACGCTGGGAGTGGGGAAGACACCCAGCGTAGGATAACGACGGGGGGGGGGGATCAGGAGTCCCTAATGCTAAGGGCACAAGAAGGAGACGGTGACCCCTAGACTTCCTAGAGCTGACCCTGTCTGCCCTAACGTCCCTATACAGTCTCCTCAACTGTCGCCGACCACGAACCTCGTCCCTCTCTGATCCTAGATCTATCCTATCTAAGGATCAGATGGAGAGGTTCACTAGACCCCTCCACTATCAACTAAAGACAAACACCAGGGAAGACAGACATTTGGGAAAAGGAAACACTTATCTGACAGCAGAACACAGCAACCTCCACAATCTCAGCTTCTGCTGGAGCAAGGATAAAGTGTGCACAAGGAACTATCACCTGCACCGAGGAAGGGTAATGAACCTCCTTATAAAGGTGGAAGGAGTCTGCTGGGTCCTAGTGACCTACAACATTGGTGGATAAAACCAGACCGAGCGCAAGACCTCCACAGCCGTCTCCCCATAATAGAGAGATCTCATCACACCTTCTCTCCATCAACACAGAAGGTAAATGCCCCTGAAAGAGACGGACCATCCTCCACCATTATGGCTGATGGGCCAAACGCTGGGATCGTCTGCGTGTGGCCTCCACCCTGTCATCCGTGCCACCCGTGACACAACCATGAAGGGGAAATTCCCTGCTTTTGGCATGTGAAGGGGCTATAAGGATGGAATCAGCGTCGCCTACTGATTTCCCAGAGGCGTGCCACAGAGTTCTGGAGACCGCCCCCCTCAGTGATGATTGGTGGTGGCTATTGTGTTTCCATTGGCTGTCCCTTCCCAGGGTGACATATTTGAAGAGCGGTCCATTCACACTACACAATTGCAATGGCGTCATGTATTAGCCAGCCTTCCTGCGTAGGCTGGCCAATCATGACGCTATTGTGTTGTCTAATCAGCGTGTTTGGGGCGCGGAATACACAAGTCTGTCACGCCTATGTTCTTGCGGCACTGTATATGGACGCCCACATTCCTTTGGGGATTGCGGCGTTTGAAGCGGTGTCGGGATTCAACTGGATGTTTGCCACTGCTGGTGTGGGAACTTCCGGGACGACACATTGCCTTAGGCTGAGGGCGAAATTGCGGCGTGTAAGTGCGCCTTCGGCGTTCAGAGGCAACCATGAAAAATGTGCACACGCACGTTAGGTTGCCTCCGATCGCCGCCAAAAGTTGCCTCCGAAGGCATGGATGGCTAGTGTGTGATGCAATATAGGTGTGAACGGGGGATGAAATAAAAGGAAAGCCCTAGTGATAGGAAAAGAGAAGAGGCATAACCTCCTGAAACACTTAAGTATGTGCCCTATGCACTCTAACATCCTAATATGGGTCTTTCCCCCCATTGTTGTTAAGTACCTAGGCCTTTGCTGGCCATGAACTTGCCCTGGCAAGTGTGAAGGCCGGCGAGGACACTAGTCTCTCCTTTGCAATAATACTACACAAAGGAAAAGGAGACAAACAAAAAGGAAATAGATACAGACAGGAAAACACTCCAAACTCTTCCAATGGGAAACTCTTGGTTAAACTCCAGAGTTGCAATAATCATGACTGCACAGCTTCTACCAAAGTAGTCAGCATAGAAAGGGATTGTTTAATTGGTGTCAGATGGTAAAACATGTGACTATTTATAGCTGAGGTCAGTGGTCACAAGTGATGTACCTGAAATTAAGACTACAAAGAACAGCCAGATAAAAAAAGAGTCCTTAACCCCTATAGCACTAAAAGAAAGCAGATTCACTCAGACAGCAGTTGTAGACCTGTGATCAATAAGGCGATCAATAAGGCATTGTGACCTTCTGTTTCCAGACTTCCCTGAGGTTTTCCCAGGGTGTCATACTTGTGACATTGCCCATCTGTTGGAATTTAATAGGAATAGTTTGGTCCTGCAAAGAAAAAAAAAATGGAGGGTTTTTGACTATATCCTTTCAATCTTGGATGATGAATGCAGTAATATATTTGTTGCAGGGGTGCGTTAAAGACAATTCTTTTTTTATTCTTAAAAAGAGAGAGTGAGCTTTAGCTATTCTGGGACATAAGAGAGGCATGAGAGCACAAGACATTTGATGACATGGATGCCTTGTCCAGGTGACCATTTTATTCTAGGCTTGAGATGTTATTCTTTGCACTATAGAATACTATAGAGTGAAATCTGTCTTGATGTTAGGCTGCTTTCACATCTGTGATTTTGCCCGTTCGCGGCAGATCTGGCAGCTTTGCCGCATCTGCCGCATAACGGCTCACTTGCGGCAAGCCCCATTCTCTATGGGACCTGTGGTCAGGTGAGGCAAGTGCGACAAGCTACTACCATCAGCAAGTGCCGGATGTGGAAAAACCACAACTGCCGCATCTGAATGCAAGTTCCATAGAGAATAAATGGTGCTTGCCGCTAGTGAGCCATTACACGGCAGATGCGGCAAAGCTTCTGGGTCTGCCATGAACGAGCAGAATTGCAGATGTGAAAGCAGTCTAAAATTGGTGTTGATAGACTTTACTGGCAGATTTGTTGTATTTAAATGTAGTGCCATTGAATTCTCTTATATGGTACACGTTGGGTACTAAGTCACAACTGTGCATGAAACAGACTTTGAAACACACGTCTTATCCCTGATGTATGAAAAAGAACACATTCTAGGTCATTCACACTGTATCAAAGCTCCTGTCAATGATCATAGAAGGAATATTGCTGTAGACATATTAATATTGGGTCAAAGGTTAAGAACGTAGTGGTACTGGGGAACAACTCAATGAATTGTATTGTTCCTGTAATGAATATTTGAAAATACTAGGTTGTTCTCATGACCTAAGAGCTTGGACCAAAATATTGGTGCCATATCTCAAATCAGCAACCACCACCACTTGCTCTGCAGAAAGCACTGATGGAATACCAAATTGAGATGATGTTTCTGGATGTACTAGAGCAAGGAGGCAATGGAAAGAGTGGCTGAAAGAATTCCACAAAAAAAAAGTGATGAGAGGTTTAAGAGTGAGAACAAAATTAGTGAAAGAGTCTGTAATCTGGTCCCACACTTAATATGTGAAAACTCCTGTTAGACTCCCTAGGAGGGCACATGCGCCATGAGCTTTGTTGTAGCTGATAGCCAGTCACATGGGATACGGGCAGTTGAGGGGCAGGGAACTGCAGATATCCAGAAATCCACAGACAGGTAGCCAAAATTTTGGCAACTGCAAGCACCTGAGAGACTTCTGAGAGATGCAGGCAGGCAAGCAAGATTGATGGATGGATAGATAGATACGTAGAAAGAACTGATAATAGATGGATAGAAATAATAAGTAGATAGATAGAAAATATAGATAGATTTATTGATAGATGACTAGATAGATGGAAAAAATATATTTAGAGATAGAAGAATAAATAAATTTATAGATAGCAGACCACACCTGGTAGCTTTACCATGGCTGGAATTTAAAAACAGAGGTCTCCCCAAGCCATTTTTTAAAACTATTTATATATGAATGATTAAATAATTTAAAAAAACAGCGCTGGGTCCCTCCCACTTTGGAAAAATGCCAAGGTAAAGCCAACAGCTGGGGTCTGGTATTCTCAGGGTGGGAAAGGCCATCTTTCATGGGTGCTCACCATCCTAAAAATAGCATACCATAGCCACCCCAGAACTGGAGCCTCTATACGTTGTGCCACTCCTGGCGCTTCGGCCAGCCTTTTCCCGCTGTCCTTGTGTGGTGGCAGTCAGGGTAATAGTAAGGGTTAATCACAGTTGCTATTAAGCCCAGATTGATAATGTTGTGGCGTCTTTGATTATCCCCACATTACCAATCCAGTAAGGCTGCCTTCACACTGGCGTTCCCCTCCGCAGCGTTCTGCGGAGGGGAATCGCCATGTGTGCGCAGCCAGCACAAGCCCCTATGTTTAGAATGGGGACGCACGGTGCTGCGCTTGACAGCACAGGACCGTGCGCACCCATTCACTCCCATATGTGATCTGTGCGCAGGCGGATGCCTGCGCACAAATCACACACTTCCGCCCGCACCAGGGACGCAACATGTCGTGTCCCTGGTGCGGACGAGACTGTGTGATTTGTGCGCAGGCATCTGCCTGCGCACAGATCACATATGGGAGTGAATGGGTGCGCACGGTCATGCACTGTCAAGCGCAGCACCGTGCGCTCCCATTATAAAGATAGGAGCTTGCGGCCGCTGCGGTCACATTGCGGATCCCCTCGCAGAACGCTGCGGAGGGGTCCGCAAATGTGAACACAGCCTAAGTGAATAGTTATGAAACACAGACACAGAGAAAATACCTTTAATGGTACATTTACATGCAGCCACAGGAAGGTAGACACCGCCAGGCATAATGACACAATTGTGCCTGTTGCCATGAAAACACCACGATGTGGCGGCATGTAATTCAGGCATTTCCCTCCTGTGTTTTGCAGATCTGCAGGGAAGACACAGGAAAGGAAAGTCCTGAATTACACGTGGCCACATCATGGTCTTTTCAAGGCAACAGGCACAATTGTGTCCGATGCCTGCCTGTTCCTACCTTCCTGTGGCCGCGTGTAAATGTACCATTATAGAAATAAAACACAAAGAAAAAAATTCTTTATTTTAAATAAATAATTTTATCACAGTCAATCCGTTTTCACCCATTTAAGAAGTCCAAACATACCCAGCTCTGCCAGTAATCCATATAGCACGATATCCAGCTAAGCACACATGGCATTGCTACATTGTTATGATAGGCGTGTGTAGCTGCATGTGTGGGTATCATAAATGCATCAACATTACCAATCTTGACTTTATGACAGCTGTCAATACTCAGCTGTCATTAACCCCTTTTTATACTCCACTTGCAGCCATACCAGGTCAGTAGGAAGAGCTTCTACTGAATGTACCATATTCTGGAGTAGCTGCGGGCTGCTATTCATATGATGCAAGAGAGGGGGGTAATAATTGTGGCTCCCCAAAGTGAGAATACCAATCCCCAGCTGCGTGCTTTATCTTGGCTGTTATCAGCATTTTAGGGTCCCCATGCCAATTTTTTTTCAATTATTCAATTCTTTTTATAGTAATCTGACACCAACCAATGACAGATGCCGGCAGAGAAGGTGGGTAGGGCAATATCTAACTTTAACCAATCATGGGGGACCTGTGAATATGTATTATATTAATAAGTGGACCCAGAAGCAGGGTGACAGCGGCACTAAAGCTCACAAATCATAACAGTCTACAAGCTCATGTCTGTGCCAAAACAGCGGAGCTCTACTGTAACGGTTTGAGGTATGTTTAGAAGCTTTGGGCCCCTTTGAAGGTGTTTTCTATGCCATTGATTTTGCCGCCAATTTTTTTAATGGGGATCGGGAGGTTTGGCGAACTGTTCACTGAACTATTTGGCGAATTTCCAGAAGCTTGGCAAACTGAATTGAAACAAATTTCAAAAGGTTCGCTCATCTCTAGTTATAAGCATTACACTGATCTAATTTAGTGAATATAATGCCCTCTTAAACCTATCAAATAACTCAGAGAATAGGGGCAATGAATATTAGTAATGATTTTATTCAAGCCCCGATAATCTATACAGGGTCTCAGAGAGTCACCTTTCTTTTCAACAAAGAAGAAACCTGCACCAGCTGGGTATGAAGGAGAGTAGCACAGTCATACAGCTCATGAGGCAATACTGTCTTGTTGGCCTTCTGTTTGAAGTCTGTGGATTTCTGATGGGGTGCATGGAAATTGAATGCAGTAGATGCTGAGTGGTGTTTTACAGGAGACAGCTGAGGCAAAGTTTGAAAGCAAGGCAATTGTGAAAGCAAGATTAACGCCACTTGGTTATCTTTTCAGTCGTCCTATCAATGACCAGAAAATGAAGAACTAGCATCGGAATTTCCAAAAGCACTGATGCATTAGAGAGTGGCAACATTAAAAGAAATGTGTTTAATGTGTAGTGGAGAGTTGCCTTCTCCAATTGGATGTGGAGCCATTTAATAATAATAATAATAATATTTATTCATATAGTGCTATTAATTCCATAGCATGTTACATACATGAGTAATGCTGTCTCTCTTGGAGCTCACAATCTAAACATCCTATCAGTATGTCTTTACAATGTGAGAGGCAACTGGAGTACCCGGAGGAAACCCACGCAAACACAGGGAGAACATACAAACTCCTTGCAGATGTTGTCTTTGGTGGGACTTGAACTCAGGACCTCAGGACTCCAGCACTTGACCACTTGGACTACTTGAGCCACCGTGCTGCTTTGCAGAGGTTACTTTAGTTCCATCCACAGAGAGATTAAAGGAACCTTTATTCTTTTGCCAAAGAAAAATCCATGAAATTCTCTGCTGCTTCAGAGTCAACAATTTTTTTTCTTGTAAACACAAAGGAAGAAGTTGGAAGAAATGTACATAGGGACAAGTAATTTATCTTACATGGAGGACAGAGTGGCCTTCCAGGGTAATATCTCCTCTACTACTTAGGCTTCCCTGTTTGGCTTTTAGTTTTAGACAATCTGTGCAAGAATAATCCTCTTCACCACAGCATAACAAGAGGCCTTGTGAAAGTTGACGTTATCTTTTAGCCAGTGACAATCATTTTCAAAGGAACCCGATGCGAAAAGACATGAGAGTCCAGAGCATTCTCCCTAGAAAGTTCCTTGAAATGTAAGTGTGGCGCCCCTATGCTTAGTTGCCACAGGGAGGTATTACACCTTGCAAGTATATGTAGTGCCTCTGTAGCTGTGGGTTTGGGTTTAACCTATGGAGTCTAAGTCAGCACCCAACCCTAGGTCACCTTAGAATAGGTGGACTGTCATACAGTAGGTCAAAAAGGGGTGGAGCCTAGGTTGGAGTAGTAAAACCAGGAAGTGAGAGGATTTTCAGTCAGTCAGCGTCAGAGACTGTGATGGGAAGGTAGTTAGTAAGGATGTGCCTGACAGCCCTCTGACAGGAGGATCACCCATCTCCAGGAGGGTGACCCGGACAGAGGGGGACGAACTAGCACCGGTTGGAGCCGGCTGGTTTAGTCTGGGGAAAAAAAACCCCAGCAGCACGGGAGCCGAGGCGGTCAGGGGTTCATCCCTGACCGCAAACCAATGAGCTGCAGGCCCTTAATCAACGGGTAGCCGTAGGTGCCACAAGACGATACCTCACTCGTCAGGCCCATAATCGGTCCAAGACTACGAGGGTAATGGTCCAGATTCCGGTGGCGGGAGAAATAGTGCATTCCTGCTGCTCCCGTCCGTGGATAACCCGTGCCTCACCGTACATGACAAGGAGACTGGCGAGAGAGCTCTGCAAAGGTGGTGAAAGACAGAGAGGAAGGTAGAATTGAGAACCCGAAAGTTAATAAGGAAGGAACATCTAGAGACCCCATTGGGGTACCCTGAACCGACAACTAATACCCGTTAAACCAGACTGTACCGTGTTCTCTATAACATCTGCCAGTACCAGTAAAGTGGAGTTTAAGTTGAGTCGGTGTCTGTCTTCCCTGCGGCAGCAGGGATGAGCAAACTGTACACATCCTGAGCAATCCGATTCCCGGATTGCGGTTCCCTCCACACATTTTTGATAAAAAATGTGTGTGACCGCAATTGCGTTCACCGCATCCGGAACTGGATGCGGTGAACGTAATTCTATTTTTAAGTGTGACCCTAGCCAAAGATTGTTAGAAGCTATTTCATTGCAAACAAGCTGAGCAACTATTGTTTATAAACTACTGATAGCCTAGGGTCACACATGCTAATCAGTTTTTTCTACTGGTTTCAATAATAAATCCATTTTTTTTTGGCTGTTTTTCGAGCCTCCTGTGCAGCTATGCATTTTTTGGACTTTGCCATTTTTTCCCAAAAAATGCTAGCAAAAACAAATCCATTTTGTTACTGCACCCAAAAATGTTTCATGCAGCATTTCTTTGGGTCCAGTAAAAAAACAAATAGCTTTTGTTAACAATGCAGTCACACTTGATCCCTGGATCTGTTTTTAGCATCAGTTTTTTTTAGAAAAATAAAGTTGAAAAACTTATGCCAATAACGGATCCAGAGCGTATGTGTGACCCTAGCCATATGTGGGTTTTGTTAAGGTATCTTCACACGCCGCAATATCGCCTGTCGATATGAGGCGATCTAACGTGCGTGTGCACGTTTTTCATGGCCGCCTCCGATCGCCGATGGAGGCATCACACGCCGCAATTTCGCCCTGAAAGTAAGGCGATGTGTCGCTCCGGAAATCACCTCAACCACACAGGAAGCAATCCTGGCCAATTCAATCGCCACTTCACACACCGCAATTCCAAAGGTAATGTGGGCGTACATGTTCAGCACGGCGAGGAGATAGGAGTGCCGGAGTGGTTTACACCGCGCCCCATACGCGCTCATTGGACAACGCAACAGCGTAACAATTGGTCAGCCTGCTCTGGTAGGCTGGCTAATACATGACGCCATTGTCTGTCGGAATTTGGCACAAATACACGCTCGACTCATCAATTGTGGCTCCTGAAACACATTTACGAGCCGCAAAAGTGTCGTACAGGAGCGGTCTTGTGCATTACAGTGGATTACAGTAACAATGACTAGGTGTACGTCTGTAGGTGATTGCGGTAAGCTACAAACAACACTGAGGACATATGTACCTGCATTGGTCCACGCCATGGCGGAGCTGCCATGGCTGAACTGAACTATGGCTAGGGTCACACATGCGTTGTTTTTTTAAAATCCTGATCTGGTTTTGAGCTTTTAAAAAGCTCAAAACCGCATCAGGAAATGCTCCTCATAGGAGCCCATTATAAAAACCGGATTGCATTACATGCAATCCGGTTTCCGCATCCGGCTCTGCAGCCTGCATGAAAAATCATGCAGGCTGCAGTTTTCGGAGCGCTTCTAACATCCGCAATGCGGTAATCGCATTGCTCAGGATGCGTAATCCTGAGCAATCCAGTTACCGTATACTTTGCTTATCCCGGCTGCTTACTCAAAGTGCCTAGCATAGTGGTCCTGATGCTGGGAGCCGGCGGCTTGTAATAAAGAAGGAATGAAAGCCGACAATAGCTGCGATGGGGTTAACAGCTAAGTTAACCCCCTGACATGCCGTCCTGAGTGGACAGCATGTCTCTAGGGGGGGGTGGACACCCCCCTAGAGACATGTTGCCCACATGCATTCTTATTATTTAACCCTTTGTTCATCCCTGCAGCAGCAATAAAGTCTTTGTGCACAAAAATTATAATTCAAACAACACACACAAAACATTTTGAACAAAAGTGCCAACATGACACAGGCCATGTCCACACACCTCCGCTGTCAGTATTTAGCGGTTCTCCGCTAAATACTTAGGTTTTTTCAGAGAAGCGGAGGTGCGTGTACGCCGCCACTTTCAGCAGACGCAGCCCATGGTTACCCAATATGTATCGTGGTAACCAGTTCACAGACAAGGCTGCCTAGTGTCCGCTTAAGCCGAGCGCACAGGGAAACGCTGCCAGAAGCGTTTCCCTGTCCGCTCTGGGAAAAAGCTTGTAGGCCTTTGCCAAAATTTACCATCAAAGACAAAATCAGCCGGGTCAAGGTCAGGTTGTGGTGACCAAACGACACCAGGGCTGGCCCGGGAGCTGGAGATGCTTGGGAAGGGGGGGTGTTGATCCTGGGCTTGGGGTATGTGGCCACAGGATGGGGCTTCTTGGTTCCAGGGGTCCTGGGCTGGCTGCTCCCAAGGGTTGTGTCCTGAGAGTTGAGAGACTTGCTGGGCCCTCCTGGAAAGGTGAGGCTGGGGTCCTGGGTTTTCGGGGACTTCCTGGACTCTCCTGGGAAGGTGAGGCTGGTGTCCCGGGTGGTGAGGGACTTCCTGGGTCCTCCGGGAAAGGGGGTGGGGGGGTATCGGGTGGTGTAGGGTCTGTCAGCCCTCCACAGACGGGGAGTCCTCCTCATCTTTAATATCAAAAATGACAAGACACTGCTTTAACAAAAGGAACACAGCATAGGGCAAACACATACTGTGTGTGTATCTGTGTCATTAGGGTGTGAAGGCTATCTTAAAAGGTTTGGGTCTGGAGCGACCCTATGGTTAGGGTCCAGTCTGTTTTTGCACATGACCTCAACACCAGTGACCACATATTTGGGAGGTATAACACCCTTGGATTAGCTTGGGATGGATTTTTACACCAAACACAAGAGCAGAGAGTAAGCCCCCACCATGGCGGCAAACACATAGCAGTCAGCTTGTAGTCACTTTTCCGGATTGTGATTAATGTCTTGTGAAATGCTATGTGTGAGAGTGCACACATATGTGCTGCCAGGTGTGATGTGGCTCTTCAAATTACCATTACTATGTTGTGGTCAACTTTGCTCTCATTACACACCTATGTTCGGCCACACACAGGTCAAGGACCACTATTGCCGTCAGCATTATCAAAACATATGAGTGTATTCTGCACCTTCATGTTGCAGTGTGACCAACATGCAAACGCACATTGGTGACAGATCGACATGGTGGTTTATGTCACACTATGTGCCATGGCATAATAACACATGATGGTTGTGTAGTATTTGGAGTATGATGATTGGCATGTGTGTGTTTATTATTGCCACATACTCACCACGCAGCCTTGCAATCCGGGCACAAATGTCCACAATCCTCCCTGGGGACTTGTGTTTCAGGTCCGCCACCTTCTTTATGATTTGCTTGCGGGTCCTCTTCACACCCACTTTCTGGAGCAGGGCCCGCTGGATTATGCGCAATATGTGCTGCTTGTGCAGCCGTAGGTGGCGGTGATGCTGGTGGCACCAGTAATCATGCCGGTCACACAGATCTATCAGGATTAGCAGTTCTGCCATCCCCCATGTGGCAGCTCGCTGTGCAACCGCCATGACTCTAGTACTATGTGCAGGGGAGGGGCAGGCACTTGGCAGGCAGGGTTGAACGAACAGAAACATGATGACGTCACCACGCACACTGGCGCCACCAAACAAGGTTGAGTGCGCTAAAAAGTTAGACGTCCACGGAGTTGGAGCAGTCCAATGTACCCATCAGCGTCACCAAAATCACACACACGTAGGGTGATTGTAGTGCGTAGCCCAAGGCACCCATATACGATGTGTAGGCCAATATCTGAGCTGGCATATACTTGACACAGCGCAGCTTAATACACGCGGACGACATAGCTTGCGCTATTCAATGGCGCGCGTAATTGCACTGTGTTTGCGTATGGTTGTGTAGCAGAAGATGTGTGTGGAGCTGAACGGACAGCTCTTCAAATATGGTGCGGTGTCAAGTGACAGCCAATGGGAACACAGTAGTCCACACCAATCATTTCAGATGGGGCGCCGACTCCAGCACGCTGTGGCACGCCTACGGGAAATCATAGACAACGCTCTTTCCATCACTATCGCCCTATCACACGACACGGAAATATCGCCTTACCGAAATCGACTGATTACTGAGCACTGTTCAGAAATCAGGCGACAGGCGAGAGGCGATTTATCGCCGTGAAAGTCCCCAATCACACGCCGCAACCGTGAGGCAATTTCACGGCGATTCCTCCAGGAAGACATATCGCCTTTATGATCTCCAGGCGATATTGCGGCGTGTAAAGGTACTTTTACAGTTTAGGTTTAGGTTTACAGTGTTTTTAGATTATTTCTTGTTTGGAAATTGTACATAAAAATAATAAAATTGTTTGCATTGGTTGAAATAGATGTCAGTACCCACAGTACACTCAATCTTATCACTCCTATGGGGCTGAGAATGGAGGATTCTAGTGTTGACCTGAAAACTCCACAGTTTTACAATGAGGGATTTCTGATCTGAGCTTTCATTTCTTCTCCTGCACTACAAAGGCCATGTAAAACTACCTTGCCCTGCAGTGATATTAATCTCAAAGTGGAAAAAGCAACACTCCAAGGCACATTAACAGCCACAATTATCCAAATGCTGACTGCTCACAATATACATGATTCTACTGATGTGCCTTTGGAGACATGTTCTCATAAACAGGATTTTTTTCTGGATTTAATAATAAAGTGAATATTAAACTAAGCTTAAAAATTATATTTTATTTTTTAATTAGCCTAACAGGAGATTAATGCTTTTCGAAAAACAGAAGTCAAACATTGGCTGTGTATGTTCTACTCTGAAATGCTTTAGCTCATCTAAACTGACAAATCTTTCCCTAGTTTTCAGTACTTTAAATAGACCGGCAAGTCAAAAAGACAAAGTCCCCTGCCAGCATTTCAAAGTATGTTTTTGACGTGCACCGTGGGGGCCGTGGGTTACTCGGTACCAGGCCTGATGAGGTTGTCTCGGCTTGGGAATGTCACAGTGGTGGGACCCGGTCCATGGACCCGGAGCCGTCAATGAAAAAGGGAAAAAGGGGGGTTGGAGTTTATGAGGTAGGGATTTTGTGGTGGTTGTCGTGGCGCCACCCATGGTATGCGGCTATTCATGGCCGCAGCTGCAGTCTGGGACCTCTGATGATGATGGGTATGGCAGCTGTAATGGTCTCACTTCCCACGGGTGGAGCAGGTCCCCATTGCATTCGGTGTAGATGTTTTGAGTGATAGAGGGCCAGTGAGGTTGTTCTGGTTGCAGGGCGGGATCGGCGCGACTTACAGGCAGGCTCCTGCAACCTGCGTGGCTTATCAGTATACCGCCTCTCAGGCGGGAAATGAAGTCTCCCACATAGTTTTGAGTTCCCAAACCCAGTTTACTTAACTTTCTCTGCTCGCACCACAGGTTACAGTTCAGGTTTAATTGCAGTCCGGATAGTCCTTAGCAACCAGGATGGCTTGTACAGTACACCCCTTTCGTTTTCCTCCCTTCTCGGGTTGCTCTTCCTCAGCGGTGCCTGCTCGCCTCACTCCTGCATGCGCCTCCACACACGGTGCCCCAATCCAGCAGCCACGGATCTCGTCGGGCAACTAGCCGTGTCCCCTGACCCTAGTACTGCTACCTTCTCAGCGGATGTGTTGGGAGAAGGCCACAGTTTCTCTAGATCTCATGGCCTCCGGTTCTGTGGTTGGAGCGTAGAGACTCCTCGTCACCTTCAGGGCCGGGTCCTTGGTGCTCACCCTGCTCCTTCACTTTCTTCAGATTTGGGAGCATGGTTGGATTGCTCACTGCCCGTGCCCCTAGGCTCCTTCCGTCTCTCTGCAGTCTGTTGCAGTCTGGGATGAGCCTAATCTCTGCCCAGGTCCTCCAAGTCCTTACTCTGCTGCTACTCCACCAGCTTGCTCTCCTAACTGCTCCACCACTTCCTGTTCTTTTTCCTTTTCTCCTTCCTGACTGCTTCCTTCCTAACTTCTCACGCTCCACTTTTCTCTCTCCGCCGTCCCTCTGACTACCTGGGCCGTCCCACTTTAGGTTCACCCGCCATCCCTGGGACGTTGGGTGTGTTTTTGGATGTCTGGATTTTCCATCTTGTTTACTGCAGACAAGAATTTCACACCCGTGGATTGGGTGCAGTACCCCTCTGTGGTGACCAGTCTGTCGGGGCACCACATTTACTCTGAAACACTGCCTGTTGCGGGTAAAGAGGTGGAAGGTGTACGTCCAAAAGCATGTGTGACAGATGTCCCCACAGTCACAGACAATGAAGAGCACACGGATGCACTTGATGGGGCAGACGGTGGTAGGCCCGCCCCGCTAGCCTGGATTCTAGCACGGTGAACTTCCCACTGCGACTTGTGCTTCATGTCCATGTGGCAGTTCATACATGAAGTACTCAAGCTAGTGAGTTTTTGGCCTATACTCAGAGATTGGTGACAAATCTTGCAGATGACATGAGTTGGGAGATCCTTGGCGATGTCAAAAAAGGCCCAGGCTAGGCAAGGCTTAGAGCCCATGCGAGCTGCAGAGCCAGAACGACTTATGCTCAGAGGCAGAGTTGTGGCTGCAGATGCAGTTGTTGGCGTGCTTCCAGTGCTCCTTCTATGTCCAGGAAGGCGCAACCTAACCTCGTCGTCAGTAGCTTCCTCCTTCCCCATCCTGTCTTGACCTCATCGACTGTCTGTCTGTGGGTTGACAGTAAGTGGGATCTCCAACCTGAACATCATCCTCTGTGTTCTCACACCCCTCATCCTCAGAGACAACCTCTTCCTGCCTTGACCGATAACTTAATTTGTCAATCAAATCCGGTATCTGAGTCTCATCAGCATCATCCTCCTGGTGTCCACCAACAGTATGTACTGTTAGGGAATGAGAGTCTGCATAAAGGTCTTTTGCTTCTTCATCTAGGCCTGGGTCTAACTCACAAAGCTTCTGGGCATCAAGGCAGATCATTAACTCATCTGGACTCACTGCAGCTTTGGAGCAGACCTCTAATTCCGAGGCTATTGTGTGACTGAACAGTTCTGCAGACTCAAACATGTCTGTTACACCAGACTGAGGAGGGTGGCTGGACACTTGGGAGCTTGGAGTAATCAAGTGTGATTGCTCAAACCCTCAGATGACTGGAGGGTTTGTGATGTAGAAGTTGAGGTGGAGGAGAGGCCACTTGATGGAGCACTTGAGTACCATTCAAGCACCTGCTGTTTTTGTGCCTCACTTACAAGTGGTATCGATTGGCCACGTAAAGAAGTAGACATCTTACTTTGGCTGGAAGATTGTCTATCTTCAGCAGATGTTAATGTAGCTTCAGCATCTACCCCACAGACGCAAACTTTTTTCCCTTTCCACCACGCCTACTCCCATTACCACCAGTAAAATGAGTGCAAGCACTAGGGAGTTTATGTTTCATAAATTAACACTTTATTGAACATATAAAGCAACAGACAATACACCGTTAAAAAATGAAGTGTTTTGTGGATGAATCCAGATATGAACCACATAGAGGTAATTACACTCTCAGGGTAACACAGTATTGCACCTTATAATACCAGATAGTTAGTCTTGTTCAATGTTATGGGGGAATCAGTGGTGACACAATCGCTCAATCACTGGTTTACTCACCCATAATGTTTGTGCTGTTCCCTGGTCCGGTCAGTGCCCTCAGTTGTGGCCCCCCCTACGACCGTTTCGCAAGGCTTTCTCAAGGGTTTCTTTGTGATGTTACTGGCGACTTCTGCCGCCTTTAATTTACTGCCAACCGCCGGATTATGGTCGCCGCCATTACCGTCGCGTCATTTCCGCCGGTGACTGGGTGGAAAAGGGGCTGTGCGCATGACGCGGACCGCGTCATTGCGCGTGCGCACTACAGCCCGATTCCCCTCAGCGATAAGAGCCCGCACCGCTTTGTAGTTTTTGGATGACGGCGGCCATTTTGTTGGAGCACATTTACTCATTAGTTTAATGGGCAGACCGGCTACACTGACAACCGATTTACAGACGGACTGTGTATGTTTCCCCCCCTCCGGATGTCATCTCATACATACTTAGTGAGTGTCCACTCGTTCAGAAATACAGGTGAAGTGATGGCCATACATTATATATATATATCTTTCTTAACAACACAGAACTATGTTCTAAGATTTGTGAAATGATTGTTTACATTATATTAAGTGAATAAAGTGCATATAGTGCATAATGAATGTTTTTACCATAAAAAAAATTTTTCCCATTACCACCAGCAGCAGTCCTTTTGCCACTCATTTTGTATGTGAAAAAATTGGAAGCAGTACAGTTGTTTTACAAAAAATAGGTGAATGTCAATCAAGCAGAGGTGACTGAACGAACACTGCTACTAGGCCCAAAGTGAGACCTGGCCAAGGTGCTGTTAAAAATTAGTAGGAAGTACACAGGCGGTGTAGTAGATTGTATTACAAGTGGCCTACACTAATAGTTTTTGTCACGCTGCAACTTGACCAGAAGTCAGATGTTGGCAAGGTGCAGTTAAAAATTAGTAGGAAGTACACTGGCGGTGTAGTAGATTGTATTACAAGTGGCCTACACTAATAATTTTTGTCTCACTGCGACTTGACCAGAAGTCAGATGTGGCCAAGTTAAAAAATTAGTAGGAAGTACACTGGCGGTCTAGTAGTAGATTGTATTACAAGTGGCCTACACTAATAGTTTTTATCACGCTGTGACTTGACCAGAAGTCAGATGTGGCCAAAGTGCAGCTAAAAATTAGTAGGAAGTACACTGGCGGTGTAGTACATTGTGTTACAAGTGGCCTACACTAAGGCCTGTTTCACATCTATCACATCCCTGCGCTAGGCTGCTCTGGCTGCCCTGTGCCAGCGCAAATGCAAGTGCAGGGGCATTTAGGGGCTTGGGCAGCCTAGCGCAGGTACGCATAGATGCCCTGCATTAGCGCTCAGCTGCGCTTGGTGCCCCCATTATAGCCTATAGCCGAGCACAGCTAAGCGATGTGTATAGTGAGAATCGCAAGTGAAAGTGGCAGAGACAATGGCGCATGTGCCTGGTCAGATGCTCCCAGAAATGCCCAATTGGGTTTTTCTGGGTGCTAAGTGACTGGCGCATGCGCCGTACGCTCTGCCACTTTCACTTGTGATTCTCACTATACAGAGCGCTCTCAGCTGTACTGTATTTATGCTGTGAGTTAGATGGTGATTCTGGAGCAGGATTTATACTTGGCACAGGCACTTTATTGTATACAACACAGATATACTGTATGTGGGGTGTTCCTGCTACCAGATATGTATTCTCGTACCTCACTGCTTTGATATTGTCATGTATGACATATATGTTTCCTGTGTGGTACTTTACAAGCCTTTAAGTAAGAATTTTATGATTTTTGCTACATTATCCTTAGATCTGTTGCTCTGTCCTCTGTGTAGGACACCAGTATAGCCTGTTTCCTATTTTTCAACTGCATTAAAAAACCTTTGTGCATACTTTCCCTCTCTTTTGTCCTCTTTGTTATTTAATATAAGCCCACTCAAACCCACAATTGGATAATGATAAAGCTGATTAATGTGCCAAATAACAATCCCGCATTACCATAAATCAGATATTTGAAATTGAAGAATGAAGTGAATATTATAGAGCCAAAAATACATATTTATTCATTTAAATAATTGAATATTTAAATCATACATCCATACAAACTATTCTTGTTCTGACCTTACATTCTCATAAACATATGGAATGGTGCATTTCACGACTGCATTACCATGACCCTTTGTAACGTGGGTAAATATACTGTATTACTAAACAAGACGTACAAACTGTCAATGGTACTTTTGTTGTGTCACAATGCTTGATTCATGACCTTCTTTAAGCACATTAATATACATATTTTTGATTATTAATGGTTATACATTTTCATGTATCCTGAGTCAGACTACCTAAATATGAAGTAGTTAAATATAATAAGTAACAAGCAATTTTGTTTACTTGTAGAATACATCCTCCACCATAACAATAAAAAGCCATTAAGCAATAGATCAAAGTCAGAATTAAATCTAAGCACAGTGTTTAGCATTGGCATAACCAATATGAACCAATTTCAATCTAAAATTAAACCTAAGCAGACTCTATCTCATCTGTCTCAGGGATGTTGGAAGATAATAAATTAAAAGTGATTGTCCCATTAACTTAGAAGTAGATGAGGCCTGTGCTGGTTTCCCTCCAGTTCTGCTTACAGTGAGTGAGCTGTCATTTAGTCCAGTGCCATAAAATGATAATGCTATTGAATTACAGTGTACACATAACATTTTTAATAATGTTTACAAAATATTGCTATAAAAGTCCAACTAAGTATGTTACTTGTTCTGTTGGAACTAGATATTCTACAGTAAAGCCTTGAACTGGACACTCTGGCTTTATTAAAATAGTTTTCTACACCTACAAGTGAAAGGACATGTTACTACGGTGTCTTAATATAGAGTCAGGCATAGACCCCTAGGGCGGTGTACTTAAAAGTTCGGTGTGGGTGACTATCTCTCTGATGGTACCTTTACACGCAGCTACAGGTAACAGGTTTTCCACAGGTAACTTACTGGTTGCAGTGAAATCATGGAGACATGGTTCTATCTTGTTGCTGTGTACAAATGGAACTATGTTTCCATGATTTCACTGCAGCCAGTAAGTTACCTGTGGAAAACCTGTTACCTGTAGCTGCGTGTAAAGGTACCATTAAGGTACCTTTACACGCGGCAACTTTTCTAGGAATTTCACTGGCAATTTGCTGGTTGCAGTGAAATCATGGACACATGGTTCTATCTTGTTGCTGTGTACAAATGGAACTATGTTTCCATGATTTCACTGCAGCCAGTAAGTTACCTGTGGAAAACCTGTTACCTGTAGCTGCGTGTAAAGGTACCATTAAGGTACCTTTACACGCGGCAACTTTTCTAGGAATTTCACTGGCAATTTGCTGGTTGCAGTGAAATCATGGAGACATTGTTCCATTTGTACACAGCAACAAGATAGAACCATGTGTCCATGATTTCACTGCAACCAGCAAATTGCCAGTGAATTCCTAGAAAAGTTGCCGCGTGTAAAAGTACCCTTATGGCCACTTTACACGCGGCTACATTTCTAGCTTATCCACAGGTAACTTACTGGCTGCAGTGAAATCATGGAGACATTATTCCATTTGTACACAGCAACAAGATAGAACAATGTCTCCATGATTTCACTGCAGCCAGGAAGTTACCTGTAGATAAGCTAGAAATGTAGCCGCGTGTAAAGTGGCCATTAGGGATAGGGATCTGGCGTGGAGGGTTCATTCTGAGAAGGGATGACTGGACCTGGGGATGTTTGTTAATTTATGTGTGACGCCACAGGTTGCGGCTATCATTGGCCGCCGCTGCACAACAGTCTTCCTAGGGGCCCATGGCAGGGAGGCAGCAATGTTCTTAAGCCCTCTATGGGTGCGGCTGACCCCTAAGGTAGCAGAGGGTACCTGAGTGAGTTGGTAGTTGTGTTTCTGGTGCTTTTGACGCGTTAAGAGAGTTCACAGACAGCAGGTTGCAGTCTTCTGCTCTTTTACTCACAGTCTTTGTGTAACAGCCCACTGAGCACTGGGTTCTCGGAGGCAGGGATCCAGCTACTCAATGGTAATATGATAGTACGTAACCGGCACTCCTTCTCTGTCCTTCCCTGCTCATCTCATACATCTCTTCCTTCACCCTTTCTGCCTTGCGCCTCACCACACAGAGCTCTGAGCCAGTGACTGTGGGCTTTTCCTAGGCGTTTCCCTGCAGTGTCTCCTCTTAGCCCTATGGTTGTCACCTTTTCAGCAGATGTGAGCGGTTGTCGACTGTGTTACCTTGAAAGTGGCACAGCCTCCGGGTTTCTAGCTGAGCCTGGTCTTCTCCACTACTCTTTTGGGTTCCCGGTGTCCCTTACGGCATAGTCCCTCCACTTGCCTGAGCTTGATAATGGATGCGAGTCCATGGGAGGATTGTTAACTTCCCATGCCTCTAGGACCCCCTTTTCCTCCTGGAGCAACTTGGGTGATGTTCTGCTCTAGGGTTCGGCCTTAGGATGAGCTCCCACTTGCTCCAGTCCTCTGGATACTTCTCAGGCGTATATTCTCTGGCTTCCCTCTAACTCGACCTTGGTGTTCAATGGTCTCTCGTCAACTGTTTTACCGCCTCTCCTCAGCTGGTCAACTTACTCCTCAACTGTTTAACTGTCTCCTCTACGTTCTAGATCTTTCCAGCTCTATTTATACCCTTTGTCACATGTCCCACGTCATCTACGTGTGTTCTTTCTGACCTCACTTCTCCCAAAGAACTTCCTCTAACAAACTCCCTTCACCACCCAACCCCACTACAAAAGTTCCTAGTGTGGTCTGGGTGTCCCAGCACCGGTCTTTACTCCCCTTACCAGTGAGTGGGATACTACACCCTAAAGGGATGCAGTAGCTCTGTGGGATGCAGTACCTCTCCTCAAGCGGAGAAATCCATGCCTACTGTCAGACCCCCATGCAAGTTGAACCCTTTCTGGCTGAAGCTTATAAATACGGAGAAAGATATGGAGCAGAAAATAGAGAAATACTTTCAAATTAACAAAGGGTCAGCGGCTATTGGGACTGTTTGGGAGGCCATGAAGGTGTTTTTTAGGGGTCTATGTATCAAAGAGATCTCCCAGGTTAAAGTTGTGACCAGGGAGAAAGATACGTTGCTCTTCCGAGAACTTGAGGAGGCAGAGGTGGGTCTGGTACTGTGTCCTTCCACACAGGCTCAGGAGAGATTCAAACGTGCTCAAGCTAATTTAACTAAAATGTCTTTGAGGACGGCGGAGCATTGTTAATTCATGGGGGCCACATAGGGGACATTTTGAAAGTATAGAGGCCAGATAATGTGACATTATTAATGCATGGGGCCCACAAACACAAATATCACTACAATGCACTGGGCCCATGCATTGGACCAACATTAGTTTGGGGGAGGGCAGGTCTAAATTTTCCCTGGGATTCATGGAAGTCTAATTATGCCACTGATCGCTAGCTCTCTTGCAAACAGATGAAGTATTTCTAGTGGCTCAATGTCCACCTTTAAATCAGATGCAAGACACCACAAATATCCTCTTCTGACTGACACCTTTTCATCCTCAGAACACAGTTTTGGTGTCATCCATTCATCTAGAAATGGTTGCACAGTTAAGTTTTGCTCACCAGCTTTATATTTCACCAATCCTGTAAGATACAATACTCTGTAATGAAAAATGAGCCATTATGACTACATGACATCAGTTTAGGATACATGGGTCCTGCTGGAGGATCATGGAGTTGCTTCAACGCCCAACACTGAGCTCACAAATTCCCTTGGAAAACCCAGTATGGGAACACAGCTGTGCTTCCTAAGCTTTCTGCTAGCTCCTCTTAGTGGGTGACCACCAAACATGGGGTGCTACTAGCTGGGGTAGTTGGCCCTGGAAGCTCCAAAGTCAGAAAGACTCCAATCCCAGATGAGTCTGCAGAAGGGTGAGACTCTGTCTTTGTACAATCTTGTGTTCTTGCTGGGAATGTACGATATGCTTTTGACTCTTAGTAATTCAATAAAGTCTTATCAATGTGTGGGTCCCTCACCCTATGTTGTCTGAGTAGTGTTCTGTCCCCATGGAAGGAGTACAGAAATTCAGTGAGATGGTCTTTCTAAAGACAGACAGACCAGTGGACAAGTGCACCCATTGACCATCTTGGCAGCGGTCCGGCGGATCAGCAAGGGACTGGTGTTCATAGACATTGTCTTAGGGCTCAACAACCAGGGAGGCATATAAGTATACCCAGCAGTCCGTACATCACCATACCAGCTCAGCCTTGGGAAGAGGACAGAACTAAATATCCTCATCAGGAAACAGCGACTACAGGAGCTGTGCCAGCTTTGACAGATCAAATACAGGGTCACCAACACCCGTTCAGACTTGATCTAGAAATTGGTTCATTGGGATGTCTAGATCGTTATGATTGACACAGAAAATAAACTGTGTACTGGATTAATGACTAGAGATGAGCGGCGTTCGATTCGAATGGTTCGCCAATCTTAAATTCAAGCTGTTTTTGGCGGTGTTTGAATCATTCGCCGAATTAGAACAATTTGCTTGAAATTCGGCAGTTCTAGTATATGTTCGATAACGCTTCGATCACCAAAAGCTTAATTTTCCTAACCCTAAACCTAGCCCTAATACTGCAAATGAATGTTAATATCCAGTTTGTGTGTATAGTGTGCAGGGTGGGTTGTATCAGACCTGCAGCAATAAGGTCGCTTTTTTTTTTTCTCCTAAAGCATGTACAGTGGGGCGGTTCAGGCTGCTAGCCAATCACAGTCCCACACTACAAAGTGCATTTTTTCACACAACCAAGGTCATCATTGGCTGTGTCTGTCACATGTCCTAGCCCTATAAGACTCGGCCATTTTAACGATCGCCACCATTTTGCTGATAGCTGCTGCAGGGTGTTAGACTGCACCGCTGCAGCTATGTGTGCACGCTAAACAGTGAAAACTCTAAATTGTGTTCTCTCAGTCAGCTAGTGAGCGAATACAAAGTTAGGCCAGGGTCACATCGGCGTTTTTTGTTTTAAATCCTGATCCGGTTTTGAGCTTTAAAAAAGCTCAAAACCGGACCAGGAAAGGCTCCTGATAGAAGCCTATGCAAAACACCGGATGGCTTCACAAGCCATCCGGTGGCCGGATCCGGCACTGCTGCCTGCGTTTTAAATCATGCAGGCAGCAGTTTTCGCAGCGTTTACCGGGACCGCACTGCGGTCACCGGATGGCTCAGGATGTGTAATCCTGAGCCATCCGGTAACTGCAGAGTGTGCGGATCCCGGCTCAGCAACCTAGTAAAGAGTTAAATAGCTGCCCTAAATGACTGTTAGAGGTCTGTAGGGGGGCTTAGACCCCCCTACAGACCGGCCGGCCACTTCCATAGTGTTCTTCAACAATGTCTCAGTGTGCACGGGCGAGGAGCCCGTGCATGTCACCCAAAGTTGCCCCTACCCCCCCGTATCACTATAGAGGGGTGCATACACCCCTCTATTACCATTATGCTTTAATTATGTCATATACAGCAATAAGTGTCCCAATCGTAATGTCAGAATATATTTACATGTGTTCTGAGGCATAGCGAAGGGAATTCCATGGGCGGGGCTGTGTGCATTAGCCTCCGCCCGCTCCTTCTTGATGGCCGCCCCCTCTGGCCGTAATCCACTGTTGTGAGGGCGGGAACGTCGTTAAAGGGGCGTGGCTAACCGCGGCACTTAGTTAGCCACGCCCCTTTAACGACGTTCCCACCCTCACAACAGTGGATTACGGCCAGAGGGGGCGGCCATCAAGAAGGAGCGGGCGGAGGCTAATGCACACAGCCCCGCCCATGGAATTCCCTTCGCTATGCCTCAGAACACATGTAAATATATTCTGACATTACGATTGGGACACTTATTGCTGTATATGACATAATTAAAGCATAATGGTAATAGAGGGGTGTATGCACCCCTCTATAGTGATACGGGGGGGTAGGGGCAACTTTGGGTGACATGCACGGGCTCCTCGCCCGTGCACACTGAGACATTGTTGAAGAACACTATGGAAGTGGCCGGCCGGTCTGTAGGGGGGTCTAAGCCCCCTACAGACCTCTAACAGTCATTTAGGGCAGCTATTTAACTCTTTACTAGGTTGCTGAGCCGGGATCCGCACACTCTGCAGTTACCGGATGGCTCAGGGATTACACATCCTGAGCCATCCGGTGACCGCAGTGCGGTATTCAGCACACATTTTTGTAAAAAAATGTGTGTGCCCGGCATTGCGTTCACCGCATCCGGATCCGGATGCGGTGAATGCAATTTAGGTTTTCAATGTGACCCTACCCTTAGATAGGTAGGTTTAGGAGAGTAGGGACTGAAGGGAGGGTGCGAATCTTAGTAATTAGAGCGGTGTTCGACTCGAATTGTTCGCCAATCTCCAATTCGAGCTGTTTTTTGCAATGTTCATGTCGTTCATCGAATTAGAACAATTTGCTCTAAATTCGGCAGTTCGAGGTCATGTTCAATTTCAGTTAGATTTCAGTTCCGCAAGGTATATACATACTTTGCGGAACTGAAATTAAGTAAAATCAAGGGTTAAAAATAAAAAAAATCGATACTCACCTCTCTAATCCATCCAGCGATGCTTCCAGCACTATCTACCTGTCGGAGATATGATCCCGGCAGTGTTTCTCGGTGAAATGACGAGTTCTCGCGATCACTCGTCATGTGACCAGAAACCGCTGCCGAGATTATGACGTCACTGCAGGTCCTACAGGTCCTCACTAGTAGTGAATAGTAGTGAGGGCCTGTAGGACCTGCAGTGACGTCATAATCTCGGCAGCAGTTTCCGGTCACATGACGAGTTATCGCGAGAACTCGTCATTTCACCGGGAAACGCTGCCGGGATCACATCTCCGACAGGTAGGTGGTGCTGGAAGCGTCTGTGGATGGATTAGAGAGGTGAGTATCAATTTGTCTTTATTTTTAACCCTTGATTTTACTTCATTTCAGTTCCGCAATATATATATATATATATATATATATATATACATTGCGGTACTGAAATTGACCACCACCCTAGTGTTTTAGTGTGTTCGAGGGTGTTCGACGAACATGCGACGAACACACCTCCCATTCGACGAATCGAATCGAACTAGAACACTAAGGTGGTGGCTCAACACTATTAGTAATATCTGCCCTTTATACAGCTGCCCCATAGGAGTAGCGATTAGGGATAGGGACTTGGGACTAGTAGTCTATCAGCCCTTTTCAGGGATGCTTCATAGAAGCAGGGACTAGTTTTAATTGCAGCCCTTTTGAGGGCTAGGATAAAGCAGTCTCTATTAGTTTTTGCCAGGCAGGGGTGTGTCAGGTGTGTGCCAGTGCTGTGCAAGTCTTTATTACAGCATCTGGCCACAGTAATATAGTTCTTTGAATCTATTAGGGCAGGTAGTGTAGCACTGCTCTGAAAAAAGCTACACCACCTCTCTTAGGCCCCTTTCACATCAGCGGTAATAGCTGATCGCGGCAGTGCAGTGAGACAAACGCAACTGCCGCGATTAGCGCATAATGGCCGCACTTGCGGTTCACTTGCAGAAAGCCCCATGCTATGTCTATGGGGCTTGCCGCAGGTGCGTCAAGTGCGATATAGTTGCGGTTTCGGCACTTGCGGCAGATACAGCAACGAAAAAAAAACGGTCAGTCGCGTTTTTTTTCGTGGCCACATCTGCCGCAAGTGCCGAAACCGCACTTACCGCACCTGCCGCACACTTACCGCAAGCCCCATAGACATTGCATGGGGCTTTCTGCAAGTGAACCGCAAGTGTAGCCGTTATGCAGTAACCGCGGTAGTTGCTGTTTTTTCTGCCGCGATCAGCGATTACCGCTGATGTGAAAAGGGCCTAAATTAGGCATTTTTTTTTGCTGCAGCTAGTTCAGGCACTTTGTTCGGGCTAGTAGCAGACTAGCAGTGTCCCACAGTGGTGTGGCCCACTTGTGAGAGAAGCTACACCGCCTGTGTAGTTCCTTCTACTAATTTTTTACTGCACCTAGCAAACCTGTCAGTTTTTGCCTAAAAGCAGTGTCCACAAATAACATTAATGTAGGCCACGTGTAATACAACCAAGTACACCTTGAGTGTAGTTCATTCTACTAATTTTTAACTGCACCTAGCAAACATAATTTTTTGTGTCTAGTACCACTGTCTGGCCAATCAGCTGTGCTCGATTTCCATCAGAATATTTTTTGCCATCAACTGCAGAGTTGCCAATTTGTTCACATACAAAATGAGTGGCAAAAGGCCTGCTGCTGGTGGAAGGGGGAATAGGCGTGGTGGAAAGGGAAAAACAGTTTGTGTCCGTGGGGTACATGGGAAAGCAAGAGTTAGGCTGTGGTTCCACATAGAAATCCGTTTTTGGAAGTGATTTTCATCACCAATCCGTTTTTTATAGGGTGCTTTTTGAGCCTCCTGCACCTCTGAACGTTTTTGGACTTAGTCATTTTTTCATTAAAAACGCTTGTGCGTTAACGCATGCGTTAACGCAAGTGCCTATATGTGCCATGCGTTAACGCATGCGTTTCCCATAGGGCCCCATGTTAAAAAAACGCATGAAAACGCATGCGTTTTTTAACTGATGCCAAAAACGTTGCATGCAACGTTTTTGACTCAAAAACGGACAGGGCAATGTTTTGAGCTCCAGAGAAAAACGGACAGGGTGTTTATTACATCCAATCCGTTTTTCTGTCAGTTTTTGGACTTAGAAAAAAAAAATGAGAAAACTGAAGCCAAAAACGGACTGAGGGCTTATGTGGAACCCCAGCCTTAGGCTGAGGTCACACATAGAAATCCGTTTTTGGAAGTGTTTTCCATGACCAATCCGTTTTTTTTGGGTGCTTTTTGAGCCTCTTGTACCCCTGAACGTTTTTAGACTTAGTCATTTTTTGACCAAAATTCCAGAAAAAACAGATCCGTTTTTCTATAGGGCCCATGTTAACATTTTTTTTTTTTTTAAATGGACCCCAAAAACGTTGCTAGCAATGTTTTTAGGTGCAGAAAAAAACAGACAGGGTGTTTATTACATCCAATCGTTTTTTCTATCAGTTTTTGGACTTAGAGAAAAAAAAATGACAAAAATGAAGCCAAAAATGGACCAAGGGCTTATGTGTGACCCCAGCCTTACATCTGCTGAAGAAAGACCATCTTCCAGCCAAAGTAAGGCTGGGGTTACACATAGAAATCCGTTTTTGGAAGTCATTTTCATCACCAATCCGTTTTTTATAGGGTGCTTTTTGTGTCTCCTGCACTCCTGTACGTTTTTGGAATTTTCATTAAAAAAACGCATGCGCGAACGCATGCGCAAACGCAAGTGCATGCGTTTGCATGCGTTTGCGCATGCGTTTCCCATAGGGCCCCATGTTAAAAAAAACGCATGAAAACGCATGCGTTTTTTAACTGATGCCAAAAACGCTGTTTACTGCGTTTTTGGCTCAAAAACGGACAGGGCAATGTTTTGAGCTCCAGAGAAAAACGCACAGGGTGTTTATTACACCCAATGTGTTTTTCTGTCAGTTTTTGGACTTAGAAAAAAAAAATGACAAAACTGAAGCCAAAAACTGACTGAGGGCTTATGTGTAACCCCAGCCTAAGGCATTTTCACGCCTTCCCTGGCAGCAGGTTCAGTGGAGAAAAGCATTGAGGAAACTCGGTCTCCGCAGCTGACCACAAATCCTCAGCTGTGTGACTCACATTTCCCAGGCATTTCAAGGTAAAGACCGCATGATGCCGTTGAGCCCTGCTGCCATCATAGTAAGGAGGTGTGCAGGATTCCTTGTGCGCAGTTAGAACGCGGGTGGCATTACCAGACAGGCTTTGGGTGCAGGTGGAGGACCAAGACGAGGTTGAGGAGGCAGAAGCAGTGGAGGAACTTGTACATACAGAGGATTGACGCACAACTCGTGGGGATGGCAAGACTTGGACAGCAGCCCCTTCTCCTGCTGTCTTCATAGTTACCCAGTGCACAGTCACCGCCATGTAATGCCCCTGTCCATGCTTACTGGTCCAAGTGTCTGTGGTGAAATGCACCTTTTCACACAGAGTTTCTCAAGGAAGCGGTAATGTTGTGTGCGACATGCCAGTGTAGCGCAGGCACAGCTTTCTTGAGAAGTAGTAGCGACTGTGCATCTGGTACTGGAGTACTGCGACGGACACAAGGTCTCAAAAATCCTCTGCGTACAACAGGCGGAGATGGAGCATTTCTGTAGCCAACAGCTTGCAGATGGTGAAATTCAACCTCTTAGCTTTGTCATGTCTAGGAGGAAGTGGTCTTTTACTTGTCCACATCTGAGGGACTGAGAGCTGGCTGCTGTGCTGAGACACGGTTGAGTAGTGTGTCCCCAGCAAACTGTTGGTCTGTGAGGAAGGTGCAGGCGAACATATTATGTTGCCTTCATCCAAAGGTGGTGCTCTTGATGTCTCACAGCGCTCAACACCAGCAGGTGTTTCCACTTCCAAAAGAACTGACGACCTTCCAATCACACTGGCTGTTGTGGGTAAAGAAGTGGAAGGTCTGTGTCCAAAAGCATGTGTGACTGCTTTCCCCACAGTCATAGAGGATGAAGAGGCAGAGGATGCACTTGATGGGCCAGACGGTAGTTGGCCCGGCCCGCTAGGCTGCATTGTAGCACAGTGATCATCCCACTGCGACTTTTGCTTCATATCCATGTGACGGTTCATGCATGAACTACTCCAACTATTGATTTTTTGGCCTCTACTTAGATTTTGGTGACAAATCTTACAGATAACATGGGGAGACTAAAGGCTTGTGGATTTGGGAATGTGCTGCATGAAAGTCACCTCACCAACCATTTCCAGCTTGCAACTTCAGGGCAATTGATGCCACTGAAGTGGTGTCTGGGCCCAAATTTTGGGAAAAAATGTAGACTCTTGTAGTCCCCTAAATGTGACACATTGCTCAGTGGGTGCACGAGGCCTTACAGATGCTGAGGTAAAAAACACCAAATACTCATCGCCTGCAGGTGGCCTTCCAGATACTGCGGTAAAAACCACACCAAATACTCATCATCTGCTCATGGCCTTACAGATACCGAAGAAAAACTCACCAAATACTCATCTTCTGGACGTCGCCTTACAGATACTGAAGTAAAACTCACCAAATAATCATCATCTGAACATGGCCTTACAGATACTGAAGTAAAACACACCAAATACTCATCATCTGCACATGGCCTTATAGATACTGAAGTAAAACACACCAAATACTCATCTTCTGCACATGGCCTTACAGATACTGAAGTGAAACACACCAAATAATCATCATCTGCACATGGCCTTACAGATACTGAAGTGAAACGCACCAAATAATCATCTTCTGCACATGGCCTTACAGATACTGAAGGGAAACACACCAAATAATCATCATCTGCACATGGCCTTACAGATACTGAAGTGAAACTCACTAAATAATCATCACCTGCACATGGCCTTACAGATACTGAAGTAAAACACACCAAATACTCATCTTCTGCACATGGCCTTACAGATACTGAAGTGAAACACACCAAATAATCATCATCTGCACATGGCCTTACAGATACTGAAGTGAAACGCACCAAATAATCATCTTCTGCACATGGCCTTACAGATACTGAAGGGAAACACACCAAATAATCATCATCTGCACATGGCCTTACAGATACTGAAGTGAAACTCACTAAATAATCATCACCTGCACATGGCCTTACAGATACTGAAGTAAAACACACCAAATAATCATCATCTGTACATGGCCTTACAGATACTGAAGGGAAACACACCAAATAATCATCATCTGCACATGGCCTTACAGATACTGAAGTGAAACTCACTAAATAATCATCACCTGCACATGGCCTTACAGATACTGAAGTAAAACACACCAAATAATCATCATCTGCACATGGCCTTACAGATACTGAAGTGAAACACACCAAATAATCATCATCTGCACATGGCCTTACAGATACTGAAGTGAAACTCACTAAATAATCATCACCTGCACATGGCCTTACAGATACCCAAGTAAAACACACCAAATACTCATCTTCTGCACATGGCCTTACAGATACTGAAGTGAAACGCACCAAATAATCATCATCTGAACTTGGCCTTACAAATATTAAAGTTAAACTCACCAAATATTCATTGTGTGCATGATGCCTTACAACTACTGCAGTAAAAACTAATTTTGGAGGGGCATGACATACCTATATCTGTGTCTCCTCCCCCTTTTACTCATCTATCTCTTTTCTTTTAGCATTTTTATATGTACTTTTCACTTTTCCATATATTTGTTGTATCTTCTGAGTAGTTTGTCACCTTTTGGACACTTTAGAAGGTGTTTTCTATGTGTTTGTATGTGTTTGTGCTCGCCTGCCATAGTTTTCAATGGGATTCGACGTTGTTCGACAAATATTCGACAAACATTCGATGAACAAACGCCCAATTCAGTGAACTAAATTGAATTCGAACACTAGGGTGGTGGTTCATCTCTATTAATGACCTAGAAGCAAGCTGTAATCATCAACCGAACGCCAAGCAGCCCGAATCCTGGTGTTTGCCACATTGGGGCCCAAAGCCTCAAGCTTGGAGAGAGCTTGTATTCTAGAATCAGTTTTGAGAGTTCCAGTTTCCCTACTGCTAGCACCTTCATACCTTCATGGTGGTCCACCACCATGGAAATCATCTCCACTACAGCGATGTGCCAGTATGTACTGAGTCCAGCACCATGGTAGATGAACACCTGCAAAGCTTTGAGATGCTGATGCTAATGCACCAGCTGCCCACAGCTGATTGGGTTAAATACCTGTTGACTAGTTTGACTGGCCAGGCCCTGGATGTTGTCTGATCAATTGGGCCTCAAAACTGAATGGACTATGGGACTATTAAGGACACCCTGTTGGCACTTTTTACCATCACCCTGGAGAGATATTGCACCATGCTCTGCACTATATCTCTCTAGGGGGCCTCCTATGTAGAATTTGGCAGTCAACTACAGTGGTAATGCAACCGCTGGCTTGATGATGGAGCTGTCCATTTCGCTGCTGCCCTACAGGGCATGATCATGCTTGAACAATTATGGAGAAGATGGTCCAAGCCCGACACCCCAGAGCAAGTAGCCCGATTGGCCAATAAATTTACAGCTTATCAACCCCACTGGAGACCCAATATGCCCTTCAATCCCAGTGGGCCCCTAGTAACTTGAACAGGTACGAGCCAATCGAGCAGTACTATCCCACTATCCAGCAGAAGCCTCACCAGGAAAAAGGTTTTTAAACAGGGCTAATGACTTGCCTAACCTATAGTGCTGTTATAAATATGGGTGGTTTGGACACATGGACTAAATATATCTCCAGGGCTGGGGTCCCATGCCTGGAACCTGTCTGCTAGCCCAACTGGTCAACATCTGTCAAGACGAGACATTGAAGTCTGAGGGTTGCTACTCTCGTGATACACCAGCAATGCATAAATTGTCCACATTCTACAGTGGGATGTCCACACTACAGACAGCCACCATCGCTACATCCAGCTGGTCAAGGTCAGTGACTTACAGGTCCAGGGACTTTGAGACACTGGGTATTCCATCACCCTGGTCAGCCAAGATATTGATCCACCAGAATACCATTTATCAAGCTGCCAACTGTCCATCTCTCTAGCTGGGGGTCAGCACTAGGACATCCATCTTGTATGTGTGGAGTTAGATTGGGGACCAACCACAGAGAGGTGGAAGTGGGGCTCATGGATGGCCTTTCCACACTGTTCTTTTAGGGAATGACCTAGGACAAGGACTAACCAGCCAGTTTGTCACAGCCATAACCCACAAGCAAGTCAAGCAACACTATGATGCAGAGCATTCTGCCACCCCTTATGAGGATAACCCACATGTCAAACCTCCATCCTCCTCCTCTATGCCGACGATAGTGAGTATACTTAATCAGACTGTGGCCATTGACATGGGGGGATATAGTTTGCAAGGAGTTCAGGGAAACCCAACTATCAAACCCCACCTTAGGGCTTGTCTGCCATCTTGCTGCCCGACCTGTGGGAGGAAATCAGGGGGAGGATTACAAATGGAAGCCTCTGTTACTGACCTTACCACCAATAAGACAAAGATGATGCAAATGCTGAAGGACCATCCCGAAAAGAGAAGGATGATTTGAGGTCTGTCAAATCTGGCACTCTTGTCAACAGTGACCCTGGCCAGGATCCAACAGTCTCTGAGGCTAATCTAGAAGAGGAAGGAATGTGACTACTTTTGTGGGGGTGACCTGTTCTTAATTAAGCCAGACGCATTGTTCCTTTGTTGGATAAATCAAGAGAAGTTAGCCAGTTAGCCATTGTTTCATATCAGACTGACCAGAACCCAAGTGTCTGTTATTTTATTAATTGCCTACTAAGTGTGGGGAGCCTCAGAAACCTTGATTACACAATTTAAAGGAAAATTATGCAGCCGGACTAATTAGCCACTAGTGAAAAGCAAATATATAGTAGGAACTATTTGTTATCCCTTCAAATAGTAAGGTATTTGAGATATTCATTACTCAGCGAGTATCTTGGTAGTCACATCGTGAGATTTGAATCCCCTCCCCGCACGCCTGGCACATAATTTTCAGCCGCATCCGAGGATTGTCTGCCAATCACAATAATGCCATAGCCATCTTTACTACTGGCATTACTGTGATTGGCTGGCCTCATCACATCATTGAGTCTATTTAATATACGGTGAAAACATGTTGGTCGCACTGTCTCTGGACATATCATATAGCTTTGGCTGGAGAATGGACACTGTCTTACTGCATCCCAGTACCTTCTAAGGCAAGATTAAAGGGAATCTGTGAAGTCGTTTATACCCCCCATCTATCACAGTTTGTACCTGCAACTTCATAGTATTATTCTAATCATCCCTTTCTAAGCTAATAGTGTAATGTTAAAGGTAAAAAAAAGCATTTATACACTTACATTTTGTTATGTAAATGAGACAGTGTGTAGTTACCTTAGAGGATGTAGTCACTCTGGCTGGTTAATAGTTAACATTTCTGTCGTATGTCAGAAGATGCTGCAGGACCTGAGTAATGTCACAATCATGTGGCTATAATAAGCGGTGCTAAGATTCCATAGCCCATAATGATTTTATGATGGGCAATCTCAAGGCAACAAGTCCATTTCCAAAGACCTGAATGTTCCTGTGTCTACCGTGCGCAGTGTCATCAAGAAGTTTAAAGCCCATGGCACTGTGGCTAACCTCCCTAGATGTGGACAGAAAAGAAAAATTGACGAGAGATTTCAATACAAGATTGTGCGGATGGTAGATAAAGAACCTCGACTAACATTCAAACAAGTTCAAGCTGCCCTGCAGTCCGAGGGTGCAACAGTGTCAACCCGTACTATCCGTCGGCGTCTGAATGAAAAGGGACTGTATGGTAGGAGACTCAGGAAGACCCCACTTCTTACTCCGAGACATAAAAAAGCCAGGCTGGAGTTTGCCAAAACTTACCTGAGAAAGCCTAAAACGTTTTGGAAGAATGTTCTCTGTTTTTGGGCAAAGGCTTCAACATAGAGTTTACAGGAGAAAAAAAGAGGTATTCAAAGAAAAGAACACGGTCCCTACAGTCAAATATGGCGGAGGTTCCCTGATGTTTTGGGGTTGCTTTGCTGCCTCTGGCACTGGACTGCTTAACCGTGTGCATGGCATTATGAAGTCTGAAGACTACCAACAAATTTTGCAGCATAATGTAGGGCCCACTGTGAGAAAGATGGGTCTCCCTCAGAGGTCATGGGTCGTCCAGCAGGACAATGATCCAAAACAAACTTCAAAAAGCACTAGAGAATGGTTTGAGAGAAAGCACTGGAGACTTCTAAGGTGGCTAGCAATGAGTCTAGACCTGAATCCCATGGAACACCTGTGGAGAGATCTAAAAATGTCAGTTTGGAGAAGGCACCCTTCAAATATCAGGGACCTGGAGCTGTTTGACAAAGAAGAATGGTCTAAAATTCCAGCAGAGCATTGTAAGAAACTCATTGATGGTTACTGGAAGCGGTTGATCGCAGTTATTTTGGCTAAAGGTTGTGCAACCAAGTATTAGGCTGAGGGTGCCAATACTTTTGTCCGGCCCATTTTTGGAATTTTGTGAGAAATGATCAATGTTTTGCTTTTTGCTTCATTCTGTTTTGTGTTTTTTCATTTAAGACAAATTAAATGAAGATAATAATACCAAAGAATTTGTGATTGCAATCATTTTCAGGAAGAAACTGAGTATTATTGACAGAATTGCAGGGGTGTCAATACTTTTGGCCAACACTGTATTTCACAAATGCATGTGTGGCACCCCTGAGGATCCAGTTGCCACAGAGGTACTTCACCTTAGCCAGAAGTGTGGTACCCCCAATACCAGGTAAGGAGAGGAAGCTACATGGTACCCACACACCGCATGCACCACTAGGCACTCCAGATCAGAGAGGAGAAGGGACTGATCAAACCCCACCCCTAGTTGGAGATGGAACTAAAAGAGGGTGATGGGTGGAACTGTAGAAAGGGGAGCCACTGAGAGGGAGTGACAGTAGGAAGAGTAAGAGAAGCACCCCAGGAAGTAGTGGGAGGAGTAGTAACCATGAGAAGAGGCGTCCTGGGAATTGGAGTAGAGAGGCTCATCCCAGGGCAAGGAAGACAGAGGGAGCCAGGCAGAACCTCCAGAGAAGAAAGGGGTCCCAGAGGCATGGGAAGAGAGCAATCCACCCATGGGGCTCGAATCCATTGCCGGTCGCAGGCAGTGGAGGGAACAGGGCCGCAGAATGTCACCGACTCGAGACTAGTAAACTGCACTAAGGACTCAGCTAGCGAACCAAAGGCTGCTCCAGGAGCAGCAGCGAAGGCCACGTCAGTCACTGCAAAGGTGGCCAGATAGGGCCAAAGGGAACAGAGAGAACGTCGCTTGGGAGGGTCTAATGCCACTGGTGCAGGACACCGATTGGGAGGGGCAGGGCCGGAGGGAGGGAGCCAGCACAAGTGAGACGACCCAAAAAAGGTACACAGAATGAGGTGTGGGCAAAGTATATTCTATTCTACCTGGGAGGGACTGGACATTACACCCACACTCAAGGGCCAGGGGTACTCGTTAACGGGCCAGTTCTTGGTTCTTTTCTTGGGGATGTCAAGGTGGCCACCCGTCTCCATGACCCTGGCGGTGTCTATTATAAGTTCAGATGACAGGGGGAATTGAAAGGAAAAAGGGGTATTCGTGACGCCACCTGCAGTGGCCGCCACTGCTTCAGAACCCCTGGGGATGATGACCGGCAGCTTACGTGGTTCTGCTCTCCACAGGTGTAGCGCAGTCCCCAGGGCAGCAAGAAGGAGAAGTCAGTTTGTACATCGACAGTTGTTAGTCATGTCATCAGCACCCCAGCACCCCAGTGTTCCATGCGACCTGTGCAGCCAGTGGCCGCCTCTAAGATAGTCTCACACACAACTGCTGGAGTTCCGTTACATACGCAGTTGTTTCAACATGGCCGTCGGGTGCTTCCCTTTTGCCAAGCTCCGGTTCAGCATTGTCTCCAGAACTGGGATCGTGCAGTCAAGCCCTTTTTGGTCTCTCTCTCTCCAGGTGTTCTTTTCTCTGGTGGTCTCTGATCGCTATAAGTTAGTCTCTCCACTCCTCTCAGCACCTCCGCACACAGAGCTCAGGTACTGACAGCCATAGGTGCTAAGTAGTACCACTTCCTGATATTGCTCCCTAGTTCAGCCGCTTTCTCCACGTTGCGTCGGGTGTCCCATTAGGAACTCTGGGCCTCCAGTTTCAATGGTTTGGGTCTACAGCATCTGCACCGTGTTCAGGGCTAGTTCCCTGTGTCGTCCACCAGCCCCTCTGTTCTCTCGCCAGATATGGGATCTATGTCTCATTCCGTTTCCTGAGGGTTCTGTTCTTTCTCCGCACCCGTCTGTCATTCCCTCCCGGGGCGAGCGTGACCGTGCTCCAGCCTGCGGGAGCTAACACCTCCTCATACACTGCTCCACACTTCTTCTCTTTCTCTCGACATCTTCTACACTTCTGCTTCCTACTCCTTTTTTCACTCCCAGCTATGCTTGGGGTCCCTCCCACCTTGTCCCGGGTCCTAAGTGTTGTGTCTGTGTGTGTGCGTGTGAAGCTCAACTGCGCCATCACAGCACTTGGAGAGCAGAAGTACAACTCTCCCTCTAATGGTGGAGTGCAGTACCTCTGGTGGCGGCCTGCCTGGCGGGGCGCCACAAACGCCTTGTTTGTGAGACACAGCACCTGGCTGGATGTGTGTGACTGCTAAAGAACTGTGAGTAAACAAGTGAAACTGCACCAGCTGTGTCCTCAAATTATTTCAGCTTCCCTGGCTCTGCACTATCACGTCACCACCTTCCACACATTGACTTTAATTACTGTCCCGGGATCCCGCTCCACCTACTGTGAGCGAGAACATCTGGCTGCACCATCATCTGCCTCGGAGATCTGAACTGCAGCGCCAGCTATCCCTGGCCAAACACAGTAGGTGGCGTCATGACAATTATCCCACAAACCCTATTCCCTGAACTTTTATTGACACTGCTAGGGTCAGGGAGCTGGGTCTCGACCCCTGTAACTCCCCAGCAGAACTGTTTCTTGGTTCCAAGTACCCCATGGCCCTGGGGGAGGTGTCACATGCAGGCATATTCTCCAGGCACTTCCCATGCCATGCTATCACTTTTCTATCCATGTCAGCCTATTCCACAGGCCCCCAGACCCCTTTGTAGGGTCCAACAGAAAATTACTCGCATTTCACATTTTTGTACACTGAAAATGAAAACGAAATTATTGCAAAGTACTAGTTACGAGTATAGCGAATACGAATATTACGGTATTCCTGACCCGCCCAGGCCAGGGTACTCAGAGCTCAGGCATGGTGTTAGGGGGACGCTATCACGGGTGGCTGCACCCGAGTCCGTGGCTGTGGGGTCAGCAACGTCTTAAAAAAATACAGTTTCTATTAGGATAATTCGTGATGCCACCTGTAGTACCTGGTGTCTCTTTACCTTTTTACTGGTGGAAACTGCAGGTAATTTGTCCAGAGCACTGTCGGGTGACAAGAAGCACAGTTGAACTTCCACAGGGAGTGGGTATAAGGCCTCCTTAAGTTCTCTCTCCTCTTGGTTGAAGCCCTGCCCGTGTATAAACTGGCTGGCCTCCTCACTTCTCTCTCTCTCCGCGCAGGGTTACCCTAGTTGATCACCGCTGCCCTCTCCTCACTACGGTGTCTGGCTCCCTTGATATTGAGTACGCAGGGGGACCGGGTGACTGAAGTCTCCACGGTGTATCAGGGCTTTCTGCTGTGTGAAGCACTGCTGCAGGTGCGGACACTCGAATTCCAGTACTTAATTGGGCGAACCTCCACTGGCTCCTCTACTCCCACTGTCCTCTATTCTCCTTGCCTTTTGGTCCCACTCCTGGGCCTGGCTAGACGGCAGAAGGGCTACTCCGAGTCACTGGTTCAGGCCTAGCACGGCACCGAGCACTAGGACGTGTTCGCAGCTCTCCTAGCGTCTGCGCACTCTACCTAACTCCTCCCCCAGCACCAGCATTTATAGGGGATCTCGCCTAAGGTCAGCGAGTAGAGCTCCCCCTACTGTGCTGGGGTGGAAGGTGTTGTTTGTAAGTGGTACCCCCTGTGGAAATCCAGCTGTGCACTAGGGAAGCTTGTGGCTACCTGGGAAGCAGGGCGCCACATTCGCTCAACGTATCAGTCATTATTTCTCGTACAGCAATAAAAATCTGCTCTGGCAAAACACTGGCAGCATGGCAAACCAGCACCTCCAAATGGCATAGGAACAGTTCATGCCATGTATTCAGCTTGGACACCCAATAGTTGTGCAACATAAAATAATCACAGATGACACTGGTATGGTTGGCTAGTTGCTCCATTACAATCTTCATTAACTTTTCCCTCCTTGAAAGACTACCCCGCACATTAGGGCCTTGGTACTAGAAGGGTCTAATAGAAGTGTCCCAGACATTTCATAGTCTTCCATTGCTTTTGTTGAACCTGTTGCATGTTTCCCTCATCCTCACTGCCCAAGGAACTATAACCTCTGCTGCCAGTGTTTTCAGATGGGAATTTATGTACTAATTGTTTAACTAGGGTCTCCTGGAATTGAATCATACCCTCTCTGTCACAGGAAGGAGATATCGAAAGTTCTATTTGTAGCATGGCTTGAAAAGGGTGAACCGCCAGTAAGCAGTGTAAGCCAAAATTAGTATATCCTCATGGGAAAGACAGTGGTACATAAAGTCAGCCACGTGTGCCAGACTCCCAACAGACAAGACTTCCCTATCCCCACAAGCAAAACAACTCTCCATCTATTCCATCTCCTTCTCCTAACACTTCATGATTGTTGCTCAATAACAATTTTTAAAAATTGGCAAAAAGCCGGTCAGGCAGATCATTAATAATAATTGCAACACTGTAAACAGATTATCTGCCCTATAGGATTCCTGGTTTCACAAGAGCTTTTGAAAATGAAAAAAAGGTCCTCCCAAAGTTGAGTGAGAACCACTTGATGGTCTATCCAAATTTCTAGTAGAGGACCGCTTAAGGACTCTCCTACATGTATGAGTGAGAGCCCCCTAAAATTTTATAGTAGAGGGCTGCCTAAGGATCCTCCCAAATTTATGAAAGAGGGCCCTCTTCAATGTATCGTAGAGAGCCACCTGAGGGCCCTCCCAGATATATGATTGAGGGCAAACTGATGACTCTCCAAAAATTATGGCTGAGAGCTTTCTGATTCCTCTCCCAAATTTATGTGCCAGCCAACGTTGTGTAGGGATGCTATTGTGTAATTTTTGAATTCCAATCACTGTGGCCAAGCACGGACAAAAAATATTCAGGATTAGAGAACTCTTAGGCTAGGGTCACACTTGCAGATTTTACATGCGTTTTTCAGACTTGCATTTTATTAAAACGCATGCAAAAATGCATCCATAGGCCCCCATGCAAAAAAACGCATGCCCCAATAGCAAAAATGCATATCTAAATGTACCATGCGCTTTTGGGATGCGTTTTTGGCTCAGCACCAAAAAAAACTGCAAGCAGCATTTTTTGGTGCTTTTTCAAAAACGCATGCGTTTTTTTAACATGGGGCCCTATAGGAAACGCATGCATTTTTATATGGCACTAAATGGAACATGCGTTTTTGCATGAGTTTTTTAAGGGTCCCCCACACCTATCAGCAAAAATGCATGCAAAAACGCAGGCTGCCAAAAGGCACCTTAAAAAATGCATGCCAAGTGTGACCCTAGCCTTAGACTGTTTAGGGTACTTTGATTAGATCTCCCCTTGCATCTCCATCGCATGGTTACATCACAAACCAGTCGGTGAGCTGACACTTGCAAGCGCTGCTGAAGCACTGACTGACAAGCGGCAGCTGTAGCTGCCTTGCGGAAATAGACACACACATGGCGTACCTTCATAAATAGTTCAGTCAAGTTTGGTTAGGTATTTAGAAACTGCTAAACCACTAAGTTGAGAACATGGGCCAGGCATATTATGTTTGCAAGCTTGCCAGACTTCAGACCTGTAACCAGGTTATGGCCATTATCACACACTACTATGCTGTTTGTGGCTTCGGTAGCGAGAGCCACAGATCTGTCTGGTCCGTTATAGATTTCTACAACTATGCTCTGCTGTGATATTTGTCATATAGTTGATGACTAGCACTCAACTTTGTGAAGTTTGATGGCGCTGGTTGAACGGATCCAGGTATCCTTGATGTATAAAGCTATAGAATTAACGAACTTGTACAGTCTGTTTCAGTTGCTCTCAAAAGTGATGTTTATTTAAAACTAGTGTGGAGAATGTGACAAGCAGAATAACGTTTCGGCCAATATTAGGCCTTGATCACAACGTAAATGCTGTTGATATAGCGATAGGGTTATCATTTGCGTTGGGGTGGTATAGAGAGGTATAGCAAGATGTAATCTGTACAAATACAAGAGGGGTGGGGGACAAGAGGCTCAATAATGCCCTATCACTAGAGACACTCAAGTTGTAAAGGTGGTGCTGTGGATCCACTCTCCTGATCCAGTTGTGGTACCCACATCTGGTTTAAATGGCATCAGTACTCAAGCTGCTGCAGGACCTCCACCGACCACCCACACATGGTGCTGTCCAGAAAATGCTGGGAAAAGAAGAGGTGTACCACTGTCCGCGCTGCTCAGTCTCACATGGGAGTCAAGGTTTCACAAGAAATTCCTTATTCTTTATTACTTCACTCCCACTCGTTTCGGTACCCCACCTGGCTCCTTCCTCAGGGATGTAATCTGGAGTCTGGAAGTGACTAAAGGTACCGTCACTAGCGGCAATTTTGCTAGCAATTTCACTGGCAATTAGCTGGTTGCAGTGAAATCATGGACACATTGTTCCATTTGTACACGGCAACAAAATGGAACAATGTGTCCATGATTTCACTGCAACCAGCAAATTGCCAGTGAAATTGCTAGCAAAATTGCCACGTGTGGCGGTACCTTAAGATACGTATTTGAGGTCCTCTGCAGACCTGGACTAAGGATATATTCGTAGAAAGTCCCCAGAGGTGGGAAGTAATGATGTGTTGTGGTCCAGAGTATGCTAAGGGTTCATCCTGTGTTAGGGTACCAGTGTCTTTATTCCAGTTTTTCTCCTTTAGGTTAGTCTCTCTATGCTTAGATTGTTGCCCTCTATTGTCTGGTGGATGGTGTATTCCTCTACTTATAGTTCTGGACTGGTTGGGGTTGTCTGTATGGCCAGCACGTCCGTGCCCTGGCTGAGGGAAGTCCCGTATTTGTTCAAGTGAGGCTAGGGTCACACATAAGCCCTTGGTCCGTTTTTGGCTTCATTTTTGTCATTTTTTTTTTCTAAGTCCAAAAACTGACAGAAAAACGGATTGGATGTAATAAACACCCTGTCCGTTTTTTTCTGGACCTCAAAACATTGCTCTGTCCGTTTTTGAGCCAAAAACGTTGCTAGCAACGTTTTTGGCATCAGTTAAAAAACGCATGCGTTTTTTTAACATGGGGCCCTATGGGAAACGCAAGCGTTAACGCATGGCACATATAGGCACTTGCGTTAACGCATGCGTTAACGCACATGCGTTTTTAATGAAAAAATGACTAAGTCCAAAAACATTCAGGGGTGCAGGAGGCTCAAAAAGCACCCTATAAAAAAAACGGATTGGTGATGAAAATCACTTCTAAAAACGGACTTCTATGTGTGACCCCAGCCTGAATGGGAACCAGCAGCCATTACTCCAAGCACTAACAGCCTCTGGAAGCTGTGGTGAGCAATATCCCCTTTCCCTTCCCTTATACTAAGCTTTGAAACAGACTGTACAAGTGTGTTGATTCTACTGCTGTGATATTTGACACCTAAAAAAAATTTGTTTTAGCAGAGCCTGTTGATGCTTCACTAAGGCATTGTTGCAGTGCTTATGTAGTGCCCCACTAGTCAGTGTGTTACAGAGGGGTACTGCACCCAAGACAGAGAGTGCAATATTCCTGTTATGGGGGGAGGTAATGTAGGTCTGAGGCTCTCAATCTGCATTCACACACTTAGAGCAGGAGACTATAGGGTTAAATCCTTTGAGCGACCCAATCCCGGTGGGAAGAGTTTCAGGCTAGAGCAGTGTGAGCGCGGGTAGCAGAGAGCAGCAGAACGTCTGTGGAGAGAGACAGAGAAGGACTCTTCAGGGTAACCTGAGGGAGGGCGCCTGTGAAGGAAGGCAGCCCAGACAGAGAGGGGCAGACAGAGGGTGACTGAACACCCTGGCCCAGTCCTGAGCGGAGGACCACCAGGGCAATGGGTCTGGGCAGGCCACCAGTGACATCCCTACCACAGCAGAGGGCCCAGATACCCGAGTCCCCATTCCCTGGGCTAGTCATGTGTGTGCTGCTGAGGTTATTTTAACCCCTTCATGTCCTAGCGTGTAATAGTACACCCTTTGCTGTATCCCACTCTTTGATGCGAGCTCACTCACTGAGCTCGCATCATCCCTTACACGTCAGTTAATCTGCTCAGCTGATATAAGTACCTAACAGCACCAATTGAATCAACTATCTGATCGGCGCTGTTAACCCTTTGGATCGCACTGTCAATCAATGACAGCGTGATCCAAAGCACCGCGGTGGGGATCACACCATTCTCTACCAGCATCGGAGGCCCATGAGGACCCCAGATGCTGTCATGAATCACTTCCTGTGGATTTCCAGAAAGCGCCTGCATCCACACTAAGTGATCATTTCTCCTGTTCACAGACGTGCAGCAGCATGTCTGTGAATAGGAGAAGCGATTGCATACTGCAGTGCTGAGGCACCCTAAGGGGCAATGTAAAATAAAGAAAAAAATAAAGTTTTAAAAACATGAAAAAAAAACATTAGAGTTCAAATCAACATCCTTTTGTCCCATTGAAAATAAAAGTATTAAAAACTAAAAAAATACACATATTTGGTATCGCCGCATTCAGAAATGCCCAATCTATCAAAAAATAAAATCAGTTAATGTGGTCTGTGACTCACCGTAGCCGGATTCTGCACGTCGCAGGCGTTGACTCTCTTCTGTCACGGAACCGCGCCTGCGGCTGTGGGGCCCGGTGGTCCAGAATAATAGGGGGGATGGCTGAACAGTAAGGGGATTAATTGTCTGCGTGACGCCACCTGCGGGTGTTCCGGTGACTTCACCGGCGCTGCTAGGCCTCCGGGGGATGTTATGCAGCAAGATGGGATGCTCCCCATAGGACGAGCGGGAGTCCCCGGAGCCAGGAGCTGCACAAGATGTTGTGAGGCAGCTGCCGTAATACTGCTGTTAAGCCCAGGAATCAAACGCAGACACATCAATGTCTTTTGGGTACCTTTACTGGTGGAAAGCAGGTACACTCAGACCGGGATAGTGAAGTTGACATTCCTGGAGGTTAACAGCAAGCAGTGGTGTAGGCTTCCTTTCTCTGTCTCTTCTAGTTGAGGTTGGGTGGATGTGGAATCCAGCCGGACTGGGTAGTATGTTCAATAGAACGTGTTTCACCTGGGTAGCTGCACTGAGGGCACTGTAAAAGGGTGATGATAATTCTATCTTCTTCCCTGGGCTCTCGTTGGTAGGTGCGGCAGGTGAACAGGGGGCTAGACTCCCTGTGAGTTGTGCTGGTTCTCTGTGGTGGCTGGGTAGCTCTCACAGCTCGGTTCCAGTAACCGGATGATGAGGGAGAGAGTTAGTGTCACTCTATTGTCCCTGAGAGGTGCTCCACTTTCCTATTACCCCAATTGCAAGGATCTCCTCACTGGGCAGGTGGGCTGGTTGGGCCTAGTGTGTGTCTCAAATGCCAGAGATTACACACAACCTGCAGCTCTTGTAGCGTCTGCACACTCTGGTGTTTCTCCCTCCAAGACCCTATTTATAGGGGGAACTGGGTCAAAGTGGCCAGTGGAGCTCCCGCTAGAGGCTTGGGGTGAAACCAGGTGTTTTAAGGTGTTGTAGGTGTTTTGTGTTGTTTGTGAGTATTGCTTTGCTGTTACTGCTCCATTCATGCCCCAAGGAGTTCTGTGGTGCCCAACAGGTACCAGGGTGCCACATCTGTAAGAAGCGTGACAGAAAAAAAGTCCAAGTTTTTTTGGTTGCTGCAACATTTTCAAGAAAATGCAATAAGAGGCGATCAAAACAGTGCATCTTTGATGGCAAGAATGCTAACACCCCATCACACCGCTAACCCTTTGGTGGACATCATGCGGCCCCGTGCCGTATCTTGTGCATTATGCAGGCCTGCCAAAAACAATACAATATGGTTTTAAATCCAGCTATTATTTGTCCTTTTTACAAGTTCTGTTTCTGAACCTCTCATGTGGCATTAGTCCCAGCATGAATGTTTAACTTTACTTTTTACTTCTCCACACAAAATAGCTATGTATAAACTGCTCACTTAAGGAGGCGAGAATTTCAAGAACACACAATTTCCCAAGAATATCCTGCCAAGTTCCCGCTTTAATGGACAGCAGTAACTTCAAGATTGTGTTCTTCAGAATGAATGCCCTCTAAGCACATAATGCACATGTAACCTCTGAACAGCAGGCATACTAGCATATTCATGAGGCTGGCATCTGCGGGAATGATGCTCGCCACACTGTAGTCATCTAGTACATGATAGCAGCAGTGGCTCCTCACCCTTTAGCTTCAATATTGAGGTACACTTTAAGGATGTTTGTAACTCAGGGAGTTTCGCTAGCGATTCTTTCTAACCTGCAACTTGGAATTTACAGGAGGTACATAATGACCTGAGCATAACGAAGAGACTAATTTCATGTGACACATTTGATAATTACTGCAATATACTCTGCACATAGAAGAGGACACTATCTCAGGAGCACATTATATTTATTTAGCCATTAGGAGCTTAAGAAAAGTAAACAGTAGATAACAAACCCTTAGTGGAAAATTAAATGCTAACCTTATCAGCAGGGGATTATTAAATGGAGCTGCTACATTAAGCACATACCCCAAGTGTAGTGATGTAGGTATGTGTGCTATTGGGAGTGCAGGATTAGGAGAAGGCTGGAGGACAGGAGATTCGCTATATAGGGGTTAAGGAGGATGATCAGGTGTAGGCTATGGCTACTTCAGTCAAGCAGTTCAAAAATGTCCCTAATCTTAAAATTAGACAGCAGTGCTGCCTATGCTAGTTTTTTTTTCATTTGTTAGCCCCTTTGACACAAAAATTATATTGTTTCCCTTCTAATCCTTGGTATAACAATGTTTCATATTGCCCTTATATCATTGTATATCCAGTTTTAAATTTCTTTTGAGGAATGCCTAAATGCCTTGTCATTTGCTAGAAGAAACTTGTGTTGCCCAGACAGTAGGAACACATTTTAATGAATTCCAATAGCTCTATCTATCTATCTATCTATCTATCTATCTATCTATTATCTATCTATCTATTATTTCATAAAAGAAGGGAAAGCAGCACTCCAAATAGTATCCACGCTGCCTTTATACGGCCTTCAGGTGCATAGTGCGACGTTTCAGGCTAATGAGCCTTTCTTCATCTGGGACACATAAGAACATACCTCACAACTTTATTGCCTCTGCATAGTAGTTTTCCTCCTATTGGAGTCCTTAGATTCCCTTTGATTGCACCGATAAAGTATGATGCCATCAAATGTGCCTCACAAATGCCATAAGATACCTCTGCAGTGAATTGCTTCACAGTACCCTCCACACTCACAGTATGATGACCCTGCTATACCCACCCTTATTTACCAGTGCAAAGCATGGTGACCCCAACATAGTATGATCCTTAACTGTGACCTGCACACAGCCCTCCATGCAGTATAATGTTCCTACATAGAATATAATGGCCACCACACCTCTTCACACTGTATTGTGTCCCTTAATAGCCCTCCAAACAGAATAATTGCCTCACAAAGCCTTCCTCACAGTATGACGGACCCTACACAAACTTTTACAGTGCACAATTGATTGCAAACAGTATAATGGCCCTCAATCAACCCTCCATATAGTGTAAAGGATCCTCCACAGCCCCCCAAATATTATAATATCGCAAAGCACCCACTGATCTCAGGGAGACCAGTCCAAGAAAACACTGTGGGCAGCTGGCTAAAGGGCTCAAACTCAGTGAATTCCTAGGCACATTGCCCCCTGGGAATTATGAATACGCAAATAGAGTCTGTGGAGCCTCGGTTAGGAGTCTCAAACACAGGACTAGCCATATATCCCTCCAGGGAAGGAGTCAGCCAAGGAGGGATATATGGCTAGTGGACTGTGGAAGACATGCTACGGACGGGAGCTGTGCCAGGCTCGTCCTACGGGACTAACTAGCCAGTATGAGTGACCTGTGGTGCGGGTCTGAGGAAGTGGAGGAATAGGTGTGGGGAGTAGAGCAGTGCCAGCTCGCCCCAGCACCAAGCGCACCAGAGTCCGAGGTCGCAAGGAACTTTATGCCCAGCAACCAACACCACACCGGAGGGCAAGTGATTCCAAGTTGCTTGCCCACCAAAAGGCCAGTGGACACAGCCACAACAAAGAGCTCAGGGAGACGCAGTCAAAGGAACGTAATGCAAAAAGGGCTCAAGCCGCCTGTCATACGGCCAAGACAGAACAGGAGAGGAGAGGGTCTTAGCACAGCTTCAAGCAGCCAGGGCCCACAAAGAGAGCAGTGCAGTGGGAAGGCCTCAGAACTTGCCAGGTGTGGAAAGCCTCAACTTGCTTCCAGGCTCCGGACCTCTAACACCACTTGTGAACTGTGCCCTGGATGAACCTGCTTCTTACATCAGTAAAGGTAAAGGAGACTGTTACCCCTGTGTCTGTTGGTTATTTCGTACACTGTCCTGCACCCCCAACAAACTCATCACCTCCATAGACTATTGGTTGCCCTGAGGACTCGCTCTTCCCGTGGAGAGTAAAACCATCAAAGCTGCTACGCCCATCATCCCCAGTGGTCCCGACTACAGCAGCGGCTATAATGACCGCAGACCCCGGGTGGCATCACGACAAAAACTCTTATTTTTATATTTTTCTTTTATCACTTTTTCAATTCCCCCTTTTTACTGATCACCCGATGAGGGGATCACAGACCGGGTCATGCCACCGTGACATCCCGCAACCCTGATGACGACAAGAGTTCCGAGTACCCCACGGTCTCTGCCCGGGCCGAGTCATATCCACCCCTCATAGTCCTCCATATAGTATATTCCATCCCATAGTCCATCATATTGCATAATGCAACGCATAGTCTTCCATATAGAGAAATGCAGCACATAGTCCTCCATATAGTATAATGCAACCCTCTATAGTCCTTCATATAGTACATCTCTATACATAATCGGCAGTTTAGCGCTTCCGGCCACTGTGCCGCTATGGAGCAAGGGCGCCTGCGCTAAACTGCTGATTATGCCTGCCTACCCCGGAAGCTCCGCCATATTACGACACCCATGCCGCTGCCTGGCGGTGGCTCCCTGCAAGCTCCTGTCACCGCACACCCCCGCACGCTGCTGCCTCCACCACCACCGCACTCTGTTTCCAGCCTCCAGGCCCGCCGCCCGACACAGGCAGGGTAAGCCACATTACAGAAGGGCCCGCCACCACCATCTGTGGCCCTCTTCCTCACACACACCGCACACTCACTCACCCTCCAGGACCGCCGCCCGCCGCAGCCCGGGGAGCCCTATTACTGAAGGAGCCCCTGGCACCATCAACGGTCCCCTTCATCACACAAGATGCCCGCCGCTGCAGCCCTCGCTCTCATGCCGCCGCCGCCACCGCCACACTCTCATTCCAGCCTGCAGGCCCGCCGGCCTGCAATCTGCTACCACCACCTCCCCTCCTCAACTAACGTTACAAGGGCAGCGGGGCTAACATCTGCAACACTGCCCCTGCCCCTGCTCACCCACACTCACCCTCCATAGCCCTCCCAACTCACCCACACTGCCCCTGCTCACTCCTCTTCCCCCCCATGCCCTCACTCACTCCTCACACTGCCCCTGATTACCTCCTACTCACCCACACTGCCCACACTCACCCACACTGCCCACACTCACTCCAGCTTACCCCCCCCACTCACCCATACACCCTGCTTACCCCTCTCACCCCCCCAAATGACCACAATCACCCACACTGCCCCTGATTACCCCTCACTCAGCCACACTGACCCTACTTACTCCTCTTACCCCCCATCTCATCACTCCTTACCCCTCTCACCCCCCCAACTGCCCACAATCACCCACACTGCCCCTGATTACCCCACACTCACCCACACTGCGCCACCTCACTCCTCTTACCCCCCGTATCTCATCACTCCTTACCCCTCTCACCCCCCCAACTGCCCACAATCACCCACACTGCCTTTGCTTACCCCCACCCCAATCACCCACACTGCCCCTGCTCATGCACCCACTCACCCCACACTGCTGCTCTTTATCCCTTTTACCTCCCCACACTCACGGCCCCAATGCAAAACAGCCCACCCCCCATCTTCATGTCACCCCACTCCCGATGCGACAGCATCGGGCCTTTTTACTAGTATAGCATAATGCATCCCTCTGCAGTCCTCTTTATATTATAGTGCACACCCCATAGTCCTCCATATAGTATATTACACACACCACAGAGTTATTCATATAGAATAGTGCAACCCATAATCCTCCATATATAATGCAAACCTCATAGTCCTCCATATATTCTAATTCACCTCCCATATTCCTCCCTATATTTGTATATATACAGTTGTGGCCAAAAGTACTGACACCCCTGCAATTCTGTCAGTTAATACTCAGTTTCTTCCTGGAAATTATTGCAATCACAAATTCTATGGTATTATTATCTTAATTTTATTTGTCTTCAATGAAAAAACACAAAAGAGAATGAAGCAAAAAGCAAAACATTGATCATTTCACACAAAACTCCAAAAATGGGCCAGACAAAAGTATTGGCACCCTCAGCCTAATACTTGCTTGCACAACCTCTAGCCAAAATAACTGCGATCAACCGCTTCTGGTAACCATCAATGAGTTTCTTACAATGCTCTGCTGGAATTTTAGACCATTCTTCTTTGGCAAACTGCTCCAGGTCCCTGATATTTGAAGGGTGCCTTCTCCAAACTGCCATTTTTAGATCTCTCCACAGGTGTTCTATGGCAGAGGTCCCCAACTCCAGTCCTCAAGGCTCACCAACGGTCCAAGTTTTCATTATTTCCTTAGAAATTTGACAGTTGGTAATTCAATCTCCTGCACAGGTGGTGATTCCAATTGTCAAATGCCAAGGAAATCCTGAAAACATGCACTGTTGGTAGGCCTTGAGGCCTGGAGTTGGGGACCACTGTTCTATGGGATTCAGGTCTGGACTCATTGCTGGCTACCTTAGAAGTCTCCAGTGCTTTCTCTCAAACCATTTTCTAGTGCCTTTTGAAGTGTGTTTTGGGTCATTGGCCATATCCACACACCTGCGCTCTAAGTATTGCAGCATTTCCCTGTGCACTCGGCATAAGCGGTCACTAGGCAGCCTGCTGTATGAACTGGTTACCACGATACACATCGGTTAACCAGGGGCTGTGTTTCAAGGAAGCTCTGGCACACATGCACCTGCACTTCTCTCACAAAACCTAAGTATTTAGCGCAGAACCGCTAAATACTTAGAGCGCAGGTGTGTGGACATGGCCATTGTCCTGATGGAAGACCCATGACCTCTGAGGGAGACCCAGCTTTCTCACACTGGGCCCTACATTATGCTGCAAAATTTGTTGGTAGTCTTCAGACTTCATAATGCCATGCACACGGTCAAGTAGTCCAGTGCCAGAGGCAGCAAAGCAACCCCAAAACATTAGGGAACCTCCACCATATTTGACTGTAGGGACCGTGTTCATTTCTTTGAATGCCTCTTTTTTTCTCCTGTAAACTCTTTGTTGATGCCTTTGCCCAAAAAGCTCTACTTTTATCTCATCTGACCAGAGAACATTCTTCCAAAATGTTGTAGGTTTTCTCAGGTAAGTTTTGGCAAACTCCAGCCTGGCTTTTTTATGTCTCGGGGTAAGAAGTGGGGTCTTCCTGGGTATCCTACCATACAGTCCCTTTTCATTCAGACGCCGACGAATAGTACGGGTTGACACTGTTGTACCTTCGGACTGCAGGGCAGATTGAACTTGTTTGGATGTTAGTCGAAGTTCTTTATCCACCATCCGCACAATCTTGCGTTTAAATCTCTCGTCAATTTTTCTTTTCCGTCCACATCTAGGGAGGTTAGCCACATTGCCATGGGCTTTAAACTTCTTGATGACACTGCGCACGGTAGACACAGGAACATTCAGGTCTTTGGAGATGGACTTGTAGCCTTGAGATTGCTCATGCTTCCTCACAATTTGGTTTCTCAAGTCCTCAGACAGTTCTTTGGTCTTCTTTCTTTTCTTCATGCTCAATGTGGTACACACAACGACACAGGACAGAGGTTGAGTCAACTTTAATCCATGTCAACTGGCTGCAAGTGTGATTTAATTGCCAACACCTGTTAGGTTCCACAGGTAAGTTACAGGTGCTGTTAATTACACAAATTAGAGAAGCATCACATGATTTTTCTAACAGTGCCAATACTTTTGTCCACTACCTTTTTTATGTCTGGTGTGGAATTATATCCAATTTGGCTTTAGGACAATTCTTTTTGTGTTTTTTCATTGAAGACAAATTAAATGAAGATAATAATACCAAAGAATTTGTGATTGCAATCATTTTCAGGAAGAAACTGAGTATTATCTGACAGAATTGCAGGGGTGTCAATACTTTTTGCCACAACTGTATATATATAACCAGAAAAAATTCACTGCAGCACTCAGTTACTACCAAAAATGTACACATGCTAATAAGCGGTTTATATATGAGGAAAATATTTAAAAACTTACATTTTTTTCAAAAAACTCAATATTCTAATCTTTTTATTTACTGGGGTTCTTGGTACATATATTGGCTAATGTTTGCTCAACCGCTTATTAGCATGTGTACATTTTTGGTAGTAACTGAGTGCTGCAGTGAATTTTTTCTGGTTGTTTGTTCCAGCATTGCAGCTTGCACCAATTCACACTATATCTTGAGTGCTGTGCAGTTTTTTTCTGTTTATGTCTAATATGTGGAGTTGCTGGCTCCGCAGCTGCACTTAGCACCCTCATCGCCCCCAGGTGGTCTGAGGTTGAGATGGTGTCCACCTACTTAGAAGTGGGATAGGGAGGACAAGGAGGACAGGGATGTCAGTGTAGGACTCATCAGATCTGGGGTCACCGTGGAGTGGTTGATGAGCAAACAGATATTGGCCAATATATGTACCAAGAACCCCAGAAAATAAAAAGATAGGAATATTAAGTTTTTTTAAAAAAACGTAAGTTTTTAAGTTTTCTCCTCATATATAAACCACTTATTAGCGTGTGTACACTTTTGGTAGTAACTGAGTGCTGCAGTGATTTTTTTCTGGTTGTTTGTTCTAGCATCGCAGCTTGCACCAGTTCCCACTATATCTTGAGTGCCGTGCAGCTTTTTTCTGTAATATATATATATATATATATATATATATATATATGCACCACATAGTCCTCCATATATTATAATGCACCCCATAGTTCTCCATATAGTGTAATACACCCCATAGTCATGCATGTAGTGTAGTGCACCATCAATAGTCCTCCAAATACTATAATGCACTGCCCATCGTCCCACATATAGTATAATGCAGCCCATATTCCTCCATATAGCATCTATAGCCTTCCATGTATTATAGTGTACAACCCATAGTCCTCCTTATATTATAAAGCACCCCTCATAGTCCTTCATATAATATAATGCACCCCATTGTCCATTAGTATTATAATGCACACCCCATAGTCCTTCATATATTATAATGCACTCCATAGTCCATCAATATTATAGTGCACACCTCATAGTCCTCCTTATATAATAATGCACACCCCATAGTCTTTCAGATATTACAATGCACTCTCCATTGTCCTCCACATAGAATAACGTACCCTATAATCCTCCATATATAATGCACTCTTCATAGTCATCCATATATTTTATTGCACCGCATAGTCCTTCATGTATTGCATTGTACTGCCCAGAGACCTCCATATAGAATAATGCACCCCATAATCTCCATATATAATGCATCTCCCATAGTCTATATATATATATATATATATATATATATATGTATATATAATATGTAATATATTTCTATATATATATATACTGTATATATATATTTATATTTTTTTAATGCACCAGCAGTAGTCATCCATATAGAATAATGTACCCCCATAGTCCTCCATATATTATAATTCACTCCTAGAGTCTTCAATTTAGTGTAATTCCCTCAACAGTCCTGCATATATAATAATGCATCCCCATAGTCCTCCATATACAATAATGCCCCCCTATAGTCCTCCAGCTCTTTTTCTGATTTCACCACTGGAGTGGTACTTTAGATCTAAGTCCCCTGAAATCTGCCTAATACTCACCTTCTGGAGACTTCATCTTTTTGAGCGTCGCTCCTGTCAGTCTGCAGGAATTTGTGAATTACCAGCTGCTCCAGTGTTACATGGAGCATGCTGTAGGTCACAAATCAATACACCTCTATGAGTTCCTTGTTCTGGCCCAGTTCTGCCTCTCATAGAGATGCACTAAGGTCTTGAGAAAGCCATTCAAAAGTTATGGGCAGATAGTGTCTTGGTACCAGAGTGGCGTCTGCAAGAGGTAAAGCCACCACCGTAAGGAGCGTATATGACCGAGGCATGGGGCTTACATTGAAAGTGCCACTCCAATACTAAAAAAACACTGGAGTGGTGCTTTAAAACAACCTCTTTTCTTTCTTTTAACTTTGGTGAAAGGTCTGCAGCACTGCACATCTTGGTATAGCGGGCGTGCAATGGTGACGTCATTATGTCCGCTGCGCCGAGACGTCAGAGTGCAGACAGTGGGAGAGTGAAGGAGGAGGAAGCAAATCGCTCACTCTTTCACGATTGATGCATCGGCATTCACAATATCCATACAGTTGAAAGCACATAGGGTGCCCGGTTGCGGCACTGGCAACGGGAAATCAAAAACCAGACACTTCTTTCCTCAGTGAAATCTCCAAGTATCTTTGCCTTTACACTATGTTCCAAATTATTATGCAAATGTTATTTTTCTCTGATTTTCCTAAAGGGTTGGTGCAAATGACAGTCAGTGTAATAAAAGTCATCACCCGTTAGAGTATACATCGAATTTTATTGAAGAAACCTCCCAATAATATAAAGTATAATCTTCAATATTAAAAAAAAACTCTAAAAGCACTGTTCCAAATTATTATGCACAGTAGAGTTTCCAAACATTTGATATGTTTGAAAGAACTGAAAATCCTTATTTGCTGAATTTGCAGCATTAGGAGGTCACATTCACTGAAATAAAAAGCTATTTAACTCCAAAACATCCTAACAGGCCAAGTTACATGTTAACATAGGAACCTTTCTTTGATATTGACTCACCGTGGCCGGCTGACTCCGGTTGATACAGGCGATTCTTCTCCTTCCTTGTCACGGGTGGACCGCGCCTGCAGGTAGTGGGGCCCGGTGTAGTGCAGATCAAAATTGAAGACGTCATAGTGGGAACAGATTAAAGGGGTTTTAATTTGTTTTTCTTCGTGACGCCACCTATGATTAGATTCGGTAAGGGCTACCGACGCTGCGGAACCCCCGGGGGATGGACAGCAGCAAGATGTTACGCTCCCCACAGGCTGAGCGGTGATCCCCGGAGGCTGGAGCTGCTCAAGATGTTGTGCGGCAGCTGCGGTTACCTTAGTGTGCGGACGGATAGTTCATAAGGAGACACGGACACAGATAGTCTCTGCAACGGGTCTTTACTGTAACCAGCAGGCAGTACATGGCTTACAGTGGTTGAGTAGTAGACCGGGTGGACTCAGCAGTGATAGTGTTCCTCAGAGATCCGCAGTGTTCCTCCATTCTACCTACTTAGTTCCTTCTTTTTGCCAGCGTCGCCCAGGAATACCAGGTCGGGTACGGGGAGGCTGCTTCAATGCCCTATCCATGATGTACGTTCTGGATGCTTTGGGGAGCCTTGGATCCCTCAGTGGGTACACCGCTGGTTAGACGACTGGAAGACTGGCTGGTGGTGGGGTGCTCCTATAAAGCTGCTCCTCCACGGGGCTGGTTCGCGTGGCAGAGGTGAACTGCTGCCAGCTTCGGTACCAGTGAACCGGCTGTAAGTTGTGGGCACGGGAGTCTTTTGGGAACCCGTGTAGATATGCCCAATCCCGGTGGTTAAGGCCTCAGGTGCTGACACCCGACCGGTGACGGCCCAGGGGCCCGCACGGGGTGCGGAGCCCCCGCTCCTCTCCAAGTTCTAGTCTGCTCTTGTCAGGTTCTAGATCCTCACTCTGTCTAGATTATTGTGTGTTCTCTTACACTACCCTAACACTCCACCCACCAGGACCTAGGATTGGTCCCCTGTTCTAGGTGTTGTATGTTGGGTTGGATCTCAGAGTTAACTATTGCACTGCTTTGTCAGAGAATATTGCGGTTGCAATACTCCCTTGTGACGCACTCGTTGCGGGGCGCCACACTCCCCCTTGGTTAAATCAGCTTGTCCCCAAGCGTCAAACTACTCACATTACAGAGGTTTTTACATTTTTATACATATATGACACACTTTTATTAAAATAGAAAACAGGTAAAGGTATGCTTTGGTGACATAAGCAAAGAAACAGGTAATCACTTTGTGCGGACCCGGCGTGCGGTCGGCTGTACTTTAAACTAGAGTCCAGGCTGTAGCCGCAAGATCACACAGTCAATGATTAACGGGAACAGAGTCATTGAGGAAGTTCAAGTTTTAAAGTCACTGGCTCTGAGGGTGATGGCGCACCCGGATAGCGAACCACCCATCTGCACAAGCGTAGCGCTCGTAGGTGATTATGTCGCCCCGGTATAGGTCGCGATCGGGATGTCCTCTTGGCAAGTTTGACTCAACGTCCCGGCGCCCCACAAACACCTCCTCATTCAAACCCACCTCCAAAGCGAACCCCCACCCGGTATATAAGTTAAAGGTGGAAATTCTACCTTCACGGCGGAGTTCATCAGGCAGCGGCGGCTGGCGGCGAGCCTCGGCACGGGCCTGCATATTGGCGCGTTCTCGGGCTTGCCACTCCTCTCGTCGTTTCTGGCGTACATCTCCGTCGTTACGGCTCGGGGTGTAGAGATGAGTAACGGAGCTGGTGGTTTGGCGGGAAGCTTGAACTTGGCGGGCTGTCTGTATCGGAACCCGGTGGAACGGCACAGGGGAAGGTGTCGGCAGTGCACCCGACCAGTGTACCCGAGCTGTATGCCCGGTAGGAAGTTCCTTGTTGTCTCCCCAAGCGAACCCGGTGTCGAAATCCTCAGCGGTGCTGTGGGTCTCGTCGTCATCCTCTCCGACCTCTTCCTCGATGACCACATCAGGCTGCTCGATGGCGAAAGACGTGGAAGGTAGTTCTGTCGTACAACAGGGCGGTGGTGCTGCGGATCCTTCCGTAGGGACGTCCTGCAGGGCTTCCAGGCTGCCTGCCTCTTCATTTGTTTCCGCAGGTAAAGGTGTTTCAATCCCGGTTACCAGGTAGGCCTCTGTAGTTGCAGAGGAGGCCTCCGGTTCAAGGGAGAAACAAGCGACAGTCTCGGTAGTGTGGAAACTAGTCGCGGGTTCCGCAGGTGGAACCTGGTAGAGATCGAGTTCTTCCATGGAGCGTGTTATGAGCTCCGGCTCAAGAACGGGATCGGTTGCGATATCGGTCGCTGGAACGGGTCGAGTTGCGGCCTCCACCGGAATGACGCAGTCTATTGGCTCTGGTGACGGAGCAGGACAGGTGGTAGGCGACGGTGAGGCGGTCGAGAAGCTGGTGACGTCGTCTGGGCTTGGAGAAGCTGTACCCGGTCGGCTCTGCTGCATCGCATGGTGTAGTCGTCTGCCTAGGGTCGCGCTCCAGCTACGGATCGTCCATTCCACTGTCTCTAGTAACCGCACCCGGAGGTCTTGTAGAGCCTCTAGCCAGAAGTCGGGACTGCCGTCTATGGTAAGGGCAGGATCCGGACCCGGTTGGCTGATGGCTGCTCTGGCCTCCGCCTCGACCTCCCGCATCAGGTCTTGGAGTCTCATGCTGGCCATTCTTCTTGGAGGGAAACCACACCCGTTCAACCGGTAAGACGTTCTGGTAGAGCTGGTGAAGATGTCTCCTCTCTCCGTCGGTGTGTCTATGACACTCCCATTTCCTCTGGGCTTTTGTAGTCCAATCGTGGGAAAAGTCTTTGGGGTCCGCCCCCATGGTTGATTCGAGCAATCAGGGCGGACAAAGAGTTTGGCGCCTTTTGTCTTTAGCCCTCCCACGATGAGGGGGGGTTGACTCACTCCTGGGCTTCACGTGGCGGCTTCTTGTGGCGGGAGCGCCATCTTGGGCGCCATCTTGACCCAATGGTGTAAAGGCGGGAAAGTTCTTTTAGGGACGAACAAAGTCCAATTGTAGACAATAAAGTCCAGTTTAAGCACAATATACCCGTTGGGTAACGGGCCTGCTCGTATCCTGTTCGTGACGCCATTTTCTGACTCACCGTGGCCGGCTGACTCCGGTTGATACAGGCGATTCTTCTCCTTCCTTGTCACGGGTGGACCGCGCCTGCCGGTAGTGGGGCCCGGTGTAGTGCAGATCAAAATTGAAGACGTCATAGTGGGAACAGATTAAAGGGGTTTTAATTTGTTTTTCTTCGTGACGCCACCTATGAGTAGATTCGGTAAGGGCTACCGACGCTGCGGAACCCCCGGGGGATGGACAGCAGCAAGATGTTACGCTCCCCACAGGCTGAGCGGTGATCCCCGGAGGCTGGAGCTGCTCAAGATGTTGTGCGGCAGCTGCGGTTACCTTAGTGTGCGGACGGATAGTTCATAAGGAGACACGGACACAGATAGTCTCTGCAACGGGTCTTTACTGTAACCAGCAGGCAGTACATGGCTTACAGTGGTTGAGTAGTAGACCGGGTGGACTCAGCAGTGATAGTGTTCCTCAGAGATCCGCAGTGTTCCTCCATTCTACCTACTTAGTTCCTTCTTTTTGCCAGCGTCGCCCAGGAATACCAGGTCGGGTACGGGGAGGCTGCTTCAATGCCCTATCCATGATGTACGTTCTGGATGCTTTGGGGAGCCTTGGATCCCTCAGTGGGTACACCGCTGGTTAGACGACTGGAAGACTGGCTGGTGGTGGGGTGCTCCTATAAAGCTGCTCCTCCACGGGGCTGGTTCGCGTGGCAGAGGTGAACTGCTGCCAGCTTCGGTACCAGTGAACCGGCTGTAAGTTGTGGGCACGGGAGTCTTTTGGGAACCCGTGTAGATATGCCCAATCCCGGTGGTTAAGGCCTCAGGTGCTGACACCCGACCGGTGACGGCCCAGGGGCCCGCACGGGTGCGGAGCCCCCGCTCCTCTCCAAGTTCTAGTCTGCTCTTGTCAGGTTCTAGATCCTCACTCTGTCTAGATTATTGTGTGTTCTCTTACACTACCCTAACACTCCACCCACCAGGACCTAGGATTGGTCCCCTGTTCTAGGTGTTGTATGTTGGGTTGGATCTCAGAGTTAACTATTGCACTGCTTTGTCAGATAATATTGCGGTTGCAATACTCCCTTGTGACGCACTCGTTGCGGGGCGCCACAATATCACCTTCACAATTCTTGCATCCATTGAACTTGTGAGTTTCTGGAGAGTTTCTACTTGTATTTCTTTGCATGATGTTAGAATAGACTCCCAGAGCTGCTGTTTTGATGTGAACTGCCTCCCACCTTCATAGATCTTTTGCTTGATTATACTCCAAAGGTTCTCTATAGGGTTGAGGTCAGGGGAAGATGGTGACCACACCATGAGTTTATCTCCTTTTATGCCCATAGCAGGCAATGGCACAGAGGTATTCTTTGTTGCATGAGATGGTGCATTGTCATGCATGAAGATGAATTTGCTCCTGAAGGCACTTTTCTGCTTTTGTACCATGGAAGAAGACCTACCAGCTGTTTCCCAATGATTTCAGCCCAAAACATGACTCCTCCACCTCCTTGCTGATGTCGCAGCCTTGTTGGGACATGGTGGCCATCCACCAACAATCCACTACGCCATCCACTGGACCATCCAGGGTTGCTCGGCACTCATCAGTAAACAAGACTGTTTGAAAATTAGTCTTCATGTATATCTGGACCCACTGCAATTGTTTCTGCTTGTGAGCACTGTTTAGGGGTGGCCAAATAGTAGGTTTATGCACCACAACAAGCCTTTGAAGGATCCTACACCTTGAGGTTCGAGGGACTCCAGAGGCACCAGCAGCTTCAAATATCTGTTTGTTGGTTTGTAAGGCCTTTTTAGCAGCTGCTCTCTTAATCTGATGAACTTGCCTGGCAGAAACCTTCCTCATTCTGCCTTTATCTGCATGAACACATCTGTGCTCAGAATCAGCCACAAATCTCTTCACAAAACGATGATCACGCTTAAGTTTTCGTGCAATATCAAATGTTTTCATCCCTTGTCTAAGGCACTGCACTATTTGTTGCTTTTCGGCAGCAGAGACATCCTTTTTCTTTCCTATGTTACTTGAACACTGCGGCCTGCGTATATTGTGTGGAACACCCAGTTTTCCTTTTATTGGGCACACCTGCCATCACCTGCCAAACTAATAATCACAGATATCTGAGATTGATTTCAATGATCCAAACAACCCTGAGACACAATACCATCAATGGGTTTCATTGACAAAAAAACAAAACAAAACCTAATGGTGGGTTTACACGCCGCGATATCGGCGTCCAACTCCGACCCAACTCCGACAAAAAGTCACGTGGGTCGCGAGTTGGAGCCGATATCGGGTGCGCGTTGTACTGTTTCAGTGTACAACGCGATCCTGGAACGATGACAAAACGATATCGGAGTTGAATAGCAGAGCTATTCAACTTCCCGATATCGCAAGGCCGTTGTAGCAGGATCGCTGCGTGTGACAGCCCAACTCCGATGCGTACTCGCACCTCACCCATTAACTCCCATGTTAAATGGTCGTTACTGGGTTGGTGGGCGTACACATCGGAGGGACGTTGTTTCCCGATATCGCAGCGTGTAAACCGGCGATGCGATATCGGGAAAAGTGCTCCCAAAATGCGCGCTCCCGCGGCGTTGTATGCGATATCGGGACGATATCGCAACGTGTAACCCCACCATGACACTTAAAACCAATTTGCATAATAATTTGGAACATGGTGTATGTCTATCCTTGTCTGTCTCCTCTCTTTCTTCTGTTGTCACTTTATCATCAATCTTTCTCAAATCTATTTCTTTTAAACTGGCTATTGCTGGGTAATTAAAACCTTTCTAGATCTATCTGTTGATCAATCTATCATCTGTCTGTCCATTTGTCTATGTATTTGTCTGTCTATCAGTCTATCTATCTACCTACCTATTGGCTGGTCTTCCTACTAGCTACCTATTGGACAATCTATCTATCATCTATCTATAAATCTATCTCTATCATCTACAAATCAATCTATCTATCTATCTATCTATCATATCATTATCTATCTATCTATTATCTATTCTATCTATCTATCTATCTATCTATCTATCTATCTATCTATCTATCTATCAACCTTTGATTCTTACTGTCACTTACTGTTACTGTTTTGCCATTACAATAAATAATATGTTCCATAGTTATAATAATCCCTGCAAACCTCAAATTACTTACAGATTATACCTGTCTGGTGTTGATATCTAATCTTTCCATGCTCCACAGCATACATACTTTGTATAGAGGGCATCTATGTATTTCGTGTTGTTGTCCCAATAAAGCATGATCAATATTTAGCATAATTCAGATGTGGTTTCCCCTGTAGATCTCTCACTTGATGTATATTCTGGTTCTTATATTATTTCTGTCATATTACGGTTATTTTGGATACAAATATAGAAAAGTGATTTAAAGCAATGACTTCAGCGCTTTATAAATGATGTCCGCATATCCTATATAGGTAATGTCCCCAAGCAGCATTAATAATCAGCCTGCCACCATCAATTACAGAGAAAGACAACATGACACACTGTTGATTCCCAGAGGACAGTGGCACAGGCATTCCAGGGTTAAATGATACATTTGATCAGGTACTGTACACACATTACTGTATAGAGAGAATCAACCCTCTCCGGTGGATCTAGTGATTTATCTACTTTGGGTAATGGTGCGTAAAAGTGGTGGTTATCTGAGGGAGGAGGGGGAGCTCGTGCTGTCATGACGTCACAGGGAGACTTTAAAAGGGGGCTAAGGAGATCCCAGGAGCAGAAGCAGCAGACACACAGCGGTCCTCCAGCCCCTGTCTCTGCCATAGCTCCGAAGTCCTGAAGACATGCAGTCCTGCCGCTGTGCCCTGACCCTGCTGGCCCTGGCCCTGGCTGTCAGCTCCATCTCAGCTGCACCTACAGACCCGAGACTTCGCCAGTTCCTGCAGAAATCACTGGCAGCAGCAGCAGGAAAACAGGTAAGAGGGAGCTGTGCCTTATGTGACTTCTATACACTGAGGAGATGTGGAGACATTGTCCTGTGTAATGTGTCACCACAGACAACTGTTACAGGAGAAGTTTTATGTAAGAAAATGTGCAACTATTACAGCAGACATAACATGTCCTCCCCAGGATAGCTAGAGTTACACAGGAATACATAGCAGAATATAGTGGGGTGCATTTACCCTAGTGACCTTCACAGCCTAGATCATAGCTAAACTATTAGTGAAGTAGATATTAGGCTATGCTAATTCCATCCCCTGGACCTAAGCTGTCTGACATGTCTGAGGTGCTCAAACTACTGAGCAGTACAGGGTGCTGATATCACTGAACTGTCCAGGGTGCTGATATTACTCAGCTGTCCAGGGTGCTGATATTACTGAACTGTCCAGGTGCTGATATTACTGAACTGTTTAGGGTGCTGATATCACTGAACTGTCCAGGGTGCTGATATTACTGAACTGTCCAGGGTGCTGATATTACTGAACTGTCCAGGGTGCTTATATCACTGAACTGTCCAGGGTGCTGATATTACTGAACTGTTTAGGGTGCTGATATCACTGAACTGTTCAGGGTGCTGATATTACTCAGCTGTCCAGGGTACTGATATTACTGGGCTGTCCAGGGTGCTGATAATACTGAGCTGTCCAGAGTGCTGATATTACTCAGCTGTCACGGTGCAAATATTACTCAGCTGTCCAGGGTGCTGATATTACTCAGCTTTCCATGGTGCTGACATTACTCAGCTCTCCAAGCTGCAAATATTACTCAGCTATCCAGGGTGCTGATATTACTGGGCTGTCAAGGGTGCTGATATTACTGAGATGTCCAGGATGCTGATATTACTCAGCTTTCCAGGGTGCTGATATTACTCAGCTGTCGCAGTGCAAATATTACTCAGGTGTCCAGGGTGCTGCTATTACTCAGCTTTCCAGGGTGCTGATATTGCTTAGTGATCCAGTGCTCTGATATTGTTTAGCTGTCCAGGGTGCTGAGACTTATTTTCTAGGTGCAGATATCAAAGTTAACACTGATGTAGCATTCCCAGTCCCCACTACATTTCCTTACAGTGGTCAGAATCTGTATTCTTCTATATCATTAAATATCTTAATATCTTGCCTGCATTGTATAACAATATGGTTATAGTTCCTGTATACTATTACCTTTACTCTCCTACTTAAATCCCAAGACAAAGCCTTTACCACAGGACCTAAAGACTAATATCACCACTCAATTACGGTGAATACTAATCTGAAATTGTTTAATAAAACTTTCAGCTGAAATTAATAATAATATTAAATTATATAGTGCTATTAATTCCACAGCACTTTACATACATCAGTAATGCCGTCCCCATTGAGGCTCACAATCTAAATATCCTATCAGTATGTCTTTACAATGTGGGAGAGAAATCCAGAGTGCCCAGAGGAAACCCACGCAAACATAGGGAGAACATACAAACTCCTTGCAAATATCGTCCCTGGGGGGGATTTGAACCCAGGACCCAGCATTGCAAGGCTGCAGAGTGCTAACCACTGAGCCGCCGTGAATTGTAAATTATTATCTTGGCTTGTGATTTCTTAATAGTTCTAATATACTCTTTTTCAATTCTCACAGATGTACCATTTTTAAGTAGTTGTTGCAATAATGCGTAAGGTATAAAGTAAAATAATAAATGGCCCATTACATTGTGATGAAAATAAAAAGCATCTTATGTAACAGTGAAGAAATGTAGGTTTATAATCTGGACAAGCACCTTGCACAGCTCGTACTATTCACAGCGCATATTTAGTGTTGTAACTTTGGTTTATTAATGTGGACTGAGTGCTGATTTATGAACATCATTATTTAAGAGCTGAGCTATCGAATGAGATGATAAGACACCGATATACCGCGTTAAGGTTACATATGTCTCTAACCTAATATTTATTTTTCATTTCTTTATAGGAGTTGGCCAAATACTTTTTGGCAGAATTGCTATCAGAACCATCACAGACAGAAAATGAAGCCTTGGAGTCAGACGACCTGCCCAGAGGAGCGGAGCAAGATGAAGTAAGGTTGGAACTTGAGAGGTCTGCAAACTCCAGTCCAGTCCTGGCCCCCAGAGAACGCAAAGCTGGCTGCAAGAACTTCTTCTGGAAAACGTTCACATCTTGTTAGCCTCCACCGACCTCTCCCTGCCATTTGGTCCTTTATTTTCCTACTCCTTAAATCCCAAAACAAAGCCTTTACCACAGGAGCCGAAGACTGTAAATACCACTCACAGTTATGGTGAATACTAATGTTAATTTGAAGTTGTTTAATAAAACTTTCAGTTGAAATTGTAAATTATTTGCTTGGGTCGTGATTTCTCAATAGTTCTAATATGCACTTTTCAATTCTCACAGATGTACTATTTTTAATTATTTGTTGCAATAAAGCGTGTTTCAAAGTATTCATTTATCTTTTGTCAGATCTTTATTTTGCTTTCTAATGTCATATCTAAATACAACAGGATAGCACAGAAAGGGGTACATGACATGGTATCAGTAGGTAAAGGAAGTTAACTCCTTCATACTAGGGAAGTATGCGGGATTGTTGAACTGAACATCTTGCAAACTTACACTATTCAGTAAGAAGAAGCCAACAATAATCAATTTACATTGTTTAAGTCAGTAGATGCTTTAATTCTCTCCTTTATTCCTAACATCAATGCAACAATTCAAGTGATACCCAGTTATCTTCTTTTCCATGAAAAGACCTCAGACAAAAAAAAGAGTATAATGATATAATTATTCTGCATAATATGTGGTTTGAACTTGTCTTCATTTCACTTGTTCACTCATTGAATATAATGGTTGCTATTTAAAATTAAGTGACTGTCTAACCCTTTGCATTCAGCTCTATTCCTGCAATGTTCATGTGTTTGTGGTAGGGAGACAGCTGGGTGCAACCGGGCTACGAGGTAGTCTTCTGATCTGCAAGTCTTCATTTCCATAGTAGCTAGAGAAGGATTGTTAACTATTTATGTTTATAGAAATCCATCAAGGCATGAGTGACTTTGCATTATTCATTGTATTTTTTGGATCCTTCATTGTATTTTTTGGATCCAGTCCACTTGTACCTAAAATGTAGCCGGATAAAAAATGAATAGTTTAATCCGCCGCCTCCAGGCTTCATCTGCATGCTTAATATACTTAAATTGCAGTAAGCATGCAGTTAGCGTAGCGGTATAAATATATATATATATATATATATATATATATATGTGTGTGTGTATGTATGTATGTATGTATGTATGTATGTATGTATATATATATATATATATATATATATATATTTTATGTGTGTGTGTGTATGCATGCAGAACTGGCCAATATAGGCACAGAATCAGAATACCAATTTGGGTAACTATTTTCACTCCTTTCTGAAGCTGCCTAGTAGGTAAAACATGATGATGGTAATAGCAGCCTTAATACAACACTGCCATTATTTCTTTTTTTTTTTATCTTCAGAACCTTTAATCACGTCTTTTTTTTTAACTTTAAACTGATTATTTTTTATTTTCCTCCCCAAATGTTGAGCTCTTAGTTGATTTAGCATTTTAATACTTACTACCATGACACCCATATAGAGCAGGGGAAAGTGCATTGTTTTTATGGTATTCCCTATCTATCAGGGTCCAGTTTTTAGTAGCACTATCTATGGATCAACATAGACTAGTGGTTTTTTTTAATTTTTTTTTACATTTTTTGCACACTTTGTTGGCTTTTTTAGCATTTTTGATCTATATCTTAATAAAAGTTAGCTTTTAATGATCTAATAAGTCAATTTTTGGATACGTTTACTTGTGGTGTGCCCTATTTATGATTTTGAGGGATTATCTAATATTTCTCCATTGACTCACATAAGAAATCACTAATCCCAATATAAACCACAAGCACCAGTTAACTTGTAGCTTTTCTCTCCATTTGTCGGCATATCCCTGTAGAACATATTGACGTCATAGACGGGGTCTACCGTTCAGAACCTAACCCAATCAGGTGGAAAGAAGAATAGATGCAACCACCGTCTATCTGTACAGCCATGTATTGCGTGCAGCTTTCCCTGGTGATATCGCCTGAACACAACCTTTTATCAGTAAATGCAAATCTGTGTGAATACAGCCAGTTTTTCAGCTATTTATAAGAGGCTCCTCAATGCGCCTCATCTCTGTGCACAGTCACCAAATTATACTTTACAGCTTGGTCCCGATAAATGTTTCTAGGTCCAGGGCTGGTAATTAGAGATAGGCAGTAAGTTTATGACTTATTATCAACCTTTTCCTGCTACTACAATATAAACCTACATACACATCCAGTTAGTACCATGCTTATTACTTCCAGCATTACAAAATGATCCAAAACACTTGCTTTTCTTCTTTTAACCCATAAAAGTACTCTTCATTTCCTATACGTATAGGGATGGGCTGACAAACAGCACAGTCTGTGATCATGTTACGCCATGTGGTGCTTTCCCAAGGCTTTGAGAAAGCACCACATGGTGTGAAATGATGTCTACATTGTTTGTAACTCACCACTGTATGTATAGGAAATAAGGCTTTTATGGATTACAAGCAGGAGGGTGAATGCCGTGGATTATTTTCTACTGCTGCAATAGATTAATGCCCATGTTTAGGATCACTAAGCACCAGTGCTATGTATCTACCATTGCCCTATTGAAACTCCGCACTACTGTCCCCAGGGGAAACAATAGAGTTGTGCTGACCACATGATTTTTTGAAAATAAGCTTATCTCTACCTCTGGAGGCAAACTCTGAGCTAAATTGAAGAATTACTAATCAACAAGTAAGCAGAAGACATGAACAATAGGTAATAAAAATAAATGTGAAGGTGTGATACTCATTCCCTACTGTATATGATTCTGGTTTATTACTACAAGACGTTGATCCATGTCTGAAGCTTTACAACGACCAAGCAAGAATCTGCAGTCTCACAGCGTTACAGCAGCGCTCACATAGGATACTCAGCACTGCTTCTCTCCCTTCCTCTAGTCTATTGAAGTCAATGTATTAACTCCAGAAGGACAGTGGAAGTATCTTCCAAGACAAAAATAAACAATTCTTAAGCAATGCTTTTCCTTTGGCCTCTTCGTATTTTCATAGCATTAAGGAAAGCAGTCCCTTTAGTTTTGTACCGTTTTGTAGAAATACTTTTCTTGTCCTTGGAACCCAAACGTTGTTAACAATTTTACTTCTTTGAGTGACCATTGGACTACAAAATAACAGGGCAGTCCGGGAAATGTACACCTCTGTAAAACAGCAGCTGTGAATATTAGTAGATGCAGACAAAAAGCTGCCATTTCCATGCATTAGCGCAAGTAGGTTGTTACCTTGTTTATATGACTACAGTGAGGTGTACTTATATCTCGATGTAAGAGAGTGAGGGGATAACTAGGTGTTTGGCTGTCAACAATAGTACTCATACTTCTGCAGAGACTTACATAACTTGCGTTAAGTAGGTAATAATGAGGGCCACCACTGCTCCATCAGAAAAAGCGAAACTGGTTATCAAATGAAATCTCACACTAGGTTTTTGCCTTCTAATATGAGAGCCGAATGATATAGAAACAGAAACCCTGATTTCAGCGATGTGTCACTTCTGGGCTCAAAAAGAAGCAGCAAATTTGCACCAATGACTTCACGGAATTCAAATAACCAGGTGTATGTCAGAGCATAATGACATAAGAAAAGTATGTAGGCACAATTGAGCCACTCCCGGTGCTCATTTCATAGAAACACTAATGACATTTATGTAAAAAAGAGAAAAAAACTGAGGCAACACTCATCGTTGCAAATAAAAATTCTTCTTTAAGGCCCCGTTACACGGCAATATCGTTTAGATATCACCAAAGATCTCAGTCGTTAGGACATCTTTTTGACATCATTGGTGACTTGTCACACATATAGATATCATGCACGACTCACCAACGATGTAGCGAGCAGCTATCGTTCGCTCAATCCAGCTTGTTTTTTATTCACGCCCCTATGGGCGTGCTACAGAGCAGGGACAGTGCTCATCATGTAAGGGGCGGTAAAGCCGATATGACGCTAATCGCGTCATATCCAGCTTTACCACATCAGTACACCCATCGCGCATGCGCATTCGGCATCACGAGGTTGGCAGTACACCCTAATGGGTGTACTGACGTGGTAAAGCCGGATATGACGCGATTAGCGTCATATCAGCTTTACCGCCCCTTACATGATGAGCACTGTCTCTGCTCTGTAGCCTGCCCATAGGTGCGTGAATAAATACTCAGCAGGCGGCGGGGAGGCCCAGAAAGGAACGCCTTTTGCGGCTTCTCAAATAATGAGAAGCCGCAGATTATAATGTGGCGCCCCTGCGTCCAGGGTGGCCACAGGTAGTACTGCAGTCAGGTAGGAGTGTAGACAGTTTGTTTAACAAACACCTCGCACACATATCCACTGCATGGGGACCTAACCCTGAGTCTGGGACTCTAGGCAGACAAGGGGTAATAGGCTAGATATGAGTGGATGGAGCGTAGTCATGGTAACGGATGGGTATATAAGGGAGTGACAGGAAGTGGTTAGCCGGGAGGCAGGTGCCGAGCAGTCAAGGCAAGACCAGTACCATCAGGTCCAGAAAGGTAGTGAAGACCAGCAACTGACTGACAAAAAGTTCCCTGATTATACCAAGAAGTTACACAGAAAGGAAAGGGACCCGGTAATCTCTTGAGAAATAGGGATACCTGTGGTTTGGCTGAAAGCAGAGTGTCAGCTCTGAAGGGGACTGACGATTTACCCGGTGCCCCAGACAACTTGATGGGGAATACAGATTCCAGATCTATATTCCCACCATAAGATTGGGGAGCACAGCAGCTTACCGCCTAAAGAATTAAAGGGGGAAGCTGCCAAAAGTGACCGAGCTGCCGCTCCTCAATCCACTTTGAAGAAAAAACACAGAAATAGCCTGAAAGGACACGTAGAAAGACAGAGGAGTCTAGGAAAGATAACCTGGCTGCAGTGGGTTCAGTATACCGGATTCAATATGGCAAAGCTGTAAAGAATTGAATTGTACCGTGCCTGTTTGACTGAAGGATAAGAACAGTAAACCCGGGTGAACCCTGCTACATTGTCTGTGTCTGATTTCAGGTATGAAAAGCTGTCAGTTCTCCATCTAGCCCAGTCAGGAGCCATCTCCACATCACCCCTTTCTCCTGCACAGCCTACAATTACCATCACTGACTTTCACTACCACTGCCTCGGGGAACCCAGTTCTTCCCACAAGAACTACACCATCCTAGCTGCTGTCTCATCATCCCCGGAGGTTCTGCAGCAGCGGTGGTCCCCATTATTGACCACACAATATGGGTGGCGTCACGAGTGACAAATCCCCTGTAAATAACCCCCATTTTATTGTGCGGGCCCGGGACACGGTCCGGACCAGAACCGCCGTGACATTCCCCAGCAGTACCCGGTCCGGTACCGAGTACCCCGTCCCAGTGGGCTCCACAATAAGGTATCATAACAACTTATCTAAAGTTTACTATATCGATTTACAAGCACAAAGGGATGGCTAGAAATCTATTAACATGGTGCAGGGATACGTATATAGAGGCTTGGGGCATATTTTGTGATGTCAGGTTCCCTTTAAGAAAATTAGAATGGGCCTTGTGTCACTATATACTGTACACACTCTCTACCTCAGGCCTCTCACACTTCCTGGAACTGATTCAAACTAGTTTTTAGGGTGCTTTCACACAGCGATTTTCTGTGATCCGTGGCTGTCCGTTGTAAAACGGACAGCCACGGATCAGATTTTGTCCCCATGTTATCCTATGGGCACGGATCACATTGGATTTGGCATTATTGGCATCCGATTTTTTGTCAGATCCGATTCTGGCCGATTTTTTGCTGTGCCCAAAATCGCAGCCTGCTGCGATTTTTGGCACAGCGGGTCAAATCGGACCGAATTGGATCCGACCTGATCCGCGCCAAATAACATGGGGCCTATGGAGCGCGGATCCGAGGAAACAGCTGATGTCTCCTCGGACCCGATCTTAGTGTACTGAGCATGCTCAGTACACTAACACCGCTCTGTGCCATCTAATATCACTTCTGCAATGTATATTCATACATTGCAGAAGTGATATCTAGAGAAATGAAAGGGTTAAAAATAAAAAAATCATTATTCTCACCTCTCCACAATTCAGCGATGCCTCCTGCGCTCTGTGCTTCTAGGACCTGGCCTGACGTCACAGTGCAGTCACATGACCGGTTACCGCGGTAACCGGTCATATGACTGTGACATCACGCCAGGTCCTGTTGATCAGAAGAGAAGCTGGAAGCACCGCGGGTGTCGTGGAGAGGTGAGAATAATGATTTTTTTATTTTTTAAGCTCTGCAAAGAGGGAGGACAAAGAGGGGGGCAAAGAGGGGGTCTAAAGATGGGAACAAAGAGGGGACAAAGAGGGGTCCAAGAGGGGTCCAACAGGAGGACAAACAGGGGAGACATAGGGGACAAAGAGGGGGCCAACAGGAGGACAAAAAGGGGACAAAGAGGGGAGACAGAGGGGACAAAGAGGGGAGACAGAGGAGAAAGGTGACAGGAGGGAGAGAGGAGGGGGACGAGATGACAGGAGAAGCAGGGAGAGGAAGAGAGAGGATCCAAACAGATGCTGCTAAATATCGGGATCGGATGCCTATTTGGCATCCGATTACAGTCATCAGTTTGGATCCGTTGCTGTCCGAGGGGAGCAGCAAAAAGTCTGATCCCATCGGACAGCACAAAAACGCTGTGTGAAAGCAGCCAAAGTCAGCCTAGTCAGGAAAGAGGGCAGAAGCACTACTGCTCCCAGAATGGCTATTCCAGTTTATGCTAAGGGGACATCATTCTCTCCATATAATTGCCTCCACACAGGAGTGAAGTTTGATACAGCCAGGAGAGATAAGGCTGTATAGGTGTCTCCATCATACTGGTTTATATTTGTTTCCAGTCAAAACTAGTGCAATGTGACTTCCACTCCATAAACTGTGTCTGCCCGACCCTCTTCAATATGGAACAGTAGCACCATACCACTGGTGTATCACCATGGGGAGCCGAGTCATTAAGGTCCCACCACCAGTATAATATTACTTGAACTGTGTATAATATTACCTCCCATATTAAATGAAGAGACCTGTACTCCAGCCACTGGAGAAGCAATAAATGTGCCTGTTTCCTGAGGAGAAAACACCTTCTTTCATACACAAAAAATCAAGTGTATCCTATACAGTGAACAACAGCCACTTTGCCTTTGGCAGACTGCATCCTATTATTCCCTGAAGTAAAGTGTTATGTTTTCAAGTTCACCCGTGTTCCTGGCTGTATATAATTACATGAACATCATGGGTGCTAGAACACCTGCACCCAGACATCAAATTATAGGAGCGCTTTCCCCCGGGGGGTCATATACAATACCTGCATCCAGACATCAAAACTACAGGAGCGCCCATGCAGGTCATATACAACACCTTCACCCAGACAGTACCACTACATGAGCACCTCCGGGGCATCATATACAACACCTGCATCCAGACCTTAAATCTACAGGAGCACTCCGGGGGGGGGGGGGGGGGTCAAAACTAAAGGATCGCCCTGGGGGCATATACAACACTTGCACCCAGACACCACCACTAAAGGAGCCCCCTTAGGTCATTTACTACACCTGCACCCAGACATCACCACTACAGGAGTGAACCTGGGGAGTCATATACAACCCCTGCACCCAGACACCACCACTACAGAGGCGCCTCCGGGAGTCGTGCAACACCTGCACCCAGACACCACCATTACAGGAGCCCCCGGAGGACATATACTACACCTGCACCCAGACATTGAAACCTATGGAACTCCCCGGGAGTCATGTACAACATCTGCATGCAGACATCACCACTACAGGAGCACCCCCGAGAGTCATATACAACACCTGCACCCAGACATTACCACTACAGTGGCGCCCCTGAGGGTCATATACAACACCTGCACCCAGACATCACCACTACAGGAGCGCCCCCGGGAGTCATATACAACACCTGCACCCAGACATTACCACTACAGTGGCGCCCCTGAGGGTCATGCACAACACCTGCACCCAGACATCGCCACTACAGGAGCGGCCCCAGGAGTCCTATACAACACCTGTATCCTGACATCACTACTACAGGAGCACCCCAGAGGGTCATATACAACACCTTTACCAGACACCTCTACTACAGAAGCCCCAAAGGTCATATACTGTACTATACCTGCACCCAGACATTGAAACTAATAGAGTACCCTGGGGAGTCATATACAACATCTACACCTAGACATCACTACTACAGGAGCATGTCCGGGGGTCATATACAACACCTGCACACAGACACCACCACTACAGGAGCCCCCAGAGGTAATATACTACACCTGCACACAGACATCAAAGCTACTTGAGCATCCCTGAGGGCTCATATACAACACATGCACCCAGACATCACCACTACAGGAGCGCCTTGGGACTCATGCACTATATCTGCATCCAGACATCACCACTACAGGAGTGCCCCCAAGGGTCATATAACCCCCGGGAGCGCTATTCTAGTAGTGATGTCTGGGTGCAGGTGTTGCATAAGTGCAACCCACTTTAACAATTGTTGTGGACACGAGGTAAGTGTTTAGGGGTCCAGCAACCCACTTCAGCTACCGTATATTACCATCTGCTGCGAGTGGAGCTAAATATCCCAGCTGACCCCTCTGCAACATCTGGTGCCTCCCCTGTGGCTCACTGCAATATTACAGCTTTCCACAGCCCAGCTTCTGATGGTGTGATGAAATCAGCTCTCTTTCTGGTAATGTGTGATAGCCTTCCTCACTTCTGCTGATTTTGACACCAAACTATACTACTTGGACCGTGAAGGACACTATTATCCGATGCAGCTGCACAGATTTTGCTGTTTTCCCACGCCTCCTTTCTCAGTAATTCTCCTATAGGGCTGCTAACCACCATCGACTATATAATTGCCTAATCGTGTCTGTCTGTCGCCGAAATCGCGTGTCATTGCTCATTGGTTGCCGCCAGCGGAGGAGGAGCGATGATGGGGCCAGGAGGAGCGATGGAGGGGCCAGGAGGAGTGATAGTGGGGCCAGGAAGAGTGATGGAGGGGCCAGAAGGAGCAATGGAGGGGCCAGGAGGAGCAATGGAGGGGCCAGGAAGAGCAATGGTGAGGCCAGGAGGAGCGATGGAGGGGACAGGAGGAGCGATGGAGGGGACAGATGGAGAAATGGAGGGGACAGGACAAGCAGGGGGACAGGAGGAGCAGGGACAGGAAGAGACACGGAGTAGCAGGAACACGAGGAGCGGGAATACGAGGAGCGGGGACAGGAGGAGAGACGGAGGAGCTGGGACAGGAGGAGAGACGGAGGAGCGGTGACAGGAAGAGAGACGGAGGAGAGGTGACATGAGGAGCGGTGTCAGGAAGAGAGATGGAGGAGCGGGAACAGGAGAAGCGGTGACAGGAGGAGAAACAGAGGAGTGGGGACATGAGGAGCGGTGACAGGAGGAGAGACGGAGTAGCGGGGACACAAGGAGCGGTGACAGGAGGAGCGATGATAGGAGGAGACACGGAGGAACGGTGACAGGAGGAGAGATGGAGGAATGGGGACAGGAGGAGCAGTGACTGGAGGAGAGACAGAGGAGCGGTAACAGGAGAAGTGGTGACCGGAGAAGAGGTGACAGGGGGAGCTGGGACAGGAGGAGAGATGGAGGAGCGGTAACAGGAGGAGCAGGGACAGGAGGAATGGTGACAGGAGGAATGGTGACAGGAGGAGCGGTGACAGAAGGAGCGGTGACAGTAGGAGCAGGGACAGGAGGAGCGACGGAGGAGCGGTGACAGGAGGAGCGACGGAGGAGCAGTGAAAAGAGGAGAGACTTAGGAGCAGTGACAGGAGGAGAGACAGAGGAGCAATGACAGGAGGAGAGACGGAGGAGCGGTGACAGGAGGAGAGACGGAGGAACGGTGACAGGAGGAGAGACAGAGGAGTGGTGACAGGAGGAGAGACGGAGGAGCGGTGACAGGAGGAGAGACCAAGGAGCAGGGACAGGAGGAGAGACCGAGGAGTGGGGACAGGAGGAGAGGTAACAGGAGGAGAGATGGAGGAATGGGGACAGCAGGCGCGGTGACAGGAGGAGAGACAGAGGAGCGGTGACAGGAGGAGTTGGAACAGGAGGAGAGATGGAGGAGCAGTGACAGGAGGAGCGATGTAGTTCACTCACGTTGACTGAACAAGTTGTGTCAGTCACAGTATGTCAACTACATACATATTCTAGAATCCCCGATGTGTTAGAATCAGGCCACCATCTAGTACTATATAATAGCCCTTTGCATTGATCACATTTGCATGTATTCAAATGTCTAAAGAGCTGATTTCCCACAACACCAACTGCGATGTCTACGCCCCCTCCTTCGCGCTCTGTACGAGCGACCCAGGGAACAACCATTTAACATGGGAGTGAATAGGGGAAGTTGCGCTCCAAATCGTAGTTGCGCTGTCACACAGCACGATCCTGCAAGATCGTCAAGCCAATATCGGGCAGTTGGAGAGCCTGCACAATTCCCAAACGATATCGTTTTGGCATCGTTCTTGCGTCGCATTGCTCATTTACACCACACAACGCACAAACGATATCAGCGGGAACGCCTGAACCACGTGACTTTTTATTGTAGTTGGGCAACGATATCGTGCCGTGTAAAGTGACCTTTAATTAGCTTAACATTGATTCCTATGGAAATCATTGCCTCGGTTTTAGTTGGTTTCAGTTTTGGCTGATTGTTTTCAGACGGATTATCAACGAAAACTGAGGTATCACTGTATTTCAAAAAAGTATCCTGATAATTGCTCCAGTTTTGTAGTTTAATTTTTGTTTTATTTTATGCATATATCTTAATGGGAGCGAGGTTAGTATGTTGTGTTTTTTTTCATGTGTATGAGATGTTTGCATGCATGTAGGAGGTTTTTTGGGGCTCATGAAGTATATAGGGAGCTATGTGGGGACTCATTAATATATGTAGGCTATGTGGGAGATCATAAAGTATATATAATAACCTATGTGGAAGTTCATATTGTATATAGGAGGCTATGCAGGCTCAATGTATTTAGCAGGGTATGTGGTGCTCAAAGTGTATATAGAAGGCCATTTGGGCCTCATAATGTATTTAAAAGGCTAAGTGAGTTCTAATATTGTATGTTGGAGACTGTGTGAGGTTCATAATATATAGGAGGCTATGTATGGGCTTATGCTATACATTAGCAGTTATTTGGGGTCTCATGCTGTATACTGGAGGTTATGTGGGTGATCATACTGCATATAGGAGGCTATGTGGAGCTCATAATGTATATAGGAGGCAATGTGGGGCTCAGAATGTATTTAAGAGGCTATGTGAGAGATCGTATCGTATATAGGAGGCTATGTGAGGTTCATAATATATAAAGGAAGCTATGTGGGAGTTCATGTTATATGGGGGGTTGTAATGGTATATACTTTTCATTGTCCTGGTATTCATGTATACTATACAACTTATTGTGCTGTAATTTAACCTGTGTCCTTCCCCCGCAACTTGAGTTCTTGGACTATAATGTAATCAGGCTTTGATCAAAAGCTAATGGGGAATTGTGTCATTGTTCCCCTCAACAGGAGGTGACTTCAGTAGCCCAACCTGTTAGAGATAATGAAGCCCTGAGAGTCTAGAATGTTCTGATTGGAGCAAACCATTCAATAGTAGGTGTGCACCCTCCTATGCATGGGCTGATCCCAGGAGTCCGGATAATAGACTCATGTTTAGGATCAGTCAGTTAGTTGAATAAGGAGGTGAGATCTTGGTGCCCGTGGGATTGTGCAGCGTTCCTCCTTGGTTTATCCAGTGGACTCTATCTGGACTATTTCTTCCGTTAACCTGGCTCCTTGGTTGTGGACTTCTTACAGACTTGGCAGAATTGCCTTCATTTGTGCGGTTCCATTTTCCCTGTTCAATAAATCTCGTTGGATTGATCATTGGCCTGGTGTCCCTTCCTGCTCTGTCGCACACCCCGTCACAGTCATTCCATGTCAAGTGATCTAAATATGAATATTTGTTTTACCTGACGTCTTTAGATTTTATTTCTTTTTTTTCTATATAAAGTATAAGTTTAGTTCATTACAAATTAAAAGTTTTTAATTTTTTTTTCATCAGCTAATTTGTTGCAGATTTTTAAAGTTTTAAAAAAGCGCAAATTTTAGCCTGGTATGGCTTTACATTTTCTATCATATCTCGGGCTAGAAATAAGATAGAGAAACAAAATAAACACCATTCTACTCAGAACTGTACAGGCTTTCACCAGATGTATCACAAGAGTACCTTTGTTAATATTTTAATCATGCGAACACAAACGCAACATTTTAAAATGCATTTCCGAAAAATCAGTTTAATTAAAAAAATTCCAAAAATGCATATGTGTCTGTTATGCTTTTAGCCATATCTGTTCCAAAATTCAAGTTGGGATCGGGATGGGATCATAATTTAAAATATTTAACTATTATAGTGTCAATTCGAAAATCTTGAATTCAGATCTGTTCAGCCTGTGGTCTAGAAGTGTGGGGTCTATATTTACCAAATAATCCATGATTTTTAGATCTTACTGTATTATTTTATTATGTTAAAGATTAGAAGCAGGAAAGGACAGAGGAGAAAGCTTTGTTAGGTCTCAACCTGATAATGAACAGGGTAGTAAGTGAATGCAAAGCAGATGACAGGCCAGCAGCTCTGTCAATCATGTTAAGTATCTGCCCACTGCAGAGTCAGGAAGTAAGACAGAGCTTCAGAGCTTTCATGTCCTGACATACCTGGGCATGTTCACTTTTGAACAAACAATAGTCTGTACAAAGTCATCAAGGCAGTCTCTACGACAATATTGGTGAGTGTGTTTAAAGATTAGGTACATTTACATTAATAGTTTAATGCTTTTCTTATTAAGGGCTAACAAACACACAGCGCTATTCTGAGTGATCATCGTTCAGAAAATTGCCCCCCATTGATTTCAATGCGGTTAAACATGCAGGTTTTTTTTAAACAGTCAGAGAGTGAGTAAATCACTGCTTGCACTACTTTTTGATCACTGCAATAAACGCAGCATTTATCACTTTTAAATTAATAAAAAAGCTGCCATCGTTTTCACTATCGTTTAATAAAACTAATGCAGATGTGGTAAAAACTTGGTAGAAAAAAGCTGCCAAAACTGCAGCGTTTATACTCAGACAGAAAAAGCTGCGTACACACTAGCCCTAATACTCACATTATAGTAACACAGTTCTATCTCAAGTGTACTGTAAATCTTTATTTTTATTACCCTTCTTCCTTACTTAATATTAACTGTATTTTTCTCACACAGCAATGACTGCTACTTCTCAAGGAACAATATTTTACAATGTATGCTGCTGGAATCCTTTTGAAAAAACTGGACACACAACAAGAAAAAATCTTACACCGGCACAAGATTGGATGTTGCATAAAAGTCAATCAATCAATGCAGGCATTAAAAATATGATATGATAAAAAATGTAAAGCCATACCAGCCCAAAATTCACACTTTTTTAAAACTTTAAAAATCTGTAAAAAATTAACTGATGAAGAAAAAAATTCAAAACTTTAAATTTATAATTAACTAAAGTTGTACTTCATATAGAAAAAAATAAATAAGAAAAATGTAAAGACGTCAGGTAAAAAAAATATTCATATTTTGATCACTTGATATGGAATGACCCATTAACACTATAATAGTTAAATATTTTAAAATTTGATCCCATCGCGATCAAACTTGAATTTCGGTACAGATGTGGCTAAAAGAATAGCAGACACATGTGCATTTTTGAAAATGTTTAAATTAAACCGAATTTTGCGTTTGTGTTCGCATGGATAAAATATTAACAAATACACTCTTGTGATATATCTGGTGAAAGCATGTACAGTTCTGAGTAGAACGGTGTTTATTTTGTTTCTCTATCTTATTTCTAGCCTGAGTTAAGAGGAGAAATGTGAAGGCAGGCAACACCGAAATTCACACTTTTTGAACTTTGAAAATCATTTAAAAAGAAAAAAAAAATTTTTTAAATTTTATCTCTTCATATTTTGCATTGTCTGACATGCCATTACCATGTAACAAAATCTCAAAAAAATAAAAAAATATTGAGGTAATAATCATTGGTTCACTTGACATGGAATGACCCATATATGAGGCTATGGGGGGGCATGATGTATTTAGGAGGCCATGTGGGGCTCATAATGAATTTGGAAACGATGTGGGGCTCAGAAATGTATATAGGAGGCTATGTGTGGCTCATAATGTATTTAGCAAGCTATATGAGGGCTTATGCTATATTTAGGAGGCTGTGAGGTTCATAGTATATATAGGGTGCTATGTGGTGGCTCACACTTTATATTAAGGGCTATGTTGGGGCTCATACTGTACATAGAGAAAAGAAAGTTCAGCTTACCGTATAGTATTCCATTAGGAGGTCCACTTCAAGGCAGTGCATGGAAGTCTGGCAAGTAGACTCTTTATCACATCCAGTAGAAGAAATCCAGCTAATCCATACTAATGTGAAAATTCTTTAAAATTCGATTTATTGTGGTCAAGTTAAAAGCATGATAGTGGGACTTTGGAGTCACAATTACGCATTTCGAACTCATCGGTTTTTAATGACACTATGATTGAGAACTGAGGAGTTCGAAATGCATAATTGTGACTCCAAAGTCCACTATCATGCTTTTAACTTGACCACAATAAATAGAAGTTTAAAGAATTTTCACTTTACTATGGTCGTTGTGCTGGATTTCTTCTACCAGATATACATAGATAAGCTATGTGAGGGCTTATCCTGCATATAGCGAATATGTGGGTGCTCATACTGTATATAGGGGAGCTGTGTGGGCTCATACTGTATATAAAGGGAAGGCAGTGTACTTAATTCTGCTCAATATTATGTGACTACTACCTTTTGGGAGAGGAGAGTTAAGGGTACAGACACACTGGCGTGAAATTCGGACGACTGCAATGCGAGTAAAAATCGCATTGCAGTCGGGACTAATGTTATTCAATGTCCATTTCAGAGTGTCAGATGTTTTTTTCTCATCCGCTTCATTGACGAAAAAGCAGTCTCAACATCGACAGTATGCGATTCACATCCGAGACTCGCCAATGCAAGTCTGTGGGTCAAAATCATGGACAGCACTCGGACCGCGCACGGACCATCTGAGTTGGATACAATTTTTCACTCATACATTTGTGGCGCCCCTGCGTCCAGGAGGCGACAATGGGAACTGCAGCCAGGCAGGTAGGACGACAGTTGCACAACAACACCCTCACAGCCCACACAACTCACGTACAGTAGATGGCAGCATCCAGCCCTGAGATTGGAGACACTAGGCAAGCGAGGAGTGGTGGATTTAGAGGAGTGGGTTGGGCACACCCGTAGTCAGGTAACTTGACAGTAGAAATAGTGATGGGAGAGGAGGAAGGAGTCAGTAGGCCAGAGGGTGCCGACCAGAAAAGACCAAGAACAGACACAGATCAGCAGCAGGCTGAGGAACACGGCACCGGCCAAGAGACAGCAGCAGGCCAAGTTAAGCTGAGCAGGAAGAAAGACACACACGTCCTGGAAGAGTGAGGTGTAAGGAGCGCAGAATCTGTACCGAGCCAGGGTGAGCCGGAGGAGAGAGAAAGCCTATCCGGAGCCAGATCCCCAGGAGTGTGAAAGGACAGAGAGGGACGGTGATACCCGGGCCCTAGACTTACAGCTGAGACGACCGACTGCAGGCGGAGCAGCCCTCCTATGATACTGAGAGACGCAGAGAGAAAGAGCCTGGTAGAGCCTCACACTTGTGGACTGCTGGAGGCTGGGCTGAGTAGAGTGTCGGCTCTAGAGGGGACCGTAGTTTTATCCAGATCCTCAGACAACTTGACGGGGAACCACAGCTACATGTTAGGGTCCCTACCCCAAAGGATAGGCAGCTCAGTGACGACCAGGAGGACCCACAGGGACCCGAGTCACCGCCATACTGTCTGGAGACACCCACCAAGTGTACACGGAGAGAGAGTAAACAGCCCGGAAAGGACACAGAGACAGTGTGAGGGGTCACAGAGAGAGATCTGGCTGCAGAGGTTAAGGGAACCCGGAGGGGAGAGTGAGCCCGTGTACTGAACTGAACTGAGACTTGTGAGAACTGTAACCGAACTGTGAGCTGTATCGCAAAGCTATGAGAGTAAACACGAAAAACCCTGAATCTGCTTCCCTCCACAATAGACATTAACTCTTACTGCCCCGGGGAACACAGTTCTACCCACTGGAACTATCCCATCTATGCTGCTATTCCATCATCCCCGGAGGTGCTGCAGCAGCGGCAGCCCCATCACTGGCCGCATATAGTGGGTGGAGTCACGACCTACAATCCCCTGTAAATATTGCCCCTTTTATTGTCGAGCCAGGGACACGGTCCGGACCAGGACCACCCGTGACTTCCCCAGCAGCCGACCGGTCCGATACCGAGTACCCCCCGTCCCAATGGGCCCGACACATTCTCATTCTGTAGCTCAGACAACTGTAAAAAATGTTCCTGTAAATGATTATACAGTAAATAGCTGCTGAGAAAAAAAAAGCATTGCACACGGACAGTACACGGAAGCCACACTAACCAAAACTTGGACAACTCTCATACGACTCTTGGATACGTCATTCGGACCGTTTTTTCACTCGCCAGTGTGTTTCCAGCCTTAAACCCATAATAATATGCGTGTAAAGAAACATGCCAATTGCTGTGCAACGTATTTTATTTAGAAAAATACACCATAGTGACAGGCATCTGGACTGTACAACTACAATCTAGGGGATGAACACACTGGCGTGAAACTCGGACGATTGCAATGCAAGTTTTTCTCGCATTGCAGTCAGACCAATGTTACTCAATGTCTGAGAGCATATTTGCAAGTGTCTGGCGTTTTTTTCTCGTTTGAGAGATGGATGAGAAAGCAGTCGCAACATTCTGTGACAAAATACAATTCACGCGTGAGACTCGCCAATGATTTTCTATGGCGATGTTCACACATCTCCTCTGCTAGTATTAGCGGGTCTCCGCTAAATAGCTTTTTTCAGTGGAGCGGAGATGCGTGAGCACCGCCGCTTCCTGGTGACGCAGCCCCTGGTTACCCGATGTTGATCGTGGTAACCAGGTAACACACAAGGCTGCCTAGTGTCCGCTTTCCCAGAGCAGATAGGGAAATGCTGCTAGCAGCATTTCCTTGTCCGCATGGCTTAAGCGGACACTAGGCAGCCTTATGTGGGACCTGGTTACCACGATCAACATCGGGTAACCAGGGGCTGCGTCACCAGGAAGCGGCGGTGCTCACGCATCTCCGCTCCACTGAAAAAAGCTAAGTATTTAGCGGAGACCCACTAAATACTAGCAGAGGAGATGTGTGAACATCGCCTATGGGTCCGACAAAATTCACGGACCGCAATCAGACCACACATGGACCATCCAAGTCGGACACGTTTTTTTCACTGATACATTATCATTCTGTAGCTGAGAACACTGTAGAATGCTCCTATAAATGATTATACAGTACATAGCTGCTGAGAAAAAAAACAGATTGCACACGGAGAGCACTCGGATGTGATGTGAGAAAAATGTCGGACAGTCGCATAGCAGTTGGATGCAAAATGGACCAAAACTCAAACAACACTCGTACGACTCTCGGATATGTCAATCGGACTGTTTTATTACATGCCAATGTGTTTCCAGCCTAAAAGACAATTACATACACAGATCAGTTACAGAGAATGACAGAAGGGTTTTTTTGAGGAGGAAAGCTAAATGGTTCTAGAATAGGTTTGCAAGATTCATTGCTAATGGAAATTGTATTTGGGGGGTATACTAATTGAAACCTGGCTCTTTTGGGCCCCTAAAGAGACTAATAGTTTCCTACCTAGTCCTCTCAGGCACCCATATCAGAGATTCACTTCATAAACCACCCCCACCTCCAACACTTCCACATAGATGCAGTTAGTATAATTCCTGCTTACCCATATCTTGTTAACCTCACACCGTTACCTGGAGGGTCAGAAACGCTGTTTCAATTACTATACCCCCCAAATACAATTTCCATTAGCAATGAATCCTACAAGCCTACTCTAGAACCATTTAGCTTTCCTCCTCACTTGGGTAGGGATAAAAAACCTTCTGTCATTCCCTGTAACTGATCTGTTTATGTAATTGTCTTTTAAGATTGTAGTTGTAATGTCCAGATGCCTGTCACTACGGTGTATTTTTCTAAATAAAATACGTTTACATGCTTATTATGGGTTTAAACTCTCCACTCCCAAAAGGTTGTAGTTATAGACATGTAAGGAGGGACCCAACTACTTGGTATTATTTTCCATGCGTCTCCCAATTTTTTGTATTAACATCAATATTAAGTGATACAATTAATAATATAAAATAATAATTATGATCTATATATTAATATTAATATTGAGCATAATTAGTTTCAGCCTTTTGGTTTGGCCACCTACAGCAGTCATAGTCTCTTATGTGGCCCCTTGGGAAAATAAATTGTTCACCCCTGGGGTAAAGGATAAAGATTAGTCTTTTAGGTCTTTTTCGTCTTTTTTCCACATTTAAATATTTGGATGCATTTTTTGGAGCTTCTAAACCTTTAATAATGTCGTCTGAAATGGTCTTGATGGCTGGCAAATGTTTTGTTTATTTGTTTTTGCCTCCATTATTACCATATTTTTATTTTATTTATATTTTTTACATTTTTTACTGATGTGGGTATATGAGGTTTTGCTTAATGCAGGGGAAATAGTATTAGTTTAAGCACTTTACTATGCTACATATATTTTACTGTGTAATTTACATAATTTTTATGACACAAATATAGAAAAAAGGCAATATTTTGTTGATTTTTCTTTTTATAATACTTTTTATTGTTCTTGTTTCACTCCCAATAACCCACTGAATAATTTTTCTGGTTATTATGGTCATGTAGATACCTAGTATGTGTAGCTTTCCAGTTTTGTTTTTTTGTTATACAGCATGAATATGTTTAAAACAAACTGGATTTTTCAGGACTTTTTGCAGTGGGGACTTTTATTTCATATTCTATTTTATGACTATTTTTTTTATTATTTATTACTAGATGGCGGCCCGATTCTAAAGAATCGGGTAGTCTAGAATCCATATATAGTTTATTTACTAATAGTTAGGGGAGTGCGGTGAAATGAATTGTGTGTATACAGGTGGCTCAGTGGTTAGCAGTGAGTGCGGTGGCTCAGTGGTTAGCAGTGAGTGCGGTGGCTCAGTGGTTAGCAGTGAGTGCGGTGGCTCAGTGGTTAGCAGTGAGTGCGGTGGCTCAGTGGTTATCAGTGAGTGCAGTGAGATTGGTCAGCACAGCGGCGTGGGCAGAGTGGTTAGCACACACATACATACATACACACACACACACATATACACACACTCCGCTATAGTTAGCACCGACCTGCGTCTTCCCCGCCGCCTGGATCCTGAGTCCACATGTCGCCGCCCGCGGACGACTGAATCCAATATGGCGTCCGGGAAGTTTGGCAAGACTTCTTGGACGCTATATTGGATCCAGTAGTTCGGGGGTGGCGACATGTCGACTGAGGATCCAGGCGGCTGATGCAGGGCCGGTGGTAAGTATAGCGGAGTGTGTGTGTGTGTGTGTGTGTATGTGTGCGGACAAAGTGAGGGAAGTGCGGACAAAGTGAGGGAAGTGCGAACAAAGTGACGGAAGTGACTACATACACACATATATACACATACTGTAAATTGCATATGGAGGGGTGAGGAGAGCAGAGGCTGGAGGGGAGAGTGGAGGCTGGAGGGGAGGGCAGAGGCTGGAGGGAAGAGGCTGGAGGGCAGAGCGGAGGCTGGAGGGCAGAGGCTGGAGGGGAGGGCAGAGGCTGGAGGGGAGAGCGGAGGCTGGAGGGGAGAGCGGAGGCTGGAGGGGAGAGGCTGGAGGCTGGAGGAGAGAGGCTGGAGGGCAGAGGCTGGAGGGCAGAGGCTGGAGGGGAGAGGCTGGAGGGGAAAGGCTGAAGGGGAGAGCGGAGGCTGGAGGGCAGAGGCTGGAGGGTAGAGCGGAGTCTGGAGGGCAGAGGCTGGAGGGGAGAGGCTGGAGGGGAGAGCAGAGGCTGGAGAGGAGAGGCTGGAGGGGAGAGCGGAGGCTGGAGGGCAGAGGCTGGAGGGCAGAGGCTGGAGGGGAGAGGCTGGAGGGGAGATCGGAGAGCTGGAGGGGAGAGACTGGAGGTGAGAGCGGAGGCTGGAGGGCAGAGGCTGGAGGGGAGAGCAGAGGCTGGAGGGCAGAGACTGGAGGGGAGAGCGGAGGCTGGAGGGGAGAGCGGAGGCTGGAGGGGAGGGCAGAGGCTGGAGGGGAGGGCAGAGGCTGGAGGGGAGAGCGGAGGCTGAAGGGGAAAGGCTGGAGGGGAGAGCGGCGGCTGGAGGGCAGAGGCTGGAGGGCAGAGGCTGGAGGGGAGAGCGGAGGCTGGAGGGCAGAGGCTGGAGGGCAGAGGCTGGAGGGCAATGGCTGGAGGGCAGAGGCTGGAGGGGAGAGGGGAGGATGGAGGGCAGAGGCTGGAGGGGAGAGGGGAGGCTGGAGGGCAGAGGCTGGAGGGGAGAGCAGAGGCTGGAGGGCAGAGACTGGAGGGGAGAGCGGAGGCTGGAGGGGAGAGCGGAGGCTGGAGGGGAGGGCAGAGGCTGGAGGGGAGGGCAGAGGCTGGAGGGGAGAGCGGTGGCTGAAGGGGAGAGGCTGGAGGGGAGAGCGGCGGCTGGAGGGCAGAGGCTGGAGGGCAGAGGCTGGAGGGGAGAACGGAGGCTGGAGGGCAGAGGCTGGAGGGGAGAGGCTGGAGGGGAGAACGGAGGCTGGAGGGCAGAGGCTGGAGGGGAGAGCGGAGGCTGGAGGGCAGAGGCTGGAGGGCAGAGGCTAGAGGGGAGAGCGGAGGCTGGAGGGCAGAGGCTGGAGGCCAGAGGCTGGAGGGCAATGGCTGGAGGGCAGAGGCTGGAGGGGAGAGGGGAGGATGGAGGGCAGAGGCTGGAGGGGAGAGGGGAGGCTGGAGGGCAGAGGCTGGGGGTGAGAGGGGAGGCTGGAGGGGAGAGCAGAGGCTGGAGGGTAGAGCAGAGGCTGGAGGGAAGAGGCTGGAGGGGAGAGCGGAGGCTGGAGTGCAGAGGCTGGAGGGGAGAGGCTGGAGGGGAGAGCGGAGGCTGAAGGGCAGAGGCTGGAGGGGAGAGCGGAGGCTGGAGGGCAGAGGCTGGAGGGAGGGCGGAGGCTGGAGGGCAGAGGCTGGATGGCAGAGGCTGGAGGGGAGGGCGGAGGCTGGAGGGCAGAGGCGTAGCTGGCGTGCTCCGGGCCCTGGGGCAAGATCAGCACCCAGGACCCCCATGTGAGGACCGGGGGGGGGTGCTGGCAGACAGATGTGAGGGGGGGGGTGCAGACTCACCACGGCCGGTGTGCGTCTGCTATAGGAGGAGAGGAGGGGCGGGCAGAGCTGCCAGACAGGAGGTTCCGTCCTCTCTCCTCTCCGGGCGCGAGGCGGGCGGCTGCTGTCAGCACGGGGCCCCCCAGGGGGCGGGCAATGGGCCCCTCATGCCGGGTGGCACGGGGCGCTCGGCCCCCCTGCTCCCCGCTAGCTACGGTACTGGCTGGAGGGGAGAGGCTGGAGGGCAGACGGAACTTCCGAGAGCGGAACGTTCCTCCGCCGCTCCCTGTAGCCGGGGGACCCCGCAGTGGTGACGTCACCACCATGGGTCCGGAGGCCATCACGGAAGTACCCTTCGGGTTTTCCGGAAGTGGCCTTCGGCTTTTATATATTAGATAAGATAAGATAAGATATTGAATACATATTGTTAACATAGTATCTATCCAAAGAGATGATTAAAGATCTTTAGGAGATTTTTTCTTCATTCTTCATTTTCTACACTGTAACTGGAGCATCCATAGCAGCCCAAATTATAAGGAGAATGGCCCCTTAGAATGACACAAGTCACTCTCGGAAATGATCTGAGTCCGCCACATCTCAGCAGCTCTGCTGTGCCATTCAGTCATCTGGTAAACCCAAAAAGCCTCATCAATCTCCTTGCATCTATTCAATACATGTCATTATTCAGTATACAGAGGTCTTCTATTTTTGCCCCCAAGTTCCCGGCTATGTCTGACAGCAAGCGGCCAGACCTGCTCCTGATAGATTACAGCACTTTTAATCCCAACCTGTAAATATACAATGGAGCACAATTAATGCCCACGACCAAGAGTCATTCATTTCTTGCCCTAGTTTGCTATCAGATTAAACTGAGTTCATTTGTAAAGAAATGGCTGAAAACTCTCTTTTTTTTAATCCATCTCTGCCTCTTAAGGTGCCGTTACACCTTGCGACGCCACCGGAGATGTCCGCGGCGACGGGCGGGAGCGCGCACGTTTTTGGTGCCTCGCCAGCGTCGCCGCCCCCCGTTTACATGGGGTGACACCTCCGGCGATGCTGCGGCGAGCTTACAGGCGGCATTGCCGCCTGGGTGTCTCAAGACCTTAGCGGCGATGCAGCCTATGGCTCCCATAGCCTGTCAGCTCGCTAGTGCCCGGTTACATGGGCCGCCTGGTTTCGCATTACTGATGTGAAATAAGGGCGAGCTGTCACAGCCGCCGACATCGCCCCTTTACATTAGACGACGTAAGGGCGATGTCGCCGCCGATAGGCCATGCCCCTATGTCACCTATGTAATCGGCGACGATGTGGACTGGTGTGACGGGGCCTTTAGGGTACATTTACACGTCGCAACATTGCATGCAATTTCACTTGCAACTTACTGGTTGCATTGAAATCATGGACACATTGTTACATTTGTACACAGCCACAAAATAGAACAAAGTGTCCATGATTTCACTGCAACCAGTAAGTTGCAAGTGAAATTGCATGCAATGTTGCGACGTGTGAAGGTACCCTAAGCTTCAAAAACTGCATAAAAACTGTAAACATGTGAATGCCGTCTTTGAGCGTTTCATTGCATTCATTACGAATTGACTCTGATTAACTTGACTCAATTAATTGACGGAGACATGGGAGCACAACCAATGTCTGCACTGTGGTAAACTAACGTGTTTCTTCGCTGTAGATGTTGCCTGCTTCTTGTGTAGAACATATTGATTGTTGCTTTATCAAGGACACACGTTTGGAAGCTATCACATATACACCTCATATAAAAGTCTTTTTTTGTTTCTGGTGAAAGTCTATATTGTCAGTTGTTCACAGGTTAATACATATTCTTGCCAGATTGTCAGAGAACCCCAGGTGCAGTGTAGTGATGAGCAGCTCAGCATGATATTGCACAGATGGAATTAAGAAGGGATTAGTGTAGTCCAATAGCTTGCTTTGTCATGTCAGTACAACACAGCACCTTAGGGATGAGCTCATATACGGATTCAGCAACAGACAAATATGAGGCAACTACAGAATTCTCTCAACATGGACCAAAATCTCCCAGGAAATTTTTCATCGTTTGTTCACATACATGGCATGAAGAAATCATAAAAGGTCTCTGGGGAACAATATTGTACAATTGTTTTCACTGTAACTGGGAAATTCATATGAGCCCCAATTATTATTATTATTTATTTATTTTTAATTATTTATAGAGCACCATTGATTTCATGAGAAAGGGTTACATACAAAAAAGTTAAAAATATAATAAGCAAACTAACAGTGACAGACTGATACAGAGTGGAGGGAACTCTGCCCTCGCGGTCTTACATTCTATAGGATGATGGTGGTGGAGCACAATGTCAGGTGGCAGTGGGGTCATTGCAGGTTGTAGGCTGTTCTGAAGAGATGGGTTTTCAGGTTCCACTTGAAATTTACGGGTGTATGGGATAATCGGACGTGTTTGAGTGTAGAGTTCCAGAGGATGGGGAATGTTCAGGAAAAGTCTTGCAGGATGTTGGATGAGGAACATACAAGTGTGGAGGAGAGAAGGAGGTCTTGGGAGCATCAAAGATTTCACGTTGGATAATATCGGGAGATTAGTTCAGAGATATATGGGGGGGACAGATTATAGATGACTTTGTAAGTCAATGTTAGTAGTTTGAATTGGATATGCTGGGGAATTGGGAGCCAATGGAGGGTATTGCAGAGAGGAGGAGTGGAGGAATAGCAAGGAGAAAGGTTGATTAGTCAGGCAGCAGAGTTAAGGACACATTGGTGAGGTGCGGAGAGTGTTAGCAGGGAGGCCACAGAGGAGGAGGTTGCAGTAGTTGAGGTGGGAGATGATGAGGGCATGCAGTAATATTTTAGTAGATTAAGGGTTGGGGAGAGGACAGATCCTTGAAATATTTTTGAGCTGGAGGTGGCAGGAGGTTGCGAGGGTTTGGATGTATTATTTGAAGGACAGGGCAGAGTCAAGGGTAACTCTAAAGTAGTGTACTTCAGGTACAAGGCAAAGTTTGATGCCATTTATTGTGATAGATAGATTGGGTAAGAAATATGCGTGAGAAGGAGGATAGATGATGAGTTCAGTTTTGTCTACGTTTAGTTTTAGGAAGCGAGAGGAGAAGAAGGAGGATACAGCTGACAGACACTCTGGGATACTGGACAGCAAAGAGGTGACATCTGGGCCAGAGTGGTAGAACAGAGTGTCATCATCGTACAGGTGGTACTGGAGGCCGTGAGACTTTATGAGTTATCCCAAACTGAGGGTATATATGGAGAAGTGTATGGGCCCCAGGACAGAGCCTTGTGGTACCCCAACAGAGAGGGGATGGAGTGAGGAGGTAGTGTTGAAGTGGGAAACGCTAAATGTGCAGTTGCAAAGGTAAGAGGAGATCCAGGAGAGGGCAAGGTCAGTAATACCAATGGAAGAGAGGATCTGTAGTAGGAGGTAGTGGGCGATTGTGTCGAATGCAGAGGACAGAATAGATAAAGAACCCTGGCACACAAAATGTGAATAATGACATCTGGGAGATATCAGATCAATCTATCAATGTTAATTGAAATGATGTGATACAAAGTACTTTATCCAGTCGTTCTGCTCTACCAGACGTTTCAACCTATTTAAGTTTTCATTGTGAATTTAGACAAATACAAAAGCAAAAATAGTGAGATCCTCATACGTGATATATAGATCATCTGATATATCTATGGTAACACAGTTAAAAGGGTTGTCCGGGCTTTTACTATAATTGATATGTGTATCTAGGCTGCAGAATGTTGACAATTTGCAATATACATGCTGTCAACATTTTGCAGGATGACCCAGATATCACATATTTGCGGCAACCAGGGAACGTCCAGGGGGCATGTTTGTACTGGAGCCTGCATGGAAATGGGAAACTGGTCATTTCCTCTTAGTCTCCCACAAACACGCCCCCTTCCCCACTCTACACTATGGCCAGCCACCCCAGGGCTGTTACAGGCCCACCCCCTACCCAGTCTCAGTATGGCCGGCCACCCCCAGGGTTCCTGCAGCTTGCCCCCTCCCCACTGTACACTATTCCCAGGCACCCCCAGGGCTAATACAGCCGCCTGCCCTAGCCCCTAATATCACCACCCACCCCCATTGTACACAGCAATCCCCACTGCACTGACACACTTTGCCGAATCCGCTGTTGTGAAGGAGATTCTGCACAGTGTGTCAGCGCAGCAGGGACCAGCTGCATGTGTGTGCGCTCACTCTGTGTGCATTGGAGCCGGGGTCCGCACTCCGCAACCAAGGTCTCTGCTGTGGAGCGATGCCCTATGCTTCTCTCTCCAGACCAAGGACTAGGTTAGGTGTATAGTAGTAACCATACCACAAGAAATAGGGCACAGCAAAGGTCAAACTGTGGTTAAATTGAAAAGGGATTGGCAATTTAAAAACAAACAAACAAAAAAAAAACAACATAAGTATAATACACTGTGTGCAGAGTTATTAGGCAAATGAGTATTTTGATCACATGATACTTTTTATACATGTTGTCCTACTCCAAGCTGTATAGGCTTGAGAGAAAACTACCAATTAAGTAAATCAGGTGATGTGCATCTCTGTAATGAGGAGGGGTGTGGTCTAATGACATCAACACCCTATAAAAGGTGTGCTTAATTGTTAGGCAACTTCCTTTCCTTTGGCAAAATGGGTCAGAAGAGAGATATGACGGGCTCTGAAAAGTCCAAAATTGTGAGATGTCTTGCAGAGGAATGCAGCAGTCTTGAAATTGCCAAACTTTTGAAGCGTGATCACCAAACAATCAAGCGTTTCATGGCAAATAGCCAACAGGGTCGCAAGAAGCGTGTTGGGCAAAATAGGCGCAAAATAACTACCCATGAATTTAGGAAAATCAAGCATGAAGCTGCCAAGATGCCATTTGCCACCAGTTTTGCAATATTTCAGAGCTGCAACGTTAGTGGAGTATTAAAAAGCACAAGGTGTGCTATACTCAGGGACATGGCCAAGGAAGGAAGGCTGAAAAATGACCACCTTAGAACAAGAAACATGAGATAAAACGTCAAGACTCGGCCAAGAAATATCTTAAGACTGATTTTTCAAAGGTTTTATGGACTGATGAAATGAGAGTGACTCTTGATGGGCCAGATGGATTGGCCAGAGGCTGGATCAGTAAAGGGCAGAGAGTTCCACTCTGTCTCAGACACCAGCAAGGTTGAGGTGGGGTACTGGCTGGTATCATCAAATATGAACTTGTGGGACCTTTTTGGATTGAGGATGGAGTGAAGCTCAACTCCCAGACCTACTGCCAGTTTCTGGAAGACAAATTCTTCAAGCAGTGGTACAGGAAGAAGTTGGTATCGTTCTCCACAGCGTGGCTGGCCAGTAAAGGTCTAAAAGAAGAAAAAATAATGACATGGCCTCCTTGTTCACCTGATCTGAACCCCATAGACAACCTGTGGTCCCTCATAAAATGTGAGATCTACAGGGAGGGAAAACAGTACACCTCTCAGAACAGTGTCTGGGAGGCTGTGGTGGCTGCTGCACACAATGCTGATCGTTAACAGATCAAGCAACTGACAGAATCTATGGATGGAAGGTTGTCGAGTGTCATCATAAAGAAAGGTGGTTATATTGGTCACTAATTTTTTTGGGTTTTGTTTTTACATGTCAGAAATGTTTATTTCTAAATTTTGTGCAGTTATACTGGTTTACCTGGTGAAAATTAACAAGTGAGATGGGAATATATTTGGTTTTTATTAAGTTGCCTAATAATTCTGCACAGTAATAGTTACCTGCACAAACAGATATCCTCCTAAGATAGCTAAATCTATAAAAAGAAAAATCCAATTTCCAAAAATATTAAGCTTTGATCTTTGAGTCTTTTGGGTTGATTGAGAACATAGTTGTTAATCAATAATAAAAATAATCCTCTACAATACAACTTGTCTAATAATTCTGCACACAGTGTAAATATAACCTGAAACATCTCACATATGATCCAGATATGCTTCTGCTTTAACAGAAAGACATGTAAGGGTATGGACACACATCCGAATGGAAAAACTGTCCGAGAGTTGGACGAGTGTCATCTGACTTTTGGTCAGTGTGGCTTGCGAGTGCTGTCCGAGTGCAATCCATTTTTTTCTTCAGCAGCTATTTACTGTATAATCATTTACATGAACATTTTGTACAATTGTCTGAGCTACAGAATGTTAATGTATCAAGTAAAACTCGCATCAGACTCGGATGGTGCGAGTATGGTCTGAGTGCAATCTGGTTTTTTTCTTAGACCCATAGACTTGCATTGGCGAGTCTCGTCCGTGACTTGCATTGAATCGCAACATGTTGAGATTGACTCGCAATCCGAGAATCGGATGAGGAAAAAGCGTATCAGACTCGGAAATGTGCTCTCGGACATTAGTTAACATTGGTCCGGGAGCAATGCGATTTTTCCGCACAGTAAACCTGGACGAGTTTCACGGAAGTGTGTCCGAGCCCTAACCCCAACATACCAGCATAGACAAGCATGTGGTAGCAGTTCTTTGCAGACACATTTTAAGATTCAAAACCCTTACCTAGATCAGTGGTCTGATCACACACAGTTTTCATTTATTCACTGCTAGATCTGCAACAGTGGTTTTATCAAAATGACAGTGCCAGTGACACATCGCTAGAATTAACGTCTCTGCCTCAACTTCATGTTGCTCTTAGATCACATAGCAAAATCCCTTTAAACAGAAGAGTCTATAATTATGACACAATTGGTAACTGAATAATAATGATGATCAAGATAGTGAAAGCTGGAGAACACAAAAGATCATTGTCTAAATATGGAAACAATTTCTAAAGATGAAATGAATACATCTATTATATACTTACCTTGTTGACGTCCATCATCAACTTCCATCCGGATGTCCTCCTATCAGGCGCTGGTGGCATCCACCTCTCACACTCCGACGCCAGCCATATTTGCACACCCAAGTGATGGTTGTGTGAATAAAGTGCCCACTGGCAGTACTGACACAGTCCCGGCAGTCGTGTCACCGACATCCGAATCCAATGCCACCTGAAACTAGGTGCCAGGATGAGGGGCTGGCTCAGTGTGTAACGAGTGAGGAGATAAGTCTTGTCACTCATCTCCCTGCCTGGAGTATAGTGCTGGATGGCCAGGGTGGCAGGCATGAGTGGCCGACTAAGTGTGTGATGTGGGTCCAGGCCTGCCCCCTGCTTTATCCCAGCCTGTAGGAAGCAGGAAGTCACTGCAGAGCACCGTACTGTACCTTCTGTGTCCCACAGATAAAGAGGATCAGCAACCCCAGCAGCAGTGTATGTGCAGCTGACCTGCCCCAGTGCCGAGGTTCTTGGATCCTGGGCGTTTAGCTATGGGTGCTGTCAACCATGGTCGGTGTTGGGCCATGGCCCTGGTGGTCGCTTAAAAAAGGGTTTAGTAAAATAAAAGTTAATTTGTGACTCCACCTGCGTTGTCCAGTGATGGCACCAGCGCTGCTGCAGACCTCTGGGGATGGTGGATGGGCAGCCTGATGGTGTTGCTCCCCGTAGATGGAGCGGGATACCGAGGGCAGTGATGTGGGAATAGGATATGGCAAAGGGAGGTGGCTCTGCAGGCAGGTTGTCTCTACAGCCTCTGTGTTGGACAGGATCAGGGCTGTAAGAACTGACACACACACTGGGAGTAGTTTTCCGTACCTTTTGTGATGTTAAACCGGCACGGTTCAGGGTACACTCCAGGTGGTCGGGAAGCATTTCAAGAGACTTCCACAGCGAGTGATTGGTAAGGCCTTCTTGTCCCTGTCTTACTTGCTTTGAAGCCCTGACCTTTGTGAAACCTGGCCTGGCCTCCTCTGTGTCTCTCACCCATGTTATCTGCACTGAGAACACTCTGTTGGATCTAGCTATTCTCCTGCAGTTCCTGGCTCTCGTGTTGAAGGTGCTGCAGGTGCTCTGGGGACTGGAGTCTCCTTCCTCGGTATACCGGTGTTTTCTTCTGGGCTAAATTTTCCCTGGCAGACTCGGAATCCGGTGTCCGGGTTCTTCTTGGGGTGAGCCGGTATGGCTCCTCTGCCCCCGTTGCTCTGTTCCTCGCCTTGCCTTCGTCCCTCACTCTTGGGTACCTCACAATGGCTAAGGCTCTTCACAGTACTGCTCCGTACTGCATGGACTAACTAACTCCGTCCACAGCACCTGTATTTATAGAGGATCTTGCCGAAGGGCAGCAAGTGGGGCTCCCCCTACAGGCCTGGGGTAGAAGGTGTTGTATGAGTGAGGTGTACCAGATGTGGAAATCCCTCCATGCACTAGGTGTTCACTCTGGCTATCTATACCGCAGGGTGCCAAACCTCCCACGGCAATGTATGTGCCCCCCACAGCAGTGTATGTGACCCCTACAGCAGTGTATGTGTCCGCAACCCATCAGTGTACATGCCCCCACCCCAGTATCAGTGTAGGTGACCCCACCCCAGAAACAGGGATGTGCCCCCCAGCTCCAGCATACCTGAGGTGGGGGCACATACACTGCTGCTGGAGCTGGAGGGCACATGCACTGCTTCTGGTGCTGGGGGGCACATACACTGCTGCTGGGTCTGGTGGGTGGGGAGTGTGCACAAGGGAGGCAGAGACAGCACACAGTTGGGAGACTGCACAAGTGGACAGCCAGCACACAGGGGGAAGATAGCACATAGGGGGAGAGACAAAACAAAGCAGGGGGGAAGACAGCCCATAGGGAAAGAGGCAGCCTACAGAGGGAAGAGAGCTCAAGAGGGGGGAAACGTGCACAAGGGGAGAGAGCACACAGGGAAAAGAGACATCACAAGGGGAGAGAGACAGCCCACAGGTGGAAAGGAGAGAGTGTACAACGGGGAGAGACAATGTACAGGGGGGAGACAGCTCAAAGGAGAGAGCACAAAGGGCACAGAGGGAAGAAGACACCACAGAGGGAGAGAGACCACTCACAGTAGGAAGACAGCACAATGAAGAGAGCGCAAGAGAAGAGAAGGCAGCATACAAGGGGAGAAGACAGCACACAGGGAGGATAATGCATGGAGGGTGGGAAGTGGTTCAAAGAAGAAAGCACAGAGGGGAGGAGACAACACAGGGGAGAGAGAGAGAGGATAGAGGTGAGAGTGCATGGGTGGGGGAGAAGAGATGGCCACCACCTCCAGCATTACAGAGCCCGCCATCATTGTGATGTCACCGCCCTCTTGATGCAATAGCATCGGGCACCTATCTAATTAGTAATGAAGATGAGTGAATCGATTGTCATACTCCAACTACTACTCCTCCATCTTTGTCAGATTGTCAGATATTTAAGCCTGATTGTGTGGCCAGGAAACAAAGATATGTGTACAGTCATCTGCTTGTGTGTCAACTCAGTATATACTACCGTATGTCAAGTAGCTGGTGGTGCAGACAATGCTGTACCACTTAGGGAATTCAAATACCCTTTGGAACATCCTTACACAGATATATTAAGCCATCATTATTACTCACAGAAAGGGTTGCACAGTCTGTGCTTGTAGAAGCAGGAAAATGTGAGTCATTGACAGGTCTTGCCAATTAGTTTAAACTGCACTCTACAAATGGAGTAACAATTATGGACAAGCACAAAAATGTTTTTAATGACCCACTGGGTCAATGTTTAAAGCGGCAGCGATGCACCATAGCAATGAGGGCAAGTGATGCATGCTTGGACACCAAGTCTGATTCCAACACAAGGCAGCTATTATCCGCCTTCTTCTAGACCTCTCTCCACATCCTCTTTGATAGCCATCACCACTTCCCACCAGCAATGGGCAGCACATTCACTCCCTGTCCTCAGCCTTTTCTTTCTTGTATGCTCAAAGGTGATTTTACGGTCTCTAGACATATTTTAGCTGTCACTCTATGAGCCTGCAGATTGCCGAGTCCTGTTAGTGAGGAGAGCACACACTGCTACAATTGCCCTGTATTCCCAGTGAAAATAACCTCAAGTATGTAAGTTGTATAATTCCAGTCATGAGATGACTGGATTCTCATCCACATCTCTCAATGTTCTATGTTTTAAACAATGCTCTATACAGATGTACACCTTGTCTGTTCATCATATTTTATTCTGTGTATTTGATGCTACTGCTAATAGAAAGCCACACATCTCCTGCCTGATTATTGTGTGCTATATCTATATTGGGGGTGCCACTGCTATGGACAGTAAGAGAAGCGTTGCCACTTTAAGAAATCCCTGCCTGTGTTGGACAGTAAGAAACACGCTGCCACTTTAAGAGACAGAAACCCCCCCAGGTGTGGGATGATGGTATGTCCTGTTTTTCCCTTTCGGAGTGTGTGTTTTTAGACCAGCCGATGAACTTGTGAAGAGGAGACAGACCGTCTGTGTGTCTGAGAAAGGACAGGAGTTTTTCTTGTGAACTGAAAGTGAGACAAGCCTGGGATCCAGTGAGACACAGACAAGCCTGGGATCCAGTGAGACACAGACAAGCCTGGGATCCAGTGAGACACAGACAAGCCTGGGATCCAGTGAGACACAGACAAGCCTGGGATCCAGTGAGACACAGACAAGCCTGGGATCCAGTGAGACACAGACAAGCCTGGGATCCAGTGAGGGCCTGACACAGGAGAAGATTTGCAGCCCCAGGACTGCATCCAAATCCCAGCATCACTGTGAGTTGAATATTGTGCACCTTTCAGGGTTTAGAATAGGCTTCAGTAGGTAGAACACGGCAGCCGTGTGGCCTGTGTAGCGAGGCCAGAAAGGTTATACGTAGAGTAGCATTTCACCTTGCTTTTGTGCATTTACCTATGTGATTTTAACTTGTGATAGCTGGAGAACCGTATTATTGAGCGGACCAGCTAGAGAAAACGAAGACTTTGTTAAATCTCTTTTGCCACTGTTTACCCCTGCTTGAACCTGCCTTCTTCACATCTTTCCCCGCCTGTTAATAAATTCACCCTTGTGGTTTGCACTCCCATCTTGTGTACCGTACATTATTCTGCACTGTGGTGGTCCTCTCAGCCACCGCTACAAGTGGCGCTGCGAGCAGGGTACGGTCACCAAGATGGAGGCAGCAGACAGCAACGGCGGGAATGCTAATATTAACGGGGGTAATGTGGGCAATGGTGGAACCCCTGCAAGGACACTCCCAATGGGCACTATATTTAGTGTACTACCAAAGTTTGACGGCAATAACATGGCACTGTGTGACTGGGTGTCCCGACTGCAGAGCACCCTGAAGGTTTATAACATTGGCCCAGAGCTTGAAGTAGACATCGCTTTGACTGCACTAGAGGGAGAAGCCCGTAGAAACGTCTGTCTACAACCAGAACCCACCCGTAGTACCCTGAAAGAGTTAGTTGGATTCCTGGAAGAGATCTATGGCGAGACTGCTAGTGCGGGACATCTTCGCGCCAAATTTTTTTCGAGGCTGCAGCGGGAAGAAGAAGGGATATCTCAGTATGCCACAGCACTACAAGAAGTGTTAGCAGAGGTGCAGAGAAAGGAGGCAGATGGACTCGGCGGCATAGGCTCCACAGACCGGATACTCCGGGAGCAGTTTATTCTAGGATTACACAGCATATCCTTGAGGCGAGCCCTGTCCGAACGGGTCCGAGCGAACCCGGCTCTTACATTTCGTCAGATCCTGACAGAAACAGTAGCCCGAAGTAAAGAAGAAAGCTACGCTTCTGGGGTGGTGCGCATCCAAGCCGCCAAGTCCAGCGTGGACCCAAACCACCAAGAGGTGCTGGTCCAGGTGGTGCAGGATTTACAGAAATCCGTTCTCAATGTACAGGAGAAGCTGACCCAGATGGAGCAAAGAATGGGGGATCTGTCTATTGCACCTCCCTACCCAGCTGCACCGGCCTCCTTTCAACCTGGCCCATCGTACACACGCAATAATTCCCCGGCGCTACCAATAGGAAACTGGAGGGTGCAGGCTTCCTCTCAGCAGCCACCAGAGGCACGAGGTATTCCTCAGCGAAGAGAAGACATCCGATGCTGGGGATGTGGAGGTCGGGGGCATATTGCCAGAGGTTGCCGGAATAGCACTCAAGGCCAACAGAAGCCTCCGTTAAACTACCAACCCCCGCAGTAGTGCGGCACTCTGCGGGGGAGGCGAGAAGGGAGGCCGCTCCGTATCATGACGAACACCTGATCGCTGGGTGTCCCATCTTACGTGCTGAATTCGAGGGTGTCCCAGTGGATTGCTTGATAGATACTGGGTCACAAGTGACGACGATGCCAGAAGCATACTTCAATCAACATTTCCAGACACTTGCCAGGCCAGAGAAAGAGACATTGATCCGGGTGATTGCCGCTAATCAGCAACCGATCCCGGTCACAGGGGTTGTGTGGATGAATGTTCGTATCTGTGGGCAAGAAGTGGGGAGAAAAGGGATCCTACTAGTCCCCGAGCCCGTCAAAGAAGATGTACCTGTAATACTGGGGATGAATGTCCTACGTGAATTAGATCAGATTATGTTCACCAAACGGGGACCCGGATACTGGAAGCAGGCTACTACACATAAGCCTACGCAAGAAGCACTTCAGCGACTGATCCGTGTCTGTGGGACGCAGAAGAGTGTGCCATCTCATCAGACGGTAGGGGTCATCAGGGCTCCTGGGAAGGTGCCTATAATCCTGCCTCCCGGACGAGAAAGTATATTACACCTCCCAGTGGGAACCTATCGCAATCTCGATGGGGTAGAAGTGATTGTGCAGCCTGTAGCAACCGGAAGAGTGGACCAAGAAGTTATGATAGCTCGTACGGTAGCTGTGGTCCAACAAGGACGCGTCCCTATCAGAGCCTTGAATGTGGGCCCCAGTGAGGTCACCTTGCCTCGAGGGACAGATCTGGCCCTGGTATACTTACATAAAGGTGAAGTGGTGAGCCAAAAAGATATATCCCTATCGCCGATAGAAGGTACGGAGTGGACCCTAGCAGTCTCTGCGAGGGCTGAAGAGATGCCCTCCCCAGAGTGGAGTGGAAAGGTCATCCTCGATCAGATGGAAGTGGATGTGAAATCGCTGGGCCCCGAGCGTGTGCAAGCAGTAGAAGCTATGTTGTGGAAGAACCAGGCTGCATTCGCTCGCCACGCTGAAGATTTCGGCTGCACTGAAGCTATCATGCATGAGATACCAACCGGGGAAGCTCGTCCGATTCGAGAACGGTACCGACAGATCCCTCCCAAGATGTACCAAGAGGTGAAGACTTTACTGAAGCAAATGCTGGATTCGGGGATAGTGCAGGGCAGTCAGAGCCCTTGGGCGGCTCCGGTGGTACTCGTCAAGAAAAAGGATGGAACCATTCGGTTCTGTGTAGACTACAGAAAACTCAACGCCTGTACCGTTCGCGACTCGTACCCATTACCACGAATCAAAGAATCCTTGACGGTATTGGGGAAGGCCAAGTACTTCTCCACCTTGGATTTAGTAAGCGGGTACTGGCAAGTACCTGTGGCGGAAAAAGACAAAGCAAAGACCGCGTTTATTCTCCCGATGGGATTGTTTGAATTTAACCGGATGCCTTTTGGACTCTCCAATGCTCCGGGCACGTTCCAACGGCTGATGGAAAAGTGCTTGGGGGACTTAAATTTCGAAGCTACTCTGATCTATCTGGATGACATCATCGTGTTTTCGGCCTCGTTCAAAGAACACCTTGACCGGCTTGGACAGGTACTCGGAAGACTGCAGTCTCATAACCTGAAGGTGAAGCCGAAAAAGTGCCACCTCTTCAAGAGAGAGATCGAGTATCTGGGCCACACAGTTTCACAAGATGGAGTCCTGCCCTCTGCAGAAAAGGTGGCGGCCATCCAGAAGTGGCCAGTCCCTCAAACGATGAGAGAACTCAAGGCATTTCTTGGACTCGCCGGGTATTACCGCCGGTTCGTCAAAAACTTTGCAAAGTTGGCGGGTCCTTTGAATGAGCTGCTGAGGGGGACCGCCGGAGTGTCAAAGAACCAGGGCATCCATTGGGCTCAGAGACAAGATGAGGCTTTTCAGGCTATGAAGAATGCCCTTACTTCAGCCCCGATCCTAGCCTATGCGGACTTCGACAGACCATTCCTGCTGTACACGGATGGTAGCCTTCATGGACTCGGTGCAGTATTGTCTCAGATACAGAATGGACATGAGAGAGTCATCGGCTACGCCAGTAGGTCCCTGCGGGACAACGAAAGAAACCACCACAATTATAGCGCCTTTCGACTAGAGCTCCTGGCCCTAGTGTGGGCCATGACAGAGAAATTTGCTGGATTCCTGACAGGGACCAAGATCCAGGTCCGAACAGACAATAATCCTCTGGCCCACCTTGAGAATACTAAATTGGGAGCCTTGGAACAACGGTGGGTGGCTCTCCTTGCAAAGTTCGACTTTACCATCTGTTATCGTCCCGCTACCGAAAACGCAAATGCGGATGGACTGTCAAGAGTGACGGTGGAGACCCCAGTGGGGGATCTCGATGAACAACTAGAGGAGGAAGAAACGCCAGACTTTAGCAAGTTTGAGCCCCCGGTGGTGGCGTCACAATTAAGTAGGGAGGCTTGCACACTGCCCCGGTCCCTGGGAAGAACCAATGAAGAATGGGGACGTGCTCAAGCTGCAGATGAAGGGCTACAACAGATGAAACACTGGGTAGCTGAGAAGCGGAAGCCCGACAAACAAGAAAGGGCTAACCTGGACGCCGAGATGAAGAGCGTCTTACACCAGTGGGATAGACTAGAAGTTCGAGAATCAGTGTTATATCGTAAGAGACAACAGCCAAAAGAAATAGAAGCAAGATGGCAGGTGGTCATCCCCGGAAAATTGGCTCAAGAGGTAGCTAAGGAAGCACACGAGTTTGGCGCTCACTTCGGACCTGCAAAGACCTACCAATGGTTACTGCCCACGGTTGGAGTCTGTGGTAGAAGAGGTTTGCCGGCAATGTCGAGTATGCGACCTCATTAAAAGCACCGAACAGAGAGCACCCGTTCAGACCATACAGACCAAAGAACCGCTAGAAATCTTGATGATTGATTATCTCCTCGTGGGACACTCAGCTCGGGGACTACAATACTGCTTGGTTATGACTGACCATTTCTCCAAGTTCGCTGTAGTCACCCCGACTAGAGATCAGACTGCAGAGTCAGCGGCACGGGCTATCTGCCAAGACTTTATCCGAGTGTATGGGTGCCCGAAGCGAATACACTCCGATCTAAGGGCATGTTTTCAAGGTAAAGTGATGGAGGAACTATATCGTATGTATGGCATCGAGCGATCTCGGACTACACCTTACCACCCCCAAGGCAATGGAGCATGTGAACGCTTCAACCGAACCCTACTTCAGATGCTGCGGACATTGGAGGAAGATAAGAAAGCATGTTGGCCGGAGTACCTGGCAGAATTGGTCTGGGCCTACAATAACCGAGTTCACTCCACTACGGGTTACACCCCATATCTGTTGCTCTTTGGAAGAGCTGGGCGAGAGATCATCGAGCTGAATTTGGAGCAGCCAGAGGATTTCATGGAACGAACTGTCACTTCGTGGGTGAAAGAACATCGACATCGATTACAAACGATTCGTCGGTTGGCCGGTCAACAGCTACAGAAGAAAGAACATACGAGCCCAAAACCGATTCAGGAAATACCGCTGCAACCTGGAGATCGAGTGTTAGTCAGAGAGAAGCGCCCCAAGGGCAAACTGAGTGAGAGATGGGAAGTACAACCCTACAGAGTAATTGGACGGGTATATGCTGATGGCCCAGTCTACAAGGTGCAAGTTGAGAATGGGGCATCCGGCCCTAGAGTACTACACAGAAATATGTTGCGGCCATGCCGGTCCGAAGCTTTTCCTACGCCAATACCTCCTACAGTCTCTGCCCCGCTCCCTGAACTCACGTCACCTGTGTGTGAAGTCGACGATGACTGGTGGACAGTCCCCAACACAGTGGGGGACCCTCAGCCTTCCAGGAGCGGAGATCCCATGGATGAGCCCCTACCGCCACGTGAAGAAGAGGATAGTCAAGATTCCACTGTGGCTCCTGCAGCAAGTGTTCCTCTGGGAGCTAGCCAGGCCTGGCCTGATAGTCAAGATCTTAGAAGGTCTCAGAGGTCTACTGCAGGGGTTCCACCAATCCGATATGTTGAACAATGTACTCAGTCTGCTGTATTGCCATTTTTGTCTCCTCCACAGGTGCTGTGTTCACATTGACATCCCGTCATTACACTGTGGGCCTGATGTTGTGATGGCCGAGGACGACCATCATTAAGTAGGGAGGCATATTGGGGGTGCCACTGCTATGGACAGTAAGAGAAGCGTTGCCACTTTAAGAAATCCCTGCCTGTGTTGGACAGTAAGAAACACGCTGCCACTTTAAGAGACAGAAACCCCCCCAGGTGTGGGATGATGGTATGTCCTGTTTTTCCCCTTCGGAGTGTGTGTTTTTAGACCAGCCGATGAACTTGTGAAGAGGAGACAGACCGTCTGTGTGTCTGAGAAAGGACAGGAGTTTTTCTTGTGAACTGAAAGTGAGACAAGCCTGGGATCCAGTGAGACACAGACAAGCCTGGGATCCAGTGAGACACAGACAAGCCTGGGATCCAGTGAGACACAGACAAGCCTGGGATCCAGTGAGACACAGACAAGCCTGGGATCCAGTGAGACACAGACAAGCCTGGGATCCAGTGAGACACAGACAAGCCTGGGATCCAGTGAGGGCCTGACACAGGAGAAGATTTGCAGCCCCCGGACTGCATCCAAATCCCAGCATCACTGTGAGTTGAATATTGTGCACCTTTCAGGGTTTAGAATAGGCTTCAGTAGGTAGAACACGGCAGCCGTGTGGCCTGTGTAGCGAGGCCAGAAAGGTTATACGTAGAGTAGCATTTTACCTTGCTTTTGTGCATTTACCTATGTGATTTTAACTTGTGATAGCTGGAGAACCGTATTATTGAGCGGACCAGCTAGAGAAAACGAAGACTTTGTTAAATCTCTTTTGCCACTGTTTACCCCTGCTTGAACCTGCCTTCTTCACATCTTTCCCCGCCTGTTAATAAATTCACCCTTGTGGTTTGCACTCCCATCTTGTGTACCGTACATTATTCTGCACTGCGGTGGTCCTCTCAGCCACCGCTACATCTACAGTATTCTGCGCTATTGGAACCCTATTCTGTGCAGGGTAATGTAAAAATAAATTGAATAGATTGTTAAAAAAGCCATGGCGTCCTCATTTTTCTAAAAAACAAACCTGTTGATCCTCCACCCAAATTGATCATTTTTAGACAAGCACTTGTCAAAAGGCCATGGCTTCTTCTGTATACACTGCATATATTTGCAATGCTCAAAAATATAAATGGAACACTCTAGATCTCAATGAATGAATTATTCCAGTTGCAAATCTTTGTTCATTACATGGTGGAATGCACTGAGAACAATAAGACATAAATGATCCATGTAAATCAAAATTAAGGGTGGCCTCTCCCTGCGTGCAGCCGATGGTTATCTTTTGCGACTCTGCAACATGAAATTAACATGCTGCGGAGAAGTGGAAGTCTGACAACCCACACTGCAGGTGAAATAACACTGCGGTCAGGAGAAGCATAGATTTTTAGAAATCCCATCCATTATGCTTGTACTGTACCATGCAGCATGGATGCAGCAGCAAAACTGGTATATGAAGGGCTATGAGGCTGCATTATGCTACAGTGCCTTGTGAAAGTATTTGGCTCCCTTAAACTTTTCAACCTTTTGCCAACATTTCAGGCTTCAAACTTAAAGATATAAATTCTAATTTTTTTGTGAAGAATCAACAAGTGGGACACAAATCGTGAAGTGAAATTTATTGGATATTTTAAACTTTTTTAACAAATTAAAAACTGAAATGTGGGGCGTGCAATATTATTCGGCCCCTTTACTTTCAGTGCAGCAAACTCACTCCAGAAGTTCAGTGAGGATCTCTGAATGATCCAATGTTGTCCTAAATGACTGGTAATGATAAATAGAATCCACCTGTGTGTAATCAAGTCTCCGTATAAATGCACCTGCTCTGTGATACTCTTATGGTACCGTCACACGGGGCGACATCGCTGGCAACATCGCCGGCAACTCACGGGAGCGTGCACTTTTTTGGCGCGCTGCCATGGTTGCTGTTGCGATGTCACATGCAGCAATATCGCCAGCATCGCATCTGCGATCTTGCCGGCAACTATTGCTGCCAGGGTTAAACTCTACCCTGGCAGCGATCCATAACATGAGAGTCTATGGGGGAAGTTGCCGGCAACATCGCAGCTGTGGCGTCACACAGGGCGATGCAGGCAGATAGCCAGAGCAATATCACCAGGTTTCCCAACATGTTGGGATATCTGGCAATGTTGCTTAGGCAACTTATCGCCTTATTATCGCCTTGTCACACTCAGCAACTCATGAGCGAGGTTGCCGCAACTTAGCCACGCCCCTAAGTTGCTGGCAACATCGCCAGAGAGAACCCCCATTGTGACGGTACCTTCAGGGTTCTGTTTCAAGTGCAGAGAGCAAGACCAAGGAACACACCAGGCTGGTCCGAGATACTGTTGTGGCGAAGTTTAAAGCCGGATTTGGATACAAAAAGATTTCCCAAGTTTTAAACATCTCAAGGAGCACTGCTGTGCAAGCCATCATATTGAAATAGTATCCGACCACTGCAAATCTACCAAGACCAAGCCGTCCCTCTAAACTTTCATCTCGAACAAGGAGAAGACTGATCAGAGATGCAACCAAAAGACCCATGATCACTCTGGATGAACTGCAGAGATCTACAACGTAGGTGGGAGAGTCTGTCCATAGGACAACAATCAGTTGTACACTGCACAAATCTGGCCTTTATGGAAGAGTGGCAAGAAGAAAGCCATTTCTCAAAGATATCCATAAAAAGTCTTGTTTGAAGATTGCCATAAGCCACTTGGGAGACACACCAAACATGTGGAATCAGGTGCTCTGGTCAGATGAAACCAAAATCGAACTTTTTGACCACAATGGCAAAAGATATGTTTGGCGTAAAAGCAACACAGCTCATCATCCTCAAAACACCATCCCCACTGTCAAACATGGTGGTGGCAGCATCATGGTTTGGGCCTGCTTTTCTTCAGCAGGGACAGGGAACCTGTTGGAGTCTGCAAAAGCCCTGAGACTGGGACGGAGATTTATCTTCCAACAAAACAATGATCCCAAACATAAAGCAAAATCTACAATGGAATGGTTCAAAAATAAACATATCCAGCTGTTAGAATGGCCAAGTCAAAGTCCAGACCTGAATCCAATCGAAAATCTGTGGAAAGAGCTGATAACTGTTGTTCACAAAGGCTCTCCATCCAACTTCACTGAGCTCAAGCTGTTTTGCAAGGAAGAGTGGGCAAGAATTTCAGTCTCTCAGGCTGAAGGCACACTGGGCGAGGGACTCACGCGAGTGCAATGTGAGGGAAACCCGCATTGCACTCGGACCAGTGTTGCCCTATCAGGCAGGGCAGACTGCTGCGAGTCTCCCGCACCAAACTCGCATTGTGAGTCAGAAGCGAGTGCAGTCGCAGAATGCTGTGACTGCACACGATTTTGACATGCGTGAGCGCAATGCAAGTGTAAGGGGGCGAGAAATTCTCGCCCCCCATACAGCACACTGTGCAATATTTGCATGAGTGTGCTGCGCAAACAGCTTCAAACTCGCCGGCTGTCAAAAGCCGTCGAGTTTGAATTTCCCACCATGCGCATACAGTAATAATCATCCTGCCCCGCTGTGACAAATCGGTTGTCCAGTTATGTCGTAGCAATCGCTGTCTCATCCCCTGGGATCGGTGGGATTCTCCTCTGCCATCGCCATGGGACATCATCTGGACTGGAGGCTCGCTGGATCTTTTCCTTTGGGTATGATACTTGCATGGACTGCACAGTTTTAGTCAGTGCAGCCACATTTTTGGTCAACTCCTTGATCTGGAGACGTACATCTGCAGAGCAGGCACTATCTAGGGTCTGCGCGTTGGCCTCAACGGGTGCCTAGGGAAAGAACGCCGCCTCCTAGTGGTATGTGATTGCTGGGAGCCTGATGGGCGCTGTACCACTTGGGGTTGTTCTCACAGCACCAGAATGGCCCGGTCTTTAAATTGTGCAAAGCCCAGGTCAGGGTTCTGTAGGGCCATGATGCACAGCGGTGTTCTGTGGGTGTTGGACAGGAGCCCCTCAATAAACTGCTCGGTTAGCAGTCTGTCCTCAGTCTGCACACTGTCAGTGTCAACCTGCTTAATGGCCCACAGCACCTCATGAAGGTTAAGAGCATAGTCCCGAACACTGTCCTGTATCCTTTGTTTGCACCCGAAGAATCTCATTTTAATATCCGCCGCCCTGCGGGTGTCAAATGTTTCCTTTAGCCAGGCCAGGATTTTCATAACAGTTGTTGTCAGTGTCTGGCCAGGACTTTACCTCCCTCTGGGCCGCACCGGTTAGCTGGACGATAAGGATGCTTACTTTTTGGCTTTCCGACAGGAATAAAACTTTGAACAAACTATGCAGTCTCTCTTTAAAGTCGCTGAGGGTATGCGACTCCCCTGAGTACTGAGGCAACTAAGCTGCCCCCGGGACATACAGCATTGTTAGTGGCATCATGGCCCGCCACCACCGCGCCCACCTCTGGGTCTTCACCTAGGTTGGGCATCTTCCTCTCCCCCAGTGAACCTTAGCCAGGTACTGAGTTTCTATTGGCTTATCAATCTGCTGCTCTGCAGGTGGGAAAAATCAAGCCCACAGGGGTTCTGGGTCGGGGCCTCCTGCTTCCTGCCAGCTGACGTCAGTGCGGGGCAGGGTTTTGCACCGCGCTCTTTCTCGGGTTCCGCCCACGACGACATGCCCATTCTGCTTCTCGCGCGCTGCGCACCGTGGTGATGGCAGCAACTACACAGTTCAATACAATCAATGGCACACAGGACACGTTGGTACCAGGCTACGAAGTCCTGTTCATGACACCAAGTTGACACGCCCAACAGGGCCGTGAGGTACCCGAAACCAGGCTAGACAGTTCTTTGGGGAGGTTATGAGGCCGTGACCTCTGTAGCTCAGCATGGCAGGGCATAATGATGTCATCAAAGAGTGCCACTGTACTGAGACGTGCAGAGCAGCAGGGCAGATGCTGAGGAGACTGGACCAGCGAGAAGAGGTGAATATTTACTTTTTTTTTTAAATCAGTGAGTACACTGATGGGAAACTATGTAAGGGGCAATATTATTATTATTATTATTATTATTATTATTATTATTTATAGAGCACCATTGATTCCATGATGCTGATATATTATAGCAATCAAATTATATCAATAATATAATATAGGAGGACATTGGGGGTGCAATATACTATATGAAGGACTATGGGGGTGCACAGTGTAGGGCAGATATTGTTACTCAGGAAAATGTTGATCATTCTGCTATTTTTAAGGGTATCGTGCCAGGATGTGCTGCAGAAGACTGGAGAAGATGGAAATCTGCAGAGGCAAACTGTGGATGTGAAAATTCATCATGGTGTTTGGACAAGATGAAGAAAAGAAAAAGGAGACCCCGATCAGACACTGTCATCTATAAGGTACCAGGATGTAAATGATTATTTGTGATAATGACTAATTCTCATCAGTGCTGTGGTTCCTGTATGCTTTTATCGACGGCTGGTAACAACAGCTCCCAGTATGCGCTCACCATTGCTAATTATGTAGTAGGAGTTGTAGGTTCATGCAGTACAAATGTGTATGGGTCTGACCTGACATTACAATTGTTTTACCATGTACTGATGGTGGTTCTGATGTTGAATTTTGGCACTGATGAGGGTTGTGATTTGTGTAATGATGGGGGTTCTATTATGTATTTCTGTACCTCTGGTGGGTCTGGTTATGTATTTTTATACTGATGAAGTTTTTGGCATAGTGTTTCTTTACCTCTGGTGGGTCTGGTGATATATTTCTGTACTGATGAGGGTTCTGACTTTATATTTCTGTACTGATAGGGGTTATATGGATATATTTCTTTACCTCTGGTGGGTCTCGTGATGTATTTCTGTTCTCAAGGGGGTTATAGGGATGCATTTCAGTACCTCTAGTGGGTCTGGTAATGTAGTTTTGTGTTAATTGTTCTGATCGTGTACACATCTATCAATCCATAACTTGTAAGCTTTCTTGATACATGGCTATGTTAATAAAATGTTGTGCATTCTAACAAGTTAGGGGTTCTATGCATTTATTTGTTGAAGCATAGCATTAAAGTGTTGTCCCAAGCTTGTGATGAGTCTGCAGTCACTCTATGTGTCTGTATATGACTGCAGACTTCTGAATTCTCACAGGGCTCACACTGCCTGCTGTCAGGATTGTCTGGTGCCGGCGGTGAGAGTGGAAGGTCAAGTAACCATAGGTATGCAATTTACATACATGCAGTCACATGCTGACTAGACATGCGAGGCTTCGATCAATGAAATTAATTGAGCAAGGCCGGACAAGTCTAGTCAAAATGTGGCCAGAAGTATATAAATTGCATACTTATGTTCACATGACCATCCAATCTTAACATTGACATGGAACAATCCTGAAAGTGTGCAGTGCACGCGCAATGAAAATTCGGAGGCCTGCAGTCACCTAGACTTTCATCTCAAATCTAGGCAAGCCCTTTACTTATAACATCAAACACCTTAGCCCACTCCTAACAATGTGTAATATACTCAATGCCAGAAAGAGTTCATGCTGATTCCAGTAGTCACTGTACCTGTAAGTCTAAAAATCGCATATGGATGATTAGTCACATGACGTCTCCTGAGACCACGGGGGAGGGGGGGGGACAAACTGAACTCTTACCCTCCGTGCCAGAAAGCCTAGATACACCTCGGGCTGCATTATCCTATATGGAGGAATATGAGGCTGCATTATTCTATGTGGATGGTTTTGAGGTTGCATTATACTATATGGAGCAGTATGAGGCTGCACTATACTATACGGAGGGATATGAGGCTGAACTCTTGCCCTGGGTGCCAGAAAACCTAGATACACCTTTGGGCTGCATTATCCTATATGGAGGAATATGAGGCTGCATTATTCTATGTGGAAGGATTTGAGGTTGCATTATACTATATGGAGTGATATGAGGCTGCATTATTCTATGTGGAAGGATATGAGGTTGCTTTATACTACAATGGAAGACCACATAAACTAGGATGGGGTACATATTTATACAAGGATAAGGGTATATTCCAGGAGATGGACCATATATAGCAAAATGAGGGACATTAATACATAATGATGGGAAGAGGGATCAAGTTGTAAGTTTTTAAAGGATTTAGAATGTTAAATGGGGCCCATACATCTGTCTAACATGTGCACGGGCAGGGGTGGGGCAGGTCCAAATTTTGCACCGGGGCCCATCAGACTGTACTTACGCCACTGACCATAGCCATACAATTTGAAGCTGCTTTTATAAATAAGTTTGACTGTTACCATCTGAGAAAAATGGGACAAGCCAATTTTTTCTCAGGCATCATCCTAGTTGCATCCGTTTCTCTTCCTGAATCTTTTGTAATCCATTGACTCTAGTGATGAGCGAGTACTAAAATGCTCGGGTGCTCGAAGCTCGGGCCGAGCATCCCGAGATACTCGTGTACTCGGCCCGAGTAACGAGCCCAATGTTATCCTATGGGAGACACGAGTATTTTTATGAAATGACTGCCGGCTGCCTGGAAAAACCCTAAAAATGTCACAAAAGTCTCAGAAGAGTGCTGAAATGACATGGCAACACCATGGGGAAGACCCCTGGAAGCATTTCTCACTCAAAAGTCACAGCTGTGAACAATGTTGTCCGAGTTTCACGCCAATTTTACGGAGTGTCCAGAAAACCTTCCAAAATGACACCAAAATGAATATTTAGGGTGGAAATGTTAAGGGCACATACCCAATAGTGAGATACAGCTGGTGTATGTTACTTTTTGTGATTACATGAAAGATTTTACGTGAAAACATTGTGCGGCACTCCGATGACCCTGACAAGAGACGTACATGAAGCCCTGTCTAGAAATAATGTGCCCATTTTGAAGAACTGGGTCTATTGTAGTATCTTCCTTTGCCAGGGCAGTCCAAAATTGGGAGGTTCACCAATGCCCCTGGATACAGACATGCAGGATGGCCTGTAAACAAGAACTGGGTGTATTGTAGTATAGCCCATTGGCCAGGGCAGCCAAAAATTGGGAGGTTCAACAATGACCCATGCTTACAGACATGTAGTAGGGCCTGTAACCCTCAAGTGGGTGTATTGTAGTAGAGCCCTTAGGTCAGGGCAGCCAAAAATTGGGAGGCTCCTCTTTGTCCCTGGATGGAGACGTGCAGGAGGGCCTGTTAAGAAGAACTGGGTGTATTGTAGTAGAGCCCTTTGGTCAGGGCAGCCAAAAATTGGGAGGTTCAACAATGACCCATGCATACAGACATGTAGTAGGGCCTGTAACCCTCAAGTGGGTGTATTGTAGTAGAGCCCTTTGGTCAGGGCAGCCAAAAATTGGAAGGTTCAACAATGACCCATGCATACAGACATGTAGTAGGGCCTGTAACCCTCAAGTGGGTGTATTGTAGTAGAGCCCTTTGGTCAGGGCAGCCAAAAATTGGAAGGTTCAACAATGACCCATGCATACAGACATGTAGTAGGGCCTGTAACCCTCAAGTGGGTGTATTGTAGTAGAGCCCTTTGGTCAGGGCAGACAAAAATTGGGAGGTTCAACAATGACCCATGCATACAGACATGTAGTAGGGCCTGTAACCCTCAAGTGGGTGTATTGTAGTAGAGCCCTTTGGTCAGGGCAGCCAAAAATTGGAAGGTTCAACAATGACCCATGCATACAGACATGTAGTAGGGCCTGTAACCCTCAAGTGGGTGTATTGTAGTAGAGCCCTTAGGTCAGGGCAGCCAAAAATTGGGAGGCTCCTCTTTGTCCCTGGATGGAGACGTGCAGGAGGGCCTGTTAAGAAGAACTGGGTGTATTGTAGTAGAGCCCTTTGGTCAGGGCAGCCAAAAATTGGGAGGTTCAACAATGACCCATGCATACAGACATGTAGTAGGGCCTGTAACCCTCAAGTGGGTGTATTGTAGTAGAGCCCTTTGGTCAGGGGAGCCAAAAATTGGAAGGTTCAACAATGACCCATGCATACAGACATGTAGTAGGGCCTGTAACCCTCAAGTGGGTGTATTGTAGTAGAGCCCTTAGGTCAGGGCAGCCAAAAATTGGGAGGCTCCTCTTTGTCCCTGGATGGAGACGTGCAGGAGGGCCTGTTAAGAAGAACTGGGTGTATTGTAGTAGAGCCCTTTGGTCAGGGCAGCCAAAAATTGGGAGGTTCAACAATGACCCATGCATACAGACATGTAGTAGGGCCTGTAACCCTCAAGTGGGTGTATTGTAGTAGAGCCCTTTGGTCAGGGCAGCCAAAAATTGGAAGGTTCAACAATGACCCATGCATACAGACATGTAGTAGGGCCTGTAACCCTCAAGTGGGTGTATTGTAGTAGAGCCCTTAGGTCAGGGCAGCCAAAAATTGGGAGGCTCCTCTTTGTCCCTGGATGGAGACGTGCAGGAGGGCCTGTTAAGAAGAACTGGGTGTATTGTAGTAGAGCCCTTTGGTCAGGGCAGCCAAAAATTGGGAGGTTCAACAATGACCCATGCATACAGACATGTAGTAGGGCCTGTAACCCTCAAGTGGGTGTATTGTAGTAGAGCCCTTTGGTCAGGGCAGCCAAAAATTGGAAGGTTCAACAATGACCCATGCATACAGACATGTAGTAGGGCCTGTAACCCTCAAGTGGGTGTATTGTAGTAGAGCCCTTAGGTCAGGGCAGCCAAAAATTGGAGGGCTCCTCTTTGTCCCTGGATGGAGACGTGCAGGAGGGCCTGTTAAGAAGAACTGGGTGTATTGTAGTAGAGCCCTTTGGTCAGGGCAGCCAAAAATTGGGAGGTTCAACAATGACCCATGCATACAGACATGTAGTAGGGCCTGTAACCCTCAAGTGGGTGTATTGTAGTAGAGCCCTTTGGTCAGGGCAGCCAAAAATTGGGAGGTTCAACAATGACCCATGCATACAGACATGTAGTAGGGCCTGTAACCCTCAAGTGGGTGTATTGTAGTAGAGCCCTTTGGTCAGGGCAGCCAAAAATTGGAAGGTTCAACAATGACCCATGCATACAGACATGTAGTAGGGCCTGTAACCCTCAAGTGGGTGTATTGTAGTAGAGCCCTTTGGTCAGGGCAGACAAAAATTGGGAGGTTCAACAATGACCCATGCATACAGACATGTAGTAGGGCCTGTAACCCTCAAGTGGGTGTATTGTAGTAGAGCCCTTTGGTCAGGGCAGCCAAAAATTGGAAGGTTCAACAATGACCCATGCATACAGACATGTAGTAGGGCCTGTAACCCTCAAGTGGGTGTATTGTAGTAGAGCCCTTTGGTCAGGGCAGACAAAAATTGGGAGGTTCAACAATGACCCATGCATACAGACATGTAGTAGGGCCTGTAACCCTCAAGTGGGTGTATTGTAGTAGAGCCCTTTGGTCAGGGCAGCCAAAAATTGGAAGGTTCAACAATGACCCATGCATACAGACATGTAGTAGGGCCTGTAACCCTCAAGTGGGTGTATTGTAGTATAGCCCTTTGGCCAGGGCAGCCAAAAATTGGAAGGTTCAACAATGACCCATGCATACAGACATGTAGTAGGGCCTGTAACCCTCAAGTGGGTGTATTGTAGTAGAGCCCTTAGGTCAGGGCAGCCAAATATTGGGAGGCTCCTCTTTGTCCCTGGATGGAGACGTGCAGGAGGGCCTGTTAAGAAGAACTGGGTGTATTGTAGTAGAGCCCTTTGGTCAGGCAGCCAAAAATTGGGAGGTTCAACAATGACCCATGCATACAGACATGTAGTAGGGCCTGTAACCCTCAAGTGGGTGTATTGTAGTAGAGCCCTTAGGTCAGGGCAGCCGAAAATTGGGAGGCTCCTCTTTGTCCCTGGATGGAGACGTGCAGGAGGGCCTGTTAAGAAGAACTGGGTGTATTGTAGTAGAGCCCTTTGGTCAGGGCAGCCAAAAATTGGGAGGTTCAACAATGACCCATGCATACAGACATGTAGTAGGGCCTGTAACCCTCAAGTGGGTGTATTGTAGTAAGAGCCCTTTGGTCAGGGCAGCCAAAAATTGGGAAGGTTCAACAATGACCCATGCATACAGACATGTAGTAGGGCCTGTAACCCTCAAGTGGGTGTATTGTAGTAGAGCCCTTTGGTCAGGGCAGCCAAAAATTGGGAGGTCTCTTGTCCATGCATGCATAAGACTGTAGTAGGGCCTGTTAAGCTAAGTGGGTGTATTGTAGTAGAGCCCTTTGGTCAGGGCAGCAAAAATTGGGAGGTTCAACAATGACCCATGCATACAGACATGTAGTAGGGCCTGTAACCCTCAAGTGGGTGTATTGTAGTAGAGCCCTTTGGTCAGGGCAGCCAAAAATTGGGAGGTTCAACAATGACCCATGCATACAGACATGTAGTAGGGCCTGTAACCCTCAAGTGGGTGTATTGTAGTATAGCCCTTTGGTCAGGGCAGCCAAAAATTGGAAGGTTCAACAATGACCCATGCATACAGACATGTAGTAGGGCCTGTAACCCTCAAGTGGGTGTATTGTAGTAGAGCCCTTAGGTCAGGGCAGCCAAAAAATTGGGAGGTCTCTATGTCCCTGGATGAGACAGTGTAGAGGGCCTGTTAAGAAGAATGGGTGTATTGTAGTAGAGCCCTTTGGTCAGGGCAGCCAAAAATTGGGAGGTTCAACAATGACCCATGCATACAGACATGTAGTAGGGCCTGTAACCCTCAAGTGGTGTATTGTAGTAGAGCCCTTTGGTCAGGGCAGCCAAAAATTGGAAGGTTCAACAATGACCCATGCATACAGACATGTAGTAGGGCCTGTAACCCTCAAGTGGGTGTATTGTAGTAGAGCCCTTAGGTCAGGGCAGCCAAAATTGGGAGGCTCCTCTTTGTCCCTGGATGGAGACGTGCAGGAGGGCCTGTTAAGAAGAACTGGGTGTATTGTAGTAGAGCCCTTTGGTCAGGGCAGCCAAAAATTGGGAGGTTCAACAATGACCCATGCATACAGACATGTAGTAGGGCCTGTAACCCTCAAGTGGGTGTATTGTAGTAGAGCCCTTTGGTCAGGGCAGCCAAAAATTGGAAGGTTCAACAATGACCCATGCATACAGACAATGTTAGTAGGGGCCTGTCAACCCTCAATGCTGGTGGTGATTGTTACGTTAGATGCCCTTTGGTCAGGGCAGCCAAAAATTGGGAGGTTCAACAATGACCCATGCATACAGACATGTAGTAGGGCCTGTAACCCTCAAGTGGGTGTATTGTAGTAGAGCCCTTTGGTCAGGGCAGCCAAAAATTGGGAGGCTCCTCTTTGTCCCTGGATGGAGACGTGCAGGAGGGCCTGTTAAGAAGAAACTGGGTGTATTGTAGTAGAGCCCTTTGGTCAGGGCAGCCAAAAAATTGGGAGGTTCAACAATGACCCATGCATACAGACATGTAGTAGGGCCTGTAACCTCAAGTGGGTGTATTGTAGTAGAGCCTTTGGTCAGGGCAGCCAAAAATTGGGAGGTTCAACAATGACCCATGCATACAGACATGTAGTAGGGCCTGTAACCCTAAGTGGGTGTATTGTAGTAGAGCCCTTTGGTCAGGGCAGCCAAAATTGGAAGGTTCAACAATGACCCATGCATACAGACATGTAGTAGGGCCTGTAACCCTCAAGTGGGTGTATTGTAGTAGAGCCCTTTGGTCAGGGCAGACAAAAATTGGGAGGTTCAACAATGACCCATGCATACAGACATGTAGTAGGGCCTGTAACCCTCAAGTGGGTGTATTGTAGTAGAGCCCTTTGGTCAGGGCAGCCAAAAATTGGAAGGTTCAACAATGACCCATGCATACAGACATGTAGTAGGGCCTGTAACCCTCAAGTGGGTGTATTGTAGTATAGCCCTTTGGCCAGGGCAGCCAAAAATTGGAAGGTTCAACAATGACCCATGCATACAGACATGTAGTAGGGCCTGTAACCCTCAAGTGGGTGTATTGTAGTAGAGCCCTTAGGTCAGGGCAGCCAAATATTGGGAGGCTCCTCTTTGTCCTGGATGGAGACGTGCAGGAGGGCCTGTTAAGAAGAACTGGGTGTATTGTAGTAGAGCCCTTTGGTCAGGGCAGCCAAAAATTGGGAGGTTCAACAATGACCCATGCATACAGACATGTAGTAGGGCCTGTAACCTCAAGTGGGTGTATTGTAGTAGAGCCCTTAGGTCAGGGCAGCCGAAAATTGGGAGGCTCCTCTTTGTCCCTGGATGGAGACGTGCAGGAGGGCCTGTTAAGAAGAACTGGGTGTATTGTAGTAGAGCCCTTTGGTCAGGGCAGCCAAAAATTGGGAGGTTCAACAATGACCCATGCATACAGACATGTAGTAGGGCCTGTAACCCTCAAGTGGGTGTATTGTAGTAGAGCCCTTTGGTCAGGGCAGCCAAAAATTGGGAGGTTCAACAATGACCCATGCATACAGACATGTAGTAGGGCCTGTAACCCTCAAGTGGGTGTATTGTAGTAGAGCCCTTTGGTCAGGGCAGCCAAAAATTGGAAGGTTCAACAATGACCCATGCATACAGACATGTAGTAGGGCCTGTAACCCTCAAGTGGGTGTATTGTAGTAGAGCCCTTTGGTCAGGGCAGACAAAAATTGGGAGGTTCAACAATGACCCATGCATACAGACATGTAGTAGGGCCTGTAACCTCAAGTGGGTGTATTGTAGTAGAGCCTTTGGTCAGGGCAGCCAAAAATTGGAAGGTTCAACAATGACCCATGCATACAGACATGTAGTAGGGCCTGTAACCCTCAAGTGGGTGTATTGTAGTAGAGCCCTTTGGTCAGGGCAGCCAAAAATTGGGAGGTTCAACAATGACCCATGCATACAGACATGTAGTAGGGCCTGTAACCCTCAAGTGGGTGTATTGTAGTAGAGCCCTTAGGTCAGGGCAGCCAAAAATTGGGAGGCTCCTCTTTGTCCCTGGATGGAGACGTGCAGGAGGGCCTGTTAAGAAGAACTGGGTGTATTGTAGTAGAGCCCTTTGGTCAGGGCAGCCAAAAATTGGGAGGTTCAACAATGACCCATGCATACAGACATGTAGTAGGGCCTGTAACCCTCAAGTGGGTGTATTGTAGTAGAGCCCTTTGGTCAGGGCAGCCAAAAATTGGAAGGTTCAACAATGACCCATGCATACAGACATGTAGTAGGGCCTGTAACCCTCAAGTGGGTGTATTGTAGTAGAGCCCTTTGGTCAGGGCAGCCAAAAATTGGGAGGTTCAACAATGACCCATGCATACAGACATGTAGTAGGGCCTGTAACCCTCAAGTGGGTGTATTGTAGTAGAGCCCTTTGGTCAGGGCAGCCAAAAATTGGGAGGTTCAACAATGACCCATGCATACAGACATGTAGTAGGGCCTGTAACCCTCAAGTGGGTGTATTGTAGTAGAGCCCTTTGGTCAGGGGAGCCAAAAATTGGAAGGTTCAACAATGACCCATGCATACAGACATGTAGTAGGGCCTGTAACCCTCAAGTGGGTGTATTGTAGTAGAGCCCTTAGGTCAGGGCAGCCAAAAATTGGGAGGCTCCTCTTTGTCCCTGGATGGAGACGTGCAGGAGGGCCTGTTAAGAAGAACTGGGTGTATTGTAGTAGAGCCCTTTGGTCAGGGCAGCCAAAAATTGGGAGGTTCAACAATGACCCATGCATACAGACATGTAGTAGGGCCTGTAACCCTCAAGTGGGTGTATTTTACTATAGCCCTTTGGTCAGGGCAGCCAAAAATTGGGAGGCTCCTCTTTGTCCCTGGATAGAGACGTGCAGGAGGGCCTGTTAAGAACTGGGTGTATTGTAGTATAGCCCTTTTGTCAGGGCAGCCAAAAATTGGGAGGCTCCTCTTTGTCCCTGGATAGAGACGTGTAGGAGTGCCTAAAAACATTTTTCCCATTGAAAAGGAGCGGGTCTCCTGTCGTTGTAATGCCCATTCTAACAGAATGGGCTAAAAAATTTACCACTGCGGGTATACCTCAAACAAGAGCCTAACTATTCTAACGCTCATCATGGTGTCACATGAGGAGAAGGAGTAGCAGTCCAGCGATTATCCAAAGTACGGAAGTGTGTACCCATGGGTGAGTGGAGGTACATGTCAAATTCAAATAACAAAATTAAATTCAGTTGTCATTTGCTGGTGGTGTGGTGAAGTCTGGCCCAATCCAACCCTTGTTCATCTTGATCAGAGTGAGCCTGTCCGCATTTTCAGTTGACAGGCGGGTGCGTTTATCAGTGATTATTCCACCTGCTGCACTGAAAACACGCTCTGATAAAACGCTAGCGGCAGGGCAGGCCAGGACTTCCAAGGCGTAGAGAGCCAATTCATGCCACGTGTCGAGCTTGGAGACCCAATAATTGAAAGGCACCGATGAATCTCGCAGTACAGTTGTTCGATCTGCAAGGTACTCCTTCAGCATCTGCCCAAACTTAGCATTTCTGGTGGCACTACCCCGCACCTCAGGGGCTGTGGTACGTGAGGGGCTGAGAAAACTGTCCCACATCGTAAAGACAGTTCCCCTACCTCTGGCGGATTGGACTTGTGCCCCTCTCGGCCGTACGCCTTGGTTGTCCATCGAATCCTGACCTATGCCGCTAGCATTTTGTGAGGGGAAGGATTTCACAACTTCCGTGACTATGGCCCTCTGGAACTGCAGCATTTTGGCTGACCTCTCCGCCTCAGGAATGAGAGACATAAAGTTCTCCTTGTAGCGTGGGTCTAAGAGTGTTGCCAACCAGTACTGATTGTCGACCAAGATGTTCTGAACGCGAGGGTCACGAGACAGGCAGCTTACCATAAAGTCAGCCATGTGCGCCAGACTCTTAACAGCCATCACATCAGTATCCAGACCAACACGATGACTGAACATGCTGTCCTCCTCCTCCTCCTCCTCCTCCTCCTCATCTCCCCTGTCCTCTGGCCAGCCACGCTGAATCGAGGGTATGACTGGTGTGCATGTCATATCCCCAATTTGGCCTGAGAGTTGCTCCATGTCTTCATCGTCCTCCTCCTCCTAGTCATAGTCCTCCACTACACGTTGTGATGACATGAGGCTGGGCTGTGTGTTTTCACCCACACCCACTACAGTTTCTTGCTCTAAGTCATCGCGCTCGGCCTGCAATGCATCCTCTTTTATTGTCAGCAGAGACCGTTTTAGAAGGTAGAGTAGTGGTATGGTGACGCTAATAATGGCGTCATCACCGCTCACCATCTTGGTGGAGTCCTCAAAGTTTTGGAGGACGGTGCATAGGTCCGACATCCATCTCCACTCCTCAGGTGTTATGTGTGGAGTTTGACCCATTTCCCGACGGCTTAGGTGATGCAGGTAGTCCACAACTGCCCTCTTCTGCTCACATATCCTGACCAACATGTGCAGCGTTGAATTCCAACGCGTGGGGACATCACACACCAGTCTGTGGGCCGGAAGACGCAAACGGCGCTGAAAGCTTGCAAGGCCGGCTGAAGCAGCAGGTGACTTGCGAAAATGTGCAGACAGACGCCGAACTTTTACCAGCAGGTCAGACACCTCCGGGTATGACTTCACAAACCTCTGAACCACCAGGTTGAGCACATGGGCCACGCATGGAACATGCGTCAGCTGCCCTCGCCTCAAAGCTGCCACCAGGTTCCGGCCATTGTCACACACGACCTTTCCTGGCTTTAGGTTCAGAGGTGTGAGCCAGTGATCTGCCTGCTGTTTCAGAGCTGTCCACACCTCTTCTGCATTGTGGGGTTTGTCACCTATGCAGACTAGCTTCAGCACAGCCTGTTGCCGCTTTGCAGAGGCAGTGCTGCAGTGCTTCCAGCTTGGGACTGGTGTGGAGGGTACAGTGGATGAGGATGCGCAGGTGGAGGAGGAGGAGGCTGAAGAGCATGACATTCCGGAGCTGTAGAGTGTCGGTGAAACCATGACAGAGGTAGGGCCTGCTATCCTTGGTGTTGGAAGGACGTGTTCCGTCCCTCGCTCAGACTGGGTCCCAGCCTCCACAATATTAATCCAGTGTGCCGTCAGGGAGATGTAGCGGCCTTGCCCACAAGCACTTGTCCACGTGTCTGTGGTAAGGTGGACTTTGGCTGAAACAGCATTGTTCAGGGCACGTGTGATGGTGTTGGACACGTGGTTATGCAATGCGGGGACGGCACATCTGGAGAAATAGTGTCGGCTGGGGACCGAGTAACGTGGGACAGCAGCCGCCATCAGGTCGCGGAATGCGTCCGTCTCCACCAGACGGAAAGGCAACATTTCTAGCGCTATGAGTCGCGAAATGTGAGCATTGAGGACTGTGGCATGTGGGGCATTGGCAGCGTATTTGCGCCTGCGTTCAAATGTTTGCTGAATGGATAATTGAACGCTGCGCTGGGACAAGGACGTGCTTGATGGTGGCGTAATTTGTGCTTCAGCAACTTCAGGTGCAGGACAGGAGGCTTGTTCGCGGCCAGCATGGACAGGGGATTGGCTTGCATGCACAACAGCCGAAGACCTAGCAGTGACATCAGCACGCACCGCTCCTCAACTCTGTTGTACTTCCCACAAAGTCGGGTGCTTGGCTGACATGTGCCTGATCATGCTGGTGGTGGTCAGGCTGCTAGTTTTCGTACCCCTGCTGATAGTGGCATGGCAGGTGTGGCAAATGGCCTTTTTAGAGTCTTCTGGAGCCAACTTAAAAAACTCCCAGACTCGGGAAGACCGAACATTTGCACAGGCACCTTGAGTCGTGTTGTTGTTCCGGGGAACGGTTGCCTGCCTTCTGCCTGCGGACGCACCCCTGCTTCGTACTGGCTGTTGTGATGCTACGCCTCCCTCCCCTGTGCACTGCTGTCCTCGCTCTGCATATCCTCCTGCCATGTAGGGTCAGCTACTGGATCATCCACCACGTCGTCTTCCTCTTCCGCACCCTGATCCTCCTCCTGACTTCCTGGCAATTGTGTCTCATCATCGTCCACCCCTTGTTGAGACACTTTGACAACGTTCCGTTCGTCATAACGCGGCTGCTCAAATATTTGGGCATCTGTACATACCATCTCCTCATGACCCACTTCAAGAGGAGGTGGCGACAGGCCAGATTCTGCGAATGGATACGTGAACAGCTCTTCCGAGTGTCCTAGTGTGGGATCTGTAATGTCCGTGGACGTGTAATCGGCCAGGTGGTAGGAAGGAGGATCAGGTTGGGAAATGTGCGGTGCAGTATCACGGCTACTGACAGTTGACCGTGCGGAAGACAGGGTGTTTGTGGAGGTGCCCATCTGACTTGAAGCATTATCCGCTATCCAAGTAACAACCTGTTGACACTGGTCTTGGTTCAACAGTGGTGTACTGCTGCGGGCCCCAAGAATTTGGGACAGGACGTGCGAGCGAGGAGATGTGGCCCTTTGTTGTTGCGAAATGAGTGCTTGCACACGACCTCGGCCTCTGCCTGCACCACCATCACGTCCACTTCCTTGTTCCTTGCCAACGCCCTTGCCAACGCCTTTGCGCATTTTGCCTGTATAGAGCGACAACTGCCTGGTCACTGTGGAGGTCACAGGAGATTAGGATTTTAGTTCCCTAACCTGTAGAAACGTATGACGTACAACAGTGTGGTGACTGTTGAGATGACAAGAGTTAGGATTTTAGTTCCCTAACCTGTAGAAACTTATGACGTACAACAATGTGGTGACTGTTGAGATGACAATAGTTAGGATTTTAGTTCCCTAACCTGTAGAAACGTATGACGTACAACAGTGTGGTGACTGTTGAGATGACAAGAGTTAGGATTTTAGTTCCCTAACTTGTAGAAACTTATGACGTACAACAGTGTGGTGACTGTTGAGATGACAAGAGTTAGGATTTTAGTTCCCTAACCTGTAGAAACGTATGACGTACAACAGTGTGGTGACTGTTGAGATGACAAGAGTTAGGATTTTAGTTCCCTAACTTGTCGAAACGTATGACGTACAACAGTGTGGTGACTGTTGAGATGACAAGAGTTAGGATTTTAGTTCCCTAACCTGTAGAGACTTATGACGTACAACAGTGTGGTGACTGTTGAGATGACAAGAGTTAGGATTTTAGTTCCCTAACCTGTAGAAACGTATGACGTACAACAGTGTGGTGACTGTTGAGATGACAAGAGTTAGGATTTTAGTTCCCTAACCTGTAGAAACGTATGACGTACAACAGTGTGGTGACTGTTGAGATGACAATAGTTAGGATTTTAGTTCTCTAACCTGTAGAAACGTATGACGTACAACAGTGTGGTGACTGTTGAGATGACAAGAGTTAGGATTTTAGTTCCCTAACCTGTAGAAACGTATGACGTACAACAGTGTGGTGACTGTTGAGATGACAAGAGTTAGGATTTTAGTTCCCTAACCTGTAGAAACTTATGACGTACAACAGTGTGGTGACTGTTGAGATGACAATAGTTAGGATTTTAGTTCCCTAACCTGTAGAAACGTATGACGTACAACAGTGTGGTGACTGTTGAGATGACAAGAGTTAGGATTTTAGTTCCCTAACTTGTAGAAACTTATGACGTACAACAGTGTGGTGACTGTTGAGATGACAAGAGTTAGGATTTTAGTTCCCTAACCTGTAGAAACGTATGACGTACAACAGTGTGGTGACTGTTGAGATGATAAGAGTTAGGATTTTAGTTCCCTAACTTGTAGAAACTTATGACGTACAACAGTGTGGTGACTGTTGAGATGACAAGAGTTAGGATTTTAGTTCCCTAACCTGTATTAAGGTACTACGTACACCTGTCTGGTGACTGTAATGGTTTGAAGAGAGGATTTTAGTCCCTAACCTGTATTAAGGCAGTACGTACACCTGTCTGGTGACTGTTTTGATGACAAGAGTTAGGATTTTAGTTCCCTAACCTGTATTAAGGTACTACGTACACCTGTCTGGTGACTGTAATGGTTTAAACAGAGGATTTTAGTCCCTAACCTGTATTAAGGTAGTACGTACACCTGTCTGGTGACTGTTTTGATGACAAGAGTTAGGATTTTAGTTCCCTAACCTGTATTAAGGTACTACGTACACCTGTCTGGTGACTGTAATGGTTTGAAGAGAGGATTTTAGTCCCTAACCTGTATTAAGGTAGTACGTACACCTGTCTGGTGACTGTTTTGATGACAAGAGTTAGGATTTTAGTTCCCTAACCTGTATTAAGGTACTACGTACACCTGTCTGGTGACTGTAATGGTTTGAAGAGAGGATTTTAGTCCCTAACCTGTATTAAGGTAGTACGTACACCTGTCTGGTGACTGTTTTGATGACAAGAGTTAGGATTTTAGTTCCCTAACCTGTATTAAGGTAGTACGTACACCTGTCTGGTGACTGTAATGGTTCAAGAGAGGATTTTAGTCCCTAACCTGTATTAAGGTAGTACGTACACCTGTCTGGTGACTGTGTTGATGACAAGAGTTAGGATTTTAGTTCCCTAACCTGTATTAAGGTAGTACGTACACCTGTCTGGTGACTGTAATGGTTCAAGAGAGGATTTTAGTCCCTAACCTGTATTAAGGTAGTACGTACACCTGTCTGGTGACTGTTTTGATGACAAGAGTTAGGATTTTAGTTCCCTAACCTGTATTAAGGTAGTACGTACACCTGTCTGGTGACTGTAATGGTTTGAAGAGAGGATTTTAGTCCCTAACCTGTATTAAGGTACTAAGTACAAGAGTGTGGTGACTCTAATGGTCACAGAAAAGCTTGGATTTCAATCTGTATCACCCTGCCTATATCCTCCTAGATTAGTCCTGAGAAGGACTGTTCTGGTCACTGGAAATCTTGGACTCCGATCTGGATCACCCTGCCTATGTCCTCCTAGATTAGTCCTGAGAAGGACTGTTGTGGTCAGCAGCAGTTTGCAGCCCTGATCCGGATCTACCTATGAGGGCCGCAAATCTGTCCCTAATCAGCAGCAGACACTCTCCCTACACTCACTGTCTGGAAGGCTGTGTGCCGAGCACAGCGCGCCGGGACTTATAAAGGCTCGGTGACGCTGTGCAGGCCGGCCAATCACTGCTATACCACAACCAACAGGGCTGTGGCATTGCAGTGGTCTGTCAGCCAATCCCTGCACGTGGGCTGGCTCTCAAAAGAGCGCCAACATGGAGAGATGACGACCACGAGCACAGCACGAGTATCGCGAGATTACTCGGTGCTCGGCGAGTCGCCCGAGTACAGTGATACTCGTGCGAGTAACGAGTAGTGCCGAGCATGTTCGCTCAACACTAATTGACTCTTAATGGGTGTCTTAAAATTGATGAAACTTGCATGGAGCTATGAAGTATAACGTATGTGATTTATGTTTCATCCATTTTATGGATAAGTACAGGACATTCTTTGTATTTCACAGACCAGAGATGGATCCATTTTTAAAACGGATGTGTGCATGGATCAATGAAACTATAGATCTCTGTGCTATCTGAAAAAATAAACACACCTGACATTTGTAAATTGTATCTACATTGAAGAGCTTGAAAGGGTGTAGGATACCTCCGAGTGTTACAGTATAAATACGGTACCTTTTCAGGATACCGTAGTTTGAGGCTTTGCAGTGCCTTTGCTTATAAATATGCTGCAAATCAATTTTTTGAAGAAATTTAGCGAAGGTTCACTCATAGCTAGTTAGGACTGAGTTGGCAATGCCACTATAAATATGCAATTTTCCACAGCAGTTTTGAAGCTTTACCGCTGATTATGAGATTTATCCCATCCATTTCATTTCATTGCTATCTGGTTACTAGGTTCTCTCTATTCAGCCAGCAGGGGGATTTTACAGGCTATAATTTTGTTAGACACAATTTGCAGATTTTCTAGATGAAACAGTATTTAATCACTATGCTGCAAGTTTTTTCTTTATGTATAAGAGACTTTGGATGACTGACTTACAGGGAAATCATTTTTCTATATGATAAACAAAGATAGTAAGGATAGTATAGATAGAAAAATGCCAGGTGTCATGAACATTATGCATATATATACTAGAAATAGGCCCGATGCTATTGCATCTGGAGTGAGGTGAAAAGAGCAGATGCCGTAGAAATATCCGCTAAGTAGTACAGTCCTCTCTCCAAAAAGTACTCTGCTGTTGCAGGATTTATATGGTGTATATGATGGCTCAGTGGTTAGCACTGTGTACGGTGGCTCAGTGGTTAGCACTATATATGGTGGCTCAGTGATTAGCACTGTATATGATGGCTCAGTGGTTAGCACTGTGTACGGTGGCTCAGTGGTTAGCACTGTATACGGTGGCTCAGTGGTTAGCACTATATGGTGGCTCAGTGGTTAGCACTGTATACGGTGGCTCAGTGGTTAGCACTGTGTACGGTGGCTCAGTGGTTAGCACTGTGTACGGTGGCTCAGTGGATAGCACTGTGTACGGTGGCTCAGTGGTTAGCACTGTATATGGTGGCTCAGTGGTTAGCACTGTGTACGGTGGCTCAGTGGTTAGACTGTATACTGTGGCTCAGTGGTTACCACTGTAAACAGTGGCTCAGTGGTTATCACTGTATGGTGGCTCAGTGGTTATCACTGTATACGTTGTCTCAGCGGTTAGCACTGTGTACGGTGGCTCAGCGGTTAGCACTGTGTACGGTGGCTCAGTGGTTAGCACTGTGTACGGTGGCTCAGTGGATAGCACTGTGTACGGTGGCTCAGTGGTTAGCACTGTGTACGGTGGCTCAGTGGTTAGCACTGTATACGGTGGGCTCAGTGGTAAGCACTGTATGGTGGCTCAGTGGTTAGCAATGTATACGGAGACTCAGTGGTTAGCACTGTATGATGGCTCAGTGGTTAGCACTGTATACGGTGGCTCAGTGGTTAGCACTGTATACAGTGGCTCAGTGGTTAGCACTGCATGGTGGCTCAGTGGTAAGCACTGTATGGTGGCTCAGTGGTTAGCAATGTATACGGTGGCTCAGTGGTTAGCACTGTATGGTGGCTCAGTGGTTAGCACTATATGGTGGCTCAGTGGTTAGCACTGTATTCGGTGGCTCAGTGGTTAGCACTGTATACAGTTGCTCAGTGGTTAGCACTGTGTACGGTGGCTCAGTGGTTAGCACTGTGTACGGTGGCTCAGTGGTTAGCACTGTATACGGTGGCTCAGTGGTAAGCACTGTATGGTGGCTCAGTGATTAGCACTGTATATGGTGGCTCAGTGGTTAGCACTGTATGGTTGCTCAGTGATTAGCACTGTATACGGTGGCTCAGTGGTTAGAACTGTATACAGTGGCTAAGTGGTTAGCACTGCGTACAGTAGCTCAGTGGCTAGCACAATACACGGTGGGTCAGTGGTTAGCACAGTATACGCTGGTTCAGTGGTCAGCATAGTATACGCTGGTTCAGTGGTTAGCACAGTATATGGTGGGTCAATGGTTAGCACAGCATATGGAGGGTCAGTGGATAGCACAGTATATGGTGGGTCAGTGGTTAGCACAGTATTCGCTGGCTCAGTGGTTAGCACAGTATACACTGGCTCAGTGGTTAGCATAGTATACGCTGGTTCAGTGGTTAGCACAGTATACGCTGGTTCAGTGGTTAGCACAGTATACACTGGCTCAGTGGTTAGCACAGTATACGCTGGTTCAGTGGTTAGCACAGTATACGCTGGTTCAGTGGTTAGCACAGTATACGCTGGTTCAGTAGTTAGCAGAGTATATGCTGGCTCAGTGGTTAGCACTGTATACACTGGCTCAGTGGTTAGTACAGTATATGGTGGGACAGTAGTTATTACTGTGGAGCCCACTGGGACGGGGTACTCGGTATCGGAATTGGGGATCACGGGGCTTATCGCGGCGGTCCTGGTCCGGACCATTTCTCGAGCCCACAAGTAAAGGGGTTATTTACAGGGATTGTCGTGACGCCACCCACGGGTTGTGGTCAATGAGGGACCACCACTGCTGCTTGCTTCTGCCAGGAAGATGGATGGTGCTGCAGCCAGATGGATGAGCCCGCCATGGGTCGCGCTGCTCCTGACTGGGTGAATAACAGTTTAACATGCAGGAAACCACACACTGGAGACACTGGCAAGGTTCACCGGGTTTTACTCAAGTTCCCCTACAGTACAGTTCACAAAGTTACTTCAGCTTTTCACAATTTAACTCTAAGCTTTCACCATTTAGTTAACCCCACTGCAGCCAAGTTCCTGCCTTGAGACCCTTCTATCTCACTACCATTCAGGCCCTTCTAAACTTCTCTTCTCCCTGTGTGCTGTATGGTAGGTCGCTTGCGTCCTTGTCGGCTTAACCCCTTGTACGGGTATGTTTAAGCGTTGGAGCCCTATGTGCAACTGTACGTCCCGCACGTGTGTTAGGAAATCAGACCTGGAATCTGAGCTCCCCGTCAGTATGTCTGTGATCCGGCTTGTAGCTGCGGTCACCTCAGAGCCAACTCTCTGGTCCCGGCATAGCCTTCCAATGTCCCTATGTTTCAGGGCATCACCAGGCATTTTCCTACCCATGTGACTACGGCGTACTTAGGGGATCTCTTCCTTCCTCTGTCCACTGGCACCGCTGCCGTTTTCCTCCAGATCCAGATGCACTGGTCCGGCGTCAGTTCTCCTCAGTTTTTACTGCTCGGCACCCACTGGCCTACTACTATAACTTCCTGGTTTTCCCCTTATGTACCCAGTCCGTCACCTTGCCTACATCCCACCCACTTGTGACTGGCCCTACCACCCCTTGCCCGCCTAGAGTCCTGGGCTCCGGGTTTGGGTCTTGTGTCTGCGGGTGTGTTTATGAAGGTGTTTGTGCAAAACTGTCTCCACCTCCCTGGCTGCAGTTCTTAACTATGACCACCCTGGTCACAGGGGCGCCACATTACAGTATACACTGGCTCAGTGGTTAGCACAGTATACGTTGGTACAGTGGTTAGTACAGTATATGCTGGTTCAGTGGTTAGCACAGTATACGCTGGCTCAGTGGTTAGCACAGTATACGCTGGCTCAGTGGTTAGCACAGTATACGCTGGTTTGGTGGTTAGCACAGTATACGCTGGCTCAGTGGTTAGCACTGTATACGCTGGGTCAGTGGTTAGCACTGTATACGCTGGATCAGTGGTTAGCACTGTATACGCTGGCTCAGTGGTTAGCACAGTATACGCTGGCTCAGTGGTTAGCACAGTGTACACTGGCTAAGTGGTTAGCACAGTATACGCTGGCTCAGTGGTTAGCACAGTATACACTGGCTCAGTGGTTAGCACTGTATACGCTAGGTCAGTGGTTAGCATTGTATACGCTGGGTCAGTGGTTAGCACTGTATATGCTGGCTCAGTGGTTAGCACTGTATACGCTGGGTCAGTGGTTAGCACTGTATACGTTGGCTCAGTGGTTAGCACAGTATAAGCTGGCTCAGTGGTTAGCACTGTATATGGTGGCTCAATGGTTAGCACAGTACGTTGGCTCAGTGGTTAGAACACTATACGCTGTCTCAGTGGTTAACACAGTATGGGGGCTCAGTGGTTAGCACAGTATGGGGGATCAGTGGTTAGCACAGTATGGGGCTCAGTGGTTAGCACAGTATTGGGGTTCAGTGGTTAGCGCAGTATACGTTGGCTCAGTGGTTAGAACACTATACGCTGGCTCAGTCGTTAACACAGTATGGGGGCTCAGTGGTTAGCACAGTATGGGGGTTCAGTGGTTAGCACAGTATGGGGGCTCAGTGGTTAGCACAGTATGGGGGCTCAGTGGTTAGCACAGTATGGGGGCTCAGTGGTTAGCACAGTATTGGGGCTCAGTGGTTAGCACAGTATGGGGGCTCAGTGGTTAGCACAGTATGGGGGCTCAGTGGTTAGCACAGTATTGGGGCTCAGTGCCTAGCACAGTATGGGGGTTCAGTGGTTAGCACAGTATGGGGGCTCAGTGGTTAGCACAGTATGGGGGCTCAGCGGTGAGCACAGTATGGGGGCTCAGTGGTCAGGACAGTATGGGGACTCAGTGGTCAGCACAGTATGGAGGCTCAGTGGTCAGCACAGTATGGAGGCTCAGTGGTTAGCAGAGTGCAGACGCTGCTGTGTTCCTTGTTCCCCAGCAATGCTTTCTCAGTGAGGTGCAGCCCGTGCCTCCTCCTGCTCAGATTACCAAACGCTGAGGCTACTCCAGAGCGGGAGAGGGAAGGACCTGCGCTCCTGACTCTCTGGATCCCCAGGGTAGCTCCGGGCACGCCTCCTTTAGTGGGAGCCTTGGCGGTGTCCTCTTTGAGCATGGGGGCAGATGGGTGTCTTTGCGGTATTACTCCCCACTCTGGTGCCGGTAGTGGGGGTGGTACGCTGAGCCCGAGCGGTCCTCAGATGGCTCCTGGCAGTAGGGCAGGTCTGCTTCCCGGGAGCTCCGGTCTCTTTTCCCCCAGTCCCGCGTGTGCTGGGCCGCAGAACAGATGTGGATGAGGGGTCAGAAAGGTGTCCTGGTGAGTGGGGTGGCAGCACTCAGTGGGACTTGAAAAGGGGTGGATTTTGCCAGATGGGGTCTGTGACCCTGGGAAGCATCTCAGGGATGTCCGACTTCCCCGGCAGCCATCTTATTTTTTCATCCTGTCACATACATTTCCGGCGCTTATGTCGCTATCTGACAATGGTGCCGCAATGCATTATGGGATAGCGACATAAGCGTCGGAAGTGTGTGACACACATTATTAGTGATTATATAGTAGATTATATATATATATATATATATATATATGTTACTTCAAATTGCTTGTTGTCAACCCCAAAGCTCTTCACAGTGCAGCACCTCCCTACCTCTTCACCTTCATCTCTGTCTATCAGCCCACCTGTTCTCTTTGCTCTGGAAGTGACTTAAGATACCGTTTCACAGCACAGCGTAGGAACGATGTCGGCGGCGATCTCGTGGGTGCACGGTCATTGCAGACATCGTTGGTGAGATGTCACATGTCTAGATATCATGGACAACTCACCAACAATGTTGTGAGCAGGTATCGTTCGCACACCCCAGTGAACGATCCCTGCTCATTGCTGTGAATTAGCGAAGCCGTAAACGACATCGTTATCGCGGTCTCAAAGACAACTAAATACCAGGTTGGCTGATCATTGATCGTTCTCAAACCTGCAATCAGCAATCGAACGATTTATCGTTACAACTTGGCAGAGTCACATGCAACGAGGTCGGAACGAGGGAGCAGGAACACCTCCAAACCGATGATGAATCAGCGATGTCGTTAACAATGTCTTGCCATGTAATGGGGCCTTTAGACTAACTTCTGCATTAATCCGAACCTCGCACTCCTGACTCCAAGACTTCTCCCGAGCTGCACCAATTCACTGGAATGCTCTACCTCAAGAAATTAGGTCAACCCACAACTTAGAGTTTCAGGCGTTCCCTAAAAACACATCTCTTTAGGGCGGCCTATAATGCCCTTAGTCAAAATCACACAGACATGGCCTATTCACTCTACCAGACACAAAATGCTTTACAAAGAATGTTTGGTGGCCACTCATGCAGCTCTTGTCTATTCCCCACTTCCCTATGTTGGCTGCACTATCGTTGTAAATAAGCTCCTGTACTCTGCGTGATTATATTGATGTCTGGACCATATATGACGGCACTTTTTACCATTTTTCTTTTGTGCCTCTCCCATTACCTCATAGATTGGTGCTTGTGAGCAGGGAACTCACTCCTCATGGTTTATGAAATTTTTGTTACTATATTTTGTCTCAAATTGTCTGTATATGTCCCCTCTGAATTGTAAAGTGCTGCGGAATATGTTGGCACTTTATAAATAAAATTATTATCACTATTATTTTTTTACTCATATATAGTAGGCTGCTCCACCAAAACACTTGAATCTGACACCCCTTGTTGGTTGTCAGCTACTACAGAGAGAGAAAGAGAGCGAAAGATAGAGATAGAAAAAGAGAGAGGCGCCATTTCACTCATGTACGAATTTATTTTATGTTAAATAGTCACTTTCATTTTAATTACCGTATATACTCGTGTATAAGCCGAGTTTTTCAGCACAAAAAATGTGCTGAAAAGTCCCCCCTCGGCTTATACACGGGGTATATACGGCCCCAGCTGTATACAGCCCCCCCGTGGTATCCAGGGCCCCCCTTGCTGCAACCTGTAAAGGAAGATGTCCTTATACTTATCGCTGCCGCCGCTGCTCCGCTGCTCGGTCACCGCGATGCTCCGGGTCTTCATGCTTCCTGTTCCTTCTCCGGCGCTCAGGAAATGACGTCATTGTTCGAGCGCCGACGAAGAAACAGGAAGCATGAAGACCCGGAGCATCGCGGTGACCGAGCAGCGGAGCGGCGGCGGCAGCGATAAGTATAAGGACATCTTCCTTTACAGGTTGCAGCAAGGGGGGCCCTGGATACCACGGGGGGGCTGTATACAGCTGGGGCTGCTGCATACAGCTGGAGCCCCTGTATAATACCTCTGGGGCTGCTGCTGTGTATACCCCCTGGGGCTGCTGCTGTGTATTACCCCTTGGGGCTGCTGCTGTGTATACCCCCTGGGGCTGCTGCTGTATATACCCCCTGGGGCTGCTGCTCTGTATACCCCCTGGGGCTGCTGCTCTGTATACCCCCTGGGGCTGCTGCTCTGTATACCCCCTGGGGCTGCTGCTCTGTATACCCCCTGGGGCTGCTGCTGTGTATACCCCCTGGGGCTGCTGCTGTGTATACCCCCTGGGGCTGCTGCTGTGTATACCCCCTGGGGCTGCTGCTCTGTATACCCCCTGGGGCTGCTGCTCTGTATACCCCCTGAGGCTGCTGCTGTATACTACTACTGGGGCTGCTGTATACTACCACTGGGGCTTCTGTATACTACTACTGGGGCTGCTGCTGTATACTACCTCTGGGGCTTCTGTATACTACCTCTGGGGCTGCTGTATATACCTCTGGGGCTGCTGTATATATCTCTGGGGCTGCTGTATACTACCACTGGGGCTGCTGCTGTATATACCACTGGGGAGGCTGCTGTAACACTGCTGGGGCCTGTATGTACCACTGGGGAGGCTGCTGTATACCACACTTCTGGGGGCTGTATACTACCACTGGGGAGGCCTGTACACCACTGCGGGGGCCTGTATACCACACTGCTGGGGGCTGTATACCTGTGCTGGGGTCCACCCTCGGCTTATACACGAGTCAATAGGTTTTCCCAGATTTTGGGGGCAAAAGTAGGGGGGTCGGCTTATACACGGGTCGGCTTATACACGAGTATATACGGTATATGAAATCAATACAATACTCCAAATGACTATAATAAAACCTTGTAATACACAGTTGGAGAAATAAGTATTGCACATGTGGTGCCCCTGCCACAGGGTGGCCACAGGTAGATAGTAGACAGGTTTTACAGGAACCACCTTCAAAACACACACCCACAGATACAACACCCAACCCGGAGCCCGGGACTCTAGGCGGGAAAGGGGTGGCAGGGTTTAGAGGGAAGTGGGTGGGAACGTAGGTCAGGTGACAGCACAGGGATATAAAGGGAAAACTAGGAGGAGTTAGTCAGTAGGCCGGTGTAGGCTGAGCAGTAAAGACCAGTAAAGACCAAGTAGGCCGGAGTAGGCTGAGCAGCCAAGACAAGTAGAAAGTGACACTTTCCTGAAGGTTTGGGCTCCCTGCGAGACACTGTTCCCTGGAGAGAAAGCCCGCTCCATAGCGTGAAGCCCAAGGGAGAGAGGGAAAGACCGGACAAGTGCAGCTGGGTCCGAGGAAGACGGCAGCGCTGGCAAACTACTGGCAGGACAGACTACCCTGACGCACCCAGGTAGTTACACGGGTAGGAGAGAGCTCGGTGATCCCTTGCAAAATAGGGACATCCAAGGCTAGGCTGGCACCAGAGAGTCGGCTCTGGGTGACCGTAGCTACACACCTGTACACGGACACACCGACGGGGAGGCACAGATTCCAGGTCTGGTCACCCAACACACGGGCTGGAGAAACAGCAGCATATAGGACCCAGGCTTGCTACCCATACACTGGGAGAAGCCAAACAAGGCTTCTGTGCTACATACTGTGCTAACCACTAAACCCCCAATACTGTGCTAACCACTGAGCCCCCATACTGTGCTAACCACTGAGCCCCCATACTGTGCTGACCACTAAGCTCCCATACTTCTGGATTATGGCTCCGACAATATTCACTAGAATTTTGAGTAGTTTAGAAATTCTTCTGTAACCAGTGCCATCAGTATGTTTGGCAACAATAAGGTTGTGAAGGTCTTGAGGCAGCTCTCTGTTTTTACACATCACAAGATGTTTCTTGTGTTTCACCTTGGTTATGAGACACCTTTTTATAGGCAATGAGTTGAATCTGCTGATAATATTTTTAACTAAGTGGCATGATTACTTGCTAAATATTGATCGATTTAAGCTGGTGTCATGACTCTCCATGGCTTTTTGCACCTATATTTCTTCATGTGTTCAACAATTGTCCCCTGTGCTATTTCTCAATATTAGATTTCATTAAATTTATGGACAGCTATGGTTTGATTTCTTTGTTTGTGTGGATAAGGCCCCTTTCACATCAGTGTTTTTGCTCATTTGCTCATTGCGGCAGATCCAGCAGATTTACCGCATCTGCTGCATCTGCTGCGTAACGGCTGCACTTGCAGCAAGCCCCATTAATTCTCTATGGGACTTGCAGCAGGTGCGGAAAATGCATTTTTTGCCGCGATCCGGCAAAGCTAGCAACGTTTTTTTCACGCACAGCAACTGCCGGATCCGGCAAAGTGCACTTGCCACACCTGACCGCAAGCCTCATAGAGAATGAATGGGGCTTGCCACAAGTGTGCCAAGCCTCACAAATGAGCCGTTATGCAGCAGATGCAGCAAATGTGATAAATCTGCCGGATCTGCCACAAATCAGCAAAAACACTGATGTGAAAGGGGTCTTAGATGGGTTGTTACTGACATCTGGTGAGAAATTCATGTTAATTGCACCTTAAGAATCAGATTTACTTAAAACATTTGTGACATGTGCAATACTTATTTTGCCTGCTGTATCTTATCAGAAAAATAGGCATATTTCTGCTCTTATAAGCCACTTGTTTTTCTCAATTCTGCCTCTTGAATTCATCATATGTCACCTGGAACTCTCCCAAACACTCCCCCGCCTAATATACACCCTGCTCAAGAAAGGATAGACTGTCAACTCAGGAGGAATCAGGTAACTGCCTATTGAAGTCAATAAGGTTGGATGGGAAGTGAGGAGCAGAGTGAGAAAGAGTTAAAAATATGCTACTGTTGCTTTCTAGCAAGTGTTTCATCTCACTCCAGTGCTGTCAATGAGAGCAGGTATTTCTCATCTCAGTTGATGCAGTCTATTGAAGACTTGATAGCAACTAGCTTCCACTCATTACAGGGTGGGCCATTTATATGGATACACCTAAATAAAATGGAAATGATTGGTGATAACTTCCTGTTTGTGGCACAGTAGAATATGGGAGGGGGAAACTTTTCCAGATGGGTGGTAACCATGACAGTCATTTTGAAGTCGGCCATTTTGGATCCAACCTTATTTATTTTCTTCAGAAAAACAATGGTGTGCTTGGATTTAACATGACTTTATTCTTTCATGAGTTATTTACAAGTTTATGACCATTTATAAAATGTGTTAAAAGTGCTGCCCATTGTGTTGGATTGTCAATGCAACCCTCTTCTCCCACTTTTCACACACTGATAGCAACACTGCAGATGAAATGCTAGTACAGGCTTCCAGTATTCATTGTTTCAGATGCTGCACATCTCCTATCTTCACAGCATAGACAATTGCCTTCAGATGACCCCAAAGTTAAAGGTCTGAGGGGGTCAGATCGGGAGACCTTGGTGGCCATTCAGCTGGCCAACGATGACCAATCCAATTTCCAGGAAACTGTTCATGTAGGAATGCTCGGCCTGACACCCATAATGTGGTGGTGCACCATCTTGTTGGAAAAACTCAGGAAACCTGCCATCTTCAGTTCATAAAGAGGGCAACACATCATCATGTAGCAATTTCAGATATCCAGTGGCATTGTGGTTTCCATTAATGAAGAATGGCCCCACTATCTTTGTACCCCATATACCACACTATACCATCATTTTTTTTGTTCAAACAGTCTTGAAGGGATCTATCCACTGTGGGTTAGTATCAGACCAATAGCGGTGGTTTTGTTTGTTAACTTCACTATTCACAAAAAAGTTTGCCTCATCACTGAACATAATGTTCTGTGTAAACTGAGGGCTCTGTTCCAATTTTTGTTTTGCCCATTCTGCAAAGTCGGTGCGCCGATTAGGGTCAACCTCATTGAGAGGCTGCAGCAACTGGATTTTGTAAGGGTGCCATTTGTGAGTAGCTACTATCCGCCAAAGGGATGTTTGACTGATGCCACTCTCCAGTGACATGCGGCGAGTGCTACGCTGTGGGCTCTTGCTGAATGAAGCTAGGACAGTCACTGATGATTCTTCATTAGTTACAGTTTTCTTGCATCCACATTTTGGCAAATCCAACAATGAACCTGTTTCACGAAATTTAGCAAGAAATTAGAAAACACCACAGTTTTTGTATCCAGTACATTATGGCTGGCTATACCATACCATCACTAATGTATCACAGTGTGTAAATAATTCTGGAAAAATTACGGACATATAATCAGACATGACCGATCGCAAAGAATTACTATCAAATTATCCCCATAAGGGAAGGAAAACGATCATGTGGTCATTCATGTGAAAAATATAAATATTTATTATTATTCAAAGACTACACGGTACAGGGGGTGAGAGTAAGGTAGTAATTCCACTGATACAAATAGTTATATAAATTATATTACACCATATGCATACTTCCAAAATTTATAGACATTCATTTCTTAATATATCAAAGGTATACATATTTTTATTTATATTTAGGGTATTGAACCATCATAGTCTAAAATAGATGTCCAAACAAGGAGAATCGTTATGCTTCACTGTAGTATATATTATATTATATATCTCCATGCAACCATAGTTTCTAGATTTTATAAATATATACATATGTATTTTTCTCCATACATGGATATAGGTTGGGTCAAAAGTGACATTTATTATTTATGATGTCATACATATTTTACTCTCATTATCGTGTCATATAGATATAGTGTCTACATATCATTAAGATTAATATCTGGTGTATATTATCACTTGCAGACAACAGTTTGTATTATTCCTCAGGTTTCTAAAAGGAATAGTTAGATATCACAATATGAGAGCATCACATGTATTGCATATAATCACCAATTAGAATGCAGCTGTGTGACCCATATGCCATCCAAGATCTAAAACACATACAGAGGTACTGCACAAAAAGCCTATGCCTGCAGCATTAGCCAGCCTCTCAGAGGCTGCAGTCATCAACCGAGCCTATACCGGCTCCAATATACACTACAGTTAAAGAAATCACATAATATATTAAATCAGGGTTCAATACCTGTTTGGATTTGGAAATAGTATCAGTCGTGCGCCCTTATATATACTACAGTGAAGCATAACGATTCTCCTTGTTTGGACATCTATTTTAGACTATGATGGTTCAATACCCTAAATATAAATAAAAATATGTATACCTTTGATATATTAAGAAATGAATGTCTATAAATTTTGGAAGTATGCATATGGTGTAATATAATTTATATAACTATTTGTATCAGTGGAATTACTACCTTACTCTCACCCCCTGTACCGTGTAGTCTTTGAATAATAATAAATATTTATATTTTTCACATGAATGACCACATGATCGTTTTCCTTCCCTTATGGGGATAATTTGGACGAAATTTAGCAAGCAGTTTGCTAACTGTAGCATGGGAGATGGGTGGTCTCGTAGGGTGTCTTGCAGTGAAATCTACTGACTCGGGTACTGTGTTCACCAGACATCAACACAATTTCTATCCGCTCCTCACGTGTTAGTCTCTGCAACATGTCAATGGCTGTAAACAAAGAGAAACTTGTAAATAACTCATGAAAGAATAAAGTTACGTTAAAACCAAGCACACCATTGTTTTTCTTATGAAATTCTCAATAAATTTGATGTGCCACATGACCCTCTTCCCATTGAAAAAAACAAAGTTGGATCCAAAATGGCCAAAGTCAAAATGGCCACCATGGTCACTACCCATCTGGAAAAGTTTTCCCCTTCCCATATACTAATGTGCCACAAACAGGAAATTGATATCACCAACCATTCCCATTTTATTATTTAGGTGTATCCATATAATGGCCCACCCTGTACATCAAAAACAACGAAAAACTGGAGAAAATTCTACAAAGGGGCAACTTTTGAAAAAAAAGCAGGATGAAAGTCATGACATGGAAAGAATTCAGTGTAATATGTGTTGTCCTTATAGGAGCGCTGGAGCACAAATGGGGTCACAAAGACAGCACAACCAGATTAGGTGAGAGTCCATCTATATACCCCCCCACCTAGTGTTCCTGCAAAATATCCATCAGGTTTTTCCCAGGTAGCGCTTGCTCTGTTTTCTCTTTTTCTATGACATGGAAAGAGATATTCTTCATTCTGAAAAGTCACCAGAAAATAACAGATATGATTTTAGATTTGAATAGAACTTTTTCTTTGGTGCTTTGACTAGGATTTCAATCCATAAACTAAGTGCTCGCCACGCAAAATAGTATTGAGTTGTACTTTTATTTAGAGCAATCCACTGATTCAGTGTAAGTATAGAATAATTACCTTCTTAACACTTCAATAAAAATGAACATTTTCATTTTTACTATTTTTTTTGTCTTCTCTTAAGAGCCGTAATGCTTTTATTTTCCAGTTTTCTAAGAAGTATGACCTTGATTTTTATGGGTCAAGTTTTGAATGCTACCATTTCTTTTACCATACAATGTACTTGAACATGATTGTCTGTGCAATGAGATCTGAGACCTATAACATTTTTAAATTTAAGTTGATTGCGCTGAGTGGGAGTTTGTTTTTTTTGCTTGATGTTTTGGTTGCTAATAATTTAATTTTTTCAATGGGGGGAGATGTTAAAGAACCCCTGCAATTCAGTCATCTTGATTTTTCCCCCCCTTTATGGTGCTTATCAAATGGGTTAATTAATTTTATCTCTTGATAAATCAGATGCAGCAATACAAAATATATATTTTTTCCTTTGTTTCTAATAGCAGAAAAGGGGGGGGGGTGATTTTAAATTTAGATTGTTTACAGGTTTTTCTTACAATTTGTAAAACTTTGTTTTATTTATTTTTTCTCCAATATCATGTTTATTAATTTTTTCGATCAACTTTAAAAAGAAATACAAATCAAGGACAAAAACTTTGGTACAAACAACCAATAACACCCTGTTCGGCTAGGGTCACTTTTACGTTTTGACCCTAGCCTACCGGATTGTGCTTTTATCTTAGCCTGGCTTCACATTACAATTTTTCACTGATCAGTGTCCATCAGTGTTTGGGTGCCAAAACCAGGAGTGTCTCCAAGACTCAGAACAGGTGTCAATCTTTCAATTATAGTTTTTCTCTGCAAGTTCCTCTCCTGGTTCCTCTCCTGGTTTTGGCACACAAATCTGATGGACACTGATCAGTGAAAAACTGCAGTGTGAAGCCAGCCTTAGTACTTTTCCCAGCACCGCATAGTGAACCAGGAAAGGAACATGCAGAGAAAAACTATAATTGAAAGATTGACACCTGTTCTGGGTTTTAGAGACACTCCTGGTTTTGGCACACAAACACTAATGGACACTGATCAGTGAAAAACTGCAATGTGAAGCCAGCCTTAGGCTAAGTTCACATCACGATTTTGTGCCTGTCCGTGGAATCCGTGTTGAAAGGAGGATCCCACGGACAGGCACGGATCCACACGGATCCCTGCACTTGGATGGCAAATAGCCATCCGATCCGAGTCTGTGCAGGATCCGTGTGGATCCTCTTCTCCCTGTCTGTCCCTGCTTCTTCTCTATCTGTCCCTGCCTGTCCCTCCTCTATCTCTGCACTATCTCTTCATTATGCTCCCCCTGTCCTCCGCCCTCGTCCTCCCCTCTGTGCTCTCCCCTCCGGAATGTAAATAAAATAAAAAAATCCTCTCAGAGGATACTTTACATTGCGGCGACTGCAGGACTGTGACACAGTGTCTTCTGCTGTGCGAAGGACCTGTGCTGATGTCAGAGTCGGTCACCTGATGTGTCAGGTGACCGACTCTCAACCTGTAAACGTGCGATAAATGCGCATAGGGTCTTATCCTTTTAACAAAGGGTTGTAGCGGTGTATATTAGGAACTGCTCACCTGGCTCGGTTGTGTCACCCACAACCGGTATAATCGCCTATAAGATGGCTTGTAGAGAATGGCTGCTGCAGGGCCGCACCTTCACAATAACCGTGGAAACAGGAATGCTGTAATGGGACAAAATGCGAATTGCCCGCGCTGCCACCAGGAATCACCAGGAAACAAAGAGTTAACTGGGCAGATGTTTCTTTATTCTATCCTACGCGTTTCAGAGCCTCTATCCGAGCTCCTTCCTCAGGGAACCATTCTATCCTACGCGTTTCAGAGCCTCTATCCGAGCTCCTTCCTCAGGGAACCCTGAGGAAGGAGCTCGGATAGAGGCTCTGAAACGCGTAGGATAGAATAAAGAAACATCTGCCCAGTTAACTCTTTGTTTCCTGGTGATTCCTGGTGGCAGCGCGGGCAATTCGGCATTTTGTCCCATTACAGGTGACCGACTCTGACATCAGGAGAGGTCCTTTGCCCAGCAGAAGATACTGTCACAGTCCTGCAGTCGCTGCAATGTAAAGTATCCTCTGAGAGGATTTTTTTATTTTATTTACATTCCGTAGGGGAGAGCACAGGGGGGAGGACGAGGGGGGAGATAGAGAAGAAGCAGGGACAGACGGGGACAGATAGGGTTAATTATGTACTGAGCACTGCCTCTGGGCATGCTCAGTACATAAAACACGGAGCTGACATCGGATCTGAGCTCAGCTCGGATCCGATGTCCATAGGCTCCTATACTATCGGGGCTCGGATCAGCTCTGATCCGAGGCTGTCCGATTTCATTCTCGGACACAAAAACGCAGCAGCCTGCGTTTTTGTGTCCGTGATGAAATCGGACAGAATCGGACAGGATCGGATGGTGCCAAAATCAGATGTCACAAGGCACACATCCGATCCGAGCCCCATAGGGATACATGGGAGCCGATTTTGGATCCGAGTGTATCCGTTTTGAAACGGATACACTCGGAAGCTCCAAAATCGTGATGTGAACCCGGCCTTAGGCCGTCTTCACATTGCAATTTTTCACTGATCAGTGTCCATCAGTGTTTGTGTGCCAAAACCAGGAGTGTCCCCAAGACTCAGAACAGGTGTCAATCTTTCAATTATAGTTTTTCTCTGCAAGTTTTCTCTCTGGTTTTGACACACAAACTGGATGGACACTGGTCAGTGAAAAAACTGCAGTGTGAAGACAGCCTTAGTCACACACCACTACAAGACAGATAATGTCAATCAACTCAGTCATCACGGGCAGATGAATGGAATGACATTCATAGCATGCAGCAAGATGTCAAAGTTTCAGTTTCCCTAACGTGCCCTGTAGGTTCTGCGTTGCATACCACTCAGAATTTTTAAATGGCAGTATTGTCTGTCTAATTTCCTCTTGTGTTAGTAATCGTTCAATAAACGGTCTCCAGATTTCAAAGAAACGATTCATCCATTTGTCTTTATTATATTCTGACTCCCTTCTCTCTGTTGTTATTAATGTTGTTAGTTCATGTGTTACTTCACACAAGTCCGGGAGCCTTTTATGTAACCACTCTCTCAAGATAAGTCTCTTTGCCACCATGGTTATAACATGTAATAGTCTGGTCGATTTTTCGCCCGTGGAATCGCCACTGAGGGAATGGAACAGCCACACCAATGGGTCTAGCTCAACCAGTCCACCCATGGGGTACGCATCTGAATCTGTATCAACTTTGTTTTATTTTTTAAAGTATTATTATTTTAAATTATTGTTTAGTCCCTTTATAGTATTTCATCTGCAATTGCTTATTTGTACCATATCCTGCAATGCAACTGCAATACAACAAAATTGCAGTATGTAAGAAAAATTCTGGTTTCTCCGGGAGATCAGCGGTTGCTCCAACTGATCTCCCGGGGGCCTCCGCTGATCTCCCGTGAGATCAGCAGCGGCCATCGGGAGAACAGAGGCGGCCAGAGTTCAATGTGATCCACAGCATTCTCCTGCACTGTCATGCGGAGGACACTGCGGATCCATTGACTTCCATTCATTCTTTGGGCGCTTGTGGATGCTTGGTGATAAAACAAGCGCCCGCGAACGCACAAAAAAATCCATCATGTTGCGTTCGGAGGGCACACAAATTATGAAATGTGCATTTGAAATGTGTTGTGGATGCTTAGCTTTTACGCCCCCTCATATTTTCCCACATTTATTCACGCCCAGATGCAGAAAGAGAATGAATAACCTACAACAATAAGTAGGTGTTGACGCATAACTGTAATAACCTCTAGCAATTGTTGATATTCCATTAACTTTTTGGCTGAGAACTCTGCTACCCTGTAGGTTAGCTGAGTTCACAGCCATCGGTACTACCAGTTTCCTTCAAGATAGTGAATGTAAGGGAGTTTTAAAAGAAGGTTTTTAATATTCCTCAAGTTTCAGGTGTATGGATACCTGCGGCTGTGAACCTTTGAAAGAGTGCCAGATGTGCCAGCAGTTGTGAACTCCAGGATCTTCAAAATCTCCTTTAGGAGAGTTTTGATTTTTTTTTTTTGGAGAGAAAATCTTTATTATTGCAAAAGGTCAACAGCATGCAATGGCTCCTCTTCTACATTTATCTGCTAGCAATTCAGATGAAGATACCATATGTCCATTATATGCTTAACATACAGTGGGAGGAATAAGTATCGACGTCACAGCGCCGGAAATTATGCGATTTACGTCATTACGGCTAAGCCCGCCGAGCAATCTGACACAGGACCATCAACATTCATTTTCACGCCCATTGGGGCATGAAAAACAACAGTGGAGGCGGCGAGAAGGAGCCAGAGGGAACACCCACTATGACTCCTCAAGGCAGCAGAAACTGGAGATTTGCCAGGCAATAAATGTGATTATTCCACATTACAGAATCTCTAAAACGAAATGGAGGGATAGCTTGAAACCTTATAGGAAGGTGCAGGGACAGGTTTTGAGAGGCTCGGGACCGATTTGGAGGGGTCAGGTTCCCTTTAATATGCACTAATAAAGTTTTCCTATTTTTATAAGAGGACTATGTAACTTTCTTTTTCTGCAAGTGCTGGCCTTTTTTTTGGAAAGCTCCTTGTTTTCCGGCAACATTACTTCTTCCTTCACCTGGGAATCAGTTCTCGGACCTATCAGTATATTGCGCAATAACCATATTTAACATTCCAGATGAATTGATGGTGAGCTGAAAAAACTATTTTATTTTTCTTATTTCTCTTCCAAATATGTCAGGCTTCAATGATCAATATCCCCAACCACAAGCCCACGTGATACCTGTGACTTAGGGAATGGGATGTGTAAATCAGGAGCCTTCTGCAGCCCACAAAATGGAAGGACTAATGAGAAACTTAAAGGCCACGTCACACACTTTAATCTCGTTCACAACATCACGTGTTTGGTGACGCACACACAATGTCGGAACGACATGGTAGCGTGTAACACCGCGATGTCACCAGCCAAATTGAACGATCCTTTAATGGATTGTTCAACCGAGATTTATGAACATGCTTAGTAACCCGATGTGTACCTTGATTACCAGTGTTCTCGTTAGTCCTGATCACTGGTGAGTCTGCCTGTGTGACAGCTCAGAAGTGAAAGTGTAATGTCTGATTTATTCTGATGGGGCTCTGTAAAGCCATGTTCACAGATCAGCATTTGGAAAAACAACCATAAATGCTGATCGATGTGACAGCTCACCAGCGATCTGAACAATGTTGTTAGCAATCGCTCGTGCATGAGATCACTAACAACATCGTTCACGATATTGAAGCGTGTGACGTGGCCTTAAGGCCTCAAGTGTGAGAAGTCAATGATATTCCCCACGCAATTATGACTTGGTGCTGGAGCAGGTGGGCTCTAGGCGTGTTTTCCTGCCTTGTATAGAACCCCCACCAGAAACCTTTTGGAGAATACAATGTGAGGCCCCTACTTCCTCCCAGTAAATATCCTAATAGGCATGAACCAAAACGCAAACTCACTGCACTCACACAGAGGGAGAAGACAATATGTGATCAAGGAGAAATAAAGCACAAGCAGTCGATTAACAAATAATGGAAAAATTTCCACCATACATCAAACAAGCAGCAACTGTTTTCCAATAACTGGAACACTACACAACAGGACGAATATCACTGGAGCAAAGCTGAAGTTATAATTGTCATAGGTGACTTGACTCCACCATATTTAAAGGATGGAAATGGCGTTGATAGGACAGAAGCAACCTGAAACTGCAGCAGCACATTTACCAGCCATCAGGGAGTTAACTCTTGCAAAACTGATGACTACAGAGCACAAAAAAGCTGACCCTCTAACTCTGGCTGAGAAACAAAGAAGCACAAGGTTGCTTATCAAACTCCATAGTGTGAACAGAGTCAGAAGATGCCATGACACCAAGTGAGTACAGAGCAGAACAACGCATGTCAATGCTGCAGTGGTTGCATTTGCCTTCCCGACTCCGCACCCTCTATATTGGCGAGGTGGTCAGTTTCAGGAAGGTAAAGGGCTGCAAGGGGTGGTATCCGATGTGGGTAAGTTGGGTCATCACCACAAAGGATGTGTAAGAGTGGGAGTAGGAGGCCGGAATGGAGAAGATGGAGAGTTGGCTGCTGGCCCTCTGGATCAAAACCGACAAGGGCCAGAGACACTGAAGGGCCTGTAGGGTTAACTGAGTTCATCTGGTGTATGCTAGATGGGGTGCTGTCCTCTAAATCTTATGTTATCTTCTCTAGCAGTGGCCCTGATGGAGTGTGCTGGGGAAGTCAGATGGTGGTGGAGAATGCCTCTGGAGGAGTAGCCCCTGTGAACCCCCAAGACTGGTTGGGAGTGGCCTACAGTGTAGAAGGGGTATGTCCACCTCGGGGAGTGTTGATCGAGATTCTACAATGGGAGGCCTCTAACTAAAGATGATTCCCTAAAAAAGGTCCTTTGTTGGGTCACGGACCCATTGTAAGAAATGCCCCTGCTGGGACCTTACATCATGCAAGATGTAAAGTGGCAGGCTGATAGTCTCACTGTTAGTCTTGGAGTTGCTCAATTGGCTGGATTAGGACTTTTTACAGTTCAGAGAAGAGCAAGGTTTTTTTTTTATGCCTCTTGGCTGGGTAGGCCTAATTTAATTTTTTCCCTTCCCCAATTTTGCACCTGTGCACTTGCTCCTGCTAGGTAGCAAGACTGCAGCTTTGGGGCTAGTCTTCAAGGCACTAAATGGACTGTGCCTTACATGGACTGTGCCTTAAATGGACTATACCCTAAATAAACTGTGCCCTAAATGACTATGCCCTAAATGGACTGTGCCCCATTATCTTGATCGCTTTGCCCCATTTTGATGGACTCTGCTGATCATTTTGGGACTTGCAGGGTGTTATGGACTGTTGTATGAAAAGGGGAAAAATTTGAGGATCCCAAGTGCCAGTTGGATCATTTGTTTGCATTGTTCAAAAACTGTGCCCAAGGGAAAGGCTCATTCATGTGCTGATGATCCCTGTGTTGTGCTACTGTCCAATCAGAGAATAGACTCTAATGCCTATGCGATCCTCTGCGAACTTTGTGCTCCTGTTGGCCTATTATCCTTTTTATGAAAAAATGGACTTGAACTCTATAGTTCCAAGACCTCAAGTCAGTGAGACCAGGGTTGAGATGACCCAAAGACAGAAGAACAGAAACTCTTCAGAATGTTTTCTGTGTCATGTGCAATTGTATGCATGATGTCTTCCGGGTGTATACTATGGCCTAGGACAGCCATGGTTAAAGACAGGAGGCATGTATGGGGGGTTCCCAGTGGCCTCATAAAGTCTTTGTTTCCCTAAAGACATCACTGTTACTATATATATATATATATATATATATATATACTGTGTATATAGTGGGCCACGTATATGGATGCACGTAAATAAAATGGAAATAGTTGGTGACATCAACTTCCTGATTGTGGTACTTTAGTATATGGGAGCAGGAAAACATATCCAGATGGGTGGTGACCATGGCGGCCATTTTGAAGTTGGCCATTTTGGATCCAACTTTATTTTATTCAGTGGGAAGAGGGTCATGTGACAGATCAAACATATTGGAAATATCAAAAGGCAAAACAATGGTGTGCTTGGTTTTAATGTAACTTTATTCTTTCATGAGTTATTTAGAAATTTATGACCAGTTGTAAATTGTGTTCAAAGAGCTGCCCATTGTGTTGGATTGTTAATGCAATGAAAAATCACACAGATGTTATTTACAAGTTATTTCATGAGTTATTTACAAGTTTACCTCTTCTCCCACTCTTGACACAGTGATAGCAACACCGCAGAAGAAATGCTAGCACAGGCTTCCAGTATCCGTTGTTTCAGATGCTGCACATCTCGTATCTTCACAGCATAGACAATTGCCTTCAGATGAGTGATGAGGCAAACATTTTTGAATGGTGAAGTTAACAAACAAAACCTAACCCACAGTGGATAGATCCCTCCAAGACTGTTGGAAAACAAAAAATAATGGTATGGTGTGGCATATGGGGTACAAAGATAGTGGGGCCATTCTTCATCAATGGAAACCTCAATGTCACTGGATATCTGAATCATGTAATAACTCATGAAAAAATAAATTTATGTTAAAACCAAGCACACCATTGTTTTTCTTATGAAATTCTCAATACGTTTGATGTGTCACATGACCCTCTGCCCATTGAAAAAAATATGGCTGGATCCAAAATGGCTGACTTCAAAATGGCCACCACGGTCACCACCCATCTGGAAATGTTTCCTCCCGCATATACCAATGTGCCACAAACAGGAAGTTGATATCACCAACCACTCCCATTTTATTTAGCTGCCTCCATATAAATGGCCCACCATATAGGCCCACCCTTTATAAAGGAAAAAAATGCCAGACAGCACTTCCTGATTGCAACACAGGTGCACGCTATAGTATAAAACAATATTAGATAAAAATCTACAGGAGCACACTGGGGACCTTTTCACATCAGCGGTAATCGCTGATCGCGGCAGTTGCGGTGAAAAAAATGCAACTGCCGCAGTTACCACATAACGGCCGCACTTGCGGTTCACTTGCGGCAAGCCCCATGCAATGTCTATGGGGCTTGCGGTAAGTGTGCGGCAGGTGCGGCAAGTGCTGTTTCGGCACTTGCGGCAGATGCGGCCGCGAAAAAACTGCGCCTGGGCGCGTTTATCGTGTAATAGAAAATATAGTAACTAATAAGTTTCTTGCAAAAAACCTCAAACAAGAAGTTTTTTTTAACATACACTCTTATAAGGTTTTTAGCACATATTATGGCTAAAAGATGCCTGCCCATCAACCGCGGCAAAGTGACCTTAAATCTGATGGGTCCTTAACTACACAAAAAAATCTTTATTGATCCCCCAAGGATCGTGATGGGTCATGAACTCAGTGAGCTCATGACAGGTTAACTGTGATCTCATGATGATCTCCAAAGCAGTTCACCAAGAGATTACAATTTACCCCTCTGCGACTCGAGGATCGTGACATGTCATGAACTCACTGAGTTTATGACCTGTCATCCCACTGGCAGGGTGCCTGCTCTTATAGCATATGGGGAATGCTATAAGAATAATAAAGATGGAATCTAAGTATTATGTGCTTGTGTTTTTTTCTTCTAATAAGCATATTTTTTCTCTATGTTGTGTATTCTTAACTATTTACTAAAGATTCCTAATGCCTGGTTCTAATATTGGCTTGAAATTATGAATCTTGGGCTTAGGGCTAGCTGTCAATGCAAAGCTGGTATTAAACCCTTATTACCCAGCTTTTACCGCTAAAGGTACCTTTACACGACGCTACAGAAGGTTGAAAACAACTGGGTTACGGAGACAAATGTATCTTGCACCGTCAAATCAACCCGAGGTAGCGGCGTGTAAACTAGCTTGTTGCTACCCGTCACTTTCGGCACCTGTTTCAGAGCAGTGCTCTAAAACAGGTTGATTTCAACCCGATGCTAGCGGGGTCTAAATAAGGTAGGGTAAGGTTTTTTTGCCACCTAGTTAAATCCCCAGGGCGTAACACAGCCTCCGGGAAACCACCCCCCTTCAGCGATCATTGGTGGAAGCTCCTGCGTTGCGCTTGGTTGTCGCTGCATAGGGCGGCATATTTAAGGAGCTGACCAGTCACACTACACATTTGCTACAGCGTCATGCATTAGCCAGCCTTTTTGCGCTGGCTGGCCAATCATGATGCTATTGCTTTGTCCAATCATCGTACGAGCGTCTCGTAATCCACAACTCTGGCACGCCTATGTGTTGTCCCTGCTGCACCAGGTCCTCCTATATTACCTTCTGTCGCGTTTGTAAATGAGGGACGGTGCTCTACAGAAGGTAACTTGAGGCACCCGGCGGTGCATCCAGAGATGGATTAAACCTTCTGTAGAGCACCTTGTAGCGGCGTGTAAAGGAGGTATCGGGTACCGTTTGCAACCGTTGGTACGTGCTCATGCACGTGAAGCACCCGGTTGTTTCTAACCTTCTGTAGCGGCGTGTAAAGGTACCTTAAGAGTTGGATACAGCAACAGAAAATGATGCTTCATAAATGCACCATTTCCAGGCATGGCTGCAGGCTGCAATTCGCACTGGGGAGGATCCAAGACGTTTGGGCCACTCTATGCTGAGGGTTCCAGCGCCCAGCTGCTTACTTGTATCTGAATGGACTAAATATATAAGCTCCACGTTGTTTTGTTTTTTATAATTATTTCATTAAATAATTTAAAAAAAGGGCTTCCCTGTATTTTTGGTTTCCAGCCAAGTTAAACTAGGCAGCTGGGGTTGGTGGCAGCCATTAGCTGCCTGCTGTACCTAGCTGGCAATAAAAATATGGCAAAGCCCCACGTCATTTGCATTACAAATTTAATAAAGAAATAGTAAGAAAAAAATGCAGGAGAGGAGACATCCAGGACAGTGTCTCAGGATCTTGTGCACATGCCCTAAAAGTGAGAAATGTTCAAAGAAAAGAAAATGTTCAATATGATGACCTATTGTTATCAAATTCTGTGAAGTGGCTGTCGGTTCCAAATGCTCACTATACCCCTGAATAACATCCTTCTGGGGTCTAGTTTCCAGTTTCCAAAATGGTGTCACTTATGGGGGAGTTTCTGCTGTTTAGGTGCCTTAGGGTACCTTTACACGCGGCAACTTTTCTAGGAATTTCACTGGCAACTTACTGGTTGCAGTGAAATCATGGACACATTGTTCTATCTTGTTGCTGTGTACAAATGGAACAATGTCTCCATGATTTCACTGCAACCAGTAAGTGGCCAGTGAAATTCCTAGAAAAGTTGCCGCGTGTAAAGGTACCCTTAGGGGCCTGGGATATGCATCATGGTGACCGTCATCTATTTCAGCCAAATTTGCTTTCCAAAACTCAAATGGCGCTCCTTGTCTTCTAAGCCGTTCCGTTTGTTCACACAGAGGTTTCTGACCACGTGTGGGTTATCAGCGCATTCAAAAGAAACTGAGTAACAAATTTTAGCATTCAATTTGTCACGCTCTTCCTTGTAAAAGTGAAATGAGTAAATGAGGCTAAAGCAACATTGTTAGGTAAAATATAAACGTATTACTGTTTGCCACTTTGAATGCATTCCTGTGAAGCAGCTGAAAGGTTAATAAACTTCTTGAATGTGGTTTTGAGTAGCTTTAGGGGTGCAATTTTTGAATGGGGTCATTATTGGGTGTTTTCTGTCATGCAGGCCTCTCAGTCACTTCAAATGTGATTTTAATTTAAAGGAATTGTAGTTTGGAAATGTATTTGTAGTTAATTTGTTATCCCAGAACTACCAGTACACTTTACCTATTTGTGTTTTGCCTCAGATCACAATTACCATTTACATAGGAAGAGAGTAACCTATTCTCCAGGACAGTATCAAATCAGTCCTTGCTAGTATATAGGGCTTGTCAGGCACCACAAAACAAGTATTGACTCATAAGAGTCTCTTACACCACCCAGATAACGATAGGCAAAGGGTTAAGGTCTCTCATCTGGTTCCTCCAAAGGAATGACCCGCGGGTGGTAAGGGGGTTTATCCCACTTTGGTGGGAGAGGCATAACCCTAACGAAGGAGCCTGAGTTAGCACCAAAATGTTGGTTCTCTGCCTTTACAGTGACATCACCGCCAAGCCCTGTTACCCTGTGCCACACCTGCATACTGAGAGCGCCAATCGGCCTGAGGCGTCTCAAGCACCATGTCGCACGGGAATGGGCACCTGCACCATCGGTGGAGGGGGATAGACCCCCTTCCCACCCGCAGGTCATTCTTTCAGAGAAACAGATGAGAGACCTTAACCCTGTGCCTATTGTTATCTGGGTGGGGTAAGAGACTCTTATGGGTCAATACTTGTGTTGTGGTGTCTGACAAGCCCTCTATACTAGCAGGGACTGATTTGATACTGACCTGGAGAACAGGTTACTTTCTTCCTATGTAAATGGTAACTGTGATCCGAGGCAAAACGCATTTAGGTAAAGTGTACTGGTAGTTCTAGGATAATAAATTAACTACAAATACATTTCCAAATTACAATTCCTTTTATATGTATGTTTAAATTGCTGGGACAGTCTCTCAAACAATTGATAAATACATATATTACTTATATCCAGTGGAAACCTCAGAAGGAGGTCTGATTGTGATAGAAGTATAGTTGTAATTTGTTTTGCACTATGTGGAAAATTGTACTGTGGGGGCTTTCTGACCCCACATTTAGGTGTATAAACTCAGTCCTTCTGCACTTGTATAACATTTGCGCAATAGCATGTATATATATACATTTATAAACCCTTAGTGTAGGATCCAGTACAGTTTTGCTATTTGCAGCATCCCCATTTCAGTGGGTTTTTAGTGGCTCCGAGTGTGAACCACAATAAGGGAGTGCATTTGCACATACCATAATCATTGTTTCCATAATACAATGTGAAGAGATGTAGGGGCTACTGCACTGTATGTGGGTCCATTATACTGTATGGAGAGCTGTGTGGAAGTAACAGTGGTGATTATAACATAGAAGAGGGATAGTCTTATACGGCGAGAATATTCCAAACTCTATATTTTAACTGAAAATAGTGGGGGTCGTCTTATACACCAGAAAAGACGGTATTTACCGTATTTTGTGTGATGTAACTCTCCGGTTTTACGGTATAAAAATTCAAAGTTTGAAAATTGCTAAATTTGTCAAATTTCCATTATTTTCACAAATAACAGGAAAATATTTTGTCCTAACCTTACCACTAGCATGAAGTCCAATATGTCATGAAACAACAATCCCAGAATCACTGGGATCTATTGAAGCGTTCAAGAGTTATAACCTCATAAAGTGACAGTGGTCAGAATTACAGGTTATTAAGGTGGAAATTGGCTCCGTCACTAAAGGTATAGAGATATATTGCTTGCAACTCACTGGTTGCAGTGAAATCATGGACACATTGTTCCATTTTGTGGCCATGTACAAATGTAGCAATGTGTCCATAATTTCACTGCAACCAGTGAGTTGCAAGCAATATATCTCTGCTTGTAACGGTACCTTAAAGCCCCTATCACACATAATGAGATTGTTAGCGAGATCATTTTAACGTCACATATTTTGTGATGTAACAGCGATCTCGTTAACAATCTCGTTATGTGTGACACTTAACAGCGATCAGACCCCTGCTGTGAGATCGCTGATTGTTACAAAGTGCTCTGGGTCATTTTTAGGTTGTTGGTCTCCCACTGGGAACGCTGCATCGCTGTGTTTGAAAGGGACAACGACCAATGATCTCAATGCTACGCCAGAGAGTGACAATTCCCATCGACCTCCTATCATTCCGGATCGTTGCTGAGATCTGACTGTTTGACATCTCACCAGCGACCCCAAAGTGACGTACCAGTGATCCATACATAGTTGTCGGGATCCCTGGTGCGTCATTGTGTGTGACGGGAGCTTTAGGGGTTAAAGTGTTTGAGGAAACCTCCATTGTGCATAGTAACGAACATATACAGGACCACTTGTATAATTCCTATTTAATATACAATATTCTATTATCTGCATGTTTCATTGTGCACAATGTTATAAATGAATTTCTCGAAAGCGATGACCTAAGTTGTATTCTTACTGCTCACATTATTGTCTGCAATTATTCAGTCGCAACAAAGGTTTAAGTACCATTGTAATTATGATTATGTTTCCTACTTGGCAGATGTATAAAATCCCATTACCAGAATTTATTCTTTTGCTGCAGCACATAAACCACTAAAGAGCAACATTCTGCAATATTTACAATGATTTACTGTCTATTTTACTTGCATTACATCTAGGAGAGGATTAAACTATTATTAAATGCCACTTGACAAATGAAGGAACATATTTCACCTATTGACTTTCCTGTGACCCTAGTTTTTCTAGTGACTAAATAGCCATACAATCTATTAAATTAAAAGCCCATATGTTTGGAGTATTATAACTATAATTCACAGTTTTGTCTTTAGAGATGGGCAAAGCTACTCGAGTTTGTTTATAGTCTAATAAAATATGAATTCTGGAGAATATGGATTATTGGAATTCACTCTGGTTGCAGGTTCTGGCTGCCATATTGCTAAACAGTGGAGAGCCAGAAAACCTTAAAAAACCATACCCCACCGTTTACTTTTCTAGGCACTCCCACTGCTACCTACCCACTGTCCTCAGAGCATGATCAGTGATCTCCAAGATCTGCTCGTGACTGCAAGCGCTGAGATGTGAAGGAGACAAGGCAGACCAGACAGGGGGCAAAGGATAGGTAAGCAGTGAGATTTTTTACATTATTTTTACTTTTTGCCAGTCGTTTGCCTCTCTGGCTACTCCTGCTGCTCCCTGCCTGCTTTATACCACTATACCCATTAATAGAATGTAAGTCAAAAACTCAAATTATTCAGTTAAACCACATGTGAGTGATATCTTAAACACTCATGACAAGTTTATAGCCATAAAAACGTTATTTTAATTAAATACATACATTTAAATATTGCATAGCTGAGTGCACAGGTTGTTGTGAAGGCAGGGACAAGTCAGTAGTAAATGTTTATCAGTTAGTTTGTCCAAAGCTTAATTTTAAAATATACACAAAACTTTGGCTGTATAAGTGGAGGAAGAATTATTGTAATTATTCATAAAAAAGTGCAGTGCTAAAGAACTACCTGCTAATAATATGATAAAATAAAGAGCAACTACCACAAAATGTGCGCTAGGGTGGTGTGGACAAAGGTGCAATCTTTGGCATTTTACTTTACTTGTATGTATTCCTTTTAATGTTTTATTGGATCACTGAGATATATGATGCACTTGCACTTTATTTCAAACTAATCACATCCAGTTATTCTAGTCTGTGGTCTAATGGACTCTTTGCCCTATAATTATTTTCTTAAATACTAGATGTGGGCCCAAGGCAATCGCATCGGGTGACCGGTGATATCATGATACGGGCGGGCTTTCTGGTGCTGGGGGCAGCGGCTGTCTCTCCTCCCTGTGCTGTCTCTCCCCTGACCACTGCTTTTTCCCCCTCACTCTACACTCCCCACTGTGCTGCCTTTCTGCCCCATCCTGTGCACACTCTTGGGGCTACCCCTGTGGTCGCTCACCACTACCCCTGTGATGACCCTATGCCCCTCACTCTGGTCCCTCTGTGCCTCCCCTGTGGTTTCTCTTTGCCCCCCGTGGTCCGTCTCTGCCCCCATGGTCCCTTTCTACCCCTGTGCATGCTCTTGGGCCCCCCCGTGCACGCTCTCTGCCCCAGCCCCATGCAAGCTCTTGGGTCCCTCTCCATGTTCGGTTGGTCTCTGGCACAGTTCCTCATTGCAGGCAGTGGCTGCAGGCCGAGTGTTGAGCAGCTTGAGCATGTTTGGGTGAGTGACTGCAGGCAGAGGGGGTGAGCAAGTGAGGGCATAGGGGGGTGAATGAATGCGGGCAGAAGGGGGGGAGCAAGTATGGGCAGGGAGGGTGAGTGCTGGCTCCATGGGATGAGTGCAGGCTGAGGGGGTGAGTGAGTGCGGGCTGAAGAGGGGTGAGTGCAGGGTGAACGAGTGTGGGCTTTGGAGGTGAGTGAGTGCAGTTCTGGGGGGGTGAGTAAGTGTGGGCTGAGGGGGAATGAGGGAGTGCAAGCTGGGGGTTGAGTGAGTGTGAGCTGAAGGGGGAGTGAGTGCGGGCTGAGGGGGGTGAGTGTGAGCTGAAAGGTGATGAATGCAGGCTTGAGTGAGTGTGGGCTGAGGGGGGTGAGTGCAAGCTAAAAGGGGGTAAGTGCTGGCTGAAGGGGAATGAGTGAGTGTGGGCTGAGGGAGGATAAGTGAGTGTGGACTGAAAGGGGTTGAATGTGGGTTGATTGAGTATGGGCTGGGGTGAGTGAGTGCAGGCTAAGTGGGTGCGATCTGATGGGGGTAAGTGTGGGCTGAGGGGGGGTGAGTGACTGCAGGCTGAGGGAGGGTGACTGATTGCAGGCTGAAGGAGGGTGAATGGCTGCAGGCTGAGGGAGAGTGAGAGAGTGCAGGCTAAGGGAGTGTGGGCTGAGGGGGGATGAGTGAGTGCTGGCTGAGGGTTTAGTGAGTGAGGCAAGTGAGTCCAGAGTGAGTGTGGCTGAGGGACTGAGTGAGTGCAAGCTGAGAGGAGGTAGGTGCAGGCTGAAGGTGGATAAATGATTGTGGGCTGATGGGGGGTGAGTGTGGACTCAGTGGGAGTGAGTGCAGACTAAGGGGGAGTAAGTTCAAGCTGGAGGGGTGAGTGTGGGCTGAGGGGGCTAAATGCGGGCTGAGTGAGTGTGGGCTGAGTGGGTGTGGGCTGAGAGGGAAGTGAGTGTGGACTGAGGGAGGTTGAGTGTATGCTGGGGGTGAATGAGTGTGGGCTGGGAGGCTGAGTGAGTGCGAGCTGAGGGGGAGTGAGTGCGGGCTGACGGGTATGTGTGAGTGCAGGCTGAGAGGGGAAAATGAGTGCAGGCTGAGAGGGGCTGAGTGAGTGCAGGCTGAGGGGGGTAATTGCAAACTGAGGGGAGTGAGTGCGGGCTGGAGGTAAGTGAGTGTGGGCGGAGGGAGCAAGTGAGTGTATGCTGAGGGAGGTAAGTGAGTGTGGGCTGAGGGGAAATGAGTGAGTTTGAGCTGAGGGGGGTGAGTGTTGTGAATTCATTGGAGCTCAATCCGGTGGTTGTTGCTGGTGATGCAGCGGACTGTGTGGGCTTCACATGTGAGGGTGATTGGCAATCTGGTTCTTGGAGCATATAATTGTGACGACCATCCACCGTGAGGCCGAGCTGCTGGTAAGGCAGCACCCCGAGAAACCCCGAGACCCTTAACCCCTATACAGGGATCTGGAATTACAGAGGAGCCCAGGGGGTAGCTGCCTATATGAGCAACAGAGCCGGGGAGGTCGCCAGGGGAAAATCAAGACCCGAAAAACGAAGTCAGAAGTCCGAGTCAAAACCGAGAGGGCAGCGAAGGTACAAAATCGTCAGGCAGTAGCAGAGTCAAAAATCCAGGCAAAGGTCAAGGGCAAAAACCAAGAGGGCAGCTGAGGTACAAAATCAATAGGCAGAGGCAGAGTCAGAAATCCAGGCAAGGTCAGACACGAAACTAAACACACACACTATCACTGGGGAACCAAAACTATATCTGGCGGCCTGCAAGCCAGGCTCCAATGTACTTGAAGGGCACGGCTACCTCCCATAGGCTGGAGCTCACAACCTGATGACCTCATCCGGACCGCCCCTAGATCCAGGCCAGATGGAGATGCACGACTGGCTCCACCCACGCCACCTCTGACAGAAGAACGCAGGCTGTGCCTAACGGACACCTCTGCAGGGCCCTTTCCTCTGCGACCAACACCACCCAGAGGGGAAACACAGCGGCGCTCAGCTACAGAGGCAGACGTCGCGGGAGCAGTTCCATATGAGGACAAGGCCCTCCTATCACCGGCGCCACCAGCCGAAGGAATCCGGCTCCTCCCAGCGGCCGAGGCAGGAACACCAGCCACTGAGTCCAATGGCGATGTGACAATAATGGTTGGAAGTGGATCAATCCTTGCCAGTTATCTTTGTTCCTGGAGGAGTTCACATCTCTCTGGTTTCTTCTGCTCTGTGGAGATCTTTGCAAGATAAGTGGATGTTTTTTTGATATTTTGTGGCACACTTTTGTGTGCTTAAGGATCTGCTTATGTTGTGGTTTATTCTGAGCTGTGGATTGCTATCTAATCTGTATATTTCTTTATCTGCTCTCAGATAGGAAGTTTTCTTCCTAGGAATTTTACCATTCACTATTATCTGTTATTTCCAGTTCTGCTGGCTTTTGATTCATAGAAGTCTGCAGATATAGTTGTTGCCGAGTCTTAGTGACTCAGGGTAATTTTTGTAATATCTGCTGTTGGTGGTTTTTTTTATAGTGTTTTATACTGACAGCAATAGTATTCTATCCTGTCTTTCCTATATAGCTAGTTTGGCCTCTTTTGCTATACCTTATACTCTGCCTGTGTTTGTTTTCCTTCTCTTGTTTCCCAGTTAATATCTGTGGGGGGCTTGTGATTCTTTTGGGGTTCTGCTCGCAGGCAAGATAGCTTTTCCTACATCCATCTTTAGGAGCAGTTAGTTCTCCGGCTGTGCAGAGATGTCTAGGTCTGGTTAGTTACATCCCACGGCTACTTCTAGTTGCACTGTGTAGTCAGGGATTGTGGTCAGTACAGTTACCAATGACTTCTATGGAATCTGAATGTTACTCCTGAGTCATTGGTTCATAACAGGTGAGCATGAGCTGAGAGGGGTGAGTATGAGTTGAGGGGGTGAGCGAGTGCAATCTGAAAGGGGGTGAGTGCTGGCTGAGGGGGATGAGTGTGGTTATTTCAAAATCAGACATTGTGATTTTCAGTATTTGTTTTCTCATTTTATCTCTCAGGGTACCTTTACACATCGCAACATTGCATGCAATTTCACTTGCAACTTACTGGTTGCAGTGAAATCATGGACACATTGTTCCATTTTGTTGCCGTGTACAAATGGGACAATGTATCCATGATTTCACTGCAACCAGTAAGTTTGCAAGTGAAATTGCATGCAATGTTGCGACGTGTAAAGGTACCCTCATAGTTGAGGTCTACCTATGATGTCAATTATAGGCCTCTCTCATCTTTTTAAGTGGGAGAACTTGCACAATTGGTGGCTTACTACTTTTCCTCCCATTGTATACTTTTTATGCATTAATCTATAAGGTTACAATGTTAGGATTGGGTGCACCACAGTGATTTATGATGTGCGATACTCTTCTTCTGAGTTGCAGATTAGTTGCACATCCATATTTGTTTGCAGGGCAATTTTCTTGCTCCTACCACCATTTTGCTTACTTTTGCCGCCCCCTAGCCATTTCTATGACCATTTAAAGCCATTGTTCAGCACAGAAGTTCAGGTCTCCATTGACCTCTGTGGGATCCAAGTTCTGATATCAAGTTTGGGTCAAGTTCAAGGACTGAACTGAACTATTAAATAACGTCTGGACAAACCCGGCAAACTTTAACATCAATGGGTCTGGTCATCCCTTTTTATCACTGTTATTGAAAAGAAGAGAGGCTATATTAGTCACTAGGTGTTTTTTAAATGTCAGAAATATATTTAGTATATTTTGACTTGTTTTGTTACTGTTCTCACTTTAACAGATAAAATAAACAATTGAGATGGTAAAATGTAAATTTTTTATTTAGTTGTATAATAATAATTCTGCACACTAGTAGTTGCCCAATAAAGGTGCACATACAGATGTTCTCCTAAGGCCGGATTCACACTACGGTTTTGAGCTGTCAGGTTTTGGAAGCACCGGACAGAACCTGACAGCCCCGGACAGAACAGAATCGGGGTGCAAATAGGCAGGAGCTGTCCCTGCTGAAATTTCAAAATTGTGGCTAGCTGAATTGTCAGTGGGGAGCTCTCCATGATGCTGAAGTTCAGCGCTGGCTGGCGCTAAGCCTCAGCTCCCAGTGTCCAGGGGGTGGACCGATTTCTTGACGGATCCGGTGCGAATCGGTGCCATAGGCTCTCATGTTAGAGGCCGCTGGATTGCGTCGAATCTGGAAGGATCCGATTTGTTCAGATTTTTGCCCTGGACAGAAAATCGCAACAAGCTGCAATTTTGTGTCTGAGAGGAAAACCCAAATTCACCCTGATCCTTCCGAGCAGATGGAAACCGGATGGCAAAACAATGCCATCCGGCCCCATAGGAATACTATGAGGCCGAAATTGGATCCGGGGCTGTCCGATTCACACCGGACAGCCCCAGATCCCGAAAACCATGATGTGAAGCTGGCCTTAGACAAAACTTTACTTCACAGAGGTCCATTTCCCTGCTTTCTGCCTGAGGAGTGTTTTCTCGCTAAAGCAACTCTCTCTTTTTAATCCTCAATTAGGAGATTCCACTGATCTCTTGATCATATTCTTAGGGGGAATATGAGTTGGGGCAAATGAAACTATTGCTCAGATAAGTAGTATTTCGAAATGACTTTCTATTTATAAGGAGATTGTGCATGTTAGTCTTCGTTTTGTTTCTACTCTGCATAGATATGTTGTCCCTGGTAATTCTCCTTGAACACTTATGACTCTTTTTGCTGGCATGTAATAATATATTTGTCAGTTATTAATAGATTGCTATGGTATGGCTACACTTGCTTTGGATACTTATATCTATTGTGTCGGTGAGGGTGAGTGATGCTGGTGAGGACAATACGACGTGTGTAATACTGGTTGGACCCATGTGGAACGGGCTACTGTCCCTGCAACAGTTGGGGACATGGAGGCTCGAGCATTGTGAGCCATGGTCTCTGTCAAAGAGGATGGGCAAGTGGCTGTGGCAGAAAAAGAGTGTATAGACTCTGAGGGTAATTTGGTCCTAGAACTGAAGGATCTAGCTACTGTAAGGAAAAGTTAGTGCGGACGTTTAGAATGAAGGGAAAGAATGTCCAGAATAATATTGTACTGCCTGATGTGAAAAAGAAAAGTGATTGAACCTGATACCTTTCCGATGTCAAATAAAGAAGTTCTTTTATCTAAAACAACGGAGTGCAGTTGGATTTGTGTGAGGAGACCCACTGAAGAATCTGAATTCATATAAGGGTGCATTGCTGAACACTATGCAACAACTAACAGGCCCCCCTGGCATCCCTTTCAAGCATAATAATTCAAATTTCAAAAATTGCTAATTTTTCTATATTTTGTAAAATATGTTATATTATAAATAAATGCAAAGTGATTGATGTACATTTGCCACTAAAATAAAGTACACTGCGTATAACAATCTCAGAATCACTGGAATATATGTGGAAGCATTCCAGAGTTAATACTATTACATCTATTGTCATGTAAAATTCGAAATTTTAGCCTAGCAGGAAGGTGAAAACAGGCTTTAGCTACATTATATTTAATTTAATATTTTGTATTAAATTTAATACATATATATTTATTTCACAACAGGCTAAAAGATGTTGAATGTTATCCCCTTCTTAGAGTCTTGTCGCTTATTCAGTTACGTCACAAAGCACAAGAGTAAACCAGTTTTAGTCTAAATCGCCCTTAGAAACTCACTAAACATAATGAGTATTTCAAATCATTATTTCTTGGCATAAAGTGGGTTTAGCTTTTAACCAAATAGCTTGTTTTTAAAGGTCATAAATTCTCGTCAGTCTAGGGCGCCATCTATAATTACTAAGAGCAGGACATTATCTTGTCATCTCATAAAGAGCAGAAATAAAGTGTAGAAGGGCAGGTACAGATTATTTAACTGGACTGACATTGTTACTATTTTTCTGTCATTGAAGATCATGGACATATTCTCAAAATTGAAACATTTAAAGTTACTCCAAAATGGAAGTATTTACTTTGCAAGTAAATTTCTTAGGAATCAGCGATGACATCAACCGCATGGCCGATGAGGTATGACATCAAGGCTTGATGTATATGTATGACCATATAAAAAAAATCATCTTGAATTCATTTAGAGAACTCAAATACCGTATTTTTCGCTTTATAAGACGCACCTGATTATAAGATTCACCCCCAAATTTGGTGAAGGAAAAGAGAAAATAAATTATTTTTAATTTTAAATGGGGTCCGTCTTATAATGCCAGTGTCCGTCTTACAAATCAGTATATATGTCCCTCATCCTGTACATAAACCCCCCCATCCTGGTATTCCGGTATATATGTCCCCTCCATTCTGGTATACATGTCCCCCATCCTGGTATATATGTCCCCATGCTGTAAATACGGCCCCCCATCCTGTATATATACCCCATTCTGGCATATATATTTCCCCATCTTATCTATATGCCCCCATCCTGTATATATGACCCCTCATCCTGTATATATGCCCCCCCATCCTGTATATATTCCCCCCATCCTGTATATATGCCCCCCATCCTGTATATATGTCTCCCATCCTGTATAAATGTCCCCCAACCTGTATATATGCCCCATCCTGAAAGTATGCCCCCCATCCTTTATATATGTCCCCCCATCCTGAAACTATCACCCCCTCCCATCTTGTATATATGTCCCCATCCTGTGTATTGCCCCTTTTGTGTACCGTATATGCCTCTTCCCTATCCCCCCCACCCCCCCCCCCCCGGACCCCAATGGCTTACTGACATGCGGCTGCTGAGTGGGGGTCCGGAGGCAGGTTCAGGAGGGTGAGAGGCACAGTAGCAGGGCCGATGCTGCAGTGGGGGCACGGGGGCAGGAGCGGAGTACCGGGGAATGAGAGGTGGCAGCAAGCGGTGGGCGCCGCCATGTTTCTTTTGGCTGGCTGCATTCAGTAGTATTACTAACTGTGCAGCCAGTCAGGAAAGACTTCAACAAAATGGCCGCGGCCATAACGGAGACCCCCGGCCATTCTGGAGTCTGCACCTCTACCGGCCGGCTGCACACTGCTTAGTGAATGCAGCCGGATAGAGAGAAGATGGCGGCGCCCACCGCTCGCTACCACCGGTCATCCCCTGCAGTATGGAATCTGTGCCCCTCACCCTACGGAACCTGCGTCCGGCACCCCCACTCGGCAGGCGCACCCCCCTCCCCCTGGTAATATTTCATTTTTTTTTTTATTGATTATTTTTTCACATCCACTTTTTAAGACGCACCCCCTTTTACCCCCCCAGTTTGGGGGAGGCAAAAGTGCGTCTTAAAAAGCAGAAAATACGGTAATTGTTTTTCTCATGTGTTATCCGTATGCAATCCAAGTCTATGCGTGCACCCAAAAAATTGGATTCCATATGGAGCTATCTTACAGCATCTGATTTTTACAGACACAGTACAATTTTTAAGATAAGAAATGGTAAATTTGCCTTGTAAATTATTAATGGCTGCTGGTTGGGCTACTAGTTGGATGTAGCGTAGGATTCCCTGAGAAATGTTATCTTATAGCAAAATTAATGAGATTTCAGCCAGTTAAAAAACGTCTGTTGTAAGTCTTGTCTGCTCATGAATTATCAAAATGCATCATACAGTGTATTGCAATGAATTAAACCAGAATATGATGCACTTGGTCTTCTCTGATCACCGCTCTCTAATCATCATCTCTCTCTTCCCACAGTTATGACTTCATTTTTACTCAGCTTTCCCTGCATCTGACCCCTTGTGTGTGTAGAGCATATTGTCCCATTCTTGTATGACTTCTTTTCTACTCAGATTTTCCTTCATCTGGCTCCTTCTGTGTGTAGTGTGTATTATGCCAATGTGATTTGTGAGGACACTAACGTGGCCCTGTAACATACGTTTGTATGAGTAACTGCTATTACTCATACATTTGGGTGGTCTCTCCTTCATTTTTACTTAGATAGTGGAATCCATATTCCAAAGCAGTTTGCAATGCCAGCTACAATGTGCCCATTTGGCCGTTGGGATTTATCCTTCTCCTCCTGTAATACCATCTCCTTATTCTGCGGCCCTCAATTCAAGTTTTCAGAGGGCTAATGGGTGTAAGGAAACATGAGTTTTGGGAGGGGCCTCACATGACCCAATACCATACATTTAGGTGGGCCTTCTTCTATACATTTGGGAGGGCCCTCCTCTATATCATCTATATCTATACTAATATATACTAAGATGTCTATATCTATACTATCTATACTAATATATCTATGTCCTCACATATTCATATAGGTAGGTCCTCACTTACTTATTTAGCAGGACCCAAAGCGGGCCCTTCACAATAAATTTCGCCCCCCTCCTCCTCCAGGTCCGCAGTGCAGTCTGAATTGCCCTTAGGTTACGCGTTGGATGGCAGACAATTACTCCAGTCTGTTGACAAGTAGCACCACCAAATCTTCCACACGGTCCAGTCTTGGTAGCCAAGAGGCTAAGCTGGACAATCTTCAACCCGGTCCTTTTACCTTATTCCATCATAAGTCCCAGAATACATACAAACTTGTGCACTCCGAGGAGCTCTTTAAGTTACAACTTCACCACTTGTGTGTTTGACGCTAACCAATCCAACCTCCTCTCCATCACCCTATATATTGTAAGAACCTGAGGATAGGGTCCTTTCCTCCTCTGTACCATTTTGTCCCTTTGTTAACGAACATACAGTGTTGGCCAAAAGTATTGACACCCCTGCAATTCTGTCAGATAATGCTCAGTTTCTTCCTGAAAATGATTGCAATCACAAATTCTTTGGTATTAATATCTTCATGTAATGTGTCTTCAATGAAAAAAACACATAAGAGAATGAAGCAAAAAGCAAAACATTGATCATTTCACACAAAACTCCAAAAATGGGCCGGACAAATGTATTGGCACCCTCAGCCTAATACTTGGTTGCACAACCTTTAGCCAAAATAACTGCGATCAACCGCTTCCGGTAACCATCAATGAGTTTCTTACAATGCTCTGCTGGAATTTTAGACCATTCTTCTTTGGCAAACTGCTCCAGGTCCCTGATATTTGAAGGGTGCCTTCTCCAAACTGCCATTTTTAGATCTCTCCACAGGTGTTCTATGGGATTCAGGTCTGGGCTCATTGCTGGCCACCTTAGAAGTCTCCAGTGCTTTCTCTCAAACCATTTTCTAGTGCTTTTTGAAGTATGTTTTGGGTCCTTGTCCTGCTGGAAGACCCATGACCTCTGAGGGAGACCCAGCTTTCTCACACTGGGCCCTACATTATGCTGCAAAATTTGTTGGTAGTCATCAGACTTCATAATGCCATGCACACGGTCAAGCAGTCCAGTGCCAGAGACAGCAAAGCAACCCCAAAACATCAGGGAACCTCCGCCATGTTTGACTGTAGGGATGTAGGGACCATGTTCTGTTCTTTGAATGCCTCTTTTTTTCTCCTGTAAACTCTATGTTGATGCCTTTGCCCACAAAGAGAGAACATTCTTCCAAAACATTTTAGGCTTTCTCAGGTAGGTTTTGGCAAACTCCAGCCTGGCTTTTCTATGTCTCGGGGTAAGAAGTGGGGTCTTTCTGGATCTCCTACCATACAGTCCCTTTTCATTCAGACGCCGATGGAGAGTATGGGTTGACACTGTTGCAACCCTCGGACTGCAGGGCAGCTTGAACTTATTTGGATGTTAATCGAGGTTCTTTATCCACCATCTGCACAATCTTGCGTTGAAATCTCTCGTCAATTTTTCTTTTCCATCCACATCTAGGGAGGTTAGCCACAGTGCCATGGGATTTAATCTTCTTGATGACACTGCGCACAGTAGACACAGGAACATTCAGGTCTTTGGAGATGAACTTGTAGCCTTGAGATTGCTCATGCTTCCTCACAATTTGGTTTCTCAAGTCCTAAGACAGTTCTTTGGTCTTCTTTCTTTTCTCCATGCTCAATGTGGTACACACAAGGACACAGAACAGAGGTTGAGTCAACTTTAATCCATGTCAACTGGCTGCAAGTGTGATTTAGTTATTGCCAACACCTGTTAGGTGCCACAGGTAAGTTACAGGTACTGTTAATTACACAAATTAGAGAAGCATCATATGATTTTTCTAAGGGTGACAATACTTTTGTCCACCCCCTTTTTTATGTTTGGTGTGGAATTATATCCAATTTGGCTTTAGGACAAATCTTTTTGTGTTTTTTTCATTGAAGACAAATTAAATTAAGATAGTAATATCAAAGAATTTGTGATTGCAATCATTTTCAGGAAGAAACTGAGTATTATCTGACAGAATTGCAGGGGTGTCAAAACTTTTGGCCATGACTGTAAATATTACATTGTATGTATTTAAACCTGTTCAAATGTACGGCACCAAGGAATTCATAGTGCTTTACAAATGAATAATTGCCTTAATCGAGCAGTACTATATCATATATATGATAGTATTGTGTTATTAAATTATAACTATTTTTATTAAACGTTGTACTTCCATTAATTTATAGAAATGTTCTAATTATATTGTTACAGTACATTTACATACATTAACCACTGATTAAGTAATGTACATAGTTACAAAAATCTAAACACTCACTTTCATTGATTAATTCGGCAAATTTACCATATTATAGTAATAATACTTTAATCACATTTTAAGTAATGTTTAATTTAACATCATGTATTTAATTGGGTGGTCTTGGAGTTGTAAATAAAAACTCATTTATTCCAATAAATACTTAAAGGGAACCAACCACCAGGATTTAACCCCTGCAGCAGGTGATTGATGTGTGCAGCATTACATCACTATTTATGTTTTTTACTCCTCCCCTCTGGGCTTGTTTCTGTTTAAGCCAAACCCCCTCCCCCCAGATGAATCTGGATGAGAGGTAGTAAGAGGGGGTTCAGTTTACAGCAGAAAGTCAAGCCCACAGGGGAGAAATAAAAAAAAACCTAAATAGTGATGTCATGCCGCACACATCAATCACCTGTTGCGCTGATTTACAGGTGGTTAAATCCTGGTGGTTGGTTCCCTTTAAAGGGAACCTGTAATGGTACCTTCTCACGCCGCAACCATGGCGAGAAAAATTGTCTGCGATATTGCGAACTGGAAATACCGCTGCCAAATTGCCTCCCAATTGCCTCCTTATTGCGGCGTGTATTTCGGGAATTTGACGGCGATAAGACAACTCATCAAAACAAGAAACGGACAGCACCACAGACCTTTAGATGGTGCAAATTTTCTTTGTTTCCTTTATTCCATGGTCATATACAAGCTTGTATATGACCATGGAATAAAGGAAACAAAGAAAATTTGCACCATCTAAAGGTCTGTGGCGCGGTCCGTTTCTTGTTTTGATATCTTGTTATGATCCGGATTTGGACTCTTCGGTTTTGGACGTGCGTCCAGGTGCAGGCTAGAGAACGTATGGCCTAACATACAAACCCCATGTGCTGTGACCAATTATCTTATATAGGCGATAAGACAAATGTCGCCTGGTTTCGATTTTACAGCAGTGCTGTGAAATCGAAACCAGGTGACATTGGTTTAATTGCCGCCAAATTCCAAATACACGCCGCAATAAGGAGGCAATTTGGCGGCGATAGTTCCAAAAGGAAATATCGCCTCCAAAAATGTCTCCCCCGGTTGCGACGTGAGAAGGTACCCTAACGTTACATGCAGGCTGATCTGTGGACATCATGATGTAGGGAAGAGGCTGAATTTAATTTTATATAGGTTAATTGGAAAAGTTATTTTTTCTTATTGATGTCCCTGGTGTTTTTATATATGAGTCCAATGGGTGGACCTACTAAGTAATTGACAACTATCTCTGCATGCTCAGTAATTAAGGGAAAACTGTCAATCAATGAATATGACCACTCCCTGGACTCATGTACATACAGTACAAACCAAATGTTTGGACACACCTTCTCATTCAAAGATTTTCTATATTTTCATGACTATGAAAACTGTAGATTCACACTGAAGGCATCAAAACTATGAATTAACACGTGGAATTATATACTTAACAAAAAAGTGTGAAACAACTGAAAATATGTCTTATGTTCTAGGTTCTTCAAAGTAGCCACCTTTTGCTTTGATTACTGCTATGCACACTCTTGGCATTTTATTGATGAGCTTCAAATCAGCAAAGCACCCCCACATCATCACAGCTCCTCCTCCATGCTTCACGGTGGGAACCAGGCATGTAGAGTCCATCTGTTCAGGGTCACTGCTCCAGCCTGATCCAAGTCTCCTCCGTCAAACTCGGATGTAACTAGGAGAGTGTGCACGAGCCCTAATGCAAGAAAAACTTTCTTTGTCCCAATTAATTTGCATGCTTCATTGTGGAAACCAGGCCTGTAGAGTCCATCCGTTCACCTATTTTGCATTGCACAAACACACGGTGGTTGGAACCAAAGATTTCAAATTTGGACTCATCAGACCAAAGCACAGATTTCCACTGGTCTAATGTCCTTTCCTTGCTTCTTTAGCCCAAACAAGTCTCTTCTGCTTGTTGCCTGTCCTTAGCAGTGGTTTCCTAGCAGCTATTTTACCATGAAGGCCTGCTGCACAAAGTCTCCTCTTAACAGTTGTTGTAGAGATGTGTCTGCTGCTAGAACTCTGTGTGGCATTGACCTGGTCTCTAATCTGAGCTGCTGTTAACCTTCTATTTCTGAGGCTGGTGACTCGAATGAATTTATGCTCCACAGCAGAGGTGACTCTTGGTCTTCCTTTCCTGGGGTGGTCCTCATGTGAGCCAATTTCTTTGTAGCACTTGATGGTTTTTGCAACGGCACTTGGGGACACTTTCAAAGTTTTCCCAATTTTTCAGACAGACTGACCTTCATTTCTTAAAGTAATGATGGCCACTCTTTTTTCTTTACTTAGCTGCTTTTTTCTTGCCATAATACAAATTCAAACAGTCTATTCAGTAGGACTATCAGCTGTGTATCCACCAGACATCTGAACAACACAACTGATGGTCCCAACCGCCACTGCAGAGCGCGCGGCAAACAGAATTTGAACTGCGCCATAAGAACTGTATATTGAAATTCCGCCATTACAGAGCGCGTCATGCGCGGGAAGAGGAGAGGGCGTGTTATTGTGGGCGGCGCTCGGCAAAGCGCTCTGATGTCATCCGGTGGGGAAGAGAATCCCTGGTGCACCGCAGAACCTTCAAGAGACATCTGGATGGAAGTGGAAGACAGGAGGGTCGACCTTAACTAAGGGGACACAGGATGTCGCAACCATGAGAACCAGCGGCGCTGAGCAGCAGCGGAGCAGACGGCAAAAATCCAGTCCGGTTAATAGAGGAGCACCTGGCGGAGTACCCGGTAGTGCCACGGTGCAAGAAGCAGCACCCATCATGCTACTCCTGATGCCGTATACTCCGGGAGCAATGGGCTGCCCCAATACTCCGGTGAGCCTAACACTCTTAATTACTTTATTACTAAAATACAAGCTTACTATGTGATGTACCCCCTAACTGAAGCCCAACGTTTCGGCATGATTATTGGACAATTAACTGGCAATGCACAGTGGGAAGTAGCGTCCTGGCTGGACACAGATAAGGATACTGTAGAGCATCTTGTAGCTGGATTAAAAGCAGCATTTGAATCCAGTGCTGACACCCGGGTAAAATGAGGTTCTTTGGATGTCAACAAAAGCCTAAGAAGAGTGCCAGAGACTATGCCTTAAGCTTGCAGGAAGCACTCAAAGCACTTAAACTAGCAGAAACTGCCTTAGCCATGGGAGCTGACAAAATGCTAATTGACCAGTTTATAGAGGGCCTCTTATCCCCTTCTCACAGAGGACAGCTGAGTATGATGATCATCCAGAATCCTGAAATGATATTTGCTGAGTTAAAAGATAGAGCCATCCGTCTGCAGCAGGTTGAGGCGCCTCGGGATCTAAACTTTACCCAAGACCCCACAGCAGCCCCCCAGCAGCCAGGAGTATCAGCGACATTTGCCATGTCAGAGACTGCTGCTGAACAAAGAGAGCATATCTCTAATGAGGCCCTCAACCAAAAGCTAGATGCCCTGACAGATACTGTTATTTCCATGGCTAAAGTCATAAGGAGCTGCGAAGATCCAAGCCTGCACCCAAGATCGAGTTGGTGACCAGCAAGGAGGATGTCCCGTGGATGAGGTCCAGGAGGTACCAAGCGACGAGAGGACGACCCAGCGACCGCTATTAACCAGATGGACAGCCCATTAGCCGCCGTTGTCAGAAACCAGGTCATTTTGCCCGGGAATGTGCTATAAACGAGGATTCCCTGGGCAGGCGTGCCACTTCCGAGGAGTAAACTCTCAAGGTCCTTCAGCCTAATATGACAGATTCGTGGGAGAACATCCAGTCATCCCTATCATGTTGGATGGCATTCCCTTTAATGCCTTGTTGGATACTGGGTCCCAGATAACATTGATTCCACATGTTCTATACAAAAGGTGCTGGGCTGATTCAGACATTAATAGTGGTCCAACTGACATTGTAGTGAACTTATGGGCTAGCAATGGTAAACTAATACCACAAGTTGGGTTCAGAGAAATGACCAGTCAGATTGGGAAGGTAGAATTACGAACCAGGGTATTATAATTGTAGATGTTCACCGGCAAGATCGTCAACCAGTAATGTTACTAGGAATGAATGTAATTGAAATTTGTTTTTCCGAGGTAATTACTGTCTTACAGCAGATCACCAACACTGCCAGAACCGGACAGCAGAGGCTTCTGCACAAGGAAATAAAAGCCCTGATGATGAAACAACAGGTAGACATATCAGGAGGTGAAATCAGCAGTGTATGAGTAAGTGATCCAATACCCATTGTAATACTGAAATATTGGTCTGGTGTTGAGCAGCAATTGGCATTAAAGGGCAAGACTACCAAGCCCTGGTAGAACCCATGTACTCAGACAGTAGACCCACTATTCTACATATATATAGTATATAACAGCCAGAGGGGTAGTTGAAGTACATCGGGGAAGAGTGCCATTACGCCTTCTAAATTGCGGGGAAGATGAGGTCACATTACCAAAGTATGCTACCATGGCTAAATTGTTCACGGTTGATAACAATGCCATCACAACCATCGAGCCCTTGAACCCATCTAGTCAGGTGGATGATAATGGCTCAGGGGAAAAGCTGGGGGATTGGTGCCAAAAGCTACATGTGGGTACCAGTTCTACATCTCCCTATCAAAAGCATGGAGTATACCGGGTAGTAATAGAATATGAGCAGATATTCAGCAAACACCTGTTAGACTTTAGGCAAATTAAAGGGGTAGAGCACACTATACCCACAGGTAACCATCAGCCTATAAAAGAGAGGTATAGACCATTACCACCCGCTCACTACCACCAAAGACATGCTCAAAGAAATGAAAACTGCAGGAGTGATAAGGGACAGTTGTAGCCCCTGGGCAGCACCTTTAGTGTTAGTCAAAAAGAAGGATGGGACCATGAGAATGTGCGTAGATTACCGGCAGATCAACCGCATCACACATAAGGACACATACCCGTTACCTAGGATTGAGGAATCATTAGCTGCATTAAAATCTCCTAACTACTTTTCTACCTTTATCTGACTAGTGGGTACTGGCAAGTTCCTGTGGCAGAGGCAGACAAGCAGAAGACAGCGTTTACTATGCCGATGGACCTCTGTGAGTTCAATTGTATGCCGTTTGGACTCTGCAACACACCCAGTACCTTCCAATGCCTGATGGAGAGCTGCCTAGGACATAAGAACTTTGAAACTGTCCTCCTGTACCTAGATGACATCATAGTCTACTCCAAGACGTATGAGCAACATCTACAAGACCTGGCAGAAGTGTTTGAGGCCTTATCCGGATACGGCATGAAAATCAAACCATCCAAGTGCCACCTTCTCAAGCCAAAGGTACAGTAACTGGGACACGTCGTGAGTTCAGAGGGAGTAGCACCGGATCCTGATAAAGTCACCGTGATAAGGGATTGACCAAGATCTACTAACGTGAAAGAAGTGAGGCATTTCCTGGGCCTGGTAGGCTATTACAGAAGATTTACTAGAGGGTTAACGAAGTTAGCAGCTCCCCTGCAAGACATCCTGGTAGGACAGTCAAAAAGTTCTTCAACCCGTAATCCTCCTTTCCTTTGGAGTGAGGAAAATAAGACTCCTTCAATAAGCTGAAGTGTGCGCTGACAGGAGAGGAAATGCTGGCATATCCGGATTACCATCAACCCTTCATCCTGTACACGGATGCCAGCAACGTGGGACTGGGAGCAGTACTGTCACAGAAGCAAGGAGGCAAAAAGAAAGTTATTGCCTTTGCAAGCAGGAAACTCCGGCCTACGGAAAGAAACCGTGAGAATTACAGTTCCTTCAAGTTAGAACTACTGGCAGTAGTTTGGGCTGTAACTGAACGTTTCAAGCATTACCTGGCAGCTGCAGAATTTACCATCTACACGGATAACAACTCGTTGACTCACCTGGACTCAGCAAAATTAGATGCATTGGAGCAGCGATGGATAGCCTGGCTGTCTAACTACAATTTTGTCATCAAATATAGGGCAGGCCGCAAACAGGAATGCAGATGCCTTATCTCTGATGCCACACCTGAAAGACGTGGAAGAGGAACCGGAGGAGCTGGAAGAAATTGAGCTACCGGCCTTTCACCGTTCTAAGGTAGAAATGTATCAACCCGGCATCTACCAAAGACAACAGGAGGCAAATCTCAACCCGTTAGCACACCATGGATGGGCTGACACCCAAGATAATGATCCAGCTGTGCAGCTAGTGAAAGAACTGCTTACACAGCAAGGTGTGTACCCTAATCAGAACGCCCCAGCTGAGACCCAATGCCTCTGGAAGGAGAGAAGCAAGTTGTTCCTGTATCAAGGGAAGCTCTGCAGAAGGCACACCAACCCTAAAACACATGAACTAGTCTGGCAGATAATCGTACCCATGAGAGACGTCAAAATGGTCTTAGAAGCCTACCACGACGGTGCAGGTCATTTTGGATGGAAGAAGTTGGAAGTGCTCTTAAGAGAGAGATTCTACTGGGTTGGCATGAGGAAGTCAATTGAAGATTGGTGTAGAAAATGTGGCCCGTGCAACCTCAGGAGAAAAGATCAACAGAGAGCCCCACTCCAGTCCATAGTAACCAAGCAACCACTTGAGTTAGTTGCATTAGACCACGTCAAGTTGTCAACAAGCCCGTCAGGCTATGTCTATGCCTTAACCATCGTGGACCATTACTCATGCTTCTTAGTGGTGGTACCCGTCAAGGACATGACAGCGAAGACGGATGCAAAAGCATGTCAGACACATTTCTGTAGACCTCATGGCTACCCGGAACAAGACCTTGCAGATCAAGGTCCAGCCTTTGAATCAGAGATTTTCCTGGAGTTCTGCAATATGTACAGCTGTAAGAAGATCCGCACAACAGCGTTTCACCCCCAAACCAATGGTTTATGCGAAAAGATGAACCATATTGTGAGTGACCTGTTGAAAACATTACCAGAGTCTGAGAGAAATCAATGGCCAGAGAAATTACCCGACTTGCTAGACCTGTATAACCATGTTCCGGTGAGTTCTACAAACTGCACCCCAGCCTACCTTATGCGTGCAAGACAAGGTAAGCTGCCAATTAATTTAGATATGGGAATTCTGAAACCAGACGCAGAAGTTGAAGCATCCAATTGGGATACCCTATGTCAACAGCAGTATCACCAAGTACAGGAGTTCGTAGAGAAAAGTCTTCAGCAAGCTAGAGCAAGACAAGAGAGAACCTTTAACCAACGTGCTCAAGCAACCCCATTACAACCTGGTGAGCAAGTTCTCAAGAGAAAGAGATGCACCAACAAATTGGATAATCAGTGGGAAACCACCCCATATACAGTCTTACCATCAAATTTAGACAATGCTAAAATGTGTCTAATAAGTAAAGACGAAGGAAGAACATCAGCAGTTGCATCAAGAGACCATCTTAAACCGTGTCCTGAAACCCTGAAGACACCAGAAGTAACCGTACTCGTACAGGTCCAACCTGTTAAAGAAGTATTCCATACCGTTCTAGATTTCCCCAAAACATGGCCAAATTACTACGGAGCAGTGGTAGTCCCAATGATTGCTTACCTTCCAATGGTTGAACCAACACCATAACCTGAACAACCAGAAGTCCCAAGACCTGACGACCTGGAAGTCGAGCCCGAAGAGGAAGAACCGATTCCTGGTCCCAGTGAGCTTGCCAGTCCTACTGTCAGATCTCCATCCTCAATAGTACCAGACACTCCAAGTAGGTACACGTCCACCCACACTATCAGGCTAAGTACACCCAGTACTCCAGCATTATGCAGATCAGAGCGTAGTACCAAGGGTCAGTTAACGGCTAGGTACAGAGATTGAAAAGTGACATTAAATGTGCAATGTAAATATGTTTGTGTAAATGTAAATTGAACCCGTTACTGTGTAAAGTGTATAGAAAGGGTGAGAGTAGCCTGGTGTAGGTGGCAGCCACGGAGAGTAAAAACTTGGCCTTTTATGCGGTGACCCGAGGCCTAGAGGCCTACTGCACTTGTAACCAGGGACACCTGTACGTGTTAATAGTTTGCAACGTTAAAAAAGCCCAGTACCTACAGAGACTATCCTGTACGAACTTCTTGCAAATTTTTGAACTTTTCTTATTTATTTATGGACCATGCTACCACGGACTGGTTGTGGTAAAAACTCTTTTGTATATATTCATCAGCCCGAAGGCAATAGATTAAATCCCCGGAAAGACTGCTATTTTGAACTTTTGGGCTCTTTTTGAATTTTAGTGATTTTTGTACTTTCATTTTTTTAAGACTCTGTAAATATTAATTGTATTATTAACTGTTCATTTGTTTTTCCACAGTCCCGGAGTACTGTCTTTCACTAAGGGGGAATGTGGCACCCCAGGGGTTAATGTGCCACAGTAACACCACAAAGGGTTAACTCCCCACACAACCCACAACACTACACTAGCGCCTCCAGGCCAGAAGGGGGAGCTAAAGCTGCTTCCCTATATATTCTGGTGTGGAGAGGAAGTGGGGAAGAGCAGAGTGGTGGAAGAAAGACTGGTGGTGTAAAGGGGCTGCCTTAGGCCTCTCCCCAGCCTGCTACCCACTTCCAGGCCTAGCCAGGGTCTGAGGGAAGGAGTAAGAGAAACAGGAGAACACATCTGAAAAACTGAGTTACCTCATAACTCGCCCCAGAAGAGCGCACAGACCGGATACCGGATCCAAAACTGTGACTGACACATGCAGTGCAGTAAACACCGGACTAGTGGAGGTTATATATCTTCACTGTACCTCAGTGAAGCAACACGGCGTGGTCAGAAATACAGAGGAAAGGCTCAAGTTGCCTAGCAAAGGGGTTACCTGTGAGGAGAGACAGGCCAGCAGCCTAGCTGAAGCAGCAGCAGGGCCACACACAAAGCACAGGAGAGGGAAGCTGAGGACCCAGAGAGGGTGGGAGCAACCCGGCACCGGTACAGACTCCGTGGACAGTACTCTGCTAACAACATCATCTGCAGTAAAGACTTGGAAACTTCAAAACCCTGAGTTTGCATGATCCTGCGTTCCCTCACAAACAGCTATCATCTCTACTACTACCCCTATCCTGCAATATCCATAACACCATCTATAGACTGTTGCTATCTCTGCCCTGGGGTACCAAGCTCTACCTGCGGAGAGCCATTACATCCCCAGCTGCCAAACATCATCCCTGGAGGTTCTACAGCAGCGGTGGTCACCCTGACCACAACCCGCGGGTGGCGTCACAGCAAACTCCCCTGTAAATATTCCCCCATTTACTTGCGGAACCCAGGACATGGTCTGGACCAAGACCGCCGTGATATCCACAGCAGTATCCCGGTCAGGTACCGAGTACCCCGTCCCAGTGGGCTCCACAAGTGCATCTTATAGTCTGTAGTCAATGATTTCCCGACCTATGATGTCCCACATGTCATGGCAATTACCGCGGCCCATTGCCGTGGTAACCGCCATCGGGCCCTGGTGTTCTGTGATTCTCATCACAGAGCACCAGGGCTTCGTGTTGAGGGGATAGATTCCCCACCCCGCGCTGACAATCACTGTGATTGGCTGTTTTAAAAGTCAATCACAGTGATCGTCACTCCAGCTATGGAAGGGGCTGTCATAGCCCCTTTCATAGGCTGTAGAGCTGAAAAGGGTCGGTATCTCCCTCCATGCTTACGGGGAGTGATCTAATGATCACTCCCATTCAGCTGAAGCATCATGGCGGTGCCTGCCCACTGCCTGCTTCTGCCCGCGCTGTTGTGCAGCCCGATCTCCCTGCACGGAGACCAGGCTGCACAGGAGCGATCTTACAGCTGGGCACAGCGATCACATAGCAGATCATTGTGCCCGGGCTGTCAGATTGTTTCTCTGCAGCCTCATCTCCGTGTAGGGAGATCGGGCTGCACAGATGCGCGGGCAGAAGCAGGCAACAGGCGGGCACATATGCCCTGCACCGCCACCATTCTTCCGGGGCTCTGTCACCCCCTAAATGCTGTGATCTTTCGATCACAGCTCTTAGGGTCCAGGGAGAGGAAGCGCACAGTCACTCACCTTTTCCACATGGTGATCGGTTCATCGTAATGAGCCGATCACCATGGTAACCAGACGTTGCCATGGCAATGTCGGGTCAGCTGCCCCTAGCCTCAGAGATGATGTGATCACAGTGATGGTGCACTGTATGACAATGATCTGCCATACAGTGCACTATCACTATGACAACAGACTACTTTGGTGTCATAGTGATGATGCACTGTATGGCAGATTATTACCATACAGTACACAATCACCGTGACCCCAAAGACTACAACAAGGGATCAAGTATCCTCTTGTAGCAGTCTCTGGAGTCATAGTGATGATGCACTGTATGGCAGATCATTGCCATACAGTGCACTATCACTGTGACGCCAGAGACTACAACAAGAGGATCCCTTGTTGTTGTCTGTTGTCATAGAGATGGTGCGCTTTATGGCATATCATTGCCATACAGTGCATCATCACTATGACACCACAGACTGCAACAAGTGGGACACTTGGTTCCTTGTTGACGCCTCTGGGGTCATGGTGATTGTGTACTGTATGGTAGATCATTGCCATACAGTGCACTATCCCTGTGACCACAGAGACTACAACAAGGGATCAAGTGTCCTCTTGTTGTAGTCTCTGGGGTCACAGTGATTGTGCACTGTATGGCAGATCATTGCAATACAGTGCACTATCACTGTGATCTCAGAGACTACAAAAAGGGATCAAGTGTCCTCTTGTTGAAGTCTCTGTAATCATAGTGATAGAGAACAAGTGTCCTCTCCCTTCAGCGTCCGCAATCACATTGACCGCAAGGACTTGGTGAGTGACATCACCTGTGGCAGTCAGACACTGCAACAGGGGAGTGGTGATGTCACTCGCTGAGTCACCATGGCTCTCCATGACAGTGAACTCAAAATGTTGTCACTTGTAGGGGTTTCCACTGTTTTGGCACATTAGGGGCTATCCAAACAAGACATTACACCCACAGACCATGCCATCAAAATATGTGTTCCAAAATGTCACTTTCTCACTTCAGAGCTTTGCCTTGTGCCCAAACAGTGGTTTTCCGCCACATATGAGGTATATGTCTACTCAGGAGAAATTGCTCAACAAATTTTAGGATCCATTTTATCCTGTTGCCCATGTGAAAATGAAAAAATTGAGGCTAAAAGAACATTTTTGTGGAAAAAAAAGAACTTTTTCATTTTTACGGATCAATTTGTGAAGCACCTGGGGGTTCAAAGTGCTCATTATGCATCTAGATAAGTTACTTGGGGGTCTAGTTTCCAAAATGCAGTCACTTGTGGAGGATCTGTAATGTTTAGGCACACAGGGGCTCCCCATACGCGACATGGTGTCTGGTAATGGTTGGAGCTAATTTTCCAATCAAAAAGACAAATGACGCTCCTTCCCATTTGAATCCTGCAGTGCACCCAAACAGTGGTTTTCAACCACATATGGGGTATCGGCATATTCAGCAGAAATTGCACACTTGTAGGGGAGCTCCAATATTTAGGCACACAGGGGCTCTCCATAAGCGACATGGTGTCCGCTAACGATTGGAGCTAATTTTCCATTCAGAAAGTCAAATGGCACTTCTTCCCTTCCAAGCCCTGCCGTGTACCCAAACAGTAGTTTATGACCACATATGAGGTATCGGTCTACTCAGGAGAAATTGCCCAACAAATTTTAGGATCAATTTTATCCTGTTGCCCATGTGAAAATCTAAAAATTGAAGCTAAAAACACATTTTTGTGGAAAAAAAGGACTTTTCCATTTTTACAGATCAATATGTGAAGCACCTGAGGGCTTCCAGTGCTCACTATGCATCTATATAAGTTCCTTGGGAGGTCTAGTTTCCAAAATGCAGTCACTTGTGGAGGATCTGTAATGTTTAGGCACACAGGGGCTCCCCATACCCGACATGGTGTCTGCTAATGGTTGGAGCTAATTTTCCAATCGAAAAGACAAATGACGCTCCTTCCCATTCGAATCCTGCAATGCACCCAAACAGTGGTTTTCAACCACATATGGGGTATCGGCATATTCAGCAGAAATTGCACAACAAATTTTAGGGTCCTTTTTGTCTTTTTACCTTTGTGAAAATGCAATAATTGAGGTTAAAATAACATTTTAGTTGGAAAAATTAAAATACTAATTTTTTCCTTCCACGTTGCTTTAGTTCCTCTGAAGCACCTGAAGGATAAAAAATCTTCTTGAATGTAGTTTTGAGTAGCTTGAGGGGTGCAGTTTTTGGAAAGCGCAGTTCGTATTCACATTTCTCCTAAGCATATTTGAAGGTTCAACTTGTGGGAGGACTGCTGCAGACCGTATAGCTTGACATCTACAGTTGTCACAGGTTTATGAGAGGGTTGTGACGTCTCACAACTCGAACAGGGGAGCGGTTTCAACAACTTGCTGCACTCACATAATCCCATGGATAAACACTATTGTGCGCTCTTTCCTTTTTAGTGCTTTATTCCTGTTTTTGGAATGGTGTCACTTTTGGGTGTTTTCTGTCATGTATACCCCTCAAAAGGGTTTTCAAATGTGATGTGGTCCCAAAAAAATGGTTTTGTAAATTTTGCTGTAAAAATGAAAAATTGCTGATGAACTTTGAACCCTTTTAACTTTCTAACAAAAAAAAATGTTTCCAAAATTGTGCTGATGTAAAGTAGACATGTGGGAAATGTTATTTATTAACTATTTTGTGTCATATAGCTCTGTGGTTGAACAGAATAAAAATTCAAAATTTGAAAATTGTGAAATGTTCTAAATTTTTGCCAAATTTCAGATTTTTTTCATAAACAAACGCAAAAATTATCAACCTAAATTTACTACAATCATGAAACCCAATATGTCATAAAAATCAACTCAGAATCACTAGAATCCGTTGAGGCAGTCCAGAGTTATTATCGCATAAAGGGACACTGGTAAAGTCAAAATAGGCTGGTTGGTGAAGGGGTTAAATCATAGGAGCACAATGCTTATAAATGCTTTATCATATTGTTGCGATAACTAAGCAGCTGCATAGTTTTTTCATGATCTTTGGATCTAAGATATAATGTTTCTCCTTATGGATATATGACAAGTCAGGTCTGGCAAGTCAGTATATGAGGAGACTTATATGTGTAATTAATGCTGAGCAGGAGAGACTTACCTGAGTTTGCTAGAGATAATATGATGGGTCTTTGGAGCACAGGCTTAAAGGGAACCAACCACCTAAAAATAGCTATCTAACCTATAAATAACTGTTCCTGGAGCCTAAAATTACTATTCTAACCATCCCTGACTGACTAAATCTACTATCACGTGCTGCAAGCCACGCGTCACTTCCGCCCGCCGCGTCACTGGTACACCCAGGCCGGCTTCAGAGCATGCGCAGATGGCATGTTGAAGCCGGCCTGGCGCATCATAGACCCAGCGACGTGGCGGGCGGAAGTGACGCAGGGCCTGCAGCGCGTGACCCGCCCATTGCGAGGACACGATGGGCGGGTAATTTGAATCCTCCTGGAAGAAGATGCCGCCCAGGAAAGAAAATAGACAGCAGCGAGGCGGGTGTGAGCGCAGCCTGAAGACCCTGCCTATCTGACAAAGAGCCTGGAGGAATGCCCATCAGACAAGGATTTGGTAAGTATAAAAAGTGATTTATTGTGCATCTAGTTAGGTAGATTTAGTCAGTCAGTGATGGTTGGAATAGTAATTTTAGGCTCCAGGGACAGATATTTATAGGTTAGATAGGGATTTTTAGGTGGTTGATTCAGTTTAATATAAAATAAAACTGTCACACATAGATAACAAGTTGATTTACACTTAGCAGGGAGAGTCTCAATCTCTCAGATGAAGGCCGATCTGCATATTTCCACATCTTGCTATGTCTCTGCACAATATTTTATACATATGCAATGCTAGTCTTGTTTGCCCACATTTATGTGTGTTCATAAAGAGCACAGAAAATCAATTTAGCACAGGACTACTTGATATCAAATTTGAAATAGGCATCCTTTATTGTGTGGCTATGAGAATAACTTCTACAGTTTTATAGCTGCTAAATTGTGTATAAGGAGTTTAAGTGTCATAAATTAAAGACATTACACATGGAAGACACAAGGGACACATTTGCGGTAGTTCCATATTAAATGTATTTGTGCTCTTCATGAACTTTGGTATAGGATAACTTAAGTAAACTGTTTTAGATCTTGTTATTTCTCTTAGGGAAAATATGTAATACTAGCTGTGAGCCCGATGCAAATGCATCGGGTGTCTAGAATATTTTTTTTTTTTTTTTTTGATATTTTCAAATAGATTTTCACTTGCCGCACCTGCAAAAACCGCACCTGCCACAAGTCCCCCTATACTTTCTATGGGGATTACCGCAACCGCGCCGCAAGTGTAGCGACTCGCAATGGCCTCGCGGCCATTGCTCGCGCTACACAGCGACTCGCAATAGATCCCCATTGAAAGTATAGGGGGAGTTGCGGCAGGTGCGGCAGCTGAGGTAGCGACTCGCAATGGCCTCGCGGCCATTGCTCGCGCTACCTCAGCGGTAAATCGCTAACTTTGTGGCCGAGCCTCTGGTTCTATTTTCGGCCAGCGACTCGCAATGGCCGCTTAGCGGCCATTGCTCGCGCGTGGTGACGTCACAGCGTGACATAGCCACGGCGTTTTCGGGGTCCGACACAAAAATGCCTACGGCAATTATATAGTAGATATGTAATATGTAATGACCTTTATTGTTTAATACAACCCTCCTAATATACTTATAACACTTTAGAATACCATTTACCCCCTCTTTTACCATGGAGCATCAAGTAACGAGCACAACCAAAGCCAAACATATTACCTCCACATCTTTATATCAATAGGATAGTTTTAATATTAATATTTTTTTCTATTTTAAAACGTCCAAACCTGGGTGCATGATATTGATGGATGCATCTTAACTTCCCAACAATATGGTAACATTTTTCAACTAGCTTTTGTTCCTAACTGTCCTATATTTACTAGGACCTACCCTATTTTTTCAGAAAAAATTCCAGTAAATTTCAGCATGTACCAGGCCAAAAAATGTGGGGGCTATGTAAACGGGGCCCAAAAGTGTTTGTATTAGAGTATATTAACATGTAGTGGATGTTTGGTGGCAAGCAATGGTGACACTTATAATAAACATAAAACGTACCTTTATTATTTATGGTTTTAAAACGTGACTGTCATGTCAATCAACAGATGGGACACACTCTTGGCACCACCAGAAATATGCTAATTTAGCCAGATGAAGCAGGGTAAACAAGTATTTGTCTAGAAGTGACCGCTGCAGGTAGTATCTCTTGTTAGACTGTGACACTCTGTTCAGGTTCAGAGATGAGGATTCTTCTGAGTATAGTAGCTTTATGCTGTCCAGAAGCCCTTGTAAAGGGTATGAATAGCTGTTGGCATCATTAAACAATCCATTTAAAATTTGGAAAAAAAACACTGGGGCACAAATGTTTTAAAAAAAAATTGTTGCCTCAGGTATTAGGCTTGATTTGAGATATATTTAGTCCTCCAAATCAGAATATATTGGCATTTTTTCCTCAACAGGAGTATTAATTATAGAATCAAAGATGGTCTGTAAGGTATGTAACACAAACCTAAATACTTAGTTAAATTAATATTGCATTTAATAAGTTTTAAAGCGTAAGCACAGTTTAAATGTTTAATTAATAGTAATGTATGGAAAGGGATTATAATAAACATTTAAATATACTGTATTAATGAAACCTGGAAGGAAACCATTCATAAACCTTCCACAAGGTGTCCCTAGACTGTGTCTAAAGCAGACATATGTTCATTATCAGTCAGATATGTCTTCAAGATTCTTACGCTGAATATGGGGCATATATCCATATTAGGGTAAAGGAGGTGGGACCCGCAGCCTTCAGCTGATCAAGTGACAATGTATCAGATTACTTTAGGCTACAGCACAGTTGCTAAGTAATGTCAGAAAGTCAGGATTACTGCAAATTCCTCTTTTCTTAACAAGAGCTTCAGATGATCTGTCATCTAGCTCCACACAGCTCAGTCATAATCTCTGTTAACCCCGTCTCTGCTGGTACATCACACTACTCCCTATCAGCCCGCCCTCAGAAGCTGTGGAAATATACACACAGTGCTGGCAGACATGGAGAAATGCTGGCAATGCCCATGACTTACCCCGTGGGGGCCATGGGATACTCGTGACAGGTCCCTGTTCGGTGTCGTTACTGGGGAATGTCATGATGGCGTTACCCAATCCGTGGCCCTGGAGCGGTCAATCATTAGGGGTTGTCGGAGCTCTGTTTCAGGGATGGGAGTCTAGGAATGATTCTTCTTGTGGTCGGAATACCAGACTTGGGGATTCTTGTTTACGTGACTCCACACGCGGCTAATTAGGGCTCCCACTGCTTTACAGTTCCACTGGGGGTTATTGGTAATAAGGCAGCTTGGAGGTGAAGCCCTCCAAAGGTAGGGCTGACCCACCAAGGCAGGAGATGTTTTCAGTGAGTTGGAACTGGTGTTACAGCGCAGGGGTGCAGCAAGAAAATCCCAAGCACAGCGGGGTGCAGGTTTCAGATGTTTACTCACAGTTTTATCGTTCCTGGTACAGCAGTCTTCACCGTTGCAACAACCCGTGGAGTTCTGAGTCCTTGGAGATGGAATAGGGGATTCAGCCAACTCCCAAGTGGAGTCACAAACCAGTACTCCTTTCTACTGTCCTTTCATGGTCGACCCTTCTTCTGCGCTTGCTTCGCCCTACTGCCCTGCACCTCGCTCACACAGTGCTCCGAGACAGTGACCGGGGTCCTTCCTAGGGTTCTTACTTCGTCTGTCCCTGGACCCTACATGGCCACCTTTTCAGCGGATGTGCATGGTTTCGGCTGCAGCACTTAGAGACACTGCAGCCTCAAAGTTGCTAGCTGTGCCTGATTGTTCTCCACTAGTCTGGGGCCCGGCACCTCTTTTCTGCGACCTGGTCCCTAAAGTCGCTGTGGATGCGGGCATCCCCAGATGGATTGCTCACTACCTGGTACCCTGGGACCCCTTCTGTTCTCTGGAGCACCCTCATTCTATTGCCCCCTCTCTCTCCAGATGTTACCCCTCTACTTGACAGACACTATGGCCGTCACAGGCTCCTTCTGCTCTTGCCAGCCACTCTCCAACAACTACCAACTCACTCTAGATGTTTCTATTGTCCCTTTTATCTCGCCTTGATCCCAACCTGGAGTGGGGTATGGTGTCTGGGTGCTTGGATACCCGTTAGTGCCCCTCTCCTTACCCAAGAGTGGGGTACTACATCTCTAAGTTGGGTGCAATACCCCTGTAGTGACTGGATCTGCAGGGGGGCCACACCCACACAACCATAAAATGCAGTTTTTAAAATAGCACAGAAAAATGTGAAAAAATAAGTCACATGGCACAAAAAAAGAATTATCCTAGCTGCTATGTGACCTATCATTAACAACCAGTGCAGTATTGTTTTATTTTTTTTCAATGAAATTACATTTATACTTTAAGGTATTAGTAAAATACATAACTAATGATCTGTGATTTTACAGTATACCCACACAGTATTGGTATATGTGCTTTAGACAATGAAAACAAATATGGATCAATCCCAATAGATGACTAAACTAACACCACTGCAGAGTGAAACACAGTAACCCTGGTCCTACTGAAAATATCATATCACAGTTACCAGTGGCCAATCTGAGTGGATATAAAGATGGTGAATTTCCTGGGACAGCAGGGTGGATGTACTAATTATCCCTGATTTATCTGTCTCTGAGATAGTAGATCAAAAATTGAACACTGGGTGAGAGAACAGAGGTAGTAGGAGAAAATAATGTAATAATAACAAAATAAAGTGATTATATAATTATTGATTGACAGGAATAAGATCATATTACCACCACTGCACATGAAATTAGGTTTAATGACGCATTTTGTAAAGGCTTTAAGTAAAGATAAAAATTGCTTCAACTACATCTGCAGAAATTTTCCAGCGCTGAACATGGAGAAGCTAAGGGCGAGTATTTTGATAATCTCCAAATCAGAGGACTCATGAGAGATGACGGTCTTCTTTCGCTATGGTTGTTTAGAATTTTCTTGGGAACAATAAAGCAGATAATTACACTGAACTAGTAGAAAGAATGGTATCTTCTTTCTGTCACCCTGGCTCTACAATAAGTATCAAGGGGTATTATCTCCACAGCTACTTGGATCAATTCCCAGAAAACGTTGTTGATCTAATTGAAGAGCAGTTTGAACAATTCCACCAATATTTAAAAACTATAGAAGTAAGATACCAGGAACAACTGGGAGACCTTCATGATGGCAGAGTCTTGCTTGCCTATTCAAAATGATTGTCTTAGCGCAACAGACTGCAAGACATCTTTAAAGTGAACCAACCAGTAGGATTTAGGGCTATAAAGTGAAGCCAGTGCCTTCAGACACTGAGTGCAATCATACCTTTACTGCAATAATTCCATGTTTGATTGCAGAGAAAACTGCTATAGAAGTCCTTAGAAAATGTGCAGCAGTGGGACGGAGTGTGCAGCAGAACATCACTATGAGGGGCTGAATTTCTCTTTATCACTCCCTGTCAGCTCTAAGCCAAACCCTCCTCCCTCCACTCTCACTCCCTCCCCTGTCACTGTCTGGCTTCTCGGGCTCTTTTCTCTCACTGAATCTTCTCTGGCTGTGTGTGATTGAGCAGTCACAGACCTGTGACTGTGAGGAGAGCTGAGCCCGTGAGGAGAGCTGAGCCCGTGACTTGCAGACTTGAAGGGGCGTGGCCTTCTCCTGTACTGTGACACTGCGATCCCACACAGCCAAAGAAGAAGCCTGAGAAGCTGGAGACACAGGAAGGAGGGAGGGATGATCAGGGACACACCTAATGTGCCTGATATATATTGACATGGAGGGAGTGATAGGGGAGGAAGAGAGGGAAGGGGGATGGTTTGGCTTAGAGCAAACAGAAGAGTAATACAAAGAAACCCAGCCCCTCTTATGCTAATGTGCTGCACAGATTTTCCAATTTTTGATAACTCTTTTCTCTGCAATCATACATGTAATCATTGAAGTAAAGGTATGATTACACTCAGTATCTCATTGCCTGCAAGTTACTGGCTTCATTTTATAGCCCTAAATCCTGCTGGTTGGTTCCCTTTAAAGTGTCGTTTTGCAAGTTTTTCAGTAAATCAACAGTGTATCAATGACAAATGTTTATGCATGATTAATTATTATTCTATTATATTAAGTATTCATAAATAAAATAAATCTAAACATTTAAATTTGATTTATTAACCAAGAAGGCAAAAATAATAATGTTTAGCAGACACCAGTCCTAGTGTTCGATAGGTGGTATGCATATATAGGGTATATCACATCTCATGAAATAGAGCTTATGGAAGAAAAATAAGGGCAGATTTAGAACCAGTGACAAAAACTGATCTAAAAACAGGTTAAGTGTCTTAGGCACCAATTTTCTTGTTCTCCAGTGTAATTAGTGTAGTGTGATTATAATCAATAGACCTTTGGTTATTAATAAAATTGACTGAGTAAATCCAATGATGGACTGGGATGCCAAGGGTCTACCTGTAAGGCCAGGGTCAGATGGCAGAATAACATGGAAAGCACTCGATTGTAAAGCAAGGGGTAGCCAGCATATCCCATCACCCGACCATGACAGCTAGACAGAAATTCATTAAGCTGTCATGCTCAGGTCAGTAGAGCCGCGACCGCAATGCGAGTGCCATCTGTGTTGTACAGCCGTCTGGCCCTGGCTTAACATTGACTGTTGGATCCCACTGTCCAGCTACATGCAGATATGATATTACCTTTATTCACAAATGTATGTAATAACGCACTGAGTGGTTTGCTAAATGAATGATGTGATGCTGCTTCTATCTGTACACACTGAATGAAGTGTACTATGCCAACAACCAGTCATATAAAGGATAAGTGGCCTAATCCTGCCCAGAGGCCTACCATGGGATTCACCAGTTTCCCCTAGCCTGGATAAACCCCACTGACTGATAAGGCAAGTATAGACATAATAAATGTGCCATACAAAATTGCCACTTGGCTGCAATTTACCATATATAAAGTTAAGCAGAACATGGTCAAGAGGTATAATGTGAAATCTATAAGAAATATGTTTATTCTGCCCTGGATACGATAATCTGACAAACTTGGAAACCTGGCAGCACATTATCCTGCCCTAGATGAAGTGGGTTATATCAAAAGGCATATTTTACTGCAGGATGGTTAACAGTTCTATGTGCCCTGTTGGTGCTTTGATTTTTTTTTTGTATTAATTGAGGATAGGAGAAATAAGGTCGTTCACCAGAGACTACTAACGATGCTCATTACTGCTTACGCATTGCATGGAGGTAGATACTGCGTCACTCACTCTGCAGGCAAAGTCATGGGGTCATTTGTGATAACTGCCCTGTGGAAGTACTTAGTTACACAGCAAGAGAGGTGATTGTGATCATGTCAGTTCACATATTCATTCATTTCATATTAGGACCCCATCAACCAGATTAGATAGTCTAATCACTTTCTACTTGAAAGACTAAAAGATAAATCATCTAATGAGTATAAACACTTCAATGGATGTCATGTCAAATCTGCTGCTGAGCCCCGTACAAGCACCTCATAACATTTATGTATTCATTATTCCTAATTGTTGTTTTTTTGTCCTTTGCACAATATTTTTTTTACATTTCTGCTTTGCATAAAGAAATCAACGAAGTCAACAGCAGCTCGTATTTATAAGGTGCATGTCTCAAGCGAGCATATCATATTCATCTTAAAGTGGAGGTTCAATATAGGTTTAAAGTGCATAATAGCAACCACAGCATCTAGGTGATTAGATGAGGGAGAGGGCTCTATCTAAGGCTGCCTTCACATCATGATTTTGCTGCATACGCGTGTATCCGTGTCAAAACGGATACACGGATCCGATTTTGCCACCCATGTATTCCTATGGGCAACGGATCAGAACGGTTGTGACCCTATTGGCATCCGATTTTAGCACCATCCGTTGCTGTCCGATTTAGTCACGGAGCCAAAATCATAGCCTGCTACGATTTTGGTCTCTCGGACACCATGGATATGTAACGGATCCGTTGCCTTCCACGTTACATAACATGGGAGTCTATGTATCTCGGATCTGTCAAAAAATCGGATCCGTAAAACATCCAATTTGCTGTACTGCGCATGCTCAGAAGCAGGGTACAGCCCTATCTCTGCTAACTGATGACGGATCCGTGGAAAACATAGATCTGTGGGCATTAGTGGCATCTGTTGGCACAGATCTGTGCCTGCCCATGTGATCCTTGAAATTCAAGGATCACCACGGTAAAAATCGTGATGTGAAGGCAGCCTAACATTTCATGGATTTTTTACATCCAAGGAAATAAAAACAATCAAAATCTCTTTTTACCCTTTACAAAATGTTTTATTTTTTAGAAAATAATATAAGAGGCACCCATAATTGGTATCACTGTAACAACCTTACTTTAAAACTGAAGGGTAATTTAACAAGATCAAAAAAATATTTTTCCTCACAATGTGGTAATATAAAAGCTAATGTTTTTTTAAAATAAGTTTTGTATAGTTCAAAAGCAATAAAAATTAACAAAAACATAAAATTGGTATCACCAAACTGTACTGACTCATAGCTTGAAATTAAAAGGACTGTCCGGTCATTTGATGTTGGAGAACTATCCCTGAAATAAAACATCAACTCCAGTTCAGAGGGGGTCTTGGCATTTCCATTTCTTAACTAATAATAAAAATCTTAAGCAGAGCTCACTTGCACAGCTCCATTCTATGTATGCTGTGAACATTCCTGCAGAATTTACATCAGCTTTAGTGTTCACTCACATGCATGTGAAAAATGGCATCATTTTTGCTACTGAAAATGTCTTGAATGAGAAGTGAGTGACATTCGAGTGCCATTCCGTATGTCATGCGAGTACTATGCTAGTTCCGAATGCGTGCTGTACATTTTTAACATCATCTGTTACATGCTACATTTTTTATGTACATTATGTTTTTTTAAAATAAGAACAAAGCAAGCATATAAAGATAAAGATAGATGGTAGATAAATAAATAGCTTACATAGATTAGGATTATAGATAGATGTCAAACAGCTATTTAATGTCCTCCCCCTTACATATTGTAATCTTGCACCCTTTTGTGCCTTTTATGTGGCACTAGAGGGTGTTTAGCTTTGTAGTTTGCCAAAAAATGAATACTGTATATACTCGCGTATAAGCCGAGTTTTTCAGCCCAAAAATTGGGCTGAAAAGTCCCCCCCTCGGCTTATACGCGAGTAACTATATACTGTATACAATGTATACAGTATACAGTGCCACCCCATCAGTATACAGGCCCCCGCCCAGCTTGTTTAGCAATCCTGTAAATGAAGAGATTAGTATACTTATCCCTCCGTGTCCCGCTGCCGCTGTCCCGCCGCCGCCGCCATCACGCTCCTCCGGCTTCATTCAGCGTCTTCCGTCTTCTTCCGGCTTCCTCCGGTGGGCGCAGGCAATGACGTCATTGTCTGCACGCCAGAGGAGGAAGCCGGAAGAAGACGGAAGACGTTGGATGAAGATGGAGGAGCGTGATGGCGGCGGCGGGACAGCGGCAGCGGGACAGCGGAGGGATAAGTATACTAATCTCTTCCTTTACAGGATTATTACCCAAGGGGGGGGCCCTGTATACTGATATGGGGGGCTGCTGTATATACCTCTTGGGGCTGTATATACCTCTGGGGCTGTATATACCTCTGGGGCTGCTGTATACTACCTAAGGGCTGCTGTATACTACCTAAGGGCTGCTGTATATACCTCTGGGGCTGTATATACCTCTGGGGCTGTATATACCTCTGGGGCTGCTGTATACTACCTAAGGGCTGCTGTATACTACCACTGGGGCTGCTGCCTTGATACCTATACCGAACTCCTGGGGCTGCTGCTGTATATACACTGGCGCTTTACTCACTGGGCCGCTGCTGTATACTACCACTGGGGCTGCTGTATATACCTCTGGGGCTGCTGCTGTATACTACCACTGGGGCTGCTGCTGTATACTACCACTGAGGCGCTGCTGTATATACCTCTGGGGCTGCTGTATACTACACTGGGGCTGCTGCTGTATATACACTGGGGCTGCTGCTGTATATACCACTGGGGCGCTGCTGTATACCAGGCTGCTGCTGTATACTACCACTGGGGCTGCTGCTGTATATACCACTGGGGCTGCTGCTGTATACTACCACTGGGGCGGCTGCTGTATATACCACTGGGGCTGCTGCTGTATACTACCACTGGGGCTGCTGTATATACCTCTGGGGCTGTTGTATACTACCACTGGGGCTGCTGCTGTATATACCACTGGGGCTGCTGCTGTATACTACCACTGGGGCTGCTGTATATACCTCTGGGGCTGCTGTATACTACCACTGGGGCTGCTGCTGTATACTACCACTGGGGCTGCTGCTGTATACTGCTGTATACTACCACTGTGGCTGCTGTATATACCTCTGGGGCTGCTGTATACTACCACTGGGGCTGCTGCTGTATATACCACTGGGGCTGCTGCTGTATACTACCACTGGGGTTGCTGCTATATACTACCATGGGGCTGCTGTATATACCTCTGGGGCTACTGTATACTACCACTGGGGCTGCTGCTGTATATACCACTGGGGAGGCTGCTGTATACCACACTGCTGGGAGCTGCATACCTGTGCTGGGGTCCACCCTCGGCTTATACACGAGTCAATAGGTTTTCCCAGGTTTTGGGGGCAAAAGTAGGGGGGTCGGCTTATACACGGGTCGGCTTATACACAAGTATATACGGTAATTAAAAAACTATATGGTGTCCCCATTTTTTAGCCAGCTAGGGTAAAGCAGACAGCTGCAGCCTGCTGCCCACAGCTGGCAGCTTTACCTTGGCTGGTAATTAACGGGAGAGGTAACACCACACAGAATTTAAATTTTTTTTTATTAACTAATAAATAAATCATTAAAAAAAAAAAACATGGGGTCCCCCACAAATTCAATCACCAGCCAAGGAGAAGCTAACAGCTGGGGTCTGGTATTCTCTGGGTGGGAAGGTCCATGGCTATTGGTCCCCTCTCAGCCTAAAAATTACAGACCGCAGCCACCTCGGAACTTTTGTCTCCATTAATTGCACTACTAGCGCTTCACCCCAACTCTTCCCTCTACCCTAGTGTATTGGCAAACAGGGTCATGTTATTTGAATTTGATGCCAGCAGTGTAATGTCAGCTGGCTTCAAATCCAGGGGTTAGTAATGTCAAGGTAACTGTTATTACTAGCCCAGTCAGTAATAACTAAAATGAGCACGTTTTAAAATATTTTATTTGAAAACTCCGATTTATTTTAAAAATAACTCCACACTTAAGTGAACCTGCAAGACAGAGAAAGAGAGAATTAGTAAAAAGAAAAAGACAAGAGACACTTCCAGTCACCAATGTATTCCCCATCCAAATCAGATCAGACATAGTCCCATGGAGGTCCCTCAATGACTCTGTCTCTGTCCCAGCGTATGGAGACATGTTCAGTGAACCAATCCCCATAGGCTAGGAGAGTAGCCACCATGGCCAATAAAGATATGTAACAGAACTTTTAAAGTGCTGCCTGCTTCATTCTTTTGGTATGTATCTAGCAATTGAAATCTTGCAAGGTAGGCATTGCACTTGAAGAAAATTATTTCTATGTGCTGCACTTAAGTCTATCTATCCATCTATCTATCTATCTATCTATCTATCTATCTATCTATCTATCTATCTATCTAATCTATTCATATCTCTAGGTAGCTTTTTATCCAGCTTTTTAGAGCTTCTAAAATACCATGTTAAAAATGCATTGTGTGTGCCGCACGTTTTTCTTGCACCAATTGACTGGTATTGCCAAGATATGCAGCCACATACAGAATGGTGCGATTTGCCCTGCATGCTGAATTTTAAACAGAAATCCTCTCAGATATTCAATAGACCTATTGTTTAACATTGAGGCGAGTGCAATGCGATGTTGTCTCGCATTGCACTCACAGCTTTCATACACAGATGTGACTGAACCTTTCAGTTACATGTATCCTTCAGAGGCTTAAAAACACAGCAAGTTGTTTGGACTTTAATTTGGTCTTGTACGTTGATTAATAGCTCAACCTGCTGGAAAAGAAATACATTTGAAGGCAAAAATATATATGTATTTTCAGGTATAAATGAACAGTTCATTGTATAATTCTAGTCTTAGGCCATACATATAGAGAGTTTCTGAGGTCTTCTTTTCACATGAGTAGTAGTGTTGAGTGAAAAGTAAAATATTCAGGTTCCCATTATTCATATAAAATACTGTTACTGTTACTATTCCAGTATTCTTGAACAGTTTTTCAGAAAGATGTCCCACAAACATGCTCAAGTTCCCCATTGACTTGCATTAGGTTTGTTACTCTTAATGAATACTGGATTAGGTCATGATATTCGGTACGAATAATAAGAACCTAATTCTTTTACTATTCGCTCAACATTAGTGAGCAGTATCTATGCCACAATATGCCACAATATGCACTGTATTCCCCATACTGATACACTGTATGGGGAATACAGATATAGATAGCTATAGGCATATAGATATATGGATATACTATATATAGATATACATATATATATAAGTATTTATATCTATATCTATCTATATATGTATAGAGATATATGTAGACAGATATCTATATCTATCTATCTATCCATCTATATATATATACTAGATGATGTTGCATTGGGAGGGCGGGAACAACATTATGGAGGCGGCTTCGATCTCTCCCCCTCCTGTGCGCTCTCCACCTACCCGCTCTCTCTCCCCTTTTGTGGTGTCTCCTTTGTTTTGAGTCCATATGTGCGCTCTCCCCCTTGTGTGCTGTATTGCTGTATCTCTCCCCTCTGTGCACTCTACTCCCCCTCAGTGTGATGTCCTCTTCTGAAGCTGTGCACCATGATGGGGGCCATATATAGCAGGGTGGGGGCTATATACCAGGATGGAGGCCATACCAAGATAGGAGTTATATACCAAAATGGAGGGCCATATACCAGTATGGGGAATCATATATACCAGGATGAGGATCTTATACACCAGGATGAGGGATCATATACCAGGATGGAGAACATGTACCAGGATTTGAATAATATAAAAGGATGGGGATCACATGCCAGGATGGGGGATAATTTCCAGGATGGGGAATATATACCAGGATGGAGGACATATATCAGGATATGGAACATATAAGGCCATTTCTTCTACTGTTATGTGATAGCAATTCATATAAAAATAGCATATGACCATTATATGCTTCACATACATGGTTTTATAGGTCTGTTCACATTCATGAAACAATCACTTTATATCATTTCATGCTATACCTTTACAATCCAGATTTTGGTCATGTGTACAAGTGTGTTATATGTATAATTAATATTGAACTTGTCCTTGCATTTCTGCCTACTAGGCTTATTAAGCATTCCAGATGAATTAGTGAGCTGATAAAACATTTGTTTTCATCATTATTTTTCCTCCATATTTCAGGCTTCAATAATCACTCCACCCAACCGCAAGCTCAGGTGTTACTTTGTGGCATGGGGAATGGGATTTGTAAGTGACATGATGTCTGCAGCGCACCCCATAGAGGGGTTAATGAGGGGCTAGGCAACAACGTTGTGCAAACAGTAATATAATAATAATATATATAATAATTTTATTTATATAGCGCCAACATATTACCCAGCACTTTACAATTCGGAGGGGACATGTACTGACAATATGAGACAATACAGAGTAACAAAAATTTAAAAACCATGAGGAGTGAGGATCCTGCTCGCAAGCTTACAATCTAGAGGAAATTGGGAAGGCACAAAAGGTAACAGTAACAAATGATGTCATATATGGTCCAGCCATCAATATAATAATTAGGGGATTCACGTAACACTGCATGAATTGGTCATTGGTCGGGATCTGTACAAGTACAGATAAAGTGCTATATTATGCATGGGGGACAGACAGACAGTCTGCAGGAGCAGACAGATAACACAAGAGGCCAGATTTAGAACAGGGAAGATAGGAATAGGTAGACAAGTGAGGTGAGGTGATAGACCAGTCTAAGGAGATGTGTTTTTAAGGCTCGCTTAAAACTATGGGTATTGGGAATTAATTTAATTGTTATTGGTAATCCATTCCAGAGAATTGGTGCAGCTCGTGAGAAGTCTTGGAGACGGGAGTGGGAGGTTCGGATTGTAGCTGATGTCAGTCTTAGGTCCCTTGCAGAGCGAAGGGCATGTGTAGGGCGATAGACAGAGATGAGAGAGGAGATATAGGGCGGAGCAGAACAGTGGAGGGCTTTGTGGGTGAGAGTGATAATTTTATATTGTACTCTATAGTGGATTGGCAACCAGTGCAATGACTGCCCTAGGATAGAGGCATTGGTGAAGCGGTTGGAGAGGAATATGATCCTGGCTGCTGCAGTGAGGATGGATTGGAGAGGAGAGAGTTTAGTAAAAGGAAGACCGATATCCTTTAAGTGATTGTGTCTGATTACTTGCACTGAAAAGGTGGGCCCCTAGCCAAAACAAAGAGGTGTCACTGCGGAGCTTTGTGCCATCTTAGCAGTGCAATGCAATACAAAGCAGCTACACTCTACTGCAGTTACTGTTTGCTAATGTTTTGTTATGGATCTCTGTAAGGTATGCCTGCTCTGGAGGATGTCATCTTCATAACCACAGCAGGGGCAGAGGGTACTTCAGCACCAGACTGGAAGCAACTCGTAGAGGAGATTGACACATATGTGACCCATTCTCTGTGCCATTCAGGAGCACTAGACATCAGACTCCAGAGGATCTTGCAGCATAACTGGCCACAGCTACGTGATCAGCAAATCCTCCAGGATCTGGAGCATGATAAGGACAATATTGAGGAAGAGGAGGAGGTAGAAGAAGCATAAGGCTCTGTTTCCCAGCCATGTGTAGCACCCCTGTCAGAGGCTTTTGACTGGGAAAGTGCCATGTGGCACCTACCCTCTCCAAGCAACTATCCAGTACCACCTCAGTATGAACCAATGAACCAGCTCATTGTGTCTCATTTCAGAAGGAGAATAGGCTCACGGAGGCCACTGCCCAAAGGAGGTTGCATGGTACTAAGGCCAATCACTTCAACAACCAAGATTGGAGGCAAGGTGATGATATTCTTCCAGGTTTGTCTTCCTAGCTGAACAAGGTACATGGAATCTGTGCTACATCAACTGGTCTACCCTGCTTCTTGACCATCTTCCCAAAATGCACCACATAATCTTTGTTTGGGAGGAGGTCACTTGATGAAGGTGAAGGGTAGGTAGCAAGGGGTGGTTCTGGTTGGCATATATTGAGTTGCCACCACCGGTGGATTTGAGAATTGGTAGGAGGAGACTGATCTGGAGGGTATGTGGTGTCAGGTGGAGGCCAGGTTTCTTTTGGTTAGCCAGCCAGCTGCACCCAAAAACACAAGGCCTGTCAGTGTTGCTTAAATTGGTCCCATCTCTCCTATAGGAAGTGGTCATCCCCTAATTCCTCCATTGTTTTCTCCAGTGGTGGCCATGATGGAGTCTGCTGGGGTGCAGATGGTGGCAGAGAATGCCCTTGGAGAAGTGGCCCCGGCAACCCACTGAGATCGTCTGGCAGACAGTACCATTATTATTACTGCACTCCAGAGGTCACACAATGGCTATCCCACAAGTTTGAACTGTTCTACACTCCCTGACATCACTGTTTCTCACGCACATTCTCTCATGATACCGGCGAGATATATCCGCTACGTCTCTCACAATATCACAGATCTCGTGAGACAGCTGACGCCACTGAGGTTATCTCAGGTCACACAGCTGGATTCCCTGCTGCATTAAACCTACTGTGGACAACCTCAGGAAAGTCATGAGGATGTCTGAGGATCATGAGAGGGCTCAGAATCATGGTGACAGTGGTGCTGAGCTTGCAAATTTATAGTGTAGGAAGACAATGGCTGTCCTAATTTGAGCTGTGTTTGGCAGCTTTTGTGACCATTTGAAGGTGTTTTCTAGGCCCTTGATTTTGTGTACCATTGATTTAAATGGGGTTCAGAAGTCCGGCAAACTGTTCACCAATCTATTCGGCAAATATATGCTTGTTCTGAAAACCAAACAAAGTTTGAACTTCAAAAGGATTTCTCCTCTCTACAAGGAGTCCCTGTACTCAGCTGGGGAAATTCTCTGCGATCAGATTGTTGAAAGGAGCTGCAAGCTGCTTTGTGAATTATATGGATCACTCATCACTAGCAGTCTCTGTTGGAGCAGAAGCTATGTAAGTAGTCACTTAGTGCATCGCACTAACCATCGCCACTATCTCACTGCGCATGCGCAATGAGATGACTAACAATACTGATGATGTCTGCTGTGATGCCTGTCAATGGGGAGAAAGATAAGCTTCTCTTTTGACGTGACATCACATGAAGTACAAATATTAGGGCATTAACAGTCCCGTGACCGCTCTGAGCCAGGTGAGTTGGAGTCACAGTAGATCAGGTGAGTAGTTGGCATCTAACTACATGTAACTATGTTACCCAATTGTTATAAGAAAAAAGCCAGATAAACCCTTAAAGTCGATAGTAAAATTTGACCCGCGAACGTTTCAAAAATGGATATATAATTTAAATATCAAGAGAAAGAATATCACATAACTGCTCACAAATCCTAAAGAGATTTCGATGAAACTGTTAGATTTCTAGCAATCCAATAAGCAAATACAGAAGTTGTCGTTACCTCAATCTGAGGCGCAGCAGGAATTTCATTAGCTCGTGCAACAACGAGGAATTTATTTGATAGATACCTGGGGAGTAAATAAGTTAAATTTGCAGGGAAAATAAAACAAACACAGTACAATTACTCTGTATGCACAGAAATGGATATCTGTTATGCCGCACCTTTCTCATTAAGAGCAAAAGTCTAAAAAGATAAAAAGAAAATGTTACATGTTGTTGTTTATGCATCTCGCCCAATTGATTGGATGATGGCTGTTTGAGTTCATGACTTAAATGCAACTATCTTTGTAGAAAAAGGAAAATATATATATAAAAAATCTTCTGATATGACATACATTTAATGTGAAAAATAACTTTTAGCACAATAAAACAATAATTAGGATTTATGGAAAAGTGGAAAATATACATGAAAATAGACCTTATAATAAATCCCTATAAAATTGAAAGCAACAAAGCCTACACATCAGCACAAAGCACATTGCTATTAAAACATGTCCCTGCAGCATAGTATCACTAATCCCACACTCCTTTTGGTGCAGAAAAGCATCCTGTGAAAGTGTAGAAAAATGTTTTATAACTTACTCATTAGTGATGATAATGAGCAGTGGCTATGTTCTTTAGTCACCAAGGCTGGCCATCTTCGTTCTAATATCACGCCTTAATAGGCGTGATCTTCTATGCATATTGTAATCAGCACCTACCTGCTCTCCTCAGCGCTGTAAGGCTGTAATGGGGCTGCAATGACGCAAATCGCATAATTTCCGTCATTGGGTGACGTCAGTACACCGCGTCGCTCTGTGGGCTTCAAGCCCCGCACTGTGCATGCGGCGTGGGTGTATTGACGTCACCCAATGCCGGAAATGACGTTTTACTTCAGTATCTGTAAGGCCTTGTACAGGCGATGAGTATTTGGTGCAGTTTACACCACAGTATCTGGAAGGCCTCGTGCAGGGCTATGAGTATTTGGTGTTTTTTACCTCAGCATCTGTAAGGCCTCATGCACATGCAGAGCATTGTGTCACATTTAGGGGACTACAACAAGAGTCTCCATATTTTCCCAAAATTTTGGGCACAGACACCACTTCAGTGGCATCAATTGCCCACAGTTGCAAGCTTAAAATGGTTGGTGAGGTGACTTTCATGCAGCACATTCCAAAATCCACAAGCCTTTAGTCTCCCCATGTTATCTGAAAGATTTGTCACCAAAATCTAAGTAGAGGCCAAAAAATCAATAGTTTGAGTAGTTTATGCATGAACCGTCACATGAATATGAAGCAAAAGTCGCAGTTGGAGCTCACTATGCTACAATGCGGCCTAGCAGGCCAGGCCAACCACCGTCTGGCCCATCAAGTGCATCCACGGTCTCTTCATCCTCTGTGACTGTGGGGACAGCAGTCACACATGCTTGTGGATTCAGACCTTCCACCTCTTTACCTGCAGCAGCCGGTGTGATTGGAAGGTTGTCAGTTCTTTTGGAAGTGGAAACACCTGCTGGTGTTGAGCGCTGTCAGACATCGATAGCACCACCTTTGGATGAAGGCAACATAATATGTCGGCCTGCACCTTCTTCACAGACCAACAGTTTGCCGGGGACACCTTACTCAACCGTGTCTCAGCACAGCAGCCAGCCCTCGGTCCCTCAGATGCAAACAAGTAAAAGATCATTTCCTCCTAGCCATGACAAAGCTAAGAGGTTGAATTTCACCATCTACAAGCTGTTGGCTACAGAAATGCTCCCCTCCCCTCTTCTACACAGAGGATTTTTTACACCTTGTGTCCGTTGCAGTGCCCAGTACCAGATGCCCAGTCGCCACTACTTCTCAAGAAAGCTGTGCCTGCACTACACTGGCATGTCGCACACAACATTACCGCTTCCGTGAGAAACTCTGTGTGAAAAGGTGCATTTCACCACAGACACTTGGACCAGTAAGCATGGATAGGGGCGTGACATGGCGGTGACTGCACACTGGGTAACTATGAAGACAGCAGAAGAAGGGGCTGCTGTCCAAGTCTTGCCATCCCCACGAGTTATGCGTCAATCCTCTGTATGTACAAGTTCCTCCACTGCTTCTGCCTCCTCAAACTCATCTCGGTCGTTCACCTGCACCCAAAGCCTGTCTGGTAATGCCACCCGCGTTCTAACTGCGCACAAGGAATCCTGAACACCTCCTTACTATGATGGCAGCAGGGCTCAACGGCATCATGCGGTCTTTACTTGAAATGTTTGGGAAATGTGAGACACACAGCTGAGGATTTGTGGTCAGCTGTGGAGACCGAGTTTCAGCAATGCTTGTCTCACTGACTGAACCGGAGGCCGTGAGAGACAATCCTGCAATCCTGGGTGCAGCCCTCCGCCGGGCAATGTGACACAGTGCCTTGCATGGCTCACGTCTTAAACCTGGTTGTCCAGCCAATTTTTGCACACTCTAGATCGCCTTCAGCAGAGGCACAGTCCTGTGTGCTCACTTCCGCAGTTCACATCCGCAGCTCAACGCTTGCATCTCTACAGAAGTCGTTCGGCCTGCCAGTTAACCGGCTCAAATGCGATGTGCCGACACGATGGAATTCAACTCTGCACATGTTGCAACAACTATGGCAGCACCGACGAGCCCTGGTGCAATACGTCATGACGTATAACCTGGGCCTACGAGATCCAGAGGTGGGGCACATCACACAGCTGGAGTGGTCTGAAATGAATGACCTATGCACCATTCTGTACAGTATTGAAATGTCGATGAAGATGTTTAGTGATTATGATGCCATTATCAGCAAGACTATTCTCGTCATTTACATGCTGGAGCACACTTTAAACAGTATTCGGAGTCAGGTGGTGGCACTAGAGGAGGGGGAGGAAGTACAGGAGGAGTCGTATGCGGAAGGGCTCACAAGATCTCCAAGGTGCAGTTCACAGTTTATGAATGAGGGTCTTCATTATGCTTGCTCAGAACCTTCTTTACCTGGGCCTGGATCTGACTCCAAAAGCTTCTGGGCATCAGTGCAGATCACTACCTCGTCGTGACTCACAAAAACTTTGCGCAGACCTCTGATTCCCAGGCTATAGTATTAGTGAAGAGAGATGCATACTCAACCATTTGTCTTACCCCATACTCAGATGGGTGGCTGGAGACTTGGGAGCTGTGCGGAATTTGTATATGTGTGATGTAGAAGTTGAGGTGGAGGAGAGCCCACTTGCTGAAACGCTTGCTATCCATTCAAGCGCCTGCTCTTTTTGTGCCTCATCGAGAATTGGTATCGATCGTCATCTGAGTCGTGTCCGTACAAAAGGGATCATATCAGAATCTCCAACGGAAAGAAGTACACATCTTACTTAGGCTGAAGATGGTCTTTCTTCTGCAGATGTTACTCTTGCTTTCCCACGTACCCCATGGACACAAACTTTTTTTCCCTTTCCACCACTCTATTCCCCTTCCATCAGCAGCAGGCCTTTTGCCACTCATTTTGTATGTGAACAAATTGTCAACTCTGCAGTTTTGGCAAAAAATATTCTGATGGAAATCGAGCAGAGCTGAGTGGCCAGACAGTGGTACTAGGACACAAAAAAATTAGTTTGCTAGTGCAGTCAAAAATTAGTAGAATGAACTACCTCAAGGTGTACTTGGTTGTATACACATGGCCTACACAACGTTTTTTGTGGACACTGCTGTTAAGCAAAAACTGACAGGTTTACTAGGTGCAGTTACTAATTAGTAGAATGAACTACGCTCAAGGTGTACTTGGTTGTATTACACATGGCCTACACAACAGTTTTTTGTGGACACTGCTGTTAAGCAAAAACTGAAGGTTGTACTAGGTGCAGTTAAAAAATTAGTAGAATGAACTACGCTCAAGGTGTACTTGGTTGTATTACACGTGGCCTACAGTAATGTTTTTTGGGACACTGCTTTTAGGCAAAAACTGACAGGTTTGATAGACACAGGCCATGTCTACACACCTCGCTGTAAGTATTTAGCGGTTCTCCGCTAAATACTTAGTTTTTTTCCGAGAAGCGGCAGGTGCGTGTGCGCCGCCGCTTTCTGTGGACGCAGCCCATGGTTACCCGATGTGTATCGTGGTAACCATTTCACACAGCAGGCTGCCTAGTGTCCGCTTAAGCTGAGCGCACAGGGAAACGCTGCTAGCATTTCTTTGACCAAATAGAGTGTTTACATGCCATGAAAGTTCAAAGCCATGACCGGCATAGCTGTCATTGGTCATTAAGGGGTTATAATGTGTTTCTTGGAAGAAGAGTACCTGGTAGTGGTGTTTCCGTAAAAGAGAAAGAATTTGACTGCTCTTGGCTGGGCTGTTCATACCTTTCTGTTAAGAGATGCAACGGTGATCGAGTCTTCCAAAGTGTGCTTAGCCATATTTATGCATACTGACAATGATCTCTGCCATAAATGTACACCTGTAAAACTATCACAGCAGTATCAATACAAAACTATTTACATAGATATTCTCATCTTCAGCAGGGGGATGTAGGGACCCAATTATCGAAGATGAGTCATGAGTTGTCCAAGTGGTAATCCTAAACAACTAGTTAAAATAACCAGAGTTATTATTAAAAGAACACAGTCTGGTGTATAGTATTTTACCAAACTACAAGGGGGAAGCTGGAACAGTGGCTTATATCTTCCACCCAGTCCCATCCAAAGAAAATGTATAGATAACAGAAAAGGGAGAAGGGAAAAGGGGGAAGGGGTGAAAGGGGGGAGATAGGGGGGAAGGAGGGAAGAGCAGTGGAATGTCAGTACTGGGTAGATGAAGAAGTAAGGTGAATCGGGCGGGGTAGAGAAAATAGTATAATATTTTTCATTTTCTTCAGAGGGTCAAGGAGAGGAATAGGGGGGTATTGGGCCAGGCTACTCAGAGAGTAGGCGTTAAACTTTAATCCTAGAAACAAATGACTAAATCGCCTTATGAGATATCAATATAAATCGTTGTCTGTCGTTATAATGCCTAGGAGTGACCATTCAAGTAGGAAGGTTTTTAACGAATGATTCCTTGATTTCGGTGAAGGAGATTTCTCTTTGACCGACCATTCCGCTGGTTTGTCCAGCCACGGAATGGTAATTCCCAGATTTCCTTTAGTGATGTCCCAATCACCAATTAGGGCCAAAAAAGCACACTTAAATCTCAGACCCTTGGCCACTAAAGCATCTGTCAGTGGCTTCAACAGCCTCCTTTTTGCTAGAGTGGTTGGAGAGATATCCAGAAAACCTGGAAGCCATAGTATATTTCACGGGCGATTTTTCTCTTGCCGCGGCCAGGATGGCCGCTGTATACAAGTAGTTGAGCAGACCACAAATGATGTCCCTTGGCTGTTCATTTGATTTGGGTTTTGGCTTGAGAGCTCTATGGACCCTCTCAATAATAATAGTGTTGGCTCGGTCGGCACCTAATATTGCGGAAAATTTTTTCTTTAGAGACCTTATTATGTGACTCTGGAGCAAAAGATTAAGGTATGCCCCTTAACCTCACATTTTTTCTCCGGCTCCTATTTTCCTGACCTTCTATAGCTAGGAAGACGTTTTAAAGTGTTGTTGGTGAATCAGGACATGGTCGCCGAGTATTTGGAGGCTTCAATTAAATCGGTTTTGGTACTTTCTACGGTTTACACTCTATGCCCAATATGTTTTACGTTAGACCTAAGTTCCGCTATCTTCCTTATCAGAGTCTGCATGGATTTAGTCACCAGCTTTTTCATGTAGGATCTAGAGATGAGGGCTGATTCTTCTGCATTAGACTCACAGTCTGAATTATCAGGGCTCATGTCCAAATTATCAGTATGAGTGATAGGCTCTACATTACGTGCCTTGGGTTTATCTGGGATAGCGTATGTGACGAAATGGACCCTTTAATATATAATGTAGGAGGATTTCTTATTCATCCAGACATATCATATTGTATATAGGTTTGTAAACTTGTAATGGTCAAAGAGAATTTCTTACAGTATTGTCATAGATTTCTGTGGTTAAAGTTTAGCTTGGTAATGTAATTATCTAACCTGTTTGTCATTGAAGGCCAGAGAACTTAATTATGCTAATCGTCCATTGTCTATTACCCTGTGAATGTGGATTGAGGCCCCAGCCACTATTGTGTTAATGTCATGGTTTGCAGACTGATTGTCTCGAACTAACATACCATTGTATCACTGCTAGCAATTGGATCAGCATTTGGATTGCAATAGGACTAAAATATGTTAAATGAGGATTGGAGTTCAGCCAATAAAAAGACTGTGTTATTGCACCAATCATGACGTCCCCAATATCCTACAATGAGGGCTGAGGGTATATAAGGAGGACTGTTCACTTTGACCAGGAGTTTTATTGGAGATTGAAGATTGGAGCTAGATTCTGTCTAGTGGCCTGAGTCTAGGGATTTTCGGTCCCGGCTCGAGGTCACTGGATTGGATACAGGCAGCTAATCGAGGGTCTTCGGATTCGGTTAGCGAGCCATAACCCCAGGCCTAGGCATTTCGGTGCCGACCAAGGGGACCAGAACACGGACTAAAAGAACCACAAGGTCTTCAGCAGCGGATTAGCGGATTCGACTGTGATAAAGACTGCACAAGATACATAAGGATAAGGAAGCAACCCAGGTTGGGACGATACAGTCACCTGGCTACAGACTTTGCCGTGCTGCATTTTAAACCCTGGTGAGCCAGCGGAAGGGTGAGACTCTGTTGCCTGTTACATTTATGTGTTGTGCTTGGTTATGCGTTATATGCTGTTAACTGTTTGGGGATCCAATAAAGCCTTGATATTGTGATTCCCTGACCCTGTGTTGTCTGAGTAGTGTTCCGCCCACGGTTAAGGAGCTCGGGCGTTCAGCTGGGGATGAGCCCTGGTCCACGCTGTCTTTGTAAAGGCGGCTGGGCCTGCGGACGAGAGCGCCCACTGACCCCGGGTCTCCACAGCGTAGTTTCCATTTTTTTCTTTAGAAATTGGTCTTTCTCACCCTTTTTGCCCGTTCTTCTCCTGTTCGGACCATTATAAAGCATCTAACAATGGGTAGGTGATAACTACCACTTGGACATGTAAAAAGATTTAATGTAGCATCAGTTCTTGAACAATCGCACTCATGGTATATAGACGAATCTCATCAGGTGAGAACAGAGTTTCAGAACAACAAAATGTTATACTGTGTATAAACGGGGACACAGCAATGGTAGACATAGGTCAAGTATCAAAATAAGTTTGTGAGTTATTGCACAGTTTTCTGCACTCAAGTATGTCACTTAGTATGGTACTGACATCTCTGTGCACCAGGTCAGAACTTGTTGGGCAAAATTTAAGAGATAGAGAAAAATAAAAAATCACTACTCTGCTGTGTTCAAATATCCTAGTGCTTCTACGACATTAAATCTCAAAGATTTATTGTGGTTCTTGTGTCCTCTGTCACCCCAGGTAATCAGTGAATCTCTCCTAGCTGGGTAGTGAAGAGTTAAATGTAGTTGCCAAGTGCAGCTGCAGAGATCGGCATGTAATGCCGCCCATCTCGTGATGAGATCTTCGTGAGCGGGGCTTCGCTTTTCAAAATGGCACCTCACTATGTTGTTTTGCGGGGGGCACCGGGATCTCTGGCGCCTCACGCAGTCTCACCGCCCAGCTGATGCGGGCACAACAGCCAGATACTCTCACCGTTCTCTCCTCCTCCACCCATGGGCCAGCGTTGGGGACCAGAGTCTCTCTTTTCCGCACACTCAGACGTCCGCCTCGGTACCTGCATGCGCTTCTCTTGCTGTCTCCCTCCAGCTGCAGATGGTGTGACAGGAACGGTCCTTCAGGTGTAGAGGAATCTGCCGACCGTCCTTGTTCCAGGGCATCAGAAGGCTCAAAGGGCACTTCCAGCAATGCAGGCTGGGCAGGGAGCTTCACCTCTTCACAGGTCCTCTCCAGCCGGGTCGCTCAGTGCCAATTCCTCCGGTTTTCCAGGCAATAACCAGGGTAAGTGAGGCCAGGCCTCTCCCCAGGATATTAGGGGCAGAAAACTCCGGAAGATATAAAGAGATGCAGAATTAGGCAATTTTTGTGCAATTTTGCATGGCCTGGGTGCCGTAGCAGTTAGCACACGTCCAGTCAGGATGGTGCCCAGGCCATGCTCTAGGGCTCCATGATTTCTATGGTGTAAGATTCAATTTCCCTCTGCTGCAGGACTGATTGGCCATAACTTACACACCAGGTCCATTTCCGCGCCTTGGGACACACAGGCATCCAGCCATGTTTCTTCTGAGCAGTTATTGGTTGGTGGTGCTCTTCCCCCTTCCCGCTCCCATATCCTTTGCTCAACCCAATAGGAAGGACCCTGTTATTAATTCCAGACAACCCCGTGTGTGGCGCTTGTGATTGGCTAAGCAATTCGGGAGAAAGAGTGGTCTGTTGCAGGAGAAGCGCCATTTTACCAGCTTAGTGCAGTGGCGGCGTGTTGATGCTCAGACTTCAGGTCGTTACCTGTGGTGTGTGGATGGTGCTGTGTGGCACCCCGCAACGAGTGCGTCACAAGGGAGTATTGCAGCCGCAATATTCTCTGACTCAGCAATGAAATAGTTAACTTGGAGATCCAACCCAACATGCAACACCTAGAACAGGGGACCAATCATAGGTCCTGGGGGGTGGAGTGTTAGGGTAGTGTAGTAGAACACACAATAGTCTAGACCAGACTGTGGAGAACGAAGAAGGATCTAGAACCTGACAAGAGCAGACTAGAGCTTGGAGAGGAGCAGGGGCTCCGCACCCCGTGCGGGCCCCTGGGCCGTCACCGGTCGGGTGTCAGCACCCGAGGCCTTAACCACCGGGAATGGGCATTTTTACACGGGTTCCCAAAAGACTCCCGTGCCCACAACTCACAGCCGGTTCACTGGTACCGAAGCTGGCAGCAGTTCACCTCTGCCACGCGAACCAGAAGAGTGGAGGAATAGCTTCACAGGAGCACCCCACCACCAGTCAGTTTCCAGTCGTCTAACCAGCGGTGTACCCACTGAGGGATCCAAGGCTCCCCAAAGCATCCAGGACGTACATCATGGTTAGGGCATTGAAGCAGCCTCCCTGTACCCGACCTGGTATTCCTGGGCGACGCTGGCGATAAACAAGTTAGGTAGAATGGAGGAACACTTGCGGATCTCTGAGGGACACTATCACTGCTGAGTCCACCCGGTCTACTACTCAACCACTGTATGCCATGTACTGCCTGCTGGTTACAGTAAAGACCCGTTATAGAGACTTTCTGTGTCTGTGCTTCCTTATGAACTGTCCGTCCGCACAACAAGGTAACCGCAGCTGCCGCACAACATCTTGAGCAGCTCCAGCCCCCGGGGATCACCGCTCAGCCTGTGGGGAGCGTAACATCTTGCTGCTGTCCATCCCCCGGGGGTTCCGCAGCGTCGGTAGCCCTTACCGAATCTACTCATAGGTGGCGTCACGAATAAATTAAACCCCTTTAATCTGTTCCACCAAGACGTCTTCAATTTTGATCTGCACTACACCGGGCCCCACTACCGGCAGGCGCGGTCCACCCGTGACAAGGAGGAAGGAAGCATCGCCTGTATCAACCGGAGTCAGCCGGCCACGGTGAGTCAGAAAATGGCGTCACGAACAGGATACGAGCAGGCCCGTTACCCAACGGGTATATTGTGCTTAAAATGGACTTTATTGTCTACAATTTGGACTTTGTTCGTCCCTAAAAGAACTTTCCCGCCTTTTCACCATTGGGTCAAGATGGCGCCCAAGATGGCGTTCCTGCCACAAGAAGCCGCCACGTGTAAGCCCAGGAGTGAGTCAACCCCCCCCCTCATCGTGGGAGGGCTAAAGACAAAAGGCGCCAAACTCTTTGTCCGCCCTGATTGCTCGAATCAACCATGGGGGCGGACCCCAAAGACTTTTCCCACGATTGGACTACAAAAGCCCACAGAAAATGGGAGTGACAGGGACAGAGAGAAGACTTCTTCACCAGCTCTACCAGAACGTCTTACCGGTTGAACGGGTGTGGTTTCCCTCCAAAGAAGAGAATGGCCAGCATGAGACTCCAAGACCTAATGCAGGAGGTCGAGGCGGAGGCCAGAGCAGCCATAAGCCAACGGGTCCGGATCCTGCCCTTACCATAGACGGCAGCCCTGACTTCTGGCTAGAGGCTCTACAAGACCTCCGGGTGCGGTTACTAGAGACTGTGGAATGGACGATTCGCAGCTGGAGTGCGACCCTAGGCAGACGACTACACCATGCAATGCAGCAGAGCCGACCGGGTACAGCTTCTCCAAGCCCAGACGACATCACCAGCTTCTCAACAGCCTCACCGTCGCCTACCACCTGTCCTGCTCCGTCACAAGAGCCAATAGACTGTGTCATTCCGGTGGAGGCCGCAACTCGACCCGTTCCAGCGACCAATATCGCAACCGACTCCGTTCTTGAGCCGGAGCTCACACTACGCTCCACAGAAGAACTTGATCTCTACCAGGTTCCCACTGAGGAACCCGCGACATCTTTCACCACTACAGAGACTGTCGCCTGTTTTTATCCCCGTACCGGAGGCTTCCCTTGCCATTGCAGAGGCCTACCTGGTAACCGGGATTGAAACACCTTTACCTGCGGAAACAGATGAAGAGGCAGGCAGCCTGGAAGCCCTGCAGGACGTCCCTACGGAAGGATCCGCAGCACCACCGCCCTGTTGTACAACGGAACAAGCTTCAACATCTCCAGCCAACGAGCAGCCTGATGTGGTCATCGAGGAAGAGGTCGGAGAGGATGACGACGAGACCCACAGCACCGCTGAGGATTTCGACACCGGGTTCGCTTGGGGAGACAACAAGGAACTTCCTACCGGGCATACAGCTCGGGTACACTGGTCGGGTGCAATGCCGACACCTTCCCCTGTGCCGTTCCACCGGGTTCCGATACAGACAGCCCGCCAAGTTCAAGCTTCCCGCCAAACCACCAGCTCCGTTACTCATCTCTACACCCCGAGCCGTAATGACGGAGATGTACGCCAGAGACGACGAGAGGAGTGGCAAGCCCGTGAATGCGCCAACATGCAGGCCCGTGCCGAGGCTCGCCGCCAGCCGCCGCTGCCTGATGAACTCCGCCGTGAAGGTAGAATTTCCACCTTTAACTTACATACCGGGTGGGGGTTCGCTTGGGAGGTGGGTTTGAATGAGGAGGTGTTTGTGGGGTGCCGGGAAGTTGAGTCAAACTTGCCAAGAGGACATCCCGATCGCGACCTATACCGGGGCGATATTATCACCTACGAGCGCTACGCTTGTGCAGATGGGGTGGTTCGCTATCCGGGTGCGCCATCGTTCTCCGTGCCGGTGACTTTAAAACTTGAACTTCCTCAATGACTCTGTTCCCGTTAATCACTGACTGTGAGATCTTGCGGCTACAGCCTGGACTCTAGATAAAGGACAGCCGACCGCACGCCGGGTCCGCACAAAGTGATTACCTGTTTCTTTGCTTATGTCACCAAAGCATACCTTTACCTGTTTTCATTTTAATAAAAGTGTGTCATATATGTTATAAAAATACAAAAACCTCTGTAATGTGAGTAGTTTGACTCTTGGGGACAAGCTTATTTAACCAAGGGGGAGTGTGGCGCCCCGCAACGAGTGCGTCACAAGGGAGTATTGCAGCCGCAATATTCTCTGACTCAGCAATGAAATAGTTAACTTGGAGATCCAACCCAACATGCAACACCTAGAACAGGGGACCAATCATAGGTCCTGGGGGGTGGAGTGTTAGGGTAGTGTAGTAGAACACACAATAGTCTAGACCAGACTGTGGAGAACGAAGAAGGATCTAGAACCTGACAAGAGCAGACTAGAGCTTGGAGAGGAGCGGGGGCTCCGCACCCCGTGCGGGCCCCTGGGCCGTCACCGGTCGGGTGTCAGCACCCGAGGCCTTAACCACCAGGAATGGGCATTTCTACACGGGTTCCCAAAAGACTCCCGTGCCCACAACTCACAGCCGGTTCACTGGTACCAAAGCTGGCAGCAGTTCACCTCTGCCACGCGAACCAGAAGAGTGGAGGAATAGCTTCACAGGAGCACCCCACCACCAGTCAGTTTCCAGTCGTCTAACCAGCTGTGTACCCACTGAGGGATCCAAGGCTCCCCAAAGCATCCAGGACGTACATCATGGATAGGGCATTGAAGCAGCCTCCCTGTACCCGACCTGGTATTCCTGGGCGACGCTGGCGATAAACAAGTTAGGTAGAATGGAGGAACACTTGCGGATCTCTGAGGGACACTATCACTGCTGAGTCCACCCGGTCTACTACTCAACCACTGTATGCCATGTACTGCTGCTGGTTACAGTAAAGACCCGTTATAGAGACTTTCTGTGTCTGTGCTTCCTTATGAACTGTCCGTCCGCACAACAAGGTAACCGCAGCTGCCGCACAACATCTTGAGCAGCTCCAGCCCCCGGGGATCACCGCTCAGCCTGTGGGGAGCGTAACATCTTGCTGCTGTCCATCCCCCGGGGGTTCCGCAGCGTCGGTACCCCTTACCGAATCTACTCATAGGTGGCGTCACGAATAAATTAAACCCCTTTAATCTGTTCCACCAAGACGTCTTCAATTTTGATCTGCACTACACCGGGCCCTACTACCGGCAGGCGCGGTCCACCCGTGACAAGGAGGAAGGAAGCATCGCCTGTATCAACCGGAGTCAGCCGGCCACGGTGAGTCAGCTGCATGGTGACTTGTCTGATTAGTTAGTGCCAGGCAGTGGTCCAGAGTTTTGTAGGCGTGTGCCAGAGGTTGGCAATCACTGCTACCTCCTGTGCTATAAGGATGCAGAACTGTGTCTGCCTACAGGACCACAGCTCTGCCAGTCGTCATTATGTATCTATATGATTGTGCTAAGCTGCTATTGCCATTAATGAACTTTGTTCTGGATTCTTCTGTCTGGTTCTTGTATGTGCGTGTTACGGTGCTGATATCCTTGTGTGGACATCTTTTTTTCTGTTTCTGTAAACTAAAATGCCCACTATAATGCTCATTTTTACAGGATAAATATGAAACTGTATGAACTAGATTTATTTTTTACCGATTGAAAAATTAACTTGCATGGGGGAAGGGCATTTTGCAGTTTGCCCCCGGCAGCAGAGAGGCTAGGTTCACCCTGGACATAACCATTTATACTCTATGGGGTGGAGAGGGGGAAGAAGGATTGAAGAGCAGTTATTAGAAGCAGGAATAGAGAGATATAAAGACCCCTCACCTGTATATAAATGAGAAGAGTGATATGTTGCAGGATGGAGCTGTATATAGATGAGAGTAGTGATATTATGTAGGATGGGTCTTAATACAGATGAAAAGTAATGTTTTGTAGCATCTATCTGCGTGAGCATGGGAAGAATGACACATTGTAGGATGGGGCTGTATGTAAAAGGGCTGAGAGAAGTCATACACTGCTTGATATGGCTGTAAATAGAGGATAATGGTACTATTTTAGCAGAGGAGGCGTAAGGGGGTTATAAAGTCATGGCTGAAAGTGTTGGTGGGACGAATTTGCTATTGAACCTGGCAGCTCTATAGCACCTCCTCTAAGCTCAGGCCAGTGAGAGAACAGCCTGAGGATAAAGAAGGACTGCAAGTGCAGGTTTTATAAGCACCTCTCAGTGAGTGTATATATATATATATCTTTGGGCACCCTAATAGTGACTGCTCACCACCTGGTAGTAACGTGATACTACCAGGAGACAAACGTTGTGCAAAGCAAAACAAAACTGTGCAAAACAGAACCAGAAGTGCAAAGTGCTAGACAAAAAGTACAAAGCAAAAATATGTCCTGATTATAAAGTGCTGGATATAAAGTTAAAACACAGGACAATTGGTGTATGTACACAATATGTGCTGCAAAATTAATTAGTGACAACTGGTGTGTGGTCGAAAAAAGGCAGTGCAAAAGATTAAATTTAAAAAGGACATAGAATTAAAAAATAGGATAGGATATGTTGGCTAAGACAGGGGAGAGGAGTATAAGTTCTATAGGAGGATATAAGGGTTACACGTCAGGTTTAGGCAAGAGTCAGACTAGCGTTTTTAGCAGATATCACTGACGTCCGCTAAACACTTTTCATTTTATCAGCAGCGCATAAGCCCTATTCAGCTCCGCTGCTGCTCAAACACTGCCCCTGACTACCCCATGTTGATCGTGGTAACCGGCCACGCATCATGCTGAATAGCTGTCGCTTTTCCTCAGTGCACAGGGAAACGCTATTCAGCATGATGTGTGGCCGGTTACCACGATCATCATCGGGTAACCGGGGACAGCGTTGATCAGCAGCGGCCCTGAATAGCGCATATGCGCTTAAGGAAAAATTACTACGTTCTTAGCATATGTCAGTGACATCTGCTAAAAACGGTTGTCTGACCCTAGCCATAAACATATGCATGCAGTATGTACAAGGTATATAGCAGTACTATATAGTATACAGTTAGGGCCAGAAATATTTGGACAGTGACACAATTTTGGCGAGTTGGGCTCTGCATGCCACCACATTGGATTTGAAATGAAACCTCTACAACAGAATTCAAGTGCAGATTGTAACGTTTAATTTGAAGGGTTGAACAAAAATATCTGATAGAAAATGTAGGAATTGTACACATTTCTTTACAAGCACTCCACATTTTAGGAGGTCAAAAGTAATTGGACAAATAAACATAACCCAAACAAATTATTTTTATTTTCAATATTTTGTTGCGAATCCTTTGGAGGCAATCACTGCCTTAAGTCTGGAACCCATGGACATCACCAAACGCTGGGTTTCCTCCTTCTTAATGCTTTTCCAAGCCTTTACAGCCGCAGCCTTCAGGTCTTGCTTGTTTGTGGGTCTTTCCGTCTTAAGTCTGGATTTCAGCAAGTGAAATGCATGCTCAATTGGGTTAAGATCTGGTGATTGACTTGGCCATTGCAGAATGTTCCACTTTTTTGCACTCATGAACTCCTGGGTAGCTTTGGCTGTATGCTTGGGGTCATTGTCCATCTGTACTATGAAGCGCCGTCCAATCAACTTTGCAGCATTTGGCTGAATCTGGGCTGAAAGTATATCCCGGTACACTTCAGAATTCATCCGGCTACTCTTGTCTGCTGTTATGTCATCAATAAACACAAGTGACCCAGTGCCATTGAAAGCCATGCATGCCCATGCCATCACGTTGCCTCCACCATGTTTTACAGAGGATGTGGTGTGCCTTGGATCATGTGCCGTTCCCTTTCTTCTCCAAACTTTTTTCTTCCCATCATTCTGGTACAGGTTGATCTTTGTCTCATCTGTCCATAGAATACTTTTCCAGAACTGAGCTGGCTTCTTGAGGTGTTTTTCAGCAAATTTAACTCTGGCCTGTCTATTTTTGGAATTGATGAATGGTTTGCATCTAGATGTGAACCCTTTGTATTTACTGTCATGGAGTCTTCTCTTTACTGTTGACTTAGAGACAGATACACCTACTTCACTGAGAGTGTTCTGGACTTGATGTTATGTTATGATGTTATGAACGGGTTCTTCTTCACCAAATAAAGTATGCAGCAATCATCCACCACTGTTGTCATCCGTGGACGCCCAGGCCTTTTAGAGTTCCCAAGCTCACCAGTCAATTCCTTTTTTCTCAGAATGTACCCAACTGTTGATTTTGCTACTCCAAGCATGTCTGCTATCTCTCTGATGGATTTATTCTTTTTTTTCAGCCTCAGGATCTTCTGCTTCACCTCAATTGAGAGTTCCTTTGACCGCATGTTATCTGGTCACAGCAACAGCTTCCAAATGCAAAACAACACACCTGGAATCCACCCCTGACCTTTTAACTACTTCATTGATTACAGGTTAACGAGGGAGACGCCTTCAGAGTTAATTGCAGCCCTTAGAGTCCATTGTCCAATTACTTTTGGTCCCTTGAAAAAGAGGAGGCTATGCATTACAGAGCTATGATTCCTAAACCCTTTCTCCGATTTGGATGTGGAAACTCTCATATTGCAGCTGGGAGTGTGCACTTTCAGCCCATATTATATATATAATTGTATTTCTGAACATGTTTTTGTAAACAGCTAAAATAACAAAACTTGTGTCACTGTCCAAATATTTCTGGCCCTAACTGTATGTGCTATTTTACTTATTGCAAATGAGTTTACCCAGTGAGTGATAATGCACTTTTAGTTAAACCAAAGTATCATAAGTAAAGTGCTTTGATAGATTTGTAAATACAGATAGATAAACCTATGTACACACTCAGGCTGCGTTCATACATTGCGTATTTTGTTGCGCTTTTTTGCACGCGCTTTTTGCCGCGTTTTTCAGTCGCGCAAAAAAGCGCAACAAAATATGCAGGGGCTTTCACACACTGCGCTTTCTGTACCCCAGAAAGCGCAGTGATGTCACAGAGGGGAGGAAGAATCCTGCATCCTCCTCCCCTCTGTGACAGCCCCATTAGATTTCGCAGTGTATTAATATACACTGCGAAATCTAAATTAAATAAAAGCAAATGTATGAAAAATTAAAAAGAATCACATACTTACCTCTCCGACGCCTTTTCCCGGTGTCCGGTCTCCGGTGCCAAGCGATGTGTAGTGCTGCCAAGACCTGCAGTGACATCAGAGGGGCGTTGCCGGCGCTGATTGGGCGCTCGCGGTCATGTGATACATATCACATGACCGCGAGCAGCCAATCAGCGCCGGGAACGCCCCTCTGACATCACCACAGGTCCTGGCAGAAGACACCTCGCTTAGCATCGGAGACCGGACACTGGGAAAAGGCATCAGACAGGTAAAGTATGTTACTCTTTTTTATTTTTCATACATTTGCTTTTCTTTAATTTAGATTTCGCAGTGTATATTAATACACTGCGAAATCTAATGGGCAGCCACAGATGTCACAGAGGGGAGGAGGAAGGAGGATTCTTCCTCCCCTCTGTGACATCACAGGGAGAAAACGCAGGAGCAGCTGCGTAAAGAATTGACATCTCAATTCTTTACGCAGCTGCGTTTTCTCCCATAAATGCACTGCGTATTTTTGTGCAATGTCTGCACTGCAAAGTGAATTTCACATTCACTTTGCGGGCAGAGAAAAGGAACATTGCGTATTTTGAAAAAGCACGCGTAAAAAAGCGCAGCAAAATAAGCAATGTGTGAACGCAGCCTTATACTGTTAATACTCCCTGTATGCAGCTGTAACAGACAAATACCCCTTGAAAGCCTGTAGGAAGGGGGAAAGAAACCAGGAAAACTATAAAAAATCTTGTCAAAGATTTTGACACCTGACCAAGATGGCTACTGTAGGAATAGGTCAGAATATGCCTTATTCCTTACAGTTGGTATCCCTGAAATTGTTCCAGAAAATGAAGTATTTTTTTCAGAAAATTAATACAATTACATCTGTTTGTACATGCATATGTTTATTTACTTTAAACAACACAAAAAATACAGAAAAAAAGAAAATTGGACATAATTTTTTTTTTAAATCAAGAATGGGCCAGACAAAATTGCTGCCACCTTAACTTAATATGTAGTTGAATAAATAACTGCAATTAATTGCTTCCTATAACCATTAACAAACTTCTTAGGCCCGGTTCACATCACGGTTTTGGAGCTTCCGAGTGTATCCGTTTCAAAACGGATACACTCGGATCCAAAATCGGATCACATGTATCCCTATGGATGTGTGCCTTTTGACATCCGATTTTGGCACCATCCGATCTGTCGATTTCATCACGGACACAAACGCAGCTGCTGCATTTTTGTGTTCAAGAATTAAATCGGACAGCCTTGGATCAGAGCTGATCCGGGCCCCGATATCATAGGAGCCTATGGACATCGGATCCGAGTTGAACTCGGATCCGATGTCAGCTCCGTGCTTTATGTAATGAGCATGCCCAGAGGCAGTGCTCAGTACATAATTAACCCTATCTGTCCCTGCTTTTTCTCTATCTGTCCCTATCTGTCCCTCCTCTGTCTCTGCTCTCCCTCTCTTCTATCCTCCCCCTGTCCTCCCGCATGTGCTCTCCCCTCCGGAATGTGTAAATAAAATAAAAAAAACTCCCAGAGGATATTTACCTTCCGACGCCTGCTGCAGGGCTGTGACCATCTCCTCATCTTCTGGGGACTGAAGATCCTGTGGTGATGTCACAGAGCTGGTCACCTGACACATAGTGACCGGCTCTGTGACATCATGAGAGGTCCTTCAGTCCCCAGAAGATGAGGAGATGGTCACAGCCCTGCAGCAGGCGCCGGAAAGTAAATATCCTCTGGGAGATTTTTTTTTTATTTACACATTCCGGAGGGGAGAGCACATGGGCGGAGGACAGGGGGAGGATAGAAGAGAGGGAGAGCATAGATAGAAGAGGGACAGATCGAGAAAAAGCAGGGACAGATAGTGACAGGCAGGGAGAAGAGGATCCACACGGATCCTGCACAGACATGGATCGGATGGCTATTTGCCATCCGAGTGCAGGGATCCGTGTGGATCCGTGCCTGTCCGTAGGATCCTCCTTTCAACTCGGATTCCACGGACAGGCACAAAATCGTGATGTGAACCGGGCCTTACACCTATCAACTAAAATGTTTGACAATTCTTCTTTTGCAAACTGCTCCAGGTCTCTCCATGTGAAGGGTGTGTTTTCTCAACAGCAATTTTAAGATCTTTCCACAGGTGTTCAATGAGATTTAGATCTGGACACATTGCTAACCACTTCAGAACTCTCCAGCGGTTTGTTTCCATCCATTGTTGGGTGCTCCTTGAAGGATGTTTGGGGTCATTGTCTGTTTGAAGACCCATGACCTTGGACTCAAACCCAGTTTTCTGACACGGCATTACACTGCAATTAGGGATAAGCAAGTAGTCAAATATTCGTACTCGCTATACTCGTACCGAGTAGATCGTAATACGCGGGTATTCGATACAAGTAGCGAGTCCAATGTTAGTCAATGGGAAATGCAAGTAATTGTCTGCTGGACTCAAAAAAAAGCAGTCTGGGGGCTGAGGAAGGGGCTGAAATGGGTTCATGATTGTGACACGTCCACTCCAGGGTCAGGGAAGACTCGGGAACTGGGCGGTTACTCTTTATTCTGCTTCACCTCTCTTTGGTTCTTTTCATGGGGACAGACAGAGGCCGAGACCTGGTCCTGTGACCCTGGCGGTGTCATTTTAATAAACGGGAAGATGTTAGGGAAAGTCGGAGGGGATAAAAGGGGTATTTGTGACGCCCCTGCGGTGTGCGGCCAATGCGGCCGCCGCTGCTTCAGAACCTCTAGGGACGGAGACCTGTGGCTTGAATGGCATTGGTCTCCGCAGGCAGAGCGTAATCTCTAGGGCAGTGGAGTGGTTTTCCCTGGCTCGTACCTTGGCAGTTAGTCACTCAGTTAACAGTACTTTGTGTTACTGGTGGCCGATGGTTGCCTTAAATAAAAGTCTCTCACACCACAGCTTCAGTCAAGTTACTTTTACTCAGGTGTTAAACATGGCCTCCAGATACACTCCTGCCAGTCTCCGGTTCGCTCTTTCTCCAGAGCTGGGTTAGTGCGGTCAAGCCACAGTTAGTGCCCTTTCTTTTCTGTCTAGATGTCTCAGTCTCTGGTGGTCTGTCTCTCTCAGTGCTATAAGGTGCTATAAGGAGTAGTTCTCTTCTGATTCGAGCGTGTCATCTCTCTGCCCCCCAGGCTCTCAATGCTCTCTGCAGCACAGAGCTCAAGTACCAGTGGCCACGAGTGCTTATGTGTGTCCTGGTCACCATTAGGTTCCTCTCCAGGGCACTGCTCTTTAGTTCGGCCACCTTCCCCAAAATGTGGCTCGCTGTCTCTTCCGCACCCCTAGGGCTCTTCTGTTCCTCTGCTGGTCAGTCTTTCTCTCCCATGGGTAAACGCGGTGGCATTGCTCCAACCCATGGGAGTCGGCACCACACTCTACACTCCCGACTACTACTCCTCGTCAATTGATGTCACTCCTCCGGTCTCCTTCTACCGACTTCTGACTCTACTGTCCTGTCCCCCTTTTCTGACCTGGGTCTTACTCAGGGTCCACCCACCTTCCCAGGGGCCTGTCACTGAGTATGTGTTTTTGGTGTGGGCTCAAATGCACAATCCCAGCACCTGGAGACCAGGGGCTCTACACTCCCTAACCATGGGAATGCAGTACCTTTGGTGGTGGCTCACCCAGTGGGGTGCCACAATTGTTTAAAAATACGTGGCAAAAAGGCACTGGCTTTTAAACAATCACTCAGCTGATTCATTCCCTCCCCTCCCCCGCCTGGTGCTTCCCTACCCATTGCCAGCTGCCTTGCTCCCTCTGCCCCTGACTCCATGCCCGCTCCTCTGCTGGAAGCAAGCCACCGGCTTTTTCAAAAAGACCGCCGGCTATTTCAAGCGATCAGCATCAGCTGATCGCTTGAAATAGTCGGGGTAAAAAGTAATTTGAAATAGCCAGCTATTTCAAATAGCCGACTTTTTCAAAAAGCCCGCCGGCTATTTCAAACAAACAGCTGACCCTAACTCTGACATCACTGCCAACACTGCCTAAAGTGAGCGCTGCTTTCATCTCACTACAGCCTAAGGGGCTGTATCAAGGTTGATGAAGGAAGCAGGCCTCAAGGGCAAAACAATTATGAAGCTAGGACTACTAACACAGTAGTTGCAGTGCCCAATGCCCAGACATAGCCATAGTGTCTCCAAAAATTAGCCCAAGGGGCTGTACCATGATTTATGAAGTAAGCAGGCCTCAAGGACCAAACAGTTATGAAGCTAGGACTACTAGCACAGTAGTTACAGTGCCCAATGTGCAGGCATAGGCATAGTATTTCCAATAATTAACCCAAGGGGCTGTATCATGAATGATGAAGGAAACAGGCCTCAAGGGCCAAACAATTATGAAGCTAGACTACTAGCACAGTAGTTGCAGTGCCCAATGTGCAGGCATAGCAATAGTGTCTCCAAAAATTAGGAGGGACACAGGTATGGTCACTTAGAATGTCGTTAACCATCTTGTTTGACTTCTCCCTCCTTGACATTGTTACCAGTCCCGCTAGCCCTTGCTGATGAGCCGGTTTATTGAATCTGGCCCAGTTTGTGGACATTTTACCACCAGTTCTTTTGGACCTGCTGGGTGTGTCTCTCCCCATTGATGCATGCTGTTGCACAGAGCTGGTACCTCTGCTAGAAGCGGTGTCTGAGGGTGATCTTGTCATCAAACATTCGACAATGGCCCTTTTGAAGGATCCAATTGTGAAACCCCTTGGTGACTGCAACAGTAGCGAAGGAAATTTGTTCTTGTACTGTGGGTCTAGAAAGGCGGTCAACCAGTATAGGTTGCTGTTGAAAATGTGGATCACACGAGGGTCTTGGCACAGACAGTTAGATATGAAGTGTGCCATGTGTGCCAAGCTGCAAAGAAGCAAATGTTCTCTAACCCCAGAAGAAGGAATAATACTCATGCTCTCCTCACTTTGACTCTCCTCCTCTATATCCTCCTCTCCAGCCCACCCATGCTGGACAGACATGAAGCTGGGGTAGGGAGTTACCTCTGTAGCATGAGGGGTCCCCTCGGAACCACTGAAAAAGAAGTTCCCTCCCTCCTCGTCTTCCTCATCTTCATCCCCCAATCTTGCTTGATGAGATTGGCTAGGCTGGGTAGGATCACCCATTGTGAAATCTTGCTCCATACCCAGCTGCTGGGCACTCAAAGATTCCATTTTTAGATTATGCAGCGATTCTTTCAGCAAACATAGCATAGAGATGGTTATGCTGATAATATCCTGATCACCGCTTATATGCTTGGTGCACTATTAAAAGTTATCAAGCACCTCACAAATGTCAGCGATGCACACCCACTCGACAGTTGTTACGTGTCTTGGCTAAGTCTCAGTCTGACTGGCATGTTTCAGCTGGTATTCAGCAAGTGCCCTTGCTGCTCACTTATCCTTGCCAACATATGATATGTTGAGTTCCACCGTGTTGGTAGGTTGTAAATGAGTCGGTGGTTTGGCAAATTAAATTGCTTTTGAAGCGCTGCAAGACCGGCAACAGCGGTTGAGAAATGGCCAAAATGGGCTCAAATACGCACTTTCTCAAGTTGGTACGGCAAGTCAGGGTATGTTTTTATAAAGTTCTGCACCACTAGGTTTAGCACGTGAGCCATGCATGACACATGAACCAGCTTCCAGAGCTGAAAAGCCGCCACCCAGTTAGGCCTAATATTGCAGACAACCTGACCGGGTTGGAGTTGTAGTGGGTAGAGCCACTGATCGGTCTGTTGTTCCATTCCTTGCCACAGCTCTGCTGCAGTGTGTGGTTTTTCACCTAAACAGATGTGCTTCAGCAGAGCATGTTGCTGTTTTGCTGATACGATGCTGCACAGCTCCCAACTTGGGAGCGATGTGGAAGGGTAATTCAGCATAGGATGACGAGGTAGAGGGGGAGGAGGAAGAGGGGAGACAAGACGTATATGATGAGGCGGAAACCCTGATTGAGTTGGGCCCGCTATTTGTGGCATGGGTAGGATATGTGATGGTTCAGTTTGAGACTTTGTCCCACCCTCCACCAGGTGGAGCCAGTGTGCCATGGACAGTGTGCCATGACAGAGATGTATCATTTCTGTCCACAAGTACTTGTCCATGTGTCTGTTGTAAGGTGGACCTTCCCGGTTACAGCATTGGTGAGAGCACACTTTACATTGTTTAAGTGTTGGTGTAACGCGGGGATATATATATATTGTGCCGGCTGGGAACCGAGTATCTTGGGGCAACCACAGCCAACAGATCAGAGAAAGACTGTGTCCCCACAAGCCTAAATGGCAACATCTCCACGGCTAGCAACTTGGCAATGTGCGTTCAGTATTTAGGCTTTTGGGTGCATGGCTTGGTATTTACATCTCCTTTCATAGATATGGGGCATGGGCAACTGGACACTTGGCTGGGACAAACAAGTGGATGAGCTTGTTGTGTCCTGTGCCTGTGCAACCGCAGCTTGTGAGTAAGAGCTATGATCACCTGCTTCCTGCCTAGCAGATTTGGAAGGACTTACTCACATACATTTAGGGAAACTGCAGTCCAACATTTTTTATGCCTCTGTGTCAGTAGTGGGGTCCTTCTGGGTCACCTGCCATAGCTTTTAATTTCATTCAAATGCCGATGGACACTATATTTTTCGAACTATAAGATACACTTTTTTCCCCAAAAATTTTGAAGGAAAGTGGGGGGTGAATCTTATAGTCCAGATGCACATGGCTTTGGAAGTGGAGGGGATGACAGCAGCAGAGGAAGGGATCACAAGAGGCAGGAGCATGGTAAAAGGACCGTGCTGTAGACAATATTTGTACACAATATCGTAAGTGTGGTCTCACTAGTGACTTGTATAGAGGTAAAACTATGCTCTTCTCATAAGCATCTATGCCTCTTTTAATGCATCCCATTATTATATTAGCCATGGCAGCAGCTGCCTGACGCTGGCCACTAAATGTGAGTTTGTCATCTACCCATACACCCAAGTCTTTTTCTTTGACAGTTTTACCCAGTGTTCTACAATTAAGCACATAATTATATATTTTATTTCCACTACCCAGGTGCAAGACCTTACATTTATCCACATTAAAATTCAATTGCTATTTTTCAGCCCAAGCCTCAGCTTACAAAAATCATCCTGAAACATAAAATTGTCCTCCTCTGTTTTGATTACCCTACAGAGTTTAGTATCATCTGCAGATATTGAAATTCTATTCTCTATGCCCCCTACAAGGTTGTTAATAGATATTTTGCAAAGAGAAGGGACAAATACTGACCCCTATGGTATCCCACTGTTAACTGTGACCTAGTTCGAGTATGTTCCATTAATGACCACCCTTTGTTTATTGTCACTGAGTCAGTTCTTAACCAAGTTACACATATTTTCCCCTAACTCCATTATTTTTATTTTTGTATCAACAATTTGTGTGGCACTATATCGAAAGCTATTGAAACGTTCATATACACAACATTCACTGAATTTCCCTGGTCCAGTCCAGAATTTACCTCTCCATAAATACTGATCAAATTAGTTTGACTTTACTGATCCCTCATAAATCTATGTTTATCATGAGGTTATTCTTCTTGATATACTCCAGTACAGTATACCTTAAGAAACCCTCTAGGATTTTACCCACCGTAGATGTTAAACTTACTGGCCTATGATTATAGGCTCAGTTTTTGTCTCCTTTTTGAATATTAGTACCACATTAGCTATGTGCCAGTCTTGTGGTACAGACCCTGTTATGAAATCTTGGAATCATTGAAAATTAAATATAACGGTCTGTCTATCATGGTACTTAATTCCTACAGTACTCGGGGTGTATGCCATCCGGCTCAGGGATTTGTCAATTCAGTGATTTTTAGATGGCATTGCACTTCCTGCTGGGTTAAGCAGGTGATGTTTAATGGAGAATTTATGGTATCACTGATTATTTTCTTGTATAAACACTGTGTAAAAAAAGGAATTTAGCATATTGAATTTTCCTTCATCCTAATCCAACATTTCATCCAGACTATTTTTAAATTTCTTGCTTGTTATGTAGTTGAAGAATATTTTTGGATTATTTTTATTCTCTCTTGCAATGAGTCTCTCTGTCTCAATCTTTGCTGCTTTGATTTAATTTTTACAGAATTTACTTAATTTTTCTATAATTCTTTAATGCCTCATCACTACCTTTCTTGCTTTAATTGTTTAAATGCTTTCTTCTTGTCACTTATTGCACCCCTTAAAGCTCTATTTAGCCAAAGTGGTTTCCTCCTACTTTTAGCTTGTTTAATCCCATAGGGTATATATGGTGCACAGGTCCTATTCGGGATGCTAATAAATGTCTTCCATTTGCTTTGTTTACTTTATTGTCTCAGGACATAGTCCCAGTTTATTCTACTAAAATCATCTCTCAACCATTGGATATTCACCATCCTGAGGTTTAGTGCCCTTGTAGCCCCTTTTCTATACATTTTATTAAAGAATACATGAAAAATTGTTTTGTGGTCATTATTATCTATGGGATCTTCAACCCATATATTTAATATGTGGTCCAGCCGGTTGGTTAATATTAGGGCTAGTAGTTGCCCTTCTTTTGTTGGGTCCTGAACCAGTTGTGAAAGTAATTGTCTCTCATAGTTGTCAAAAACCAATTTCCTTTGCTGGACCTGCAGGTTTTTGGTGCCAATATATTTCAGGGTAGTTGAAGTCCACCATAATATGACTTCTCCCTGAGTCGCTGCTTCATCTATTTGCTTTATGGGGATATTCTTCACCATTTCAATTAGTTTTGTAGACTTACAACAAACCCATATCAGTAATTTATTATTCTTTCTCCCTTGCTTATCTCCACCACTCTAGATTTTCGTTAGCCTCATATATTATCACACAGGATGGGTTGCAAGGATGATTTTACATGTAAAATTGTTGCCCTGCGGATCCAGCTGCCACAGAGGTACTGCACCCCTGTTAGGGCGTAGTATCACCACTGGTAAAGGGGGTACAAACCGGTATCGGGACACTCAGATCACATTATGAACGATCGTAGTGGGGTTGGGTCGAAGTAGTTAAAGGGAGCACTTGGGAGGAGTGAGGTCAGGAAGAAGAACACACGTAGAGGATGTGGACACATGACAAAGGGTATAAAAGAGCAAGAAACATCTAGAACGTAGAAGATGACAGTGAGAAGTAAGACAGTTAACAGAGAGAGTGACCAGCTGAGGAGAGGTGGTAGAACAGTTCAGGAGAGGCCAGTGAACACCAAGGTGAGTTGGAGGGCAGGTAGAGAATATACACCTGAGAAGTGTCCAGAGGACTGGAGCAAGTGGGAGCTTGTCCAAAGGCCGAACCCTAGAGCAGAACATCACCCAGGTGGCTCGGGAGGAAGAGAGGTCCCAGAGGCACGGGAAGTGAGCAATCCACCTGTGCGACTCATATCCCATTGTCAAAGCACAGGCAAGTGGAAGAACTAGGCCACAAGGGACACTGGGAACCTAAAAGACTAGTGGAGAAGACCAGTCTCAGCTAGCAACCCGGAGGCTGTGCCACTTCCATGGTGACACAGTCAACAACTGTGCACATCTGCTGAATAGGTGACAACCATAGGGCTAAGAGGAGAAACTGCAGCTTAACCCCTAGGAAAAGCCCACAGTCACTGACTCAGAGCTCTGTTTGTTGAGGTGCAAGGAAGGATGGGTGAGGCAAGCATTGTGTGAGATGACCTGGAAAGGACAGAGAAGGGGTGCCAATTGCGTACCATCCTACTACCAGTGAGTAGCTAGATCACTGCCTCCGAGAAACTAGTGCTGAGCGGGCTGCTACACAAAGACTGTGAGTGAAAGACCTGAAGACTGTAACCTGCTGTGTCTGTCAACTTTCTTAACGCATCCAAAGCACCAGAAACACAACTACCATCTCACTAAGGTACCTTTGGCCACCTTAGGGGTCATCCCTACCCGTAGAGGCCTTAAGAACTGAATCCCAACCATCGGTCCCAAGAAGACTGTCGAGCAGCGGTGGCCAGATATAGCTGCAACCTGCAGGTGGCATCACATATATATTATGTATCCCCACTTCCAGTTATCCCTGTCCAAAATGAACCCTCCATACCAGATCCCTATCCCTGAGAGAGAGAGAGCCACGCACACCGAATTTTTAATGACACTGCCAGGGTCACAGAGCTGGGTCTCAGTCCCTATGATCCCCATGATGAAGCATCAAGAAAGCCCAGTTCTGAGTATCCTAAAGCCTATCATAAACACACACCTCCTCCATGCTTTTTTGTACAGTCACTCCTGAACAGCGTATAGCCTTGTAAATTAACATCCCAATCATAGCTCTTGTCCAGCCATGTCCCCGACATCCTGCATATCATAATTTTTTTCCAACAATATTTATTCTAAGTTATTCATCTTGTTGGTAAGGTTCCTAGCATTAGTGCTCCTGCATGTTATGTATTTGGGAAGAAGTAGTGTTATTCTACACGTACACACAGATGACTGGTATTCTTAAAAGTTGCTTGATAGTATTTTTACTATTTGGATTACCGTCACATTACAATGTGTACTGGGACACTAAAATCATAAGTCGCATTGCAACACCATTGAATTCCTATGGTGTCACACTGCAACTTGCAACCTCGTGACTGTGAAACAAAGACGAAAGTGTTTCCAAATGTGTGGCATTTTACATTGCTGGTTGTAAGTCACTCACACATGCCATAGATTTCAATGCAGGTCACATGCAACTATAATGGCCACTTTACAAACACCAACTTCTGTGTCCAACTTCTGACCAACTTACTGGTTGCAGTGAAATCATGGACACATTGCTCCATTGTGTGGCTGTGTACAAATGGAACAATGTGTCCATGATTTCACTGCAACCAGTAAGTTGTTCAGAAGTTGGACAGATAAGTTGGTGTGTGTACAGTGGCCATAACTTGCATCTGACTTCAGCACAGTTGTGCAACAGCAATTTACAAATAATGCACCAAGGTGTTTATGCTGTATCATAAATAGAAAAAAGAATGACACATCTTTTTTTTTTTTTTTTTGTTCAAATATTTTTATTGGATGATTTTTTAACAAAACAGCGGGACATAAATACAGGAAAATCAGAAGGGTGACATACACACGTAAATATAGGGGTAGTCAATGGTATTAACCTTAATACGGTAGGTACTTAATATAAAACATCTAAGTAAATCTAGACAAACAAAGATTTGGTTATAAATTTAGTTGTGAGCAGTTATACTTATTAAAAAAAAAAGAAGAGAGATAACTGTTAGGACTTGCTAACATAACAATTATGGGGTAAAAAACTAATGTTCCGAGATACATCTGTAAAATATTAGGTACATCAGATGAAGGTAAGAGTCAGGAATTACGTCAATGGCCTATTTAGATGTCTGAGTGATTGTGTAGAGATCCACGGTTCCCAGTTGTTGAGGTACTTGTTATATGCGTTGTTTCTAACTGCATAGTTAAATTCAAAGGTACAGTGAGCCGATATTCTATCAGTGAGTTCAGATATGGTGGGTACTTCTGTGGTCTTCCATTTGGCAGCCAGAAGTATTTTGGAGGTAAGGAGTATCTGAGAGATTATAAATCTGAAATGGTGGGGGATGTTTGATATACCAATAGAGATGAGGGCTAGTTGTGGTGAGAGAATTAGTCTAAAGTTGGTGGTATTGAAGATTAAGTCATTAACTCCCCGCCAGAAACTAAGGATCTTTGGGCACTTCCAAAACACATGAGAAAGCGTCCCGATGTGCGAACAATCTCTCCAGCATAGCGGGAGATAAGGGGGTCGATGTGGTTTAGTTTGGATGGAGTCCAATACCATCTCGTCAAAACTTTAAAGTAGGATTCTTGGACTGAAGCACAATTGGTATTCGCGTAGGAAATTTCAATTGTAGAGGACAAATCTACAAAATCTATGTGAATACCTAACTCTTTTTCCCACGCTATGATGTAAGGATGTTTATGAAGGATGTGGTCATCATTCAGGTATCGATAGATTTGTCCAGTCATCCAAGTCAAGGATTTAAGTGGGTTTTCTATTAGGGTGGATATAGGTTTTGGGAATGAAAAGGCAGAGTTCAGGTCAATCTGAGAAGATTTGATCAGTCTCCAAGCCGTCCTATCTTGCCACGTTAGATTATATTTTTGTTCCAAGTACTGAAACTGAACCAACTTCCCATCAGAAAGTAGGTCAGAAGTGTGGCGGATCCCTCGATCACACCAGGAGGATACGTTTAGGCCTGGGATAAGGTGTTCTAACGTCTCAAGAGGGATGTTCTTGGGTGTCGAGTAAGGAAGTAGGTGGCTAGTTTTTTTAAGTAGTATTTTCCACGCTAGGATCGTTGCCCTAACTGTTGGGAGTGGAGAAGCGATTGTTTTTGATCTACTCAAGTGAGCAGCTAATAGAGCTAAGAGATTATTTGAGTTAGTTAATTCTTTTTCGATAGTCACCCAAGGGGCAGAGTTATTTGAAACTGAATCTTTCAGCCAGCTCTGTGACAACTTTAGTATAGATGCAAGATAATAGCTATATAGGTTCGGAATCCCCATTCCTCCTCTCCTCTTATGTTTTTCAAGGATTATGCTGGAAATCCTGGGTCTCCCACTTTGCCAAATGAATTTTTTTAATTGAGAGTGGATCGCATTCAACCTGTTTTTGGAGATGGGAAGGGGGATTGCTCGGACCATATATATAAATTTCGGGAGCACCTTCATCTTTAAAGCTACAATTCTGCCCGTCCAGGATAGTTGGAGTTTGGAGAGAATTGAAAAATCAGTTCTCAAGGATTCGAGGAGGTTGGAAATATTAACCGCGACTAGGTCTGAAGTGGGTTTTGTCAGTTGTATCCCTAAATACGAGAGTCTAGTTTTTTTCCAAGAAAATGGAAATTGTTCCTTTAGATAAGTGAGATAGGATTTCTCAATGTTGTAATCTAAGATTTGAGATTTGTTTGCGTTAATTTTATAATGGGAGATGTTTGAGAAAGTATTGATGGTGTAGGATAGGTGATGTAAAGATTTTAATGGATTGGTAATAGAGAGTAATATATCGTCTGCAAAGAGTGTAATTTTGTGGTGATGCGATTTCAGGGGGACTCCTCTTATATTTACATTTGCTCTAATAGCTTCCGCTAAGGGTTCTATAAAAAGAGCAAAGAGAAGGGGGGACAAGGGGCAACCCTGTCTGGTACCGTTAGAGAGTGTTATTTTCTGGGAGATAGCTTGATTTGAGTAGATTTTAGCTGTGGGGTTTGTATACATTGCCGAAATTGAGTTGAGTATGTTCCCTCGAAGACCGAATTTATGAAGAGTTGAGAAGAGGTATTGCCAATTGACCCTATCGAATGCCTTCTCGGCGTCAAGGGCCAAGAAGGCAGTCGGGGTTCTCGAGGATTCAGTCATAGTAAGCAAATTTATGGATCTTCTAGTGGCGTCTGATGCATTTCTATTTGGGATAAATCCCACCTGGTCACTATTGACCAGTTTGCCAATATATTTTTGGAGCCTATTGGCTATCAATTTAGCAAGAATTTTGGTGTCACTATTGAGGAGGGAAATTGGTCTGTAGTTTTTTGGGTCAGTAGAGTCTCCTTTGTCTTTAGGGATTACCACCACAGTTGCTTCCAACATCTCTGGGGAAAGGTATCCCAGTGATGCAGTCGAATTTGCCAATTTGAGGATGAAGGGGGACAGAAGTAAAGAGAATGACTTGTATAGTTCATTCTGTAGGCCATCAGGGCCAGGGGCTTTTTCATTTTTGAGTGAGGTGATTAAGGAAGAAATTTCTGGAAGAGAGTAAGGGGTGTTGAGGTCCTCAATTTCCGAATCAGAAAGCGAAGGTAACTGGAGGGGGTTTAAAAAATCCGTGATATTTTCGTGGGAAGGAATATGAGTATTTGGGTCTTTTTTAAGGTTATACAGGGAGTCATAATATTTGGCAAAGACATTAACAATATCTTTGGGATGGAATTTGCTATCCCCCAAAGAATCTTTAATTTCGCAGATTCTGTTTTTTAGTCGAAGAGTTTTTATTCTAGATGCAAAAAATTTGGTAGGTTTGTTGTCTGATGAGTAAAATTTTGATTTAGATCGTTGTATCATCTTATCATAATCTGAGGTTAGTAGGGATCTCAGTTCAGTAATGACACATCTTTTAACCTTTCGTAATATCACTGTTTATATATTTATATCAAATAGGATGCTGAATGACAGTATCTGATAAAATATTAAACACATTGGTCAGATTGAGCAATGAAAAATCCAAAAATGTTTGGATTTGGCAACTTTTTGGTACCTTTAAAAGAAATATATTTCTTGGTAGTTCCAAACACCTGATGCGGCTGTAAGTATGAATGGCCATTTTATGATGAATTAACACAGCAGAGCCGAATATAAAAGGTTGTAGGACAGCTCACTTTATTCAAAGCTACCTTATACTTTAGTATATGACATTTGGGGGTTTTAGAGGCATAATGAAGCCTCACAGAAATCTATGGTTGGATCTGTCGAGTACTTGACAGCTGAAGTAATCTGCTGGTACAAGGTCAGGAGAATGCTCCCCATGAGTGGCTTCATGCAATCTCCCTTCTCATCCTCTCCCTCCTCTGTTCCCTTCTTTCTTCTTTCCCTGCTCCTTTCTTTTTACCCATTCTCAATTTAATAAAACTTAAAGATTCAGATATAAGACACTGATTTTCTAAGCAAATTCACACCACACCGAGATGTTTTCTTTGGATACAATTTTTCTATAATGTAGATTAAGATGGCTCAATTGTTGTAAATCTTATAAATAAGAATTATGAAAAAACAATCTATGGTTGCCCTGTTATGGCTCATAAAACTATACATACATTTTCTGATGACAGGATCCCTTTGAGGAGAGTTATCTAATAAAGAGCTTTTCTATAGGACTTCTTGCTACTTCAGCTTCCGTCATTTATTTTGGGAATGCAACCTTTTACTTGCACATTTTCCAATCTGATGTTTTGCGTTGATTCATTTGAACACTCAGGAGACAATTTGTGCCATCATCTCAGAAGATTTCTGATTAATGCATCAGCCATTTTCTTAGAATAAAAGGAATCCAAGAGAAATGCACTCGCAATCTTCTCCCTTTACTTAAATGATTTGATGAGTGCTGGGAAAATTTTTGTGTCTACGGTTTGAGGTAATTACATCGAACACACATTAACACTAATAAATATTGACTTTATTTGGCATTGCATGTGAGTCAAGCTTCCTTCCTGGTTAAATGGAGCACAATAAACCCACTAATCCAATTAGAAAAGTAAAAATGAATAGCTGTTTTGGAAGTTTGTGTCTCTTAGTTAACAATTAATCCTAATGAAGATAAGCTCTCTTTAAAAGGTGTTCAGAAATACCGTAAATGGAAGAAAGCACTTATGATTTAATGAGGCTGTAAAATATTAGCAAATAGGCTGGAAAATTCCCTATTTACAGAAGTGCACCTAAATCTACAAAGCAATTTAAAAAAGTAAATATTTCTAATCTTTAGATTATATTTAACTATGGGATGGTGTTACGTAAAAATGGCAGTTCATCTTTGTATATATGCATATGGAAGCATTAGGATTTAAAGCCATTTGACAAAAAGAAGTACACAGGATGATATCAACAGTTGAGTTATCATATATGCTTTTAATACACCCCAAAACTCTGGGAGCTGTTGCAGCATTAGTATAAAAAAAATCATATACTCTTGCTCACATTCTGAGTAAAGATATGCTAATTTTTGAAATTTAAATTTAATTAGTGTCTGTGATTTTTTTTTAAAATTCAATTTGCGACAAATTGTGAGTACTCCAATTCCCACACTTTGTGGTCTCCTGTGAATGTTTACAACCCTTTTCAAACTCTTTAATGCAAATGCAGTAATAGTAATGTCATTGTGACCTCCACATGTATAGCTATAGAAAATATATGGTAACCATTTACCCAATTAATCGACTGCTCCATTCACTACTCCTGTACCTCTGCCCTTTGCAAACCCCTTCACTTACTTCTAATTCCCTAACAAATTCAATGATTTACAAGGGTGTCTGTAATGTGTCTCCCCTATACATCTCCCAACTAATCTCCCAATTTCTTCCCTACAACATAATCTCCATTCCTCACAAGACCTCTCTCTCCTCCATTCTAATGCATTCTGCACTCTATCGGCTCTGAGGCTTCTCCTTATTATTCCACATCTTCAGGAATTTCATGCATCAACATGTCGAATTGTCTCCCACATTTGCAACCTCCAGATGTTACATGAAAACTCATCTGCTCAGGACAACCAAGAGTAATCCTGCTGGCACCTCACTATCAACGGAGCTGCTGCAACCCCCATCCTATTGCATCATCCCTATTAGGGTTTGCTCCAACTAGCATATAAAAAATTGTTCCCATTCTCATACAGAAAAATTGGACAAGTAAAATCTGTTTCCTATCCCATATGTGAATAAGAGTATGAATATGCAAGCATGCTCAAGGATCCAGTTCCACAGTCATTGTATCGATTTTGAGCTGTAGATTCTCCTTCACCTTCCTCTGTAGTTGGGCTATGGGTCAGACTTGTCCTTTCTTCTGGAGTTACAAGGGATGTAGCGGTCAAATGACTCCCAGAAATTGTTGGTAACAGATACACTGCTGCTAGTAACCTTTCTGTGATGATGACTCGACGTACCCTAGGTTAAAAGTGTAGAACTATGTCCGACACTGATGTTTTGGGGAAAAGCAGTACTCAGATTGCTTAGAAGATTCTTTTGATATTCCTGCATGTGTGCATCCCTTTCCAGGGTGGGAAGCATTTGGCCAACTTTACTTTTGTTCCTGGGATCTAACAGTGTGGCAATAAGTAATAAACATCACTTTGAAACCTAACAATCCATGGATCATGATGCAGATGGTGCAGCAAGAAGTCATTCATGCATCTTGTGCATCCAAGAGATCTAAGTCCTTGTTGTGTTTTTGGCGATGGGGTAACATTGCAGCTTGCTTTCCCCGCCCTCTCTTGCCAACCTCACGCATGAGAAACATAGCCAAAATCTCCCTCATCTGCTGAGTCTTCCATGAACATCGCCTCTTCCCGCTTCCATGTCTTCCTTGGCTCCTGCACCTTCATCAACTGTTTGGCTGCTACCTTGAGTCTTCGTCAATCCCTCTCCTACAACCTCCCATGTCACCCACCTCTGTGCTGACAACAGTCCGGACCTTTCAGATCCTGTTATCAGTTCCGCATATGCCTCCTTCTCTACTTCCTCCTCTTCCTCTTGGACCACCACCTGTCTCCGCATTCTTGTCAAAGTGTCCTCCAGCATGTAGCTGACTTGAATAGTCATGCTGATGACAGCATTGTCAGCACTAAACATGGACACATTGTTCTATTTTGTTGCCGTGTACAAATGGAACAATGTGTCCATGATTTCACTGCAACCAGCAATTTGCCAGTGAAATTGCCCAGCAATATTGCTATGTGTGACGGTACCTTTAGTCACCATTTTAAAACTGTGCAGAAGGGTGCAGTGGTCCTTGATTTGTCACCATGTCAGCAGCATGATTTGCCCCACCTCAGGATCTCGTTGGCCCAGGTTATACTTCATGACATAGTGCACCAGGGATTGTTGCTGCTGCCATAGTCACTGCAACATGTGCAGAGTGGAATTCTATTGTGTTGGCACATTGCATATCAGGCAGTTAATCGGCAGGCTGAAACACTTCTGTAGCGATGCAAGTTGTTGAGTTGCGGGGTGCTAATGATGGAAGTGAGCGCACAGTGACCGTGCCCTCTGCACCAGTGCATGTAGGCTTGTAGAGTGGCATAGAAATTGCTGGATGACCAGGTTCAGGCAGGTCACCTTTTACTTGACCACATCTGCTGGACCGAGGGCTGGCTTGTGCACTTAGACAGGGTGAAGTAGAGTGTACTATGAAAACTGCTGGACGCTGAGGGAGGTGCAGAAGGAGATGTTATGTTGCCTTCATGAAGAGGTACTGCTTCTGATGTCTGACAGCGCACAACACCAACAGGCATATCCACTTCAAAAACAGCTGATAGCCTGTAAATCACACTGGCTGTTGTGGGTAAAGAGGTGTGCATTATGAAGATGAACGTTTGCGTATCAACAGTCCACACAGTCATAGAGGATTAAGAAGCCACAGATGCGGTTGATAGGGTAATTGGTGGTTAGCCAGGCCTGCTTAGCAGCATTTTAGCATGGTGAGCTTCCCACTGTAATGTATGCCGTATGTCAGCAACCTAACCTCGTAAGCTTCATCATTCTCCTCTTCCACCTCCTCTGCTGAGCTCAACAACTGCGTACGTGTGGGTTAACACTAAGTTAGAGCTGTAACCTCATCATCACCCTTTCTGTGGTCACAATCCTCGCTCTTAGAGCCACCCTCTTCTTGCCCTGAGCACAAAATCAAGTAGGTGTTCGCCTCAGGTATCCGAGTGTCCTCATCATCAGCCTCATTGTCTCCACCAACAGGGGCTAAAGTTTGATAATGAGGGTCTAGATTATGCTCGGACCCATCTTTGTCCAGCCCTGGATCTGACTCACACAGATTTTGTGCATCGGTGCAGATCAGTTCCTTCTTTTGACTCAATGAAGCTTTGGAGCAGACTTCTGATTCCCAGGATATAGTATGCGGAAACAGCTCTGCAGACTTGGCCATCTGTGTTGACCCACAGTCAGTGGGGTAGCTAGAGACTTGTGACATGTGAGAAAACAAGTGTGAGTGGGGTGACACCTGTTAAGACTGCATTGTGTGTGCTGTTGAAGTTGAGGTGAAGAAGAGACCATTTGATGGAGTACTTGATATCCATTGTAGCATCTGCTCTTTCTTGGCCTCATCTACAAGTCGTAGCGTAATGTGCTACTGCCTAAGCAAGGGATGATACCAGACTGTCCACTAAAAGAAGTAGACATTTTTCTTTGCATAGAAGCTGGTGATTGTTAAGCAGAGCTTTCAGTTACTGTACAACCTACCCCACGGACACCAAGGATTTTCCCCTTACCACCATGCCTATTCCCCTTTCCACCATGACCATGGCTTTTACCACTCATATTTGATGGTAACAGATTTACAAGTCAGTTTTAGTAGGCCCAAACAAATCTGGGGATGTGAATGCAGCAGACCATATTTGCCAAACACTGGTACTAGGCAAAAAAATTTAGTTGCCTGGATGTTGGTAGATATTGCACAAAATACTTTTAAGCACAGGATTGGTGCAGATATTCACACACAGACCATTGTACCACAATTGATTTGCCAAACACTGGTACTAAGCACTATAAAGGGCTGTTTTATGAATGAGTTACTTAACCTACTATCTATCTCTCTATCTATAAAGAAATAGAATCACTAGCTAGCTATCTAAATAGCACACACAGTAGTAGCAGCATCAGCACTGCAGCAGCAAGACTGTCGCTGAGCTCTAACACTGGGAAAATGGCAACAAGGCCGCTTCTGATATGCCAATGACATGTGACATACCCAGCCAATGACACAACCCCTTGTGTGCAAAAACTGCAAATTGCTTTATGGGTGCTGATTAGCTGCCAGACCTGACCTGTGCTTATCTCAGATAAGTTATCTAACCTGAGACTATGAAAATTTCTCACCCTCCCTCTCCTCCTGCCCGCTATGGTAGACACTGACCCTCTGAAAACGTAGAACAGAAGCCTTAGTAAAAATGGATAAATGTTTTTGTCATTTGAACAATTACCAAAGAAATCTAAAATTTCCAGCTTTTCAGAAATACAGTCTTGCTTGAGGGGTCGAGCAAACATTGCCAATTTGGTCCGGATTGGAAATTGGCGAACATGTTCGACAAAAGTTCACTCATCTCTAGTTATATTTATTAAAATATTAACATTGGCATTTTAAACAACTTGGAAAAAACAATTCATCACATGATCTCAAATTCGAAATGTTGGACTGTAAATGGTTAATAAAATACAATTGTATATGGGACTAACCTGACACTGCCCTTGCTGTACTAAGTTTGGCAATGTATTCATGTACTTACGGTGTTCTCGTGATGAATTACTCTACTGATGATAGTTCTGGTGATGTATTACTGTATTGACATTGGTTTGGGTCATATTACTGTATTGATATTGGTTCTGGTGATGTAATAATGTGGATGTTATAATCTTTAACTTATCAGACTTGATCCTTAAACATTAAAGGTCAGTGTGTGTAACTAAGGCCTTGTTCACACATACCTGCGTTTTTGGCACTCTCTGCATTTTTTTGCAGTTTTTCAAAAACGTAGATACGTTAACGCATGGTACATTTAAGTGTACATGCGTTTTTTAGCTACACTTGTGTTTTTTTCCCAGATTCCAAAAAATGCTGCATGCAGCGTTTTTTGGGTGCTGGAAAAAAACGCAGGGGTTGCTCCCAAAAACGCATGCGCTTTTTTAACATAGGGCCCTATGGGAAGCGCATGCGTTAACACAGGACACATATAGGCATCTGCGTTAACGCATGCGTTAACGCTAGCGTTTTTAAAAGGCTCATTCAGGCACCCTGCGTTAATGCTAGCGTTTTTGCCTGCGTTTTTAATGAAAAAATGACAAACTCCAAAAGGGATTTTAATCCTTTCAGACACACAAGGGACATTTTTTGGCACTCTTAAAAAAGCGCATGTGGTTTTAGGAGTGCTAAAAAAAACGCAAATTGTGTGTGAACAAGGCCAATGTCTGTTAGCAAAACAAATAACTGACTTAAGCCCCCATTCACTATAGACAGCTGTCCGCAGCTCTCTTGCTCAGTTCTCTCATATACAGGAGTACTCATTCTGCCAAGTGTTCCTGTGGTCTGTATTAGATCCACTACTAGACATCTCTGGCCACAACTTATCACTCAGAGGACAAAAGATATAGAGTCCATAACCAGACAAGCTGACAGACTTTCTTCCCGACAATCATCAGTTACAGCCCCCATACATATAAAACTGTCAGCGCAACCTGTTGATATTGGCAGGTCTAGCCAACTGTAGTGTAATGTGTATGTAGGCAGGGCCGCACCGTCCATTGGACAGTATGAGCCCTGTCATTCAGGCGGCAAGAGGCAGGGGGAGCGGCAGTGCAGAAGGGGGCGGCGCCTCATGCACACAGCGACCCCTCCGGAGGATCAATGTAGAAGGGGCGGCAGCGCTGGGCTCCACTAGCACCCCCCACCCCCGGTAATCACTGCCGCGGCTCAGGCGGCAGTGCGGCTCAGGCGGCAGTGGGGCGACCCGCCGGAGGAGCAAGGTAGAAGGGGCGGCAGCGCTGGGCTCCACCAGCACCCCCCCGGTAATCACTGCCGCGGCTCAGGCGGCAGTGGGGCTTGGTGCACCCCTGTATGTAGGTCTTAACTACTATCTGAAGGCTATGTAAACTCTCAGGGTATGTGCACATGACATAGTAGATGTCTGTGAACTCCCTGAGATTTTCAGATGGAAGGTGCTTGAGAATACACAGTTGTTATTTTGTCCTGAAGCAATTTTTTTTAAAATTATTTTTGGTTGTCTTTTCCAAAATCTTGTAGATGCTGGTTTTTGTTAAATTTTAGTTATTTAATAAACCAAAAAGTGACTTCCAAGTCATAGCCCTCCATCTAATGTACTAATCACCTCCTTTAGCTGCTTCCTATTTTAGGAAACCTGAAGTGGTTAAAAAAACTCAAAATACTAAAATATGAACAGCAGGTCATTTTTACATTGCAGTTCATTCCTTTTAGCATTTCTTTAGCCCTTTTTCTGGTAAGGTACAGAGTGGATCTGCCTAAAGAAAATGTTATGTGCACATACCCTTATTCTAACTGATCAGATGGGGGCATGACAACATACAGTGCCTAGGGCAGCACAAATGCCAAATACGGCCCTTACACACTATATATAATACTGGAATATTATATAATGATGGAATACTGGAATATGATATAATGATGGAATAGAACAAAAGTGGAAATGTTGTAATAACTGTGATTGAATGATTTTCTCAGCTGTTTGCATGATTTGTTAAGAGGATACACTTGAACCTGAATTTTGACTTCAACCCTTTCTCTAAATCTTAGCGTAGGAGCATGAAGGAAGATTATATCCGTTCTTTGTGACATTAGACACATTAAGTACCTAGTAAAAGGTTTCTTCCTAAGGTGAACTAGCTTCTCACACTCTGATGCTTTTATCATGCATTATCTCATATCATTTTAAAATAAATGGTGACCTGTGAGGAGACATCTCTTTTTGGACATGCTTGTTGTCATTAAATGTCCCAAGATCAGATTGTTTCAATTTATAACAAGAGATTTTCTCCTGAAGAAAAAAAAAAGAATGACAAAAGCAACCTAACATAATTTCATTCTTTAATGTTTTTGTTATTGTTAACAATCTAAAAATATTCACACCATAAAAGGTAGATAGAAAAAGATCTGATCATATAAACACAGATGCTACAAATAGAGATGAGTGAACCTGAACTGTACACTGTGTGCAGAATTATTAGGCAAGTTGTATTTTAGAGGATTATTTTTATTATTGATCAACAACCATGTCTTGTTCTCAATCAACCCAAAAGACTCAAATATCAAAGCTTAATATTTTTGGAAGTTGGTGTGTTTTTTTTTAGATTTTGCTATCTTAGAGGATATCTGTTTGTGCAGGATTATTAGGCAATTTAATAAAAACCAAATATATTCCCATCTCACTTGTTTATTTTCACCAGGTAAATTAATATAACTGCACAAAATTTAGAAATAATCCAAAAAATATTAGTGACCAATATAGCCACATTTCTTTATAACACTCAACAGCCTTCCATCCATAGATTCTGTCAGTTGCTTGATCTGTTTAGATCAACATTACGTGCAGCAGCCACCACAGCCTCCCAGACACTGTTCCGAGAGGTGTACTGTTTTCCCTCCCTGTAGATCTCACATTTTAGGAGGGACCACAGGTTCTCTCTGGGGTTCAGATCAGGTGAACAAGGGGGCCATGTCATTATTTTTTCTTCTTTTAGACCTTTACTGGTCAGCCACGCTGTGGAGTAGTTGGATGCATGTGATGGTGCATTGTCCTGCATGAAAATCATGTTTTTCTTGAACGATATCGACTTCTTCCAGAAACTGGCAGTAGGTCCGGGAGTTGAGCTTCATTTCATCCTCAACCCCAAAAGGTCCCACAAGTTCATCTTTGATGATACCAGCCATTGCCAGTACCCCACCTCCACCTTGCTGGCGTGTAAATCGGAGTGGAGCTCTCTGTCCTTTACTGATCCAGCCTCTGGCCCATCAATCTGACCCATCAAGAGTCACTGTCATTTCATCAGTCCATAAAACCTTTGAAAAATCAGTCTTAAGATATTCTTGGCCCAGTCTTGACGTTTTATCTTATGTTTCTTGTTCAAAGGTGGTAGTTTTTCAGCCTTCCTTACCTTGGCCATGTTCCCGAGTATTGCACACCTTGTGCTTTTTGATACTCCAGTAACGTTGCAGTTCTGAAATATGGTAAAACTGGTGGCAAATGGCATCTTGGCAGCTTCACGCTTGATTTTCCTCAATTTATGGGCAGTTATTTTGTGCCTTTTTTGCTCAACACACTTCTGCTACCCTGTTGGCTATTTGCCATGAAATGCTTGATTGTTCAGTGATAATGCTTGAAAAGTTTGGCAATTTCAAGACTGCTGTAATACTCTTCAAGACATTTCACTATTTTGGACTTTTCAGAGCCCGTCAAATCTCTCTTCTGACCCATTTTGCCTAAGAAAAGGCATTTTCCTAATAATTAAGCACACCTTATATAGGGTGTTGATGTCATTACACCACATCCTTCCTCATTACAGATATGCACATCACCTGATTTACTTAATTAGTAGTTGGCTCTCAAGCCTATACAGCTTGTAGTAGGACAACATGTATAAAAAGTATCATGTGATCAAAATACTCATTTGCCTACTAATTCTGCACACAGTGTAGAGTTCATAGTTCATACTGATCACCTTGAGTTGGGTGCTGAACCACAAAAACTGACTTTTTACTGTACGTACCCACTAACAGTGTGCATCTGGTCAGTAGAGATTGAGACTTCAACAAAATGGTTACAGCCAAATGGAGATCCGCGGCCATTTTGTAGACGTCTCAACCTCTACCAACCGGATGCACACTATTAGTGAATGCAGCCAGCCACAAATATCATGGCGGCACCCACCGCTCACTGCCGACGCTAATTTGTGGGAAACATAAGTGCTTCTAAAAACTGAAAAATACAAGGGAATTACTGTCTGGGCGGGGATGAGATAACACCTACGAGAGGCAGCTCCCACACCGACAAGAATCCTACTGGCAAATCTGCAGGCATCTACCACCCCAACACAAAAGAAAGACGGGTTACCACTAGCACCCACTCCACACCACTTATAAAGGACAGTCACTTCACTCCCGTATCATTTCTGAGATCTGGAGGGTCCTGAAGCCCGCTGCCCATGTGTACACCCAAGGCCTGCAGGGGCTGCTATTCACACGGCAAAAACCCACATTTCTACATGTGCCTACTGTGTACTGCAGCACGACATATTTCTATAGCTGCAAAGAACCATAAGAACTGATAATCTCAGGAGAACGGCCAAACTGCAATGACCTGATGCTGACTCTATTTACGTCACCACTTCAGAAAATGTGTTACGCAGCTTACAAAAGATGGAGGACCCTCGGCAAACTAGCAGTGGGAACCACAGGGAGAAGGAGGAAATCGAGGACCTGTGGAAAAAGATACTCCTGCAACAAACTCGCATCAGAAAACCCTCCTAAGTGAGGAGTACATTGCAGACCCAAATGAGTATAGCAGGGAAGACTCTTCAAGATAGAGAACAATAGACTTTAACAAACTGGCAGCTGACATGGCAAGTATCATCATGCCAGACATCCAAAAGAACCAGGAACATGCTATCTAAAATGCCCTCCAGCATCTCCAAGATGAATTGAGCAAACATAAAGACCGGACAGTGGAGCTGGAGCAGAGGGTATTGCAACTGGAGGGCGCTAACATACAGCTGAAAGAGACAAGTGCGGAACAAACTGCCTGTCTGAGAACGTCAAGGACCTGGAAAACAGGTGAAGGCTAGTGGGTCTCCCCGAGTCAGTCCCTGCAGCTGAACTACAAAGACTTTGCGAAAGAGACCTACCAATAGCCCTGCAAATTTATCGCGGTTGTAGGGTCGAAAGGGTGCACAGAGTTGGGCCAGGTCTACAATCTCACAATTAAGGATCTGAGGACCGGACATACAGATCACATCAAGTAATCATGAAATTCCTGCACTATAATGATAAGTTTGACATAATGAGAGCATATAGCATATTCAAAAAAAGGGGAAAGGAATATGTTATATACAAGCGATCACCACTAATTTATACAAATATAATTTTATTAATGCAAAGGAAACTGTACACATTTTACAGAATACAATAAGACCATTTTAAAAAGGCTGAAGGCCCATATACTATATATATACTTTATTAATGTTGTCATTTTAATGCTTTGCAAAGGGGTGCCCCGCAATAGCCTTACTTAGACATATCAGTCTGTGTAGCCTGACACCAAGCATAACGATTCTATGGGCAACGCATGTCATGAACAAATGATGTTTGCGACACTCCTTTATCTCTATGTGAAATTTACCATGACTTGTATAATTCTGACAACCTTGAGAATTTTGCGATGTTTTTCTTGTTTATAATGTTAAATATTTGAATAAACAAAGATTTACCATAAAAATAATGTCGGACAGATTGGCAGCAATATTATTCCAACTGGTGAACCCTGCACAATTAGGATTCGTTAAGGACAAGGTGGCAGTGAAAAACATACGAAAGGTGCTACCTGTGTTGGACGGGGTGGGTTGCCGCAGCCAGTCAGGAGAGAGACCGGCTTTGCTGGCTCTGGATGCACAGAAAGCTTTTGATAATGTTAGCTAGGACTTCCTAGGAGCGACTCTGGATGCATTCAACATAAAGGGCAAATTTAGAATATACTTGGAGGGGGTGTATAGGGACCCGACAGCTATAATACACATGCCAGGCTACCTCTCAGGCATGCCTATGTAAAGGGACCAGGCAGGGATGCCCGATGTCTCCACTGCTGCTCAACTCGGCATTGGAACCCTTTGCTTGGTATATGGAAGAGTCGGATCTATTTGAGAGAATCAGGGTGGGCACTAGCAACACTAAAATAGCATTATTTGCTGATGATGTCATCTTGTTCTTTTCCCGGCCACTGGAACAAATAAGAAATATCTTTCAGTTTATCTAGAAATTTGGGAATACTCAGGCTATAAGGTCAATATCGCCAAGAGGGAACTCTTAGAATTGGGGGAAAAAATGCCTGCGGAATAATGTGGGAAACTAGGCCTAGAACTACATATTGCAAAGACTCATATCACATATGTGGGAATTAAGATGGGCAGGCTTCCGGCACAACTATAGTCACTAAATTATACACCTCCATTCGAAAAAATATTGGGAGAGCTTCAGAGATGTCAGAAACTGCCACTATCTCTTCTGGGAAGATGCCATTTAATTAAAATGATCAGCTTTGCCAGACTCCTATACCTATTACAGACATTATCCCTGACACTCAAGCATCTAGATCTAAACAAAATAAATAGAGGTTTCACCCATTTTATTTGGGCAGGTGAAAGCCCCAGAATCGCATTGGAAAAAATGCTACGTAGAAGTGAAGGTGGGATCAATTTTCCGAATATCAGAGCCTACAACATAGCAAGTCTTTTTAGACATGTGATAGATTGGCTACAGGAGACTAACTGCAACTCTAATATCCAATTGGAAAGACAGTTAGCGGCACCGTGGGAATTAACTGCTCTTTTACATACAAAATAGGCCAAACATCAGCAAAATGTAAAATCATCCCTATTGCTTCGGGATACCATCATAAGCCAGAAGATAGTTAAGAAGGCATATGGCTGGGGTCAGACTACCGTTTTTAGCAGATGTAACTGGATGTGTGGCTGGTTACCACAATCAACATCGGGTAACCAGGGACAGTGGTGAGCAGCAGCAGTGCTGACTAGCACATATATGCGCTGCTGAAAATGTTTTTAGCTGATGTCAGTGACATCTGCTAAAAATGGTAGTCTGACCACAGCCTATGGCCTTCCCTCCCAGATCTCAAAACATATGCCAATATTTGGTCACTGGAAATTTCCCCAGGGAACGGAAATCAAAAATGTACCGTATATACTCGTGTATAAGCCGACCCGTGTATAAGCCGACCCCCCTACTTTTGCCCCCAAAACCTGGGAAAACCTATTGACTCGTGTATAAGCCGAGGGTGGACCCCAGGACAGGTATACAGCCCCCAGCAGTGTGGTATACAGGCCCCCTCAGTGGTATACAGCAGCCTCCCCAGTGGTAGTATACATCAGCCTCCCCAGTGGTAGTATACAGTAGCCTCCCCAGTGGTATATACAGCAGCCCCAGAGGGGTATACAGCAGCCCCAGAGCTGTATACAGCAGCCCCAGAGCTGTATACAGCAGCCCCAGAGCTGTATACAGCAGCCCCAGAGGGGTATACAGCAGCCCCAGAGGGGTATACAGCAGCCCCAGAGGGGTATATAGCAGCCCCAGAGCTGTATACAGCAGTCCCAGAGCTGTATACAGCAGCCCCAGAGGGGTATACAGCAGCCCCAGAGGGGTATATAGCAGCCCCAGAGGGGTATACAGCAGCCCCAGAGGGGTATATAGCAGCCCCAGAGGGGTATACAGCAGCCCTAGAGCTGTATACAGCAGCCCCAGAGCTGTATACAGCAGCCCCAGAGCTGTATACAGCAGCCCCAGAGGGGTATACAGCAGCCCCAGAGCTGTATACAGCAGCCCCAGAGCTGTATACAGCAGCCCCAGAGGGGTATACAGCAGCCCCAGAGGGGTATATAGCAGCCCCAGAGCTGTATACAGCAGCCCCAGAGCTGTATACAGCAGCCCCAGAGCTGTATACAGCAGCCCCAGAGAGGTATACAGCAGCCCCAGAGGGTATACAGCAGCCCCAGAGGGGTATACAGCAGCCCCAGAGGGTATATAGCAGCCCCAGAGGGGTATATAGCAGCCCCAGAGGGGTATACAGCAGCCCCAGAGGGGTATATAGCAGCCCCAGAGGGGTATACAGCAGCCCCAGAGCTGTATACAGCAGCCCCAGAGGGGTATACAGCAGCCCCAGAGGGGTATATAGCAGCCCCAGAGGGGTATACAGCAGCCCCAGAGGGGTATACAGCAGCCCCAGAGGGGTATACAGCAGCCCCAGAGGGGTATACAGCAGCCCCAGAGGGGTATATAGCAGCCCCAAAGGGGTATAATAGCAGCCCCAGAGGGGTATACAGCAGCCCCAGAGGGGTATATAGCAGCCCCAGAGGGGTATACAGCAGCCCCAGAGCTGTATACAGCAGCCCCAGAGGGGTATACAGCAGCCCCAGAGGGGTATATAGCAGCCCCAGAGGGGTGTATACAGCAGCCCCAGAGGGTATACAGCAGCCCCAGAGGGGTATTTAGCAGCCCCAGAGGGGTATACAGCAGCCCCCGCTGTATACAGCAGCTCCAGCTGTATACAGCGGTACCCGGCTGTATACAGCCCTCCCCCCTGGTATACCGGGCCCCCCCTGTGGCAACCTGTAAAGGAAGCGATGATTATACTTACCGGGTCGCTGTCGCCGACGCCGCCGCTCTGTCACCGTCCGTCACCGCGCTCCTTCCCGTCTTCATGCTTCCTTCACCGGCGCACAGAAAATGACGTCATTTCCTGTGCTACGGTGAAGGAAGCATGAAGACCAGGAGGAGCGCAGTGACGGACGGTGACAGAGCGGCGGCGTCGGCGTCGGCGACAGCGACCCGATAAGTATAATCATCGCTTCCTTTACAGGTTGCCACAGGGGGGGCCCGGTATACCACGGGGGGGGGCTGTATACAGCCGGGTATATATATTTTTTTTTTTATTATTACCGTATATACTCGTGTATAAGCCGAGGGGGGACTTTTCAGCACATTTTTTGTGCTGAAAAACTCGGCTTATACACGAGTATATACGGTAATAGGACAAACACGTGATAAGCAGGGGATATTATGCATATGGAGGGTAAACGATGGCTGAGCCCACAAGCAATCATGGACAAATTCCATATAGAAAGCAGGCACTTTCTACAGGTCATGCAAGTCCATTCTTTTTGCCTATCTAGACTTCACAGGTTATTTAATGAAATGGGACTACTCAATCTAGATAATATAGTAGATCTGAACATTCAGAATGCAAGCATATCCTCAATATACAATACTGTAGGACATAAATTCCTGAAGTTAAAGCAGAACAAGCTGTTTAAGACTTGAGAGAAATGGACTGGGAATAAAAGATATTGCAGAGACAATTCTACAGGGGTGGGAACAGGTAAAAAAATCTATTCTTTGCGAAAGATGGAGGGAGACCTATTTGAAGTTCATGGTTTTAACATTCCATCCTCTCCTAGATTCTCTGATAGAATTGCAGCGTGCCATAAATGTGGAATGCCTTTAATCTCTGGCACTTGGTGTAGGAATGCAGGGTAGTTAAAGAGTACTGGACACGTGTCGGGGGAACACGTTTCGATCATGCTGGGGAATCCAACTCCTACAAATGCACAAGCCATGCTCTTTCATCAGTTAAGACCCCCGGAGATGCAACCCAAAGGAGTTAAAGCAAAGATCCCTATAAACACATTCCTAAGGCCGGTTTACAAATAGCAACATCGGTAATGATGTCGCTGCAACTTGTGCTGTTGCAGCGACCTCGTTGCGATGTCGCTATATGTGACATACTGCAACGATCAGCAATCATCTCGCTGATCGCTGATCGTAGCTGCAATGGCCAGGGCCATTTTTTGATTGCTGGTCTCCCGCTGGGCGGCCAACATCGCTGTGTGTGACAGCGGGAGACCAACGATCATAGACCTCCCAGCGTCGCACAGACACACTGGGAGCTGGTAACCAGAGTAAACATTGGGTAACCAAGCACAGCGCTCTGCTGTGCAGTGCTGAGAGCTGGTATCCAGGGTAAAGAGCGGGTAACTAAGTAGAGCGCTGCGCTTAGTTACCACTGTTTACCCTGGTTACCAGCTCCCAGTGTGTGCTGTGCGGCTCTGGGAGCTTGTAACCAGGGTAAACAGCGGGTAACTAAGCAGAGCGCTCTGCTTAGTTACCCGCTGTTTACCCTGGATATCAGCGTTCTCGCTGGTCGCTGATCGCTGATGAGTCTGCCTGTGTGACAGCTCACCAGCGATCAGAAAATGATGTCCCAGTGACCCCCATCCTTGGTAGGGTCGCTGGGACATCGTTATGTGTAAGTTGTCCTTAGTTGTAGCCGTACGTGGTTTGCTGAGCAAATGGCTTAAACCAAGCATCCCATTGATAGTGATGATAATATCCCAGATGAAACACTTACTGGGAATTGAATTAATAGAGGCGGAAAGGAGTAAGGAAAAGTCTGCAGGGAAAGAATTTCTGCTGTGGAAAATATTCATTGGTTTTCACTATAGCCCTCATGAAATATCGAGAATGATCAGTCCCTTCCGCTACACAGAATGGTACTGTCTGGAGGATCTGAGCGGAACGTTAGAGGCCTTGGAAACTATTACATATGTATAATGTCTGTTAAAGATACAGCATATATTACCATAGAACCACACGCTTGACTATGCAAAATTCAGTAAAGGTAATGTCACACGCCGCATTCTCGGCGGGCAATGTGTGTTGATCTGATGTGCGCGCTCACGTTTTTCTTGCCTGCCTCAGGTCGCCGATGGCGGTGTCACACGCCACAATTTCGCCCTGAAGCTAAGGCGATGTGTCGCTCCAGATATCGCCTCACCTACAGCGGAACCAATCTTGCCTAATTCCATCGCTTCACATGCCGCAATCTCAAAGGCAATGTGGGCGTACATGTTCAGCGTGGCGAGGAGATAGGCATGCCACAGTGGTTTACACCGTGCCCCATACACGCTTATTTGACAACGCAACAGCGTTGCGATTGGTCTGCCTGCTCTGGAAGGCTGGCTAATACATGACGCCATTGTCTATCGGAGTTTGTCACAAATACACGCTCGTGTCGTCAATTGTGGCTCTTGCAACACACTTTCGAGGTGCCAAAGTGTCACACAGGAGCGGTCTTGTGCAGTACAGTGGATTACACTAATAATGGCTAGGTGTGCGTTTGTAGGTGATGGCGGTAATATACAAATAACACTATTGCCTTGTTCACACATACCTGCATTTTTATCACTCTCTGTGTTTGCAGTTTTTCAAAAATGCAGATGTGTTAACGCATGGTACATTTCAGTGTACATGCGTTTTTTAGATACACTTGCGTTTTTTTCCCCCATTCCAAAAAACACTGCATGCAGCATTTTTGGGTGTTGTAAAAAAGCACATGCGTTTTTTTAACATGGGGCCCTGTGGGGAACGCATGCATTTTTAAATGGCACATATAGGCACCATGCGTTAACGCTTGCCTATTTATATGCATTTTTGGTGAAAAAATGCCTAAGTCCAAAAACTCAAAAACACTTTCAGACCCACATCGGCAACTATTTGGCACTCTTAGGCTATAGTTTGCAGATTAAAGCCAGCACCACCACTCCCTCCGTGCGTCTGTCAGTTCCAGCAGCCCTCCAGCAGCAGCCCTTTTTTGGTGAAAAAATGACTAAGTCCAAAAACTCAAAAACACTTTCAGACCCACAGGGGACACTATTTGACACTCTTAGGCTAGGATCACACATCCGTTTTTTTTTTGGTTTTTTTAAACCTGATCCGATTTTGAGTTTTTAAAAAGCTCAAAACCAGATCAGGAAACGCTCCTCATAGAAGCCTATTATAAAAACCTGATTGCTTCACAAGCAATCTGGTTTCCCCCTCCGGCTCTGCAGCCTGCGCGGAAAATCATGCAGGCTGCAGTTTTCAGAGCAGTTGTAACATCCGCAACGCGGGAACCAGATTGCTCAGGATATGTAATCCTGAGCAATGCGGTTACTGCATATACTTTGCTTATCCCGGCTGCCGCTGGGATAAGCAAAGTGTTCTGTGTGTGTTTAAACTTTTAATTTTATTATTAAATGTTTCTATAATGTCTCTAGTGGGTGCCCACGCCCCCTAAAGACCTTCCACCCACTCAGGTGGCCATATAATTGCTTTATTCACTTATGTACAGCAGCCGGCTCCTGTCAGCTGCTGTACAGTTTTATCAATGAAGGCTCCGGGCTCCTCTGAGAGCAGTGCGCATACTATAGCTATTGTAGCTATAGTATGTGCGCTGTCTGAGGTCCTGAATCCATTTACAGTAGATCTTTGGGTAGCGCTGCCCATAGATCTTACTGTATAAGCCTTCAGGACCGCCGACAGCGCACATGCTATAGTTACAATAGCGCTGCTCTTAGAGGAGCCCAGCACCTTCATTAATAAAACTGTACAGCAGCTGACAGGAGCCGGCTGCTGTACATAAGTGAATAAAGCATTATATGGCCACCTGAGTGGGTGGAAGGTCTCTAGGGGGAGTGTCTAAAAGCAATTCAAGAATGCGCACATAGGGTAATACCTTCTTTTATAAGGCTAAAATATGTGTAAAGAGGGAGCTGCTCACCTGATGCAGTTGTGAAAACCCACAACTGGTAATGATCGCTCATCTATGAGTGGTTTGCTGCAGGACCGTACTTCCACAGGTCACCGTTGTTCAATCAGCTTGTAGGACAAAGTACCGTGGGTCCGCGCTGCCACTTCAATTAATGGAGATAAAAAACCAGCCACACGGGAATGTCTGCAACATAGTGACATCACAGGAAACCTCCCACTATGTGATGTCACTAATTGAATGACTTTGCACTTTTTCACTATAAATATGTGGAAATTCATTGCAAGCCTGACATTCCCTGAGGAAGGAGTTGGGAGAAAACTCCGAAACATGTTGGACAAATAAAGAAGAATCCTGTTTGATCCAGACATTCCCGTGTGGCTGGTTTTTTATCTCCATTAATTGAAGTGGCAGCGCGGACCCACGGTACTTTGTCCTACAAGCTGATTGAATCTAGGGGGAGTGGGCACCCCCTAGAGACATTATAGAAACATTTAATAATAAGGTGCTCATTCCATTTATTGCATCTCAGGGGTGTTACAGGTAGGGGTGCAAAGGAAGGAGGACCGGGTAGCCCCGATGGTACAACGAACGTTTCGCGCTCAGCTGGTGCTTCGGCGGGATTGTACCCGGAGAAGCGCCAGCTGAGCGCGAAACATTTGTTGTACCATCGGGGCTACCCGGTCCTCCTTCCTTTGCACCCCCACCTGTAACACCCCTGTAATGCAATAAATGGAATGAGCACGTTTATCCTTTGTGCAGCCCTGCTCTTTTTCTAAACTGGAAGTGACATATCGCTGTTGTGGAGGAAGTGTGCACCAGGAATAGAGGCTCACAGTGTGTGGGACCTGCATGAGAGGTCCTAGGGGATCCTGGAGGGCTGCTGGAACTGACAGAGAAACACTGAGGGAGCGGTGGTGCTGGCTTTAATCTGCAAACTGTAAGAAACATTTAATAATAAAATTAAAAGTTTAAACACACACAGAACAGTTTGCTCATCCCTGCGGCAGCAGGGATGAGCAAACTATCCGGTAAACGGATTGCTCAGGATTACACATCCTGAGCAATCCGGTTACCGGATTGCGGCTTCAGCAATCCGGTTCCCGAATTGCTGGTTGTCTGAAGCCAATTGCGTTCACCACATCCGGATCTGGATGCGGTGAACGCAATTCTATTTTTAAGTGTGACCTAGCCTTAGAAAAACTGATCAGTTTTTCTAAGTGCTAAAAAAACACATAGGTGTGTGTGAACAAGGCCTATAGACATATGTGCCTGCACTGGTCCACGCCATGGCAGAGCTGCCATGGCTGAACTATGTGTGTGCACACATGTTTGCATGTGTGTACTGAAGTGTACCTACATCCCCCACAAACACCATTGCATTCTCCATGTGTGTGGACACTCTCCCATGTGGCCAAACACATCATAATGGACATGCACACACAGTCACGGCATACAGTGTGGGCCAAAGGGCTGGACCTGTGTACTGGACCTTAGCAGACAATACTGCACGGACACATCAATACCATTTAACGTATCACATACCTCTGTGCACAGCATAAAGCTATGTGCAACTGCCCGGTATTGAAAAGTAACAACAGACACAGGTAGTTTTTTTCTATTTTTTTTTTTTACTTGGACTTTTTGTGCACAAAAAAAGGAATTCTAACAACGCACACAAAACATTAAAAACAGAAGTGTCAACTTCACAGAAATAAATAGAAAATGATGATAAATAATGACCACACCCAAACATAAGATAAATAAACAGAAAGTACTGAGTTGACAAGAATCACCGCGCTGACCTCCAAAGATGACAAACAGAGTAATGGTGTATACTCTGTTCATTTATCCACTTGCCTACGCATTTCGTTGTGTAAATACAACTTCATCAGATGCCCTGATGAAGTTGTATTTACACAACGAAACTCGAAGGCAAGTGGATAAATAAACAGAGTATACACCATTACTCTGTTTGTCATCTTTGGAGGTCAGCGCGGTGATTCTTTTCAACTCAGTGCTTTCTGTTTGTTTATCTTACCTTCAAATGCTGAGCACTACTGCGACCTGAGGAGAGAGCTGTCAAAGTTGGTTGTGACTCATACAACCTGACCATAGAAGGGGGACAACTGGTGGCTAAACTAAGAGGATATCACTCTATGTGCGCTCCAACTATTTTATTTCCATACCCAAACATTTCAGAGTACAGAACAAAAAAAACCAAAACTAACTAACTAATGTTTAAACACCCAAAATAAACAAAACACAACCATAATCGTCCTGGTGCAGCCACCGTGGTGACTCACCCTCCTCCTCATGTTGCTGCCTCACAACACCAGCCACCCTACACCTGCTGGTGCTGCTAGGCCACTGCCCCAGGGCCATTAAAGTAGGAGCAGTATGCGTCTCTGCTGCTACTGGCATCCTGCTGACTCAGACCCTGGCTCAGCGGCTGGAGTGGCGCCACACCATGGTCGGCAGCACGCCAATCCCTGGGACAGAGCTCCCCTGTTGTGGGGTCCACAGAATCGACATAACTTGCCGGCGTGAATGATGACCGATCCCTACGACGCAGGCAGATATTCAGCACACAGCAGGCCAGCACTACCACATCGATAGATTCCAGTTTCATATGCAAAGGCATATGAAACACGCGGAATCTAATGGCTATGATCCCGAACGCAATTTCAACCACACGGCGAGCCTGGGATAGCCGGAAATTGAAAATGCACTCCTCAGAAGTAACCGTCCTCTGGGGATATGGCCGTTGTAGGTGAGCCTGAAGTGGGAAGGCTTCATCCCCCACAAACACAAAGTTTAACTGACCGGTCGTGACATCATTTGAGGGCAAGTTCAGAGCACCTCTCCTTAGGTCTTGGGCCAAGGAGCTGTGTGCAAACACACCCCATCTGAGAGACGGCCGTTCATGCCAACGTCCACGTACATTAACTCATAGTGAGCATCCACCAGCTTCATGAGGACCACTCTAAAATATCCTTTGTAATTAAAATACAAGGACCCCGTGTTGGGGGGTTGCGTGATCCTCACGTGTTTACTGTGTAAATGTTCACTTGATGTTTGTCCACTGCTTGAGCAAGGGTGCTCTCACACTGGGGTTTTTCGTAAAATGTGGCAGTCGCGGTAAAAAACATGTGTCTGCTGCATTTACTGCATAACGGCCGCGCTTGCGGCACACTTGCGGCAACCCCCATGCATTGTCTATGGGGCTTGCGGTAAGTGTGCGGAAGGTGCGGCAATTGCGGTGAGTGGCGTTTTTTTTCCGCAGCCGCAACTGCCGCAACAACCGGAACCGCACTTGCCGCACACTTACCGCAAGCCCCATAGACAATGGATGGGGCTTGCAGCAAGTGAACCGCAAGTGCGGCCATTATGCGGTACATGCGGCAGATGCGTTTTTTTAACTGCGACTGCCGCATTTTACAAAAAAAAACAGTGTGAAAGCACCCTAAGGCAGAGAAATCTGACGAACCGTTAATGGATCAGTAAAGCCACGGGTTTTTCACTAATTATGGGAGTGCTGCCTGTTTTTTTTAGATTTTATTTTTATAAACATCTATATCTATGTCTATTTCTATATCTATCTATCTATCTATCTATCTATCTATCTATCTATCTATCTATCTATCTATCTATCTATAATGTTTTTGAGGATTAGTAGGCAAATAATTAATTTCAATAAAGGATTTTTTATTGTAAACCATGAACAGCTGTGCGTTCCCCAAGGCTATTATTGAATTAAGCAAGTTCTGTGATTTGTGCTTTTGTAATAGTCTCTTCCTAATGTTCTTTCAAGATCAAAATATACACTGAGCTTTCTTGCAAAGTGTTTTTCAAAGTACTTGTGTAAAAGTTTCCTTTATACAAAATAATTTCTGAAGAATTATTTCTGTTGCTGAAGGACAGATGAGTTTATATACCGAATAAACAAGTTCACCTTCCCATTTGAACTTAACCTCTCAAGACTGTCCAATATTATATTAGGTAAAATTATATATAGTGGCAGAAACCTTTTACAGTGTAAACTTCAATGTTTTGCTGTTTGGTCAGAAGGTCTTGATACAGTCGGAATCTAAATCAGGAAAATGTATCCTTAGAGATAAAAACCCCACTATATATCGTGTCTTAAAACTCTGAAAGTGGTCTAAATGTCATTTTTCTACAGAATGCAAGACTGGGCCTTCTTTAGATAGTTGTTATGTTGTGAAATGTGTCCATGTAACCCTCTGCACCTTTAAACTCCAATGATTCAATTAGACTGTACTTAAATTGCTATAACATTTTGGTTCACATGTACTGAAATTTAGCAGGGCGTTATGACAGTAAGGCTGCTTTCACACTGGCAAATTTTCAAATATGTGTCAATCCGTTTTGAAACTGATGGCCATGGACCCGTTATGGCCTTCCATAATATCCTATAGGCACAAATAGGTCCTAAGTGGCCATCCATGTGTGTCAGTTTTGTTAGGCTAAGTTCACATCACGATTTTGTAGGATCCGTGTTGAAAGGAGGATCCCACGGACAGGCACGGATCCACACGGATCCCTGCACTCGGATGGCAAATAGCCATCCGATCCGTGCCTGTGCAGGATCCTTGTGGATCCTCTTCTCCCTGTCTGTCCCGGCTTCTTCTCTATCTGTCCCTGCCTGTCCCTCCTCTATCTCTGCTCTATCTCTTCATTATGCTCCCCCTGTCCTCCCCCCTCGTCCACCCCCCTGTGCTCTCCCCTCCGGAATGTAAATAAAATAAAAAATCCTCTCTGAGGAAACTTTACATTCCGGTGACTGCAGGGCTGTGACACAGTGTCCTCTGCTGGGTCAAGATCCTGTGGTGATGTCACAGAGCCGGTCACCTGATGTTTCAGGTGACCGACTCTGACATCAGGAGAGGTCCTTCGCCCAGCAGAGGACACTGTGTCACAGCCCTGCAGTCGCCGGAATGTAAAGTTTCCTCAGAGAGGATTTTTTTATTTTATTTACATTCCGGAGCGGAGAGCACAGGGGGATAGAGATAGAGGAGGGACAGGCAGGGACAGATAGAGAAGAAGCAGGGACAGACAGGGACAGATAGGGTTAATTATGTACTGAGCACTGCCTCTGGGCATGCTCAGTACATAAAACACGGAGCTGACATCGGATCTGAGCTCAGCTCGGATCCGATGTCCATAGGCTCCTATACTATCGGGGCTCGGATCAGCTCTGATCCGAGGCTGTCCGATTTCATTCTCGGACACTCTCGGACACAAAAACGCAGCAGCCTGCGTTTTTGTGTCCGTGATGAAATCGGACAGAATCGGACAGGATCGGATGGTGCCAAAATCGGATGTCACAAGGCACACATCCGATCCGATCCGAGCCACATAGGGATACATGGGAGCCGATTTTGGATCCGAGTGTATCCGTTTTGAAACGGATACACTCGGAAGCTCCAAAATCGTGATGTGAACCCGGCCTTACTGATCCGTTGGTGTCAGCTTTTTTTCATGTACCCAGAATCAGAAACTGCTCCGAAATTATAATGGAGCTCTATGGAGGACGGATTCGTAAAACAGATCCGTTTTGCTGTACTGAGCATGCTCAGAAGCAAGGTACAGCACCTCCCACCCCTATCTCTCCTAAGTGATGATGGATCCATTAAAAAAACAGTCCGTAGACATCCGTTGGCATCCTAACATGGGAGGCCATAACGGATCAGTGGCCATCAGTTTCAAAACGGAAGGTCACAAATTTGCAAGTATGCCAGTGTGAAAGCAGCCCAATAAAAACAATAAAATTTGACCACAGTCCTAAATGAGATACTTATAAAAAAGTGCTTTCACCTGAGAAAATTATATCTTTTCTGATTCTATCTTTGAAGGCGGATTTTTAAGTTTTTTGGAATCAATATTTTGAATGCCTACTTGTTAACAGTGTTTCTTTGTAATGTACTTCAATAATCATTCTAATAATATTTAAAGTTACTTTTACTGATAACTGAAAATGATTTTATTTATTACTGTTGTCATGTAAAGTATATAAAATAGCAAAACCATAGAAAGAAGAAAAGGGTAATTTTTCTGTGCTGCCAAAGTCCAGATGACATGAAGAGATGATTTATTGTCAATGCGTTGTAAAGCCAAAAGGCTACTTCCTTAGAACAAATTATATTACATATTATTATATTGTCTTGAAGAAGACGCCTGTTGGCTTTGAAACACGTTGAAAACAAATCATCATTCAATTAGAAATGAGTGAATTTTGCTAGAACATGTTCGCCAACTTCATATCCAGTCCAAATTTGGCAATGTTTGCTTGGCCCCTTGAACCCAAATGTTTTGCTGAAAAGTTGGAAATTTAGGATTTGTTTGGTTATTGTTCGGTTGACAAAAAGAGTTAGTGCATTTACACTAATGCTTCTGTTCTACATTTTCAAAGTTTCAGTGTCTAGGATAGAGGGTGGGAGACAAGGGGAGAGAGGTCTCAGGGTCCCAGGTCTCATAACTTACCTGAGATAAGCGCAGGTCGCCATTTTTTTCCTCGCACTTACTGTGAGAGGTCCGGTCTGGCAGCCAATCAGCACCCATAAAGCAAATTGCACTATTTGCAGATAAGGGCTTGTGTCATTGGCTGCGTATGTCACATATCCTTGGCAGATAAGAACCAGCCATTTCCCGTCATCTCCCCTTTCTCAGTGTTGGAGCTCATTGATAATCTTACTGCTACAGTGCCGAACCTGCTAATACTGTGTGTGCTATTTAGATAGATAGCTAGCAATTCTATTTATTTATAGATAGATAGGTTTAGTAACTCCTTTCTAAAACAGCCCCAATTAGGGCTTAGTACCAGTTTTTAGCAAATCTCCTGTGGTACAGTGGTGCTTGTGGGATCATCTGCTCTAATCCTGTGCTGAAAACCATTTAGGCCATACCTGACAAGATACATGCACCCACACTTTGTTGCCTACCGGTTTTTGGCAAATCTGATCTGCTGAATTCACATTACCAGATTTTTTGGGCCTACACCAACTGACTTGCAAATCTGTTACCATCAAATATGAGTGGTAAAAACTGTGGTTAATGGAAAGGGGAAAATGCTGAATGGGCACTGGTTGACTCTGGTGGCTACGGAGAAAGGGCTGCTGTACTAGTTTTGCCATTCCCATGGTCTGTGAGTAACACCTGTGTATGGAGCAGTTCCTCTACTGCTTCTGCCTCCTCCACCACGTTTAGGACCTCTACCTGTGCCCACAACCTCTCTGGTAATGCGACATGTGTTACAACAGAATACAAGGAATCCAGCACCCCTCCTTACTATGCAGGCAGCATGGCTCAATGCACTCAGGCTGTGTTAATGCTAACATGCCTGGGAAATGTGAGTTACACAGATGAGGAGTTGTGGTTAGCTTTGGAGACCAAGCATATAATTAGTTATGCAGATTCTTGTCATGTTACTGCATTGTTACTGTTTAATGTCTAAAAAAAATAGATTTTTATTATTTTGTTAGTATCTTGTAAATCAATCTTTGGCTAGGGTAACACTGGGTTATGGACCCACGTTTCCAGTCAGTACTGAAACTGGACAGTGTTAACAGCAGTAGCAGCTGCACACAGAGCTGCTGGGCGGCCTCTTTTAAGGAGCGCACATGAAAATGCTTCAGGCAGAGTTTGCTGTGCACTGAGGAAAAGCGGCCGCCCAGCAGTTCTGTGTGCGGCTGCAACTAAGGTGAACACAGGGTTTCTATGGGCCCACATTTCCAGCCAGCGCTTGCCGTTAACACTGTCCGGTTTCAGCACTGGCTCGAAACGTGGGTCCATAACCCAGTGTGACCAAAGCCTTTGGCTTTCAACACTGCCTAAAGCCTTCTGGGCATGGTCTTGATCAGATTCAATCCTGTCCAAACTACAACTGATCCCAGGTCTCTTCTACACATTCCCAAAGTTGGTGCATACTGGGCAACTCACTTGAGTATGTATATAGTTTTTTCTTCACTCTACCCACAAGTATTAGAATGAATTGAGATCTAAGGACTGTGGGAGCCAATTCAACATCTCTATTTTATTGCCATTGAACCATTTCTTATATACACATGTGTTTTGGGTAGTTATTAGGGATGAGGGAGCATGCTCGCTGGTACTTGGTGCTCTCCCGAGCGTCTCAGTCCTTCGATGCTCGGAGCACACTGAGTACCAGCGAGATGTTCAGGCACATGCTTGGCTCCCTCTCCCTGCATATTGGCGCTCTTTACAGAGTTAGCCCATATGCAGGGATTGGCTGCCACACACTGTAATGCTACAACCACATTGGTGGGGCATTACAGTGATGGCTGGCCACACAGTGTCATCAGGTCTATATAAGACTATATAAGACCTGACAGCGCTGTGCTCGTCACTCTGCTCCACAGTCAGCTAGTGTAGGGAAAGGTGCTGCTGAGCTAGGGACAGATTGAGTATGTGTCTTAGGTAGTGTAGGTACTAGGTAGGGTTCACAATCCATTTAAACAAACAGTCCTTTTCAGGAATAATCCAGTTGTATAAAGGCAGTGTATATATGCAAGCAGGGTATATAGCAGACTGTGGTACATTTAGCACAGGAGGCTCCACTCACTCTAGTGCTTCTGTAGCCTGTTACAAAAATCAATCTCTAAAAAAACAGTCCTTTTCAGGATTAATCCAGCTGTATATAGGCAATGTATATAGGCAGGGTATATAGCAGACTTCAGTGCGTATATCACAAGAGCCTCCATTCCACTCACTCTGGTGCTTCTATAACCTGTTACACAGATCCATCTCTCTAAATAAAACAGTCCTTTTCAGGATAAATCCTGCTGTATAAATGCAGTTTACATACAGGGTATATAGCAGACATCGGTGTGTGTATAGCACAGGAGGCTCCATTCTTCTCACTCTGGTGCTTCGGTAGCCTGTTACATAGATCCATCTCTAAAAAATCAGTCCTATGAGTCTGCTATATACCCTGCCTACAGTTAGGGCCAGAAATATTTGGACAGTGACACAAGTTTTGTTATTTTAGCTGTTTACAAAAACATGTTCAGAAATGCAATTATATATATAATATGGGCTGAAAGTGCACACTCCCAGCTGCAATATGAGAGTTTCCACATCCAAATCAGAGAAAGGGTTTAGGAATCATAGCTCTGTAATGCATAGCCTCCTCTTTTTCAAGGGACCGAAAGTAATTGGACAATGGACTCTAAGGGCTGCAATTAACTCTGAAGGCGTCTCCCTCGTTAACCTGTAATCAATGAAGTAGTTAAAAGGTCAGGGGTGGATTCCAGGTGTGTGGTTTTGCATTTGGAAGCTGTTGCTGTGACCAGACAACATGCGGTCAAAGGAACTCTCAATTGAGGTGAAGCAGAACATCCTGAGGCTGAAAAAAAAGAAAAAATCCTTCAGAGAGATAGCAGACATGCTTGGAGTAGCAAAATCAACAGTTGGGTACATTCTGAAAAAAAAAGGAATTGACTGGTGAGCTTGGGAACTCTAAAAGGCCTGGGCATCCACGGATGACAACAGTGGTGGATGATCGCCGCATACTTTATTTGGTGAAGAAGAACCCGTTCACAACATCAACTGAAGTCCAGAACACTCTCAGTGAAGTAGGTGTATCTGTCTCTAAGTCAACAGTAAAGAGAAGACTCCATGACAGTAAATACAAAGGGTTCACATCTAGATGCAAGCCATTCATCAATTCCACAAATAGACAGGCCAGAGTTAAATTTGCTGAAAAACACCTCAAGAAGCCATCTCAGTTCTGGAAAAGTATTCTATGGACAGATGAGACAAAGATCAACCTGTACCAGAATGATGGGAAGAAAAAAGTTTGGAGAAGAAAGGGAACGGCACATGATCCAAGGCACACCACATCCTCTGTAAAACATGGTGGAGGCAACGTGATGGCATGGGCATGCATGGCTTTCAATGGCACTGGGTCACTTGTGTTTATTGATGACATAACAGCAGACAAGAGTAGCCGGATGAATTCTGAAGTGTACCGGGATATACTTTCAGCCCAGATTCAGCCAAATGCTGCAAAGTTGATTGGACGGCGCTTCATAGTACAGATGGACAATGACCCCAAGCATACAGCCAAAGCTACCCAGGAGTTCATGAGTGCAAAAAAGTGGAACATTCTGCAATGGCCAAGTCAATCACCAGATCTAAACCCAATTGAGCATGCATTTCACTTGCTCAAATCCAGACTTAAGACGGAAAGACCCACAAACAAGCAAGACCTGAAGGCTGCGGCTGTAAAGGCCTGGAAAAGCATTAAGAAGGAGGAAACCCAGCGTTTGGTGATGTCCATGGGTTCCAGACTTAAGGCAGTGATTGCCTCCAAAGGATTCGCAACAAAATATTGAAAATCAAAATATTTTGTTTGGGTTATGTTTATTTGTCCAATTACTTTTGACCTCCTAAAATGTGGAGTGTTTGTAAAGAAATGTGTACAATTCCTACATTTTCTATCAGATATTTTTGTTCAACCCTTCAAATTAAACGTTACAATCTGCACTTGAATTCTGTTGTAGAGGTTTCATTTCAAATCCAATGTGGTGGCATGCAGAGCCCATCTCGCAAAAATTGTGTCACTGTCCAAATATTTCTGGCCCTAACTGTATATACGTTGCCTGTATACAGCTGGGCCTCATTAAAAAATGTATGTTACAATTATTATTAGGAAGGAAGTTGGTCTCCCATAATGTTGCCAAAAATTAGGAGGCACTCCAATGCCCCTTTGAAGAGACGTGGAGAAGAGCCTCATTAACTAATGTTCCCATTATTAGGAAGTGAGTCTCCCATACTGTTGCCCTATGCAGGGCTGCCAAAAATTGGGAGGAACTTCAATGCCCCTTGGAAGAGACGTGTAGGATGGCCTCATTAAATAATGTTCCCATTATTAGGAAGTGGGTCTCCATTAGTGTTGCCTTTTGCTGGACTGCCAAAAATTTGGAGGCACTCCAATGCCACTTGGAAGAGACATGGAGGAGGGCCTGATTAAATAATGTATGTTTCCTATTATTAGGAAGGAAGTGGGTCTCATAGTGTTGCCTTATGCAGGGCTGTGAAATATTGGGAGGCACTTCAATGCCCCTTGGAAGAGACATGTAGGAGGGCCTTATTAAATAATGTTTTCATTATTAGGAAATGGGTCTCCATTAGTGTTGCCCTATGCAGGTCTGCTAAAAATTGTGAGGCACTCCTATGCCCCTTGTAAGAGATGAGGAGGAGGGCCTCATTAAATAATGTCCCCATTATTAGGAAGTGGGTCTCCCATAGTGTTGCCTTATGTAGGGCTGCAAAAAATTGGGATTCACTCCAATGCCCCTTGGAAGAGACATGGAGGAGGGCCTATGAAATAATGTATGTTCCTATTATTAAGAAGGAGGTGTGTTTCCCATAGTGTTGCCTTATGCAGGACTACCAAAAATTGGGAAGCACTTCAATGACCCTTGGAAGAGACGAGGAGGAGGGCCTCATAAGAAGAACATTCCCATTACAAAGGAGCAGGTCTCCTATACTTGTCATGCCCATGCACTGAGTATGGGCTGACAAACATTTACCCCTGGGGGGTATACATGAATATACTGTATAACGTTTTTTTTCTTAGGGCATCATAAACACTCTCAGCCTCTGCATGCACCATCACCATCACGTCCAGTTCCTCATCCCTTGCCACACGCCTTGAGCATTTTAAGCAGAGGACTATATACACTGCCTATATACACTGCCTGTATATAGCTGGATTAGTCCTGAAAATGACTGTTTTTTTTTAGAGATGGATCTATGTAAAAGGCTACAGAAGCACCAGAGTGCATGGAGAGGAACCTTCTGTGCTATACGCACCAAAGTCTTCTATATACTCTGTCTGTATAAAGCTGGATTAATTAAATAATACACGTCTCTTCCAAGGAACATTGAAGTGCCTCCCAATTTTTGGCAACCCTGCATAAGGCAACACTATGGAAGACCCACTTCCTAAAAATAGGAACATACATTAATTAATGAGGCCCTCCTTGATGACTCTTCCAAGAGGCATTGAAGTGACTCTCAATTTTTGGCAGCCCTGCATAGGGCAACACTATGGGAGAATCACTTCCTAATAATGGGAAGATTATTGAATGAGGCCCTCCTCCACGTCTCTTCCAAGGGCCTTTGGATTGCCTCCCAATGTTTGGTAGCCCTGCATAAGGTAACACTATGGGAGACCCACTTCCTTCCTAATTTTAGGAAAATACATTATTTAATGAGGCCCTCCTCCACGTCTCTTCCAAGGAGCATTGGAATGCCTCCCAATTTTTGGCAGTCCTGCTAAGGGCAACACTATGGGAGTCCCACTTCCTAATAATGGGAACATACATTATTTAATGAAGCCCTCCTCCACGTCTCTTCCAAGGGGCATTGGAGTGCCTCCCAATTTTTGGCACCCCTGCATAGGGCAACACTATGGGAGACCCACTTCCTAGTAATGGGAGCTGTTATGAACCGATGACTCAGGAGTACATTCAGATTCTGTAGAAGTCGTACTGACCGCAATCCCTGACTACACACTGCAACTAGAAGTAGCCGTGGTTTGTAACTAACCAGACCTAGACACCTTTGCACAGCCAGAGAACTAACTGCTCCTAAAGATGGATATAGGAAAAGCTACCTTGCCTCAGAGCAAACCCCAAAAGAATAGCAAGCCCCCACAGATGTTAACTGGGAAAAAAGAGACGAAAATAGAAAAACAGGCAGAGTATAAGGCTTAGCAAAAGAGGCCACACTAGCTATATAGGAAAGACAGGATAGAATACTATTGCTGTCAGTATATAACACTATCAAAAACCACAAACAGCAGATATTACAAAAATTACCCTGAGTCACTAAGACTTGGCGAACTCTATATCAGCAGACTTTTATGAATCAAATGCCAGCAGAACTGGAAATAACAGATAATAGTGAATGGTAAAATTTCTAGGAAGAAAACTTCCTATCTGAGAGCAGATAAACAAATATACAAACTAAATAGAAAACCCACAGCTCAGAATAAGACAAAACATAAGCAGAACCTTAAGCACACAAAAGTGTGCCACAAAATATCAAAAATACCATTCACTTATCTTGCAAAGATCTCCACAGAGCAGAAGAAACCAGAGAGATGTGAACTCCTCCAGGAACAAAAGACAACTGGCAAGGAATGATCCACTTACAACCATTATATGCTCAAGAACCAGATTGCCAATCCCCCTCACCTATGAAGCCCACACAGTCAGATGCATCATCCAGCAACAACCACCGGAGGGAGCTCCAAGGAATTCATAACATTACCACCCCCCTTGAAGAGGGGTCACCAAACCCTCAACAGAGGTCCCAGGCCTATCAGGATGAGCCAAATGAAAAGCACGAACCAAGTCAGGGGCATGAACATCCGAGGCAAAATCCAAGAATTATCCTCCTGGCTATAACCCTGCCATTTAACAAGGTACTGGAACCTCCATCTCAAAAGACGAGAATCCAAAATCTTCTCAACCTCATACTCCAACTTACCATCAATCAGGCCGGGACCAGAGGGGCCACAGCAGGAACCATGGGCTCAACAAATCTCCTCAACAAGGACTTATGAAAAACATGATGAAATCGCAAAAGTGCTCGGAAGCGCCAACCGGAAGGAGACAGGATTAACAACTTCAGAAAGCCTGTACGGACCAATGATCCGAGGCTTAAATTTATGAGAAGAAACCCTCAAAGGAACATGGCGGGAGGACAACCAAACCAAATAACCAACATGAAGCTGAGAACCAACACACCGATGACGGTTAGCAAAACGTTGAGCAGCTTCCTGAGAAAGATGTAAGGTGTCAACCGCAAAATCCCAAATCTGCTGCAACCTCTCAACCACAGAATCCACACCTGGACAAGCAGAAGGCGCACCCTGCCCTGAAGAATAACAAGGATGAAAAACAAAATTATAAAAGAAGGGCGAAACCAACGTAGCCGAACTCACCCGATTAATAAGCGCAAACTCGGCCAAAGGCAAAAAGGCAGTCCAATCATCCTCATCCGCAGACACAAAACATCGCAAATAAGTCTCCAAAGTCTGATTAGCTCTCTTGGTGTGACCATTAGACTGTGGATGAAACGCTGAAGAAAAAGACAAAGCCACACCCAACTTAGCACAGAAAGACTTCCAAAACCGAGAAACAAACTGGGCACCCCTGTAAGACACAATATTTTCTGGAATACCATGCAAACGAACAACATGCTGAAAGAAACAACGGAACCAAGTCCGAAGAAGAAGGCAATTTAGCCAAAGGAACAAAATGAACCATCTTAGAAAACCGGTCACAAATAACCCAGATAACCGTCATCCCCGGGGAACCAGGAAGGTCTGAAACAAAATCCATAGAAATATCGTCCACGGCCGCTCAGGTACAGGTAAGGGCAAAAGCAACCCACTAGGATGGGAACAACAAGGCTTGGCCTGTGCACAAGTCCCACAGGCCTGCACAAAAGAACGCACATCCCGGGACAAAGAGGGCCACCAAACAGATTGACTGACCAAATCTCGGGTACCAAAGAGCCTGGATGACCAGCCAACACAGAACAATGAACCTCCGAAATCACTCTAGTAGTCCACGGGGCAGGAACAAACAATTTTCCCATATGGCAGCGCTCAGGCTTATCCGTCGAATTCTGAAATACAATCCATATAATGTCACTCATTCTTCTATGAGTGCTAATAAACACATTCTATTTCAATATCATAGCACTCGACATAGAAATCTGACAACGTAATCAGGGGAAACAGCAGAAAGAACAACCCCCTCTTTCAGAATGCCGACCGGCTCCAAAGGTTTAAGAGAATCAGGCAAAAAACTGCAGGAGAGCATCGGCCTTAACATTCTTAGAACCAGGAAGATAGAAAACCACAAAATCAAAACAAGCAAAAAACAAGGACCATCGAGCCTGCCTAGGAGTCAGCCTCTTGGCAGACTTGAGATAAACCAGATTCTTGTGATAAGTCAAGACAACCACACGATGTTGAGCCCCCTCCAGCCAATGACGCCACTCCTCAAATGCCAACTTCATGGCCAGCAACTCCCAATTGCCGACATCATAATTGCGTTCCGCCGGCAAAAATTTACGAGAATAGAAGGCACAAGAGTGCTTTGCGAAACCAACAGGATCCCCCTGAGACAAGACAGCCCCTGCACCAATCTCAGAAGCATCAATTTCCACCTGAAATGGAAGGGAAACATCCGGTTGGCGCAACACAAGAGCAGAAGTAAACCGTCTTTTAAGCTCCTGGCAAAAACGGCTGCAGGAGACCAATGCTCCACATCAGCACCCTTCTTAAGGCCCTGTCACATGGGGTGACATTGCCGCCAATTACATAGGCGTCATAGGGGCGTGGCCTATCGGCGGCGACATCGCCCTTACGTCGTCTCATGTAAAGGGGTGATGTCGGCGCCGCCAGAAGGTGACTCTGAAACCAGGCGACCGATCTGGGGCGATGTGCACGCATCGCCCCATGTAACCGGCCGCCGGCGACCTGTCAGGCGATGGGAGCCATAGGCTCCCATTGTCCTGCATCGCCGCTGGGGTTTTCAGACACCCCGGCGGCGATGCCGCCTGTCAGCTCACCGGCGCGGCGCTGGAGATGTCGCTCCATGTAAATGAGGGACAGCGACACTGGCGGGACGCCAAAAACGTGCGCGCACCCCCCAGTTGCTGCCGACATTTCCAGCCCCGTCGCCAGGTGTGACGGGGCCTTTAGTCAAATTGGTCAACGACTTCACCACACTGGAAAAATTGGCAATGAACCGACAATAAAAATTAGCAAAGCCCAAAATTTCTGAAGACCCTTCCCCGGCGTGGACTGAACCCAATCATGAATAGTCTGAACCTTAACAGATCCATCTCAATAGAAGAAGGAGACAAAATGAAGCCCAAAAAGGAAACCTTCTGGACACCAAAGCAACATTTAGACCCCTTAACATACAAAGCATTGTCAAGCAGAATCCGAAAGACCGACCTGACTTGTTACACATGAGAATCCCAATCGTCAGAAAAAATCAGGATATCATCCAAATATACAATCAAGAACTTGTCAATCAACTCAAGAAATACGTCATGCAGAAAGAACTGAAAAATGGAAGGAACATTAGCCAATCCAAAAGGCATCATGAGGTATTCAAAATGGCCTTCAGTCGTATTAAACGCTGTTTTCCATTCATGTCCCTGCTTGATACGAACCAGATTGTAGGCCCCCTAAGGTCAATTTTAGTAAACAACATGCCCCCTTAACCCTAGAAAACAAGTCAGAAATCAAAGGCAAAGGGTACTGAAACTTGACCGTGATCTTATTCAAGAGGCGATAATCAATACAGGGTCTCAGGGAGCCATCTTTCTTGGCAACAAAAAAGAACCCCACCCCCAACGGCGAAGAGGAAGGGCGAATATGGCCCTTCTCCAAAGAATTCTTAATATAACTCCGCATGGCAGCTGTTCAGGCACAGACAAGTGGAAAAGTCGACGCTTAGGAAACTTAAAGCCTGGCACCAAATCAATAGCACAATCACACGCCGATGTCGTGGAAGAAAACTGGACTTGGGTTCAGTAAAAACATCCTGAAAATCAGACAGAAACTCTGGAATCTCCTGGAGCGGAGATGATATAGACATCAAGGAAATGTCATCATGTACCCCCTTACAACCCCAGCTAGTTACAGACATAGACTTCCAATCCAAAAACAGGATTATGGCCTGCAACCACGGAAAATCCAGAACCACCGCATCATGCAGGTTATGCAAAACCAGAAATCGACAATTCTCCTGATGAGCTGGTGCCATGCGCATTTTCAACTCAACTGCGTCCAAAGCTGAGGTTTGTTCTGCGCAAGAGGTGTAGCGTCGATGCCCCTTAAAGGAATGGGTGCCACAACGGCAACTTAGGGAACCACAACGACTAGCAAACTCAAAATCCATCAAATTTAAGATGTCACCTGAATCCACAGATGCCATAACAGAAAATGATGACAAGGAACAAATCAGAGACATAAATAATAAGAACTAGGTTGTATAGTACTGAAGCTAAAGGAACCAGCAATCCTCTGTGCCTGCTTGGGACAAACAGAGATGACATGAGAAGCATCACCACAGTAAAAACACAACTTATTACACCATCTAAGTCCTTGTCGGTCAGTGCGAGATAGAATCCTATCACACTGCATCGGCTAAGGGATCTGCTCTGAGGATGACAATCCTGAGCGAACCGCTCGGCACTCTCGCAGATGCCGATCAATCTGAATGGCCAGAGACATAGAATCGTTCAAACCTGCAGGCGTAGGAAACCCCACCATAACATCCTTAACAGTGTCAGAAAGACCCTTTCTGAAAAGCGCCGCCAAAGCATCATCATTCCATTTAGTCAGCACAGACCATTTACTGAATTTCTGACAATACAATTCCGTCGCCTCCTGACCCTGAGACAGGGCCAACAGGGTCTTCTCAGCTTGATCTACAGAGTCGGGTTCATCATAAAGTAAACCCAAGGCCTGAAAAAAGGAGTCTACATTAAGTAAAGCCGTATCCCCAGAGGTGAGAGAAAATGCCCAATCCTGCGGATCGCCCAGCAGCAGGGAGATAACTATTTTAACCTGCTGAACTGAATCACTGGAGGACCAAGGACTCAGAGCAAAAAACAGTTTACAATTATTTTTGAAACTCAAAAATGTGGACCTATCACCATAAAACAAATCTGGAGTAGGAATTCTTGGTTCCAAAACTGGAGTCTGAACTATATGCTCAGAAATTCCCTGTACCCTTGCAGCAAGCTCGTCTAAACGAGAAGCTAGTCTGCACATCTCTGGCACCAACTCCACAGTCAAAGAAAACAGGAGAAAGAAAAAGAAATAACATCCTCAACACTTCTTTTCCCTTTGAGATGCATGTATCTCGATTTAACTCTTTGCCATTGTATGTTATGAACCGATGACTCAGGAGTACATCAGATTCTGAAAGTCTTGGAACTATACTGACGCCATCCTGACTACACACTGCAACTAGAAGTAGCCGTGGGATGTAACTAATGAGACCTAGACACTTCTGCACAGCCGGAGAACTAACTGCTCCTAAAGATGGATGTAGGAAAAGCTATCTTGCCTTAGACCAGAACCCCAAAAAGATAGCAAGCCCCCCACAGATATTAACTGGGAAACAAAAGATGAAAAAACAAACACAGGCAGAGTATAAGGTTAGCAAAATTGTCCACACTAGCTATATAGGAAAGACAGGATAGAATACTATTGCTGTCAGTATATAACACTATTAAAAACCACAAACAGCAGATATTACAAAAATTACCCTGAGTTACTAAAACTCGGCGAACTCTATATCAGCAGACTTTTATGAATCAAATGCAGCAGAACTGGAAATAACAGATAATAGTGAATTGTAAAATTCCTAGGAAGAAAACTTCCCAATTTAGAGCAGATAAACAAATATGCAAACTAAATAGCAAAACCACAGCTCAGAATAAGACAAAACATAAGCAGAACCTTAAGCACACAAAAGTGTGCCACAAAATATCAAAAAACCATTCACATATCTTGCAAAGATCTCCACAGAGCAGAAGAAACCAGAGAGATGTGAACTCCTCCAGGAACAAAAGACAACTGGCAAGGAATGATCCACTTCCATCCATTATATGCTCCAAGAACCAGATTGCCAATCCCCTTCACCTGTGAAGCCCACACAGTTAGCTGCATCACCAGCAGCAACCACCGGAGGGAGCTCCAAGAAATTCACAACAGGGAACATTATTTAAGGAGGTCCTCCTCCACGTCTCTTTCAGGGTCATTGGAGGGCCTCTCAATTTTTGGCAGCCCTGCATAGGGCAACACTATGGAAAACCCACTTCCTAATAATGGGAACATTATTTAAGGATGCCCTCCTCCACATCTCTTCCAAGGGGCATTGGAGTGCCTCCCAATTTTTGGTATCTTCAGCTATACCAACCGACATGTTGTTTATACATTTTTGGATTTGGGAAGATGCTGAACCTCTATTAAAGAGACTTTTTGCAATTACTGAACGGAAGCTGGGACACTTTCTTCATTAACACTATGGGGGACCCACTTCCTAATAATGGGAACATTACTTAATGATGCCCTCCTCCACGTGTCTCCAAGGGGCATTGGAGTGCATCCTAATTTTTAGTAGCCCTAAGGCAACACTATGGGAGTAGTAAGAAAAGAGTTTTTTCAGCTCACTCTGTCAGGCACGACATGCAGCGGGCCAGCATCCTGGTTAGCCACAATAGTAGTAATGAAGAAAGTGGCCCAACTTCCGTTCAGTAATTGCAAAAAAATCTCTTTAAAAAAGGTTCAGCATCTTCACAAATCCACAGAAAAATGCATAAACAACATGTCGGTTGGTTTGGCAGAAGAGGACAAGCGTCTACAGGCGACGCGTTTTGGACTTGTTTGTCCTTTATCAAGCCTTCAGTTTGTGTGTAAGAACAGAAATATATAGGTAGATTCTAGAGATCAACCAGCCTGTTCATGATTAGGCACAGCTGCGTAAATTAACCAGCCTAGGATAATTCCTGCACAAACTGAATAGACACATAGAATCAGAAAAACGTGCAAAACAAAATCATACTTATAATCAGAATAACATAAAAGCGAAAAATACAAAACATTGTTAATAACATCATATAACAAAACAATTGAAAACACAAAGGATAACATTTTTTTAAGACCAATATGTGAAATACCGTATATACTCGAGTATAAGCCGAGTTTTTCAGCCCAAAAATTGGGCTGAAAAGTGCCCCCCTCAGCTTATACTCGAGTCACAGTGAAGGCTCAGTGGGGGGGCGGTGATAAGGAGCTGGAGGAGGTGGGGGGAGGCTGCAATAGGAGCGGGCGGTCACGTGCCCCGCTCATTAGTGCAATGCAATATGCACTGCATCCCCCTGTCCATCAACGGCAGGGGGAGCGGTGCATATTACATTGCACTATGTAAGCGCCCCCCCCATCAGTGGTATACTGGTCCCCCTTGCTGCTGCACACCTGTAAAATAATAGCTCATTCATACTTATCCCTGTCGCTATGTCACTGCGCATCCTCCGGTCTTCTTCCTGCTTGTACCCGGCGTCATGTGACCGGCGCGAAGCAATGACGTCATCGCTGTTGCGCCCGCCACAGGAAAGGAAGCCGGGTACAAGCAGGAAGAAGACCTCAGGATGCGCAGTGACAGAGCGACAGGGATAAGTATGAATGAGCTATTATTTTACAGGTGTGCAGCAGCAAGGGGGGCCTGTATATACCACTGAGGGGGAGAGCCTGTATATACCACTGAAGGGGGCCTGTATATACCACTGAAGGTGGCCTGTATATATCACTAATGGGGGGCTGTATACCACTGAGGGGGGCCTGTGAACCTTTATTAGGCCCCTCTCATACTGGCATTTTTGAGAAAATGCGGCAGATCCGGTCAAAAAACTGCTGCACTTGCGGCGCAGTTGCGGCAAGCCCCATGCATTGTCTATGGGGCTTGCGGCAAGTGGCGGCAGACGCAGCAAGTGCCGTTTCGGCAGTTGCGGCAGATGGAGTGCCTCCCAACTTTTTGCAGCCCTTCAATTGCCTCACGGTGGCGGCGTGTGATTGGGCGATTTCGCGGCGATAAATCGCCCATTAGCCGTCGTCTGATTCCTGAACAGTAATCAGGCGCAATCGACAAGGTGTTATTTTCATGTTTTGGCATGTTTTTTGAATGCTGACGGCTATAGTGGTCCTTGACCTGTGTGTGGCAAAACATAGGTGTGTAATGACAGCAACGTTGACCAAACATATTAATGCATATTTGAAGGGCCTCATCACACCTGGCAGCACATATGTACGCAGTCTGACACATAGCATTTCACAAGACATTGATCACAATCCGGAAAAGTGACTACAAGCTGAATGCTATGTGTTTGCCCCCATGGTGGCACCACCAGATGCTCACTGTTTGCTCTTGTGTTTTAAGTAAAAATCCGCAAGGGTGTTTTACCTCCCAAATATGTGGTCATTGGTGTTGTGGTCATGTCCAAAAACAGACTGGTCCCTAACCATAGGTTCGCTCCAGACCCAAACCTTTTATGTTAGCCTTCACACCCTAATGACATTGATCCACACACAGTACATTTTTGCCCTATGTTGTGTTCATTTTTCATAATCAGTGTCTTGTCATTTTTGATATTACAGATGAGGAGACTCCCTGTCTGAGGAGGGCCGACGGTCCCCTACACCACCAGGGATCCCCCCTTCCCCAGAGGGCCAGGAAGTCCCTCACCTCCAGGGACCCCACCCTCACCTTCACCGGAGGGCCCATGGAAGTCCCTCACCATCAGGGACCCCACCCTCGGGAGCAGCCAGCCCAGGACCCGTGGGACCAGGAAGCCCGGTCCTCTTGCTCCATACCCCAAGCCCAGGCTCAACCCCCCAAGCATCTCCAGCTCCCTGGCCAGCCCTGCTGTGTCGTGGTCCCCACACAGTGACATCGAGCCTGCTGGAGTTGTGATTGGTGATAAGTGTTGGCAATGGCTACAGGCTTTGTAATATACATGTTGGTGTGTGTCCCTGACATCAGTATGTGAGTTTTTTTTTTTTTCCTTTCTTTGTCAAGGGGCAAGAGCTCGCGCTGCAGGCTGAGCTTTTCATGTTGGCACCCTTGTTTTTTAGGCCCCGTTGGCCTTTTTTCTTATAGTATCCCACATTGGGAAAGTGGATAGTATGGTTTGCCTACAACTAATCAGAAAAAACATAATTGACAAAACAAGTTTTGAAACAATAAATGTGAGTGCAAACCAAAATACTGTCTGATCCCTTGTCTCAACACACACAGGGACACCTTTGGGAGGTGAAATTTGAAAACACAACACATGACTAAAGAATTTGCGTAGGTGTGCAGTGTGACATGATAAAGATCTGACCATACTGTACCATTTCTACACGGATGAAGCCCTATTTTACATCAATGTCTCCAATATCACACTCACATGAACAAACACACAGACCCAAACATACTCGCCAATGTTGGCCAGAGAAGACTCGCAATCTCTCAATACTCACACATGTCACCTAGGGATAGTCTCCTGTCTGCTACAATGACCCAATTATGTTATTGTGGACATGAGGCCTCTCCTTCTCCCACACAAACATCACCATTACACCCACAACACACTACACACACAACCATACTGCTGAACCAGACACATATGTGGACGTAGGGATGGCAAATCAAAGGCTGGTTTATTAACCCAAAATATCAAAACCAATACACTTGGGTTTTAGTTTAAAAAATAACTAAAAAACAGTACACAATGTAGTGATGCCTAGTACGTCTTGCTTCTTCGTCCTCTGCTGGATCAGACAATGGTTCCTCCCCCTCATCCCCGTACTCCCACACATTGGGGGCCCTTCTGTGGTGGAGTCTTCGTGGGAGACATGGAGGATCCTGATTTTGGCGAGCTCTAGCCATGTGTTGTTGGGGCGCAGGGGGCACTGGGGTTGTTTTCGTGGGGATGGCGATATAACCACCCCATCTCAGTGCCCCATCCACGCCCACTTCCAGGACCCGAATGATGGCCCTCTCGGCGAGGGCACGTTGTTCTGGCTCCATGCGGCAAACCCACTCACTGGCCATGTGCTGATTGAAGTGGCGGGGGTCCTCTCTCTGTCCAATAGGACCAGTTTTGTCCAGGTACCCAGTTCAGTGTTGGGTGGGGCAGGTGTTCGACGCCGTTGTATGCCTGAGCTGGGCCCTGGCACGGCCCCCCACCACTGGGATCAGGCACCTGCTCCCCCAAAGATGATGATGGTGGAGCCTGGCCAGTGGGTGGGTCCTCTGCACTGGAGCAGACTCACGAGGGGCCTGTAAACCAAACATAGCAATAAAAAAGTTAACAAGAGTAGCAATGTACTGACATCAATTACCACAACCAACCACCCAGCACCAGATGGCACATATCTGAGCATGCCAAACACCAAAATCAACAGTAGCAGGGTTGGAAACAGAGAGGAAGAAAGAAGTTGACCGGTGCTCTGTACTCACCTGAGGCTCCAAATTAATATGCTAAGTGCCCCAACATAACACAGCACAATCAGTACCAACAGCCACGAGCCAACACAAAGCAGAACACACAGAAGAATGTGAAGAGGTGAAAGTCAACACAATTGTGCCTTCTACATGTCCACCAACCCACACATCAGTGCAACCACCAAGGAGTGGACATAGGTAGCAAAACAACAATTACGCACCTTCTGTGACGTGGCAGGCTCTTGATTGTGGCCGAAGATAGTTGGCCAAGGCGGCTGCTGCACCGTGTTGGGGAGAAGCCTCCTGGCCCAGGGTGAAGGTGAGGAGGTCATATTACCACAGACGTGGCTTAGGGACCTCCTCAGCTTCAGCCCCGGACCGACCCATCCACACCTTCTTATGTTCTTTTGTGAACACGGTGCGCAGCCGCTTGATTTTTTCCACAATCATCGGCACCATCCAGGTCTTACTTTGGTCGAGCCAGTTTTCCAGCTCAACAAGGTGCCCATAGGCCACAGCCCTCGCCGCCCTGTTCTTGTAGTCGGGCAACGCAAACCGCCACAGGCATTCATGGTCCTGGTACATGGCTAGGAGTTCACGCACAAAATCAGGACTCTTCAGCCATGTGCCAAAAAACAACATAGTGTTTTAGCAAAACACATACATGTACATATCAGGTCACACCCTACTCTGTGTGGGCAATCTATGTCCAGCACTAGCAATGACAGGTGGTCTGATAGTTACCTTTTGCATGCAGAAGCATTAATGGCCTTTATATGTGTACACAGATGTGACATGCTGCACATGACACGGGGCATATGTGTTTAGGGCCTGGACAGGCAACGTTACAAAGCTGTATCATGTTGAAATGGAACACATGGTATACCACACAAAATTTAGACACAGGAATGACCTCAGCACATATTTATGGAATGATGTAGTGCTGTTATACACATTGTCATGTCAATGGTGGCAAGGATCATTATGTGTGAAATAGGACACGCAGGGTGTTAACGATGCGTAGGCATCGTAAACCACACATCTACATGACGCTACAAGAAGCTGTACATAACCCACCCATACATTTGGAAAATATGGCTCGGAAGCCAAAAATAAGATACCATAGATGAGAAGCACAATAGCATATCCACCAACTTACCGTCTCTCCAACAGAGTTCTGGTGATGATACACTACTAGAACAATGCACATTGAAGTAGGAGCTGGCTACTTTTTCAACACAACATGACCAATCAAAAAGCAGGACAGGCGCCTAATCAGCAGTCGCACGTGGCAACACCCAGGCGGCTACGTGAATTAGATGACGCAGATGCTCTGTGATTGGATGCTTACCACATAAAAACAGTTAACGACCGAGCTACAGCACACTTGCTGCCCAGAGTCATTAAGTAAGTACTGATGTTCATACATAATTTGTGGTATGGCTGTGTATAGCGTTTGATCCATCTGTGCATTACGGATCGTTCTTGTGTACTGTAGCAGACGCCCAAGTCCTGGTGTATGTAGTTTGTAATGATGATGTGTTTGCTTGATCTATTGTGTGCCGCTAAATGGATGGTGGCAGGAGCCACAATTGACGACACGAGCATGTATTTGTGACAAACTCCAATAGACAATTGCATCATGTATTAGTCATGCCTTCCAGAGCAGGCTGACTAATCGTAACGCAGTTGTGTTGTCCAATGAGCGTGTATGGGGCGCGCAGTAAACTACTGTGGCACACCTATCTCCTCGCTGCGCTGAACATGTACGCCCACATTGCCTTTGAGATTGCGGCATGTGAAGGGGCGATGGAATTAGGCAGGATTGGTTCCGCTGTAGGTGAGGCGACTTCCGGAGCGACACATCGCCTTAGCTTCAAGCCGATATTGGCGATCTGAGGTGGGCATGAAAAATGTGAGCGCGCACGTCATATCGACACACATCGCCATCCGAGATTGCGGCGTGAGACGGTACCTTAACAGCATCTGAGATTAAGATGCGGTTCTTTGGCTGTAAACAGAGGGTGCAAGATAGTGTCAGAGACTATGCCCTCAACCTACAGGAAGTTCTGAGATATATCAAACAAATAGATGCAGACAGCATTCATGATGAGGACAAGATGCTGACAGCAATTCATAGAGGGCCTTCTGTCTGACTCCCATAAGACTCAATTTCATATAATTTCCTGGCAAAACTCTTACATAGACTTTGCTCAGTTCAAAGACAGGGCAATCTGTGCACTACAGGAAACGACTTATGCCAAAACTGAGTAAACTAAACTCCTGGCAATTCTGTTCCACTAGGGGGCAGCATCCCTGCCTCAAACACCTGTTGAACCATATGCACAGACACAGAGTGATGACTCCTCTGCAGACTTGCTCTTCCAGGTACAAGAACTGATCAAGGGTATGGCTGCATTGCTCAAAACTGTCCAGTCTCTACAGGAGTCTTCCCCTATAGAGAGGATCCAGCTAGCATCAAGTCTGAATGACCTGCCATGGTGACAACAGAAGAGTAGACCACTGACCTATGCTTGGAGGAGGCTGACAGACTGCTTCAACCTGTCCGGACAACCTATCTGCCGACGCTGTGACAGGGTTAGTCACATCGAAAGAAAATGTCATTTAAACGAGCAACCCCTGGGGCAGAGGACCATCCCTCAGAAGTAAGACAGCCTTGTCCAAACAACTGAAGAGACAAGTATGTTGGAGGTCGGCCGATTCTACCCATTGTAATAGATGACATCACTATAAAACACCCTCTTGGACACCGTTCTCAGGTAACCACTACACCGCACATACTGTATAAACGTTATTGGGCTGATACTGACTTTACTCACCACCTTAATGAAGACTTAATGATAATAGCGAGTAATGGTCAGCCCTTGCCTCAGGTAAGGTATAAAGAGGTTACCACTAAGGTGGTGTGGGTGGAACTCGAATCTCAGGGTTTGATAATCATTGATATTGACAAACGTGAATGTAACCCTATGACCACACTGGGTACAAATGTCATTGAAAACTGTCTTGGTGAAATCATTGTACTCCTGCAACAAGCAGCTGAGGCAGCCAGCTCCAGACAACAGCGGGCCCTTCACAAGTAGACAAAAAGACCCTTGCTATAACATAAAAAAGAATAAAAATACAAATAAAATTTAGAGAGAGTATAAATATTATGCATATTTTCATACATAATCATACAAAGAAATATAAAATACATGATTAAATATGTATGGTACAATGTGCACATGTTTTTTATGTTATAGTAAGGGTCTTTTTTGTGAATTTATTGCCCTTAAATAAATGTGTGTTGATCACTATGATTCCGGAGAATGCACTATTGCTCTGAACAAAGCACTGTAAGAGTTAAATTGATTCCTAGTTTTATTTGTATCACCTGTAAAATGGACAGCTTTTATGCTTTAATACATGTGAATGTTTTTAATTGTTATGCTGAGGACTAAGGGGGTGCTGTCCCTGAAACGCGTCCAGCGTTCAGTCCTGTCCATTTTAATACGTCTTAATAAAGGAAGAAAATAGAAGTACGGTCTCTGGCAAAATCCTTTCTATATTATTGCTATATATGGAGATATGTGAGTGAACCACTCCCTTCCCCTTCCCTCAATTCAAGGTCCGTGATACCAGGGGATTCCAGGATCTGAAGTAGAAGGGACATTGTCTATATATAACATATGTGATGGAAATATTCGTGTGTAATGTGGCACCCCATGGGTTAATGTGCCACAATAACATCACATGGGTTCCCTCCCCACAACACACTGACAAACACTAGTACCTCTGGGCCAGGAGGGGGAGCACAACCTGCTCTCTTAAATACTCCAGCTCATGAGGAAGTAGCTCAGTGCAGCACGGAGCAGTGCTGTGAAGAGCACAAGTTAGTGCAGAGATTTCAGTACAGGCAGTACTGTGAAGAGGAGAGAGACTGTAGTGTCAAGAAGCTGCAAGAGGCTTCTGTACAGTCTGCTCACCGATTCCAGGCTTAGTGAGGGTCTGAGGAAAGGAGAACTACAAGCAGAGAGACACTTCTGGGAGCTTGAGTGCAACCAATACTCGCCCCAGAGAAGCGCACAGAACGGACACCCAATCCGGTACTGTGACTGACACACAGCATGGTGAATCCAGAAGCAATGGGGTTTCTAGATGCCCACAGTACCAGAGCAAAGTGTCACGGAGGGGTCAGCACAGCACAGAGGACTCAAGTTGCCTAGCCAAGTGGTACCAGCAGAACAGAGAGAGAGTGAGACAGTCCCAGCAGCTCTGCTAGAAGCAGCAGCCAGGACACACACACACAGCGCAGCACGAGGAAGATGATGACCCGGACAGGGTGGGAGGAAAACCAGGCCCCTATACAGACTCCGTGGACAATCCGCTACAAGAACTGCAGTAAAGCTTTAGAAAACAGCAAAACTGTGAGCCTGTGTATTGATTGCAACCTTTGCCCTACATCCAACAGCAGAGAGGTCCCACCTGGAGAGCTACAAGCCTGTCAGCTCTGCACACGGGCTGAAAGAAAGCTGCAGCATCAGAAGAGAAGGAGAATTGCACCTTTTACTACAAAACGTGAGTGTGTGTTCCTTAACCCTGTCTCCACTATCCACATCCATCATAGACTTTACCATCACTGCCCGGGGAATACAGTTCTACCCACTGGAACTATTCCATCTGCGTTGCCATTACACCATCCCTGGAGGTTCTGCAGCAGCGGCGGCCCCATCACTGGCCGCACATAGTGGGTGGCGTCATGATAGACTATTCTCCCCTGTAAATACACCCTTTTATTTGCCAGGGCCCGGGACACGGTCCGGACCAGGACCACCCGTGACTTCCCCAATAGCAGACACGGTCCGGTATCGAGTACCCTAGTCCCAGTGGGCTCGACATGTAACATGATGTTGTTTTCTTTGTATAGTAATTTTTGTTATGTTCACCTTTCATGTAGATATTCTTGTCTAAGAAAAAGGTCAAGAAAGACAGAAACGTTGATTTGAAGGATATCTGTTTTAATTTTCAACAATAAAAGATTTAACTGAAAATTTGAGTGCCGAAGATTTTTTATAGACTATACTGCATTTTCTTCTGAGCACAGAACAGTAACAGTGCAGCAGACCATAATTTTTGAACTTGAAACACCTGGTAGAAGTTTTCAAAGCATTGTTCAACTTTGGCTTAAAGGTGAAACCATCGAAGTGTCATCTCCTGAAGCTCAAATTTCAGCACTTAGGCCACGTCGTGAGTGCAGAAGGAGTAGCAATGGATCCAGACAAGGTGACGGTCATCAGAGACTGGCAAGTACCTGTCATGAACTTAGTCAGGACTTTGCAGCTCTCTGGGACCCTCTTATTCTGCCGGCCAAACACAGTATTGACAGAGGATACGAAAAAGAGCGCAGCTGTTCTAATTTATGTTTACTATTGCGGCATGTGTTTGATGGGATATATATATACCACTGGTTCCTGCCTGGAACATATATATACTGCAACTCGATCCATCCACCCTCAGGCCACAATATCACATAAATACAAAAGTTATGCTGCCACCAATTATCTCTTTAAGGTGGATGGGAAACCTGTTTGATAATGTGAATTTTACGGAGAGGACATGGCAGTTCGCTCATAGGACAGGAAGAACGAAACTAGCAAATTTATAAGTTTTACTCCAAAGAAATGGCAGTGTTTACAAAAGATATATAAGATATTACAAAAGAGACCATTTACATATTTGCATAAACAGGTAAGAAAATAAAAGGATAAAATTAAGAGACTAAACCTGTGCCACGAGGTGACAGTCGCAGATCTAGTGGGGGAAGGCAGCCCTGAAATGGGTTATGATTCCGCCTCACAGTAACAGGTCATGTTATGTCCTTCACCTGGGCTAGAATAAATCACCAAAGATGGATGCTCTTGTTTTATGCTTTGGGTCATAAACCCAGGAACTCCTACTTTGCTGACCAATCTTCAAAGTTATCAAAAACTCCTTTTCTTCATATCTTTGGTCTGGAAGCTCACAGGTCAAAGATATCGGCATCATGTTTTCCGTCGTCATTTTACATGTTTTTTTTATACTTAATATGGGGTATCAGTGATTTGCGAATGGTTCCTTCAGACATTCATTTCCTAGGTTTCTGATATCCTTTCGAGAACATGAAAAGGTGTTCTGAAATCTGTAAGTCATCCACTTCCCAAAAATCAGATTTACGTAATTGTGGCAATTAATGTGCAATAATAAATTTGACTTCAAAGTTCTGTAGCTGCAGAACAAAGAGCTTCTTGCCTGGTTTTGGAGGGAGACCTCAAACGCATTCAGCTTTGCTCAGTTTTTAGGACTCTGCCATGTTATAGGTGAGGGGGGAAGTCAGGGGGGAAGAGATTCACAGAGAGAGCGAGGGTCTGCCTGTAAAATTGGTCTATAGATACCAGTAGTGGGGGGAGTCACATGCCAGTTTTGGCTGTGACGCTAAAACAATTAAAAAAATAATTAATATTTTACTGACACTTCGCCCTTTGAGGCTGCGCAAGGAGGCAGTACCTCTTGGTACTCCTCCGGGCACAGCTCGTCAGTCTTCCCCTCTGCCTGGGTCCCACAGAACCTTCTCAGTTTTGGACTCAGAGGCAGGATCTCTGCGAGGTCTTTCAGCAGCTTAGGACTGTCATTTGCTGATATGACAGTCTGAAACCCCTGGCTAGAGATAGCTAGAAGTGGTGATGATGTCCTGACTTCCTGGAACCTTCTCAGACCTGTTCTGGGTCAGCAGTTGATTTGGTTATCCCTCCACAGGTTGAGGGCCAAGAAGCAGGGCGGGCTCTGAATTCCCAGTACTCAGGCTGCAGGTGACAGCGACTAGGTAGGTTGTCTCCCTGGGGGATAACAATACCTTCCAATTGGCCTGACTGGCCAGGGACACAGCTTTCCCATCATCCTGACAAGTTGTGGACCAAAACTGTCCCTTAACTTTACAGGCTACGGAAACTGCCATTACAATTTTGTGGCAGGTGAGGGGGGTTGTTCTCCCATCTTCTTGGCAGACAAAGTGTACCACTCTTCCTTCTGGACAAGCCAAGGGTACATCTTTCCCATGGTCCTGACTGGCAGGGAGACCAGGTTTCCAATCAGTCAAACAGATTATGGGCATAATCTTCCTATCACCTAGGCCAACTGTGAAACATGTTCTCTCGCTACTCTGACAGGTTATGGCTGCTGCATCGCCATCACCCTGACAGGCAGTGAGCACATCTTTCCCAACATCCGAACAGATTATGGGTACCATGTTCCCCTCATCGTGCCCGGTTGGGGAAAACATATTTTCCTCTTCTGGGGATCCCTGTGAATCAGTGCTAATGATGGAGCAGCTAGCACCTGCCATGTCACAGTCTGTTGTGACACTGGTAGGTGGCACGCAAGCACCACTCTTGTGCTTGCCACGCCTGCCACCATCTCCCATAGCAACAAATTCTAGAAACTTGAGGGAACCCTCAGTAATTTCAGCTCCCGACGTGACAAAGCTGAGTTCTCCTCCACCATGAGGCCCATCACTCTGTGATACCTCAGGATCAACACTTACCATGGGGCAGCTACCATCGGCCATGTCACAGTCTGTCGTGACACTGGCAAGCTGTATGTGACTATGTTCCTCGGGGTCCGCATGCCTACCACCATCTACATTAACAATGAATTGTACACCTTTGAGGGGACCCTCAGCAATGTCAGCTCGTGGCCTGACATAGTTGAGTTCTCCTCCACCATGAGGCCCATCATGCAGTGATGCCTCAAGATCAGCACTTACCTTTGGGCAGCTACCACTGACCATATCACAGTCTGTTGTGACACTTGCAAGCTGCATGCAACCATCGCTCTTGTGGTAGCCATGCCTGCCTCCAACTCCCCTAGTGCTGATTTCTGCTACCTTCAGGGGATCCTCAGTAACATCACCCTGTGATGTGATATGGCTGAGTTCCCTAACACCATGGTTTACTTTAATAACAGGCACAACATCTGTATCTCTATTCACATTATCAACAATGACATTTCATGATACATCAGATCGGGGAGGGTTATCGGGGACATATTGTGCAACCAACCGCCCCAAATCCATTACCAAGAAAACTTTTGTGGGGAGATTTTTGGTCACCCCAACCTCCCTCTACCCTCTTCTCCCACCCCAGTCCAAAAAAAACCAGGCCATGGGCAAAGATCGGTGCTCACCCCTAATTCCGGTGAAAGTCACGGTTTTCCCAGGGATGAGTTCATCAGGATACACATATTCGGGGCAGATAATAGTTTGTTCTGCGCTGGAGTCCCTGAGCCCCACAGTGATGGTGTTTCCCACGTGTTACCCATCTGCAAGTTCTCCTGGGACCTCCCACCTGTCCCACTCACAAACAAAATAGCTGCACTAGGCCCTGGGACCTCAGATGGGAGGGGTTCGTCTTCTGCCTCTCCAGACAGGTGATGCTCACAAGTCCCAGTTAAAGGACTTGCGGGAGTCAGCTGGAAACCGGGTCCTGGCAGATGGGATAGCACCTCCCGAAGGTCGGCTGGCAGGGATAGAGCTGACTGTCAATGGCTTAGCCCGTTCCCAGCTGGTGAGGACCGGCTTCGGCACCTCCAGTTTCTAATTGGCCTCGTAGGTGTCTGCGATCTGTGCTGCTTCATTCGCATCTGTTGGCTACCTATGTGATAGACATTGCTAAAATGCTTTATTACCATCATCATATTTTCTTGCACATGATTGCAATTACAAGAAATGTATGTTATTTTGTATAATAAAGTATTTGTAGTTTCTACTAGCATGTAAAGAAAGTTTGTTCATGAATTTCCATCTGCCAAGAACTTTCTGAAGCAATAGGGTAGAATCACTTGTGAAGGTGAAAGGACATATGATTCTTTAGGGCATAGTTTGGTGACGTGACTTTTTGCATTTCTAACAGAAGTCATGAGAAGGAAAACAAACATCACACTCTTGTCATTAAACATCTGTGCCAATCAACTACACAGCAATGTTTAGGCTACTAACGTCAATAAGATGACAAGTTCTGCTCTTGGTTTTATCAAGATGGAATCAGTTACGCAAAAGGATTTATAAATACATTGTTAAGGTTTCAAGTATGACCTTAACATTCAGTTCTGACATGAGTTAAATCTGGTTTAACATGAAAGATGGCTGTGATACTTACAGTAAAACAGCAGAGATTTCCTTTTGTAAATTTACAAGAGGCAGCCAAGAAAACAGGAGTTATCGAACTTTGATTCTGCATGATGTGATCTTTAATCTTTTGTATGCATTAGAAGAGAAAATCTGATTTAGTTCAATATTGATGTACAGTTGTGCTCAAACGTTTACATACCATGGAAGATTTTTTTATTCTCCTGTTCTTCTTTCAGAGTGTATGAATGATCACACACAAAAACTTTTTTTTCACACATGGTTATTGGTTGGGTGAAGCCATTTATTGTTAAACTACTGTGTTTTCTCTTTTGAAATCATAATAACAACCAAAAACATCCAAATGACCCTGATCAAAAGTTCACATACCCCATTTATAAGTTCTGTGTATTGCCTTTTTTAACATCAATGACAGCTTGAAGTATTTGTGGTAGTTGTGGATGAGGCTCTTCATTTTCTTAGATGGTGAAGCTGCACTTCTTGGCAAAAAGCCTCCATTTCCTGTAAATTCATGGGATTTGTTGCATGAACTGCACCTTTGATTTCTCCCAGAGTGGCTCAATGATATTGAGGTCAGGATACTGAGATGGCCAATCCAGAACCTTCACTTTGTTCTGCTGTAGCCAATAATAGGTCGACTTGGCCTTGTGTTTTGAGTCATTGTCATGTTGGAACATCCAAGTATGTTCCATGCTCAGCTTCCAGGCTGACCAGTGCAAAATTGTCTCCAGTATTTGCTGATAACATGCTGCATTCATCTTTCCTTCAACTTCGACCAAGTTTCCTCTGCCTTCGTAGCTTACACATCCCCACATCATCAGTGATCCACCTCCGTGTTTTACAGAAGGAATGGTGTTCCTTTCATCATAGACCTTGTTGACACATCTCCAAATGTTTATAGTTGTGTCCAAAAAGTTTCATTTTGGTTTCATCACTCCAAATTACCTTGCTTCAAAAATTTGGAGGCTTGTTTCTGTATTGTTTGGAGTATTGTAGGTCAGATACTTTGTGGCATTTGCATAGTAATGGCTTTTTTCTGGCAACTCGACCTTGCAGCCCATTTTTCTTCAAGTGCCTCCATATTGTGCATCTTGAAACAGCCACACCACTATTTTTCAGTGAGTCCTGAGTCCTGTGAGTCCTGTATTTTAGCTGATTGGCCCAACTGCATCCTGAATGGATAAAAAAGTGCAAAAGTTTTTTATATGATAATTAAAAAACCTTTATAAATGGGATTTTGGTTCATGTATTTGCCCAAGACATTTAAGCTGATGATCCACGTCACGGAATCCCATGCTCATCAGTCCTAACAAAACTGTACAAAAGCTACTAGAAAAAAGCAGCATCAAAAAACCTTACCATCAATGCCAAAAACAGAAACCAAGTGCACTTACAGGATGCAGTCAGAGCCCAAATGTGAAGCAAGCCCAGCTGCAGGCTGCACTTTTTTATCCATTCAGGATGCAGTTGGGCCCATAGGGGCGCCATTCATCTAGTGGTGCAGATGCATCGTACTGTGCGGCCCAATGCTCAGACAGCGGAGCGGTTTGGTATCTTTCAGACACTCTGCATCATGTGTATCAGTGTGAATGTTGCTCTATGCAAGCCCAGTATATGCTGGTAGAGGTGATTTATCAGCCTGCAGCTGGGCTTGCTTCACATTTGGGCTCTGACTGCATCCTGTAAGTGCACTTGGTTTCTGTTTTTTGGCATGGATGGTAAAGAGTACCAAATACTAATGAAATGTATATAAACTCGTGATTTTGCAGAAAGTAATAAAAATGCCTTAAAACATTTTCTCATTCTGGCATTTTGTTAATATTTATGGTAATCCTAATTGACCTAAAACTGGAAAGGTTTATTCTGATATCATGTTAGATAGTGAGAAAAATATGCATATGTGTCTTTTTAAATAGTGCATGTAAACTTCTGATTTCAACTGTATATGACCAAAATTCAATACCTGCAGCAAAGTGCTATGTTAGTGCGTTGTGCATGAATGTAAAAGTTGACCTGTAAAACAGATGTACTTGTGACAAGTAAAATTAGTGATGTTCGATTCGAAATGTTCGCCAATCTCAAATTCGAGCTGTTTTGGGCAGTGTTCGAGTCATTCGACGAATGCGAACAATTAGCTTCAAATTCGGCAGTTCAAGGTTATGTTCAATAACAGTTCATTCACCAAAAGGACCCTATAAAGTGGTCTGGGGCAGAGGAAAAAGCTGAAATGGGGGCATGATTGTTTAAAAGCCGGCGGTAAAAAGCCGCCGGCTTTTAAACAATCATTCAGCTCAATCCTCTGCCCCCGCAACCTCCCATCCCGATCCTCCGCTCCCCCGCCGCCTCCCATCCCGATCCTGAGTTAGGACCGGGCGGGGAGCCAAGAACCAGGGCGGGGAAGCCTGCGGCGGTGAGAAGACTTCACCGCCAGCTTTCCTGCTATGTACTGCGCTCTCCACTCCCTGATGCCCCCTTCCCACTCCCTGGATCTGCTCCCCTCACCCGGTCTTAACTTAGGATCAGGCAGGGAGGCGGCGGGGGAAGCGATAAGGGGGCATCATGAAGTGGGGAGCGCAGAACAGAGCAGGAATGCCGGCGGTGAAGTCTCACCGCTGCCTTTCCCGACGGTTATTTCAAATGATCAGCTGATGCAGATCAGCTGTTCATTTGAAGAAGCCGCGGTGCTGTCAGGGAAAGGTTCATGTGAGTTCATGCAGCATGAACTCACATGAATTTTCCCACACCCGGGTGCTGCACAGCTCAGCTACATCTCTGGTAGAGGTTCTGAACCAGAGATGTAGCTAAGCTAAAGAGGGAAACCTGATTGGACTACGTCAGACGGAAGAGGAATTTTTTAATAAAGATGGATTCTCTAAGTGTATTTTTTGTTTTATTTCTAATAAAATATTTTTTCTGCGTGTTGTGTTTTTTTTTTTTTAAAATTCGCTAGAAATTCATGGCGGTCATGTCTAATATTGGCGTGACCCATGAATTTCGGGCTTAGGGTCAGCTGATAACACAAAGCTGGCCCTAACCCCTTTATTACCCAGTGAGCCATGGCACCAGGGCCCTGGTTGAGCTGAGTTCAGCGCCAGAAGATGGCGCTTCTCTGAACGCGTCATTTTCTGGGGTGGCTGTGGACCGCAATTCGCAGCGGGGGGTGCCCAGAAATCTTGGGCCTCCCTGCACTGCGGATTCCAGCCCCCAGCTGCCTAGTTATACCTGGCTGGACATAGAAATAGCGCGAAGCCCCACACATTTTTTTTTTAATTATTTTATGAAATTCATGAAATGATAAAAAAAGGGCTTCCTTCTATTTCTGTTTCCAGTCAGGTACAAATAGGCACCTGGGGGTTGGAGATAGCCCCCTCCTGCCTGCTGTACCTGGCTGGACACAAAAATACGGCGAAGCCCACGTCAAATTTTTTTGGAAAAATTAATAAAAAAATTAAAAAAAACACATTTAGGGACTGAATCTTTATTAACCCCTCGAGACCGGAGCACAGCGGCATTGTAAGGGGGGTTAACGCAGGTCATCCGAGGACAGCTCAGGTGGCATATTTTTGTGTCCAGCCAGGACACAAGATCGCTTCCGGTCTTGTTCAGGCGATTTCCGGAACACCAGATTGCTGGAGGTTGCACGTAACATCGCTACGTGTGACATCGCCAAAGCGATCTTGGCAAAGTGCCAAAAACGTGTGCGCTCACGTAAAATCACGGGCAATAAGATGTTGACCCTTGCAACCAGGAGAATGACTGCTGTAGGCAGATGGCTAATGGAATGTAGCCAGACAGATATTGGTGGTAAGGGACTCTATAGCTAAAACAGACAGAAACTATCACCTTCCACTGAGATAATGTATGCTTAAAAGTGACTTGCCTGCCGTGTGCTCAAGTTTGGCAGATTGCAGATTGGATAGACAGACTGCTGGTTAGGCCTGGGTAAAACCCAGTTGTAATGGTATACATTGCTACCAATGACAAAGTTAGAGGGAGGTGGAGGGTCCATAACAATTACAGGAAACTAAGTGTGAAGCTGAAATCCATGACCTTCAAGGTGGTGTTTTCAGAAATTCTGTAGTTGCCTCTAGTGTCACTAGAAAGACAGTAGTACTTTATGGAAATAAATATGTCGCTTAGAAATTTGTGCAGGAAAGAAGGGTTTTGATTTCTGGAGATCTGGGTTGACTTCTCTGTCAGCTGCAGGATCTACAGTTGGGACAGGCTGCACCTCAATGGGGAGGTTGCAGCTGGGCTTGGGGAAAAAATGGTCAGATGGATGGAGGCGCTTTTAGACTGGGATCTGAGGGGAGAGTGTGGCGCCCCGCAACGAGTGCGTCACAAGAGGGTATTGCAGCCATAAATGCAGCCGCAATATTCTCTGACCCGGCAGTGATCTGGTTAATTTAGAAATCCAACCCTGCATGCATCACCTAGAACAGAGGACCAATCCTAGGTCCTGGTGGGTGGAGTGTTAGGAAAGTGTAGTAGAACACACACAATAGTCTAGACAGAACAGAAGAGAATAGTCTAGAACTCGGAGAAGAAGGGTCTAGGACTAGAACTTGGAGAGGAGCGGGGGCTCCGCACCCCGTGCAGCCCCCAGGCCGTCACCGGTCGGGTGTCAGCACCTGAGGCCTTAACTACCGGGATTGGGCATTATTCACACGGGTTCCCAAAAGACTCCCGTGCCCACAACTTCACAGCCGGTTCACTGGTACCGAAGCTGGCAGCAGTTCACCTCTGCTACGCGAACCAGAAAGCGTGGAGGAGCAGCTTCAAAGGAGCACCCCACCACCAGCCAACTTCCAGTCGTCTAACCAGCGGTGTACCCACTGAGGGATCCAAGGCTCCCCAAAACATCCAGAACGTACATCATGGATAGGGCATTGAAGCAGCCTAAGGGACACCATCACTGCTGAGTCCACCCGGTCTACTACCCAACCACTGTATGCCATGTACTGCCTGCTGGTTACAGTAAAGACCCGTTGCAGAGACTTTCTGTGTCCGTGCTTCCTTATGAACTGTCCGTCCGCACTACAAGGTAACCGCAGCTGCCGCACAACATCTTGAGCAGCTCCAGCCTCCGGGGATCACCGCTCAGCCTGTGGGGAGCGTAACATCTTGCTGCTGTCCATCCCCCGGAGGTTCAGCAGCGTCGGTAGTCCTTACCGAACTACTCATAGGTGGCGTCACGAATAAATTAAAAACCCCTTTAATCTGTTCCTACAAGACGTCTTCACTTTTGATCTGCACTACACCGGGCCCCACTACCGGCAGGCGCGGTCCACCCGTGACAAGGAGGAAGGAAGCATCGCCTGTCTAAACCGGAGTCACGGCCGCGGTGAGTCAGAAAATGGCGTCACGAACAGGATACGAGCAGGCCCGTTACCCAACGGGTATGATGTGCTTAAAATGGACTTTATTGTCTACAAATTGGACTTTGTTCGTCCCTAAAAGAACTTTCCCGCCTTTTCACCGCCGGGCCAAGATGGCGCCCAAGATGGCGTTCCCGCCACAAGAAGCCGCCACGTGCAAGCCCAGGAGTGAGTCAACCCCCCCCCATCGTGGGAGGGCTAAGGACAAAATGCGCCAAACTCTTTGTCCGCCCTGATTGCTCGAATCAACCATGGGGGCGGACCCCAAAGACTTTTCCCATCATTGGACTACAAAAGCCCACAGGAAATGGGAGTGACACAGAAGTTCTTCACCAGCTCTACCAGAACGCTTACCGGTTGAACGGGTGTGGTTTCCCTCCGAAGAAGAGAATGGCCAGCATGAGACTCCAAGACCTGATGCGGGAGGTCGAGGCGGAGGCCAGAGCAGCCATAGGCCAACCGGGTCCGGGTCCTGCCCTTACCATAGACGGCAGCCCCGACTTCTGGCTAGAGGCTCTACAAGACCTCCGGGTGCGACTAATTGAGACTGTGGAATGGACGATTCGCAGCTGGAGTGCGACCCTAGGCAGACGACTACACCATGTGATGCAGCAGAGCCGACCGGGTACAGCTACTCCAAGCCCAGACGACGTCACCAGCTTCTCGACCGCCTCACCGTCGCCTACCACCTGCCCTGCTTCGTCACCGGAGCCCATAGACTGCATCATTCCGGTGGAGGCCGCAACTCGACCCGTTCCAGCGATTAATACCGCAACCGACCCCGTTCTTGAGCCGGAGCTTATAACATGCACCATAGAAGAACTTGATCTCTACCAGGTTCCCACCGAGGAACCCGCGACATGTTTCACCACTACAGAGACAGTCGCTTGTTTCGTCCCCGTACCGGAGGCTTCCCTTGCAATTGCCGAGGCCTACCTGGTAACCGGGATTGAGACCCCTCTACCAACAGAAACAGATGAAGAGGCAGGCAGCCTGGAAGCCCTGCAGGACGTCTCTGTGGAAGGATCCGCAGCACCACCGCCCTGTTGTACAACGAAACCAGCTTCAACATCTCCAGCCATCGAGCAGCCTGATGTAGTCATTGAAGGAGAGGTCGGAGAGGATGACGATGAGACCCGCAGCACTGCTGAGGATTTCGACACCGGGTTCGCTTGGGGAGACACCGAGGAACTTCCTACCGGGCATACAGCTCGGGTACACTGGTCGGGTGCAACGCTGACACCTTCCCCTGTGCCGTTCCACCGGGTGCCGGTCCAGACAGCCCGCCAAGTTCAAGCTTTCCGCCAAACCACCAGCTCCGTTACTCATCTCTACACCCCGAGCCATAATGACGGAGATGTACGCCAGAGACGACGAGAGGAGTGGCAAGCCCGAGAACGCGCCAATATGCAGGCCCGTGTCGAGGCTCGCCGCCAGCCGCCGCTGCCTGCTGAACTCCGCCGTGAAGGTAGAATTTCCACCTTTAACTTACATACCGGGTGGGGGTTCGCTTGGGAGGTGGGTTTGAATGAGGAGGTGTTTGTGGGGCACCGGGACGTTGAGTCAAACTTGCCGAGAGGACATCCCGATCGCGACCTATACCGGGGCGATGTAATCACCTATGAACGCTATGCTTGTCCAGATGGGTGGTTCGCTATCCGGGTGCGCCATCGTTCTCCGTGCCAGTGACTTTAAAACTTGAACTCATTCAATAACTCTGTTCCTGTTAATCACTGACTGTGTGATCTCGCGGCCACAGCCTGAACTTTTACATAAGAACAGCCGACCGCCCGCCGGATCCGCACCAAGTGTTTTACCTGTTTATTTTGTCTACCTCACTTTTATGCCATATAATGATGCCATACAATGACATGTCATTAATAAAAGTGTATTACCTGTTAAAAAATACAAAAACCTCTGTAATGTGGGTAGTGTGACGCTTGGGGACAAGCGTATTCAACCAAGGGGGAGTGTGGCGCCCCGCAACAAGTGCGTCACAAGAGGGTATTGCAGCCATAAATGCAGCCGCAATATTCTCTGACCCGGCAGTGATCTGGTTAATTTAGAAATCCTACCCTGCATGCATCACCTAGAACAGAGGACCAATCCTAGGTCCTGGTGGGTGGAGTGTTAGGGAAGTGTAGTAGAACACACACAATAGTCTAGACAGAACAGAAGAGAATAGTCTAGAACTCGGAGAAGAAGGGTCTAGGACTAGAACTTGGAGAGGAGCGGGGGGCTCCGCACCCCGTGCAGCCCCCGGGCCGTCACCGGTCGGGTGTCAGCACCTGAGGCCTTAACTACCGGGATTGGGCATTATTCACACGGGTTCCCAAAAGACTCCCGTGCCCACAACTTCACAGCCGGTTCACTGGTCCCGAAGCTGGCAGCAGTTCACCTCTGCTACGCGAACCAGAAAGCGTGCAGGAGCAGCTTCAAAGGAGCACCCCACCACCAGCCAACTTCCAGTCATCTAACCAGCGGTGTACCCACTGAGGGATCCAAGGCTCCCCAAAACATCCAGAACGTACATCATGGATAGGGCATTGAAGCAGCCTCCCCGTACCCGACCTGGTATTCCTGGGCGACACTGGCAACCAATTAGTTAGAATGGAGGAACACTGCGGATTTCTAAGGGACACCATCACTGCTGAGTCCACCCGGTCTACTACCCAACCACTGTATGCCATGTACTGCCTGCTGGTTACAGTAAAGACCCGTTGCAGAGACTTTCTGTGTCCGTGCTTCCTTATGAACTGTCCGTCCGCACTACAAGGTAACCGCAGCTGCCGCACAACATCTTGAGCAGCTCCAGCCTCCGGGGATCACCGCTCAGCCTGTGGGGAGCGTAACATCTTGCTGCTGTCCATCCCCCGGAGGTTCCGCAGCGTCGGTAGTCCTTACCGAACTACTCATAGGTGGCGTCACGAATAAATTAAAAACCCCTTTAATCTGTTCCTACAAGACGTCTTCACTTTTGATCTGCACTACACCGGGCCCCACTACCGGAAGGCGCGGTCCACCCGTGACAAGGAGGAAGGAAGCATCGCCTGTCTAAACTGGAGTCCCGGCCGCGGTGAGTCAAGAGTAGTTGTACAAAAAAGGGGATAGATAGAGAAGGCAGACAATGGGACATCATGTGTCAAGGAGGATTTATAAGGAGGCCGGGACATATAAAGAAAGTAGTGAGGTGACTTGGAGTAATAAATAGTGTTAATTGTATTAAATGTCTGCTGTCAAATGCATTGTCTTGCAAACAACATTATTAAATTGCTGACTCTTATGTCAGCCACGAATTACAAAGTGGTGGGGTTGTACCTGATGATCACTGTATAGCGGTCCTGTCACTGGCCATATCTCCCAGGGGAGTACGGTGTCACAGCCCTGAGGGTCTACTCTCAGACGCTTGCCTCCTGCGAGTATAACAAAGAGTGTTTAGTAAGAAGAATCTAAAATATAAGCTTCAAATGGTTAAAGCGTAATCAGAGAAATCTGCTTTCCCTACCAGGATATATACTTCATTTGAAAAATTTATAATTCCTGGGTAAAATTTGCATTGAGTGAAAACAGATTTTAACATCACTGAGATATAACCTTATTATTAGCAACTGTCAACTTCTATTTAGTGGAGAGCAGGAGAGAAGGCAGGAGGAGCTAGAGGCAGAGCTCCTCCCTCATCCCCTCCCGTCGTAACAGAATCTCATCAGTAACAACTGCCATTTCTATAACTGGATGAGAAAATCTGTATTCGCTGAACACAGATTTTACTCATGAATTGAGAATTTTTTAAATAAATTATTAGGGCTACTTTACACACACAAACTTATCTGTCCAACTTCTGAACAACTTACTGGTTGCAATGAAATCATGGACACATTGCTACATTTTGTGGCTGTGTACAAATGGAACAATGTGTCCATAATTTCACTGCAACCAGTAAGTTGGTCAGAAGTTGGACAGATAAGTTGGTGTGTGTAAAGTGGCCATTAGTCCAGGAGAATAATAAAGCAAATTTCTCAGATAAAATAAGAAATATTTCTAGATATTTTACCATGTACTATGAATTTATGAAAAAATAAAATAAAATGCCAATTACTTTAAAGCATTTAAATACTGATTAATCACCATCAAAATCAACATAATAATAAAAACAATTACATTATAATTATTATTATTATACAACAATAGTAACACATAAGCAAATAAGATCACCATGTAGGATTTTGTATTAAATCCCTAGTCAAACATTTCCCAAGCATCTAGCACAATTATAATTATTATTATTATTATTATTATTATTATTATTAAATAGAAAATCCCTTTTTCTAGTTGATTTTGCAATATTCAATTATTAAACAATGTAAGCCTCCAGTAAAAATAAATCTCACTTATTTTGTTAGATTTATACTATTACTACCATGAACACCCAACAGTTTCACGTAGTCTGTGGACTTATGGCACCTTTGATCAATTTGCTTGATAAAATAGCAACAAGTGAACAATATATAAATGGGTAATTTGTTTTTCTGATGACTTCACTTTTTTACTATGTTGTAGGTTAATGCATATCTTTCAAAAAGTCTATTTCAATACAAACTTTCCACCTTCCAGTTGCCCTCATCAGTATTTCCCTCAGACAAGAGTATAAATCATAAAACATAGTCAGCAAACAAGCAATAAATAGTTCCAGGTAATTCATAATGGAAGTCTTCTCTCCTTATGCAGCTAAAATCAGGGGCATTTTATTTTTTGGATGTGTCAGCCTTGTAAGCAGAAAGCAATAAAGTCCAACGTCTCATTAATTGTCACTGTGTGAAACTGACAACAAGAAAACTGCAAAATCTGCTGCAAAAAAATTCTTTACTTTTGTTTAACAACTAAAAATGTTTTTTATGTTTATCACAATCTTAGTAAAACATACAAGTACAGCATTTTATGTGAATTAAGGAATACAGATAGCGTGCTTGTTAGCCACTAGTAGGTCTTCTAAATTCTTGTACAATACAGATATAGGGGTAAAGACGAGTTTTATATCTACAATATTTATATCCAATTTATTCCTATAGCTAGGGTCACACATACCAATCCGCTTTTTTGAGGTTTTAGAAAAACAGATCCGTTAAATTTAGGGTGCCAATAGTGTCTCCTAAGCTCTTGCCCGTTTTTTGGACTTAGTAATTTTTCACCAAAAACGCACATGCGTTAACGCATGGTGCCTATATGTACCATGTGTTAACGCATGCGTTTCCCATAGAGCCCCATGTTAAAAAACGCATGCGTTTTTTTACTGCACCAAAAAACGCTGCTATCAGCATTTTTAGGCATGCTGAAACAAAAACGCAGACACACTTAAGTGCACCATGCGTTAACGCATATGCGTTTGTGGACTTAGAAATAAAAATGGCAAAAATGATCCCAAAAACGGATTCAAGGCAAAAATGGATGCCATGTGTGACTCTGGCCTAAAGGTACCATTACACGAGGCAATGTTGCCGGGAACATCGCCCAAAAGTGATGTAGGCATCGCTGTTGCCGTTGAAATCGCTAGTGCGTTGCAAAGTGTGACAGGGCAATTAAACAGCGTTAAGTTGCTTTAGCGGAGTAGCCAGGTTTATGAACATGTTCTGAAACCTGGTGATGTTGCTCAGGCGATCTGCTAGAATCGCTCTGTGTGACACTGCAATAGCAATGTTGAAAGCAACTTCCTCTATTCATTACATTGATAAGGATCGCTCGCTGGGTTGCAGAAAACCCAGCGAACTAAAGTAGCTTTCAAAATCCCAGTTCTGTTGCCTACAATATCTCTGCGTGTGACATTTTCAAGGCAATCTTGGAAAAAGTGCTAAAATGTGCGCGCTACCGTGAAGTTGCCGCAAACATCGCAGCAATGTTGCCTCATGTAGCGGTACCTTCAATCTATCATAAGTATAATGTAGTCAATTATTTGTAATGATGTTGCAGTGGAAACAAGACTAACCAGAAAAAACTAATGCACTAAAATGAGTACATTGATTTGATGCAAATTACTATCTAAGGCCCCTGTCACACATTCATGTAAGGCTATATGCTCACTGTGCTTCTTTTTTGTGTTGTGTTTGTACACTGTGCACAAACGCACCAAAAGTAGCACAAACTTATTGCGTTTATGCTGCATTTGTTCACATTGCAAATGCAGAACAAAAATGCAGCACAATTAAGGGGACACACAAACACAGACAGACTGACACTAGGGATGGGCGAATCTACTCGCTAGGACTCGTTACTCAGCGAGTAGTAAGGGACTCGCAGGACTCGGTACTCTGCGAGTTTCCCAGCGATTACTCGGACAGCAACGAGTCCAATGCAAATCAATATCAATCCTAGTTTTGTCAGAGACGTTGACAAAACTAGGATTGCCTTTGACTTGCATTAGACTCGGCTACTGTGCCAGTGATAGCAGGGAAACTCGCAAAGTAACTGCTGTTACTTTGCGAGCCGAGTCCAGCTGTCTGCTCTGTACAGGCTGCCGCAGCTCCAGGGTCCTAGAGCCTGCCTGCTCACAGAGATGATGTAGCAGAGCTGCGATTGTTCTCAGTCTGCTCATCCCTGTGCATAGACATCTATATCTATGCACAGGGGATGTAGCAGAGAGGACATCGCGTTTTGGACTACGTCGGACGGAAGAAGATTTTTTTAATTAAAGATGGAGTCCCTAATGGCTTTTTTTTTTTATTTCTAATAAAAAAATTTCTCTGTGTTGTGTTTTTTTAACCCTTTATTGGAGATTCTTAGTGGCTGGGTCAAACGTGGCCTGACATTAAGAATCTCGGGCTTAATACCAGCTTGTATAACAAAGCTGGTATTAACCCCTTTATTACCCAGCGTGCCACCGCCACCAGGGCCGCTGGAAGAGCGGGGTTCAGCGCCAGAGGATGGCGCTTCAATGAACGCGCCATCTTCTGGGGCGGCTGCGGGCTGCAATTTGCAGCGGGGGGTGCCCAGAAAGCTTGGGCCTACCTGCGCTGCGGATTCCAGCCCCCAGCTGCTTAGCTGTACCTGGCTAGACATAGAAATTGCGCGGAGCCCCACGCATTTTTTTTTTATTATTTCATGAACTTCATGAAATAATTAAAAAAAAGGGCTCCCCTATATTCTTGTGTCCGGCCAGGTACAAATAGGTACCTGGGGGTTGGGGGCAGCCCGTCGCTGCCTGCTGGATCCGGCTGGTTCCAGAAATACGGCGAAGCCCAAGCAAAATTTTTTTCTGACAAATCCATAAAACAATGTAAATAAAAGGGACTGCATCTTTATTAACCCCTGGACCATGGGCGAGGGGTTAATAAAGATGCAGTCCCTTTTTTAGGATTGTTTTATTGATTGTTCAGAAAAAAAATTACATGGGCTTCGCCGTATTTCTGGAACCAGCCGGATCCAGCAGGCAGCGATGGGCTGCCCCCAACCCCCAGGTGCCTATTTGTACCTGGCCAGACACAAGAATATAGGGGAGCCCTTTTTTTTTTATTATTTCATGAATTTCATGAAATAATAAAAAAAAAATGCGTGGGGCTCCGTGCAATTTCTATGTCTAGCCAGGTACAGCTAAGCAGCTGGGGGCTGGAATCCACAGCGCAGGGATGCCCAAGCTTTCTGGGCACCCCCGCTGCAAATTGCAGCCCGCAGCCGCCCCAGAAGATGGCGCGTTCATTGAAGCGCCATCCTCTGGTGCTGAACCCCGCTCTTCCAGCGGCCCTGGTAGCGGTGGCATGCTGGGTAATAAAGGGGTTAATACCAGCTTTGTTATACAAGCTGGTATTAAGCCCGAGATTCTTAATGTCAGGCCACGTTTGACCCAGCCACTAAGAATCTCCAATAAAGGGTTAAAAAAACACAACACAGAGAAAAATTTTTATTAGAAATTAAAAAAAAAGCCATTAGGGACTCCATCTTTAATTAAAAAATCCTCTTCCGTCCGACGCAGTCCAAAACGCGATGTCCTCTCTGCTACATCCCTTTGCATAGATATAGATGTCTATGCACAGGGAATGAGCAGACTGAGAACAATCTCAGCTCTGCTACATCAGGCAGCAGGCGGGCTCTAGGACCCTGGAGCTGCGGCAGCCAGCACACAGAGCAGACAGCCGGACTCTTATCTGTGCGAGTTTCCCAGCGATTACTTGCACAGTAAACGAGTCCAATGCAAATCAATGGCAATCCTAGTTGAAGCTTCCGAGACACATCTGTGATTTGTAAATCGCACACTACTCGCTATTACTCTGCTCCCTCTCCGACCTTGCACACTCAACCCTCACCCACTCTGACCACAACTTACTGACCTTCTCATCCCTCGTCCCCCCTACCACGCACCCCCCCACCCGCACACTCCCCCACCCCCGCAGAAACCTTAAGCTCATAGACTTCCATTCACTCTCAGAATCCCTCCTCCCCCTCTCTGACTTGGCCTCTTCTCACGACGCTGACTCTGCCGCCTCCCTCTACAACTCCACTCTCACCACAGCCCTCGACCAGGCTGCTCCTCTCACATTTAACACAACACGATTACAACGACAACCATGGCTCACGACTCTCACCAAGAAACTCCGACGGATGACTAGGGCAGCCGAGCGGAAATGGAAGAAGTCCCACTCCGCAGAGCACTTTGCCCTATACAAGCGTTCCCTCAATACCTTGAAGACTGCCCTTGACTCCGCAAAACAAGCCTACTTCTCCTCCCTAATTACCGCCCTGTCTCACAACCCCAAACAACTCTTCAAAACCTTCAACTCCCTACTTCGCCCCCCTGCACCTCCTCCCTCACCTCTCATCTCCGCTGACGACTTCGCCACCTTCTTCAAAGACAAAATTGACAAACTCAGACAAAGCTTTGACCCACACTCCCCTCGCCCCATCCCACCTCCTGCCCATCCCCCCCCACCCAAATGCAGTTTCACCCCCATGACTGAGGAGCACCTCTCCTCCCTTCTATCAAGATCGCACCTCACCACCTGCGCCCTTGACCCACTCCCCTCCCACCTCATCCCTAACCTTACAACAGTCCTCATCCCTGCCCTGACACACCTCTTCAACATATCGCTCAAATCCGGCACATTCCCCTCACTTTTCAAGCACGCCCTAATCACGCCCATCCTAAAAAAATCATCCCTCGACCCTACAACAGTCTCCAACTATCGCCCCATATCTCTTCTCCCGTTTGCCTCAAAACTTCTTGAACAGCACGTGCACTGCGAACTGTCCTCCCACCTCTCTACCTATGCTCTCTTTGATCACCTTCAATCCGGCTTCCGACCACACCACTCCACCGAAACAGCCCTAACCAAAGTCACTAATGACCTTCTGATCGCCAAGAGCAAACGACACTACTCCGTCCTCATCCTTCTCGACCTCTCTACTGCCTTCGATACTGTTGACCACTCCCTCTTACTCCAAATCCTTGAATCTCTTGGAATTACTGACCTTGCCCTCTCCTGGATCTCCTCCTACCTGACGGGCAGGACCTTCAGCGTCACCCACTCCCACACCACCTCCTCGCCCCACCCCCTTTCCGTAGGTGTCCCCCAAGGCTCGGTCCTGGGACCACTACTCTTCTCTATTTACACCCTCGGCCTAGGCAACCTCATCGAGTCATATGGCCTACAAAACCACCTCTACGCCGACGACACTCAGCTCTACCTGTCTGGCCCTGACATCTCCTCTCTTCTATCCAAAATTCCTCACTACCTATCTGCCATTGCATCCTTCTGTTCCACCCGCTTCCTCAAACTCAACATGGACAAGACAGAATTCATCGTCTTTCCCCCTCACAACCCTCCCCCCCTTCCTGACCTATCCATCACCGTCAACGACTGCACCCTCTCACCCGTCCCCCATGCCAAATGTCTCGGGTAACCCTCGACTCCTCCCTCTCCTTCAAGCCCCATATCCAAGCCCTCGCCACCGCCTGCCGACTCCAACTAAAAGCATTGCCCGCATCCGCTCCTTCCTTGACCACAACACAGCTAAGACACTTGTCCATGCCCTCATTATCTCCCGCCTGGACTACTGCAACCTCCTATTCACCGGCCTCCTTGCCTCCTCCCTTGCACCTCTCCACACCATCCTCAACTCTGCTGCCCGGCTCATCAACCTATCTTCCCGCTACTCCCCTGCCTCCCCTCTCCGCCAAGCCCTCCACTGGCTCCCCATCCCCCAGCGATCTCGCTTCAAAACCCTAACCCTGACATACAAGGCCATACACAACCTGTCCCCTCCCTACATCTCCAACCTGGTCTCCCGCTACCTCCCTTCGCGCACTCTGCGATCCTCCCAAGAACTCCTCCTCTCAACCCCCCGCATCTCCACCTCCCACAACCGCACACAGGATTTCTCTCGTGCTTCTGCCAGACTCTGGAACTCCCTCCCCCATCACATCAGACACTCCCCGACTCTGGGAACCTTCAAGAAAAACCTGAAGACCCACCTCTTCCTACAAGCCTATAATACACACTGAGACCCACTGCACCATCTCACCTCCCCCTCCTACTGTCTCCCTCCCCACCCCCTTTAGACTGTGAGCCCTCGCGGACAGGACCCCCGACCCTGCTGTACCCGTATGACTAATTGTGATATGTCATCGTTTGTCGTCGTTTGTGTCTACCCTCCAAATTGTAAAGCGCCATGTATCCTAATGGCGCTATATAAATACCTATTAATAATAATAATAATAAAATATTAATCGCTTCCCCATTCATTAACATTGGACTCGCTAGACTCGCAACGAGTAGCGAGTCCCGGGCTCGGACTCGCTAGAGTCAAGCGATTCCGAGTAATTTAGGATTCGCCCATCACTAACTGACACATATAGAGACAGACAAACATACACAGACAGACAAACAGACAATTTCTCACCCTCCACCAGTGATCCCCAGGGTTTCTTCCTACATACTCTGGCAGGAGATGTCTTTATCATCCTGCCAGGACCATGCACCATGTCACTCTGCCCATTAAATACTGTGCAGGCTCTGGATCTGATAGGACGATACCCAAAGTTCCTTCAGCTGATGTGCAAGGAGTAAAGACAGGGGGGTTGAAAAGCTCACAGAATGTATCCTTAATTAAAATTACACATAACATAATATTTAGGCTTTGTACACATAGTGCATTTTATTTTAATGTGTTTTTTGTTGTGCAATTTTGTCACAAATCTGGATGCCTAATCTTAAGCCAGCAAAGTTGGTGAGACTTCAGAAGTGTGAGATTGAGAGAAATAATCCATAAAGTGTATTGTTCCACCTTACATAAGCATGGTTCATTATTGAAGTGGGATTGAGACCTAAAGATGGCTGCCATTTCCTGTCCTATTACACCATGCCCTGGGAGGAAATTGAATTCCATAGAAGTACTGACCAATCACAGAATGACATGTCGCCTGGAGACACTCGATCAAGACCACACCCCCTGATGACTTCATAGACCAACCCACTGATGACTTCATGGATCAACTCACTGATGACTTCATGGATCCGCCCATGGACTTACCCATTATTGCAACCCACTAACCAATGAATATTCCGCAATTACTCCCATTTGAGAGCTAACTTAGCCCCTTACTGAGTTTTTTTAAGTCCATGCCTGTTCAAATAAAACTTACTTGGAGTTGTGCTTGGTGCTGACCAAGGATAGTGTACATCTGACTCTGTGTGTCTGGTGTCAGACTTTCACGCTAGCACTTGGTCCATATCTATTAGGCCAGGAGCAGACAACTAATGAATATTTCAAAATATTAAACATATCACCTATATTTCCATTAACAGTTGATAGAGCTTGTTGGCAACTTTTCATTTGTACATTGAGCTGCATGATATTTGGTGGCAATTAGGGTGCAAAACATTTTGGATCAATCCACATTTATGCCGTGCTCTATGCTGAGCACTTACATTCACATTTCCAACTACTTCTCCAAAATACGTGGTTCAGGTAAAAACCTTGACAAATCTATTCACTAATGAGGCAGCAAAGTTACTCTGGACTTTGGTCTGTGTTCAGTGGTGTCCTTTTTAATTGTAAACAAAACTGTGGTTGACCTCACTTTTGTGCATTACTAAAAATATTGTAAAAGGATAGATACTACCAGATCACAGGTCAGATGGAAGTTCAAAGTGACTCCCTCTGCCTCATTAAAGTGATCTTTTCATTGGGAATTTTGTTTCTTGTCATTGATTATTGGACTTTCATGAATTGGCCAATTTGTGCAATAGGATAAAAAACTTAAAACATTGGACAAATAGTACAGATACTATAAGCAGTACAATTGCAGACTTTAAGTTTATTTTAGTACTATCAAGATAAGTTTGCATTATTATGTTAAATTGATTTCCCCTAGTTCAACAGCAGCACAATATGGGGTTCCAATGCCCCTGCGTGCCAGCGGGACAAAGCAAAACGTTTAATAAGTTTGGAAGGTCCTTCACCCCCTTCACCCGGCATAAAAGGGTGAGCCACCCTAAAACTATACATTAAATAACACATTACTAATAACAGAAAAACATAATTTTTGAGGGTGGGAGCCTTGTGCTGCTATGGTCAATGGGAAAACAGATTAACATTATAATTTAAACTTCCCCTTCGCACACAGCAGCACATTATGGAATTTAGCACATCCTACTTGGTACAGAACAGAGTACAGAACAGATCTGTTAAAAGTAGTAGAAGAAGGAGAGGATGTTTAAAGTCTGTAATATTTAAAGAAAGTCATTGGTTTGGACCATGTAGCTGAACAACATGTGGTCCATAAAGACAATCTCTTTCTGGTCAGGTTGTTGATACTGCTCTAGTTGAATGACAAGAAGTAAACTGGGGCAATGCAATGTTGGATTCTAGTAGCATAACTGAATGCAATCACAAATCCAGCTTGATTAAGAAGATTTTGAGCCTTTCTTCCCACTGCAACTTCCCTGCATCCCTTTCATCCCTTCTGAAGTTTAGAGTTCTCTCAAAGTAGATTTTTAGACATGTTACAATGTCAAGAGTGGGGTGATTCTCTTCCTCAGATCATGCTGCTTGAGAGGCATAAGCTGGAAGAGAGATCATCTGCTTCAGATTCTTTGATGGCAGATATTTTGGTCTGAAGGAGAGAAGAAGTCTCAAATTAACCCTATCCTGCGTAAATACGATGTAGGGTTCTCTGAAGAACAAAGCCTGTAGCTCGCTCACCCTTTTTGCTGAGGTGACTGCTAGCAAGAGTACCATCTTATAGGTAAGGAATTTCAATTTAACAGAGTTTAGGGGTTCAAATGGCAACTTAATTAGCTGTTTGAGTACCAAATCAAGATCCCACTGAGTAACTGGTCTAGAGATTTGAGGTCTCAATCTAGAAATGGCTTTTAGATAATCCTTGATTACCTGTGGCTCTGTAAGGCATCTAGTAAGGCTAGCAGAGACAGCTGCAAAATGAACTCTGATGCTACCAGGCTTAAGTCCTCTATCAAATCCATCCTGTAACAACTCTAAAGGTACTGTCACACGCCGCAATTTTGCTAGAAATGTCACTAGCAATTTGCTGGTTACAGTGAAATCATGGACACATCGTTCCATTTGTATATCAGTCTTTTCCTTATGAGATGTAAGTTTAGAAGGACGGACGGGTCTTGGTAGATTTGCAGTGGTCTGATACTCCTTCCATTTCAATATGATTGTTTGCACAGTGCTCCTTGAGATGCAGTGGATGTGGTGTATATGGACTGTTCAAAAGCTTTTGATATGGTGCCACACAAAAGGTTGATACATAAAATGAGAGCAATGGGGATAGGGGAAAATATTTGTAAGTGGGTTAAGAACTGGCTCAGTGATAGGAAACAAAGGGTGGTTATTAATGGAACACACTCAGAAGGGGTCACAGTTAACAGTGGGGTACCACAGGGGTCAGTATTGGGCCCGCTTCTTTTTAACATATTTATTAATGACCTTGTAGGGGGCATACAGAGTAGAATCTCAATATTTGCAGATGACACTAAACTCAACAGGGTAATCAATAAAGAGGAGGACAATTTTATATTACAGGAGGATTTATGTAAACTAGAAACTTGGGTTGATAAATGGAAAATGAGCTTTAATGGGGATAAATGTAAGGTCATGCACTTGGGCAGAGGAAATAAAATGTATAATTATGTGCTTAATTGTAAAACACTGGGCAAAACTACCACTGAAAAAGACCTGGGTGTATGAGTAGATGATAAACTCACATTTACTGCCCAGTGTCAGGCAGCTGCTGCAAAGGCAAATAAAATAATGGGTTGCATTAAAAGAGGCATGGATGCACATGAGGAGAACATAATTTTACCTCTATTCAAGTCAATAGTGCGACTACACTTAGAATACTGTGTACAATTCTGGTCTACGGTGTATAAGAAAGACATAGCTGAACTAGAGCGGGTGCAAAGAGAAGAGTGACCAAGGTTATTAGAGGACTGAGGGGTATGCAATATCAAGACAGGTTATTAAACTTGGAGTTATTTAGTTTGGAAAAACGAAGGCTTATGGGTGATCTTTTTAACCCCTTCCCGACCTATGACATAGGAGGACGTCATGGGCCGGTAAGGGGTGTTTGATGTAAGCTCCGGCGCGGAGCTCACATCAAAGCTCCGACATCTCAGCTGATCACATCAGCTGAGATGTCAGGGTAACAACGACGATCGGATTCGGGATCCGATCGGCGCTGTTAACCCCTTGGATCCCGCTGTCAATCACTGACAGCGGGATCCAAGGCGTCCACGATAGTATTGCGAGATCTCCGGCACTCACGTGACAGCCCGGGGTCCTGGCTAGACCCCGGATGCTGTCAGAGTGCAGTTCCATGTTGTGCTTGGCAGGCGCTGACAACCACAACAGGTCCGCGATTCTGGGAAATACTGATGAGCTGCAGCTCATCTGTATCTCCCAGAAGCGATCGGACTTTGCAGCAAGGTGCCTCTTAAAGAGGCAATGTAAAAATAAGAATGAATGAAAAAATAAAGTTTTTAAAAACCTGTAAAAATAAAAAAAATATAAAAGTTCAAATCACCCCCCTTCACCCCAATCACAATAAAAGCATAAAAAAAAAAAATACACGTTTGGTATCACCGCATTCAGAATCGCCCGATATATCATTGTATTAAATCCGTTAATGAGAGCCGTAAACTCCGTAACGGAAAAAATGGTCCAAACGCCAAAATTCCGTTTTTTTGGTCGCCTCAACATTGCTATGAAATGCAATACGGGCAATCAAAACTGCGGACCCCCCAAAAAATGGTATCATTAGAAACGTTAGCTTAAGACGCAAAAAATAAGCCATCACTCAGCCACAGATCCTGAAAAATGAGAACGCTATGGGTCGCAGAACATGGCGCAAAAAGTCCGTTTTTGTTTTTTTTTCAAACCTCTGAATTTTTTTTCACCACTTAGATATCAGTAAAGGTATATGTGGCGCCCCTGCGGGTATTAGCCACAGTATAAGATCATAATAGTTGCACACACTTAGAAAGCCAAGCCACTGCACTACCACCTTTGGCCAGTAGGGGGAGCTCCAGAGACACCAGAGACTTCCCTAGAGATAAAACACTGGTCTGAGGTAAATTTTCAGACAGTTGGAGCCATGAGCTCAGAGTGACAGGAGCTGCATTGAGTTCCTGAGGACTGGCTGACAATTTCCAGGGCCAAGCCATCGGTCTGAGGAGGAGAAAACTGATAAGAGGAACACTTTCAGAATCGGGTAGCATCATTATCTACCCTAGATAAAAAGCGCAGATACGGATACCGGATCCGTGGCTGCATTAGTTATAAACAATACAGCAACCGGAAAAACGTGAGGTAACAACAAGCTTCACAGGGCCAGACACAGCAACATACTAAGAGTTCAGCAGTACTCCCGGAGGGGGTAAGCAGAGAGAGACAAAGGACTCAAGTTGCCTGTTGAGTGGGACCCAGAGAGGACAGATTTGGGCCAGCAGCGAGTTCACACACGGCAGCAGGGCCACATAGACAGCGCAAGCAGGAGGTAAAGGACCCGGTGGGGCCTGAGCAACTGAACCCCTATTGCAGACTCCGGAGACGGGACTTGTTGTATTATAGTTTGGTTGAAAGTAAACCAGTTAAACCTCATCTGTGCCTCAGCCTCTGATTTAACAGTTACCATCTATCCAGGATTGGGACCATCACCGCTGAGAGGATTTGCTGTGAATCAAGTAAGTGTCTGTGCCCTTAACATCTCCTCACCATACTTCCATCTTCATCCATCATTAACTTTAACATCACCTGTCCAGGGGACCCTACAGCCCTACCCGGAAAAGGGCTATACCATCTCAGCTGCCTCTCACCATCATCCCCTGGCCAGTACAAGGCAGCGGTGGCCATATATAGCCACATTATTCTGGGTGGCGTCACGACAATAACATCTACAAACTTTATAAACTATATAAACTTCTAAATCCCCTGTAAATACCCCCTTTTAGGAGTGTGCCAGCCTGGGGCCACGGCCTGGGTCCAGCCACCAGTGACTCCCCCAAGGAAAGGGACCCTGTGCCGGGTATCCCGGTCCCCTAAGCTGGGCGGCACACCTCTCTTTGGCGTCACGAACAGGATTTACCGTGCCTGGTTAAATCGGGTACTGTGTGCCGTGATTAATGCCGAAAATTGTGAGAAAATCCGAGAAAAATTGACTTTTTTATCAAAAAGTGATTTTCCCATTGGAAACCATTGAAATAGACTTTTCCCCATTGACTAACATTGAAACAAAATGGCCGCCAGCCTCTGAGGTAAAATTGCATCATCACTAATTACCTCATAACTGCCACAGCACGAGACTGCTATTTGAACTGTGTCATAGCCCTGAGCTCTGATCTGACTGAAAAATTTCAGATTCCGCCATTACTGAGCTCACGGCGAGCAGAAGCAGCAGGGGGCGTGTCTTTGTGGGCGGCACCAAGCTGAGAGCTCTGACGTCGGCAAAAGGGGAAAACCAATCCTGCTGCACAGCGGAACGATTATACTCCATCCCGACGGAAGCAGAGGACCGGAAGGGTCCGGATTAACTAAGGGGGCGCAACATGTCGCAGCACGGAGACGCCGAAACACCCGGCGACACAAATGCAGCTGAAGCACAAAACAGAGCGCTCGGCAGCACAGCGGCGCAAGGTGCAGCGCCCATTATGCCGATGATGATGCCATATACCCCAGGTGCTCCATGGCTTCCAGTGTATGAAGGTAAGCCTAATACTTTTGATGATTTTAAAGAAAAACTGCTGGCCTATTTAAACATGTTTCCAATGGCAGAAGCTCAGCGTGTTGGTTTGCTGATGGCACAGTTAAGTGGTAATGCCAAGCGAGAAGTCACAGCATGGTCCGCTGATCTAAAAGACACTGCTGAGCATATTCTAGCTGGATTAAAGGCAGTATTTGAAACTACTGCTGGTAGCAAAGCAAAGACCAAATTCTTCAATTGCAAACAAAAGGCCAATGAGAGTGTGAGAGACTTTGCCCTGAATTTACAGGAGGCCCTTAAAGCGCTTACACTGGCTGAACCAATGTTTAACACTGGCGCTGATAAATTGTTAAAAGATCAATTCATTGAGGGACTATTAACCCCTTCTCATCGAGGGCATGCGAGTATGCTGACTTTCAAGGACCCTGAAGTGACATTTGCCCAGTTAAAGGAGAGCGCTATTCGTCTCCAGCAGGCAGAGGCACTTTGGGATCAGGATCCTGAGCAATCCATTACAGAAACCCCTCAACAACAGAGAGTGCCAGTGACATCAGTTAAGCCCCTGGAGGCCAGTGTTAATGATGCTTTCCAGCAAAAGCTTGACTCTCTAACAGACATTGTCACCTCAATGGCTAAAACCATGCAGGAAATGAGAGAATCACAGACTACACCCAAGATGGAGTTGGCGAACCGCAGAGAGGATATTCCCTGGATGAGACCCCAGAGATACCCAGCGTGGAGAGGACGACCCAACGACCGTTACCAGCCGGATGGACAGCCTATTTGCCGCCGTTGCCGGAAGCCAGGCCACATCGCCCGCAATTGTGATTTAAACAAGGATCCCCTGGGAATGCGGGCCGCTTCGCAGGAGTGAACTTTCAAGGCCCAACATCCTGGCATGATAAGTACGTCGGAGGACGTCCCATTATCCCCATCGTGCTGGACGGTATTCCCCTCAATGCCTTGTTGGACACTGGTTCCCAGATTTCATCTATACCACATATCCTTTATAAGAGGTACTGGGCAGATTCAGACATTGATAAAAGACCATCTAATGTTGAGCTAAGTATATATGCTAGTAATGGAAAATTGGTACCGCAAGTAGGATTTAGAGAGATGACCATTAAGATTGGTAGAGCAGAATTAAAAAATCAGGGTATCATAATTGTTGATGTTAACCGACGGGAACCTTTTGTATTGGTAGGTATGAATGTTTTAGAAAATTGTTTTTCCGAGGTATTACTATTTTACAGCAATTTGCGGAAACTGCCCAATCCTGCCAGCAGAGAATTCTCTGGAGAGAGATAAAAGCATTGGTGCTGAAGCAACAAGTAGAGGTTGCAGGTGGAGAAATCGGCAGTGTGAGGGTAAGTGACCCAACTCCAATAGTGATACCTCCAAAAACTGAAATGCTGGTATGGTGTAGAGCAGCCATTGGTATTAAAGGACGAGATTACCAAGCCTTGGTAGAGCCTGTGTACACTGATAGTAGACCCACGATATTAACGGCTAGAGGAATAGTCGAGGTACACAGGGGAAGAGTGCCCATACGTCTTTTGAATTGTGGAGAGGAAGAGGTCACTTTACCAAGGTATGCTACAATGGCCAAGCTATACACTGTTGACAACAATGCCATCACAGCCATTGGGCCCTTGAATCCGTCATGTCAGGCGGACGACAATGGTTCAAGTGGAGAATTAGAAGATTGGTGTCAGCAGCTGCATATAGGTACAGATTCAACACCTACCCACCAAAAACAAGGGGTGTACCGACTAGTAGAAGAATATGAACAGGTCTTCAGTAAACACCCATTAGACTTCGGACAGATTAAAGGGGTAGAACATACAATTCCAACCGGTAACCACCCACCAATAAAAGAGAGATATAGACCCATACCGCCCGCTCATTATCAATGTGCTAAAGACATGCTGAGGGAGATGAAACAGGCCGGGGTAATTAGAGACAGTTGTAGCCCCTGGGCAGCCCCTCTGGTAATAGTTAAAAAGAAAGACGGAACCATGAGAATGTGCGTAGACTACCGGCAGATTAATCACATTACCCATAAAGACGCCTACCCCTTACCTAGAATTGAAGAGTCATTAGCTGCTTTAAGATCTGCTAACTATTTTTCCACCTTAGACTTAACAAGTGGGTATTGGCAAGTCCCTGTGGCTGAGGAAGATAAAGAGAAGACAGCGTTTACCACCCCGATGGGTCTCTGTGAATTTAATTGTATGCCATTCGGACTCTGCAACGCACCCGGTACCTTTCAGCGATTGATGGAATGCTGTCTCGGACACAAGAACTTTGAAACCGTCCTTCTGTACCTAGATGATGTAATAGTCTACTCAAAGACTTACGAACAACATCTACAAGACCTGGCAGAAGTGTTCGAGGCCTTATCCCGGTATGGTATGAAGATCAAGCCATCAAAATGTCACCTTCTAAAGCCAAAGGTACAATACCTGGGACACGTTGTAAGTTCAGAAGGAGTAGCACCGGATCCCGAGAAAGTAACCGCAATAAGGGATTGGCCAAGACCTACCAGCGTAAAACAGGTGAGGCAATTCCTGGGACTGGTGGGCTACTATCGTAGATTCATCCAAGGGTTCACCAAGCTAGCAGCACCTCTACAAGACATCCTGGTAGGGCAGTCGAAGAAGCCTTCAAACCGCAATCCTCCTTTCCAGTGGAGTGATGAGAGGGAAGATTCCTTTGAAAAGTTGAAGAAGGCATTGACCGGAGAAGAAGTGCTGGCATACCCTGATTACCATCAACCTTTCATCCTTTACACAGATGCCAGTAATGTGGGACTGGGAGCAGTACTATCTCAGAAGCAAGGAGGCAAGGAGAAAGTCATCGCCTTTGCAAGTAGAAAGCTCCGGCCTACTGAAAGAAATCCTGAAAATTACAGCTCCTTCAAGTTAGAACTACTGGCAGTAGTCTGGGCTGTGACTGAGCGTTTCAAACACTACTTGGCAGCTGCAGAATTCACCGTCTATACTGATAACAACCCATTGACCCACCTGGATACAGCCAAGCTAGGTGCGCTGGAACAGCGATGGATAGCCCGGCTGTCTAATTACAACTTCGTGATCAAGTATAGAGCAGGCCGAAAGAATCGAAATGCAGACGCCTTATCCCGGAAGCCGCACTTGAGAGACGTGGAAGAAGAACCGGTAGAACTTGAAGAAATTGAACTACCCGCCTTCCATCGTGCCAAGGTAGGACAGTATCAATCCAGTGCCTACCAGAAACATCAACAGGTGAATCTCAACCCATTAGCACACCACAGATGGGCTGACACTCAAGACAGCAATCCAGCTGTGAAGTTGGTGAAAGAACTGCTGACTGAGCAAAGTGCGTATCCCAATGAAAATGCACCGAAAGAGACACATCAACTCTGGAAAGAGAGAGGCAAAATGTTCCTGTACCAAGGAAAGCTGTGCAGAAGATATACCAATCCAAAGACGCATGAGCTAGTATGGCAGATCATTGTGCCTAAACAAGATGTAAAAATGGTCCTAGAAGCTTATCACAATGGTGCTGGTCACTTCGGGTGGAAAAAGCTAGAAGTACTTTTAAGAGACAGATTCTACTGGGTTGGAATGAGAAGATCAATTGAAGAATGGTGCAGAAACTGTGGTCCGTGCAACCTCAGAAGAAAAGATCTAAAAAACCAAAGAGCACCACTCCAGCCTATAGTTACCAAGCAACCACTTGAGCTCGTAGCAATAGATCACGTGAAATTGACACCAAGCCGGTCCGGCTATGTCTATGCTTTAACCATCGTGGACCATTACTCACGCTTCCTGGTAGTAGTGCCCGTGAAAGATCTCACTGCAAAGACAGCAGCTAAGGCGTTCCAGACATACTTTTGCAGACCCCATGGATATCCGGAACAAGTACTCGCAGACCAAGGTACAGCATTTGAATCAGAGATCTTCAGAGAATTTTGCAATATGTATGGCTGCAAGAAGATCCGTACAACAGCCTATCATCCGCAAACAAATGGCTTATGCGAAAAAATGAACCATATTGTAATCGATCTCTTAAAGACTTTACCAGAGACAGAGAGAAACCTATGGCCAGAGAAATTGCCTGACTTGGTAGACCTCTATAACAATGTCCCGGTAAGCTCCACAAACTGTACCCCAGCTTACCTTATGCGTGCAAGACCTGGCAAGCTACCAATAGATCTAGAAATGGGCATCGTAAAACCTGACGCAGAGGTGCAGGATTCCAACTGGGACTCCCTACGCCAACAACAGTATCGCCAAGTGCAAGAATGCGTAGAAAGGAATCTCCAGAAAACTAGAGAAAGACAAGAGCAATACTTCAACCAGAATGCTCTAGCAACCCCATTAAAACCTGGTGATCAAGTGCTCAAGAGAAACCGTCGCACTAATAAACTGGACAATCAGTGGGAATCCGTCCCATATACAGTTTTACCAATGAGAGTGAACAATCCTAAAATGTGTCTTATAAGCAAAGATGGTGGATTAACATCAGTACTAGTATCAAGAGACAATCTAAAACTATGTCCAGAGACATTGAAAGAAAAAGAAGTCATTCAACCTGAACCAGAAGTTATTCAACCAGTACCGGTTCAACCTATTGACGAAAAAGAAGAAGATGGAGTATATCACACCTATTTAGGAGACTTTCCTAAAACCTGGCCAACCTACAATGGTGCAGTAGTAGTTCCCATGATGGCCTTCTATCAAACACCAGAGCCTGTAATACCAGAAGCCCCAAGACCAATAGAATTAGAAGCAGACCCTGTACCACAAGAAGTTCCAAGACAGGAAGAACAAATTCCTAGTAATAATAGTCCTGGACACGGTGGAATTGCCAACCCCACAAATGTGGAATTATCCCTAGCAGAACCAGAAGTACTTACTAGGTATACGTCCACTCACACCATCACATTGAGTACACCCAGTACACAAGCGTTACGCAGATCACAGCGTAGTACTCAGGGTCAATTACCAGCAAGATATGCAGACTATCAAATGTAAATAGATATTTCAACCAGAAATACCTGAAAGGAACTTGTCTAGTTGTTAATTAGTAGTTATTAGATGTAACGTTAAAAAAAAAAAAAAAAAGCCCAGTACCTACAGAGACTATTCTGTATGAACTACTTGCATATTCTTGAACTCTTTTCTTCATTTATCAGCCCGGAGGCGGTAAATTAAAGCTCCGGAAAGACTGTTTTTTGAACATTCTTAAATTATTCATAAACTTTGTTGGAAAAATGGACGCTAATTGCAGTGCCTTTCCTAACAAATAAATAGCCCTCAAGGACAGAGCTGTATTAATGGACGCTATTTGAAGTGACTTTTTACAAGACTCTATTTTTTAAACTTGAGTGGTTTTTGTAACTTTTTATTTTTTTTTAAGACTCTGTAGATATTATCTGTTATATCTTATGTTTATTGTCCCACAGTCCCGGAGTACTGTTCTTAACTAAGGGGGAATGTGGCGCCCCTGCGGGTATTAGCCACAGTATAAGATCATAATAGTTGCACTCACTTAGAAAGCCAAGCCACTGCACTACCACCTTTGGCCAGTAGGGGGAGCTCCAGAGACACCAGAGACTTCCCTAGAGATAAAACACTGGTCTGAGGTAAATTTTCAGACAGTTGGAGCCATGAGCTCAGAGTGACAGGAGCTGCATTGAGTTCCTGAGGACTGGCTGACAATTTCCAGGGCCAAGCCATCGGTCTGAGGAGGAGAAAACTGATAAGAGGAACACTTTCAGAATCGGGTAGCATCATTATCTACCCTAGATAAAAAGCGCAGATACGGATACCGGATCCGTGGCTGCATTAGTTATATACAATACAGCAACCGGAAAAACGTGAGGTAACAACAAGCTTCACAGGGCCAGACACAGCAACATACTAAGAGTTCAGCAGTACTCCCGGAGGGGGTAAGCAGAGAGAGACAAAGGACTCAAGTTGCCTGTTGAGTGGGACCCAGAGAGGACAGATTTGGGCCAGCAGCGAGTTCACACACGGCAGCAGGGCCACATAGACAGCGCAAGCAGGAGGTAAAGGACCCGGTGGGGCCTGAGCAACTGAACCCCTATTGCAGACTCCGGAGACGGGACTTGTTGTATTATAGTTTGGTTGAAAGTAAACCAGTTAAACCTCATCTGTGCCTCAGCCTCTGATTTAACAGTTACCATGTATCCAGGATTGGGACCATCACCGCTGAGAGGATTTGCTGTGAATCAAGTAAGTGTCTGTGCCCTTAACATCTCCTCACCATACTTCCATCTTCATCCATCATTAACTTTAACATCACCTGTCCAGGGGACCCTACAGCCCTACCCGGAAAAGGGCTATACCATCTCAGCTGCCTCTCACCATCATCCCCTGGCCAGTACAAGGCAGCGGTGGCCATATATAGCCACATTATTCTGGGTGGCGTCACGACAATAACATCTACAAACTTTATAAACTATATAAACTTCTAAATCCCCTGTAAATACCCCCTTTTAGGAGTGTGCCAGCCTGGGGCCACGGCCTGGGTCCAGCCACCAGTGACTCCCCCAAGGAAAGGGACCCTGCGCCGGGTATCCCGGTCCCCTAAGCTGGGCGGCACATATACATCTTGGGTGTGTACAAACTCGTACCGACCCGAGGCATCATCCCGTCACGTTGGTTTTACTATATATTGAAAATGGCGACTAAAATACCCAAAAAACAAATGTGTCATTGCACTTTTTTTGCAATTTCACTGCATTTAGAATTTTTTTGCAATTTCCCTGTACAATATATGGTAAAATAAATGATTGCATATGAAAGTACAACTCATCCCGCAAAAAACAAGCCATCACATGTCTATATTGACAGAAAAATAAAAAAGTTATGGCTCTTGGAAGCAGGGGAGCAAAAAACGAAAATGAAAAATGAAAAATTCCCGGGTCATGAAGGGGTTAATGATCTTTTTACTCTTAGGCCTGAGACGGGAACAAGGGGGCATCCTCTATGTTTAGAGGAAGGAAAGTTTAATCATAATCACAGATGTGGATAATGTAAGAGCAGTGAGACTATGGAACTCTCTGCCACATGATGTTGTAATGAGTGACTCACTACTAACATTTAAGAAGGGCCTGGATGCCTTTCTTGAAAAATATAATATTACCAGTTATATATACTAGATTCTTTGATGGGGTGTTGATCCAGGGAACTAGTCTGATTGCCGTATCTGGAGTCAGGAAGGAATTTTTTCCCCCAATGTGGAGCTTAGTGTTGCCACGTTTATTTTTTGCCTTCCTCTGGATCAACATGTTAGGCTATGGGTTGAACTAGATGGACTTAAGGTTTTCCTTCGACCTTAAATACTATGTTACTATGTTTAAAACTTGGGAAATCTTTTTGTATCCATTTAAACTTCGCCACAACATTATCTCAGACCTGCCTTGTGTGTTCCTTGGTCTTCATGATAGCCTCAGGGTTCTGTTCCAAGTGCAGAGAGCATCACAGAGCAGGTGCATTTATACGGAGACTTGATTACACACAGGTGGATCCTATTTATCATTACCAGTCATTTAGGACAACATTGGATCATTCAGAGATCCTCACTGAACTTCTGGAGTGAGTTTGCTGCACTGAAAGTAAAGGGGACGAATAATATTGCACGTCCCACTTTTCAGTTTTTTATTTGTTAAAAAAGTTTAAAATATCCAATAAATTTCGTTCCACTTCACAATTGTGTCCCACTTGTTGTTGATTCTTCACAAAAAAATTAGAATTTATATCTTTATGTTTGAAGCCTGAAATGTGGCAAAAGGTTGAAAAGTTCAAGGGGGTCAAATACTTTCACAACACACTGTATATAACATTTATAATAATAAGAAAACACACGGCCAGATGTCTAGTTCAAGATGAAAGTTGGTGCAATTTATTAAGACCAGAAAAAGAGGAAGGGGGCACGGACATAGAGGATTAGCAATCTAGATGGCAGGCTGGCACCTAGGGAGCACAATTACAGTGGTAAAAGCACATGACATTATAGGGCAGAGTAGTTGACACAATCAATACATAAGATACAATATAAAATTATACACTCAGAGGGTACATCGAGATTACAATGCTATGTAGATAATTCAAATGCATCCACTTGTTTGTACATGAAAGTGATCAGTGCATCCACTAGAAAGGTAAAAACATGGCTGCTGATATCTCATTAGGTATACATACACTATGCTCAGAATATTCATATGCTCATCAGGGACCCCTGATGAAGGAAAAGCCAAAACGGCCGTAGGGGTGGGCAGCACCCTATTTGTGAGCATTTGGAACCCACCCATTTAGGTAACATTTGGTCAGTGAGCAGATAGTGACACATGACTGCCTGTGGACAGTGTACATGCCTCCTCATGTGTATGTTGTAATTTTTACATACATTCTCTATATATTGTGAGGCACCACCGGCATGATCCCCATGGCGGGGGGCGCATCACATGCAGGATCAGGGTATGATCCTGTTCACACTGGCCGTTTTATAGTGGATGATGCTGTGTGAACCTGTCTGGAACACAAGGAGTTAAATGTGATAGTGAGTGCTGTAAGTCTGACACATTCATGAGGCCAATTTGAGCGGCTGAAGGAGCAGGGTGTGCTGAATGCTGGCAGCCGGTGGGTGTGTCCTGAGTAATAGCAGCCCAGCTGGATGAGTCAGCATGGATGATGATCCTGATGACCAGCCAGAGTGCAGAACAGTCCAGGGCTCTGTGTGTGAGAATATGATGGGCGCATGCTAGCTCCATACCGGTGCCTAGGACCGAGGTCGTGATAGCTCCTGATGTGGGGAAGCCGTGGCTGAACCTGGTGGATACTGGTCCGGGCTGGGGCGAAACACGTCCGGGAAAGGAGCCCTTGGGGGACGCCTTGTGGACCCATGGCCCAGGTAGCGAGACCCGGATCCGTGCCCCGTAAGAAAAGCAGTTCCCGTATGCTTGAGTGAACTGTTCAGCCTGTGCGTGAAATGTGCCAGGCGGGCATAGCTGTTCTTAGGTCCGACTAGATAGTCAGTGAGGGACCTGTTGAACTATATGTGTATGGTATGGCTTAGGTAGAAAGGCCATGAACGGTGTCTGTGGGAAAGACCCAGCTGGAGTGGATGGTCATGGAGGAGCCACAGTCCATGGATGTAGTATGATGGGCTGTGAGCGGATGTGAGGATGCATGGGGTCCATGAATATTGTACGATGGATCACATGTGGTATGTAAGGTCTCGGTCAGGCAGGAATCCTGACTATGGGGTAAATATGGAGTCATCGAGCTGGGTGACTAAAGCCAGGCGGCGGGTACCGCCATTGGGACCCACAGGGCTCCGTTGAGATATATATATATATGGTAAACTTATAAATGTATGTGTAAAGTGTAGACAGGCCGGAGGCCGTGAACACCACGGGAGCTGTCAGTAGAGCTCCAATGGGGACAGAGAGGTGGTTACAGCTCCCGGGTAACTATATGATGTTATGTGCAATATATGTGTTATGCAATGTTCTATGTAAATGTATGATGTATTTACGTATGGTGTTTATAATCAATGTGTACTGTGTCAAACATGCTACCCGGGTTATGTGATTAATATGTGAAAAATAAACGGGTAGACATTGGTTAAATTATAAACACGTGTTTTTGTCGTTATGCAAGAGGGTTCCCCGGATGCTACCTCACAATATGCAGTATAAAACTTTAATTTGCTGAGCATATGTATACCTTATGAGATGTCAGGGGCCATGTTTGTACCTTTCTAGTGCATGTACTGATCACTTTGATGTACAACAAGTGGATGCATTTGAATAATCTACATAGGATTGTAATCTTGATGTACAATCTGAGTGTATAATTTTATATTCTATTTTATGTATTGATTGTGTCAACTACTCTGCTCTATAATGGTCATGTGCTTTTCCACTGTAATTGTGCTCCCTGGGTGCAGCCTGCCATCTAGATTGCTAATCCTCTATGTTTGTCGCCATCCCCCTTTTTCTGGTCTTAATAAATTGCACCAATTTTCATCTGAACTAAAACATCTGGTCGTATGTTTTCTTATTATATAGCTCTTATGTTGCAGGCTAGAAGAGATTTCACATTGGACCAAGTCCCTGCAATGGTACTATTTCCTATAGGAGCTCCCCAATCTTTTCATTAAGTGTCTGTCATCAGTATTATTCTGGTTGGTTCTTCTAGATCAATGCCATCCATAATGTTTTCCCACCAAGAGAGTGTTGGTCTTGTTGCAATGGAAAGGACATCCAAGGCATCTAGATTGGAAAGACTTCTGTCCCATATTACTAGGACTTCAGTCTGAAGGGCTTCCATATGTGCTTGGGCCCAAGGGACAGCCTTGGCTGTTGAAGTCACTAACTGCAGAAATCTTATGAGAGTTGTTATCTGGACTCTGCGATTCTGTATGAGAAAATTAACCCCATTGAGAATCTGCATCTGCTCCTGTGGGGAGAGATTTAAATTAATCTCTAGAGAGTTTATTATAAATCCCAGGAAGGATTTTGAGGTTTCTGGAAGCATATCTGATTTCTCCATATTTGGCTAGGGTCACACTTGCAGATTTTCCATGCAATTTTCACACTTGTCATTTGTGAAAAACGCATGGAAAGTCGCATCCATAGACCCCCATGTTAAAAATGCATGTCACCATGCCAAAAACGCATGTCTAAAGGGCCATGCATTTTTTGGATGCGTTTTTGGCTCAGCACCAAAAAATACTGCATGATGCTTTGTTTGGTGTTTTTCCAAAAACGCATGCGTTTTTTATTAACATGGGGCCCTATGGGAAACGCATGCGTTTTTATATGGCACTAAATGGTACATGCATTTTTGCATGCGTTTTTTTAAGGGTGCCCCACACCTATCAGAAAAAACGCAGCCCAAAAACGCAGGCTGCCAAAAAGCACCTTAAAAAACGCATGCAAGTGTGACCCTAGCCTTAGTCAGCCAGTCGAGGTCTGTGAAAAGATCCAGAGTAATCTTTAAGTGTTTTGAAAGGAGAGAGTGAGATTAGACTAAGAGCAGCTAGTCATGCAGATATAGAACAACATGTATTCCCTGAAGTCTGAGAATAAACATCATTGCTAATACCACCTTAGTAAACACATAGTCTGTTGTGGATATCCCAAATAGAAGCACCTAGAATTGGAAAGTTTCCCATTGAGACTAATGGCAATCCTTAGGTACTTCCTGTGTGATAGGTAGGTGGAAATACACATCCTTAAATCTATGGAACCCATAAAGTCCCTTTTTGACAGGATGAATTTGATCGATTTGATCCATCCTGAATCTTTCATTCTGGATAAAGCTGTTCATATATCTCAGGTCGATTGTTAATTGCCACTTTCGGCACTGAAAATACAATGTTTTCCAATCTGGGATGTTGGGACAGGTCCTAGAGTGGATAGAATACTTAGCCTTGTTTCTCTCTTTTAGCGCCTTCTGCCTGGAAGGAGGAAGAGTCCCTTACTCCAAGTATCTTTCTTGGGGACAGGACATGAAAGTAATTACATAACCACTTTCTATAATATTGATCACACAAGTGTGCTTTATTGAATTTTTCCAATTTTGCACAAAATGTGTCACCATTCCCTCTACCAGAATGGTTCTGGTGTCATAAATCTTTCTTAGTTGTTTTGGAACTCTTAGAGGCTGGAATATGAGGCTCCTTCTCTTCTTCCTTGGTATTGATAACACCCTCAATATCTTGGGGAAGATCTATCTTGGGGTTGACCACAAAAGGGTCATTTCTATGGAGTATAATGTGGGAATAATTACAGGCTTGTGGAGCGCTGGGATAAAGAAACAAACAGGGGTCAATATTAAAACAGACCTAATTATGCCCTTCAGGGGCCAGTGTTCCAAGTTTGTATATCCAATAAGACTTTTTTTGATGAGTTTGGATAGACTATCTGGTTGTTTGTTGTCCACTTTATCAATCACTACCAGCATCAACTGCTGGGATATTTTTGATGTGAGATACTAAAATATCTGGATAACCTAAAACTCAATCCCCAATTATTCAGGTTACGCTCAGAGATGAATCCCAAAGCCTCTTGTTCAGAGCCCCTCCACACAATGAAGAGGTCGTCTATGAACCTCCTATAGAAAAGGATTTTATCTCTAACCAGATTTGACTGCGCAATGAGGACAGATTCGTAAGCACCCATGTAACTAGGTGCAAATCTAGTCCCCATTACGCAGCATCTGTCTATAATGGGCCCCCTCAAATGTGAAAATGTTATTATCCAGTATAAATTTTATCGCCACTAATAAAAAGTTTCTCTGCTCTTCACCTATATTATCATCTTTTAATGACACTTGTCTAATCACCTCCACTCCACTATCATGAGGAATGTTAGTGTAGAGTGCTGTGACGTCATGAGTAAACACTCTTTCAGAGGGGGGAGTGTCAGAAGTTCATTAATTAATTGAGTTGAATCTCTGAGGTATGAGTTCAATTCAACTACATACTTTTGTAGAAACAGATCCACGAAGTAAGATAAGTGACCAGTTATAGATCCTACTCCTGAAATCATAGGGCGACCTGGTGCGTTAAGGGGTTCTTATTAATTTTGGGGATAAAATTAAAATATGGGAATTTAAATTTGGGAATGTCCAAAACCATTTTTTTTTTTTTTTTTTTTTAAAAACTGTTTTTTTTTTACATTTTTTTATTACTCCTCTTTGAGGAGATCAGCAGGAGCAGCTCCGGCTAGGAAACATTGCTTAACAATCAGCTGCAAGAACCTGGGGTTCCCTAGGAGACCGGAGCGAGGACAGCAGGACCTGTGGTGACGAAGCACCGGATCGGCGGTCACGTTACATGGAAGTTACGTGCCGCAAACACCAAGGAGCCAGCAGCAGAGCCCCGTAACCCGGGGTTGTGCGAGGGCGCACAACTCCAGAAGGTGAGTAGTTACTCGGCTCCATCCCAAACTTTACCCCCAGAAGGGTCCCTCACAGCTGTGCTCTCCAATTCATTATTTTATATTTCTGATGGAGTGACTTTTTGTCCACTATCTGTTCCATTATAATGTCCAGCTCATGGCCAAAGAGTCTTCCTGGGGTAAACTCCAAATTGCTATAGATGTGTCGAAGGCTGAAACACCAATGGAGGACTGAGCAGAGGCCAAGGAATAAGATCTCTTAGGGGAAACCTCAGTCATTCTACAATCTCACCAAGAAAGTTTACAAGTGTCCAGGGCTGCAGAGCAGTAACCAGCCAGACAACTTCACTTCTTTCAAACAAGCTACACTCACCTTCAAATCAGCCCTCACCTCTGCTAAACAGACCTACTTCACAAACCTTGCATCTTCCTTATCCTACAATCCCAAACAACTGTTCAGCACATTTAATTCTCTCCTCCACCCACCGCTGACCCCTCCGACCTCCCTCATCTCTGCTGAGGACTTCGCCAAATACTTCAAAAATAACATCGACCAAAAAAGGCAAACCTTTATTGTTCCACCACCACAACCAGTCCATATACCAGACCTCTGCCTCAAAACCTCCATCTCCAACATCACTGAATGGGAGCTTACTCGCCTCCTATGCAAATCACACCTCACCACCTGTGCACTTGACCCCATCCCTTCACACCTCTTCCCCAACCTCACTAACACACTCATCCCAGCCCTAACCCACCTCTTCAATCTATTGCAAACTTCTGGTACCTCCCCCTCTGCTTTCAAACATGCCACCATCACGCCCATCCTTAAAAAGCCAAACCTTGACCCGACTGCCATGATGAGCTTCTGCCCCATATCGCTGCTCCCGTTTGCTTCCAAACTCCTTGAACAACATGCCCATGCTCAACTTTCCTCCCACCTCTCATCTAACTCTCTCATTGACAACCTATAATCTGGCTTCTAGCCCCACCACTCCACCGAAACTGCCTAACCAAAATTACTAACAACTCGCTCACAGCCAAAGCTAACAAACAATTCTCAATCCTCCTCCTTGTAGACCTGTCCTCTGCCTTTGACACAGTTGACCACTCTCTCCTACTACAGATTCTTTCTTCCCTTCGCATCAAAGACCTTGCCCTGTCCTGGATTGCCTCATACCTTTCCAACCACACATTAACGCATTTCCCACTCCCACACTTCCTCCTCATCCCACCCTCTTTCTGTTGGAGTCCCACAAGGCTCTGTCCTGTGGCTCCTACCTTTCTCCATCTATACCCTTGGCCTAGGACAACTCATAAAGTTCCATGGCTTCCAGTACCACCTGTACGTTGTCAAAACTTAGATCTACCTCTCTGGCCCAGATGTCAATTCTCTGCTGTCCAGAATCCCAAAGTGTCTGTCAGCCATATCCTCCTTCTTCTACTCTCGCTTACTAAAAATCAACATAGAGAAAACGGAACTCATAATTTATCTTCCATCCCACCTTTCATGTTCACCACCTGATCTATCTATTATGATAAATGGTATCATGCTCTCTCTCACCTCTCAAATTCGCTGCCTCGGAGTATCTCTAGACTCTGCCCTGTCCTTCAAACTACACATCCAAACTCCCGCCTCCTCCTGTCGCCTCCAAGTCAAGAATATTTCCAGAATCGGTCCTTTCCTCAGCCCTGCAATCTACTAAAATTCTTGTACATGCCCTCATCATCTCCCGCCTCAACTATGGCAACCGGCTCCTCTGTGGCCTCCCTGCTAACACTCTTCCACCTCTCCAGTCTGTCCTCTACTCTGCTGCCTGACTAATTCACCACTCTTCTCACTACTCCCCTGTTTCTCCTCTCTGCAAATCTCTTCACTAGCTCCCAATTCTGCAACAAATATAGTTCAAGCTACTAACACTGACCTAAAACGCCATCCATAACCTGTCTCCTCCCTATATCTCTGAACTAATCTCCCACTATCTTGCCCTAACGAAATCTTTCATGCTCACAAGACCTCCTCTTCTCCTCCACACTTATCTGTTCCTCACACAACCGCCTCCAAGATTTCTCCCGAATATCCCCCATCCTCTGAAATTCTATGCCCCACACGTCCGATTATTCACCACACTCGGATCCTTCAGACAGAACTCGTAAACCATCTCTTCAGGAAACCTTACAGCCTGCAATGACTGAACTGTTACCCCCACTGCCATTGAGCTGCTGCATCCCTGACCTACTGTCTCCTCCCCAAAATCCTGAAGAATGTAAGCCAGCAAGGGCAGGGTCCTCTCCCCTCTGTACCAGTCTGTCATTGTTAATTTGTTTACTGTTAACTACAGTATATCTATAATTTTGTATGTAACCCATCTCATGCACAGCACCATGGAATTAATTGTGCTATATAAATTAACAATAATAATAAATTATAGTTCTTCAAAACATGGGATCTTTAAGATCAGTGGCATCTTCTGAAGGGAGGATTGTCTTCTTTGACAATTTTGTGATTGGCAAATCTACCTTCGGAGGCAGTGCAAAGTCTTTAGACTGACTCATTCAGGCGAAAAGTTTGGAAATAACTGGAGCTTTCTCAGATTTCTTTAATTCACATTTCATAAGATCAATGACCTTGTCCTCCACAGTAAAGGCCCTTGGTGCTTTACAAGTGGAAGTTAGCTCAGGTAACGAGTGAAGTTCCCTTTGTACAAGTTTAATAAGATTATTGGATTTTTTCACTGTGAACACCTTTAAGGGTGTTTCTACCGCAGAGTCAAATCATGTGATTTGACTATGTCAATAACCATAAGATCATCTAACTAACCCCCCCCCCCTTCCTGGGGACAAGGAAAACATTTATTTTTTCCTAGGGGTAAGGTGTTTGGTATTGACCTCATAGATCCATTAGGTCCTTTACCCATATGACTACATCCCTAACTGTAAATTCCTCTGTCTTGGGTATGCAGAAGTTACAACTATTTATGACCAACCATTGGGGAGAGGTAACCCTCAAGAAGCACATTCAAAAGATGTTTCTTGACAGTAACTCAATGCCCCTTATTAGAGCCACAGACATCCAAGAGAAAGAGAGCTGAATCCTAACACCAGTATTCCTGAGAAGACAAGTGAAAAGAGCCATTAAAAGGAAAAAGAGAGGGGAGGTGAAGATACAACACCCCCAGCTCCACCTCCTAGGCCAAGCCATAAAGAGCTGCGATAACTAATATTCAGAGCTGAACCAATATGTTCATCCAAGTGAGAATATCTGAGATTAGTATATATCACCCCCAAAATAATGGTAGTGCACACAGAGCCTACAGGTGCTGATGCACGGAAACAGCATGTAAGCTCCTACATTACCCAAAAGGCATCACAGAAACGCCAACACAGATGGTATGCATAATTGTAAAGAAAAAACTTATGGTCACAGAGAGGCTCCCCCTTTGATGAAGGGATAGACCTTCAAAACTTATGAAAAGTTCCACTTTGTCCTGCTGGCATTAAAGGGCATGAGAACCCCATATTGTGCTGCTGTGGACGAAATGGAATACAGAGATTCAAATGATAGAAGCAGAGAGAAAGAGGGGAACGCTGGCCACAGCAGAATTGCAAGACACTGTTTTTTTTATTTTGTGTCTGTAGATGTGCACCTGTGCTTAAATCACGTGATGTGACCTTTCACATGATCTGTCAAAGGGCTTTGTGGGACATGTCACATAATAAATCGGGGAGCTGGGGGCCCTCGTCTTGGAAACTGCCCGGGGCCCTGGCCACTCTTAATCCTCTCCTGCTTATGAGACTGCCGAGCACGGCACTTGGTTTTTTTTCTAGCAGCTTTCATAGAGAATGATCAATGAAGATTATAAAATAAAACTCAAAAAATACAATGGTAGAATTGTAGATAGTTTTTCCAATTTCACTGCACTTGAATGTTTTCCTTTACATTCTTTATTAAAGTGAATAATGTCATTCAAAACTAGTTTTGTCGCACGTAAGAATCCTTATGTGGTTATATGGATGAAACAATGAAAAGTTATGACTCTTGAATAAAGTAAAAAATGAAATTGTCAAAATTACATTTTCAAGAAGGGGTTAATGAAGACAAACTGTGACCGTATGGCCATCCAGGATTGCTCTGGAAAAATCTACACTACGCTAGAGGTGCGGGGATTGGGGCCTCAGCTGAAACTATGGCTAATGAATTCTAGAGCATTATCTCTAATGAGGAAAACCCTATAAGTGACTTTGGCCTTTAACTCAGTGAGATGTTTTGATTCTTGTTTTCAGTCCTTAGGCTAGTTACTTAAAGTATTAGAAAATCATTAGACAGAAGCATTTTAAGCCAACCCAGCGGTAGTTGCATAGTATTACTGCGCCTTGCAGCACTCTTACTTAATATTATCATCGAACGTTTGTAGCTCTGAGCAATTTTCTTGTGAGATTGGTTTATAAAATGTATCTGTTTTCATGCAGAGAAGAAAATAGATTAAGTGTAAGAAATTATGTTTGAGCAGAATACACTCGTGATTATTACCTAGAGCTTCTGTATGTAAAGCAATTACAGTAGAATAACCTGAAAGATGCCAAAGGCTACAAAATACGGTCAATTATGCTCTTTAGGGTCCCCGGGGACCTGACCAGCTCAGCATTTCTAGGACTGGGATGACATTCTGTGAACTGTTAACATCGGTTCAGCTCTCAGGCCTGACAGCTCACACAGTGCAAGGTTGGATAGATTGCTTTAATACAGAATAGCCTTGACACATATTTTCCGTTGATTTCAATGGGGATAACATTAATAATGAATGTATAAATATACATATACGGTAATACTTACTGAATAATATAATCATTGCATTATATACATGTAAGTTTTTGTGTTACTGGGTATAAATATCCAGAAATTGAGCCATCCTGTATCCTGCAAGGCATAGGTGCATTTTAATGAATTGGAATATCATCAAAAAGTAAAAGTTTTTCAATAATTCAACAAATAAAATGAAAGCTTATATTATATACAAAGATGGAGCATTATTATAGAATGGGATTAGGTTTCTCATGAAATCCAAAGTATATTTACTTCAAATAGTTAGTAGTGAGGTGAAATTAAAAAATTGCTGTATACACGGCCTGGGGAATATAATGTGGTAGTGTAGTCCGCGTTTCAGAGCTCCTGCTGCCTGAATCATGGCAATAGTACATTGCGCTGAGAAGGGCGCAGGGCTGGCAAGTGCTAGTGACTATAGCAAGATGTAACGCAGCGGAATCGTGGAAGTGGCAGCGCAGCGGCTTAACCGTTCAGCCCTACGCTGTGGCACACGTGGGACGCAGCAGCCGTGATTGCTTACAGTGTGGTCACACAACACACACAATAACCTCATACCTATTACGCTATATTTTACTCATCGACCCTTCATCCTCCCTATTACCTGAGTAATTGCACCCTTGGGTTTTCAACTGGAGAAGCCAGTAATATCAACATTGACAGAATATAAAAGCACGTTGAATAGAGCAACGGTGTAGTGAGACTATGCGTTTCACTTGTATGTGAATACTGAAATAAGGGAAATGTTGATGGAGAGTGCTAGATACTGGTAGCTAGAGGTCAGGATTTCCTGGAGTCTGATGGAAGCAGATACGCTGCTATTCACAGGCAGAGTCCGGTGAAGGATTGGAGTGTACAGATGCCTTGAGAGGGAGAACAGCTGAGGTGGAAGATGGAGTGCAACACATTGAACTTATGAGAGCGTGATTTGGCTTGATAACAACTGGAAGAGCTTCAGTTTTGATAGCATGATGGCTTTGAGTGGAGATGGCAGACTACTCTTGAGGTGGAGATGGAGAACCTGAGCTAAGGCCATGGAGGACACTGAGTGCTAGGAGGCACAGTTCATGTGAGGGCTATCACAGAAGCTGTAAGCAAAGCAGAGGAGCTGAGACTAAGCAAGACGGCTGAGGTATAAGAGAGGCAGGCACCACTTGCATTTGTTTAACACTCTTGGAGGCTGAAGAGGATGGCTGGAGGGGCAGAGGGGACTGAGGGGGCACAGGCTGGAGGGGGCAGAGGGGACTGAGGGGCCACAGGCTGGAGGGGGCAGAGGGGACTGAGGGGGCACAGGCTGGAGGGGGCAGAGGGGACTGAGGGGGCACAGGCTGGAGGGGGCAGAGGGGACTGAGGGGCACAGGCTGGAATGGGGCAGAGGGGACTGAGGGGGCACAGGCTGGAGGGGGCAGAGGGGACTGAGGGGGCACAGGCTGGAGGGGGCACAGGCTGGAGGGGGCAGAGGGGACTGAGGGGGCACAGGCTGGAATGGGGCAGAGGGGACTGAGGGGGCACAGGCTGGAGGGGGCAGAGGGGACTGAGGGGGCACAGGCTGGAGGGGGCACAGGGGACTGAGGGGGCACAGGCTGGAATGGGGCAGAGGGGACTGAGGGGCACAGGCTGGAGGGGGCACAGGCTGGAGGGGGCAGAGGGGACTGAGGGGCACAGGCTGGAATGGGGCAGAGGGGACTGAGGGGGCACAGGCTGGAGGGGGCAGAGGGGACTGAGGGGGCACAGGCTGGAGGGGGCAGAGGGGACTGAGGGGGCACAGGCTGGAATGGGGCAGAGGGGACTGAGGGGGCACAGGCTGGAGGGGGCAGAGGGGACTGAGGGGGCACAGGCTGGAGGGGGCACAGGCTGGAATGGGTCAGAGGGGACTGAGGGGGGCACAGGCTGGAGGGGGCAGAGGACCGTGTGGGGCTGCAGACTCACTGCGGGCCGCGCGTCTGGTGTAGGAGGAGAGGAGGGGCAGGTAGAGCTGCAGGACAGGAAGTCCCGCCCTCCCTCCTCTCCAAGGCACGCGGCGGGCGTTTGGGAGCACGGGTACCCCCAGAGGTTGTGTGGCCCCCGAGGTGGCGGGCAATGGGCCCCCTCCTGTCCCCCCTGCCCCCCCGGTATGTAGGCTAGTGGCCGGAGGGCAGAGGGTGGAGGGGAGAGGCTGTAGGGCACACGGAACTTCCGAGGCCGGAACGTTTCTGTGCCGGTGCCTGTAGCCGGGCTGCGCCCGGCTACTCTGCTCTGGCTGACGTCACCAGCCCTGGCTGTAGACCATCACGGAAGTGGCCTTCGGCTTTTCCGGAAGTGGCCTTCGGCTTTTAAATAATAGACAATGATTACATTATTTATGGTAATGTTGATGATTATGGCTTACAGTCAATGAAAACACAAGGATCATTATTTCAGAAAAGTTCAGTAGGGAGAATGAAAGGTTAAAAACCACACTGCCGTATTCCACGAGACACTTAAGGGAATATAATATGGATTTATTAGTCAACGCGTTTCAGAGCTCCCTGCAATGCCCTGAAACATGGCAATATGATATTGATTTTTCCTGAGGAAGGGGCCAAGGAGCCTGAAATGCTAATTGACTAAATAAATCAATATTATACTCAGCCTTTGAAATCTCGTGGAATGTGGCAGCGCGGATTTTAACCCTTCATCCTCCCTACTCTGTATGCACCACGCTGGGGACTGCAGCAGCCGTGATATGCTTTTATAGTGGTTGTGACTCTCACAACCACACAAGGTGAAGCCTCTGATACCTATTTAGGTCATATTTTATCTCTCAGACCCTTCATCCTCCCTACTTTAACTTTCTGAGATAATGACCTTTGGGTTTTCAATGGATGTAAGCCATAATAATCAACATTTACAGAAATAAAACACTTGAAATAGATCAACGTTTTTGTATTGACTCTATGCGTTTCACTTTTTGTATTGAATTACTGAAATAAATTAAATGTTTGATGATATTCTAATTCACTGTATACCTGTCAGGTATTTCCTGCAGTTTCATTGGAAGCCAGCTATATCTCTCAATATTTCACAGGACAGCAGCCTCCAGATTAGAAGGATTGTGAGTGTACAGATGCCATTGAAAGGGAAAGAGCTGGTGGAAAGATGGAGCTGCAACCACTTTACTTTATGATAACGTGATTTGGCTTGATAAACAACTTGGGAAGAGTTCAGTTTTTCCATATCATGTGGCTTTACGTGTTATTTTGGGTTTACTATTCTCTTGAGTGGTGAGATGGGAAACACTGTAGCAATGCCATGGAGGACACTCGACGTGCTAGGCCATGTGCACATGTTTCATAATTGTTGAGTCTTTTATCACAGAATCTGTAAGCCAAAACCAAGAGTGGAACAATCAGACGGATAGTATAATAGAAACATGTGCACCACTTTTCCATTTTTTAATCACTCTTGATTTGGGCTTACAAATACGGAGGTAAATAAATTCACCAAATCCTCAACGTGTGCATGTGGCCCTAGAGGGACACATAGATTAGTTGTACAACTACTGTACGCTGGACGATAGCCGCATCTTATGAGATGTTGGTACAGATCATGATCATGAATTTATGGAAATGAAAGTTACCCTTTAACAGTCACATTACCAATCAAAAACAAAACTTAATGTTAGCCATTTTTTCAAACACCTTCCACAGCTCTTCATCCATTCAATGGACCCTTGCAGAGTTGTGGCATCCCATTATCTAGATAATACAGTGGGCAGCAGAATCAAGATCTAGCCATGACGTGTAACATTTGAGTCTAGGAATCTTAAAGTGTAACCAACATTTAAATTTTTCATTTGATCAAAGTTAATAACATATATGAAAAAAAGAAGCTTTGTCATATATTGCATCTGTGAAATCAGTTTCTTTCTCCTGTTGGACTGATCTTTCAGTTTCAAAATTCTCAATTGACAGGTGAAATCTGTATTCAGTGAAAACACTCATGACTGTTGCTACTGATAAGATTCAATGTCGAAAGAAGTAGTAGGAAGAAGGAAGAGTCTGCCTATATCTCCTCCCTCCTCTTCCCCAATCCAGAAATTTTAATATTTGTTACAAACTATTGCTATTTAGGTCTCAGATATTTTTTCATTCTAGCATGGCACAGTTAAAATGTGTTCCTTCAATTTTAGGGGATTCAATACTTAGAAAATCTGTTTTAGGTGCTATATCACATGCTTAAAGGGGTTGCAAACATACATTTTAATTAATAGATCTTAGAATAAAAATATGTTTCACAATTGGATGTGTTAAAAAAAGTTTCTGTCCTGAGATATTCTTATATGTGTCCCTGTGTAATGTATGTGTCCGACCATGAAGGAAAAGGTCGGATACACCACTGCTCCTGGGCAGGGAAGGAAGTAAAATAAAGTATACAGACATTATAACTGATTCTTTCTGCAATGAAAAACATTTAATTTCCTTTTTAAAAACTTGTGTTACATCACAGAAAGAATCAGCTGTGATTCCCAGATGTAATATCTGTATGCTCACTTTTACTTCCTCCCCTGCCTAGGAGCTGTGGTATATCCAACCTGTCTCTGCTTGGTCATACACATGCATTACACAAGGGCTCATTTATAAGAATATCTCTGGACAGGAACATTTTTTTAACACATCCATAGGTGGAACTTATTTTTAGTCTAAAGGCCCCGTCACTCACGACGATATTGTTAGCAATATCGTTGCAACATCACCGGTTTGGTGACGTTGCAGCGATGTCGAAACAACATTGTTGCGTGTGACATTTACCAATGACCAACGACAAGGTTGTTCATCATTGGTCGTTGGTACATGACCTGGACCATAAATTGATCGTTTACCGATCTCCCACTGCTGCACAGCAAGCGCTGGGAGCTGGTAACCAGGGTAAACAGTGGGTAACTAAGCATTTAGTCACCCGCTGTTTACCCTGGTTACCAGCGTTCTCGCTGGTCTTGATTGCTGGCGAGTCTGCCTGTTTGACAGCTCAGCAGCAATCAGATCACGATGTCCCAGTGATCCACATCGTTGGTGGGATCGGTGGGACAACGTAGTGTTTAACAGGGCCTTAAACGGAACCTGACCCCGAAAAATGAGCCCCCAGCCTCTTTATACCTGTCCCTGCACCATGCTAATACTTTTTTAGCTATCCCTTTGTGTCTTTATAGCGATATTGCAAACCTTATAAAAGTTGTTATTACTCCTTCAGATCTGTGGCTTCTCAGCATTTGAGAAGTCGCAAAAGGCGTTCCTTCCTGCTACTTCCCACCGCCTGCTTGTCAATTATTCACGCCCCGATAAGCGTGCTACACAGCAGAGAGCCTGTGCACATCATCAAAGGGGCGGTAAAGCCGCTATGATGCGATCATCATAGCCGCTTTACCGCCCCTTTGATGACGCGCACAGGCTCTCTGCTCTCTAGCACGCCCATCGGGGCATGAATAATTAACAAGCAGGCGGCAGGGAGAAGCAGTAGGAACACCTTTTGCGGCTTTTCAAATACTGAGAAGCCGCAGATCAGAAGGAAAAAAACAACTTTTATAAGGTTTGCAATATCTCTATACAGACACAAAGGGATGGTTAAAAAAGTATTAGCATGGTGCAGGGACAGGTATAAAGAGGTTGGGGGCTCATTTTTCGGGGTCAGGATCCCTTTAAAGGGAACCTGTCACCCAAAATCACCCTCAGAACCTGTTAATACCTGTCCCTGCAGCATTACAGTACTATCTAAGCTATCCCTATCTGATCTATGTTAGTAATATAGGAGTCCAATAAAGTAGTTTTCAAACTTTCAAAATCCATGACAGTGGGGCATTCCACAAGGCGTCTGTGATGCAGGGGCTGACTGGCGATGCAAACCCTGGGTGGCAATATTTTGTGGCCAGCCCTTGGGTGAGGAGCAGGGGGGGGTGCTGTCGGAGGTTTTCGGCGGCCCATGATAGCCTGAGGTCCGGGGCCTTTTCTGTTGGTGGGCGGCCCTAGGTGGGGGCTTTCCCACCAGTCCAAGGGGCACTTGCCCCCCTGCCACCTGGGCCAGTCCGCCCCTGCTGTGATGGGTAGGCGGGTCCCTTGTGCCGTGCTACCCCTGCAACGCCGCTCTATTATGCCCTAATGGGCATCATTACAGCCTGCATAGCGTGGGCACGATTAAAATCTCGCGCCCGCAACGTCACCTTTGGAACACAGTATTATGAGGCTTTTGTTCTTAGTGTCTGTGTGGTTTAGATCCTCGAATATTAAGAAATGGATTCAGTTGGGAAAAGACTTTTATCCCTGGGCCCTAACTTCTCCTCCTTTAACCAATAATTTTTTTATACAACAATTTCAGAGACTACCATTATGCACACAATATTTTCTATCTACCTGGCAAAAAAATGTGTTCACAGTGTGGGCTGTCACCTTACCCAGGTCCCATGGGTACTTTAGTTGTTAATCCAGAATTCCCATCAGGAGTACAGAGGATTTTTTTTTCTTGCACAAAAAGTATGCAGTGCCTTTAAAAAGAATTCAGTTCCTGTGAAACATTTATGATTTCCATTAAACTTCGCAAATACTTGCTACTTAGTATTGGTACATCACATAAGATCCCAATAAAATACATTTAGTAAAGTGAAAACACAGGGTGTGCATATTTATTCAAGGCACTATAAGTCCTCATCTGTTTAAATGCTTAGGAAGAAAGGACACTATCTTCTCTAATGGAGCTTTGTGGCTCTGGCCCCGAGAGTCATTTGTATTGGCTTAATTACATGCAACTGTAGTCATAACTAAAATCCTTTCTGTGGATTCAGGTGCTTTCTAAGCCCAATGTCCCTATGGACAACTTTCTTTTACAAGAGGAAACTCCAAGTAAACTATTATCATCTGTATACAGTATATTTCATATGTAAGAGGATGACATGCACAACAAAGGTTTTCAAATGAACCCCATTTGCTCTCCAAAAAGTATAAGGAGAGGGGGATGTGTGAATGGAAACTGGAAAGCTCAGTGTATGTTCCCAAGATAGGAGAAAACACTTGGTCAAATTAGAGTTTTAGTGCAGTTACTAATTACAAAACGTTCGGCCATACCTATAAGAGGAGAAGTTGACACCTTTAGAAGGAAGGTAGTAATGGGTGAACCCCTCAATGCTCGGGATTGGATGGTTTGCCTGGACTTTTTTGTAAAGTTCGAGTTCGAGGCTGGACATATCTCGAACTTGCGTCGAAACCCTGACCTTGGACTTTACAGTTATGGCATGTGCCATCTGTTAAAAAGTTGAATATAGTTACCCAGAGAATTTGGGACTACATGGCAAGTAGTGATAACAGAAGGGATGGTGAAGAGCCTGGCAAAGGAGGCTCATGAGAAGGATATGCACTTTGGAATAGAAGGGACCTTCCAATGGTTGCAGCCATTTGTGTACTGGCTTTTTGGTGGAAGACGTTTCTCGAAATAACCTGCAGTGGGAGTTGGAAGAGCGCAGTCATTGAAGTGCTGCATCAACTCATCAACATTGAGAAATACTGAGTGACACCTTGTCATCCTTAAAGGGAACCTGTCACCCCTTTGGGTATTTTAAACTGTGCCCACCAGCTTACACAATATGCAAATGGGGTTGTATTAACTCCTCTATTTGTCCAGACATGCCCCACATACCTCAGAAAATAACTTTCATTGTATCCAGCGCTGGCCTCCTATTGAGTCCGGGAGGCTACTATTTAGTCCAGGTGGATAATGTCCTCACCGCACATCAGGGCTGCAAAACCCACCCTGCACTTTTAAAATTCCCACCCCTCCTCTTGCCGGCACTTGAGTTACAGCCACACTCGCACCTGCGCAGTGCTGATGTCTCGCAAGACTTTACAAATCACTCGAGATGTTAGCACTGACAGGCGCACCTGCGCCTGCACAGTGGAGTTGGTGTCTGTGCATAGTGTCAACGTCCGTTGAGAGTTGTGAAGTCTCACGAGACATCGGCACTGTTTAAGGAAGTGTGGATGCCCGCTCCACTGTGCAGGTGCGAGTGCGGCTGTCAAGAGGAGGGGTGGGAATTTTAATAATTGGAGGGTGGGTTTTGCAGCCCAGAGGGGCGGTGAGGACTTTATCCACCTGGACTAAATAGCATCCTCTTAGACTCAATAGGAGGCGAGCACTGGACACAATATCGGCCCTGTGAACACTTCAATGAGGCATTTTTACAGATGTTAGAAATGCTGGAAGATGACCGAAAAATGAGGTGGCCTGAATTTGTCCCCAATTTGGTGTGGGTGTATAACAACTAAGCTCAAGTTGCCACAACTTGTTACACCCCATACACATTGCTGTTTGGCAATAACAGCTGTGAAATAGATATTCTATTGCTTGACTCAGAAGAAGATTGCACCAGGATAAGCTTTTCCAACTGGGTGCAAGAACACCGACGGCAGACACTAAGGCATCTTGATGAGCAGAAATTCCAGGATATATGCCATTCACAGGTGACCTCATTGCAGAAGTTATAACTAAAACGTGCTGATCAGGTGCTGATACGAGCAAAGTACTCTGTTCAATGTAAAGTACAGATAGGAGGCAAATCCCTACCTGATAACAAGGAGAGTTTATCTCGAAAATCCAGTGCATGACATTCAACCTGGAGGGAAGGAAGAGTCATTAGGAAGAATGCTATACTGTATTGTAACATGTTCCCTCCGTGTGTCAGAAGGTGAGAGAGTGCTTGATTCCTCAAAAGAGCAGGTGAATGCTATGCCAAAGAGGTTTGCTAACTTTTATTATCAATGATAGGTGGTACCTGCAGTGCCAAAAGATGCAGCATACCACTCTTTGTTAATCCTGAGAATAGGTCCGAGGCTGAACCCACCGGAGAAGTAGCCAAATGTCTGAGTATTCCTGAAGAGAGGAATCAAGAAGTGACTCCCAGAACTGATCATGCTAGTGTTGGTGTTCCGCCCACAAGATATACAGAAGATAATTTAATTTGGCAGAGACACTAAGGCTGGTTTCACACTACGTTGTCTTCCTTTTTCGTGGGGATCCTGTTTTTTGCAGGATCCTATGAACAGGAAAGGACAGCACCGGATTGGCAACTCTGGATGCCATTTCTGTGTCTGGGATCCAGACACAAAGAACACGGGGGAAGCCGAGCCAGACAAGTGCTATCAGCGCTGTTTACTTTAGCAGTGTATACACTGCTAAAGTGAAATTAAGTTAATGGATGGTTAAAAATAAAAAAATAATTAATTCTCACCTATCCGCCAACTCCGAGTGTCCCGCGATGAATTCATCTCTGAAGGCAAAAAGACCTGTGCATCAGGTGACCGGGAAGGGACGGGGTATCAGCTGATAGGTCATATGATCGCATCAGTGTGATTTAAATCTTTAAAACCGTGCTGATGCAGTCATGTGACCCATCAGCTGATCGGGTTGCCCCACCCCTTCCCGGTCAGCTGATGCACAGGTCCTTTTGCCTTCAGAGATGATGAATTAATTGCGGGACACTCGGAGTCATCGGACAGGTGAGAGTTTATTATTTTTTTATTTTTAACCATCCATTGACTTAATTTCACTTTAGCAGTGTATATAGATACACTGCAAAAGTGAAATTACACACATGTAGCACAGGTACAGAGCAGTGCTCTTGTTCTGAGCATGCTCTGTACCCTAAAACCTGATCCGGGAAACGATTCTGTTTTTTCCCGATTCTGGCTCCATAGGCCCCTATGTTAACTGTCCCGCACTGCAATCGTTTCTGGCCGATTTTGTCACCGTAGCCCAAAAATGATAAAGACTTAATTTTTGGGACTGGTGAAAAACAGGACAGAAAGAATCTGGGACTGAATACACAAAACGGGATGAGCAAATGTGGCCAATCCGCCACCATAGGGATATATGGGAGGCAAAAATGATCCTGTTCTGTTTGTTTCAAAAACAAACAGGATAAGATCACAAAAAACATAGTGTGAAGCAAGCCTAAGGCAGTTCGATGAGCAGAAATTCCAGGAAATATGCCATTCAGAGGTGACCAGTAGGGATGAGCGAGTCTACTCACTACCATTCGGCTACTCGCTGAATAGTAGTGGTATTCGGGTACTCGCTACTCACCGAGTAAATTAGGATTACTCGGGAGTAGCAAGTACCGAGTACTTTTGCAGTGTATCAATAGATACACTGCAAAAGTCCTGTAAAAGAGAAGAAAAGTGGTTACAAAATAAAAAAATCGGATACTCACCTTAACCGACGGCTGCACCGGGACCGGCCGATGGACATCTATTAATGGAAAAGGACCTTTCACTCTCCAGCCAATCAGATGGCTGGGAGAGATCTGGCCAATCAGATGCCGCCACGTCACAATCATGTGATCTCTAGCAGCCACCTGATTGGCCAGATGGAAAGGTCCTGGGAGTACCTGAGTGTTGCTTTAAGTCTAAGGTCAATGCATCTATTCTTATACTCACCCTCTAGTGTCTTCACCTTTTACCAGTACTGCTCAGGTCCTGTGGTGCCATCTTGTGATAGCAACTTCTGACTGGCCAAAAAAAGTTACGTCACAAGCTTTTAATGCAAGTTAATGAGAGCCAAAACAAGACTAGAACAAGGCTCTCAGAGATATAAATTGAGTGGTGACTTTCAGCTTGCTCCATGAAACACTGAAGCAGCCAGGTCACAAACTGCAGAAGACAGGAGCAGTGCAGATAACAGATAAATACACCAAAGGGTGAGTATAACACAGGGGCAGGGGATTAATGCACCACTTTAAAAATGCTGGAGTGGAGCTTTAAATCATGTCTGATTGACTTATTGGAGCAGTGGCAAAAAGAAGAAAGTAAACTGTATTTTCCCAACAGCTGCTTGCTTCCAGTTATCGGGGGTGTGCAGGGAGATGTACTGTAACAGTCACTGCTGACTATACTGCATTATATACATTAATAACTGCTCACTCAGCACTTTCATTGACAGCCCATTCTGAACAACATGCTGTAAACACACGTTGGAAAGCAGGCATAGTTTACATAGAACATAGTGAGTGGTGACTGTTACAGCTTCCAACACTGCCCTGTTGACTTGAAGCAAACAGCGACAGAGAGTGTAAAGCTTCATTTACTCTTTATAGCAACTGCTCAAATAAGACAGCGAGGCAGGATTGAAATGCTATTTACCTGCTGATTACCCTATATCTGCAGGTGAATAATGCTGATGGAGGTTAAAAGTGTTAAAAGTGTCCTTTATAGCAGGGGCGGACCGTCACCCCTGGGGGCCCTGGTGCATGTGTGGACCGGGGGGAAGGAAAGGGGGGGGAAAGGGGGGGGTGCTGGTGCTCTCTTACCGCTGCTTCTCTCCCGCCTGCGCTCTCCCGCCTGGTCCTGCCGCGCTCTCCCACCTGGTCCTGCCGCGCCCTCCCGCCTGGTGACGGCGGCTTGTGGGGGTCGGCTGGGAGAGCCGCGCTGAGAGCCGCGCTCTCCCGCGGCTTGTGGGGGTCGGCTGGGAGAGCCGCGCTGAGAGCCGCGCTCTCCCGCGGCTTGTGGGGGTTGGCTGGGGGCCCCCTCCAGGCTTGAAGGGGCCCCCTAACCGGTCGGGGCCCTGGTGCAGCTGCACCGGCTGCACCAGTGTAGTTCCGCCCCTGCTTTATAGGCAATCTGTCAGCAGGATTTCATACCACACTATTTATGTGTATGTAGCTCTTTCAAAGGCAAGCCTAGCTATACCATTACAGGTGCAGTTCTTTCCTCTAGGGATGGGCGAATCTACTCGCTAGGACTCGTTACTCGGCGAGTAGTAAGGGACTCGCAGGACTCGGTACTCTGCGAGTTTCCCAGCGATTACTCGCACAGCAACGAGTCCAATGCAAATCAATGGCAATCCTAGTTTTGTCAGAGACTCTGACAAAACTAGGATTGCCTTTGACTTGCATTGGTCTGATTACTGTGCAAGTAATCGCTGGGAAACTCGCAAAGTAACTGCTGTTACTTTGCGAGCCGAGTCCAGCTGTCTGCTCTGTACAGGCTGCCGCAGCTCCAGGGTCCTAGAGCCCGCCTGCTCACAGAGATGATGTAGCAGAGCTGCGATTGTTCTCAGTCTGCTCATCCCTGTGCATAGACATCTATATCTATGCACAGGGGATGTAGCAGAGAGGACATCGCGTTTTGGACTACGTCGGACGGAAGAGGATTTTTTAAATTAAAGATGGAGTCCCTAATGGCTTTTTTTTTTTTATTTCTAATAAAAAATTTTCTCTGTGTTGTGTTTTTTTAACCCTTTATTGGAGATTCTTAGTGGCTGGGTCAAACGTGGCCTGACATTAAGAATCTCGGGCTTAATACCAGCTTGTATAACAAAGCTGGTATTAACCCCTTTATTACCCAGCGTGCCACCGCCACCAGGGCCGCTGGAAGAGCGGGGTTCAGCGCCAGAGGATGGCGCTTCAATGAACGCGCCATCTTCTGGGGTGGCTGCGGGCTGCAATTTGCAGCGGGGGTGCCCAGAAAGCTTGGGCCTCCCTGCACTGCGGATTCCAGCCCCCAGCTGCTTAGCTGTACCTGGCTAGACATAGAAATTGTGCGGAGCCCCACGCATTTTTTTTTTATTATTTCATGAAATTCATGAAATAATTAAAAAAAAGGGCTCCCCTATATTCTTGTGTCCGGCCAGGTACAAATAGGCACCTTGGGGTTGGGGGCAGCCCGTCGCTGCCTGCTGGATCCGGCTGGTTCCAGAAATACGGCGAAGCCCACGCGAAATTTTTTTCTGACAAATCCATAAAACAATGTAAATAAAAGGGACTGCATCTTTATTAACCCCTGGACCATGGGTGAGGGGTTAATAAAGATGCAGTCCCTTTTTTAGGATTGTTTTATTGATTTTTCAGAAAAAAAATTACATGGGCTTTGCCGTATTTCTGGAATCAGCCGGATCCAGCAGGCAGCGACGGGCTGCCCCCAACCCCCAGGTGCCTATTTGTACCTGGCCAGACACAAGAATATAGGGGAACCCTTTTTTTTTTATTATTTCATGAATTTCAAGAAATAATAAAAAAAAAATGCGTGGGGCTCCGCGCAATTTCTATGTCTAGCCAGGTACAGCTAAGCAGCTGGGGGCTGGAATCCGCAGCGCAGGGATGCCCAAGCTTTCTGGGCACCCCCCGCTGCAAATTGCAGCCCACAGCCACCCCAGAAGATGGCGCGTTCATTGAAGCACCATCCTCTGGCGCTGAACCCCGCTCTTCCAGCGGCCCTGGTGGCGGTGGCACGCTGGGTAATAAAGAGGTTAGGGCCAGCTTTGTATTATCAGCTGGCCCTAAGCCCGAAATTTATGGCGGTCACGCCAATATTAGACATGATCGCCATGAATTTCTATTAAATTGTTTTAAAAAAAACACAACACAGAGAAAATGTTTTATTAGAAATAAAAAAAAAAGCCATTAGGGACTCCATCTTTAATTAAAAAAATCCTCTTCCGTCCGACGCAGTCCAAAATGCTATGTCCTCTCTGCTACATCCCTTTGCATAGATATAGATGTCTATGCACAGAGAATGAGCAGACTGAGAACAATCTCAGCTCTGCTACATCAGGCAGCAGGCGGGCTCTAGGACCCTGGAGCTGCGGCAGCCAGCACACAGAGCAGACAGGATCTTATCTGTGCGAGTTTCCCAGCGATTACTTGCACAGTAAACGAGTCCAATGCAAATCAATGACAAAACTAGGATTGCTTCAGGCTGAAGCTTCCGAGACACATCTGTGATTTGTAAATCGCACACTACTCGCTATTACTCCCTTCCCCATTCATTAACATTGGACTCGCTAGACTCACAACGAGTAGCGAGTCCCGGGCTCGGACTCACTAGAGTCAAGCGATTCCGAGTAATTTAGGACTCGCCCATCACTACTTTCCTCTATTTATAAAAATTCGGAATTTTAATTCATAGACAAATGATGCTGGAGCACTATGGAAGATATAAAACCTCTTTTACTACAGCTTTTTTACCCACCCAACAGCGCCTCCTCTTGCTTTACTCATGGATCTTTTTCTGAAGTCACACAGGATAGAAGTTGTCAGCCAATCAGGAGGAGACGGCGCTAGCAGAGAATAGAGCTGGAATGACAGAGGTCTCAGATCTACAGTAGATCTTCAGCCTAATTAGCATATCACTTCCAACCCTGATTTCTCAGTAATGGAGGAAAAGACTAGCTTGTAAAGGTATTGTTGTAGTTGTCTTTGAAAGAGCTACATCTACCATACAAATAGTTTGGGGTGTGAAATCCTGACAGTTCATAGGCTGTTAAAAAAAATGAAAATCATAAACTTTATTTTTATTTCAATGTTAGCTGTTTTCATATAATTAAGAAATGTTAATTTTATTCACTTCATAAACATAACGTTTGTCCTAAATAGAGCAATGGTAGCAAATAAAACATGAAACGTTTCTGTATACTTTGTAGTGGTCTTATGTTGGTTATTTCATTTGTGACTTTTTATAAATTTAACCTCATTCTATATATTTAGACACTTTAAAATCAATGCTTGTTGAAGCATAAGTAATTTGACAATGCCTCAAGGGAGCCTTAAGATGTGTTTGTTAAACTGACTCAGAATTGCAGTTTGGCACTATGTATTTTGCAGGATGCTTTTACGCATGCTCTCATGTATACTCTTTGTATTGCTTCAAGGAACACTGAAACTGATAAATCTCCTATCAACGGTAAATCAATAGCCTTAGAGGTTGAAAAGGCTTTCTTATTTTTCTGCTCAGTGTGTTCAAATTGCTAATTTTCTTGTTGCAACATTTTTCGATATCATTGCTATGGGATTGGTTTACGTGACAGTCTACAAAGCTTCCTGTGATGGGCTGTTTCATATTACATGGTATCATAGCTTGAAAAAAGGCACAATGTAGGTCAATCAAGGTCACACTTTTTTTTTAAAAATAATTATATATGATCTATTCCTAGATTATTTATAGCCACAATGCTATTGGTTATTAGAAAAGCTTACAGATCTTTTCTAAGTGTTGATATTTGCTGTTACTTCCCCTTTAGGTAGAACATGTCACGGTTTGGCTATTCTAACTGAGAAAACCTTCCCTTTTTTGGAATTTGCCTTTCCTCAACCTGTAACACAGCGGCCTGTAAAGGATTGGGCACCCCTGTTTAAAATTACTGCTATTGTGATAATTTAAGCAAGTTGAATAAGAAATGATCTCTAAAAGGCATACATTTAAATATGACACATTTCCTTTGTATTTTAGGCAAACAAAATTTATATTTTCATCTTTAAAATTTGAAAATTTACAAAAAAGAAAATAGGCCAATGCAAATGTTTGGGCACGCTTGCAGATTTGTGTGGTCAGATAACTTTGATCAAAGTTAATTTGCCTATTAGGGTTATGGCTTGTTCACTCTCATTGTTAACTGACAACAAGGTGTGGTAAGTGCAAATAAAACATAACCTTTAATCAATTACATAAAATGGGTTTCACCTGGATGGTGTTATCCCCGTTCTAAGATAAAACCAACAAACTGGACAAACATGAAAAACAAAGTTGTGGTCAGTGAATTAAGGTTTATTACCCCGATCCTCTTCCACAGGTATGTGACACTTAAAGGTTTAAGTAGTCACAAGAAAAATAGAGTATATAGGTCAATGGGACCTTTCCCAGGTTTAAACCTTTAACAACTCTATTTATTTCGACCGCCCCTGAGTTATCCCTCCATGACTGTTAGAAATCAAAAATTGATGGTATGGTGTGGTATATGGGGTACAAAAATAGTGAGGTCATTCTTCATCGATGGAAACCACAATGCCACTGGATATCTGAAATTGCTACATGATTCAGATATCCACTGGCATTGAGGTTTCCATTGATGAAGAATGGCCCCACTATCTTTGTACCCCATATACCACACCATACCATCAATTTTTGTGTTCCAACAGTCTTGGAGGGATCTATCCACTCTGGGTTAGTGTCAGACCAATAGCGGTGGTTTTGTTTGTTAACTTCACCATTCACAAAAATGTTTGCCTCATCACTCATCTGAAGGCAATTGTCTATGCTTTGAAGATACGAGATGTGCACCATCTGAAACAATGGATACTGTAAGTCTGTGCTAGCATTTCTTTTGCGGTGTTGCTATCAGTGTGTCAAGAGTGGGAGAAGAGGGTTGCATTGACAATCCAACACAATGGGCAGCACTTTGAACACATTTTATAAATGGTCATAAACTTGTAAATAACTCATGAAAGAATAAATCTACATTAAAACCAAGCACGCCATTGTTTTTCTTATAAAATTCTTAATCAGGTTGATGTGATCACATGATCCTCTTCTCTTTAAAAAAATAAAGTTGGATCCAAAATTGCCAACTTCAAAATGGCCGCCACGGTCACCACCCATCTGGAAAAGTTTTCTCCCTCCAATGTGCCACAAACAGGAAGTTGATATCACCAACCATTCCCATTTTATTTAGTTGCATCCATATAAATGGCCCACCCTGTAGAATTCTTTGGCCACAATGATCAATGGTATGTGTAGAGTAAAAAGGGCACAGAATTTCAGGAAAAGAACATCTTACTAACATTAGGCATGGGGTGGATCAATCGTGCTTTGGTGTTGTGTTAAAGCCAATGGTATGGGAAACATTTCACGTGTAGCTGGAAGAATGGATTCAATTAAATTCCAACAAATTCATAATGTAAACATAACACGATAAAAAATCTGCAGGTGAAAAGAGGATGGCTTCTATAAATAGATAATGATTCTAAACACACATCAAAATCCACAACAGACTAATAATAATAGTAATAATAATAATCTTTATTTATATAGCACCAACATATTCTGCAGCGCTTTACAAATCATGTTCATATACAAACAGTCATAAGAAACAGTTTTGGAAGACAGAATAATTAAAAAGCAAAAAATAATGACGACCCTGCTTGCAAGAGCTTACAATCTACCATAAGTTGGGTTTGGCATAAAGTACAGGGGCTTATTTACAATCATGGCCCAGCTGTTTTAAGAAAGTGTGGAATAGATGAGAGCAGAATAATTGGCCACCAGCCAGTCTGTGTAGAGCTTTTGGGTCTAATGGAGTTAAACAGTTTTGTTCACAGAAGTAGTGGATAACCTATGTCTGAATGACTCATTAGGGAGAATGATAGGCTGCCCTAAAAAGACATGTTTTTAGTGAGCGGCCTGAAGCTAAGTAAGTTGTGGATAGTCCTAATTTCTTTGGGTAGACTACCTCAAAAGGTTCAAATTAAAGGTTTTACAATGACCTCACAGTCCCCTGATCTGAACATCATTGAAAATCTGTAGCTAGATCTCAAAAGAGCAGTGCATGGAAGACAAGCCAGGAATCTCACAGAACTGGAAGTCTTTTCCAAGGAAGAATGGATGAAAATCCTCAATCAAGAATGAAAAGACTCTTGACTGCTACAAAAAGCATTTAAAAGCTGTAATACTTGCAAAATGGGTTGCTACTAGATACTAACCATTATCCTTTTTGTAATTTTTAAAATGTACAAGATTACATTTTTTTGCCTAAAATGCAAAGGTAATTTCAAAGAGATCATTTAATTTTCAACTTGCTTAACTATTCAAATTAGCGGTAATTTTGACCATTGGTGCCCAAACAATTTCACGTCATTGTATATGTCCTCTAGTCCTTGGTAAGGTACTTGAAATGCAACTGTGTTCAATATACATCCAACCAACAATGGAATTGGAACATCAAAGGTCATATGCTATGGACTTTTCAAGGGAGAGCAGTCAGGTTGAGCTCAAGGGCTCCTACATCTCTTTTTAAAGGTGGCATGGGTAGGTGAGAAGGGAACTGTGCTGACTGAGAAGTCTACTTTGCAATAACTCCTGGGAAATTTAGTTTTTTTGCAGCAACTGAAAGTGTTGGGTATCAAGAAACCTTTTGGATTCGGAGGACTCAGGGATATTCGAAAAATATAATTGGGTGTATCTGGGGTCTGTGGGGAAGAATATGAGTTGCAGATATAGTTCTGAATTTCATAAATGGAACACCTCTTTAAATTTTGGATACGTAATCGCCACATTTGTTGAAAAATGTTAAACCCTTTAAGAGTAACCACCATTTAAATTTTAATTCAATAATAATGTAGAGCAAGTCATTTTAATAAACTTTCAAATATATTTCATAAATCTGGTGGATAAACATTCATAAACCTTCCACAAGATGTCTCTACTAGACTGTGTCTGAAGCTCATTCTCATTGAGATCCATCTTCAGTCTCTCACACAGACTGAATATGGCCATATAACCATATAAAAGTGGAGGGGGTGGAGACTGCAAAGCTTCCGCAACTGATCACTGAATCAGATTATGTCAGGCAAAGGACGCTCCAGGCTGATAGCACAAAGACAGGAAATATTTTCTCCTGCATTCACATTGCTCTGCTCTGTGCTATCAGTGAGGACGGAGCTGTGATTGTGTGGAGGCCATCAGCTGTTAGCAAGAGCAAGGTGATCTGAATGCAGGACATAAGATCTCTTATGAAATATATTTGAAAGTTTATTAAAATGACTTTGTCTGGTTAGCATAGCATGGAGTCCTTTGTCTGAGGTAATAACCTGCCGATACACTGATCTGTACCCAGTCACTCTATGTAGGCCCCACCCCCTATCTTGCATGTCAAGCTTATAAACAATCTAGTGGGGCCATCTTCTTGAATGTTTCTGAATAGTTTTATTCCAGATTTCGCTGAAGAAGTATACGTGAAAGATTAATAAAATCACTTGCTCTACATTATTAGTAAATAAAAATGTAAACAGTGATTACACTTTAAAGTGATCCTAAACCCACAAACTGACCCCCCCGTATCTTTAGACCTGTCCCTGCACCCCCTCTTATCATTTCTAGCCATCCCTTTTGCAGAAAAAAATCACTTTTGTAAAGTAGAGAAAAAGTTATATTACTTTGTCCTGTGTGAGTTATCTCTTTCTGAGGAAGCCGCAAATAGGCGTGCCTGTCTGCTGCTCCCTTGTAATTGTACTTGCTGTGTTGTGGGGGGAAGAATCTCTATTGTACTTGTTAATTGTACTTTCGGTTTTCTGTTTACAGCAGCACGGAGTGACTGCTCTGCTATCCTGTATTCTCATGTTACTAAGATAAGAAGTAAGGGTGGCTTCACATTAGCGTTCCCCTCCGCAGCCTTCTGCGGAGGGGATCCGCAATGTGAATGCAGCACCGCAAGCCCCTATGTTTATAAGGGGAGCGCACGGTGCTGCGCTTGACTGCGCACGACCGTGCGCACCCATTCACTGCCATATGTGATCTGTGCGCAGGCGGATGCCTTCACACAAATTACACACTCTAGTCCGCTCTAGAAATGCAAACTGTTCTAGTTAACACAGGGACTTGAGGTGACCAGGCTTGTTTGAGCTCTGCTGCAGTGGAAAAGGGGCTTGCTTTAAATTTTCTAATCAACAAACGTTCCTCCTGAGCAGTTGTCTTGTGGGGTCTGCCGGACCTGGGCTTGTCAAACACATCTCCAGTCTCTTCAAATCTTTTTTATTTCTTTGTACTTGACGCTGAGACACATTAAAGGTGCCAGCCACCTCTGCAGTGGATCTGGTCTTCAGCCTCTTGATAATCAAAGCTTTGATCGCAGGGTGGATTTTTAGCATGTTATCAGAGCTCAAGTGGCAGTTCAAGTGAAGGTCTGGGGTGCTGGGTATGTTTTTATACACACCCATTTATTAACCGATCATTTACTGAGCACAGATGTAAACTAGGTTTGGGTGCATTATATGACCAGGTGACAAAAGTTTTGTCTTGCCAAAATCTGACCATTCTGTGTTCATTAAATGATCAATATTTCAGCATTGATGTCAATTTATTTTCTCAACCTAAACCACATTTGGGAGGGTGTCAGCTTTCAAAAGAGTAATTTATAAAACCAATGGATGAATTTAACGTCAGGTTATAAGCTTTTATTTACATAACATAGATTAGCAACGTAATGTTTGTCAGGGATTGTATATGGTTTAAAACAAGCCGCTAAAGCGTGGAATGATAAAATCACAGAAGTGGTCACAAATTGAAAATTTCAAAGAAGCAAAGCTGATCCATGCCTATACATTACACAAAAAGACTAATGAAGAGATGGATCTATGTACTCATATATGTTGATGACATTTTGATTTGTTTTGAAAAAGAAAGGGATAAAGAAGACATTCTAAAAACCATGAGTCAACATTTCGAGATCAATGACTTGGGAAATGTGAAACAATACTTAGGAATACAGGTAGAAAGAGAAGACGATGGAAGGTTCCTACTGAATCAAAATCACATGATTCAAGACATAACAGAAAAATTTGGATTGAGGGATGCAAAACCAGCAAAATCTCCAAAGGAAACGAATTATCTTAAAGAGATGAATAGCGAGAAGAACATGTTACCAAATAATGAAGAGTACATAATGGCAATAGGAAAATTACTATATCTAGCGCCTGTTACAAGGCTAGACAACACAGCAGCAGTGGGAATTCTGAGTAGAAAAGTATCCAAGCCAAATAAAGTGGATTGGAATGCCATGAAGGGAGTAATATGTTATTTGAAAAGAACCAGCAACGTTAAACTGAAACTACCTACAAGTGATAAATGCATTTTAACAGGATACGTTGGTGCAGATTGGGCTGGAGATCCAACTGACAGAAAATCTATCAGTGGATATATTTTCTTTCTCTCAGGCGGACCAATAATTTGGACAAGTAAGAAACAGTCAATGGTAACGCTGTCTTCAACAGAAGCAGAATACGTTGCAGCAGCACATGCAAGTCAAGAAGTTCTGTGGTTAAGACAATTGTTAATGGACTTAGAATAACCACAGTTGGAACCAACAAAATTGAATGAGGATAATCAATGATGTCTTGTTCTTGCTCAGATGGAAAGAGTTAAACCAAGAACCAAGCACATTGATGTGAAATATCTTTTTTGAGAGATTATCAGGAACAAGGAATCTTGAAACTGGAATAGTGTCCTACTGAACAAATGACAGCAGACATTTTTACGAAGGCGTTGAATGTTGAAAAACATCAGAGACTAATAAAGAAATTGGGTTTGATTGAATAAGTCCTTATTGTTGAGAAAGGGTGTTAGCATATTCAAAAGCTACGGACTTAATTCTGAGAAAAGGAGGACTTTACAATGATCAGACAGTAGATGGCAATATTGTGTAAAATTCTATACTTGCTGTGTTGTGGGGGGAAGAATCTCTATTGTACTTGTTAATTGTACTTTCGGTTTGTGTTTACAGCAGCATGGAGTGACTGCTCTGTTATCCTGTATTCTCATGTTACTAAGATAAGAAGTAAACTTGTGTTTTTTCCCATATCATGTGGTCAGCAAAGTTTCTACTGCATCTGTGGGGATGAAGAAACGGCACTGTGCAACATGGAGAAGACCCCTTTAAGCATTTCTGACTCCCAGATCACTGCTGTGAACAATGTCTGAGTATTACGGCTCTTTTAGAGCTTGCAATAAAACGTTCAAAAACGAAACTAAAATGGATTTTCCAGGGGAAAATGTTAAGGGTTCATACTCACTTGTGACATAGTGTTGGTGTATTATATTTTTTTTATTACTTTAAAGATTTTTTTTTGTTAAATTGAGAGGCACTCCAATGCCCCCTTTAAGAGACATGGAGGAGGGCCTCAATAAATATTGTATGTTCCCATTATTAAGAAGTGGGTCTCCCATAGTGTTGCAACATGCAGGCTACCAAAATTTGGGAGGCACTCTGATACCCTTTTGAAGACACGGGGATGAGGGCCTCATTAAATAATGTTCCCATTATCAGGAAGTGGGTCTTCCATAGTGTTTCCCTATGCATGCTGCCACAAATTGGGAGGCACTCCAATACTCTTTTATAGACACATGGAGTAGGGCCTCATTAAATAATGTTCCCATTATTAGGAAGTGGGTCTTCCATAGTGTTGCCCTATGCTTGCTGCCAAAAATTGGGAGGCACTCCGATGGCCTTTTGATGACACGTGGAGGAGGGTCTCATTAAATAATGTTCCCATTATTAGGAAGTGGGTCTCCCATAGAGTTTGATCCTCCTTCCTCCCACCATGCCAAGTGCCCGGACAAAACTGATCCCACACTTGGACACTCTGAAGAGCTGTTCACTTTTCTATTTATAGATTCAGGCTTCTCGCCCGCTACATTTGAAGTAGGGCAAGAGGAGATTGTATGTAGCAATGCTCCAATAATTGAGCAACCACAGTCGCATGAAGGCGATGGTGGACAGTGTCACAAGAGGTGGCCAATGATGAGACACAATTGCCAGAAGGTCATGAGGAGGACCAAGGTGCATAAGTGGAAGATGACGTGATGGATGATATCGTAACTGACCCAACCTGGCAGGAGAACATGCAGAACAGCGGCAGCTATGCACAGGGGGAGGCATAGCACTCCAACAGGCAGGAAGAAGCAGTGTGGTGGTCACAGACAGAAGGTGGGCTACCGTATCCTGTAACACCAACCCAACGGAAGTTGCCAGTACAACTGTTAGGTCTACCCGAGTTGGGCTGTTTTTTAAGAACTCTGCGGATAATTCAGAAAAGGCCATTTGCACCACCTGCCATGTCAGCATCAACAAGGGTAGCAAAATTACCAGCCTGACCACCACCAGCATGATCAGGCACATAGCAGCAAAGCATCCGACTTTGTGGGACGAACCCCAAGGTCCAGGAGCAGTGTCTGCGGGTGACACCACTGCTTCTTCCACTGTTGTGCATGGAAGGCAATCCCCTGCACATAGTACATGTGAAGATGCCTCCTGTCCTACACCTGTCACTGCACAATCAGAAATACCACCATCAGCAACCCCGTCCACATCCTTATCCAAGCGCAGCATTCAGTTGTCCATAATAATAACAATAATAATAATATTTTATTTGTATAGCGCCAACATATTCCGCAGCGCTTTACAGTACAATGGTGCATATAAGAAAAATATACGGTACAGAAAGGTAATGCAGAACAGTAGTTACATACAATAAACATAGAATCAACTTAGGAAATACCCTGCTCGAAGGAGCTTACAATCTAAGACGGGATGGGAACACAAAGTAAAGGGGTTTATAACAATGAATATCTAATGTCTAAATGACTACTGTTAGGGAGAAGGATAGGCCACCCTGAAGAGGTGTGTTTTTATGGGGCGTCTGAAGCTATGCAAGTTGTGGATGGTCCTAATTTCTTGGGGTAGAGCATTCCAGAGGTTTGGTGCAGCTCGAGAGAAGTCTTGGAGTCGGGAATGGGGTTCGGATTAATGCCGATGTTAGTCTGAGGTCGCGTACAGAGCGAAGGGGATGCACCATGAATAGCTTTGTGGGTGACAACGAGCAATTTGAATTGGATTCTATAGTGTACGGGTAGCCAATGTAGTGACTGGCACAGAGCAGAAACATCTGAGTAACGGTTTGCTAGATAGGTGATCCTGGCTGCTGGATTGAGGATAGACTGGAGAGGGGAAAGCTTACTGTGGGGGAGGCCAGCTAATAAAGAATTACAGTAGTCAAGGCAGGAATGAATCAGGGCCACAGTGAGGGTTTTAGTTGTTTCCACGGTGAGGAAAGGGCGAAATCTGGAGATAATTTTCAGGTGCAAGCGACAGCAGCGGGTGAGAGATTGTATATATGGGATGAAGGAGAGATCAGTGTCCATCAAAACACTGAGACAGCGAGCCTGCTGACTAGGCGTTATCGTGGTGCCGCACACCGAGAGAGAGATGTCAGGTTTAGGGAGGTTGGCAGAGGGTGGGAGCAGAAGAAGTTCAGTTTTGGAAAGGTTGAGTTTCAGATAGAGAGCGGACATGTAGAGAGAGAAGAGAAGACGTCCAAGGATGAACCCTGAGGGACCCCAATAGTGAGGGGAAGAGGGGAGGAAGTGGAGCCAGAGAATGATATGCTGAAAGAGCGGTCAGAAAGATAGGAAGAGAACCAGGAGAGAGCAGTGTCCTTGATGCCGATGGAGTGCAGCATAGCGAGTAGGAGATGGGGGTCAACAGTGTCAAAAGCCGCAGAGAGGTCATGGAGAATAAGCAGAGAGTGGTCACCATTACGTTTTGCTGTCAGAAGGTCATTGGTCACTTTGATAAGGGCAGTTTCTGTAGAGTGTAAGGGACGGAAGCCAGACTGCAATGGATCTAAAAGAGAGTGAGTGGCGAGGTAATGGGTAAGGCGTGTGTAGACCAGGCGCTCCAGGAGTTTTGAGATGAAGGGGAGATTGGAGACAGGTCTGTAGTTATTTGTGCAGGATGGGTCAAGGGATGTTTTCTTTAGTAGTGGAGTAATAATAGAGTGTTTGAAGGAGGAGGGGAAGATGCCAGTAGAGAGGGAGAGATTGAAGATTGTGGTTAAGTGAGTGGTGACCACTGGAGAGAGAGTCTGGAGTAGGTGTGAGGGAATGGGGTCAGAGGTGCATGTAGTGGGACGTGAGGACGAGAGGAGTCTGGAGACTTCTTCTTCTGTGGCTGGGTCAAAAATGGAGAGTGAGCCAGAGGGGATGTAGGGACAGATGGGAGTAACAGCACTTGAGGGTTGGGAGCTGATTTCCTGACGGATGTTTTCCATTTTCTCTGTGAAGTAAGAGGCCAGATCATCAGCACAGAGGTCAGTGATAGGAGCCAGCACTTTTGGACTGAGGAGAGAGTGAAAGGTGTCAAAGAGTTTCTTTGAGTTGTTGGCTAGTGAGGAGATCAGGGTGGTGAAGTAGGTCTGTTTGGCAAGGTGAAGGGAAGAGTTGTAGGTTTTGAGCATGAATTTGTAATGGATAAAGTGTGCGAGTTTTCCTCCATAGGCGTTCGGCACTCCTGGAGCATCGCTGGAGGAATTGAGTTTTTGATGTGAGCCAGGGCTGTTTTACTCTGTGTTTGGAGGTTCCACCAGTCCTTGGAACACAAACGCAAATATGCAGCCAATGTCCCACAGGCCACACTACTCAATTTGCACATTTCACGACTGCTTGCGCTCAAAATGTTGCCTTTTAGGCTAGTAGAGACGGAAGCATTCCACAACCTGATGGCGGTGGCCGTCCCTCGTTACTCAGTCCCCAGCCACCACTATTTCTCCCGGTGTGCCATCCCCGCATTACACAAGCATGTATCCCAAAACATTAGCCATGCCCTAAAAAACCGCAGTTACCGGGAAAGTTCACCTAACCACGAAAAATAGGACAAGTCTTGTGGGTAGGGACAATACATCTCACTGATGGCTCACTGGGTTAACATAGTGGAAGCTCTGGACCCAGTCTCCAGACGTCCTCCAAGGATTGCGAACCCTAACTCAATCAGGGTTGCTACCACAGTCTTTAGCTCCTGCACGTCATCCTCCTCAACCTCCACCTCCTCCTCTTCCCCCTCCACATCAGTCGGAACCTGGAAGCACTGCAGCACCCTGGCCAAGCGGCAATAGGTTGTGCTGAAGCTAATATGCATAGGTGACAAACCGCACAATGCTGAAGAGTTGTGGACAGCTCTGAAAGAGCAGGCAGATCTGTGGCTCACACTGCTGAACCTACAGCCAGGCATGGTCATGTGTGACAATGGCCGGAACCAGGTGGCGGCTCTGAGGCAAGGCGAGCTCACACATGTCCCATGCCTGGCCCATGTGCTCAGCTTCGTGGTTCAGTGGTTTCTCAAATCCTACCCGGAGCTGTCGGATCTGCTCGTCAAAGTACGCCGCCTGTGTGCCCGTTTTAGAAAGTCACCTACTGCTTCGACCGCCCTTGCCGGGTCAGGATTTGTGAGCAGAAGAGAGGCAGTATTTTACTACCAGCATCAACAAGGCCATCGGTATTTACTTCAGACTCCACACATAAGACATCAGGAATGGACGTGGATGTCTGACATATGTACCATCCTCCAAAACTCTTAGGACTGCACCAAGATGGTGAGCGGCGATGACGCCATCATTAGTGTCGCCATCCTGATTTTTCTGTCCTCTGAAATGCTCTCTGCTCAAAATAAAAGAGGATACATTGCAGACAGAGCACGATGAGATGGAGCAAGGAACCATACAGTGTGATTACACACAGCCAGCTTCATCTCATCCCAATGTGGATTAGGGGAGGGGGAATGAGGAGAAGGAGGAAGTAGAACAGGGAGGAGGAGGAGGAGAGCATGGTCAGTCGTCCTGTTGGTGATTACATCCAGCCAGCCTCATCTCATCCCAACATGGATTGGAGGACAATGAGGAGGAGGAAGAAGAACAGAAGCTAGTTTCATGCACTATAGACAGTACTGCCTGCACAACTGTCATGCTGTCTGTTCAGCATGGATGGCCAGAGGACAGGGAGGGGGAGAAGGGGAGGAGGAAGAGAGGCAATCATCCTCTTGGTGAGGACACAAAAATCTTGTCGGTTACCAGTCTGGCGCACATGGCTGATGTTTTGTTATGCTGATTGTCCCGTAACCCTCACATTTTCAAAATTTTGGGTGAAACTCAACACTGGTTGGTGACAAATGTAAGACTCACGCTACAAGGAGAACTTTATAATCGCTTATTCTTGAGGCGGAGAGGGATAAAAAATGGGGCAGTACCAGAAGACCTTGCTGCGGAATTATAAAAAAATTCCCTTCTGAAAATGCCATATCACCAGGGTGACCGTGGTCCATGATGCAACACCCACGTAATATATTAAAGGGTGTTTATGATGCTTGTAACTAAAAAAAAAGTTATTCAGTATATTCATGTATACCTCCCAGGGGTATATGTTTCTAAGTCCATACTTAGGCTATGGGCATTACAAGTATAGGAGACCCGACCTTTGTAATGGGAACGTTGTTTCTATGAGGCCCTCCTCCACGTCTCTTCCATGGGACACCGGAGTGTCTACCAATTTTTGACAGCCCCGCATAGGGTGGGTGAGGAATATGGGGTCCAGACTCATGGCTACTGAGACTTGACCATGTGGAAGACAGGTGGTTGTGGTGGTGGTAAACTGACGAGAAGAATTATCCGAACCAACAAGCTTTTGACACTGGTCTGGGTTTAATAGATTCCTGAAAAGGAATAAACACACCGCAGTCTGCGATATACCCTGCCTGTATACAGGTACATTATTCCTGAAAAGGAATATAAATCTCAGTCTGCTATATACCCTGCCTGTATAAAGATACATTAATGCTGAAAAGGAATATACAACTACAGTCTGCTATATACCCTGCCTTTATACAGGTAGATTAATCTTGAAAAGGAATATACACAACACAGTCTGCTATACACCCTGCCTTTATACAGGTACACCAGTGTTACACAGAAGTATGCTATATACCCTGCTGCTCTGTATACAGCTAGAATTAGTCCTCAAAAGGACTGTTGTTTTGATGAATTTTGTTACCCAGCACCTACAATATCTAAAAGACCCAAAATCTGTCCCTCACTCAGAGCACCCCTCCCTACACTAGCTGACAATGTGGAGCATTTGATGAGCACAAGCGCAGTCAGGTCTTATATACTGTAGACCTGATGACGCTATGTAGCCAGCCAATCACTGTAATGCTACAACCCACTTGGCTGCGGCATTACAGTATGTGGCAGACAATCCACTGCATGTGGGCTGGCTCTGTAGAGAGCGCAAACATGCAGGGAGGTGGACCCAAGCACGAGCCCGAGCATCCTGCTGGTAGTCGATGCTCGTAGAGCATCGGAGTACTGTGATGCTCGGGTGAGCACCGAATATTGGCGAACATGCTTGCTCATCCCAACGTGTGACTTATATTTAAAATATTTTTTATCTAAGGGCATTCAATAGTAGAAAAGTAAAGGTAAAATTCATATATTTACTGTAACAAGTACATCCTTCAAGCTGTAACATATTGCTATTTGTAATGTGTCGGAAGCTATGTCAAAGACCCATTTGACTAACAATACAGTTTGTCGGCTTCTTTTATGGTTTCTGACATTTTTAGAAAATAAAAACAACTTCATACATCACTTCCGTTCTCAGTAGATTCCTCAAAAAGAGGAGAGCATAATACTATAAAATGTCCAAGTAACTGTAATACTGTTAAATGTATCAATATAAGTGTCCAAAGTGCTAAAATACGTGCATTAGTTGCAGACACCAGCAGAACCACCATGTCGTTGGAAATGCCTTGTGATACTGAACTATTGTCTGATCACCTAATGCCACAAGGCAGCTAGCAAATTATACTACTGCAGCCCTTATTATACATGGTCACTTCCATGGATACCAGAAAACTTAAATTGCCATACCTTCATTGGTAATATCTCCCTTGATAATTTCTTTATGGAAAAACTAATTCTTTAACTTGCCAAAGTCTGGCAGACATGCTGTTTTTGTGTCGTCCCCCCATTCTGTTATTGTTGAGCATGAACAGAATAAGAAATTAAAGCATGATATATTAGACTCAGAAGGGGAGCAGCAACCCACCGGGATGAAATTATGCCATACTAAGGTCAATGTGATGCCGCACAGAATTTGTATATTATGTTATCATTTTAATTAAGATGTAGACACAGATTTAAACACAGACGCAGAGATCAGTGCGATAATAATGGAATAAAAGCAAATTTCAGCAGGGATTGATAGAATAACAAGTAAGCAAACAGAATATTAAATAAATTGGTTTAACAGAGTGTGCTTTACTTGATGCAGAAAATAATTAATGTTATTCACATGGACAATAAACCTTCTTACACATGCCTGCTTTAAACAATTTGTTCAATGCCAGCATGAATTAAACTATTTCATTTCATTGTAGATCAATGAAGGGAGCTAAAGAAACACGCAAACAACTAAGATAACCCCACTAATAATAAAAAAAAATGAATTTGTGACTAGATCTGCGGGGAACCTTGGAATTTGTACTGTCTTGGGTCAGAGTGCCACTGGAAGGCTCACGGTCCCAATTCAATACGAAGCAACAAGCATGAATCACTAGTTAAGTAGCAAACTTATTTTATCACTTCATCAGCTGTTTTTAAAACACGTATTACAAGTTTTACTAGACCAACCTTTCGAGCCAAGATGACATTGGTCACCACCTCCTTGAAAATATTAAATCATGTAGGAGTTGAGCTAAGATGAATGTTTACATCAAAATGCAAAAGTGGATAGAATTTCACACCTTTGCTAGAGCTACAGCCAACATCATTAAAGCCGATACGTTCAAATACTTCAATTCTTAACCTGTCATCAGTTTTTCCTGGCACCCAAATACCGGCATCCAACACTACATACTCCAGGTCAGAGGTTTGGGAGAACCCTGTTTAAGAAGGGAACCATCCCAGGCTGGAGGGGAGACAGATTGGGAATGTGGGTGGAGGAAGTGGGGAAGGAGGACCAGAAAGTGGGAGCAGACAGTAGGAAGTACAGAGCGGACTGACGTAGTAGGACGTAAGGAGAACGTTAGGAGTTGTAGTGATGACATAAAGACGAATGAACGTGTGAGAGGGACGTTCTGGGGGACTGGAGCTGGTAGAGCTCGTCCCGAGATGGAGAGAGAGGACATAACTGACAGAGGAGCCAGTAAAGGGCTCAAAAGAGACAGAAGGAATCCCAGGGGCATGGGAATGAGAGATCCACCCGTGGCGCCCAAATCAAAGCTGACAGAGAATCCGGGGTTCGCTAGAGGGACTGGGCTGCAGAAACGGGGACCAGTCCCAGACTAGTGAAGCAACTGAATGACTTACCTGGTGAACCGGGGACCGAGGTGACTTCAAGTGCCACTGTCCAAGTCCACACTCATTGGTTGAAAAGGTAGCCGTGTAGGGTCAGGGGACCAGGACGAGGTTGCCCGACAGGACCCAAGGCTACTGGCTCAAGACACTGAGTGTGAAGCACTGGGAAGGAGAGCAAGAATCCAGTGCAGGGAGACGGCCGAGAAAGGAACACCTAAAAGGGGTTCCAGGTAGAAAGTTCCTGAATAATCCAAGAATTTTCTGGAACCCTTTCCCAGAGAACACAGCAACCCATTGCAGGATGGAACTATCTGGAGCCGTGTAACAACTGTGAGTAAACTTCAAAGACTGCATCCAGCTGTATCCTTGAGTTATTACTGCGCCGCCACCCCTTCATAGACTATACCCCTGCCCTGGGGCCTACAGCTCTACCCGTGGAGAGCAGAACCACCTCAGCTGCATTACCAATGGCTCCAGAAGATCTGATTGCAGCATCAGCCATCCATCCCCATTGCCAAAACCCACTGGTGGCGTCACGTTAATTCTCATACAATACTCCTCTTTTAGTGACACGGGGCCATGGAACCGGGGTCACAAACCCGTGACCTCCCCAAAGAAGTCCCGACTCGGTTCCGAGTACCCCACAGTCTTGGTGAGCATGTCAATATGGTACCTTCTCTCTTTATTTAATCACTGTCCTCCTTCCTTTCTTCATGGGGATGATGTTTCCTATGTCATTCACACAGTGTCTCACAAATGTGCAGAGATACTTCTCTCTACCTTGCTGGGGGCAGAACATGGCACTGTATTTAGCATGCGGTGGGAAAGGCTAAAGAGCACAGATGACTCAGAAGTAAAACAGGTGCATGGAGAGGGGATGGGTACATATATACAGATAACTAGAATGCTTTAAAAGTGGCTTCAAAGGTAGTGTCGGTACTTTGTATTGGGAGAACCTAGTGATGGGTTCCCTTTAGCTAAGTGATGATATTGGTTAACACAGCTGCAACAAAAGTTAAAAAATATTCGTAGGCAACTTATTGTTCACAGATAAGAGATACCACAGATTTATACAGATTAACACCAGTCATAATAAACTTCTATTCCTTATTAACTTCTATGTAAAAAAATTTAATAACTAAGATATGAATGCCCCAATTCATTAAGGTGTTTATGTTAGAATTAAAAGACCTTCAAGTGTCAATTTTTTTTGAGCAGCACAAACTTATGAACAAGTCTTGTTTTAAGGCACCGTCACACGTGGCAATATTGCTAGCAATTTCACTGACAATTTGCTGGTTGCTGTGAAATCATGAACACATTGTTCCATTTGTACACGGCAACAAAATAGAACAATATGTCCATGATTTCAGTGCAACCAGCAAATTGCCTGTGAAATTGCAAGCAATATTGCCGTCTGTGACGGTACCTTTAGTGTTCTCACACCAGATTTGGCTAGTTCCATCAAGGAGCAGAGCTGGGGAGCAACTGGGTTGGTATGGAGTGTAGCAACACCTGCCCAACAAGTTCATTAAAAGTGGCAGCATAACCTGCGCAAGAACTATTCATTGACTAGAGAAATATTACTTTTGAGGTGCAACAGAGACGCAAGCTATTGGTATGTGGCGCCAAACTCAATAATTTGTGTGCGCTTCTCAGGATATTTTCACGTTGTGTTCCAAAACACATTCAGTAGTCCCATAGGGGTTTATGTCTGAATCCCCTGCAAAATAGGATTCTTACGTATGCTCCGATGGGGCCATTGAATTTAATGGTGCAGACGGGGTTGTTGTTCGCTCTATTGTGCACCATTGTCCAAAGTATATGTTTTACTGTAGGCGGACACTCAGACGCAGTCCACTACATCAGGGTGTCCACTTGTGTGGCACCCCAGAGTCAGGTTGCCACAATGGCATTGCCTCCCTCGGGGGGTGATGTCATGCTTGGAAACAAGAAGGGGTATCCACACCATGTAATCCACCACATGCAATACTTTTCTTGACTCCAGACCAGAAGGGGGAGCTCAGAAACCTGGGTTCAGGGGAGCTCCCCTATAAATTCTGGCCTGGGAGCAGGGTTAGTTAGTTCAGTTCCTAGGAGTACTGTGAAAATGACCTGTGGACTGAAGCAGTGCTTAAGCTCGTCCCAGGTAGAGTAAAGACCGATGGTGAATCAAGCATGAAGGACCCGTAGGAGAGGGTCTATAGAAGGAGATAAGAAGGCCTTGGGATCTCATCACTTGCGTTAGAGTATACTTTGAAAATGGTGCACGACAAAGCACACAATGACTCCGTCTACATCCTGTCAATCCATTATTGAGTTAGGCTGGTTTCACACTGGCATTATTTAATCCGGAGATCACTGATTCATGTCAGATTAGTGATGATACCGGAACTGGAGCATACAGTTGCTTCCGGCTGCGTACCTTTTTCCATCGGATTCGGGGACAAATGACATGTCATCTAGGGGGTGCGTCATTTAGAACTATTGTATGGGCATGCACAGTTTAGAAACCTGTATCCAGCATCTGGATCCAGCAGTATCCTGATTTTGCTGGATCCGGGTTACATAGAGCCCCATTTTAAATCAACCTGTAGTGCTTCTGTGTTTTGTCACGGAGACCAAAAATGCACCAAAATGTGATTTCGGTCTCAGTGTGAACACCAGTGACACCCGGATCATGGAGAAACAGGACAAACTTGATTCATCCAGTTTAAGCAGGATGGGTACACACGGTTGGCAAATAACGCTGGTGTGAAATCAGCCTTAATTGGACTATGTTCTGGGACTCTGGAGGGCTATTAACATCCTCTTAGCTACTATTTTTGTAACTGAGTATTTCCATAAAAATTGCCTCCTGTGATTAAATTGCAAATGAAAGTTGAAATTGTTTACTGTAATCTTGTGCAGTACCAGGGGCATCATTTTTCAATTTTTTTTCACTTTTGTATCACTACTTTTCATGTTTTTCTTTTTATCTTTTTCTTTCTTATACATTTTTACATACAGTTGCGCACGAGGTCTAATTTTATAATAATTCAACTTTCAATTGGAGCCTTTCCTCTCCTATAAAATGAGCAAACAGGAAATGGCAGTAGGGAAAAAAGAGGTTGAGGCTGATGAAAGGTATTATTATAGCGTCATTCCGTATTAATAAGGGCATAAAACATGTATGTTACCTCCTCTGCTACACAAAAGTAAGCTTACCCTTATGTAAATATCTAATATGAAATGTAAGCTGACACATTTGGTTAAGCACAGTGACGTTTATAAACTCCACTGTTTTATATTGGACATATTTTACTATGCCCATTTAGAGACCTGCTTGTCTTCCCTTAAAGTCTCCATTATACAGATAGCTTTTTTTTATGGAGATAGGTTTTTAATGAAATGACACTCATTTTCACACTAATGCTACTCTCATCAGACTCCATTCGGTGGCAATTTGCTGCAGTTCCGTGTGATAATTGCATCCGTGAGTGCTGAAGGTGTACAGGGCTACTGTTGTTATCCTCTCACTATCCAGATGCCAATTAGTCTTATGTTAACTCGGCTCAGGACTTCTAGATTTGCAACAAATATACAAACCCCCTTTGTTAGACAGTTGGAAACCATGGTTACAAGCCGTATATATGATGCGGTAGAGGAATTCAAACAAAACATAAACCTCACAATATCTAATTCATATGATGGCAGACAGGAGAAACCACAGAGTTTCAAAGCCAGCAGTGTGGGAAGGGAAAGTGCTGTGTGAATCGCATAAAACACCTAAAACATACCACAACTGGTTTATTTATCAGGTAATTATGTGAAAGTAGTTCCCATTTGTACACTGATCACTTACGTATTAATACTATAAGGCAAGCTCGAAAGCAAAATGACCTTCCCAAATGCTAATTGTTCTCAACATTTAATTTTTGGAGCGAGCTAAGAATGGGACCGTGCTCACCGATACAACATTCTATGCATTTATGTGTAATACACATGTATTAAAAGGATAACTCGAGTAAGATTAAGAACACATTTACATGTTATTTAACTTTGTTAAAAAGTACCGTATATACTCGTGTATAAGCCGACCCTTGTATAAGCCGACCCCCCTACTTTTGCCCCCAAAACCTGGGAAAACCTATTGACTCGTGTATAAGCCGAGGGTGGACCCCAGCACAGGTATACAGCCCCCAGCAGTGTGGTATACAGCAGCCCCAGAGGTATATACAGCAGCCCCAGTGGTAGTATACAGCAGCAGCTCCAGTGGTATATACAGCAGCAGCCCCAGTAGTTAGTATACAGCAGACCCAGTGGTAGTATACAGCAGCCCCGAGGTGTATACAGCAGCCCCAGTGGTAGTATACAGTAGCCCCAGTGGTATATACAGCCCCAGTGGTAGTATACAGCAGCCCCAGAGGTATATACAGCCCCAGTGGTAGTATACAGCAGCCCCAGAGGTATATACAGCCCCAGTGGTAGTATACAGCAGCCCCAGTGGTATATACAGCCCCAGTGGTAGTATACAGCAGCCCCAGTGGTATATACAGCCCCAATGGTAGTATACAGCAGCCCCAGAGGTATATACAGCCCCAGTGGTAGTATACAGCAGCCCCAGTGGTATATACAGCCCCAGTGGTAGTATACAGCAGCCCCAGTGGTATATACAGCCCCAGTCATAGTATACAGCAGCCCCAGTGGTATATACAGCCCCAGTGGTAGTATACAGCAGCCCCAGAGGTATATACAGCCCCAGTGGTAGTATACAGCAGCCCAAGTGTTATATACAGCCCCAGTGGTAGTATACAGCAGCCCCAGTGGTATATACAGCTCCACTGGTAGTATACAGCAGCCCCAGTGGTATATACAGCCCCAGTGGTAGTATACAGCAGCCCCAGAGGTATATACAGCCCCAGTGGTATATACAGCCCGAGTGGTAGTATACAGCAGCCCCAGAGGTATATACAGCCCCAGTGGTAGTATACAGCAGCCCCAGTGGTATATACAGCCCCAGTGGTAGTATACAGCAGCCCCAGTGGTATATACAGCCCCAGTGGTAGTATACAGCTGCCCCAGTGGTATATACAGCCCCAGTGGTAGTATACAGCAGCCCCAGTGGTATATACAGCCCCAGTGGTAGTATATAGCAGCCCCAGTGGTATATACAGCCCCAGTGGTATATACAGCCCCAGAGGTAGTATACAGCAGCCCCCAGGGGGTATATAGCAGCCCCCAAATGCTGGCACTCGTCCCCCTTGTAAGGGCCCCCCCCCGCTGCTTATCTTACCATCCCGGTCTTCTGCTCCGCGCCGCTCCTCGGTGCTCCGTTCTCCATGCTCCGTCCTCGCTGCATCCGGGATCCCCGGCCGTCGCGCGATGACGTCATATGCCTGCGATGGCCGGAGATCCTTGATGCAGCAGGACGGGCGCATGAAGAACGGAGCACCGAGGAGCGGCGCTGTGCAGAAGACTGGGATGGTAAGATATGCAGCGGGGGGGGGGCCCTTACAAGGGGGGAGAGTGCCAGCATTTGGGGGCATATATGCACTGCTTCCCCCTGCCGCTGATTGACAGGGGGAAGCAGTGCATATATAATGAGCGGCCCCCGACTACCGTATTGACCCGTGTATAAGCCGAGGGGGAGTCTTTTCAGCCTAAATTTTGGGCTGAAAAACTCGGCTTATACACAAGTATATACGGTATATAATTTTGTTTTCTATATATTAATTGGGAAATTAATGACAAATTGGGACAAGGATTTACAATTCTAATGAAAGTTAGTGCAGCTTTCAAAATCAGTGCTGCTTGGAGTTTATACAGAAAAGACTCAGATTTTCAATAGTGGCCTCCATATCCATGTGTATATATGGTATATATATATATATATATATATATATATATATATATATATATATATTGTATATATATATATATATATATATATATATATATATAATATATTATATACAAATAATATATACACAAAGAAGGGGCACAGAGCTTCATACTTTGCAGAAATCAGACAGACCTTTAATGGCGCATGAGTTGTGGCAACATCTTTTCAGTTCCCAGGAATCTTTTCCAAGCTGTGTATGGGTACAAATAGGAAGTACCTAAGGCAAATGATCTCATAGTATGAATTGCATACAATTAATGTATTATTCATAGTACCGTATATACTCGTGTATAAGCCGACCCGTGTATAAGCCGACCCCCCTACTTTTGCCCCAAAAATCTGGAAAAACCTATTGACTCGTGTATAAGCCGAGGGTGGACCCCAGCACAGGTATACAGCCCCCAGCAGTGTGGTATACAGGCCTCCCCAGTGGTAGTATACAGCAGCCCCAGTGCTAGTATACAGATTCCCCAGCAGCCCCAGTGGTAGTATACAGATTCCCCAGCAGCCCCAGTGGTAGTATACAGATTCCCCAGCAGCCCCAGTGGTAGTATACAGGAGCCCCAGCAGCCCCAGTGGTAGTATACAGGAGCCCCAGCAGCCCCAGTGGTAGTATACAGGAGCCCCAGCAGCCCCAGTGGTAGTATACAGGAGCCCCAGCAGCCCCAGTGGTAGTATACAGGAGCCCCAGCAGCCCCAGTGGTAGTATACAGATTCCCCAGCAGCCCCAGTGGTAGTATACAGATTCCCCAGCAGCCCCAGTGGTAGTATACAGGAGCCCCAGCAGCCCCAGTGGTAGTATACAGGAGCCCCAGCAGCCCCAGTGGTAGTACACAGGAGCCCCAGCAGCCCCAGTGGTAGTATACAGGAGCCCCAGCAGCCCCAGTGGTATACAGCAGGCCCCCAGGGGTACATATAGCAGCCCCCTGGGGTTACCCAGCAGCCCCCTGGGGGTACCAACAGCCCCCTGGGGGTACCAACAGCCCCCTGGGGGTAGCCAGCAGCCCCCTGGGGGTACCAGCAGCCCCCTGGGGGTACCAACAGCCCCCTGGGGGTACCAACAGCCCCCAGGGGGTACCAACAGCCCCCTGGGGGTACCAACAGCCCCCAGGGTGTACCCAGCAGCCCCCAGGGGGTACCCAGCAGCCCCCTGGGGGTACCAACAGCCCCCAAAAGCTGGCACTGTCCCCCCTTGTAAGGGCCCCCCCCCGCTGCTTATACATTACCATCCCGGTGTTCTGATCGGCGCCGCTCCTCGGTGCTGCGTCTTCATCCTCCCGTCCTCGCTGGCTGCATCCGGGATCTCCGGCTGTCGCGCGATGACGTCATATCGCTGCGACAGCTGGAGATCCCGGATGCAGCCAGCGAGGACGGGAGGATGAAGACGCAGCACCGAGGAGCGGCGCCGATCAGAACACCGGGATGGTAATGTATAAGCAGCGGGGGGGGGGGGGCCCTTACAAGGGGGGACAGTGCCAGCTTTTGGGGGGCATATATGAACTGCTTCCCCCTGCCGCTGATTGACAGGGGGAAGCAGTGCATATATAATGAGCGGCCCCATGTGACGGGGCCGCTCATACAGCAGCCCCCCCCGCCGCCTCCAGCCTCCACAGCCCCCACCACCGTATATGACCCGTGTATAAGCCGAGGGGGGGACTTTTCAGCCCAAATTTTGGGCTGAAAAACTCGGCTTATACACGAGTATATACGGTAAATACTAGAAATGAGTGAACCTTTTGAGGTTTGGTTCAAATCGAATAACTTCCTGGAGTTTGCTGAATAGTTCCCTGAACAGTTTGACAAACATTGCCGAACGCCATTAAATTCAATGGGAGACAAAACCAAAGGCATAGACAGCACCTTCAGTGTAGCCCAAAAGCTGCCAAAACAGCTCAGGGCTTCACTCAGGTGCAGACACCATGAAAAGTAGCAAATAGTATAATGATGCAGCATGGATGCATGAGCCAGTGTCTTGGCCTGCATTCACAGCTTTCAAATACAGTTAAAAATATGGGATGGTTTAAATTCAGTTAAATTTAAGAGATGGGTGAGTGACCGATGTAGCTCGGTGGGCTGGGATCCCTCATATGTCATGCACAAGCTCAAACTGCTTTTCTGCTCAGCCATAGTCAGAGGACATAAATATTAGCTACATAGAATACTGACATAAGAAATATTGAAATGGATGAGTGACAGGCGTATGCCTAGTGGGTTGGGCGCCCTCATAACTTATGCAACAGCTCAAACTACATTTCTGCTCAGCCACACTCAGGTGGCACAAATATCAGCTGTGAAGACTATTATTGGTTGAAAAATTAAAGAATAGTAACACAGGTAGATGAATGAAATAAGTGCAGGCCTCCTGTTCTGGGAGCTTTATTTCTACAGGCAATGCACAATAAGGGGTCAAAACTAGGAGAATCCATTCTCATTTTACAAAATTAGGGCCAGACACCAGGAAAAGTGACATCAATTGCCCCAGAGTACAAATTGTATAATGGCACAGCATGGATGCATAGGACAGGGCCTTGGACAGTCTTCCACATGTTCGATGACAGTGAAGACCTTAGAGCTCATGGTATCCCTTCCGCATAATCCTCTGCTTCCTCCTCTTGCTCTGGGAACAAATCTCCTCCACCAGACTATTCAAAGTGTGCTAAAGCATGTAGATGACCAGAATAGTGATGTTGATGAGGTCATTGTCAGTGCTAACCATCTTAGTAACCATTTTGAAACTGTGCAGAAGGGTGCAGAGGTCCTTCATCTGTGCCCACTACACAACCATGATTTGACACACATCAAGACTGTTTTGGCCCAGGCTATGAATCATGACATACTGCACCAGGGCTCGTCGCTGCTGCCACAGTCACTGCAACATGTGCAGAGTGGAATGCCACCAAGTCGGAGCATCGCATATCAATCAGTTAACTAGTAAGCAGAAAGACCTCTGCAGTGAAGTTAATGAGCCGAAGGGTGAAAACGTAGGAGTGACATGCATTTTGCAACAGTGTATCAAGACCAGGAGAGTGGTCAGGAGAAATTGATGTACAACCAGTTTGAGGATGTGAGCCATGCAAAGATGTATCCATGTCTGAGGTTGCCTGGTGTAGGACTACAACCAGGTTTGCACTGATATCACACCACTGCCTTCCCTGGCTCCAGGTTCAGTGGAGACAGCCATTGCTCAAACTCGACATGGATAGCTGTCCACAACTCTTCAGCTGTGTGACTTCGTTCTCCAAGTTATTTTAATTTCAACACTGCCTGACTGCGTTGAGCCTTAGCTGCCCACTACAGAGGTGGGGGATTCACTCTGCACTGTTGGAACATTAAGGGAGAAGTTGAGGATGCAAGTGGAGGCCCTAAGGTAGTTGAAGGGTACAGAATCAATGGAAGAAGTGGTAAATAATTAATTTTTTTATTCATTTTTATATAGCGCTATTAATTCCATAGTACTTTACATACATCAGTAATGCTGTCCCTATTGAGGCTCACCTATCAGTGTGTCTTTGCAATGTGGGAGGAAACCAGAGTGCCCAGAGGAAACCCACGCAAACACGGGGAGAACATACAAACTCCTTGCAGATCATTGTCCTTGGTGGGAATTGAACCCAGGACCTCGGGACCTCAGTGCTGCAAAGGCTGCAGTGCTAAGCACTTGAGCCACCTTGCCGCCCAGAGGTTTGCCCCCAAATCTAGAGGATTTCAACATTTGTGGAGCATCCCTTTCCCCGCCTGCCCCTACAGCCACCAGAGTCATCCAGTGCCCAGTGAGCAAGATGTAACGTCCCTTACCATGCTTGTCATCCAGATGCCAGTGGTGAAATACGCCCTGTCACACAAATTTTTCAACGAACAAGAGATATCTGTGGACATGTTGCTGTAGCACATGGATAGCTTTTTAGAGAAGTAATAGTGACAGGTCAACTTGTACTGGGGACTGCGACGACTATCAGATTTTGAAAACTGTCTCTATCCACCAGGTGGAAAGGAAGCATTTCTATGGCAATGGTAATAATATTTTATGTCACCACAACTTCAGGACCGGGGGCTGGCTGCTGTGCTGAGAGAGGTAGGGTGTACATGACAAACTGGTGGAGATGTTATGGTGGATTGAGAAAGATGTGGTGTGCTCAGTGTTTGAGATTGATCAACAACAACAGGCATGTCTACTTGTGTAATAGCTGATGGGCTCTTACTCACCCCAACTGTAGCGGGTAAACAAGTGGAGGTTCTCTGGTCAGAGACCTGTGTCAGAACAATTGCCATGGTGACAGAGGAGGAAGAAGCAGCAGATGCAGTTAATCAGGTGGCTGGTGGCTGGTGAGGCCTTCTAGGCTGTGTTTTATCACAATAAGATTCCCAGACTAATGCATGTTGCATGCCCATATGCTGGCTCATGCATGCAGTAGTCAAAATATTGGAATTTGTCTCTACTGAGTCATTGTTTACAAGGCTAGAAGATAACGTGACATGAGTTGAGTCATCCTTTGTGGTCTCACAAAAGGACCAGGCTAGGCAACCCTTGACACCTGTGCAAACCTGTGACACTGTTGACCACAGCTAGAGTTGTGCAGTGCTTGTCCTGGTTGCATCACTCTGTATCTGTGCGTGAAGATTCATCTTAGCCTCCTTGTCTTCCTCCTCCACATTGTCTGTTGAGCTACTCAGTTGTGTGCCTGAGTTCACACCTAGTGGGATCTTGAACCTCATCATCATCCTATCTGATGATGGATGATGATAAGGTTTGAGATCCCACTAGGTGTGAAGGAAGGAGGTGGCACAGGGGAGAGTGGCACAGCACACAAGGGGGACACACAGGGGGAGAAACACAATGCATATGGGAGAGAGGCACAATGCTTTGCGAGAGAGGCACAGCACAAAGGGGGAGAGGCACAGCACACATGGGGAAGAGACATAGCCCGCAGCCTATATAGCCTCTATATTACATATATATCCAGCCCTCAGCCTCTATATTATATATATGCAACCACTATATTATATATACACAACCCTCAGCCTCTATATTATATATATACAGCCAGAAGGAGGCCCACTGAACTGTGTTCACTCACGGCCCACAAAAACCTGAAGCTGGCCATAGACACAGGCAAAAAATCAAACCATTGATGTCTATAAATGTAGTGATGTGTATTAATGAGAAATAACACCAGAAAACATATTGAATACACTTACTGAACATTTTTTAAAACTTTGTACAAAAGCCTTTGTTGGTGATGACTGGGTCAAGATGCTTTATGTATGGAGAAAACTAGTCACATGCATTGCTCATTCTTCCCCCCAATCACTCTTGAAAGGTTCTGTGGGCTCCTTTTATAAACTCTCAGCTTTAGTTCCTTCCATTTATTTTCTATTTGATTCAGGTAAGGTTATTGGCTGCGCCATTCAAGGATCCGAATTTTCTAACTAAACTTACTAAACGTTTGGATTGACCAATAGATCTGTAGTTGTTCAATAATAAAATGAATCACAAAAATATATCTATTAATTGTGCTCACAGTATACTTTAAAAGACTCATACTTCCTAGTTGAGAAGAATGAATATGGTATGTGTGTGTTTTCAATGCTAAACCTTAAACGAGTTGACATTATAAGTATTGGCAGCTGCCAAAGGCTGATAAATCCAGTATAATTTACTGACTACTGGCCTCTAGTCACCATCTATAACAATGTCCAGTTTTGACAGAAGTGCACACAACGAAGCTGGAAGTTTATATTAAGTATGCAGTATAGCAAAAAAATTGCCTATAAATTTTGAAAAAAGAGAAAATAGGAAAAACAACTGATTCACTAAGCAAAGTGTTGCAGCTTTGTTTCTATATGCAAAACTGGAGCTGTTGCCTATAATAATAATCAGTAAATAGCAAGGAGAGATGAAATATAACTTTTAATGATTCTGGGGTAAAAATTTTAAAGTAGCAAAGTACAAATAATGACCACAAAATTGCTAAAAGTGCAAATAAAAAGCGTAGATCTCACCCAATATATCACATAAGTGGAATTTAACTCATGATTAGCTGAACAACGGGCTGTTCATCCAAGTCTTTTCATTCTGGTCAGTGATCAAATCATTAGTGAATGACTCTCTGTGGGTGGGAAGACCACAATCCAACAGGGACTTAAAGAGGACCTGTCATCCCCCTGCTGCATGGCAATCTAAATGCAGCACTGAATGCAGCATGTCTGCTGCATTCAGGGAAGGGGCCCCCAATATATCTGTGTGCTTTGTACCCCGAGATATAGCCTTTGTAAAACATACAGTTAGAAGCCATGGAGACAGTCACTGTGGCTGGAATGAGCTTGATTGACTGTGGCCAATCCATCCCCCACTGCCTCTCTGTGTTATCTGCTGTGATGCTTGTGGCGCCCCACTGGTCAGTGCACCACAGTAGGGGTACTGCACCCACAAAAAAGTGTGCAGTTATTCTTGTCACAGGAAAGAGTAAGGTTTGTAAATGGATCCCACCCCAGCACTCTCACACTCGAGCCTAGGCAAATGGTTGGAGCCCAGTCCCTAGGGACAATCTTCAACCTGGTCCTCCTTCCTCCCCCATCATCAGTCACAGAAGATATATGAACATATGACCCCAAACTTTGCCACTCCGAGGATTTATTTTGCGCATATCCTTTGTGTGGCTCTGGCCTCTCATTGTGCAGCATTGAAGAGGGCCATGAGGAGGTGGCGTGTGTTGATGCACATAAATTTGAGGACCTACGGCCAGAAGAAAGCCATTTTGAGGAACCTGATCTACTGTTACCAGAGGTGGGGGCTGATGAGTTGAAACACAGTTACCATCAGGTCAGCCTACAATCTCAACTGGGAAGGAGTATGAGATGGAAGATGAGGTGGTTGATGATGATCCACTGATCCGACCTGGATTGTTGTCATGTATAGCCATCACAGCAACACAGAGGAAGATTGATATGTAGTATTAACACAGGCACCAACTTGGTCAACTGTTCTCAAGCTGTCTGGAAGTTTTTTTTTTAAGACCTTCAGTGAAAAACATTGTATTCTGTGCCTCTGCCATAACAAGTTGAGCAGAGGTCAGGGCAAAGGCAACCTGAGCACCATCGGTATACAGACCCACATGGCAGCCAAGCACCCCAGTAGGTGGGCGAAACACCAGGGTACCAAAACTGTGTCTGCAGGTCAAACCACTGCTATGTCGTCTGTGCTACGTCCTTCAAACTCTGCTGTTCAGGAGGAAAGCGCTCATACATCCTACCCACAAGCTGCGATTGCACAGACACATCAAACATCAACCATATCCACTTCCTTGTCCCAGCGAAGCGTCCAGTTCTCCATATCTGAGAGCTTGGAAAGGAAGCATAAATATCCAGCCACGCACCCACAGGTACAAGTACTAAACTTGCACATTGCCAAGTTGCTAGCCGTAGAGATGTTGCCATTTAGGCTTGTGGGAACACAGTGTTTCTGTGATCTCTGGGCTGTGGCTGCCCTATCATACTCTGTTCCCAGCCGCCACTATTTTGGCCGGTATAACATCCCCCACTACACAAGCACGTGTTAAACAATCTAAATCGGGCTCACACGAACGCCATAACTGGGAAGGTCCACCGAAAAAAAAGACACACGGATAAGTTGTTGTGGACAATGACAATACATTTCTGTCATCGCACACTGGGTGAACCTGGTGGGGGTTGGGACAAAGTGTGCAAAGAGGAACATCACACATCCTACCTACACCAAGGATAGTGGGCCCAACTTCTATCAGGGTTTCCGCCACTTCATATGCTACTTCCTGTTTCCCCTGCTCCTTCTGCTCCTCATCCTTTACTGAATTACCCTCCCCATCACTGCTAAGCTTGGAGCTGAGCAGCAGTGCATTGGCAAAGCAGCATCACGCTCTGCTGAACTGATTTGTTTAGGTCATAAATCATCGACTGCAGCAGAGTTCTGGTAAGGTATAAAACAAGAAAGCAATCAGTGGCTCTCCCCGCTGCACCTCCAACCTGGTCTGGTTGTCTGCGATAAAGGGCCTTACCAGGTGGTGGCTTTAAAGGTCGGTAAACTGGTACATGTGTCATGCATTGCTCTCCTTATACACCTTGGAGGTGCTGGCCTGCCCGGCCGCTAGTGTGCTATCAGAGCGTGTTTTCAGTTCTGCTAGGTCAATCTTCACTGGTAGGCGCACACGCCTCTCTAAGGAAAATTCAGACAGACTTACTCTGATTAAATTCAACAAGGACTGGATATCCCCACAGTTTGTAATCCCTCCAGATGTCAGCAAGCCAACGTAAATTCACCAAAAATGTTGATTCATGCTACTGCTGTAAATGTCCAGGGGCTTCCCTTAGAAAACCGTTTCCTTCCTGTGTCAACCAAGACACAGACCCTAGGGCTATTTTTTGGAAACACAATGCAAATTGTGAAGTGGACAAACCAGGACAGTACTCCTACTCAAACCTAACTACTATTTGTCATTGGAGGCCCTTGAGATGGTGTCTCCCTTCGTCAACCATGACACAGCCCATGGGGCTAGTTTTTGTAAACACAATGCACATTGTGCAGTGGACAAATCAAGACAAATCAGGACAGTACTCCTACTCCAGCTTAACTACTATTGGTCATTGAATTCCCTTGTGATGGTGTCTCTACTCTCCCTGCGTCACTAATTACACAGGCCATGGGGCTAATTTTTGGAAACACAATGTATATTGTGTACTGGACAAACTAGAACAGGACAGCAGTCCTACCAAACTAATATTTCTCATTCGAGACACTTGTCAAAGGTTGTCCTACATTGTGGCTGGGATAGGGGATACAAATTCTACTGTTTGTCACCATGACTGGCAAAAAACATTCCTGGATTGTCCCACATAGTGACTGAGATAGGGAATCTATATTTGATAGAAATCTACTGTAAGTCATCATAGCTGGCAAAAAAACATTCCTTGGTTATCCCACATTGTGACTGAGATAGGGGATACATATTAAAGAGCAAATTACACTGACTGTTGATGACCAACTGATGGCCTCTGAAAACATGAACTGAGGGCCACAACTACTACAGTAGTCCTACGTAGATAATATTTGTCTCAGGAGACCCTTATCATAGTGTCTTCCTGCGTCTATAACAAAGCCCCCAGGAGTAATTTTTGATAATCCAATGCACATTCTTCAATGAACCAAGTAACCAAGTCTTCTCTCCCAATATAATCTGGGGAATTCTGGGGAAAATTGCCAATCAAAATCTCTGAGCCATTTAGATGAGCTTCTCAACCCATCCTGAAGGGAGCCAACATATATCCTTTGTTCATTCACTTGCATAAGTGATACATTTGAGCTCGTCATCCACTTGACTAGTGCAGCTTTTTTTTTTCTGTTGACAAAGTTTAGTCAAACCTTAGGCTTGCAGGTCACAGTCACTGTTTCCTTCTCGTACCATGCTGATTGCCTTTTTTTCTCCGTAGTCTCTGCCCTTAAATGAGGTAAATGGGAAAGTGAGGGCCCTACAATATGAATAAGTGAGAGCACTTTCAAATATACAGAACAGGGTTCTCCAAAATTTATAGGGAAGGGTCCTTCCAAGCGTATGTTACAGGGCCACCTGAGAGCTCTCACCAAACTCAGGTTTCCTGACACCTGCAAGCCCTCTGAAAACTTGAATTGAGGGTCGCAGAATGACATGGAGGTGGTGTGACAGGAGGAGCAGGAGGGTAAAGCTCAATGGTTGCATTGAAAACTGCTGTGGAATATGTATTCCACTATCTGAGTCTTAATGAGGGAGGGACAGCCCAGATGTATAAGTAACAGCAGTTCCTCCAAAATGTATGTTACAGGGCCACCTGAGGCCCTCAGGTCAAAGATCAACACCTACTGGCCCGTTGTAGCTAGGGTGAAATTAAAAGACAGCATAATAAAATGTTTGATATATTTACTAGCCATGAGCCCTTTATGGCATGCTAATTGTAGCATTTTGCTTTTATCTTTTGTTTTCTTGATATATCTTTTTGCCATTTTGAAAGTGTGACTTTGATATCTACTTTCAGTGGGCATCTATAATCGAAACCATTCAATGTTGGCATCCATGCCTGGCACACTGTGATATATATTTTTAATATCCAATTCTTATTTCCTGCACCATTATTTTTATTGATTAGAAAATACACTTGCTGTAGGGTTCATAATATTTATATTCCTCTTACTGCATTTTTCAGACTATAAGACACACTTTTTCCCCATAATTTTGGGGGAAAGTGGGGTGTGTGTCTTATGGTCCGAAAATAGGACCTGTGGGGCTGTGCTGCGGGGAGCTGCAAGTCTTGAGTGGGCTGGGAGGAGGTTTTGAGGGGCTGCTGAGGCAGTGGGAGGTCACGTTCTCCCATTCATTATGCTAATTTAATATGCACTGCATCCCGCTGTCTATCACCTCAGTGCTGAAGCAGCACTGACAGATGGCGAAGGGATGCCATGCATATTAAAGTAAGTTAAGAGCACACCACCCCATCACTAGATATGCCCCCCCATCATCCTGGATATGCTCCACTCATCATCCTGGATATGGCCCCCCATCTTCCTGGATATTATGCACCCCCATCATCCTGGATATGCCACCCCATCATCCTGGATATGGCCCTCATGCTGCCGCACACAAGAAAATAAGAAACAATGTAAAATTCACCCTCCGGCGCTTACCTCCATTTCTACCTGCTGCCAGCACTCGTGGTCTGAGTCTTTCTGTGTCCTGGGGGCAGCCGATCAGGGCGTGCAGTGATGATGTCACTCTGCTGTGCCAATCACATGACTGACTGCCCACGAGATGCAGAAGGGCTCAGACCATGAGTGCTGGCAGCAGGAAGAGACGGAGGAAAGCGCCAGAGGTTGAGTTTTACTTTGTTATTTTCTTGTGTGCAGCAGCATGGGGGGCCATATCATGGATAATGGGGGGCATATCCAGGATGATTGGGGGTATATCCAGGATTGGTGGTTATGGATCTCAGATGGTGAAGGCTGTATACCAGGATGGGGGGCTATATACCAGGATGGGGGGGCTGTATTCCAGGATGGGGGCTATATCCAGGATGGGGGCCATATCCAGGATGGAGGGCTGTATTCCAGGATGGAGGGCATATCCAGAATGGAGGGCTGTATCCCAGGATGGGGGGCTGTATCCCAGGATGGGGGCCATATCCAGGATGGGGGCTGTATATCCACAGATGGAGGGCATATCCAGAATGGAGGCTGTATCCAGGATGGGGGGCCATATCCAGGATGGTGGATCTATATACAGAATGGGGGCCAAAAGGTTCCAGATTAGGTGGGGCTATATGCAGAATGAAGGAGCTATTACTACCATGATTGGGCCATATCCAGGATGGTGGATTATATATCTAAGGGATGGCTGGGCCATATACAAGGGTGGTCCCATAATATAGGTGGCAGTTGTTATAAATATAGGTGATTGCAGAGTGGGAAGTGAAACTGGCCTCGTTGCCCTGAATGCAAACCAATCCGATCTCCATATTTCTCATCCTCACAGACTCTTTGGAAATGAAGTGGTTAATGGATTGGTTGCTAAAGGCAACTAAGCCAGTTTCACAGATCTAGTTTCACAGATTAGATCTCCCCAAATCTGTTTTCTTTTCAGACACTTTAGATAACCAATAATGGCAGTTTATATATAAATCAAAATAAATGTTATTTTCTGTCCACCTACTTTGGACCACCCTGTATTATTGGAAGGGGCCCAGGATGGGGACATTACCCCCATAATTGTCAGCAGCATGCCCCCCCCCCCCCCATGCATTATAACCACATTTTTTTTTACTTTTGTCCTTTATTTTCCTCCTCTAAAATCTGGGTGCGTTTTATGGTCCAGCGTGTCTTATAATAAATCCACAGGACCGAAATGAATTAATGTGGTTGATGAACTTTCATATGTCTCTCTAGTTATATATTCAGGATTTTTATATTACCTCATTTTCCATTTTGACATCTGGATTTTTATAACAGCAAGTAAACAAATACATATTTATTTCAGAGTTAAACATAATCCTCTCAGTTTGTGAACTGGTATTGTAGTCACGAGGAATGTATAATTTTTCATAAAATGTATTAAATCTTTTGTCTTTCAGCATACAAAAACAAGAACTGTCGGCTGAATGATCTCAAAAGGTGAGGGACTTCCCTTTAATGTCAATGACAGGCGGCAATGATCAGACAGACCTTTTGGATAATGGCTGAACTAATACATTACAAATGACAGGAGGAAGATAGAGCCAGAGCTGATTAGTAAATTGTCACAATGGAGTCCTCCCACACAGACATTTCTCTGTGTGCTTTGCAGTCTTGAGTTCAGGAACTTGCATTATGAGGCTGTTTTCAAGTATCTTGAAATCCCCTCTCCATACCTGCTTAGAATACTTAAATGTTTATACCTACACATTTCTGAAATGATTTTCATGTTTATACGCTCCTTACTTTTGCCTGTTTCTCAAAAAGTCCTATAGTAGCTAAACCCCTTAATAACCAATGAAGGACATAGCAGGTCATGAGGAAGTGTCAGTTTCACACACATAACAGGCTGTGTCTGTCATGGATTAAGACTGTCACTGTGTAAAAACACACAGTGACAGTTGTATGCTGACAGCTGTCACTGACAGTTTAGCATGTAATACAAAAGAAAAACTAGAGGCACTCCTGGGTGAAACTTGTTGATCCAGTGGGGCCACGTAAAACCTGATATCACTCACCTAACCAGGTTGTACAACCCTGCACAACACCGGAGATGGCCTGGAAGGTGAGGACAAGCTGGGAGCCGCCAGTCTGTTCGGCTCGTTCGACTCCACGGTGTCACATGACCGGAAGGGTGTCACCGCAGGTCCTGTAGTCCAGGAATAATACCCCTCTGATACCTGCAGTAGCTCCTGCCACAATACCCTCATAGAGGGCAGGATATATGAGAGAAATTAATAAAGTGGTCTGGTAGAGCACTAGGAATAGGAGATATAAAGGGGGCCTTGTAAACCTTACAAACCATTATTAATTCACAATGTGTTTCAGCAGCGGCTTGCTGCCAAAACGCATTGTGAATTAATAAAGGTTTGCGAAGTTTGCAAGGCCCCCTTTATATCTCACATAGATATAAAGGGGGCCTTGCAAACTTTACAAACCATTCACAATGTGTTTCGGCAGCGGCTTGCTGCCTAAACACATTGTGAATTAATTAGTGATGGGCGAATCCTAAATTACTCGGAATCGCTTGACTCTAGCGAGTCCGAGCCCGGGACTCGCTACTCGTTGCGAGTCTAGCGAGTACAATGTTAATGAATGGGGAAGCGAGTAATAGCGAGTAGTGTGCGATTTACAAATCACAGATGTGTCTCGGAAGCTTCAGCCTGAAGCAATCCTACTTTTGCCATTGATTTGCATTGGACTCGTTTACTTTGCAATTAATCGCTGGGAAACTCGCACAGATAAGAGTCCTGTCTGCTCTGTGTGCTGGCTGCCGCAGCTCCAGGGTTCTAGAGCCCGCCTGCTGCCTGATGTAGCAGAGCTGAGATTGTTCTCAGACTGCTCATTCCCTGTGCATAGACATCTATATCTATGCACAGGGATGAGCTGGATCCGGCTGGTTCCAGAAATACGGCGAAGCCCATGTAATTTTTTTCTGAAAAATCAATAAAACAATCCTAAAAAAGGGACTGCATCTTTATTAACCCCTCGCCCATGGTCCAGGGGTTAATAAAGATGCAGTCCCTTTTATTCACATTGTTTTATGGATTTGTCAGAAAAAAATTTCACGTGGGCTTCGCCGTATTTCTGGAACCAGCCGGATCCAGCAGGCAGCGACGGGCTGCCCCCAACCCCCAGGTGCCTATTTGTACCTGGCCGGACACAAGAATATAGGGGAGGCCTTTTTTTAAATTATTTCATGAATTTCATGAAATAATAAAAAAAAATGCGTGGGGCTCCGCGCAATTTCTATGTCTAGCCAGGTACAGCTAAGCAGCTGGGGGCTGGAATCCGCAGCGCAGGGAGGCCCAAGCTTTCTGGGCACCCCCCGCTGCAAATTTCAGCCCGCAGCCGCCCCAGAAGATGGCGCGTTCATTGAAGTGCCATCCTCTGGCGCTGAACCCCGCTCTTCCAGCGGCCCTGGTGGCGGTGGCACGCTGGGTAATAAAGAGGTTAGGGCCAGCTTTGTATTATCAGCTGGCCCTAAGCCCGAAATTTATGGCGGTCACGCCAATATTAGACATGACCGCCATGAATTTCTATTAAATTGTTTTAAAAAATACACAACACAGAGAAAATTTTTTATTAGAAATAAAAAATAAGCCATTAGGGACTCCATCTTTAATTTAAAAAATCCTCTTCCGTCCGACGCAGTCCAAAACGCGATCTCCTCTCTGCTACATCCCCTGTGCATAGATATAGATGTCTATGCACAGGGAATGAGCAGACTGAGAACAATCTCAGCACTGCTACATCATCTCTGTGAGCAGGCGGGCTCTAGGACCCTGGAGCTGCACAGAGAAGACTGCTGGACTCGACTCGCAATGTAACAGCAGTTACTTTGCGAGTTTCCCTGCTATCACTGGCACAGTAGCCGAGTCTAATGCAAGACAATGGCAATCCTAGTTTTGTCAGCGTTTGCCATTGATTTGCATTGGACTCGTGCGAGTAAACGCTGGGAAACTCGCAGAGTACCGAGTCCTGCGAGTCCCTTACTACTCGCCGAGTAACAAGTCCTAGCGAGTAGATTCGCCCATCCCTACAATTTATAAAGGTTTTGAAGTTTGCAAGGCCCCCTTTATATCTCCTATAACTACCGCTCTGCCAGACCACTTAATCAATTTTTCCCACTGACAGTTTAGCAGCATGGGAAGAGACCAATTTTGGCGGTTCCTGCAATCAGATCACTATGATCAGGCAGTCAATATAGAAAGTGCAATATATCTGTCCTTCCCACACAATCACTGCAGGAGCTCCATGCAGCTGACAGCCGAGCTCCTGCAGTAACAGCCAGGGACAACCAGCACTTCCTCTGGCTGATTTAACCTTCAGATGCCTTGATCGATAGCAATCACGGCATTTAGAAGGTTGTGGGGGTTAGCTCCCTCTGTCACCCTGATTGGCATCTCGGTGATGAAATCATGGGGAGCCGATGGTTGCCATGGCACCTGGAAGTCAAACTATGACCTCCTAGTGTGCCAGGTATAGTGGTCACATAGCCCAAATTATACTGAGAGCTGTTCTGTCAGTGCAATCTGACAGGTCTCATGTATTGCAATATGTGAAACCTGTGATCAGAATAATAGGAGTTATACATATTTGGTATCTATTGATGTATCCAGAACCAAACAATCTTTAAAACTGTTCTGTGGAGCCCACTGGGATGGGGTACTCGGTACCGATCGGGGTACTGCTGGGGATATCACAGCGGTCTTGGTCCAGACCTTATCCCGGGTTCCGCAAGTAATGGGGGGATATTTACAGTGGAGTTTGTCATGACGCCACCCATGGGTTGTGGTCAGTGAGGGGACCACTGCTGCTGCAGAACCTCCGGGGATGATGTTTGGCAGCTGGAGACAAAACGGCTCTCCGCGGGTAGAGCTTGGTTCCCCGGGGCAGTGGTAGTTATAGTCTATGATTGAGGATATGGATGTTGCAGGATAGGAGTAGTAGTAGAGATGATGGTAGTTTGTGAGGGCATGCAGGGTTTGAGCATAAGGATCACACACACTCACGGTTTTGAAGTTTTCCAAGGCTTTACTGGTGATGGTATTCAGTGGAGAACTGTCCACGGAGTCTGTACCTGGGCTGGGTTGCTCCCACCCTGTCCGGGTCCTCAGCTTCCCACTGCTGCGCTGTGTGTGTGGCCCTGCTGCTGCTTTAGCTAGGCTGCTGGCCCTGTTTCTCCTCACAGGTACCCCCTTTTGCTAGGCAACTTGAGTCTTTCTGTGTGCTTCTGACCCCACCGTCTTGCTTCGCTGAGGTACAGTATAGATCTACAACCTCCACTATCCCGGTGTTTTCTGTGCTGAGTATTTCAATCACAGATTCGGATCCGGTATCCGGTTTCTGCGCTCCTCTGGGGTGAGTTATGAGGTAACTCAGTCTCCCAGATATGTTCCTCTGTTTCTTGTACTCCTCTCCTCAGACCCTGGCTTCAGGCCTGAAAGTAGTCAGTGGTCCCTGTCAGGAGCTCAGCACTGCTCCCATTTGCAGGTTCTCCTCCTAGTGCTCCCTGCACTAAACTGAACTGTCAACTATCAACTAACTACTTCCTCCTCAGACCAGAATATATCAGTGAGCTCCTTGAGCTACCCCTTCTGGCCTAGAGGTGCTAGTGCAGTGTCCAGTTTTGTGTAGGGAGTTAATCCTTGTGATGTTACTGTGGCACATTAACCCCTGGGGTGCCATATTTCCACTCTTTAATCTCTACTCCACAGTGAATACCATATAAAAGTAAATGAAAAATATGAAAAAAGTATACTTTTTCACCATAACCCCCTAAATAAAAGTGGAATAAATCGCGATACAAATACTGATGTAAATTAAATCTAATCGCTGAAAACATCATCTTGTCTCGCAAAAAACAAGCCGCCACACGGCTCCATCAATGGAAAAATCAAAAACTATAGCTTTCAGAATACAGTGATTCAAAAACAACACTTTCGCTATAAAATTGTTTTTATTGTGTAAAAATGGGAATTAATTTTTTTTATAAATGTGGCATTGCTGTAATTTGTATTGACCCAAAGAATAAAGTAAATCTTTTTACTTATATCAAATGGGAAAAGACTTAAAAAAACAAACAAAAAACAAATTTCTGAATTGTTGGTTTTTGTTCATTCTGCCTCCATAAAATCGGACTAGAAAGATTTAAAAAAAAAATGATGTGGCCAAAAATGGTACCAATATAAAGGTCAACTCATTTCACAAAAACAAACCCTCACCTGACTCTGTCAGCAGAAATATTGAAATACTATATCTCACAAAATAAGGTGATGCAAAAAAACTTTTTTGTGAAAAAAGTTTTTTAGAGTATGAAAGTTACGAAACATAAAAAAAGATATCAATCTGGTATCTCTTTAATTGCACCAACCCAAAGAATAAACTTATAATGCAATTTAAAAGGCATAAAAAATTATTGTTTATTCTGCCTCTCAAAGTTTGCACTAAGACTGCTTTTACAATGGGTGTTGTCCTCCATTCTGTGGTCACATCATGGCTTACAAGTGTTGTTACTCCCATCTGTCCCTACATCCCTCTGGCTCACTCTCCATTTTTGACCCAGCCACAGATGAAGAAGTGTCCAGGCTCCTCTCGTCCTCATGTCCCACTACATGCACCTCTGACCCCATTCCCTCACACCTACTACAGACCCTCTCTCCAGTGGTCACCACTCACTTAACCACAATCTTCAATCTCTCCCTCTCTACTGGCATCTTCCCCTCCTCCTTCAAACACTCTATTATCCACTACTAAAGAAAACATCCCTTGACCCACCTGCACAAATAGCTACAGACCTGTCTCCAATCTCCCCTTCATCTCTAAACTCCTGGAGTGCCTGGTCTACACCCGCCTCACCCATTACCTCACCACTCACTTTTAGATCCATTGCAGTCTGGCTTCGCCCCTTACACTCTACAGAAACTGCCCTTACCAAAGTGACTAATGACCTTCTGACAGCAAAACATAATGGTGACCACTCTCTGCTTATCCTTCTTGACCTCGCTGCGGCTTTTGACACTGTTGACCACCATCTCCTACTCGCTATGCTGCACTCCATTGGCATCAAGGACACGGCTCTCCACTCTCCTTTCAGTGTATCATTCTCTGGCTCCACTTCCTCCCCTCTTCCCTCACTATTGGGGTCCCTCAGGGTTCAGTCCTTGGACCTCTTCTTTCTCTCTCTACACAGCCCCGATCGGACAAACCATCAGCAGATTTGGCTTCCAGTATCATCTCTATGCTGATGACACACAACTATACACTTCAGCCCCTGACCTTACTCCCGCTCTAATAAAGAACATCAATGACTGTCTAACCGCAGTCTCCAATATCATGTCCGCTCTCTATCTGAAACTCAACCTTTCCAAAACTGAACTACTTCTGCTCGACCCTCTGCCAACCTCCCTAAACCTGACATCTCTCTCTCGGTGTGCTGCACCACGATAACGCACAGTCAGCAGGCTCGCTGTCTCGGTGTTTTGATGGACACTGACCTCTCTTCACCCCATATATACAATCTCTCACCCGCTCCTGTCGCTTGCACCTGAAAAATATCTCCAGAATTCGCCCTTTCCTCACCGTGGAAAGCAACTAAAACCCTAACCGTGGCCCTGATTCATTCCCGCCTTGACTACTGTCATTCTTTATTAGCTGGCCTCCCCCACAGTAAGCTTTTCCCTCTCCAGTCTATCCTCAATGCAGCAGCCAGGATCACCTATCTAGCAAAACCCTTACTCAGATGTTTCTGCTCTGTGCCAGTCACTACATTGGCTACCCATACACTATAGAATCCAATTCAAATTGACTCGTTGTCACCCACAAAGCTATTCATGGTGCGGCACCTCCTTACCTCTCCACCCTCATCTCTGTCTACCACCCCACCGTCCCCTTCGCTCTGAACGTGACCTAGACTAACATCGGCATTAATCCGAACCTCCCATTCCCGACTCCAAGACTTCTCTCGAGCTGCACCAAACCTCTGGAATGCTCTACCCCAAAGAAATTAGGACCATCCACAACTTGCATAGCTTCAGATGCTCCCAAAAAAACACCTCTATAGGGTGGCCTATCCTTCTCCCTAACAGTACTCATTTAGACATAAGATATTCATTGTTATAAGCCCCTGTACTTTGTGTTCCCATCCCGTCTTAGATTGTAAGCTCCTTCGAGCAGGGTCACCTTCATTTTTTGCCTTTTTATTGTATTTCTTAGTTGATTCTATGTTTATTGTATGTAACTACTGTGCTGCATTACCTTTCTGTACCGTATATTTTTCTTATATGTACCATTGTACTGTAAAGCGCTGCGGAATATGTTGGCGCTATACAAATAAAGTTTTATTTATTATTATTATTATTATATAACATCCAACTCCCCTGCTACAAAATGGAACTCTACATATGCACCAAATGCGCCATTGAATATAATGTTGCAGATAGACCCACCAGGTGCTCTGCCTTGCACTATTTTCAGGTGTAGATGCCTAAGGGAGGTACAGTGCTGTGCAAATTAACTGGGACAAAGGATTTTTTAAGTAAAATCGTAAGTTGGGGTTACCAGTCAGTGATTCAAGCCAGTTTTAACTGCTTTGAACAGGTGTGAGTGTACAACCTTGAGTAACAAAATGTGGTTTGATGGTTTTAGTCAGAAAATAACAGCTAGCTGCCCCTTCAGCTTCAGTTGTGAGCTTGTTTCTGTGAGGAGTGGTTTAGTGTACTTTTTCTCTCAGTGTGATTCATGCCTGTAAAAATGGATGTTACTCCATGGAAGAGGTCTAGAATTATTACTCTTAATGAACATATAAGTCTGACTGTAAGAGAAATCGCTTCCACTGTTGGTATTGGAAAATCTACCGTTTCAAGAATAATTCACACACACAATGAAACTGGATGTTTTCTCCAAAACGAAAAGGGAAATGTGGAAGAAAAAGGAAAAGACACCAAGAACTGATAAAACACGTATCAGAAATAGTAAAACTAATGCAAGAAAAACAAGTAAAGACTTGCTTTATCCCAATTAATTTGCACAGCAGTGTAGTCTCTATGTGTAGCCAGTTTGGTACAGTCACATATGGGCATTGCTACTTCTTGAGAAGTTAGCAAAACACACCAGTTTAGCATCATTAAAGTGCGTCACTCATACTGGAACTAATTTCCTAAGTAAAGTGACACTGTGCAAGTCATACTCATAAATTCATATAAACAACACAGGAATCGAGTATCATGCAAATAAAAATAAATATTTTATTTAGAGAAACCTCTAAAAACAGGTGGTGGTACAGATTGAAGGGAAAGAGTTACAGGGTGTTACATAAATAAATGGCATAGTGCTGAGGAAAGGTAGGGGGAATTTCTTTGTATGCACCAGTTCAAAGTGGGGGGACCAAAATTTCTTACAAAACCAGTCTATATAATCCTACATGTGCAAATGAGTCAGCATTCATTAAAGTGACAATATAAAGTGCAGTGCAAGAGTCATAGCAGTAAGGTTCTGACTATGAATGCCAAATCAAGTAAACAAGGACTATATGGTCTGTAGAAAAAAACCCTAAGGGTATGTGCCCACAGGAAGGTTTAACGTCGGTTTAGCAGCGAAAACCGCCGGCGGTTTAGCATAGATTTTATTTAAATTTATGTAAATCCTAAGCAGCGTTAGGACTTACAAGTAACCCAATGTAATTTAGAAACCGCTGTGCACACATAGTGGGTTAATGTGAGCGGATCCGCCAGAGGTTGAGCGGTTTCCCAGCGGTTTAGCAGCATAGAACATGTCAATTCTTCTCAGCGGTTTTTGATCGGTTCCATGAACAAAATCCTTCATAGAAAACCGCTGGAAAAACCGCTGGGAAAAAAGACTATAAACCGCTGTGCACACGCTGAGAAAAAACCGCCGGAAAACCGCCGGAACACAGCTGGAGACTTCAGAGCTCAGAACTGATAATTTCCAGCGGTTTACTGACGGTTTGAACGCCACTAAACCTTCCCGTGGGCACATACCCTAAGTGGTACACATATAGCACCTACAATCCCTCTGCGTCCCCACCACTAGTGCGTCACAATAACAACTTGTGAAAAAATGCTCGACGTACGTTTCACTTACAGTTTCTTCAGGAGCAGTGACCTCTTTCCATACTATGGAATTTGGCATTCATAGTCAGAACCTTGCTGCTATGACTCTTGCACTGCACTTTATATTGTCACTTTAATGAATGCTGACTCACTTAGCACTGTATACGGTGGCTCAATGGTTAGCACAGTATATGGTGGCTCAGTGGTTAGCACTGTATATGGTGGCTCATTGGTTAGCCCTGTATGATGGCTCAGTGGTTAGCCCTGTATGGTGTATGGTGGCTCAGTGGTGAGCACTGTACGGTGACTCGGTGGTTAGCACTTTGTGGTGGCTCAGTGGTTAGCACTATATAGTGGCTCAGTGGTTTGCACTGTATGGTGGCTCAGTGGTTAGTACTGTATGGTGCCTCAGTGGTTAGCACTGTTCAGTGGGTCAGTTGTTAGCACTGTATACAGTGGCTCAGTGGTTAGCACTGTATGGTGGGTCAGTTGTTAGCACTGTATACAGTGGCTCAGTGGTGAGTACTGTATAGTGGGTCAGTGGTGAGCACTGTACAGTGGCTCAGTGGTTAGCACTGTACGGTGAGCTAGTTGTTAACACTGTATTTAGTGGCTCAGTGGTTAGCACTGTATGGTGGCTCAGTCGTTATCACTGTACGGTGGCTCAGTGGGTGCCTCTTTTTCCTCATTCTCGTCCTCTGGCCTCTCTTTCCTCAGACTCCTCCTTTGGCCTCTCTTTCCTCAGCCTCCTCCTCTGGTCTGTCTTTCCTCAGCCTCCTTCTCTGGTCTCTGTTTCCTCAGCCTCCTTCTCTGGCCTCTCTTTCCTCATTCTCCTCCACTGGCCTCTCTTTCCTCATTCTCCTCCTCTGGCCTCTCTTTCCTCAGCATCCTCCTCTGGCCTCTCTTTCCTCAGCCCCTTCCTCTGGCCTCTCTTTCTTAAGCTTCCTCTCTGACCTTTGCTTTCTCATTATCCTATTCCTCTGGCCTCTCTTCCCTTCGGCAGCTCCCTTAGCCTCACATCATCCTCTCTTCCCTGGCCTCCTAATCTCTGGCCTCCCTTTCCTCACCTCCCTGGCCTCTCCTCCTTCTGTCCTCTCTGACCTCCATTCTCTCAGCCTTTCCTCTCCTGTGACCTCCCCTCTGGCCTCCTCTTCTCCCTGGCCTCCCTTTCCTCTCCTCCTCCTTCTCTGGCATCTCCTCACCTTTGGCAGCTCTGTCAGCGTCCCATCCTCTCTTTCCTGGTCGACTCCTCCTTGGCCTCCTTTTCTTGTCTACCCTGGCCTCTCCTCATCCTGTCTTCTGTGGCCTCCATTCCCTCAGCCTCTCATTCATCTCCTGTGGCCTCCTCTCTTCCGTGGCCTCCCCTCAAGCGTCTCCTCACCTTTGGAAGCTCCGGTAGAAGTCCAGGAGCAGCTCCTCCATGCCTCGGCTGTGGGGGTGTAATGCGAGCGGTGTGCGGGGTCTGCAGCATCAGGTGAGGAGCGGTGGGTGGCTGGAGGGGGTCTGAGGGGGTCTGAGAGCATGTGTAGCTTGTGCCGCCACCAGCCTGCGCCATATTAGCATACCTATCACTTGGGTGTGCTAATATGGGGCGGCTTCTGGGGCGGCGCAGTGCATTCTGGAATATCGACATAAGCGCCGGAAACTTGTGACACACATAATTACATAGTAGAGTTTTTCTGCACCACCCAATGATAAAACATTTTGTGAAACATATTGTGAGTGCAATATGGTTACTGCACTGCTAAACGATTTTCATTAACAAGTGCATTTCAATGAATTAGAACATCATCAAAAAGTTAATTCAGGTTATTATATCAGAAAATTAAAGTAGGGAGGATGATGGGTCTGAGAGATTAAATATTACTAAATAGTTATCAGAGGCTTCACCTTGTGTGGTTGTGAGAGTCACAACCACTATAAAAGCATATCAGTGCTGCTTATAAAGTAGGGGTTAAAAACCAAGCTGCCGTATTACATGAGACATCAAAGGGTGAATTTTGATTTATTAGTCAACTCGTTTGAGGGCTCCCTGGCCCCTTCCTCAGGACAAATCAATATCATATTGCCACGTTTCAGGACGTTTCAGGGAGCCTTGAAACGCGTTGACTAATAAAGCAATATTATATTCACCCGTTTGTCTGCACAGTTTTTAACCCTTCATCCTCCCTACTTTAACTTTCTGAGATAATGACCTTTGGATTTTCATTGGCTGTAAGTCATAATCATCAACATTTACAGAAATAAACACTTGAAATAGATCACTCTGTTTGTAATGACTCTATATAAAATATGCATTTCACTTTATGTATTGCAAAAAACAAAAACTTTTTAATGATATTGTAATTCATTAAGATGTACTAGTATTTAGCAAAGAGGGACTTCTTACTGTCTCTTACTAAGTTCAGATTTATAAACTTTTATTTAGATTAGAAGAACCACACACCAACTATTGTCCTGTGATAGAAAATATATTTTCCCTGTGTTATTATTTCACACATCCTGATTTGGCAATTAAATCCTACACATTTCATCTGATTTATATTATCAGTCATTATAAATCTAAAATAAAAAGATTGAGCTGTGACTCATAGAAAAACACAATCATCACACCCTCTTCAATTATAGAACTTTAAGGATAAACACAGTAATGAAACCATTAGCCCAGGATTAGTATGGGGGGAGCCAGAGACACTAATAGCAAGGAGAGACTTGTCATCTCATGTCACACAACACAAGCAGTTCTACATATTTCCTAATATTCTATCATGTTCCTCACTCTGCACTGACAAAGGCTGGCGTCCTGAATACATTTGTTGACGTTTCTACATCTGATTATAGAACTTTATACATGTCCGAATTACAGAAATGCATTATCAAATCGGAGCAATGCTAGGAAAGTAATATGATCATCACATATACTTTCATTTCCATTAGGGCCCTTTCACACTTCTTTTTCTCATACAGTGCCTACAAGTAGTATTCAACCCCCTGCAGATTTAGGTGGTTTGATAAGATGCAAATAAGTTAGAGCCTTCAAACTGCAAACGAGAGTAGGATTTATTAACAGAAGCATAAATCTTACAAACCAAAAAGTTATGTTGCTCAGTTGAATTTTAATAAATTTTAAACATAAAAGTGTGGGTCAATTATTATTCAACCCCTCAAACCACCAGCATTCTGTTTGGTCCCCCTAAAGTATTAAGAAGTAGTTCAGGCACAAAGAACAATGAGCTTCACATGTGTGGATTAATTATCTCTTTTGCCAGCCTTTTCTGACTATTTAAGACCCTCCCCAAACTTGTGAACAGCACTCATACATGGTCAACATGGGAAAGACAAAGGAGCATTCCAAGGCCATCAGAGACAAGATCGTGGAGGGTCACAAGGCTGGCAAGGGGTACAAAACCCTTTCCAAGGAGTTGGGCCTACCTGTCTCCACTGTTGGGAGCATCATCCGGAAGTGGAAGGCTTATGGAACTACTGTTAGCCTTCCGCGGCCTGGACAGACTTTGAATGTTTCCTCCCGTGCCGAGGCCAGGCTTGTCCGAAGAGTCAAGGCTAACCCAAGGACAACAAGGAAGGAGCTCCGGGAAGATCTCATGGCAGTGGGGACATTGGTTTCAGTCAATACCATAAGTAACGTACTCCACCGCAATGGTCTCCGTTCCAGACGAGCCCGTAAGGTACCTTTACTTTCAAAGCGTCATGTCAAGGCTCGTCTACAGTTTGCTCATGATCACTTGGAGGGCTCTGAGACAGACTGGTTCAAGGTTCTATGGTCTGATGAGACCAAGATCGAGATCTTTGGTGTCAACCACACACGTGACGTTTGGAGACTGGATGGCACTGCATACGACCCCAAGAATATCATCCCTAAAGTCAAGCATGGTGGTGGCAGCATCATGCTGTGGGGCTGTTTCTCAGCCAAGGGGCCTGGCCATCTGGTCCGCATCCATGGGAAGATGGATAGCACGGCCTACCTGGAGATTTTGGCCAAGAACCTCCGCTCCTCCATCAAGGATCTTAAGATGGGTCGTAATTTCATCTTCCAACAAGACAACGACCCAAAGCACACAGCCAAGAAAACCAAGGCCTGGTTCAAGAGGGAAAAATCAAGGTGTTGGAGTGGCCTAGTCAGTCTCCTGACCTTAACCCAATTGAAAATTTGTGGAAGGAGCTCAAGATTGAAGTCCACATGAGACACCCAAAGAACCTAGATAACTTGGAGAAGATCTGCATGGAGGAGTGGGCCAAGATAACTCCAGAGACCTGTGCCGGCCTGATCAGGTCTTATAAAAGACGATTATTAGCTGTAATTGCAAACAAGGGTTATTCCACAAAATATTAAACCTAGGGGTTGAATAATAATTGACCCACACTTTGATGTTTAAAATTTATAAAAATTCAACTGAGCAACATAACTTTTTGGTTTGTAAGATTTATGCTTCTGTTAATAAATCCTACTCTCGTTTGCAGTTTGAAGGCTCTAACTTATTTGCATCTTATCAAACCACCTAAATCTGCAGGGGGTTGAATACTACTTGTAGGCACTGTATATTCAGTCGCCTTGCTGGGACTTAAGTCCCAAGGCCCCAAACAAGGGCATTCATGCATATGTGCTGATAGGTTCATTATCTTTAATAATGAAGATGGAGTCATCATGTGCTCTTTTGTGCATCATTTTTGGTCATACGTTGGAGGCAGAGAATTGAACATAGTAGACTACATCTTTGTGTCCATTTGCAGTAGGTGTAAATAGCCAAAAATACCGCATGACAGCACATGGTGACTCCATCTGAATCATTATAGTCAATGGCCCTGTGGGCGGATATGCCCGGATTTAGTTTTGCAGGGAGCTTGGATGTAAACACCAGTGAGGCAACTAAGGCCGGCTTCACACCACGGTTTTTGTCTGTCAGGGTGGGTCCTGTTTTTTGCTGGATTACCCTGACAGGATCAGACAGAACCTGATGGGTTGAACCAGATGGCAAATAAGCACCCTGATCCTGTTTTTTGCAAGATTCATTTCTTTCAATTCTCCATTGAAAAATATTGTGAATTACTTCTCCATAGGCTATAATGGGTGGAAACGCTGTCCATGGTGCTGAAGGAGCATTCTGAGAATGCTCAGTGCTAAAAACAGGATCAGGGAAGCAAAGCCGTTTTTTTACCGGATCCGGCGCCATAGACTCACATTATATGGAAACCGGATTGCGCCGGATCTGGTTCTGTCCGGTTTTCTCCGATTTTTGCACCAGAGACAAAAAATGCTGCAGGCTCCGATTTTGGGAATGGTGAAAAACCTGACAAAACAGGATCAGGCACAGAATACACAAAACCCGATGGCCAAATAGGACCAATCTGGCACCATAGGGATACATGGGAGGCAGAACCTGATGCACAAAACCGTGGTGTGAAGCCAGCCTAAAAGTAGGAGAAAACGCAATGTGAAAGGGCCCTTACTCAAAGTCCCTGCATGATATCAGTGGATGTTATGTAAGGCTGGTTTCAGCAGTTTTTTTCTTGATCAGGTTCAATCAGGTTTGTGTGTCAAAACCAGAAGTGTCTCCAAAACTCAGAACAGGTGTCAATCTTTCAATTATAGTTTTTCTCTGCAAGTTCCTCTCCTGGTTCCTCTCCTGGTTTTGACACACAAACCTGATGGAACTGATCAGGGAAAAAACTGCAGTGTGAAACCAGCCTGAAAATAAACATCATTCTGCTTAGGCTGGCTTCACACAACGGCACAATCAGGTCCGGGGCTGTCCGGGGTGAACCTGACAGCCCCAACCCGATTTTGCCATAATACAGCCCTATGGAGCTATCTGCCATCCAGTTTCCATCTGTCCGGGAGGATCCGAGTATATTCAGATTTTTCTCCCGGACACAAAAATGCTGCTTGCAAAAAATCTGGTCAAATTGGATCCTTCCGGATCCGGGAGGATCCAGGAACCGGACACCGGCGGCTGAAGTTCAGTGTGAGCTACGCTGAACTTCAGCACCAGGGAGCTGTCCCCTGTGAAGTGGTTCAGCACCATTTCAACAGGGGACAGCTACCTCAGCTGCGCTCGGCTGAATCCGGCTTCAAACAGGACCGGAGGGCATATTTGCCCTCCAGTTCTGTTTGCAAATCGGGTCTGTTGCTGTCAGGTTCACCCCGGACAGCTCCGGACCTCATAGTGCCGTGAGATGAAGCCAGGCTTATTAAAAGTATGGTGCTGGTGTAGGGATCCAGTTCAAAGTCAAAGAAAAGAAAAACTCGGCTCTCAATTTGTTTATGGTGAAAAAAAAATATTTAATAACAATCTGCTTACAGTTAAAGATTAACATTTTGGTACCTCAATCTGGACCTTTATCAGAATGTGAATGATTGCCGAAGAGGAAAAGGTTCCAAATAAAACACAACTCTGGAAATGCATCCTCAGTCACAGGTAAAATCTATATTTAATGAAGACAGACTAACATTAGTGTGATAGGAGACAGCAGTTGGTGCTTTTAATATTCTATGGAGAGGGAAAAAGGAAGACACACACATTTTGTTGTATTTTTCTGAAATGACGGTTACATTGCATGGGGTTTGCCGCAGGTGAATCATAAGTGCGGCCGTTATGCGGTAACTGCTGCAGATGCATTTTTTTCACCGCAACTGCCACGATCAGCGCTTACCGCTGATGTAAAAGGGGCCTTAGGGCCCTTTCACATCAATGTTTTTCGTAATTCGCGGCAGATGCGGTGAAAAAACCGCATCTGCCGCGTTTGCCGCATAACCGTTACACTTGCGGCGCGGTTGCGGTAATCCCCATAGAAAGTATAGGGGGACTTGCGGCAGGTGCGGCAAGTGCGGTTTTGCACTTGCGGCAAGTGCGGCCGCGAAAAAAACCGCAGTCAGCCGCGGTTTTTTTCGCGGCCGCACCTGCCGCAAGTGCAAAACCGCACTTGCCGCACCTGCCGCAAGTCCCCCTATACTTTCTATGGGGATTACCGCAACCGCGCCGCAAGTGTAACGGTTAGGGCCCTTTCACATCAGCATTTTTCGTAATTCGCGGCAGATGCGGTGAAAAAACCGCATCTGCCGCGTTTGCCGCATAACGGTTCCACTTGCGGCACGGTTGCGGTTTTTTCCATAGGAAGTATAGGGGGACTTGCGGCAGATGCGGCAAGTGCGGTATTGCACTTGCGGCAGGTGCGGCAGAGAAAAAAAACGCAGTAAGCCGCGGTTTTTTTCTCTGCCGCACCTGCCGCAAGTGCAATACCGCACTTGCCGCATCTGCCGCAAGTCCCCCTATACTTCCTATGGAAAAAACCGCAACCGTGCCGCAAGTGGAACCGTTATGCGGCAAACGCGGCAGATGCGGTTTTTTCACCGCATCTGCCGCGAATTACGAAAAACGCTGATGTGAAAGGGCCCTTATGCGGCAAACGCGGCAGATGCGGTTTTTTCACCGCATCTGCCGCGAATTACGAAAAACGCTGATGTGAAAGGGCCCTTAATTATATTTACATTTTTAACTGATTTTCTGAACTTGACAGTAAATCTTGCACTTTTTTACAAGATATTTCAATGATATCTACACTGGCAAATAAAAATTGGAAAACAACACATGATTTCCTTAATGTTAAGGTCATTGTGTTGTCCTATGTGAAAATGTCGTAACATGAAATTAGCAGTATACAAAGCTTATTCCATAAATTAAATATATTCTAAACCACAGAATAAAAATGTAAATGAGATGAATAAAAAAGAACACTGATAAAAATTAGAGAACACTTTCAGATACCTTACACATTTTTGGTATTAATCTGGCACTTGGTGCTAATTTCCTTAATTATCTAACAAACTCTATTTAACTGGAAGACTTACTTTCCAGTTTGCGCTCACTTTGCATAAATGGTATGCCATTCCAAAGTGACAAAAACATTCCAGCAGCAGGTTGTTCAGGTGAAGGCCAAAGGGGTCTCCCTGCAAATAGTCTGTGGAGCCTCGTTTAGGAGTCTCAACATAGGACTAGCCAGATATCCCTCCAGGGAAAGACCTAGCCATGGGGTGGCTCTTTGAGGAGACCACCAGTGCAGTGTTTTCTTGGACTGGTGTCCCTGAGATCAGTGATTGCTTTGTGTTGTTGGTCTACTAGGCATTGCTCCCACCAAGCCAGAATCCTACTCCACACTTATGAGGGGCAACACCCTGAAACAGCTGTATGTGGATGGATACCTGGCCTTGGTATTCCCTTGTCATATCTTTAAGCTTGTTAAGAGCTGGATATTGACTCAAAGGACCACTTAATATGGTAGTTATGGTGGTCTCCTCAAAGAGCCACCCCATGGCTAGGTCCTTCCCTGGAGGGATATCTGGCTAGTCCTGTGTTGAGACTCCTAAACGAGGCTCCACAGACTCTATTTGCATATTTGAAATTCCCAGGAGGCAATGCGCCTAGGAATTCACTATGTTGAGCGCTTTAGCCGGCTGCCCGCAGTGTTATCTTGGACTGGTCTCCCTGAGATCAGTGATTGCTTTGTGTTAATAAAGGGGTCACCCTCTGTGATTTCTAGAATATTAAATCTTTACAACATCACAAATTATTTTAAGTCCCCCAAGAAGGTTGGTCTCCCTCGAAAGAGAAATGCTTGAGAGGACAGGATAATGTGGAGAATCCCCATGAGTAATTGTTTCAAACCTGCAGCTGGAATAGCTCATCAGTTTCGCACTGAACAGGGTAACGATCTGTCTCGTCATACAGTGTCATGAGAGCACTTGGACTGGAAGCCCACTCTGGAGTGACTAAACCTCTCATTAGCAGAGAGAATCAAAAAGCTCGACTTACCTTTGGTGAGGAGCATGTTGTGTGAACAGATGAGAAGTGATCGACAGTTATTTTTAGTGATGAAAGCAAGTTTAGTTTATTTGGGTCTGATGGAAAACATTATGTTTGTCGACAAATTAGGGAAAGACTGACCCCAAAGTGTGTAAAGAAGTCAGTGAAAAGTGGTGGAATGTTTTCTGCTTCTGAGCCTGGCCTTTCATACAACTACATGGCAAATTTAATACACTGTGTATCAGAACCTTCAACAACACATGGTTCTTTACTTGTGTTTCCCACGCAATCAGCCAGCAATTTTCATTCAGGACAATACAGCAAAATGGGTAAAGAAGTTCCTTGAAACAGAAAACATTGAAACAATGAAATGGCCGCCCAGAGACCTGATCTAAACCCAATAGAAAACATCTGGAAAATCCTTAGTGGCAAAGTTATGGTGAATAAACCCACAACAATCATAGAACTATGGAAAAGACCAGAAGAAGAGTGAGCCAAAATCACGCCAGACCAGTGTGAGCGACTATTGATGATCCATGGCCGCAGATGTGCTGAAGTCATGTACAGCAAAGGCCTGTACAAAGCAAAGGCCTGCACACTTCCTACTGATTGGTGACTGTTGTAGCCATCACAAAATTAAGTTTTATTCTTACTCTGTGCTACAGTCATTGCTGATCTATAATTATGATCATCATGTTTTGTGTAAAATAAAGGTTTTAAGATGATAAACTTTGGTTAGACTGCTTTCACATCAGCATTTTCTGCCAATTGTGGCAGATCCGGCAGATTTGCCGTATTCGCCTCGTAATGGCTCATTTGCAGCAAGCCCCATTCATTCTCTATGGCACTTAAGGTCAGGTGCAGCAAGTGCGGTTTTGCCGCTGCTAGCTGCATTTTATTAACTTGCCACAAGTGCCAGATCCGGCAAAACTGCAACTGCCGCACCTGCTGCAAGTCCCATAGGGAATGAATGAGGCTTGCTGCAAGTCAGCTGTTACGCGGCAGATGCGACAAAATCTATCGAATCTGCCACGAATGATGTGAAAGGTCCCTTACTTTGGAAAACACTGTTCTAGTGGCATGGTGTACCCCTTACACAAAAACCTTCAAATGTTGATCAATGTAGATTACATTCCATCTGAAAAAATCAAGTTATCATATATTGTTCTCTAATTTTGATTGCCAGCGTATATTAAATATTTTGTAACATAACATTTTTATAATGTAGCATAGAGCTTAGGCTGCTTTCACATTACGAATTTAGCAGTTCCGATGCTGTCCGATAAAAATCGGACAGCATCGGATCGATTTTGGGCCCCATGCAGCCCTATGGGCATCGGACCGAATCGGATGTGCACTAAATGGCATCCGATTTGGTCCGATCCGATTCTGTCCGATTTTTTTATCGGTGCAAAAATCGGAGCATGCTCCAATTTTTGCACCGAAAATAAAATCTGACAGAATCGGATTGGACCGAATCGGATGGCATTTAGTGCACATCCGATCTGACCTGATCAATTTAATATGGGGCCCTATGGAGAAGGGTCCGAGGAAACATCTGATGTCTCCTCGGACCCGATTTTACTGTACTGAGCATGCTCAGTACAGTAAAACTCCTAACTAGGACAGGAGGGGTTAAAAAAAATAAAAAACATTTTATGCTCACCTCTCCTCGAGCCCCCGCCGTCTCCAGCCGTCTTCCTGCAGGCTCCCGGTGGCTCCCACAGGCTCCCGATGTCTGCAGAGGTCTTGTACTGTAGTACAGGACCTGCGGTGATGTCACAGTCACGTGACAGCAGGTTGGTAACCTGCTGTCACGTGACTGTGACATCACCGCAGGTCCTGTACTACAGTAGAAGACCTCTGCAGACACCGGGAGCCTGTGGGAACCACCAGGAGCCTGCAGGAAGACGGCTGGAGACGGCGGGGGCTCGGGGAGAGGTGAGCATAAAATGTTTTTTATTTTTTATTCTGGAGGACAGGGGAAAGGCGGGGGAGTACTGGGGGACGTGAGGGGGCCACACAGGGGACGTGAGGGGGCCACACAGGGGACGTGAGGGGGCCACACAGGGGAGAAGAGGGGGGGGACACAGGGGAAATGAGGGGGCCACAGATGGGAGAAGATGGAGAAGACACACACAGGGGTGAAGAGGGGGAAAAAGAGGGTTGATGAGGGGGACACACAGGGGAGATGAGGGGATGCACCAGGGGAGAACAGCTGTGACAGCTGACAGCAACTGATCCTGCAGAATGTCGGATCGGATGCCTATTTGGCATCCGACTGCAGGGATCAGTTTAGATCCGATGCTGTCCGATTTATATCGGACAGCATCAGATTTAAAAAAATCTTTATGTGAAAGTAGCCTTAACTTGCAGAATTCTAAGGCTGGTTTCACATTGCGTTATAGTTAAATTAGGGATGAGCGAGTCTACTCGCTAGGACTCGTTACTCGGCGATTCTTAAGGGACTCGCTGGACTCGGTAATCGGCGAGTCTTTTAGCGAATACTCGCTCAGTAACGAGTCCAATGCAAGTAAATGTCAATCCTAGTTTTGTCAGAGTTTACTTTCTCTCACTCGCTAGACTCGCTAGACTCGCTATATCACATCGCTATATAGCTTGAATCTCCCCAAACAGCAGCGAGTCTGAGCGAGTCTACGAGTCCGATTCCTAGCGAGTCTGCGATTCCGAGTCCTGTATTCTCTATTCGGGACTCGCGAATCCAGAATCTTTTATGTTACTAGTCAGCATTGCGTGTTAGGTCAGAAAACTTGTGAAGAAGGACAAGCATGTCAGCCAATCATAGTCAGTAATGCCATAGCATTTTTGGTTGTGTCAGGACTATGATTGGCTGCTGTCCATCGTGATGCCTATGTCATCTATGACAGGCAAGGCAGTATATAAGGCTTGCCCCCGCCATTTTGGGCACATTCCTGAGAAGAGCTGACCTAGTGCAGGGAGACTTGGAGCAGATCTAGGGACAGTTAGGCAGTGTAGGAGTCACATATAACCCAAAAGTTCTTTTCAGAACTAACAGGACGGAGTGTAGGAGTCAAGATTCCTCACACATAACCCAAAAGTTATTTTCAGAACTACCAGGACGGAGGATTGCTGTACAGGACTGTAAGGAAGGGAGATAGGAGCAGCCTTACAGTGAATACAGCACCATCCTCAGAGCTTAGTTCACCCAGCTTTCCGCAGAGCTGTAATCCTAAGCTTTTTCTTATTTTTGGCACTAGTCTACCAAATAATTTTGGTGCCATTTTTCCACAAAAAATTCCCTGTGCCAGTGCGTTGCTGTACGGTGTCCTGCCTGCAGCTCGCACGGTACTTGTAACATTCCACGCAGCCAGCACCGCAGCCTAATAGTGCCTGGTTCTGCGTACTAAACAATTTTTTCCTGTGCCAGTGCGTAGCTGTACGTTGTCCTGCCTGCAGCTCGCACGGTACTTGTAACATTGCACGCAGCCAGCATTGCAGTCTAACAGTGCCTGGTTCTGCGTACTAAACAATTTTTTCCTGTGCCAGTGCGTTGCTGTACGGTGTCCTGCCTGCAGCTCGCACGGTACTTGTAACATTTTACGCAGCCAGCATTGCAGTCTAACAGTGCCTGGTTCTGCGTTCTAAACAATTTTTTCCTGTGCCAGTGCGTTGCTGTACGGTGTCCTGCCTGCAGCTCGCACGGTACTTGTAACATTTTACGCAGCCAGCATTGCAGTCTAACAGTGCCTGGTTCTGCGTACTAAACAATTTTTTCCTGTGCCAGTGCGTTGCTGTACGGTGTCCTGCCTGCAGCTCGCACGGTACTTGTAACATTTTACGCAGCCAGCATTGCAATCTAACAGTGCCTGGTTCTGCGTACTAAACAATTTTTTCCTGTGCCAGTGCGTTGCTGTACGGTGTCCTGCCTGCAGCTCGCACGGTACTTGTAACATTTTACGCAGCCAGCATTGCAGTCTAACAGTGCCTGGTTCTGCGTACTAAACAATTTTTTCCTGTGCCAGTGCGTTGCTGTACGGTGTCCTGCCTGCAGCTCGCACGGTACTTGTAACATTGCACGCAGCCAGCATTGCAGTCTAACAGTGCCTGGTTCTGCGTACTAAACAATTTTTTCCTGTGCCAGTGCGTTGCTGTACGGTGTCCTGCCTGCAGCTCGCACGGTACTTGTAACATTTTACGCAGCCAGCATTGCAGTCTAACAGTGCCTGGTTCTGCGTACTAAACAATTTTTTCCTGTGCCAGTGCGTTGCTGTACGGTGTCCTGCCTGCAGCTCGCACGGTACTTGTAACATTTTACGCAGCCAGCATTGCAGTCTAACAGTGCCTGGTTCTGCGTACTAAACAATTTTTTCCTGTGCCAGTGCGTTGCTGTACGGTGTCCTGCCTGCAGCTTGCACGGTACTTGTAACATTGCACGCAGCCAGCATTGCAGTCTAACAGTGCCTGGTTCTGCGTACTAAACAATTTTTTCCTGTGCCAGTGCGTTGCTGTACGGTGTCCTGCCTGCAGCTCGCACGGTACTTGTAACATTGCACGCAGCCAGCACCGCAGCCTAATTGTGCCTGGTTCTGCGTAATAAACAATTTTTTTCCTGTGCCAGTGCGTTGCTGTACGGTGTCCTGCCTGCAGCTCGCACGGTACCTTCCATCTGTCTTAAAATATCTTAGCCTCTACTGTGTACCTTTCACGAAATAGTACCTGCTACTTGTTTTACAAGCCCCCAGAAAGCCACCAGAAATTATAAAATGTCACCCAAAAAACCAAATCCCAAAAAAAGTGTTGCTAAGGGACAGGGAAGAGGTACAGGCATTGGTAGTCGTGGCCAACTATCCACCAGTTCGGGCAGACAGATGAGGATTGATTGATCGTTCCTCCTGTCTAACTTTCCCCGTCAGGAAAGTAAACGAGTATTGAGGCCGGAAGACGAACACCATCTAACGTCTTGGCTGGCAGACAAGACCTCAACAACAGGTTCTTGCAGCACTCAAGGTTCCTTGAGCACTGTGTCTACTGTTGGTACATACCATGCTGGGTCATCTAATCCACAACCTCTTCACAGTTCCTCAGACCAACAGCAGCCCCATGAAAATGTTGACACAGACATGGGTCACTCAGATGACTTATTTGGTACATATAATCCTTTACATGAATCCAGTTTGCCAGACTCAGTAGTAGATGAGATACTTGATGAAGAATTGTCCAATCATGGACAAGTTTTAGAGACACCCCGGCCACATGAACGTGTCTTTCTGCAAAGTCTTAGACCGTCTCAGGAGTTGGAGGATGATGATGATGAGACAGTGACACACTTGTCATCTGGGGAGCAAAATCAATCTTGTTATCGGGAAGATTTAGAAGAGGAAGGGGTTGATGATGAGACAACTGATCCCACGTGGAATGTTGCCATGCAGAGCCAGCAGAGCAGCACGGAGGAAGAAAGTGTGTATGTCCCACCAACAAAGGCACCAAGGCCTACTCCTCCCACCAGAACTGAAAGAGTCACCACTGTTGCCCAAAATGTGTCCACTGTGGCTCAAAATTTGTCGACTGTTGGACAAAATGTCTCAAATGTGGGCCTGAGTAATCCCTCTGGGAGTACAGTCAAGCATAGAGGTCGGTCAGCCACTGTGTGGAAATTTTTTAAAGATGGGCCTTCTCAAGAAAATGTGGTCATCTGTACCATCTGCCATGCAAGGCTAAGCAGAGGCCACGGGAAAGGAAACCAGAGCACCAGCAGTATGTGGAAGCACATGGCTGGTCAGCACCCTATTCAGTGGTCAAAAGTGCAGCCTTCCACAACAGTGTCATCTGACCCAAAGACTGCCACGGTAACTCAGATCCGTCCGTCACAATCAAGTGTTGCTGAAGCTGGTCCAGCTCATATGTACTCATCACAAGCAGCGGTTGCAGAGAGACTGAACACGAGTGCAGACAGTTCTCGGTCAGCAACATCCTTACAGTTGTCAGTGACACAGCTGTACGAAAGGAAGCAGAAATACCACTCTTCCCACCCATTAGCCAAAAAAATAAATGCCCAGATAGCTAAGTTGTTAGCAGTCGAGATGTTGCCGTTTAGGCTTGTGGGTACAGACTCTTTCCGTGAGCTTTTGGCTGTGGCAGTACCACGCTACTCGGTTCCAAGCCGCCACTACTTTTCACGTTGTGCCGTCCCCGCGTTACATGAGCATGTCATTAACAACCTCAAGCGTGCCCTCACCAACGCTGTAACCGGGAAAGTACACCTTACTACGGACACGTGGACAAGCAGTTCAGGACAGGGCCGGTACATCTCGCTCACCGCGCATTGGATCAACGTTGTGGAGAGTGTGCCAAACGATGTTAGTGTTACATCAAACATCCTACCCACGCCACGGATAGCTGGCACAACCTCATTCAGGGTCTCTGCATCATCCTATATGTCCACTACACCATCTTCCGCTTCCTCGACCAATCCTCAATTGCCCTCAACATCACGGCCAAGTTGGGAGGTTTGCTGCAGTGCTTCAGCAAGATGCCAACAGGCTCTGCTGAAGCTGATCTGTTTAGGTCACACACCTCACACTGCAGTAGAGCTGTTGAAAGGTCTGAAGCAACAGACAGATGAGTGGCTATCCCCACTCCAACTCCAGACCGGTCTCGTGGTGAGCGACAATGGTCGTAACCTAGTGGCTGCACTAAAGTTCGGAAACCTTGTGCACGTGCCTTGCATGGCTCACGTGCTGAATCTAGTAGTGCAGAAATTCCTGCGTACATACCCAGAGTTATCTGACCTACTGGAGAAGGTGCGTCGAGTTTGCGCACATTTTCGTCATTCGTCAACAGCGGTTGGAAAACTTTCATTGCTTCAAAAGCAATTGAATTTGCCCAACCACAGACTCATTTGTGACATGCCGACACGATGGAACTCTACATTCCATATGTTATCGAGGATCAATGAGCAGCAGAGGGCAATATCCGAGTATCAGTTGCAACATGCCCGTCAGACCGGCAGTCAGCCACGACATATTAGTACAATGGAGTGGGTGTGGATCGCTGACACATCTGAGGTTCTTGATAATTTTGACTACTGCACAAAACTGGTGAGCGGTGATCAGTCCATCATCAGTGTCACTATCCCCATGCTGTGTCTGCTGAAAGAATCCCTCATTAATCAGAAAAATGAAGCATTGAGAGCCCAGCAGATGGCTATGGAGCCAGATTTAAACAGCGCAGTACCTAGCCAGCAAAGCCAGTATGACCAGGCAACATTGGCTCCTGAAGAGGAACAGGAGCAAGACGATGAAGAGGATTTATTTTTTGTTGGTGCCGATGTCAACCCAGATGGTACTCACAACCCCAGCTTTGTGTCTGTCCACCATGGGTGGCCTGGAGAGGAGGAGGCGGAGACAGACTTTGCGGATACAATGGGTATTGAACATCGTTCTGAGGACACTGAAGACATGACTCTATGCAGCTTAGGACACATGGCTGACTTCATGTTGACTTGTCTGCTAGAAGACCCACGAGTGATTAACATATTGCACAATGACCTCTACTGGTTGGCCACCTTTCTGGACCCACGTTATAAAGATAAATTCACCTCGCTGCTGTTTCAGTCACCACGTGGCTTGACAATTGACTATTTCAAGAGGGTTCTTGTGGATAATATGCTTCTAATATCACCGTCAGACAACACTCTGCCCATAGGTAGCAACTCTGTGCAACAGCAGCCATTGGTCGGGGCACAATCATCCACGCTATCCAGAAGAGATGCTGGAAAGATGTCCGCAAAGTGGGCTATGTTCAATAAGCCATCGAACCTGCAGCGCCATGTTGCTCCAGTAACCATCTCTCGGAGACAGAAACTTACCAACATGGTACAAGAATACTTAAGTGACAGTACCTGCTTCCTGACTGATGCCGCAGTCCCGTTTAATTACTGGGTCTCCAAGCTCCACACTTGGACAGAGCTCTCGTTGTATGCCTTGGAGGTGCTGGCATGCCCTGCGGCTAGTGTGACATCAGAGCGGGTTTTCAGTGCCGCTGGGGGTATCATAACTGATACCAGGACACGTCTTACTCCAGTGCGTTCAAATAAAGATGTGGTATTAGATTAGCGCTACAAACCACTCCAGGCGATCGTTCTGTATAAATTACCTTAAAGCTTTATTCAATCGATGTAGAATGCCCAGTCTGGGCATTCTACATCGATTGAATAAAGCTTTAAGGTAATTTATACAGAACGATCGCCTGGAGTGGTTTGTAGCGCTAATCTAATACCACATCTTTATTTGAACGCACACGTATCCTCCCATTGGGAAGCGTGGTATTCAGCAGCTGGGCACCCAGGACGCATCAGACGTCAAACACCACTTCTTTGGAACAAGCACGAGAATCAGCAGCGTGTGCATATTGGAAATCACGCTCATCCCTGCTTGCAGCCACCGGCTGATGTGGAAACCCTTTGGGGTAACAAATCAGTGCATAAACTAGTTGTGCGGTCAGCACAACTAGAGAAGGTGAGCCCTAGATATATTTAACCGCTCCCATGCCATAAACATCAGCAGTTTGGCGCAACATTGTTTTTGTTTCTTATACGTCTTACTCCAGAGAATGCAGACAGGCTTACTCTAATTAAGTTTAATAGGAACTGGATTTCACAAGACTTCTTGAGCCCTGAAGACGACAGTACTCAGAGCTGAAGTGTCACGTTCAACATCAATATGATATAATTAATCATTGTATTATATTGTGTCTTTTTGGTACAAGCAGTATGTACAAGACCAGTAACGATTTGCGTAACCATGTTCCTGCAACCTGGTAATGAGGCTGCTTCATGTTAAACCAACACTATACCTTAACTTCGGTTTCATTAACCATCACAACACCTTTTGACAATGAATCAACCTTTATTTTCTGTTAGCAAACATTTAAAAGCCCCTTGGGCTAATTTTTGGAGCCACCCAGGCTAACAAGCTTATCATGGCCCTTAGGCCTGCATTTATACCCAAAATGCAAAACAGCCCCTTGGGCTAATTTTTTGAGACACCCAGCCTAAGAGGCTTATCATGGCCCTTAGGCCTGCATTTACACTCAAAATGCCAAACAGCCCCTTGGGCTAATTTATGGAGCCACCCAGGCTAAGAAGGTTATCATGGCCGGTAGGCCTGCATTTATACCCAAATTGCCAAAGAGCCCCTTGGGTAAATTTTTTGAGGCAACAAGCCTATACCTGCATCGAATATGTTGCTTCTCCTATGCTCTCAAGACAAGCAAGACTATAGTATGGGCCACGCTCCCTCCTCTATATCTAAAAAGAGTTGATCAAGCCCCTTGGGCTAATTTTTTGATCCAACAAGCCTATACCTGCATCGAATATGTTGCTTCTCCTATTCTCTCAAGACAAGCAAGACTATAGTATGGGCCACGCTCCCTCCTCTATATCTAAAAAGAGTTGATCAAGCCCCTTGGGCTAATTTTTTGATCCAACAAGCCTATACCTGCATCGAATATGTTGCTTCTCCTATGCTCTCAAGACAAGCAAGACTATAGTATGGGCCACGCTCCCTCCTCTATATCTAAAAAGAGTTGATCAAGCCCCTTGGGCTAATTTTTTGATCCAACAAGCCTATACCTGCATCGAATATGTTGCTTCTCCTATGCTCTCAAGACAAGCAAGACTATAGTATGGGCCACGCTCCCTCCTCTATATCTAAAAAGAGTTGATCAAGCCCCTTGGGCTAATTTTTTGATCCAACAAGCCTATACCTGCATCGAATATGTTGCTTCTCCTATGCTCTCAAGACAAGCAAGACTATAGTATGGGCCACGCTCCCTCCTCTATATCTAAAAAGAGTTGATCAAGCCCCTTGGGCTAATTTTTTGATCCAACAAGCCTATACCTGCATCGAATATGTTGCTTCTCCTATGCTCTCAAGACAAGCAAGACTATAGTATGGGCCACGCTCCCTCCTCTATATCTAAAAAGAGTTGATCAAGCCCCTTGGGATAATTTTTTGAGGCAACAAGCCTATGCCTGCATGGAATACGTTGCTTGTACTATGCTCTCAGGACAAGCAAGAATATAGTATGGGCCACGCTCCCTCTTTTATATCTAAAAAGAGTTGATCAAGCCCATTGGGCTAATTTTTTGAGGCACCCAGCCTAAGAAGCTTATCATGGCCATTAGGCCTGCATTTATACTCAAAATGCCAAACAGCCCCTTGGGCAAAATTTTGGAGCCACCCAGGCTAAGAAGCTTATCATGGGCGGTAGGCCTGCATTTATACCCAAATTGCCAAACAGCCCCTTGGGCTAATTGTTTGAGGCAACAAGCCTATGCCTTCATCGAAGACGTTGCTTGTACTATGATCCTGCTGTAGCCTGGCGAAGGGTCCCACTGTACGCTACGGAGATAACGCATAGACGTTGTGTGTTGCAAGTAGACGTCCCAGCCTCTCGCATCTGTGTTCCTAGTGTTGTTAACATACCGAGTCATTAAGTAACCCCCCCCCAAACACAGGCACTATTTCTTTGTTAGCAACATTGGTATGTGCAGTAATGATTTTACACGTACTAACCAAGGTGCCCTCATGCGCCATGCAGGCCGTAAAGTACTTGCTAATGATGATGACTTTAAGGCCACCCACAAAACAACCTACACATCCATTCACTGAAAAAAGACAGACACAAAGCATTTTTTTTTTAAATCTGTATTATTATGCCTTAATGGCAAAGATGTCAGATTTTTTTTTTTTTTTTTTTTTTTTTTTTAGCTTTATGAAAAGCAACGTAAAAAACAGAAATAAAGCCGTCAAAAGTGCAAACATGCACTATTTACATTAACAAACAAAAAAAAAAAAGTTGAACCTACAGCTGGTGGTAGGTGGGACGATTGTGTGGGGTAGCCTCTACCCCGCCACCATCACCCTGGTCATGGAGGAGGTCCAGGGCCCCATGGATAGCCTCCCCCACTGCTTGTAACCCTGTAGGTTGGGTCACCTGGGCCGGTCTCTCAAAATGGCCTTGGGTTGGGAGGTCCATGTTGGTTGGCCAGAAAGGTTGGTACGGCCTCTGGGTCACCACTTAGCTGTCCCGCCGTGGTGTGTGCCTGTCCAGAATGTTTGCACCAGATTGCTGCCACCCCTCCAAATATGAAAAGACCTGGGTAGGGTGGTTTGGAGGCCGACATGCATCGATGACAATATGTATTGCTGACCATGCCCGCAGTCGTCTCTCGAATGGAATGTCATCCAAGAACGGTAGGAGACTGCGGGAAAAGTCAGCATTACTTTGTGCACGATTTTCTGGCCCTGCAACAACCTCCTCTGGCGGCCGGACATGCCCCAAAGCTGGGGTTGGTGCTGGTGGCGGCGGTGGTGGTGGTGTTGGTGCTGGTGGCGGCGGTGGTGGTGGTGTTGGTGCTGGTGGCGGCGGTGGTGGTGGTGTTTGTGCTGGTGGCGGCGGCGGTGGTGGTGTTTGTGCTGGTGGCGGCGGCGGTGGTGGTATTCCACCAGCTTGGCCTTGGTCCTCCACTTCCGGTGCTTCTGGGGCCTCCCTCGCCTGTTCAGGCAGGTGTGGTGGTGGAGGATTAGCACGGCGCCTGCGGTAGTGAGCCTCTCTGTGGGTAAAGGCCAAAAAAGTTTGGTGAATGCATTGCATTTATAAACAAAAACATAGGTCAAACATTAAGTTGCACGCTTTTTTGACTGTGTATCAGTGTGTTCTGAATCAGATATTTTTTATTATTATTAAAGAATAACCAACTGTACATAACATAAAGGAATACGTCACTTTGTTTGCTAATTCCATAATAATACATAATTTTTCCCCACATTATTAACCCCCCCCCATCCCATCTAATCTAGACGATCAATAACACCAATGTTTCACATGAAAAAAAACGTCCACCTGACTTCACTTTTAACTTGACATACTTAATTTACCAAACTTTTAGGTTACATCAGCTATATAAACCAGTGAAGGGGTTCAAACGTATACAATATATATATATAATATAATATTTAATATAATACAATATATATAATAATGACTATTCAGCCACTATCTCCATCCACTTCTTTCTCAACCCTCGTTCATGGCTCCCACATCTGTGTATTCTGTGTTTTCATTGTTGACCTTAAGATTGAATTGCAGCCAATAAATTAGGACATTTTGGCTCATGCCTCAACCAATATTCTATGTGTGGGTAGTGTTGGTCCTCGATTTTTTGACATTACATTTGAAATTTAACCATTTGTCTGCCCAATTACACTGTGCCCTGCCTTAGGCAGGACAGCTATTTAGGCACTTGAAGACATATTAGTGGCCACAAGTATAGCATTTACTTTTTGTTGTAACTTTATGTGGACAAAGCTATAGCCTGACACTTAGAGGCAAACACATTCTTCAGGGTTGCTTACCATCAGATGGACAGTAAAAGACGCAGTGTGGGCGACCTTGGTTTCAAAGCACATAACCCACATCTATAGGGCAGGTGAGCAAGACAGTAAATGGAGTCCTGCAGCATAGGTGACACATGAGCATTCGGCGTTAGTGGCCTACACTCCTTTTTGCTGCCATGTATTCTAATCAGGAATGTCTTGGTAAATAAACCCCACAAAACATATGGCTTGGATTTTGAAACGACTGTAATGGACATAGAGTATGGGGGTGTTTTTGATCAGCAGGTCACACATCATTGGTGCCAAACAAGGTGGTATTCCCAGATGGACAGTTTTACAATTATTCCAACGGGTCCGAACAAAAAACCGGGAGCAGCAAGGGCAAACTTCTTGTTTCCTAAAGGACCTTGTACATAAAAGGCTGTTGCACTGAAAATATGGCCCCCTTAAGTTTAATTTTATACAGCATTAATACACTATGTTTTTCGAAGGATTCTTAATGTAGCCATCAGTTAACAACAAAACAATTAAATTCACATGTGGATCCTAATATCTACACCATCACCTTGCAGCCACAAATATACCCATGGCCAAACTCACCCACACATATTTGTAGTGATACAGGGTATGTCCTGAAATGTGTATGACTGTGTAAACAATCTGGGATGGTGTACAAACAGTTTAGTGCAAAAGGGGTATATCCTTACAACGTTATTTAGCCTAAAAAACACCCACAATTAAACGTGTAGGGATGTATGTGGCCCTTATGCAAGTGGAGGGAGGCCATTAGGAACACATACAAATGATGCTTACGACAGGCAAACCAGACAAGGCCACACACCTTAGAGGCCATTGCAGGGAAGAACATGGCTTTGTTCCACAAACATGCCAACAATAACAGCTAATTGTGAGGTCACGGAACATTGTGTCTGCCCACCCTGCTTATTTGTCCCAACGTCACAATGTGAATATAAATGTGTATGTCCTGGATCACTGCCAAAGGTAATAGAAATCTGTTGCACCATGGCAGAAACAAACCCCAGTGTGGGTATGTAAACCAGCACACTCATTATACAGCTTCATACGTACACTGTGTGCCCTCGTGGACAGGGTCCTCTCCTCTTGTACCTGTACGACCTGATTGTCTTCCTTTACTGTTTTTTGTAGTTAACCATTATCCTCATGTAAAGTGCCATGAGACCTAATGGCGCTATATAAATAAATTATAATAATAGTAGACAACAGTGCTGCAGACACATACCTTGGCATACGGGCCACCGGTCCAAGGAAGGACAGCCGGTCATAGTGTTTGTAGATCAGCTCTGGAGCTGCTCCCGGGCCCCCCTCAGCGATCTGGCGATGCTGCTTCTTATGTTGATCGCGGCAGCTCCTCCAACGTTTTTGAAGATGGTCAACTGTGAAATGATTTCAAACCAGGTTTAGACATGTGTAATATTTGAAACACCAAAAGTTTGTGTACAAATCAACAATAACATTTTATTCATGTTGTGTGTGTAATGTGTATACAAGGCACAGTGACACGACAGTGTAAAACATCATCAACAGCATTACGGACATTGAGCTCACGTGGACACTATCACAAATGAGGCAGGTCACATGTCGACGCATCGAGAAGGTAATAGTGCGGGCACCAGACTCTGCTCATTAGTGGTATTAATATACACCCAACCCCCTGGCCGTAAGAGCCAGGAGCACCAGCCCTTAAACTAAGTATACTGTTGTGACCCCATCCAAATATAGGCAACTATGCGACGGCGCATGATAACACATTGAGGGTCCTGTATACCCTGCTATGGGGAGCCTGTATACCCACGAGGGCCCTGTATACCCACTGCTGGGGGCCCTGTATACCCACTGCTGGGGGCCCTGTATACCCACTGCTGGGGGCCCTGTATACCCACTGCTGGGGGGGCTGTAGACCCACTGAGGGCCCTGTATACAGGGACTGACTGGCACCCTACAGTTTGGGTGCCAGCCCTCCCTCACCGGTCCGACACAGGTGAGGACGGGGGTGGGGGGTGATGAGAGGCGGCCGCCTCACAGTCACCGCAGCTCCCGCAGTCTCCTAGGGCTCGCTCCCAGCCGCAGCCTCGCGCTCCTCACAGCCGCTCACTCCCGGCCGCAGCCGCGCGCTGATGACGTCATCGCGCGGCCAGGAGCTTGCGGTTCCGGCTGCTGCTTCGGGGTCATGCGCTGCTTCATGCTCCTGCAGCCGCATGAGCCGTGCGGGCGGCAGCCCTTTTCATGGTCCAGGCGGCCCAAAATAGGGGAAAATACACCGGCCTGGGGGGCAATTGCCCCCCAGGCACCTGGGCCAGTCCGCCCCTGCCTGTATACCATAATATGGTGGCATGTATACCCATCTGGGGGCCTGTATACTCTGCAGGGGAGCTGTATACTCTGCTGGGGGGCTGTCTACCAGTGATAGCCGCTGTATACCAGGATGGCGGTCAATATGTTTTCACAGTTTTTGGGGCAAAAATAGGGGGGTCGGCTTATACACGGGTCGGCTTATACACGAGTATATATACAGTAAATCCAATATATAACGGGTGAACTCATTTAACTTACTCATATTGCTCTGTTCATCATGGCCACTCAGATGGAACGCAGGGAACATCACTTGGGCGATCTCTCTCCAGGCAGTAGTCCTCATGATGTTATCCCCATAGTCAGGGTCTGTTGGGAGCCATAGCAGTGGCCGAGCCTCCACCAGAGGAATCAATCGCAGCGTGTTCACAGTGACACGGCCGGCCATGATTGCTCTGGGGAATGGATTGCTCTGTATGTGCGTCTGTCAGAGCGAGTCGTTTCCTGTTTGCTTTTACAGCATGGTGTGTGCCGGAGAATCGCTTCCCCCTTCCATCATCGGCTCCAAATAAGAGAAAAACCTGCGAGTTTGGACTCGCACACTTTCAGAGACACATCAGCGATTTGTAAATAGCATTATTCGCTATTACTCGGTTCCCTATTCATTAACATTGGACTCGCTAGACTCGCAACGAGTAGCGAGTCCTGGGCTCGGACTCGTGCAGGTCTAGCGATTCCGAGTAATTTAGGACTCGCTCATCCCTAAGTTAAATCTGATGCTGTCCGATGAAAATTGGACAGCATCGGATCCGAATCAGCCCCCATGTTATCCAATGGGGATCGGATCGGATTTGGCATAATTCCCATCCGATTTGCCTCCGATCCGATTCTGTCCGATTTTTTGCAGGAGCCAAAATCGTAGACTTCTGCAATTTTGGCTCCTGAAAAAAATCGGAGAGAATAGGATCAGAAGCAAATCGGATGGCAATTATGCCAAATCCGATCCGATCCGGTGCCTTTAACATGGGGCCCTATGGGCAGTGTCCGAGGAAACATCTGATGTCTCCTCGGACCCGAATTTAGTGTACTGAGCATGCTAAGTATATGCTCAGTACACTAAAACTATTGTGTGCTGCCTAATTTAAAGTGATCCTAAACCCACAAACTGACCCCCCCCCACATCTTTAGACCTGTCCCTGCACCCCCTCTTATCATTTCTAGCCATCACTTTTGCAGAAAAAAATCGATTTTGTAGAGTAGAGAAAAAGTTATATTTACTTCGTCCTGTGTGAGTTCTCTGTTTCTGTGCCTGTCTGCTGCTGCCTTGTAATTATGCAGCCCCTCTCTGCTTCTAAGAGCCTGGGCGCGTCATGAAAGGGGCAGGGCTAAATTGCGTCATGCCAAAGCCCCGCCCCCTTTCACTTTAAAGGGATCCTGTCACCTCCAAAACGCCTCATAAGCTAGCAAAACATGTCCCTGCAGCATCCTATCACTAATCTCACACTTCTTTTGACTTCTGTGAAAGTGCATAAAAACGTTTTACTACTTACTCATTAGTGATTATAATTAGCAGGGGCTATATTCTTTAGTCACCAGGGCATGTTATTTTGCAGCCTCGAGAATCCACCCTCTCTGTCTGTGCTGCTCTGCTTGTGCAGCTGAAGGCAGGACTAATGATTTGCATTCTGTGAGTGATAGAGAGGGGGGAGGGTAAAGCCTGCACAAGCAGAGCACCCAGACAGAGAGAGGGTGGATCCTCGAGGCTGCAAAACAGTCCAACCTGGTGACTAAAGAATATAGCCCCTGCTAATTAAAATCACTAATGAGTAAGTATTAAAACGTTTTTATGCACTTTCACAGGATGCTTTTAGGAGACAAAAGTAGTGTGAGATTAGTGATAGGATGCTGCAGGGATATGTTTTGCTAGCTTAGGAGCCATTCTGGAGGTGACAGGATCCCTTTAACTTCCGCAATGTATGTATATATTTGCGGAAGTTAAATATAACTAAAATCAAGTGTTTAAAATAAAAAAATCTTTATTCTCACCTGCCAGCGCTCCTTCGGCATCTCCATCAGCTTCCCGCTCGGTAACCAGGACCTGTGATGATGTCACAACCAGATCAGCTGATCGGGTCACATGAGCGGTTACTGTGGTAACCGCTCAAGTGACCCGATGACGCTTCTGACATCGTCACAGGTCCTTTAAAACTGATCGGGAACTGATGGAGATGCCGGGGGAGTGCTGGCAGGTAAGAATAAAGATTTTTTATGTTGGAATGACAGGAGGAGCGGGGAGAAGAGAAAGGACAGGGGAGAACAGGGGGACAGTAGGGGGAAAACAGGGGGACAACAGGAGGACAACAGGGGGACAGCAGAGGGACAGCAGGGGGACAGCAGGGACATCAGGGGGACAGCGAGATGACAGGAGTCAGAGAGGAGGGGGAGCGAGGTGACAGACCAAACTGATCCTGCAAAATGTCAGAATCGGATGCCTATTTGGCAATGTGAAACCAGCCTAACAGTGTGTACTTACTGTAAGCATTCCACACTATCACACACTCTCAGTGCTCGACGAGTGACTGCTTAGAAACTATTTGCATTCTTGTGAGAAGACAACTGCCTTCTCCTTCTCTCAGTTGAGACCACTGAGGCAAAGAGAAAGCAATCATCGAGAGATCACAAATATGTAAATGGCATATGATGAGCATGATGAGGGGTGTAGAAATATTGGAATTCTCTCAGGTTTTACAGAAAAGAACAGCATCCCCACTTGATTGTAAAAAGTCTCTGACAACCCATTTAATTGAACTGATGTATAGAATGTTTTTCCTACATACATTCCATTTTCTATTTCCACTTTATATTCTTAAGTGAGAAACCAAGTATACCTATATTTTTCTATTATACTATACTATTTAATCAAATCTCTCTCTTAGGTTGTGTGAACACGATCAGTGTTTGCAGCATTATTGACGCTCCATGTTTGCGCTGCATCATTAATGCAGCATTGGACAGTACAAGCACTGTGGATGGGATTTACAAAAAACCCCATACCCACTGTACTTCTTTCAGTAATAACCGACATGTCATGTGGCTTTTCTAGCCTCAACTTGTCCGTACCATGTCATTTTAGCGCTGCGGAGTCTGAAGCAATCTCGGCAGGTGAATGCATGGGAAAGCCGCTGTGCCCGAACACAGACCATGGGCACAGCAAGAGAGAAGATACTGCATCAAGGACACAGTGTCTCCTGATCATGTGTACATACCCTTAGCTATTGATTATAAAAGATACATTTCTAAGTTAATCATTAATATTCTAGGTAATTGGACAAATCATATGTTTCAAAATATTTTTTTTTAAATGTAATACTTAAAGGGATCCTGTCACCTCTAAAACGCCTCCTAAGCTACCAAAACAGGTCCCTGCAACATCCTATCACTAATCTCACACTCTTTTCGTCTCCTAAAAGCATCCTGTGAAAGTAGATAAAACCGATTTCATACTCACTCATTAGGCATTATAATTAGCAGGGGCTATATTCTTTAGCCCTTAGGGCGTGTTGTTTTGTAGCCTGAATGATCCAGCCTCTCTCTGTCTGTGCTGCTGTGATGTGGAGCTGAAGGCAGGACTAATGATTTGCATTCTGTGAGTGATAGAGAGGGGGGAGGGCAAAGCCTGCACAAGTAAAGCAGCACAGACAGAGAGAGGGTGGATCCTGGAGCCTGCAAAACAACACACCCTGGGGACTAAAGAATATAGCCCCTACTAATTATAATGCCTAATGAGTAAATATTAAAACGTTTTTATGCACTTTCACCGGATGCTTTTAGGAGACAAAAGGAGTGTGAGATTAGTGAATGAATGCTGCAGGGACATGTTTTGGTAGCTTATGAGGTGTTCTGGAGGTGACAGGATCCCTTTAAATGTAAATGTAATGTAATGTAAATGTAAACATTGCATAAAATGTTTACTTAGATTGTTTAGATATATGTTAAAGAATAGCTATGCAAACTTTATATGGTTGCCCTCCAGTCTGCTGTATGTTAATTAAAGTGTAAAATATGTGGCTCCTAGTGACATTTTTCTGAGAAAATTAAATGAAGCGTCCATCATTTATTTTTAGTTGCTCATATACTGCATATCCCATACAGAGCAATGTCCAATGTTATTTCCATGTAATCAAATTACCTTATTTGTAACATAAATTATAACTCCATAACCATTCCATAATCTATGGACCTTTAATGACTTTGTGACACAAATTACTAACTATGCTGGCAATTTGTTCCCAAGCATTTTTCTGCAGCCCACATCACATTAGCAAAAGAGATAAATGACAGTCCCACTTCTTACCCATTAGCCCTCTCCCACGTGCTGCATTTAAATCTAATCAGACCTTTGTATCAATCTTTTTGAAAATAAATATACGCCTCTCCAAGAGTGATGCATTGTTTGAGATAATAATGGGTTATTGATTTTCTTTTTGGTCCATAAAAATCCATGATACTTAGCATTCTTAGAGATCTGATATGTTGGGTTTATATTCAAGCTCTCTATATATTTGATTAGGAATGTTAAAGGAGCCTAATTATTTGATTGAGTGAGTTGAGATTTTCACTGTCTAAGTCTTTTTAGCACCTTTAGAAGTTCATTGAAAGTGACACTGCAAAATTTTGCTCAAAATGTGACACTATAATGAATCAAAATCAGGGAAATTCCTGAATAAAAACGTGAAACCTTTTGAAATATGTTATTATTATTCTTTTTCTGGTTACATTGTCATGTTGTTAATGGGCTTATATTTGTCTAGTTTACATATTTTACAAGCTTTGGTTTAACGACTGTTTTTACTCGGGCGTTCACTAAAAGTCTATAGAACCTATCACTTTCAGAGTACAATTGTTTTTGTGCCTAAGTAAGGCTACGTTTTCATGTTCAGTTGTTGGTAAGTTTTTCACATCAGTTATTGCAAGCCAAATCATTGAGTGAATGAAAAATACTAAAGTGGTGATGTCTTTCCACTAGGCCATGTTCATACATTGAACATTTTGTCAGTATTTTACATAAGTATTTACAAGCCACAAGGAGTTGCCCAATCAGAGGTAAAGTATAATAGAAAGACGTCACCACTAGAGATGAGCGAACCTTTTGAAGTTCAGGTTTGGTTTCGGGTTACCAAATTGGCATATGTTCGGTGAATGGATCGGCGAACTCAGTCGAATCTCTTCCTCTCTTCTGGAATCTTCCCCTCCTCCTTCATACATTCTATCATTACTCTATTATTAAAGAAAATCTCTTTTGACCCATCCTGCACAAATAACTAAGACCAATTTCCAATCTCGCCATTATCTCTAAACTCTTGGAGTGCCTGTGCTATTACCGCCTTATCCGTTACCTCTCCACTCACTCTCTTCTAGATCCATTACAGTCTGGTTTCCGCCCCCTATATTCTACAGAAACTGCCCTCATCAAAGTGACCAATCAACTTTTGACAGCAAATCATAATGGTTATCAATCTGCTTATTCCTCTTGACCTCTCTGCAGGTTTTAACACTATTGGCCACCATCTTCTACTCAGTATGGTCCACTCAATTGGCATAAAGAACTCTTCTGGTTGTCCTTCTATCTTTCTAGCCATCCCTTTAGTGTATTATTTGCTGGCTCCCCTTCCTCTCCTCTTCCTCTTATTATTGGGATCCCTCAGGGTTCAGTCCTTGGAGCTCTACTCCTCTCTCTCTACACAGCCCATACTGGACAAACCATCAGCAGATTTGGCTTCCAGTACCATTGTTATGCTGATGACACATAACTATACACTTCATCCTCTGACATTACCCCCCATATTACAACACGCCAATGACTGTCTGAAACTGAACCTTTCCAAAACTGAACTTCTCCTGCTCCCACCTTTCACTAAACTCCCTTAATCTCCCTCTCAGTGTATAGCACCATGATTATACATAGGCAGCAGGCTTTGCTATCTCGGTGTTATGTTTGAAAATGATACTTCCTTCAACACCTATATACTGTACAATCTCTTGCCCGCTTTTGTCGCTTGCAACTAAAGAACATCTTTCTCACCATGGAAACAATAAAAACCCTGTGACACTTATCCATCCCGCCTTGATTACTGCAACTCTCTATTAATTGGCCTCACCCCACATGACTTACCACCTCTCCAGTCCATTCTTAATGCAGCAGCCAGGGTCACCTATCTGGATACCCATTATTTGGATTCTTCTGCTCTTTGCCAGTCATTGCAATGACTGCCCATACATAATAGGATCCAACTCAAGTTGCTTGCTTTCACCCACAAAGCTCTTCACAGCGCAGCACCTCCTCACATCTCCCCCATCCTCTCTGTCTATCATCGTACCCATTCGCTACGTTCCACAAGCGACCTGCGACTAACATCCCTACTAGAGATGAGCAATGTTCGATCGAACATGTTCGCCAATTTAAAATTCAACCTGTTTTGGGCTATGTTCAAGTCGTTCCACGAATTCGAAAGATTTGCTAAAAATTTGGTAATTCGAGGTTATGTTCGATAACTGTTAATTGACCAAAAGCGATACTGACTTTTCAAATGCCTTTGTTCAACGTTATTATGAGTTTCAGTGTCAGGGAATAGTGGCCGGGAGGGGGAGGGGGGTGGTGGAGCTGGGGAGAGGTCTGTGATCAAATAATGCAGATCTCCATTTTTTTCAGCCCTGCACTTACTGTGGGTGGTCCGGTCTGTCAGCCTATCAGCACGCATAGAGCAAAGTGCACTTTTTTCACACAAGGACTTGTGTCATTGGCTGGGTATGTCACATGTCCTTGCCATATAAGAACTGACCATTTTTCCGCCTCGCCATTTTTGCAGTGATAGAGCTCAGTGTCAGATGTCACCGCTGCTGCTGTGTGCGCTACAAAGATAGTTAGATACAGATTCCATTCCATGTTAGATAGAAAGATAGTTAATAGGTTTAGGGACAACTTCCAAGAACAGCTCTTTTTAGGGCTTAAAAGCATTGTTTGCCAGGCAGGACTGTTCCAGTTCTGTGCAAGCGTTATTTACAGCATCTGGCTAAATCTAGCCAAGTAAATCCTTTTTGGCTAGTAGAAGTGTGTGCCAGGAACTGGTGTAGCAGAGTGGTGAAGAAAGCTACACCACCTATGTTTACTAGCCTTTTTTACTGCATCTAGCCAAACAAATCCATTTTGGCTAGTAGCAGTGTGTGCCAGGCCTTGATGTAGAATTGCTGTGAAGACAGCTGCACCTCCTGTTTTTACTAGCCTTTTCTTACTGCATCTAACCAAGCAAATCCTTTTTGGCTAGTAGCAGTGTGTGCCAGGCAATGGTGTAGCACTCTTATGAAGAAAGCTACATCTCCTGCATTTACTAGCCTTTTTTACTGCATCTAGCCAAGCAAATCCTTTTTGGCTAGTCGCAGTGTTTTCATAGGTAGCTGTGGTCCAGTGTTCTGTTGAAATCTACTGCCACACAGCGCAGAAAACACTTTTGTATTGCTTCTGCCCAAACCTACTTACCAAAATCTATTTAGGGTAGTACCACTGTTTGGCCACTAAGCTGTGCTAGTTTTACATCCATAGTTTTTTGTGAGAACAACTACAGAGTTGCCAATTAGTTACCCTCAAACATGAGTGGTAAAAGGTCTGCTGCTGGTGGAAAGGTGAATAGGCATGTTGGAAAGGGTAAAATCTTTGTGTCAGTGGAGTAGGTGCTAAAGTAGCAGAAACATATGCTGTCACGCTTGGACTAAGGGAATGTCCAACAACTGTGCGCAACAGTGGCGTACGAACTAACGATGTCCGGTGTGCAACAACAAAAAAACAATAAGAGAAACACCAAAGGGAATAAATACAATGGAGGGCCATGCTCATAAGGAACGGGGAAGAGCTGACCTCCTGCACTCACCTGCGGCAGCACTGATCTCCCTAACATCCCTATATGATGTCTTTCACCTCATCGCCAAGCAGTAAACCTAAGCCACCGCTGGCCCTGATGTTGACCCTCACTAGGGAAGGCGGGCGGGAGCACTTGTCCCATCCACTACAATAAAGAGACATGAGGGAAGGGGAAGACAGACACCTCACCAGACAGCACACGGCTTGACAGCAAGAGGTTTTCCACAGAGCTCTTTTGAATGTAGTTCAATCTCCAGCAAAGCATGCTGGAACCCTGTGATGCTATAAAAGTAGAGGTAATCACAAAGTGGCTACACCTAGGCAAGGCCAAGCTAGCTTGGTGGCAAAAGAGACTAACATTAACTCCTCCAGTGCTAAAAGAAAAGGACAGGTTTAATATGAAGTCTCAATTCAGGCATGAGACTTACGTCCAAAGCAGTCACAAGTCTCCTAGGAAAGGGAGACCATTCGGACATCTGCTGAACAAATACCGTCTTCAAGAAAAACTAAAATGTCTACTTCTTTTCATGGGCGATCTGCTATCATCCCTTTCTTACATAGCAGAGCATCACTAAAACTTGTAGATGAGGCTCAAAAAGAGCAGGTGCTGCAATGGATATCAAGCGCTCCATCAAGGGGGCTCTTCTCCACTTCAACTTCAACATCACAAATATTCCGACCCTCAGAGGTGTCACCCCAATCACACTTGCTTCCTCACAGCTCACAAGTTTCTAGCCGTCCTACTGACTATGGGTTAAGACATATGGGTGAGTCTGCAGAGCTGTTCACTCATACTATACCTGAGAATTAGAGGTCTGCTCCAAAGCTTCATTGAGTCAAGATGAGGAAATGATCTGCACCGATGCCCAAAATCTTTTTGAGTCAGATCCAGGCCCAGATGATGAAGTGTCCGAGCATAATGTAGACCCTCATTCCCAAACTAACTTAGTGCTCAGGGCAGGAAGAGGTTGGCTCTGAGGACGACAAGTGTGAAAACACACAGGGTGATGATGAGGTTGGAGATCCCACTTAAGGCCCAGTTACACACACAGATAATTGTGCAGAGTTTGTTCTCAGATCTCTGGTGGCCGTGTACAAATGGAACAATGTGTCCATGATTTCACTGCAACCAGAGATCTGCGAACAATCTCTGCACAATTATCTGTGTGTGTAACTGGGCCTTTACTGTCAACCCACAGGCAGGCAGTTGATGAGCTCAGCAGAGGAGGTGGAGGAGGATGCTAGTGACGATGTTAGGTTGCGGCTTTCTACACAGAGATGGAGTCCTGCAAGCAAGTCAACAACTGCATCCTCATCCACAACTCTGCCTCTTTGCAGAAGCCATGGTGGCTCAGCAGGTCGCATGGGCACTAATCCTTGCCTAGCCTGGGCCTTTTTTAAGATCGCGAAGACCCAACTCATGTTACCTGCAAAATTTGTAAACAAAAACTGAGTAGAGGCTAAAAAATCAATAGTTTGAGTACTTCATGCATGAACCGTCACATGGACATGAAGCATAAGTCAAAGTGGGAAGCTTACTGTGCTACAATGTAGCCTAGCCTAGCGGGCCTGGCCCATCAACTGCATCTGCAGATTCTTCATCCTCTGTGACTGTGGGGACAGCTGTCTCACAGGCTTTCGGATGCAGAACTTCCACCTCTTTACCTGCAACAGCCAGTGTGATTGACAGGTCGACAGTTGTTTTAGAAGTGGAAACACCTGCTGGTGTTGAGCGCTGTGAGACATTGAGAGCACCACCATTTTATGAATGCGACATAATATGTCCGCCTGCACCTCTGGCAGCACCAGCTGGCAGCGACCAATCAGTGAAGCGGAGCACGGCTTGGCAGGGGTTTTGAATCCCGCGCGGCTGATTGGTCGCCGCTGAGAGCAACGACTAATCAGTGGCACGGGATTCATACTTCCCGCCAAGTCGCACCACTTTGCTGATTGGTCGCTGCCGGCCACGGTGACCAATCAGAGAAGTAGTGTGGCTTGGCGGGGGATTTGAATCCCGGCCGCCATGCAGGAATACCCATAATGTGGGTGTTCCAATATGGTTGTCGGGGTACTACCGCTACGAGCTGACGCTGGTCATTTCCCGGCTGGCTCGCCGCAGACCTCTGTGCGGCTGTAGATGAGCCGCGGCTACCGTCGGGAGATCAGATCAGAGTCAGTATGTTCTACATTCTCACTACGGGAGCTGATTTTTCACAGTTCACAGGTCCTTCTGACTTCAAGAGGACTTCAATATCAGAGATTTCTTCAAGGACCAGAGAACCATGACCAATCAGTTCCCAGAGTGAGAAATGTGGGACATACTGACTCTAAGAGCTGATTGGTTGCCGGTCTAATGGGCTCGAGAAATTGAAGGTACAGGTCCCAACAGCACTGGATGCCCTGTGGAGGATGAGGTGAATATAAAAGTTTATTGCTTTAAGGACGGGGGCACCATTACTGTACTTATCAGCTATTAGTTACACTGCATTGTGTATTTTTATGCAGGTGACACTTTGAGTATGTGCTTACTTTTGAGGTAGGTCTTACTTTTACCATCAGCAAGGGGGATGGCTTACTTTTGAGGGATGTCTTATTTTTGGAAAAACACAGTTGTGTAATGATTACAGTTTGGTAGCTATAGTACTGAAACGGATAGCAACATCCAAGGTCACATGTCCAGTTGTCATCTGTTAGACCAAATCCCGCAGCAATCAATTCACAAGCAAGTAACTTTTTGTCCACTTTGAAATAATTGAATTCTGCAGGATCCATTTTTATTACATAGAATTCTGTGGATACCAGATGTGTTAACTGATCATTATTATCATCTATTTGAAACTGAGATTAAACATGCAAAAAATGATTCCTTTGCAAATGAAAAAAACAACCAAAAAAAATGGTTAAATACAGTGGGTACAGAAATTATTCAGACCCCTTTAAATATTTCACTATTTGTTTCATTGCAGCCATTTAATAAATTAAAACAAGGTTTTTTTCTCATTAATGTGCACCTTGCATCGAATCTTGACTAAAAAAAAAAAAAGAAATGTTGGCATTTTTACAAATTTATTATAAAAGAAAAACTGAAATATCACATGGTCATAAGTATTCAGACCCTTTGCTCAGTATTGAATAGAAGCATACATTTGAGCTAGTACAGCCATGAGTCTTCTTGAGAATGAGTCAACCAGTTTTTCACACCTGGATTTAGGGATCCTCTGCTATTCTTCCTTGCAGATCTTCTCCAGTTCTGTCAGGTTGGATGGTGAACGTTGGAGTACAGCCATTTTTAGGTCTCTCCAGAGATGCTCAATAGAGTTTAGGTCAGAGCTCTGGCTGGGGGTGTCAAGAATGGTCACAGAGTTGTTCTGAAGCCACTACTTTGCTATTTTATATTATACAGAAAAAACAGGGCACTCATCCATTATGGTGATAGTAGTCTCTTTATTCCTAGTTACATGTTACAGGTGGCAGGATTGGGGTGGAAGACAGTGGAAAACGTCTCGTTTCGTGCTGATCAAGCACTTCAACTGGTCCTTGTTATTTTAGCTGTGTGCTTAGGATCGTTGTCTTGTGTAAGGTGAACCTTCGGCCAAGTCTGCGGTCCAGAGTACTCTGGAAGAGGTTTTCATCCAGGATATCTCTGTACTTATCAGCATTTATTTTTTCTTCAATTGCAACCAGTTGTCCTGTCCCTGCAGATGAAAAACACCTACGTAGCATGATGCTGCCACCACCATATTTCACTGTTGGGATTGTGTTGGGCAGATGATGAGCAGTGCCTGTTTTTTTCTACACATACCGCTTAGAATTATCATGAGAGGCTTCCATCAGGCCACTCTGTCATAAAAGCCTGACTGATGGATGGCTACCGTGATAGTAGACTTTGTGGAACTTTCTCCCATCTCCCTACTGCATCTCTGGAGCTCAGCCACAGCAAACTTGGGAGCCAGAGTGATGGATGGCCAGGTCTAGGAAGACTTCTGGTGCTCCCAAACGTCTTCCATTTAAGGATTATGGAGGTCACTGTGCTCTAAGTAACCTTGAGTACGGAAGAAATCCTTTTGTAACCTTGGCCAGATCTGTACTTTGCACAATTCTGTCTCTAAGCTCCTTTAGCAGTTTCTTTGACCTCATGAGTCTCATTTGGTCTGTCATGCACTGTGAGCCGTAAGGTTTTATATAAACAGGTGTGTGCCTTTCCAATCAAGTTCTATCAGTTTAATTAAACATACCTTGACTCCATTGAAGGAGTACAACCATCTCAAGGAGGATCACAAGCAAATGGACATCATGTGACTCAAATATGTGTGTCTGAGAAAAGGGTCTGAATAATTTGTTTAGCTTTTCTTTTTCTAATAATTTTGCAAACATTTCTACCAAAAAGGAACTTTTGTGAATTTACCAAATGGCTGCAATGAAACAAAGAGTGAAAAATGTAAAGGGGTCTGAGTACTTTGCTCACCTACTGTAGCAATCCATTAATGAATTCATTTTCCATAGACACCCTTATTAAAAAAAAACAAAAAAACGGATCCTACAGAAATCATGTATTTCAAAATGGAAAAAAAGTTATGTTAGTACAACGTTTTTGCCAACAGATTGCTGCTGGATCCATTTACATGGATGATTACTGGATATGTGAACTCAGCCTTAGCAGTTTTATGACAGAAGGGTTGGTGGTTTTGCAGTATGCAGTGGAGAATTACAAGAACAAAGGTATAGATTGATCCTGGGTTACAGTGACCTAATATACAGCGTTTGGTTTATGGTAGACAAACCTGTTGACAGTTTCCCATTAATATGCAACTTGCTGTTTTCTTTATATTCCTGCCTATGAAGTGTTCTTAAACTTTTTCAAATAAGATTATGTTCCTACAAACGGTGTTAGCTGACAAATATAACTACTCAACTAGGAAAAAAACCATCAAACTGCAACTTTATGAAAAAGATAAAATCGTATGGCTCCTCGAATATGACAAAAAATAACTTATAAAAAAGAGCTTCCTCATAATAGACTTACTGGCTTTGTCAGGAAGGATTTAACAAGGAAGATATTGTTTGATGTCTAAGTATTTTGTGTATAGTCTGTTATAAGATTATTCTATAGATAGTCAACATGTGTTATATACTTAGACTATCATGTTGTGTGTTTAGAGTATTACAGTTACAGTATAATGATCAGACTAAATGATACTTTAGAGAAGTAACCCATAACAGTCACTGACAAATCCCTGTCATTCTAATGTGCTAGTGGTGACATCAGCTTGATAAAGATAAATCTGTTACATCGTCTCATAAAATTGACTTGACATTTTGACAGTCTTCAGAGAGGAACAGTCAGTGCTCATGATCGGAAAGTGACAAGAAAATGATATTACATGCAAATAATATTCAAATGAGGATACATGGCTCCATAGCTATTTAATAATTGGCTCTTAACTAGACCTGCTCTAGGGCCAACATGTCTGCTTAATTCTACACTTCAAAGGATGGAATCAAAAGTTTATCAATACTTAGAAATAGCATTAAATTAATGTATCTTGCTATGGCTGAAAATAGCAAATACTCACCAATACTCTATCTCCTAAAGACTAATCAGATTATATGTGCCTTACGCTTGCCCTGATTGAATAATATCTGAAAATTAATTTATGCATAACCCTTATGTGAATTTAGAGATAAGCATATGTATCTGGGATTCTCATGCTAAATACTGCTCAATTTATACAGCTTTTTATTAAATACCTTGATACAGAATTTTGAATTAAAAGGGTTGGCTAATTTAAAAAAAAAAAATAAAAAATCATATACTATTTAAGGGAATTTTGGCTCAATGGGTTTTCAAATTCCCCAGCCAGCAGACTCTTTAGTTTGAGGGAATCGAGGTGGGTGACTCTGTTTGGAGACATTTTAGACCAGCCCTACTGCATAGCTTTTGAACAAATTGTGCACTATAAATGCTGCTATGTAAGGCAGCTTTGTCTATAGAGTACTGCAATCTAGTGTATCTGCAGCTTTTTGGGATCAAGAGCTAATATTGTGCTCCAGTCATTTGGCCAGTTAAGTGTAGAGCTTACAAGATTAATAGAAAAAACCTTGAAGCACCGAACGTTTTGCCACCACTGCTAGACTATAGCAATGGCTGGTTCCGTAGGCAACGAGCTTTGGGCTATACGGAATAAACATAGCTATATCAAGGGACACTAGGGGCAATTTAATAGTATATATAAAAAAAACTAGCATTCATAAGCACTGTAACATAATACTTATTCATTTATTGTATTATGCATTGTTAATATGACACCATCATATTCCACAGTGCTTCACAGACATCATCACTGTCCCTATTGGGGCTCACAATCTAAAATTCCCCATCAGTATGTCTTTTGGCATGTGGAAGGAAACCGGAGAACCCAGAGGAAAGCTACTCAAACCCATGGAGATCATAGAAAATCCATGCAGATGCTGTCCTTGGTGGGATTTCAACTCAGAACCCTAGCACTGTAAAAAAAAAGCGCTAACCACTGAGCCACCATGCCAATCATACTGATCAATTAAGATAGAAATAACTCTTTAATAAGCAGAGATCATCTCTTTATGACCCTGAACTCTTAGCTATAGTGGAAAGCAGTAAAAGGTGTCTTACTGTAGATCCTGCTTTGTCTGTCCCAGTGATATAGAGTCATAGAGATCATAGAATGGTAGAGTTGGAAGGGACCTCCTGGGTCATTTAGTCCAACTCCATGCTCAAAGCAGGATTTGCTAAATCATCCTGACAGATATCTGTCCAGTCTCTGTTTGAACACATCTATTAAAGGGGAACTTACCACCTCTCATGGCAGCCTGTTCCACTTTTTTATCACTTTCAATTTCTAATATATAATCTCTGTCTCCTCCTATTAAGTTTTATCCTATTGCTTTTAAATGATATGGTGTAATGCTTCAAATGGAACTGTACTTTAAACAAATGATTCATAAATCTATAGCACAAGTGTACATAATAATAATAATCTTTATTTATATAGCGCCAACATATTCCGCAGGGCTTAACAGATCAGAATCATAAACATGCGGGATCATAAGAAGTTCTGTTTTGGAAAGGTTTAGTTTCAGGTATAGAGTGGACATGATATTGGAAACTGCGGTTAGACAGTTATTGGTGTTCTATCATACAGTGGGGGTAAGGTCAGGGGATGAAGTGTATAGTTGTATGTCATCAGTATAAAAGTGGTACTGGAAGCCAAATCTGCTGATGGTCTGTTCAAACAGGGCTGTGAAGAGAGAGAAAAGGGCCAAGGACCAAACCCCGAGGAACATTATATAATAAGAGGAAGGGGAGAGGAAATGGAGCCAGCAAATGATACACTGAAAGAGTGGTTGGAAAGATAAGAAGAGAATCATGAGAGAGCCGTGTCCTTTATGCCGATCAAGTGTAGGATATAGAGAAGGAGATGGTGGTCGACAAAGTCAAAGGCTGCAGACAGGTCAAAAAGAATAAGCAGAGAGTGTTCACCATTATGTTTAACCGTCAGAAGATCATTGGTCACTTTGATGAGGGCAATTTCTGTAGAATGTAGGGTGAGAAAACAAGACTGTAATGGGTTTAGAAGAGAGTGAGTGGAGAGGTAACGGGTGAGGCGGCAGTAGACCAGGACCTTAGGATTGAGGTGAGTGAAAGGTGTCAAAGAGTTTCTTTGAGTTTTTGGAAAGTGAGGAGATTAGGTTGGTGAAGTAGGTCTGTTTTGCAAGGTGAAAGGCAGAGTTGTAAATTCTCAGCATTCATTTATAGTGAATGAAATTTTCTGCTGTGTGGGTTTTCCTCCATAGGTGTTCAGCACTCTAGAGCATTGCTGTAGGAATCAAATTTGTGATGTGAGCCAGGGCTGTTTTACTCTGTGTTTGGAAGTTTTGATGGTGAGGGGCGCTACTTGGTTCAGGGTGCTCCTGAGAGAGTCATTGTATTGATTCACAGCCAGATCGGGACAGGAGAAGGAAGAGATTGGGGACAGTGATGAGAGAAGAAAGTCTGTGAGTGTATGAGGGTTAATGGCCTGTAGATTTATGAATGTGTGATAGGTAGGAGTGTTCTGGGGTGGGCAAGGATTTGTGATCATGAATGAGAGAATGTTGTGATCAGAGAGAGGAAGAGGTAAATTATCTAAGGAGGGAGTTGAACAGAGCCGGACAAATACCAGGTCAAGGGTGTTACCGTCTGTGTGTGTTTCAGAGATTAAAAGCTGTGAAAGACCAATAGAGGTGGTTAGAGATAGGAGCTGGGATGCAAACGGGGAGGTGGGGCTGCTTATGGGGATGTTAAAGTCTCCCAGAATAAGGGTTAGTAATTCTGAGGATATGAAGAGTGTCAGCCACGTGAAAAAATGGTCGAGGAACTGGGTTGGTTACCCTGTGGGGCAGTATACCACCGCTATTGTGAGGGGGAGGGGATGAAAGAGCCTAATGGTGTGGACCTAAAAAGAAGGGAATAAGAGTGATGGAGCTGGGAGGGGGAGGGGTGACCTGGAGAGTACATTGTGGGGACAGGAGTAAGCCAACTCCACCACCATGTCTGTTCCCAGGTCTCGTCTCGGGGAATGGGAAAAATGTAAGCCGCCACGAGAAATAGCAGCAGGGGAAACCATGTCTGAATCCGAGATCCAGGTTTCTGTGAGGGCCAGCAGAGAAGAGAGTTTGTGAGAAAGTAGTTGTGAATATAAGGAAGCTTGTTGCATTCAGACCGTGGATTCCAGGGAGTGCAGTTAAAAGAGGGAGATGAAGGTATGTAGGTAATGGTAATAAGGTTAGTAGGGTTTCTATGTGAGGTGGGGGAGGGGTTAAAGTAGATAGAGGGTGGACTAGTATTGGGAGAGATATAACCTGACAGGAGCAGCAGTAAAAAGAGAAAAAGCAAATAGTTTTTGAATGTAGGACATTGTTTCTGATGCAATACTCTGGAATATGATGGTCTGAGATTATTCAGTAGGGTGAAGAGCATATGGGAGCTGCAGATAGTAGAGGGGAGGAGAGAGGGACAGATGTGGCTGAGGCGTGATGGAGGGGGAATGGGGCGGTAAAAGGGATTGGCAAAAGCACATAGGAAAATAGACATGGAAATAAAGGACATAATATAAAGGGAGAGTGAAAGAGTGTAGGTTGCCTAACTCCTGCCCTGACTAAATGCCATACATAAACAAACTGGTGAGTGTTGATTATGTTGTAACAGATGACACAGAGTTTACATCAAATGCAGATATTTTAAAGTGAGAGGGGGTTGAAATAGGATGCGAGTTCATTGAAAAGATATCATGGCAAGCAGAAATCTAGTACCTTCCACTTTCAGCAAGTTCGAGACAATTCAAGTCAAATTCATTTCTAGGCATTTATGTGAGGCACTTGGGTGAGGCACATGGCAGACACACATCTAGGCTAGTAAATTTATAATAATACAAATGGATTCAGCTGAGAGTGAAGGGGAAGGGGCTGGACGTCAATAGGCTATTTAAAGTCAGAAGTGAATGCAAGTGGTGGAGGACATGCCGATTTAAACAAAGGATCATAAACTTAGGTATGTAGCCAGAGCAGTGGGATGATAAGTTACAAGCATAATCAGATTAAATATTTCAGCAATTAAAATGAACATACCCCACTATACATATAGAAATGTAGCAGGAAAAGGTGTCAGACACTATTCATCAGTATTTCAGCAATGAAAATAAACACAACTATGGAAAATGGATAATGGAGACAATGAATAGATGATTGTCAGACAGCAGCGGTATAAAATGACCAAGCATATAATATTAATCTATGAATTCGAGTTAAATTCATTTCTAGGCACTTTTGTAAGGCACTTGGGTGAGGCACATGGCAGACACGCGTCCTAGCAGAAGTGAGGCTAGGACATTTATAATAATAGTAATATTAATAGTATATAAGAAACTTTGTAATAGATCAGCAGAAGTAAACAGTCAGAAGAACAGATAGTAAGATGGAGATGAACTTTTAATACATTTTATTTTTTATCTCGCCCTAGAGTGCATTCACAACTAGACAGCCCAGTATAGCTGCAAAATATCCTCTCCATGCCACAGTTGCTTTTCTCTGTGTACCCAAAAAATAAATGTAGATCAGGCATTCACTTCTGTCTGCAGTGCAATGCATGGGAGACATCACAGCAGCTAATCTCTTCCTGGTGAATAGCAAAGTAAGAGCTACAGTTAAAACTAAAAGTTTACATACACTATATAAAAAGACACATGTGCATGTTTTTCTCACTATCTGACATGAACTCAGAATAATCCTTTCCTATTTTAGGTCAATTAGCAATACCATAATTATTAATATTTGCCAAATGCCAGAACAAGGAGAGATACAGAATGATACAATAACCTATGCCTTCAAACAATTTGGGACAGTCCAAATGGTGATTATATCATGCGTTTGAAAGCGTCTGATTTTTGGCTACATGTAAGGCTAGGGTCACACTTGGGAGCATGCATTCTTTTACTAGATGCATTAATGGATCCAGTTTTTTAAGTTGCCATTTTCATGTCATTTTTGCCTCAGTTAATGTTTGCGTTAACGCTAGGTACAATTATGTACCTAACGTTAACGCTACCGTTAACGCATGGTACACATATGTACCATGCGTTATCGCCCATAGGGTCCCATGTTAATAAAAAGCATGCATTTTTGAAAAAGCACCAAAAAATGTTGCAGACCATGTTTATAGCTGTAGTAGCAAAAATGCATTGCGCTAAGCGCAATGCAATTTTGCATTGCGTTTTTTGCATTGGAGTCTATGGGTGCGTTAACGGATGCATTTTTACACATTTCCACATGTCAAAAATGAATCCAGTTAGCGGACGCATGACGCAAGTGTGGCCCTAGCCTAAGTTAATAAAAGACATTACCTATGGATGTATTTTAATGCACATCTGAAACGCACTGCTTCTTTGTGTAGTATCATGGAGAAATCTAAAGGAATCAGCCAAGATATCAGGAAGTGAATTATGGACTTTCAAAAATCTGGTTCATCCTTGGATGAAATATCCAGATACCTGAAGGTACCTCATTTATCTGAACAACCAATTATATGCAAGTATATTCAGGAGAAGGAATCTGGACACTAGCCGCTGTGTTCAGGCTGTCTACCAGGGTGACATCAGCTGACAGTGGGATTACAGCCACCGTTGCTCAGCTCAGAGCGTAGAGGTGCATATGAAAAATATGAAAGAATGAGTGGCACTCACCGTGACTTCAATGCAGTGCTGGAGTTTAATCTGGATGAAACAGAGTTACAGTAGTGCAGGGAGGAGGGATTGGCAGGGTTGGACTACGGTCACACTGTTTCGCGCAATAGCGCTTCAATGGTATGCAAAATGGTGCAACCATAGTCTGACCCTGCTAACCCCTCCTCCCTGCACTAATGTAACCATGTTTTATCCGGATTAAACTCCAGCACTGCATTGATGTCCTGGTGAGTGCCGCTCATTAACTTCTATATGCAAACAAGATGGGAATGTCCAGCCATCATACCGATCAGAAAGGAGATGGGTTCTTTTTCCCAGAGATGAATGTGCATTGGTCCAGCATGTGCATATCAACCCAAGAACAAAAGCAAAATACCTTGTGAAGATGATGGTGGAAGCTGGTATGATTATGTCATTATCCACACTGAAACAAGTACAGTATCTGCATGAGCTGTAAGGCCACTCTGCCAGGAAAAAGCTGTTACTCAAAAAAGAAATATAAAAAAGCCAGTTTAATTTTTTCAAACGCACATAGGAACAAAGATCTACATTTTTGGAGACATGTCCCTTTGTCTAATGAAACTAAAATTGAACTGGTTGGCCATACTGACCATCGCTTTGTTTGGAGGAAAAAGGGAGAAGATTGGAAACCTAAGAACACCATCCCAATTGTGAAAAATGGTGGGGCAGGGCACCATCATGTTGTGGCATTGTTTTGCTGCAGGAGGGACTGGTGCACTTCACAAAATAGATGGAATCATGAGGAAAGAAAATTATGTGGCAATATTGAAACATCTCAAGACATTAGCAAATAAGTTAAAGCTTGAGCACAAATGCTTCTTTCAAAGTGACAATGGCCTGAAGCATACTACCAAACTGGTTACAAAATGGCTTAAGGATAACAAATTCAATGTTTTGGAGTGGTCATCACAAAGTACTGATCTCAATTCTATTGAAATTTTATGGGCAAAGCTGAAAAGGCAGGTGAGAGCAAGGTGACCTACAAATATGGCTCAGTTACACCAGTTCTGTCAGGAGGGATGGACCCAAATTCCTACCAACTATTGTGAGATGCTTGTGGAAGGATATCCAAAGTGACCATAGTCACTCATTAACATCAGTAATGAGGTACTTTTATAACCTTTATATTCAGTTTCAATATATGCATTTAGGAGCTAAAAGGAGTGTAGGGTAAGTGTTACTATGCTCTAGGGACAGCTTTTAATAGCTTAGGAGGTGGTTTGGGGGTGACAGGATCCCTTTAAAGTGAACCTGTCACCTCCATAAAGCCCCCCAGCCTATCACTACCTGTCCCAGCACCTTCCTATTACTACTTTAACTATCCCTCTCTCTCCTAAATGTGCCCTATGACTGTGGAATAAAATGTTTTAATCACTTATTCATTACTATTATAATGATCTGGGGGGCTACTGTTGCTAGCCTTCCTGGGCGTCCTCTCTGTGTCCCCACCTGTCTTGCCACCTTCTTTACTGTTTATCCCAATGGGTGTAATATTCACATCCAAATGTGAGCCCCCCAGCCTGCCTCTCCGCTCTGCAGAGTTCCGGGTATGGCTCCAAACACATCACTTCCGGTACTCTGCAACTCATCCACAGAGCTTGGCATTGCTCATGCTCTGTCGAGCACATTACGTCAGCTCATTACAGATGAGCTGACGTAATGTGCTCCATAGAGCATGCGTACTGCACAGCCTGAAGTCCGGCTGTTGAGTACCAGAAATGACGCATTCGCCGTCATACCCGGAACTCTGCAGAGCGGAGAGGCAGGCTGGGGGCGCGCATTTGGGTGTGAATATCACGCCCATCGTAGCATGATAAACAGTAAAGAAGGCGGCGAGAGGGACACAGAGAGAACTCCCAGGGGGGCTAGCAATGGTAGCCCCCCAGATCATTATAATGTTGATGAGTAAGTGATTAAAACATTTTATTCCACAGTCACAGGGCACATTTAGGAGAGGGATAGTTACAGTTGTGGCCAAAAGTATTGACACCCCTGCAATTCTGTCAGATAATGCTCAGTTTCTTCCTGAAAATGATTGCAATCACAAATTCTTTGGTATTATTATCTTCATTTAATTTGTCTTCAATGAAAAAACACAAAAGAGAATGAAGCGAAAAGCAAAACATTGATCATTTCACACAAAACTCTAAAAATGGGCCAGACAAAAGTATTGGCACCCTCAGCCTAATACTTGGTTGCACAACCTTTAGCCAATATAACTGCGATCAACTGCTTCCGGTAACCATCAATGAGTTTCTCATAATGCTCTGCTGGAATTTTAGACCATTCTTCTTTGGCAAACTGCTCCAGGTCCCTGATATTTGAAGGGTGCCTACTCCAAACTGCCATTTTTAGATCTCTCCACAGGTGTTCTATGGGATTCAGGTCTGGACTCATTGCTGGCCACCTTAAAAGTCTCCAGGGCTTTCTCTCAAACCATTTTCTAGTGGTTTTTGAAGTGTGTTTTGGGTCATTGTCCTGCTGGAAGACCCATGACCTCTGAGGGAGACCCAGCTTTCTCACACTGGGCCCTACATTATGCTGCAAAATTTGTTGGTAGTCTTCAGACTTTATAATGCCATGCACACGGTCAAGCAGTCCAGTGCCAGAGGCAGCAAAGCAACCCCAGAACATCAGGGAACCTCCGCCATGTTTGACTGTAGGGACCGTGTTCTTTTCTTTGAATGCCTCTTTTTTTCTCTCCAGTAAACTCTATGTTGATGCCTTTGCCCAAAAAGCTCTACTTTTGTCTCATCTGACCAGAGAACATTCTTCCAGAACGTTTTAGGCTTTCTCAGGTAAGTTTTGGCAAACTCCAGCCTGGCTTTTTTATGTCTTGGGGTAAGAAGTGGGGTCTTCCTGGGTCTCCTACCATACAGTCCCTTTTCATTCAGACCCTGACAGATAGTACGGGTTGACACTGTCGTACCCTGGGACTGCAGGGCAGCTTGAACTTGTTTGGATGTTAGTCGAGGTTCATTATCCACCATCCGCACAATCTTAAGTTGAAATCTCTCGTCACTTTTTCTTTTCCGTCCACATCGAGGGAGGTTAGCCACAGTGCCATGGGCTTTAAACTTCTTGATGACACTGCGCACGGTAGACACAGGAACATTCAGGTCTTTGGAGATGGACTTGTAGCCTTGAGATTGCTCAAGCTTCCTCACAATCTGGTTTCTCAAGTACTCAGACAGTTCTTTGGTCTTCTTTCTTTTCTCCATGCTCAATGTGGTACACACAAGGCCACAGGACAGAGGTTCAGTCAACTTTAATCCATGTCAACTGGCTGCAAGTGTGATTTAGTTATTGCCAACACCTGTTAGTTGCCACAGGTAAGTTACAGGTGCTGTTAATTACACAAATTAGAGAAGCATCACATGATTTTTCTAACAGTGCCAATACTTTTGTCCACCCCCTTTTTATGTTTGGTGTGGAATTAGATCCAATTTGGCTTTAGGACAATTCTTTATGTGTATTTTCATTGAAGACAAATTAAATGAAGATAATAATACCAAAGAATTTGTGATTGCAATCATTTTCAGGAAGAAACTGAGTATTATCTGACAGAATTTCAGGGGTGTCAATACTTTTGACCACAACTGTAGAGTAGTAATAGGAAGGTGCAGGGACAGGTAGTAATACCCTGGGGGGCTTTATGGAGGTGACAGGTTCCCTTTAAAACAAAAGCCTCTAATGCCTTTTCTAGTCAATTGCTTTGCAGAAAGAATGGTGTTACACCTGACCATGTTACAATAGTGATTCAATTATATTGTACCATCCTCAGCTGAAGTGTCAATTCTCCACAGGACAGAGAAATAAAAGCAGCCTCAATGTAGCTCCACACGGTCTGCCTATGCCTTTGCTGTGTTCCTCACCCTGCCAGCAGTCCTACGCTGCCTCCTCACACCCTATGTCTTCCTGCTCACAGAATCTGTGCCTGCTGGGCAGATCTCCCATGAGCACGCTTAGGCAGCATGGGTCATGCTCTCTAAAGATTTAAAGGGCCAGTGTGCCCAAAACCGGATCTGCCTCTGAACTAATGGAAGAGAGTCACTGTGCATATAAGGCACCTTCCCTTTGGCAGATGCCTGAGCAACATCTCCAGTCCTTAGTGGCATTACTAATTGGCAGCTCCCCAGATTCTGTACCTTGCATTTGTCTTGCAACTCTTATTCTGTATCTTGTAACTTATATATGTCTTGACATAGAGCTACGCCTGCTATACTGCCCCTGCTTGTACAGAGTCTGCTACACCTGCTACACTGCTACCTGCATGCACAGAGCAGTCTGCTATGTCTGTACCTGAACCTAATGGCCTGTTGTCCCTGGCAACCCCTAAGACTCTCCAACTTTGTGCCTGGATCTACAACCATAGATATTGATTGTGATAATATCCATCTCTACAACTCTCCTGTGTTCCAGTGAGGGCACATCCTGAATGCTCACAACACCATGAGCAGAGCGTATATATGTATTGTATGGGATAGATTTCCCATAAGGCCAACCTAGCCCATAGTATAGGATGCAGCAGTAGGGGGACGTATCATAAGAAGAAATAAATATTTTACATTTTTTCAGTATTAATTTGAAAAGGCTAAATAAAATACAGTTTTTTATTAATATATTTGCATACATTCAATAAATTGACTGGTACATTGCATTGCCCATCTCTACATCTTTTGCTGTCTTGCTCAATCACAGGATTAATCACAGGGGGCAGTGCTGCAGGTACAGGCTACAGTTTCTTGCATAGCTTCCCCCTTTGAATATGTCCTGGATCCTGGGTGATAGATGCTGTTGAAGTGAAAACTGAATTAGTCCTTACCGGTAATTCCTTTTCTTGGAGCCTTCCACGACAGCATTGGAGGATGTCGTCCACGCCCTATTGGGGGACAGGAACACAGAGAGGTTAAAAGCCCCTCCCCTTCCTCAGTACTCCAGTGTATTACCAAGATCACCCTTAGCCATGGATTATCTGATACAAACCGGAATCAAACACCAACAAGGGGGGGAACTGATGCTGTCGTGGAAGGCTCCAAGAAAAGGAATTACCGGTAAGGACTAATTCAGTTTTCTCCATTCGCCTTCCACGACAGCATTGGAGGAATACCACCGATACTCCTCAGGGTGGGACTATTGCCTGTAGGACTTTCCTACCAAAGGACAGATCCCGACTGAAGGACAGATCTAACCTATAGAGGCGAGAAAAAAGAGAGGAGAGACTACCACGTAGCCGCTCTGCAAATCAGCTCCGATGAAGCTCCAGCCTGCTCTATCCAGGACGTAGCAGCAGTCCGAGTTGAAGGAGCCTTCAACCCCACCGGAGGAGCAAGGACCGGAGTGACGTAGGCCTCACAGATCACCTTCGTGATCCAGGAAGTGATGGTAGCCTAGGAAGTCTTCTTCCCTGTATTATTCCCAAAAGCCGAACAAACAGGTTCTGATCTAACCTCCAGGAAGCAGACTCTCGGAGATAGAGGAGGACAGTCCGACGAACATCCAAGGAGTGAAACACGGCCTCAGCCGCATTATCAGGAGATTGACAAAACGAAGGCAGAACCACTTCCTTGGGACCGATGGAAATCCGACAACTTTCGAACGAAAAGATGAATGCAACCGAAGCGTAATGCAAACAACGGACACCATGAGGCACGGAGCCCGGACAGAGAGTGCGGACACCACGAGGCACGGAGCCCGGACAGAGAGCGCCTGCAGTTCTCCAACTCTGGGAGCAGAAGTGATGGCCACCAAAAACGCCACCTTGTGAGAGAGACGTAAGGGATGCAGCAGACAAGGGTGCAAAGGGACTTCGAGCAAGCCCTTGGAGAACAAGCATCAAGTCCCAGGGAGGGACAGAAGGCCGAATCCGGGGACGCCACCCCCAAGCAGAAGTAAAAAACTGCTTGAGCCATGGATGGGAAGCAAGATCCTGGGCAAAAAACCGCCCCAAGTGCCGACCTCTGGACTTAAGAGTGCTCGGCCGAAGCCCCAAATCCAAGCTACGCTGCAAAAATCCAAGAGTTGGGCCACATTAGGATGATGCATGGTCGGGATGGAAGGAGCACACCAGGACAGGAAACGATGCCAGCCCTCCCGTAAATAGCATTTGTCACAAGGTTCCTGCTCTGCTGAAGCGTGTGGATCACTGCCTGGGAGAGACCCTTGATCCTCAAGATCCTGGTCGCAACAGCCAGGCCGCCCGAATGAGCCACTGAGGGCCCGGGTGAAACAGAGGACCCTGGGACAGTAGGTTGAGACTGTGGGCTAACATAATCGGTCCCTCCAGGCCCAGGTCTCGGATGGCGTCGTACCACGCCAGTTTGGGCCCCAGGGGAGCCACCAGGATAGTGTCACCCCCTCCGCCCGAATCCGTTGCAACGTTTTTGGGAAGTAGTGGGATTGGAGGAAATGCATACACCAACCGGAAGTCCCAGGGATGGGCAAAAGCGTCCAGCCCCCGAGGATGGTCCGACCGCGTCAGGGAGAAAAAGGTTGGCACCTTTGTATTCGAGCCCGAAGCGAACAGGTCGATCGAAAGGACACCCCACCTGTCCGTAAGAGAGCGAAATACTTCCGGATGGAGGCACCATTCTCCTGGGTGTACCTCCGTGCGGCTCAAGAATCTGCCTGTACATTGACCATTCCCTTCAGATGTACTGCCGAGGAGGAGAGAAGATGGCGTACTGCCCACAAAAGGAACAGTCTTGCCAGCCCCTGCAAGTGTAAGCCACGAGTACCGCCTTGGTACCGCAAGAAAGCAACCGTAGTCACGTTGTCTTGACAGGACCTTGACATGATGACCCCGGAGAACGTGAGCTGCAGCAAGAAGCGCTTCCTCCACTGCCAGAAGTTTGAAGACTGGCGACTGACCGAGCGACTCCAAATCCCCTGGAAGGGTGTGCGAACTACCATCGTACCCCAACCGGAACCGCTGGCATCAGTGGGAACGGAGGTCACAGGAAGGTGTCTGGGATTCATCCCCAGGAAAGCGAGGTTACCACCCGCCCCGGGGTCCGGACCCGCGAGTTTAAGGAATCCTGACGTCTGTCCCAAGAACTCAGTATGTGTTCCTGGAGCAGTCGGGAAGGAGCCTGAGCCCATGTTACTGACTGAATGCAGGCCGACATGGCCCCTAACAGGGACATTGCTTCCCGCAAGGAGGTCGACCCCCTTGCCCAGAAGCGGGTCAGATTCACGCGGCGCAAAAGCTGATATGCCGCAGGAAGAAACGAGGTCTGTCTGGAGGAGGCCAGCAAGACCCCCAAAATTTGACGTCGGGTTGCAGGCACCCGTTCCGATTTTTGAAGATTGGGTACCCATCCCAGGGACTGAAGAATCTCCAATGTGTTGGAGACCTTTGTGCGCAGAAGCACTGCCGAAGGAGCTACCACCAACATGTCGTCTAAATAGGGAAGCACACATATCCCCTGGGTTTGGATGAATGTGATCGCTTCCCCCATGAGTTTGGTAACCTCTGGGGCCGACGAAATCCCAAAGGGCAGCACATTAAGCCAAGAATGGACCGTCCCGCCTGCCCCGGAGATCGTGAATCGCAGAAAGCGCTTGTGGGACGGGTGAATGGGGACATGAGAATACGCGTTCTGGAGGTCCACAATAACCTGGAGTAGCGCCCCTGGCCCTCCTCTCCAGGAGGAACTGGGGACCCACACCCGAATCCAACAGGTGTCGCAGACCCGACAAGAAATACTGTGTGAGAGTCTCCCTGAGGAAGGGAGAGGACTCGAAGACATGGAGGAGCTGGCTCTCGAATTCCAAGCGTAGACCCTCCCAAATGGTCGAGAGGATCCAAAGGCACAAGGAGATTGCTTGCCACTGTGGCAGAAACCGCAGGAGACGCCCCGCAATGGGGAAGGCGGCCTTGTTTAGGGGCGGCTGGTGATGCCGCTGCTGGGGGAGCAAGATATTACGGGTCTTGTCCCCGTACTGGAATGCCCAGCGACCAGACTTACCCTTCCCTTTAGACTGGGAGGGTTGGCTGCGCTCAGGCCAAAAGGACTGCCTCCGAAAGGGCTCCTGTTCCGGGAGACACATTTTCCGGTCTGACACCTTTTCCAGGATGTCATCCAATGCCCTTTGCAAGGAGAGGCCACACAGCTGGAGCTTTGACGTGACCTCCCCATTCCACATCGTAAGCCACACTGCACCTGGCGCCAACGCGGAACGACTCAGCAGAGGCATCAGCCCGTAGCACGTCTCAGAAGTGGAATGGAGTCCAAAGCTCCTCCCTGGGAGTACCCTGCAGGAGGAATTCTCCCAGCTCGGTGAGCCACTTAAAGACAGACCTGCTCACATGTAGAGGAAATGTTCACATTTAAAGACATAGCTGCCGCCTCCCAGGATTTATTGAGGACACTCTCCATTTTACAAACGAGGGGGTCCTTCAACCGGGAGGAATCTTCAAAAGGCAACGCGGTCTTATATGCTAAGCTTCCCAAATGGAATACTGCCATAGACCTTCATGTTAGAAGTCCCATTGACTTTATAGAGACTTCCATAGAGATTTCCATTGGGTCTCTCATTTAACAGAGTGTCAAGGGCATGCACAATGGGTTTACAATGGCAGCTGATTGCTACCCTGGCCACCTGGATGTCCACCTTCGGGACCTCCCAGACAAAGTCATCACCCTCCAATCCACTCGGATGGGGTGAGCCGCTTAGCCTTCAGGCCTCTGAACATTCAGTCCTGCACAGAAGAAGGGGTTTCCACCACCTCTACTCCCATGGTACAATGGACAGTGTCCACCAATGCACCCATGGACTCCGTGGAAAAATAGTAGTGTCCAGATTCTCGTGTCTGGACAGAGGCAACAGCGGCAATATCCTTGCCGTCCTCTAAAGCTGAGCTCTGGCCAGCCTCCATGAGATCCACAGAGTCACAATCCTGGAGCTTCCTCTCTTACGGAGGGGAAGGCCCGGAAGCTGCAGCAAAACCCTGCAGTGCCGAGATACAAGCCTGCACCTCTTCCCTAATGGATTGGAGCTCCTCCAGCAGGGATGGGGAGTCCATCCTGACAACCCTGTCAGTCATGGCCGACACCTTGTTGTAGGAAGAGGGAATTTTTTGCCGCAGCCCCATTATTGCTCCTTTCCACAGACGGCCCTTGTCTCCCTATAGACAAAAAGGGAAGAGAAGGGGTCCCAGTGTGAGTGCAGGGCCTAAATAACTCGACCCCTTGTGACCACCCCCAGAAACACTTACATGAGCTGGGGGAACGCTGGGCTCTGCAGAAGCAGAGGTGGAAGCCTATCACCCTCCATGTTTCAGGGATCAGCCTTACCTGGGTGTAGCTTCCGGCGGGTACTTATCCAGAAGTACCGTGCCCCCAACGAGGAACTCCTGTTCCCTCCCTCCTCCTGGTCACCGGCCGCGGGCAGTAGCGCGCGAAAGTCCTGCTGGGTTCCCTGGAGCCGCGCCCAGCCTGCCACAGCCCTTACAGGAGCCGTCGCCCGAAACCGGAAGTGCCATCCCGGAACCGGAAGTGCCACACCCGAAACCGGAAGTGCCTCCGCGGCACCTCTGATGCATGCCCCAGGGACCGCAGCTGGAGGAGGGAGACGCCGGAGAGCTGAACAGGCCTCCGGCGTTGCAATACACGGCCTGCTTTGCCCCGTAGGACGCAGGAAGGCCGGATGGTCCCACCACGGGAGCCCCGAGAAGGAGGAGGAGGCCGCCCCCGACGTCCATCCCTGGCCCGGCTGTAAGTACACCCCAATGCTGCCTCTGCCGGCCTGACAGCACTGGAACCTCTCCATGCCCCAAGGGGGACAGGAAGACACTGGAGTACTGAGGAAGGGGAGGGGCTTTTAACCTCTCTGTGTTCCTGTCCCCCAATAGGGCGTGGACGACATCCTCCAATGCTGTCGTGGAAGGCGAATGGAGAAAATAAGAATGCAGCGCCAGCGCTCTGATTCTATCTCTGCAACTGCCATAGCTTTTAACTGAGAGAAGTAATCATAAGGAGGTATAAATATTAGCAGTGAGCAGGGACGGACTGGCCCAGGTGGCAGGGGGGCAAGTGCCCTCCAGGCTGATGCTTTTGCCCCAATTTAGGGCCACCCCTTTAATTACATGGGCCGGCAGCTGTTGTTGGTTTGTGGCCGCAGCTGCTGCAATAACACAGTCAGCAGTGCGCGGTGAGTGTTCGAAAATTCCCCTCCAGCTTCCTACCGCTAGCCCCCCCAGCTCCTCACTCGAGCACAACCGATAGCACCTAGTTCCCCCCCCCACTCCTCACCCGGGCACAACCGATAGCACCCCAAGCCCCCCCCTGCTCATCAGGGCCGCTGGATCAGGCACCCGGGTCGAGATCCGCCAGTCAGCCCCTGGCAGTGAGTGACACTAAGGCCTGGAGGACGGGGGTGTAAAATTACGTGCTTTGGGCGTAGATATGTATAAATCTGACCATGATTGTGCATGTGTTTGTCATGTGGTTAAAAAGATTTACCGGTACTTAATTGACCTGAGAAAATTTATGAACTTGTCAGCAATTTGTGATTTGTACTATAGACATCAAGACATCCATTGCATTAATGCCATTGCATTTTTAGCATAAAATACAATATAAAGGAGTTAATAATATGATGTACGGTACTTTAAAAGTGCAAATTATGAGATTTCATAAAGAAAAATAATCACGTTTATAATGACTGCATAAACAATCTATACAATGTTCTCTGTATGTACCATAAGCTTGATCAATCTATACTGCATTCATTTATTCAGGGGAAGCCCTGTTTTGTCCTTAATTCATTTCACACTTCCCTTCTCCCCTTCAGGGAGACAACAATTCTGTTAAACTTCACTGATTTAACATAGCAAATGAATGATTGCATGTTCTGCAATTGTTTCAAGAATATACATTTTTTTCTATCAACAGAAATTAATTGGAAAGTTGTTTTAGCATAGAAATATGCTGCAAAACCTTTTTATGTCAAAAATCATTCTAGGGGTTGAGTATCCATACCAATTATAAGATAGTTCAAATTTTCACAGTGCACAGATACATATACATACAGTATATTTACATACAGTAGGTATGGAAAGTATTCAAAAAAGTTCATTTTTTTTCTCATTAATGTACACTCTACACCCCATCTTGACTTTAAAAAAACAACAGAAATGTAGAAATTTTTGCAAATATATTAAAAAAGGAAAACTGGAATATTACATGGCCATAAGTATTCAGACCCTTTGCTCAGTATTGAGTAGAAGCACCTTTTGAGCTAGTACAGCCATGAGTCTTCTTGGGAATGATGCAACAAGTCTTGCACACCTGGATTTGACAATCCTCTGCCATTCTTCCTTGCAGAGAGTCTCCATTTCCGTCAGGTTGGATGGTGAACTTTGATGGATAGCTATTTTCTAGTCTCCCAGAGATGCTCAATTGGGTTTATGTCAGAGTTCTGGCAGGGCTAATCAAGAATGGTCACAGAGTTGTTCTGAAGCCACTACTTTGTTATTTTAGCTGTGTGCTTAGGGTCATTGTCTTGTTGGAAGGTGAACCTTTGGCCAAGACTGAGGTCCAGAGCACTGAAAAACCACCCTCATAGCATGATGCTGCCACCACCTTGTTTCACTGTTGGGATTGTATCGGGCATGTGAGCAGTGCCTGTATTTTTTCTACACATACCACTTAGAATTATCACCAGAAAGTCTTATCTTCATTTCATCAGTCCTTCACGTGTTTTTAGGAAACTATGCGGGCTTTCATATGTCTTGCACTGCCATAAAGGCCTGACTGGTGGAGGGCTTCAGTGATAGTTGACTTTCTGGAGCTTTCTACCATCACCCTCCTGCATCTCTGGAGCTCAGCCACAGTGATCTTGGGGTTCTTCTTTACCTCTCTTACCAAGGCTCTTCTCCCATGATTGCTCAGTTTGGCTGGATGGCCAGGTCTAGGAAGACTTCTCCTGGTTCCAAACTTTTTCCATTTAAGGATTATGGAGGCCACTGTACTCTAAGGAACACTGAGTACTGCAGAAATTCTTTTGTAACTTGGTCAGATCTGTGCCTGGCCACAATTCTGTCTCTGAGCTCCTTGGGCAGTTCCTTTGACCTCATGATTCTCATTTTGTCTGACATGCACTGTGAGCTGTGAGGTCATATATAGACAGGCATATATAGACAGGTGTGTGTCTTTCCAAATCAAGTCCTATCAGTTTAATTACACATAGCTGGACTCCAATGAAGGAGTAGAACCATCTCAAAGAGGATCATAAGGAAATTGACAGCATGTGACTTAAATATGAGTCTCTGAGCAAAGGGTCTGAATACTTATGACTAGTGATGAGCAAGTACCGTAATATTCGTAATCACTTTACTTCTTACTAATAGTTTGCAATAATCACATATTCGTTCTGAATAGCTAGTACAACGTAATAGTGAGTACAATGAGAAAATCTGAGTGATTTTCTGCTGGATCCCAACAAAGGGGTCTGGGGGCTTGAGAAAAAGGCTGAAATGGATGGAAAAGTGATGAAACAGAATGGGAAAAGCCCGGAGAATATGCTTGCATGCATTTCTGACTCACATATGGTTTTTGGGAATACCTTTGTCGCAGGAAGCGTCAGGTGGTCCTGTAACATATGTTATACAGGGACCGCTCTTACTTAGAGATTTGGGTGGTCTGTCCTTCATTGACACTGTGATAGTGGAATACATATTCCATAGCAGTTTACAGTATGTCCATTGTAGCGTTGGGCTCCACCCTTCTCTTCCTCCTCCACCATCATGTGATTCTGGGGCCCTAGATTCAAATGATCAGAGGGCCTGCTGTAGGCTGGAACCTGAGTTTGCTGAGGGCCCAGAGATGGCCCTGTATCGTACATTTTGGATGGCCCGCTCTTATTTAGACATTTGGGCAGTCCCTCCCTCATTGACACTGTGATAGTGAAATACATATTATATAGCTGTTTATATGATTGACCAAAGGACAAGTTGATCAATAGGAGACATGTCTAGTAGTAGAGTCTCAAATTGAAAACTCTTAATGTAACAGGCTGTTGTGACCCAGAGCGGGCACTACTGAAATGTTTCCTAATTTGTGATGTGCAATTTTATGCATAGTCATGGTTAACTTAGCAGTTTTATACAATACACACCCAAAGGATAATTGTATAATTGTGTGTATGATCTGCTCCGCCGTATGATGAAAAGGACCACTAGGTACCGCCCACAACTAATGGAACACAGGAGAACTTTCTGAAATGTTATTCTGCTCTTCTTTGATAGGTTGGTTTGTCTCTACAGGCGTATCTCATTGGTTCCTCAACAGGAGGGCCGTCAATCAATGAGATATGCCTGTAGAGACAAATCAGCCTATCAGAGAAGCCCTGTGGAGAGAGTAAAGACGGTGGTTTAAACCTCACGCTGACTTCAGAAAACTGCGAAGAATGGACTATCACTTGACTTTATTTGTTCTCTGCGTGTTTCATGCGCATCTGTACACTTCCTCACGAGGATAAAATCAATTTACAGATGCATACAAAAACACTCCTATAAATAGGAAGCAGGAAATGAGGTACATGTCCACATCAGCATTCCATGGAAACCCAGCATGCTGCATAGAAGCAACATTATCAGAGAATGTTTCAGAATATTCTCCTCTGTTCCGTCAGTTAGAGCCAGGTTCTTTTCTACATACGGCGGCGCCAATCATCTGCACAATTATCCTTTGGGTTTGTTTGGCTACCACGGTGCACATGGATTGTGGATCCCGCAGCAGCCATTGCATATGCTTTATACTAGTTATGTGTCACACAATCATTCCAGGTGAGCAGTGATATTAGTCACATCACAATAGTGTATTATAAAGATAAGACCCTATATGCGCTTTTGTATTCTTTTACAGTTGTCCTGTTTTACACAATACATAGGCACGGCATCCTGGGTGCAGTGTGCTCCATGTGTCACAGGGTCAGAACAGAAGCATGAAATGAAGTGAGTAACCCGGGCATGAGTTCTCTAGCATCAGAGAGTAAGAGACTAAGTTTGGTCATATTGACAAACCAGATCCTTTAAGAGTGGAACCAGATACACAACTGCAGATGTAAGATATGACTTTTAACGACTGTACTGTGGTGCTAAGGTGAGTTGTGGTGGAGTACCATATATACTCGCGTATAAGCCGAGTTTTTCAGCCCAAAAATTGGGCTGAAAAGTCACCCCCTCGGCTTATACGCGAGTCACTGTATACTGTATACAATGTATACAGTATACAGTGCCCCCCATCAGTATACAGGGCCCCCCCGCCGCAATCCTGTAAAGGAAGAGATTAGTATACTTATCCCTGCCGCTGTCCCGCTGCCATCGCGATCCTCCGTCTTCTTCCGGCTTCATCCGGTGGGCGCAGGCAATGACGTCATTATCTGCGCGACCGAGGAGGAAGCCGGAAAAAGATGGAGGATCGCGATGGCGGCGGGACAGCGGCAGCGGGACAGCGGCAAGGATAAGTATACTAATCTCTTCCTTTACAGGATTGCGGCGGGGTGGCCTGTATACTGATGGGGGGGCCTGTATATAGATGGGGGGGCCTGTATATACCTCTGGGGCATCTGTATACTACCACTGGGGCTGCTGTATATAGATGGGGGGCCTGTATATACCTCTGGGGCATCTGTATACTACCACTGGGGCTGCTGTATACTGATGGGGGGGCCTGTGTATACCTCTGGGGCATCTGTATACTACCATTGGGGCTGCTGTATATAGATTGGGGGGCCTGTATATACCTCTGGGGCATCTGTATACTACCACTGGGGCTGCTGTATACTGATGGGGGGGGCCTGTATATACCTCTGGGGCATCTGTATACTACCACTGGGGCTGCTGTATACTGATGGGGGGGGCCTGTATATACCTCTGGGGCTTCTGTATACTACCACTGGGGCTGCTGTATATACCTCTGGGGCTTCTGTATACTACCACTGGGGATGCTGTATATACCTCTGGGGCTTCTGTATACCACCACTGGAGCTGCTGCTGTATATACCACTGGGGCTGCTGCTGTATACTACCACTGGGGAGGCTGCTGTATACCACACTGCTGGGGACTGTATACTTGTGCTGGGGTCCACCCTCGGCTTATACACGAGTCAATAGGTTTTCCCAGGTTTTGGGGGCAAAAGTAGGGGGATCGGCTTATACACGGGTCGGCTTATACACGAGTATATACGGGTAAGTGAGGCAATTGAAGGCTGGAGCAAGTGAGTGTGAAGAAGAAATGTAACTGTGTTTAGAGATGCTCAGTGTCCAAGGCAAAATGTATGAGAAGTTGCATACCCGCTATCTATTGTACAGAGTTGTCATCAAATAGATGTTTATTAAGAACTCATGGCCTCTCTCTTTAAAACTGGTTAACATCTTGTCTTGGCCAGCCAAGATCATCAACATCATGTGAGCTGCAAAGGCATATCGCCTCCCCAGCACAAGTCCACACACGCAGCCAGGACCACCACTTTCATGTAATCTGATGGAGTGCAGCATCTATCTTACCCCAGCCTACCACTCCACACCTCATTACAATCTTGCCTTATAAACAGGCTGGCAATCATGCAATGAATGAGTAAAATGATTGTTCATTAGATAAAATTATCTTTTGGGCAGCATAAAAACTGTTATTTTTCGCAGAATTGTATCATCCAATATTAACAACACTCACACTGCTGAAAACTATGCGCCCTGAGCGATCTAGCCTAGATTGCACAGTGCACATTGTGTACTTTGCTCTGCCTGTGTAAACTGGTATTCAAACAACTGACCATCAGTAAAAAAATTATGATCAGTGGCTTAACTATGCTGCCAGTCAGTCTGTGAAAACAGACCCTAAAGGGGATGTCACACGCGTCAATATCGCTGTCAATGTCACTCGTACGTCACGGATTTTCAGTCGCTCGAGCAACATAAAAGTGACGCAGGAGCGACATTAAAGTGTGTGACCAAGCGATGCAACCAGCGATATGTCGCTGATCGCCGATCGCTGGTTTCACTGCCAGATGTAAAACCTGTCGCTCATCGCTCAGTAGACCTTGTGCATCGCTGCGTGTGACACTAAACTCAGCGACGTATTTTCTATTTTGACATCGTACAAGTGACTAAATAAAATCGCTCGCAAGATGGCGACATCACCGCATCGCTGGGTCATATTGACGCGTGTGACATCTTACCTGCGATAATTCCACATCGCTCAGGCGATTAATAATATGTGACGCATGAGCGATATTGCGGGCGACATTGACACGTGTGACAGGCCCTTAAGTTTTAAGGAGTTGCAAGGTTACTTGAATCAGGGCTTAATCCAACAAACAGCGTTTAAAGTATTTTATATATTTTTAAGCAATATTTTAAGCTGAGCAAATACAATTTTATGTTGAAATTCATATAATTTTTTTGGTTTTAAAGATATCTGCAGGAAAAAAAATACATGTCAATGAGATTTGAAGAGCGGAAACTGCATTTATGCAATGTGGAGGTTGATTAGATGTTGATTTATATCTATATTAGGATATCTTCACCACAATCAAGATGCATCTTATATGGAATGAAATTATTTACACATATGTTTTCCACAGTATGTTACCTATAGCAGACATGCATATCAATTGTGGTTAGAAAATGAAAGCAGACATTAGGGTAATTTTTCTGAGCCACACTACATTAAGTTTTGCATTAATTTCCATAAAAGTCGATATTCATAACAATGAACTGTATGATAATATAATAATCATGGCATATCTGAATTCATGTTTCAAAATTCCAGTTAATGGTTACATGTTCCAATGCAATTTCTTAAAATGAATATAAAATCCACAAACTTTTTAAACTACCCATCACCTTTCAATATCTGAGGAAAAGGAATCAAGTACATTTGTAACTGAATTGTCTATAAAGCAAGAGCACTTAAAGGGCAACTCAAAGCATTCATTTCTCCTGATTACCCGTGTAACAGCTGTGTCCCTCTACCCCACCAGTGTTCATGTACTACTTAAAGTGAGGGATCCTCTCTTTGCTCTTCTCAGCAGGAGCTGCCCCCAATAGATAACCTGTAAGACATAATGAAGCCCTGAGTTCCTAGAATCTTCTGACTGGTGCAAACCTTTCAAAAGTAGGTGTGAACCCCCCCTTTCATGGGCTGATACCAGGAGCCCGAACAATAGACTCGTGTGTGTGTGTGTGTGTGTGTGACTCAGGCAGATGTGAAGAGAGTCCTGATGGTTGATAGTCTGAAGCTGCGGCCAGACCCTCATGCCGTGTGTAGACGTATAGAAGCTGCCACGTAGGATTGTGTGGTTTATCTCATCTGTTGGATCTATTGACTCATTGATGGACTATTTATAAATTTCTCTGGCGTCGGAGTAGCGGGCGGTACCCCCGGACTTGTTTCTGCTGTGGTGGACTCATTGCAGATGCTGCACAATTAGCTTCGTTTGGGTTGTTCCATTTTCCCTGTTCAAATAAACCTCGTTGGATTGATCATCGCCCTGGTGTCTCTTCCTGCTCTCTCGCACACCCCGTCACAGTCAGTCTGCACTAGGAATAAATTTGTCAAAATTTCCAGAACTCCAGAAATTACAGAATTTGAATTTTCAAATACCAGACAGGCATACTTTAGAAATTATATTGTTGCTGTCTCTTAAGGGGGTGTCACACGCGTCAATATCGCCTGCACGATATCGGCTGCACGTGACGTTGCAGCGATATTGACGCGTGTGACATACTGCATCAACCAGCGATAAATCGCTGGTTGATGATCGCCAGGTTTCAGAACCAGCTCTGAAACCTGGCGATTGTCGCCCGGTGGACACGCAGCATCGCTGCGTGTGACACCGGGAGCGAGCGATATTCCAGCTCCCAGCGCCTGTCACAAGCGCTGGGAGCTGGTCTCCAAGGTACACTGCGGGTAACTAGGCAGCGCGCGCTGCCTAGTTACCCGCAGTGTACCTTGGAGACCAGGCTGCTCCCGCTTCCAGCAGGCTGGCAGCGGGAGCAGGACATCGTGGAAACGATATTTAAATCGTTTCCATGATGTCACTGGTCAATTGATCGCTGGTGAGTCTGTCAGTGTGACAGCTCACCAGCGATCAGCCGTCAATGTCGTCAGCGATCAGATCGCTGACGACATTGACGCGTGTGACACCCCCTTTAGAATTCATAACCTACACTACTGTAGAACAGTATAGCTAAGACATCAAAGATTTTCTATTCACTTTGTGTATTCTACGTTGTTATCTTAAGTAAACGTTTTTGGAGATCTTACATTCTATGAATGTTTTAGCTATTACCAGATCATACAGAAGGTTTCTAATTTTGTATTGCATGACAGGTCAACAAGAGATTTCAGGACAGCAGAACTTTAGGGTGCCACTGACTAGCCCAGGGAACTTGTATGGGAACTCGGGTATCTGGACCCTGCTGTAGTTGCGATGTCACTGGTGGCCTGCCCAGACCCGTGGCCCTGGTGGTCAACTGGTAAAGGAGTTGGGGTAATAAATGGTAATAAAGAGTTTAAAAGTTTGTCGTGACGCCTCCTGCAGATTCCGGTGATGGGCACCAGTGCTACTTCAGACCTCCGGAGATGATGGTATTGCAGCTTGGATGTTCCAGCTCCCTGCAGGTGGAGCTGATTCCCTGGGGCAGTGTAGCTTCTGTGCTGGTTGTCGTAGTGCTGAATGTGGTAGCAGCTCTGTGAGTTAGCTTGCTGGAATAAGACACTGGAGGCTTATGGACTCTGCACAGGTGTTTACTCGTAAAAGTGCATGAATCAGGTTCACAATTACACAGTCTTTATCAGGTAGCTGGCCGGGTAGTCACTGAGGAGAATAACATCTCTTTGAGGCCCCTAGTGAGTACCTTCTGCTGTATTTCTCTGTCCCGTTCTATTACTTGCGCCTCCTTACTTCCTTGCGCTGCCCTGCACAACCAGCTTGTCTACCAGGCCCGTTGGGTGATATGAGCTACCCTTCTTTCTCTCTCTAAGGGGCTCAACCCGGTCTAGTGCTTTTGGCGGGGATGCACATTCTGGACGGGGAGTCGGGGCTGATAATTCAACCTCTCAACTCGCCGGGGTAGACAGCTCAGGGGTGAACTCGCCTGTACCAAGGCTCTGAGCCGGCACTCCGTTGGTGGACTATGATTCCCCCGGACAGTAGCAGGTCCGGCACTGGGTCTCCTCCTCCTGTCTGGGTTGCCACTCCGTCTGGGCGCCTTCCCTTTGGTGTCCCCTAAAGGGTCCCTTTCTGTCTCTCTCCACAGACGTTCTGCTTCTCTCTGTGTGTTTCCCGCTCTACCACTCTGCTCTGGCCTGAAACTCCTCCCACCTGGACTAGGTCTCCCAGCAAAGAATTTAACCCTGTAGTCCCCTGCTCTAGAGTGTGCGGTTGCAGGATAAGAGCCTCAAGTTGACGTTACACTCCCCAATGACAGAAATACTGCACACTCTGTTGTGGGTGCAGTACCCATACTGTGGCGCACTGACCAGTGGGGCGCCACTCCGTTACACACAGCGATGTTCCAGTGATCCCGACAATGACCAGGATCACTGGAACATCGTTGTGTGGTTGCTGGGGAGCTGTTAAACAGGCAGATCTCCTCAGTAACCAGGGACCAGGGAGCCATCCTCCACATCGCTGGGTAAGTGGAAGGATGTTGGTAACCATGATAAACAGCGTGTATCTAGGTAGTGCATGCTGCTTGGTTACCCGTTGTTTATCATGGTTACCAGCCTGTGAGGTCGCTGATCGCTGCTCTCTCGCTGTCACACGCAGCGATGCGTGCTGACCAGCGGGAGACCATGGACCAAAAAATGGTCCTGAACGATGTGCAGCAATCAGCGACCTCACAGCAGGGGCCTGATCGCTGCTACATGTCACACACTGCAACATCGCTGGAGAGGTTGCTGTTATGTCACAAAACCTACTAAGCGAAGATCTGCTGCACACCAGCACCTCATGCCTTTAAAGGAAAAACCAAAATGGCTGACATGTACTATTGCATTGTGTGAACAGGGACCAAGATCATATTGGAAAGCTACTGAAAGCTATCTAGGATTAAATGTGAAAAATTAGTTAATGTGATAACCATGACATGGTTTTTCCTTTAAAGGCATGAAGTGCTGGTGTGCAACAGATCTTCGCTTAGTAAGTATTATATATTTTCATGCTAGCACCCACCACTAGAGGTGTGCGCCCATAATTATAGTGTATATATACGTCACAAAACCTGTCACGTATCAGCGATCTCGCTAGCAATCTCGCTATATATGACGGGGGCTTTAGTCAGCAAAGTCCCTGACTAATATCCCAAAAGACTCAGATACCAAGTTCATCAAAACTGGTGTTGTTCACACTGGACTTGATGAGGAAGCATGCTGGAGTCAAGAACACCTGATTCATTAGAACGTGCATGCCTCTTAATGAATCAAAAGTAGTGATGGGCGAACCTGCCAATTTTCAGGCCCGGTGGACCTGCTCAAACTTTTTTTAAAGTCCGAGTTTGAGGCCGAATGTGACGAACTTAAATCTGAACCCCGCACTCAAACTTTAAAGTTATGAGATGGGGTGGGGCGCTGTAAAAAAAAAGCAGATAGTGATTAAACACCATCATTATACTTACTGGAGTTCTGCTGCTTGTACTTCCAGGCTGCTCATTAAATTCCTTGATACTCATTTCAGAGGGATCCAACAGCCAATTGCTGATGCTGTCACAGCGAATGGGTATCTGTGATTAGCTGTTAGAGTAATCTAGAATCAGCATTTTAGGATAGATGTTAGAATGTATGGGCTGGCTTCAGGTTACTCCAACAGCCAATTACAGACGCCCATTCTCTGCGACAGCAACTGTGATTGGCTGTTGGGCCCCTCACCCATTGACTGACATCATAGTACTGTAAAAATAAATAAATAATTTTAAAAAGTGACATAGCACTTTGCTGTATTTTAGATTCTCAGCACAGAAAGAGTGGACAGCTATGGGTTGCAACCCCCAGCTGCCTGGTTTTACCTTGGCTGGCAATGAAAATACAGAGAAGCTCATTATTTTTTTAAATTATTTAAATAAAATAATTTTTGATTGCCAGCCAAGGTAGAACTTAGGCAGCTGGGGACTGGCATTCTCAGCACGGTAAGGTTCAAGCATTCTAAATCCCCCAGATTAAAAATCACAGCCCACGGCCGCTCTTGACAATGGCGCATTTTTTGATAGTGTAATTTTCAGACGTTTTACCCAGCTCTTTCAGTGTCTCTGGTGGCGTGGACATGCTGGGTAATACAGGGGTTAATGCCAGCTTTGTATTGGTAGCTGGCACTCAGACCAAAATTCATAATGTTGAGTCAATGTTAGACCCACCCACTATGAATCTCTAGTAAACATTAGAAAAACAACACAGAGAAAAAAAAATTTAATTGCAATAAAACACAAAAGGCATTCCTGGTTCCCATCTTTAATAACCCAAAACAAACCCTCCCATGATAATCCACAAGTCTGCCCTCAGCAAAAACATTGAGCTCTGCTACATCGCTGTGAGCACACACACATCTTTTCACAGCAAGTAGCAGGCTCACACTGACACCTGGGTGCCGTGAGAAAGGTCATCCCATTTCACAGGAGAGGCACATCAGCTGTGAACTTGGGTGACCAAGATGAACTGTATCATGGCACCTGGTAAACAGCCACAAGTGTTCGAGAGAAGTGCTCAGTTTACGGCTAGGATCTGGGTGCTGTGATGACATGGTTCAGCTGTGAACTCTAAACACCTTTCTCACTGCACCTGGTTTTTTTTTTAATGTTTACTGGAGACTCATAGTGGGCTGGGTTTTACCTTGGCTGGCAATCAACAACAGGGTGAAGCAAACACATTTTTTTTATTATTTATTTAAATAATTTAAAAAAAGTAATGGGCTTCCCGGTATTTTGATTGCTAGCCATGGTAAAGCCAGACAGCGGGGGGTAACAGCCCCTAGCTCACTGCTTTATCTGTACTGAGAATCAAAAATACCGCAAATTGCTACATCATTTTTTAAATTATTTATTTTTACAGTACTATGAACCAGTTGATCAGCCTAGCTAGTGTGAGAGCCTGCGAGTGAGGTCGAAGGCAAGGCTTAAGGAGTAGAGGAGCAGACTGGGGGCAGAGGAGCCATACTGGTTCACCCCAGGAAGCAACCCATGACAACCGGAGTCCGAGTCTGCAGGAGAGCATCAAGCCCAGCAAAAACACCGGTTCACTGTGCAGACTCCAGTCTCCAGGACACCTGTCACGCAACCAATAGGGGAGCCAGGGATCGCAAGAGAAGTCATAGCGGTAGCCCATACAAAGATTCTCGACACTACAGAACGGGTGATAGAAAGACACAGAGGAGGTCAGGCTTAGTTTGACACAGGTCAGAGACTTCAACAAGGAAAAAGAGACAAGGAGATCTAATCCGCCACTCACTGTCGAAATCCAGAAGTGCATCCCGACCAGCTGGACCATACCCTGGAAAGTGCCTGCAATACCATCAGAAAAGATACAGAAACGATCCACAGTGTGTGTCAGCTTGTCCATCCCTGAACTCGTCCGGCCTAGAGACTGTCACAGCAGCCCGGCTGTCGAACCACCTCCCTGTGCAAATCCCTGTCATCTCATCACTGCCCCGAGGATCCCGCTCCACCTGTGGCGAGCTGTACCATCCCACGCTGCCCGTCCATCATCCCCGGAGGTCTGAAGCAGAGCTGGTGCCTTCACCAGAATCCACAGGTGACGCCATGAGACTTTAATTATTTTATCCCCTTTATTCAGCTGACCCCCATGGCTACGGGCTTGGGCACCAGCCACCGAGACAGCAACCCCATATCAATGCCCAGGTACCGAGTTCCTATAGACCCCTGGGCGGGTCACAGACCAAGAACTTTACAGTTCAGGTTCACCCATCACTAATAAGGAGCATGTGAAAAGTGTCAGTCTCCTCCGTGCATATTATAAATTTTTATAAAGTCTATGACTGGAGTAAGATTTGTGGTATAAGGCAGCATGCTACTAGTCATGAATTTGATGAACAGGCATTACAGTATGTTACCTTCTCAATTTAGTGCTCCTTATAACCAATCAACATAACCAATCAAAACTGGCCTGAAAACGCCCAAGTTGTAAAGAGTTTGTGCAAGTCCATGTTGTATAACATTTTGCAAATTTGAAAATCCTTTTATGTTAGAATTCACAAGTAATCGCTTTGATGAATAGGTGCTTTAGTCATATATGAATCTTTTTGTTATTTTCTAAAGAGAGGGTCTTAGGCTGCCTTCAGACTGCGGCAGCGTCCGGTCCGGGGCTGTCAGAAGTGACAGCCTGGAGCGGAGTTTTTCTGCATAGACTACTGTCGGGCTGCACGGAGCTGGATCGCGCCGGGTGGTAATTAGCTGCTATCCGGCTGCCAGCTCGCCGGATGTATCCTGCAGAAGTGGGGATTTGTCTGCCGATTCCAAAACCGGTGCATGCACCGGTTTTGGAATCGGCAGACGAATCCCCAGTACTCCAGGATTCATCCGGCGAGCTGGCAGCCGGATAGCAGCTAATTACCACCCGGCGCGATCCAGCTCCGTGCAGCCCGACAGTAGTCTATGCAGAAAAACTCCGCTCCAGGCTGTCACTTCTGACAGCCCCGGACCGGACGCTGCCGCAGTCTGAAGGCAGCCTTAGATGACACAAGTGGCCATGAAATGCCCAAGCCTCCATTGATGGCATCTTCAGTTATGCCTAAAGGTACCGTTACACACTATAATGTTGTAATGATCTCACCAACGATTTCACGGGAGCGCAGTCGTTAGGGCATCTTTTTGAGATCGTTGGTGAGATGTCACACGTCTAGATATCATGAACGACGCACCAACAATGTGCCGAGCAGCTATCGTTCTCACAACCCAGCAAACGATACTTGTTCACTGTTGTGAATAGACGAAGTTGTTAACGACATCATTATCACGGTGTCACACACAACGATACAGCAGGTTGGCTGAACAAAGATCATCTCATTTGAGAACATGTTCTCAAATCTGCGATCACCATTCCAACGATTTGTCATAGTTGTATCTCAGTGTCGACGTACTAACGATGTTGTTTGAACGACTCCAAACCTGTGAAGTTTCAGCTATATCGTTCACGATATTGTACAATGTAACAGTATCTTTACTGAAATGTCATAAGATTTTACGATAAAAATCATATTAAACGGCTAAATTAAAAAAAAATGTTAAAAAGAAAGAGAAAAGCTTTTCTCTTTCTGGATACTGACACATTAATCTGGGATGCAAGATTGGTTTGTAACATAGTAACATAGAAACATAGTACGGTATTTAAGGTTGAAGGAAGACAGTAAGAGTAAAAAGATCATTAAAAAGTTCTCTGTACTGTCCCCTCATATATTTATACATTATTATAAGATCACCCCTAAGCCTTAGTTTTTCCAAGCTAAATAACCCCAAGTTTAATAACCTGTCTTGGTATTGCAGACCCCTCAGTCCTCTAATAACCTTGGTAGCTCTTCTCTGGACCCGCTCTAGTTCAGCTATGTCTTTCTTATACACCGGAGACCAGAACTGTACACAGTATTCTAAGTGTGGTCGCACTAGTGACTTGTATAGAGGTAAAATTATGTTCTCCTCATGAGCATCTATGCCTCTTTTAATACATCCCATTATTTTATTTGCCTTTGCAGCAGCTGCCTGACACTGACCACTAAATGTGAGTTTGTCATCTACCCAAGATTCAATCTGTCAATCTCCACAAGAAAACAAGCCTTCCAATTAGACCCCATCATAGCCTTTCATACAGCCACATCAGGTACAGTACTTTGCACTGATGAGGGCAATCACCACAAAACGCAGCATCTGAAAATTGGGGATCTGATCTAGCATAAATTCTAAAGGCCCCGTTACACAGTATGATATTGTGAACAATATTGCTGAATTCTCACTGGTTTGGAGTTGTTCAAACGACATCGTTAGTACGTCGTTGTGTGTGACACCAAGATAAGACTACGATAAATCATTGGATCGCTGATCTCAGATTTGAGAACATGTTCTCAAATCAGACGATCCACGATCAGGCAACCTGCTGCATCATTGTGTGTGACACTGCGATAACGATGTCGTTAATGACTTTGCCTATTCACATCAGTGAACAAGTATAGTTCACTGGGTTGTGCGATCGATAGCTGCTCGCCACATCATTGGTGCATCGTTCACAATATCTAGACGTGTGCCATCTCACCAACGATCTCAAAAAGATGTCCTAACGACCGCGCTCTCGTGAAATCGTTGGTGAGATCTTAACGACACTGAAGCATGTAACAGTACCTTTACTCATATTATAAGGCTTGTTAAATGCTCAATTTTGACTTTTAGGATTGCTACTTCCAATAAGTGGCACTAGAGTTTGTCTACTTCTTCCCTGAAGACATAATTTGGAAGGAAAGAGAACTTATGAAGGATAATTTATTTATAGAATTAAATTTTCATTTTCAATACTTTGCCAACGATTTAATTTGTGCGGAACGTGTTTTGCTGACTTGATATTTCTGTGATGTTTTATTCTGCTTATATCATATAGCAGTACATATAGTAGCACCATACCCTGTGCTCAGCTGTAATAAGTCATGTGGAAATAAAATATATTATTACATATTTATTATGTTTGTTATTAACAAGTCTGTAATTAGGTAATGTTAGTTTAGTTAAGCTGAATAAGGGTCAAAGAAAACCGATGTCTTCCAAATTAAAGGTGTAATTCCCAATTTTTTTTTTCATTAATTTAACTATGTAAAGCAATAATATTTTAATTTTATTTAAATAAATATTATAATTTATTTGTAATGCAGTCAAATATAAAAAATAATATAAAAAGGTTTGATATTTCGCACTAGGGTAGTGATGGTGAACCTATGGCATGCGTGCCAGGGAGGGCTTGCAGAGCCGTTTTCCCTGGCACACAGCGTCGCCTCTCACTGCAGCTTTGAACTGCCGGCATGGTGCCGCCGGCAGTTCGAAGCCGTGTCGGATCGGAGAAGGATTCTCCTTCCTCCCCATCTCCGACACTCTAAGCTCCGCCTGGCTGGCGTCACGTGACTGCGGTCATGTGACGTGCTCGGAGTCATGTGATGCCGGGACTGAAGAGGCGAGGAGAAGAGCAGTGGTGGAGGCAGGAGCTACAGTATAACTAGCAGGCATGCTGGTGGCATTATTAGGAGGGGGCATGTTGGTGGCATTATTTGGAGGGGGCAGGATTATAGCATTATTAGGAGGAGGCAGGATGGTGGCATTAATAGGAGGGGGCAGTATGGTGGCATTATTAGGAGGGGGCAGGGTGGTGACATTAGAAGGAGGGGGCATGATGGTGAGATTATTAGGAGGGGGCATGATGGTGGCATTATTAGGAGGGGGCATGATGGTGACATTATTTGGAGGGGGCAGGATGGTGACATTATTAGGAGGGGCAGGATGGTGACATTATTAGGAGGGGGCATGATGGTGACATTATTAGAAGGGTGCATGATGGTGACATTATTAGGAGGGGACATGATGGTGACATTATTAGAAGGAGGGGGCATAATGGTGGCATTTTTACAAGAAGGGAGTAACGGTGGCATTATTACAAGGAGGAGGCATGATTGTGGCTTTATTACAAGAACGGGGCATATTACTGCAGGGTGGGGCATTACTACATGATGGGGGCAAGATGAGGACATAACCGCAAGGGAGCAGGGATCAAGCATACTACAAGGGGATAAGGCTGGAGACATCACTGCAAGGAGAGGGTCAGGATGGAGCACAACTGCAAAGAGAGGGTCAGGATGGAGCACATTACTACAAGGAGAGGGTCAGGATGGAGCACATTACTACAAGGAGAGGTTCAGGATGGGCACATTACTACAGAGAGGGCTAGGATGAGCATTACTACAAGGAAGGTAGGATGGAGACTTATACGAGGATAGGTTAGATGTCACATTACTACAAAGGAGAAGGTCAGGATGGAGCACTAACTGTAAGGAAGGGTTAGAATGGTAGCACATTGCTAAAAGGAGAAGGTCAGGATGAAGCACTTACTATAAGGAGAAGATCAGGATGGAGCACATTGCTACAAGGAGGAGGGTCAGGATGAAGCACATTACTATAAGGAGAGAGTCAGGATAAAGCACATTGCTACAAAGAGAGGTCAGGATGGAGCACATTACTACAAGGAGAGGGTCAGGATGGAGCACATTACTACAAGAGAAGGTCAGGATGGAGCACATTACTACAAGAGAGGGTCAGGATGGAGCACATTACTACAAGGAGAAGGGTCAGGATCGAGCACATCTATAAGAAGAGGGTCAGGATTGAGTCACATTCTACAAGGAGAGGGTCAGGATGGAGACCTAACTAAAGGAAGAGGGTCAGGATGGAGTACATTACTACAAGGAGAGGGTCAGGATGGACATAACTACAAAGGAGAGAGTCAGGATGGAGCACATAACTGCAAGGAGAGGTCAGGATGGAAGCATATACTAAAGGAGAGGGTCAGGATGGAGCACTTACAAGCAAGGAGAAGGTCAGGATGGAGATATTACTAAAGATAGGGTCAGGATACACTAAATGCAAATGCTGGCTCAGATGAGAAATCTAAATACCTAATTTTTAGTATAAATTTTGCTTGTTTCCATACAGATCAATCTCCTGATTGTTTAATATCTCATTCGAACGGTCATCCATGCTTGTACACTGGAGGCTCAGTCAGCAGTAACATGAGCTGGATGACCACTGCTAAAGAGAACAGAAGACTGCAAAGGTAAGTTTAAAACCAATTAATTGTTAAAATAATTGAATTGATCATCAGGGTTTCAGGACTACATGCCCTGTACAGGGAAGAGAGTTGACATCTGCTGGCTCTCCCCCTGTGCAGCGCTTGTGATGACCACTGCTGTAATTTAGGTTGAATTACCGTGTTGGCACTTCGCCATAAATAATTTGGTTTTGGGTTGCTGTTTGGGCACTCGGCCTCTAAAAGGTTCGCCATCACTGCACTAGGGGGAGCAGCTGCTGAAATTTGCCATAAAAATCTAGGGTGTTACCAGCTCACATGCAGTAAATGTGGGCGGAATTTGCTCTCATGTATCTGATGTCTCTTCCCCCTTTGGGTGTTTGCAAAAGGATAAACAAAGATAAAGTTTAGAAGTTTAGGACTAATCAGTTGGTGACTGATAATTATACAGCAGTCATAGCTAAACTATGACACACATATGGTACTGCAGCTGGGACAGGTAAGCTAAGCACCCCACACCAACACCCAACACATCCCCATTCCCTAGACCTAGTAATCCATGTTAGGCAGGGGATAGTGGGGGGAGCTGAGTGGTGGGTGAAGAGTAGGAAAGGAAACCCCGGAAAGGGGTGGAGGAACTATAATAAACCCTAGGAAAATTATGTTGGGGAAGGCTTTTGGAGTGTGGTGAAGTAAGAAGAGAACCCAAACAGATACACCTATGCAGCCCAGGCACTGACACACTTTTCAGGAAGAACACGGACCCGGCGGCCTGTGCCCATGTGGGGCCAGTCCGACTCCAGTGCTACTGACTGAGGAAGAAGCAGAAGGGGTCTAAGATGGACCTGAGACGACAGGTACACCGAGGGACTGGGTCGACTCCAGAGGGCCGGCCCTGTTGATGTGGGAAGCTTCAATCCCAAGTTTTTAATACTCGCATATTTGTCCGAATAGAGAGTCTAATATTAGTCAATTAATGATAGGCTCTGCCCACACACATCCGGAAATAAAACAAGTCTTTCAGGGACACGGCAGGAGTGTGTGGTTTTTTGTGTTTTCACTGCATACAACACCTTGCTGTGGCCCCAGAGAGACCCTAACATTCAATCTGCTCTCACTGGGGTGCTGACTCTCTTTATGTACTGAAGAGAGCTGCCAATTTGTGTCAGATCGTTCATTATCGACACATCCCTCATGAAACACCTGCAATACTCGCCGATTAACGAGTATCGCGAATACAGTACTATCCATGTGAGTAACGAATAGTAACGATTACACTCGCTCAACACTAGTTGCTGGTAGCTTTTTCCATACTCTATGTCCACATGTATGCTTAAGAAAAGTAATTGTAACATGCTCACATGCGACTCTAGTAGAGGCAGCGTATATTGTCCAAAAGGCCTTCGTATTAATAAAGTGTACAGGACAGCTGACTATGAATAGCCCACACCCAAAGCAAATTTTTACGAATAAATAGCTTCATAGTTTCATCATTTTTTTAAGATTGATGGTGTGTTTCTTATGCTGCTTTTTGGAAGAATAATGTTTGCAATGATTAAAAATGAAGCTCTTGCTATGTAAGTCAGCTTTTCCATTTATTGTAATAGACCAAACTTCCATGCAGTTTCAAGTGTCCAATTTCGTCATTATTTCCATGGGTGTAGGTCATTTATGAGCCGTGCAGCCCCTTGTTTGTGAATGCTGGTGACCTGAGATCTTTATTTGTAAAGTCATAAAAATGAACAATGCTACAGGTCTGACAGTCCTTAGAACCGATTATTCAGACAGAATGTGGTATCTGTCATCTCGTCTTCTGTGGGAGGTCAACCCACACACTTCCAACCTTCACACTAACCAACAACAGCACACAGGCTGATAAAACTAATGGCTTTCATGACAAGCAGAGGGTTTAGAATAAAATGGAATAGAAATGATCCAGGCTTCATTGATGAGAATTACACAACAGGCTCCCACATAGTTAAATTGAGAAATAAAATGTCATAATCTATTCTCTCATGGAATTTTCTTGGTCCTAATTTTCTTCAAGATTTATTTTGAATGGTGTCCAATATACAAAATTATTCCATGTGCAAAAATTTGCTGTTTAAATTTATAAGAAGCTCCATTGTTTGTATATCCCATTAATGATACATTTTAAAGGGATTTTACTAAGGCCGACATCACACCGCGGCAGCATCAGGTCCGGGGCTGTCCAGTTTACACCGGACCCGATTTTGCGCTAATGTAGCTCTATGTGGCCAGATGGAACTGGATGGCAGCTATATGCGATCAGGCTTCCATCTGTCCGGGAGGATCCGGGTGAATTCAGATTTTCCTCCCAGACACAAAAACATTGCTTGCAAATTCTGCCCAAATCGGATCCTCCCGGATCCAGGGCGATCTGGAACTCCCTAACATGGGAGTCTATGGCGCTGGATCACCCCAGTCCGACAAAAACATCGGATCTGGTTCCTGTCCCTTGCTGAGCTTTCAAGATTGCAGCTAGCGGGGATTTCAGCAGCTGCGGCTGCAGTTGAGGCATCCGGCTGCAAATCGGACTGGAGGGCATATTTGCCCTCCGATTCTGTTTGCAAATCAGGTCCGGGGCTGTCCGATTCACAACGGACAACCCTGGACCTGATTATACCACGTGTGAATCCGGCCTAAGATTTTATCTTATGACTTAAGCCCAGGTAACACGCTTCAATGTCTCAGCGATCCAACCAACGATCCGACCTGACCTAGGTCACTGGAACGTCGATAATGGATCGCTAGTGAGGTGTCACATGTACAGATATCACGAACGATGCAGCAAAGATTCCACGACAAGCGAACGACACTTGCGGTCATTTGATCGCCTATGTCCTTCAGTTCTGAATAGACGAAGTCATAAACGACATCTTTATCAAGGTGTCGCACACACCGATGCTGCAGGTTGGATGGACGATCAACAACTGATTTAAAGAGGACTTGTCACCAAACCAGGCATGGTGATCTAATTACAGCACTGGATGCAGCATGTCCGCAGCATGCAGACAAGGGGTCCCCCAGCACTTGAGCAGCCCTGTACCCCGAGATAATACACTTAGAAAACTTACATGCTCCAGCCACTAAGGAGGTGTCTAGGGGCTGCAGCCAAGGGCAGATTCACACCCCCTGTATGTGTAATCTGCTCGCCGCTGCCAATCATTCTCTCCCTCTTCAGCAGCATTTAAACAGAGTTTTTTTTTTTTTTCCAGAACTTGTCTTTTGGCTCCGCCCCTCAGGGGGTGGGGCTAAACGGACTTTCTGGGAGAGAGAAAAAAAAACTCTGTTTAAATGCTGCTGAAGAGGGAGAGAATGATTGGCAGCGGCGAGCAGATTACACATACAGGGGGTGTGAATCTGCCCTTGGCTGCAGCCCCTAGCCACCTCTTTAGTGGCTGGAGCATGTAAGTTTTCTAAGTGTATTATCTCGGGGTACAGGGCTGCTCAAGTGCTGGGGGACCCCTTGTGTGCATGCTGCAGACATGCTGAATCCAGTGCTGTAATTAGATCACCATGCCTGGTTTGGTGACAGGTCCTCTTTAAGGTCGAGTTTTTAAACCTCCAATCAATGATCAGCCGACTTATCGTTGATCATATCTACTTGTCACACGCAACAACGTCGTATTGACGTCGTTGCTCCACCCAAAAAGCCGTGACTTACCAACAGTATCGTTAATGATATCTTAGCGTGTAACGGGCCCTTTAGGCTGCTTTCACACTGCAGTTTTTTGCAGTGTGTCAAAACCAGGAGTATCTCCAAAACCCAGAACAGGTGTCAATCTATCAATATAGTTTTTCTCTACAAATTCCTCTCCTGGTTTTTGCACACAAACCTGATCGAACCTGATCAGGGAAAAAACTGCAGTGTGAAAAAAGCCTTAGGTCAGCTTCACACCATGGTTTAATCCGATCCGGGACTGTCAGGAATGAACCTGACAACCCCAGACCGGATCAGCACACAGAACCGGAGGGCCAAATATGCCCTCCGGTCTGGTGTGCAGCCGGATCTCTCTAATTGCAGCCGTAGCTGCTGATTTTTCAAGATTGCGGCTTGCAGGGAGCTAGCCGCGGTCCTGAAAATACAGCAGTGTGCAGCCGCCGGTGTCCGGTTCCCAGATCCTCCTGGATGGGGCAATCCGGCCCCATAGACTCCCATGTTAGGGAGCGCCGGATTGCCCCAGTCCGGGAGAATCCGGGAGGATGCGGGAGAAGCCAATTTGGGGAGATTTTTCTCTCCAGACACAAATGTCGCAAGCAACGGATTCTCCAGGAGAGATGGAAACCGGATGGCAGATAGCTGCCATCCGGCTCCATCCAGACCCATAGGGCTTCACAGGGTGATAATCAGGTCCGCGGCAGTCAGGGTCACCTCGAACAGCCCCAGACCTGAACACACCGTGGTGTGAAGCCGGTCTTACCCATCTGCAGAATAGTTTGTGATTGCTTGAAGTTGGACTATTGGTACCCCCATCAATCATGAGAAGGTTTTAACCCCTTCACCCCCGGGCCTATTTTGACCCTAATGACCAGGCCATTTTTGTCAATTCTGACCAGTGTCCCTTTATGGGGTAATATCTCTGGAACGCTTCATTGGATCCGAGCGATTCTGAGATTGTTTTTTCGTGACATATTGGGCTTCATGTTAGTATTAAATTTAGGTCGATAATTTTTGCGATTATTGGTGAAAAAATTAAAAATTTGGCAAAATTTTTGAAAATTTTGCAATTTTCAAATTATGAATTTTTATTCTGCTAAACCAGAGAGGTATGTGCCACAAAATAGTTAATAAATAACATTTCCCACATGTCTACTTTACATCAGCACAATTTTGGGAAAAAAAAAATTTTTTGTTTGGACGTTATAAGGGTTCAAAGTTCATCAGCAATTTTTCATTTTTCCAGCAAAATTTACAAAACCATTTTTTTTTGTGACCACATCACATTTGAAGTCCCTTTGAGGGGTTTACATGACAGAAAACACCCAAAAGTGACACCATTTCAAAAACTGCACCCCTCAAGCTACTCAAAACTACATTCAAGAAGATTATTAACCCTTCAGGTGCTTCACGGGAACTAAAGCAAAGTGGAAGGAAAAAATGGTAATTTTAATTTTTCCAACAAAAATGTTCTTTTAGCCTCAATTCTTTCATTTTCACATGGGCAACAGGATAAAATGGATCCTAAAAATTGTTGGGCAATTTCTCCTGAGTACATCGATATCTCATATGTGGTCATAAACCACTGTTTGGGCGCAGGGCAGGGCTCAGAAGGGAGGGAGGGCAATTTGACTTTTTTGGAGCTAATTTTCCGTTCAAAAAGTCAAATGGCGCTCCTTCCCTTCTGAGCCCTGCTGTGTGCCCAAACAGTGGTTTATGACCACATATGAGGTATCGGTGTACTCAGGAGAAATTGCCCAACAATTTTTAGCATCCATTTTATCCTGTTCCCCATGTGAAAATGAAAAAGTTTAGGCTAAAAGAAAATTTTTGTAGAAAAAAAAGTACTTTTTCATTTTTACGGATGAATTTGTGAAGCACCTGGGGGTTCAAAATGCTCACCACCCATCTAGATAAATTCCCTGGGGGCTCTAGTTTCCAAAATGGGGTCACTTGTGGGGGAGCTCCAATGTGTAGGCACACAGGGGCTCTCCAAACGCGACATGGTGTCCGCTAACAATTTGAGCTGATTTTTCAGTCAAATTGTTAGCGGACACCATGTTGCATTTGGAGAGCCCCTGTGTGCCTAAACATTGGAGCTCCCCCACAAGTGACCCCATTTTGGAAACTAGACCCCCCAGGGAACATATCTAGATGGGTGGTGAGCATTTTGAATACCCCAGTGCTTCACAAATTAATCTTTTATAATGAAAAAAAAAAATTTTGTAGAAAAAAAAGTACTTTTTCATTTTTACGGATGAATTTGTGAAGCACCTGGGGGTTCAAAATGCTCACCACCCATCTAGATAAATTCCCTGGGGGGTCTAGTTTCCAAAATGGGGTCACTTGTGGGGGAGCTCCAATGTGTAGGCACACAGGGGCTCTCCAAACGCGACATGGTGTCCGCTAACAATTTGAGCTGATTTTTCAGTCAAATTGTTAGCGGACACCATGTTGCATTTGGAGAGCCCCTGTGTGCCTAAACATTGGAGCTCCCCACAAGTGACCCCATTTTGGAAACTAGACCCCCAGGGAACTTATCTAGATGGGTGGTGAGCATTTTGAATACCCCAGTGCTTCACAAATTAATCTTTTATAATGAAAAAAAAACATTTTGTAGAAAAAAAAGTACTTTTTCATTTTTACGGATGAATTTGTGAAGCACCTGGGGGTTCAAAATGCTCACCACCCATCTAGATAAATTCCCTGGGGGGTCTAATTTCCAAAATGGGGTCACATGTGGGGAGCTCCAATGTGTAGGCACACAGGGGCTCTCCAAACGCGACATAGTGTCCGCTAACAATTTGAGCTGATTTTTTAGTCAAATTGTTTTCGGACACCATGTTGCATTTGGAGAGCCCCTGTGTGCCTAAACATTGGAGCTCCCCCACAAGTGACCCCATTTTGGAAACTAGACCCCCCAGGGAACTTATCTAGATGGGTGGTGGAGCATTTTGAATACCCTAGTGCTTCACAAATTAATCTGTAAAAATGAAAAAAGAAAATGTTTATGGAAAAAAAAAGTACTTTTTCATTTTTACGGATGAATTTGTGAAGCACCTGGGGGTTCAAAATGCTCACCACACATCTATATAAGTTCCCTGGGGGCTCTAGTTTCCAAAATGGGGTCACTTGTGAGGGAGCTCCAATGTTTAGGCACACAGGGGCTCTCCAAACGCGACATAGTGTCCGCTAACAATTTGACTGAAAAATTAGCTCCAATTGTTAGCGGACACCATGTCGCGTTTGGAGAGCCCCTGTGTGCCTAAACATTGTAGCTCCCCCACAAGTGACCCCATTTTGGAAACTAACCCCCCAGGGAACTTAGCTAGATGGGTGGTGAGCATTTTGAACACCCCGGAGCTTCACAAAAAATCTGTAAAAATAAAAAAAGAATTTTTTTGTGGAAAAAAAGTACTTATTCAATTTTACAGATGAATTTGTGAAGCACCTGGGGGTTCAAAATGTTCACAACTAATCTAGATACGTTCCCTGGGAGGTCTAGTTTCCAAAATGGGGTCACTTGTGGGGGAGCTCCAATGTTTAGGCACACAGGGGCTCTCCATACGCGACATGGTGTCCGCTAACTATTGGAATTGTTAGCGGACACCATGTCGCGTATGGAGAGCCCATGTGTACCCAAACATTTGAGCTACCCCACAAGTGACCTCATTTTGGAAACTAGACCCCCCCAAGGTATGTATCTAGATGCATAGTGAGCACTTTGAACCCCCAGGTGCTTCACAAATTGATCCGTAAGAAGGAAAAAGTACATTTGTTTTCACACAAATTTTCTTTTTTCATTTTACGGATCAATTTGTGAAGCACCTGGGGGTTCAAAGTGCTCACTATGCATCTAGATATGTTCCTTGGGGGGTCTAGTTTCCAAAATGGGGTCACTTGTAGGGGAGCTCCAATGTTTAGGCACACAGGGGCTCTCCATACGCGACATGGTGTCCGCTAACTATTGGAATCATTAGCGGACACCATGTCGTGTATGGAGAGCCCCTGTGTGCCCAAACATTAAAGCTCCCCCACAAATGACCCCATTTTGGAAACTAGACCCCCCAAGGAATGCATCTAGATGCATAGTGAGCACTATGATCCCCCAGGTGCTTCACAAATTGATCCGTAAGAAGGAAAAAGTACATTTGTTTTCACACAAATTTTCTTTTTTCATTTTTACGGATCAATTTGTGAAGCACCTGGGGGTTCAAAGTGCTCACTATGCATCTAGATATGTTCCTTGGGGGGTCTAGTTTCCAAAATGGGGTCACTTGTAGGGGAGCTCCAATGTTTAGGCACACAGGGGCTCTCCATACGCGACATTGTGTCCGCTAACTATTGGAATCATTAGCGGACACCATGTCGTGTATGGAGAGCCCCTGTGTGCCCAAACATTGGAGCTCCCCCACAAATGACCCCATTTTGGAAACTAGACCCCCCAAGGAATGCATCTAGATGCATAGTGAGCACTTTGATCCCCCAGGTGCTTCACAAATTGATCCGTAAGGAAAAAGTACATTTGTTTTCACACAAATTTTCTTTTTTCATTTTTACGGATCAATTTGTGAAGCACCTGGGGTTCAAAGTGTTCACTATGCATCTAAATACAGCGAAGCTTTTTTTTTCTAGGACTAATTTTAGAAAAAAAATGGCGTAGGGCTCCGCCATATTTTTGGTCCAGCCAGGTACAACTTGGCAGCTACGGACTGCCAGCAACCCCCAGCTGCCTCATTGTACCTGGCTGGCAACCAAAAATACAGCAAAGCCCATTTTTATTTTTTTTCTAGGACTAATTCTAGAAAAAAAATGGCGTGGGGCTCCGCCATATTTTTGGTCCAGCCAGGTACAACTTGGCAGCTACGGATTGCCACCAACCCCCAGCTGCCTTGTTGTACCTGGCTGGCCACCAAAAATACAGCAAAGCCCTTTTTTTTCTTCTAGAACTAATTTTAGAAAAAAAATGACATGGGGCTCCGCCATATTTTTGGTCCAGCCAGGTACAACTAGGCAGCTGGGGGCTGGAATCCGCAGCATGGAGAGGCCCAAGCGTTCTGGGCCCCCCATGCTGCGAATTGCAGCCCGCAGCCGCCCCAGAAAATGGCGCATTCATTGAAGCGCCATTTTCTGGCGCTGTACCCAGACTCTTCCAGCTGCCCTGGTGCCGGTGGCAAACTGGGTAATAAAGGGCCTAATGCCAGCTTTTTATTGTCAGCTGGCACTAAGCCCGAGATTCATAATATAGGGCCAATGTTAGACCCGCCATTAGGAATCTCTGGTAAATAGTCAGAAAATACACACAGAGAAAAATCTTTTTATTTGAAAAAAAAAACACAAACAAAATTCGGACTCCATCTTTATTATAAAGATCCGACGTAGTCCACAACGAAGGTCCCACGACGCTCGATCGCCTATGACGTAGTCCACAACGAAGGTCCCATGACGCACGATCGCCTCCGACGTAGTCCACAACGAAGGTCCCACGACGCTCGATCGCCTCTGGTCAATCCAGAGACTGCAGCAAGGGATGAAGTGTCCTCTTCTTACAGTCTCTGGGGTCAGAGTTATGGTGCACTGTATGACAATGATCTGTCATACAGTGCACCATGACTATGATCCCAGAGACTACAACAAGAGGACACTTGATCCCTTGTTGCACCCATCCATCCACCTATGCACCCATCATCCACGCACGCACACGTCTATGCACACACACATCTATGCACGCACACGTCCACACACATGTCCACACACGCACACGTCTACGCACACATCCATCTATGCACACATCCACGCACGCACACGTCTATGCACACACACATCTATGCACGCACACGTCCACACACATGTCCACACACGCACACGTCTACGCACGCACACGTCTACGCACACTCACGTCCACGCACGCTCATGTACGCTCACGTCCACGCATGCACCCCCTATCCATTCACCCACCATCAATTCATTCATTCATTCATACATACATACATACATAGATACATACACATACATACATACATACACATACATAGATACAAACATACACATACATGCATACATACATACACACATACATACACATACATACATACATGGATACATACACATACATACATAGATATACATACATACACATACATGCATGCATGCATGCATACATACACATGCATGCATACACACACATGCATGCATACACACATGCATGCATACACACACATGCATGCATACATACACATGCATGCATACATACACACACATGCATGCATACACACACATGCATGCATACACACACATGCATACACACACATGCATGCATACACACATGCATGCATACACACATGCATGCATACACATGCATGCATACACACACATGCATGCATACACACACATGCATGCATACACACACATGCATGCATACATACACATGCATGCATACATACACATACATGCATACATACACATACATGCATACATACACATACATACTTACCTCCCTCGTTCCACCGATGAGCAGGAGGAGGCCGGGAGAGGAGGCGGGGCCACAGACCGGGCAGAGAAGGAGGAGCTGCAGCAGCGGCAGCGGCGGCGGCGGCAGCAGCGGCGGCAGCAGCGGCGGGTGCACGGAAGTGTGCAGCCCGCCGCAGGAGGTGAGGAGGGGGGCCAGGCACAGGGCCCGGAGGTGGGGGCAGCCTGGGGGGAGCAGTGGAGCAGGGGACCAGGCAGTGTTGCTGGCGGGCGCACGCGGGTGCAGCCCGCCGGCACATACATTGTAATAGAGGGGGGCGGGCGGTTGGGGGGGACGGCGGGGGGGCCCTGGACAGTCCTGGAGAGTCCTGGAGCTGGAGGGGGCTGAGGAGGGGTAGGCACTTGCCGATCCGCCCCTCCAGATCTGATTGGAGAGCTCCAATCAGATCTGGAGGGGTGAATCCCTGTGATTCCCTCCGATCGGCAGTTTCACTTTTAAACTGCCGATCGGAGGGGTCCTGGGCACGGGGGGGTTAATCCACCCCCTGTGGGGTCATCTGCAGGTTGTCACAGAGCAGCAGCATCTGTGACACCTGAGCGACCCGGCTCACAGGGGGTGCAGGAGCTCAAATCTGCCAGGACGTTGTGCAACGTCCTGTGTCGGGAACGGGCAGAAACACAGGACGTTGCACAACGTCCTATGTCGGGAAGGGGTTAAAGTATATTTCTTACAAATATTATTGTGGTATTTACTTTGAAAATCCATGTTATAATGGCTGTATAATTTTGATCTTTTATTAAATGGGTTATAGTATTACGGAGGACATGTGCTTGCTCAAAAATTTACTTAAATACATTGTTGTAATCTCTGATCTCCCCTTGTTCTGCATATTTTTTCCATTTTGCATTGCATCATTCAATTGCAGAAATATACATATGTATTGTACTTGGAGCTCAGTAACTAAAATTTGAGTCTGTGCTTTTCTTTTGGAGCATGCAGTTTCACCCTCTCTCTTAGGGCACACTGGTGTGAAAATCGGACGAGTGCAATGTGAGAAAATCTTCCATTGCACTCGGACCAAAGTTATTTAATGAGTCAGAACACATTAGTGTGCCACCCGCTTTTTTCTTATCCAGAATCTGGATGAGAAAGTTGTAATATGCTGCGACAGTATGAGATTCTCGTGCGTCAGTCACCAATTCAAGGCAATGGATGCAACAAAATGACGGACAGCACAGGGATAGCATAGGGGGAGCAATTTTAGCATGGTGTTTCTCATGCTGGAAAAAGTTAGAACACTAGAATACAATAGACAAGATAGATAGGATAGACAGATCGGGTTTACCAGCCTCCTGCTGCTACTTCTGGGGCCGCCTATTAAAGAGGACATGTCACCCCACTAGTGCATGGCAAACTAAATGCAGCACTGAATGCAGCATGTCTGCTGCATTCAGGGAAGGGGTCTAGCATGTCTCTAGCCCCGCTGTACCCTGAGAAATACACTTTAGAAATCTTACAGATAAGAGGTCTAATGGGTGGCATCTGTATAAAACAGGTCGTTGCCACGGGCACAGTCCTCCAGCCTCCTCCTTTTTTGCTCCTCCCCCTCTATGTCTCTGCCGGCACCTCCTGTTCTGCCCTCTTCTTCTCCTGCTCTGCCAATCACGCTGCCGCACAGAGCGGCATTGCCTGGCATCAGCTGCAGAGCCCGCCCTGCTATTTGTAAAAAGCATAAAGTAGGATGGGCTCTGCTGCTGACATCTTACAATGCCGCTCTGTGCGGCAGCATGATTGACAGAGCAGGAAAAGAGGAGTGTGTGGCACCCCTGTGGGGGATTGCCACAGGTTACACTGGTGCAAGGAAGGATTGACACCTTGGTTTGTTCAGCACACAACACCTTCCACTCCAGACCTGAAGGGGGAGCTCTACTGGCTGCATTAAGTCAGTTCCCCTTTAATGAGATCCAGGCTGAGAGGAGGAGACAGTTGGTCCTAGGAGACAGTTGCTAGGCAGTTAGTTCGTGTGAGGAGAGGAAAGAGGAAGAGGCTGAGCTGCTGGTCTCTGGAAAAGACAGATATCCAGGACCAGAAGGGACCATTTTGTCAGCTGTTCACACCCTAGGAAAGGGGCCGGAGGCAAGGAGAAGAGGTAGGGAATAAGAAGAGGGACTAAAAGATATTCCCCCTTGAGGACAAACGGACACTGGAGTCCAATCCTGTGGGCTTGTATAGCCACAGTAAAAGCCCAGCAATTTCAGGAGAAGTTTAGCCCTGAAGGAAGAGAATAGAGACATTAAAAAAACTAACCAAACAGAGGACCAGGGGCCACAGGATAGACCGGGTTCCCGCAGAAGGGCCTGATTGTTAGTTTTAGACAATAGAGAATTGGAGAGCTCAAACTCAGGCAAGACTCATCCCTCAAGAGAAAGAATAGAGATAAAGGAGGCCTCATATCTTTCTAAGGAGTTGATCCTAAATTGCACCAGGGACCCGGTTATTACTCAGAACTGTACCTGTTTTGTGACTACCAGTAAAAGGTACCGGAACAACTATCCCTGTGTGTATGTGTGACTGTTCATCGGCTATAACCCACCATCTTCCTCCTTCACTGCTCTCCCTCACCATCTTCATTTATTGCTGCCCTGAGGTAAAGCTCCACCTGTGGGGAGCTGTACCACACTTTGCTGCCCCCTCCATCACCTCAGCGGCCGGCTGGCAGCGACGGTACCACCTTACCGGACCCTACAGATGGCGTCACGTCCCCCTGTAAATAATTCCCTCACACCCCCCACCCTTCAAATGATCCCCAGGGCACGGCACCGGGATACCGTCCATCTGTGACTCCCTACTCAGCAGACCCGGTGACCGAGTACCCCCCCACAGCCCTGGCCACATCAAGTGCAGAACAGGAGGCGGCGGCAGAGACATAGAGGGGGAGGAGCAAAGAAGGAGGAGACTGGAGGACTATGCAAGCTGCGATGACCTGTTATATAGATTCCACCCATTAGACCTCTTATCTGTAAGATTTCTAAAGTGTATTTTTTGGGGTATAGGGGGGCTAGAGACACAGGGGACGCATTCCCTAAATGCAGCAGACATGCTGCATTAAGTGTTGCATTTAGTTTGCCATGCACCAGGGGGGTGACAGGTCCTCTTTAAGCTTACATGCATATTCAATGCACTGTCAGACAAACAGCCAATCACAGAAACTCACACTCTGGGAGAGCCTCTGTGATTGGCTGTTGTAGTCAGACTGGATTTCCTGAATCTGGACAGTGATTCTGCTTGTCTGCTTGGTTGCCATACACATTAGTGTGTGTCAAACAACCTGCCCTTATAGGGTGTTAAATAAATAAATATTTAAAAAACATGCATGGGGCTTTGCAGCCTTTTAAGTCTAGCCCAATGAAAGCAGACAGTTGCGAGTTGCCACCTTCAAAATGTGGGCTCCATCCTATTTTTAATTGCCAGCAAAGGTAAAACTAGGCAGCTGAGGGTTGGTATTCTCAGCGGGATGAGGGCCCATTGTTTTAGGACCCCCTACTCTAAAGAATAGCAGCCTGCAGTCACTCCTGAAAATGGCACATTTCTAGAAAGCGCCATTTCCAGGCGCCTTACCAAGCTCTACCAGCGGCCCTGGTAGCAGTTGGCATGATGGGTAATAAGGGGTTAATACCAGTTTTGTTTCACCAGCTGGTAATAAGCCCGAAATTCTTAATGTTAGGCCAAGTTAGACCAAGCCATTAAGAATGTCCCATAAAGTGTTAAAAAAAGACACCACACAGAGAAATACTTTTATTAGAAATCAATACACAGGCACGCTTGGGGACTCCATCTTAATTGCTCCCCCTTACATCCCTCCATAATACTGAAGTGGGGACTCTTGTTAGGGTGTCTCTACTATGTGGTACATTCCTTGAGCAGGGCTCTTTGAGCACAATACCTGCTCATGACACTTGTGCACCACTGCCTAAATACTCAACTTCAAATAATCGGCCCAGGCCTCTAGCCTTGCTGCTATTTTGGCCCAATACAAACTTTCTAATTGATACGTACCACTTTGCTGTGGTGTGACCCTAATTTTTGGAAAAATGGGGACTTTTGTTAAGGTCTCTCAGCTTTGGGGGTCATTCCTTCAGCAGGGCCATCTGAAAGACAAGCCTACTCCTGTAACGTATCCTCCTTTTACTTACTTTCTATTTACTTAATGTAGAAAACTGCTTCCACATTTCCCCCATGACTTATCCATCTGTCAATTCAACTGAGTTTCACCCACCTCTGAAATTTAAGTGAATTTGAGCCACTTCCTAGTTTGAACTGATTTGAAGAGTGTGCAGGCTAGCACAGTTCGTCTCATACATCAATGCTACACTATGACACTTTTTACTCTAGCTAGATTGTTGTCCATTTCCCAGGTTTCTGGCACTAATAAGAGCAGTTTGTCAGCTTTTGGACACCTTCGAAGGTGTTTTCTATGTGTTTCATGTTGCCTGCCATTGATTTCAACTTGGGTTGGGAAGGTTTGGTAAATAGTCGTTGAATAATTTATTGAACACCCCGCATTCAGCAAACAAAACCGAATTGGAACACTCAGGTGTTTGCTAGGGATCAGCGAGTATACTGGTTACTATTCGATACTCGTACAATAGTACGGGTATTCGGGATACTCTGTACTCACTAGATTTACTTATATTACTCGCGAGTCCAACGTAAGTCAATGGGATTTGTGAGCAATTGTCTGCTGGACCCAAAAAAGCGGTATGGGGGCTGAGGAAAAGACTGAAATGGGTGCATGACTGTTTAAAAGCCGGCGGTAAAAAGCTGCCAGCTTTTAAACAATCACTCAGCTGATGCACGGTCCCCCGCCGCTTCCCCGACCGCTACTCTTCCTCCCACTCCTGCCTGCTCCCATTCCTGGAAGCGAGCCAATGGTTGTTTCACAGCAAAGGGGCCCAAAAAGCTTTGGCCACCATGCGGTGATGATTTCATCCCCCAGCTGCCTAGTTGTACCTGGAAATTCATGAAATAATTAAAAATAGGGCTTCCCAGGTGAGTACAACTAGACAACTGGGGGTTGGGGCAGCCTGATAAGCTGACTGCTGTACCTGGCTGGCATATAAAAATATGGCGAAGCTCATGTCAATTCACATTGATGCTGATCAGCCGATCGTTTGAAATAGCCGGCGGGAAAGCCGGTGTTGACAAGACTCTTGTCATCACTGGCTTTATCAAATGATCAGCTGATGCTGATAAGCTGATTGTTTGAAATAGCTGACAGGAAAGCCGGCGGTGACAAGGCTTCCCGCCGGGTATTTCAAACAAACAGCTGAGGTATCAGCTGTTCATTTGAAATAGCCATCGGGGCTCGCTTCCAGGAATGGGAGCGGGAAGGAGTTGGAGGAAGAGGAGTGGTCGGGGAGGTGGCAGAGGAGGGTACATCAGCTGAGTGATTGTTTAAAAGCTGGCGGCTTTTTACCACCAGCTTTTAAACCATCATGCATCCATTTAAGCCTTTTCCTCAGCCCCCAGAACGCTTTTTTGGGTCCAGCCATGGCCAGACCACCGCAAGGCTATACTTCTAGCCACAGCAACGGTTGGAGACTGGCACTGCGCCCATAACTAAAATGGCGGATTCCCCCCTCTCTCCACACTATCTCCATGTGGAGATTGACAGGCCTTACATCGGCCAATCACCCGGCGTCACACAGATACCGGAAGTGACGCACCGGAAGTGACACGACAGAACCATTGGGAGGGCGGACGCAGTCTATGGAGAAGGCTGGAGACACGATTACCGCATAATAAAGTCAGGTAGTGATCAGAGCGGCCTCAGCCCCTGATGAAGCCTCTTTAGGCGATACGTGTTGGCCGCTCACCGCACCCCATACACTGAGATCAGATGTATTATAATGTTGTTTTACATGATGCACCATATATAGGGGGTTTCCTTAACACTTACCTCGGTATTTCTCAGTTCTAACTCAGATGTGACATTGCTTTATATACCTATGTACACCGTTGATGAAATTGAATCACTGTTGTTACCCGTGATTGTACTGACTGTTTACCTATTGATCCCTCTTGTCTGTTATCCAAGGCAAGAGTATGCTGGGTGGGTGCTACGCTGCCTTGTAACTTGCTTTTAAATGTTTTTATCTGGTTTGTTCTACACCTGTCACATGCATATATATATATAAAAAAAGAGAATAAAATTATTTCACTGTAGTGTGCACCACCGTCTATACAGTGGTTCTTTTTCTCCTCTATGTCTCGAACACCAGGCATTTGACAAATGGAGCTGAATTTAAACATGCAAGTGTTCGCTCATTTCTAATGAGGTGTGATTGGCAGTGTAAGGCTGGAAACACACTGGCGTTAAAAAAATCTGACCGTTTCTCGTACAGGAGAGTGACAAGTGATATCCATTTTTTGATCTGTGTGGCATGCAACTGCCACACTGGAGACAGACCCTAGCAAGAGTCCCCACTTTTCCTAAAATTAGGGTCACACCACAGCAAAGTGGTATGTATCTATTAAACATGTTGTATTGAGCCAAAATAGCAGCAAGGCTGGAGGCCTGAGACCATAATTTGAAGATTGAGTATTTAGAAAGTGGTGTACAAGTATCATAAACAGGTATTGAGCTCAATTTTCCAAAAATTAGGCACAGCCACCACTAAAATAGCAACAAATGTCCCAGAGTAGAAATATTGTAATGTGGAGCGTAATGCAGCACACTGAAAAGTACACCAGTGCCTATTCTCCCAATTCTGATATTGAGGTGGAAAAAAACTCAGATTCATGACTTGCTTATCTTGATAAGCATTAGGCGATTAGCCCTGTACTCCTGATGTCTCCCGGTGATGACGCACTTCCTGTGACGTCATCAGATCGGGACAATACCGGCAATAAGCTGGAATAACCAGCTGATTCCACTCTATTATGATGCAAACACTATTTAAACCCTACTCCGGACTCCGATGGCACACACCCCCTGAGGAAGTCACCTTTCTGGTGTACGATACGTGTGGGGCCGCGGTGTGTATCCCTGCTTGTCAGTCAGCCAGCAATCTAGGTATGCCTTATAAATGGTAACTGATCAGTTCCAGTTTTCTTCTCCAAATTGATCTACAACTTTTCTCTCTGCAGGCTCTTAATCTATGATAGGCTTAATTATGCCTGGTGCTTATTTTCATCGATTCTCAATTTCTTCCTCCCCTTCTCTTGACAGCTTTGACTGACCATTTGTCCTAACTGACTCCCCCTCCCCTTTCCATATGGACCTTATTAGAGGTGGGGACAACAGTATATTAAAACTTTTTTTTTTTTTTTTTTTTTTTGCAATATTGTGGCTATAAGTAAGTGGTTGGCTGTTTTTTGTATTTGTGTTCTTTACAAAACCAGGAATCGAATATTCTAAGGATTATTGTTGTTGGTTTGCAATAACTGATATTGGCATTTGACTGTTACCGTAGATTGTAATTTACTTCTTGGCTGGCATTTTCCATCTGCAGGGACGACCTTGATGAGTAGGCCTACTTGCCCTTTTTTAATTGTTTTAAATTTGTGTTTGTGTGTGCTTTTGTAGTTTGGAATTAAAAATAAAAACACTTTTCTGATCTTTTTGAATCGGGTGATCGCTCCATTTCTTTTACATGTTGTCTGTTCTTTCAAATAGTATATTCACTCTCTGACATGTAGGAGCATATCCCTGAGCACTAATTTGTTGTGGTACCCCTAGCAAAAAACCCCTTTCTCATGAGATTTAAAATTGCAGAACATGTTCGAGCAAAGTTTGCTCATCTCTAATTGCGATATGAAAAATGTTATTTATGTTATCTATTGCAATATATGTGATAGGCTTTTCATAGGATATACTAAAAGGAAAATTAAAATTTAGAATTTCTGAGCATGTCATTGATATTTTCTCTCTCTTTAGCACAACCAGAAATGAATCTTATGGATCACAGCATTTCATAAATGACCATTCCTCTTCAATGGAATATATGACAGTAATGGGGATAGAGAGAATAATTACTGGAGTCAGGGGAGGTGATAGATAGAGAGCCTTGCAAAACCGCAAGGCATTCTGGACCTTCAGAATTGAATCAACATACCCGTATACCCACATGATCTGAATGTGAACACAGGAATTCTCTATCACTATTAATCATGAAAATCATCACTGAATGTATTCCTTCTGTGGTGCCCCACTGGATAGGCTGCCACCAGAGGTACTGCACTCCTCCATTAGAGGGAGAGTTGTGCCTCTGCTCTCCAGGTATACATCACTTGGGACACCGGGACGATGGGTAGACCCAGAGGGAGGACCGAAGCGTAGCTGAGAGGGAAAGTGTAGAGTTAAAAAGTAGTAGAGAACAGTGAGAGAAATGAGTAGAGTGGAAGTCAGGAGTGAAGGAGGACTGTAGTGTTGACTTCCGTGGGCTGGAGCATGACCCCGCTCGCCCTGGGAGGGAAAGACCGACAGGTGTGGAGATCGAAAGGAGCCCTTGGGGTACAAAATGAGACATAGATTCCCGTACGCCCATATCTGGTGAGACAGAGGGGCTGGTGGACGACACAGGGACCCGGCCCTGAACACGGCACGGAAGCTGTAGGCCCGAAACGTTGAACCGGAGGCCCCGAGTTCCTAATGGGAGCTGCAGCTGAACACCCGATACAACTTGGTGAAGGTGGCCGAACTAGGGAGCAGTAACCGGAAGGGGTACAACTGAGCACCCGTGGTTGTCGGTACCCAAGCTCTGTGTGTGGAGGCGCTGAAAGGAGTGGTGAGACTAGCTTATAGTGCTGAGGGACCACTGAGAGACAGAAACACCTAGTAAGAGAGAAAGGAACACTAACAGAGGCTTGACTGAACTGTCCCGTTTCTGGAGATAATGCTGAACTAGAGGTTGGTAAGGGAAGTATCCAGCGGTCATGCTGAAACAACTGAGTAAAAGTAACAGAAATCCAGCTATGGTGTGTGAGACTTTATTTAGCGGCGATCACCGGCCGCATGAGACATCGGGGTGCTGATGACCTAATGACCATCTGCTAAGGTAGGAACTGACTCCTCTATCCTGCTGCCCTAGGGACTGTGCTCCACCTGCGGGGAGCGAAACTATCCAAGCTGCCGGTCACCATCCCAGAAGTTCTGAAGTAGTGGCGGCCATCTTGGCCTCATACCGCAGGTGGCGTCATGAATACCCCTTTTCCCTGTCATCCCTGTCATCTTCCCTTTTTATTAAATGACACCGCCAGGGTGACGTGATCGGGTCTCAGCCCCCGTCTATCCCCGTGAAAAGAACCGAGAGAAGAACAACAACAACTGCCCAGTTCCCAAGTGCCCCGACCCTGGAGTGGGCATGTCACTTCTTTGTACTTTTGTAACTTGTTAATATAACAGTATCAATTCATTTGTCACTTGGTATGTTTTATATGAATATGTTGTCCCATTTGTTATTATTTTATCTATACCTTATATCTATATTAAGGTTGAGCTGTAAATAATTATCTGTTGATTGATTGCAGTCAGAAGTGTATATAAACTGCTTAGCTGAATACTTTAAGCTATTCCAAAAAGACTGTCATGACAGTCGAAACATGTCACTTTTAAATCACTTACCCTTTTTTGCGTTTATGGATATAATCTGCATTTTGACTAATAAAATTTTGGAAGAAATCTGAATTTTTGAGCTAGAGAAATATTTTTTTTCATCTTCATAATTGATATGGCATCCATTCTAAACTGCTAATTAATAAGGTATTGTAGCACACATTGCATGAGTGGTATTGTTTGCACATGTAGCAGTGCATTAACACAAACTCCATAAATAGTGAAAAGTTATCAGTTTGACTAATCACTTAATTATGTCAAGTTGGTGACATTAATTTGCAGTATTACTTGTTTTCAGAGAATTTTATCATAATGATATATAAATGTTGACCTGATCATAAGTGCTATGTTTAGTTTCCCTATATTGTGGAGTTGCTATGCTAAGAAATATGGACATAGGGGCCATAGGTTAAAAGCGTGGGAAGACGTTTGCCAGATAACATTCTACGATTGTTTTGGATTTCAACAACAGTGATACAGATAATTCAAAAATATCTTTTATTTTAGACAAAAACATACGGTATGAATTTTTAAATATTTTTTTATCGTGTAGCAAATAATTCTTATATTCAATAATTACATTACTTTGTCAAATATCATTCAATAGAAATATCATGAAGCCACTATTTATTATATTTATTTCTGAACTAAGCAGAAGTGTTCAATATGTCATCATCATTTTCACATGACTGCAAAACAGCCCCAAAGTGACAATGAACCTTAAAAATATAACTGACACATACAGAAGTTGCCACTTACACAGTGGCTGCCAGGTGCCTTAGGCCTTTGATTTGTAAAAATAAGTAGAATAACTGAGAATAATTCATCTTAGGAAATGAAATCCTTTGACCATTTCTCGATCTATGACATATGGGTACATCATATTTCATGCCCTTTTCTTTAAAGTGAACCTGTCCCCTCCTTTGGGCATTTTAAACTGTGCCCACCAGCATTAACATAATGTAAATGGGGTTATTGTAACCCCTCTATGTGCCCAGAAATCACCCTCATACCTGAGTGATCAACTTTTATTCTCTGTTGCCCCTGCATCCTATTGGGTCAGGGAGGTATTCTCTCTAGTCCTGGTGGATTAGGTCCTCGACGCCCCTTATCAGCAAAACCCGCCTTGCAATTTGAAAATTCCCACCCCTCATGTGGATGGTGCGCTGAGTGACAGGAGCACTCGCGCCTGCGCAGTGAAGCTGGTCACCGTCTCCTCCATTGAAGATAGTGCCCAGATTTCAGGAGATTTGTGAAGTTTCACGAGACTTTGGTACTTCAATGGAGTAGCATGGTGCCCCGTTCCTCGACGGATGTGGCCTGAGCTGTCTCTAATATCATTTTTATTAGTCTTTTTGTCAATATTGTAAGAAAATATTCCCAAAAGTATTAAGGTACAAAAGGACATATAACATTTACCCCAGTTAATTGAAGGAGTAATGGTTAACAAGAATATATTCATATTATTAAAAACTGACAATTAAGGAATCAATTATCAAAACACTATACAGAACACTAGCCTGGCAATATATTAAATGCAAAAGATAATTATTAGGGCACTATTCAAGGAAGACTTTGTTTATGTGGAAAAATGTATTACTACTATAATAAATGTATGCAGTGATATTCCTATAGTGCTGTATCAACACTGATATATTGTCACTAGTGATGAGCGAGCAGTAAAATGCTCGGGTGCTCGATGCTCGGATCAAGCATATCGAGATGCTCGGGTGCTCGAACCGAGCACCAAGCCCAATGTTAACCTATGGGAAACGCAAGCATTTTTCCGGCGGCACCACCCGCAGCCTGGATATATCCTAAAAATGTCACAAATGTATAGGAACAGTGCTCAAATCACATGGCAACTGCATGGGGTAGGAAGTGGGTCTTCCATAGTGTTGCTCTATGCAGGCTGCCGAAAATTGGGAGGCACTCCAATGCTCTTTTAAGAGATATGGAGGAGGGTCTTATAAAAACAACGTTCCCATTTCAAAAGAGCGGGTCTCCTATACTTGTAATGCCCATGCGCTAAGCATGGACTGAAACCTTTACCCCTGGGGGGGTATACATAAATATACTGTCTAACTTTTTTTGGGTTACGGGCATCATAAACACCCTTTAAAAATATTATGTGGGTGTTACATCATGAACCACGGTCACCCTGGTGATATGGTGGTGGAGGATGAGGAGAAGGAGGAGGACTAGAACAAATAGACAAACTCAGGAAGCGTATACCCATGTGTTGGGGGGAAAGAGGAGCATGGGAATATACCCTCCCAAAAAATACACTGACTGAGTTTATATTACCCTGCTATCATTTCGTGGTGTTGAAAAGTCGGGCCCAATCCAGCCCTTTTGATTTTGATAAGAGTCAGCCTGTCAGCATTTTCAGTTGACAGGTCTGTGCGCTTATCAGTAATAATCCCCCCTGCGGCACTAAAATCCCGCTCTGACAAAATACTAGCGGAAGGGCAGTCCAGGACTTCCAAGGCGTAGAGAGCCAGTTCTTGCCACATATCTAGCTTGGATACTCAATTATTATAAGGCTCAGAGGAGTCACAGAGGACACTGGTACGGTCGGCATCTTCCCAAACTTTGCAGTCCTTGTGAGAATACCGCGCACCTCAGGGCCTGTGCCATGGGAGGGGCTGAGAAAACTCTCCCAGAACTTTGAGAGTGTTCCCCTGCCTCTCCTGGATTGGAGTTATGTCTTTCTCGCATGTACTGCTTGATTGTCCACCGAACTGTGACCTCTGCCACCAGCGTTTTGAGAAGGGAAATTTTTTACTAATTCTGCATCAAGTGCCTTCTGGTACTGCCCCATTTTTGTAGACCTCTCCGCCTTGGGAATAAGAGATATAAAGTTATGCTTGTAGTGTGGGTCTAAAAGTGTCAACAACCAGTAATGAGTGTCACCCAAGATTTTTATAACGTGAGGGTCATGGGACATGCAATTTAACAAAGTCAGCATGCGCGCCAGAATGGTAACAAGCAAGACTTCAATGTCCTCACCAAGAGGACGACTGACCATGCTCTCCTCCTCCTCCTTGTTCTCTTGCCATCCACGCTGAACAGACGGTATGAAAGTTGTGCAGATAGTACTATCTATAGCGCATGAAACTAGCTCTTGTTCTTCTTTCTCCTCCTACTCATTGTCCCCCAATCCACGTTGGGATGAGATGAGGCTGGGCTGTGTGTAATCACCCTGTACGGTTCCTTGCTTCATCGCATCGTGCCCTACCTGGAATGCATCTTCTTTGATTTTGAGCAGAGAGCATTTCAGAAGACAGAGAGGCGGGATGGTGACGCTAATGAAACGTCATTGCCGCTCACCATCTTGTTGGAGTCCTCAAAGTTTTTGAGGACGATACATATGTTGGACATCCATATTCACTCCTGAGGTCTTATGTGTGGAGTCTAAACTGAATACCAACGGCCTTGTTGATGCTGGTAGTCAACTGCCCTGATCACAAATCCTGACCAACATCTGCAGTGTCGAGTTCCAACGCATGTGGATAGGGACATCACACACTAGTCTGTAAGCTGGAAGCTGCAAACGCTGTTGAAACCTGGCAAGGGCGGCCGAAGCAGTAGGTGACTTTCTAAATTGGGCACACAGGTGGCGTACTTTGAAGAGCAGATTCGACAGGCTTGGGTAGGATTTAAGAAACCGCTGAACCACGAGGTTGAGCATATGGGCCAGGCATGGGACATGTGTAAGCTTGCCTCACCTCAGAGCTGCCACCAGGTTCCGACCATTGTCACACATGACCATGCCTGGCTGTAGGTTAAGTGGTGTGAGCCACAGATCTGCCTGCTCTTTAAGAGCTATCAACAACTCTTCAGCATTGTGCGGTTTGTCACCTACACATATTAGCTTCAGCACAGCCTGTTGCCGCTTGGCCGAGGCAGTGCTGCAATGCTTCCAGCTTCTAACTGATATGGAGTGTGTAGAGGAGGGGGAGGCTGAGGAGGACGACGTGCAGGAGCTGTAGAATGTGGGGGCAACCCTGATTGAGTTAGGACCTGCAATCCTTGGCATCGGGAGGATGTGTTCCATCCCATATCCAACTGGGTCCCGGCTTCCACTATATTAACCCAGTGTGCCGTCAGCAAGATGTAATGTCCCTGCCCACAAGCACTTGTCCACGTGTCCGTGGTTAGGTGTACTTTGCTGGAAACTGCGTTGTTAAGTGCATGGTTAATGTTTTGGGACATGTGCTTGTGTAATGTGGGGACACCACACCGGGAGAAATAGTGGTGGCTGGGGATCGAGTAATGAGGGACAGCCACCGCCACCAGGTTGCAGAATGCTTCCGTCTCCGGTAGCCTAAAAGACAACATTTTGAGAGCAAGCAGTCGCAAAATGTTTGAATTGAGTAGTGTGACCTGTGGGGCGTTGGCTGCGTATTTACCAAGGACCCAAGGACTGGGGTATAGACAACTGAACATTGCGCTGGGACAAGGACATGGACGTTGTTGCTGCTGGTGGTATGTATGATTGTGTAACGACAGGTGCAGAAAGGAGGCATCTTCGCATGCACTATGGACAGGGGATTGGCTTGCACGCACAACAGTGGAAGAAGCAATGGTGTCACCCGCAGACACTGTTCAGCCTACAAAGTCAGGTGCTTTGCTGCCATGTGCCTGATCATGCTGCTGCTGGTCAGGCTGGTAGTTTTGCTACCCCTGCTAATGCTGACATGGCAGGTGGTGCAAATGGCCTTCTTTGAATTATCCGCAGAGTCCTTAAAAAACAGCCCAACTCGGGAAGACCTAACAGTTGTACTGGCAACTTCCGTTGTGTTGGTGTTATGGGGAACAGTTGCCTGCCTTCTCTCTGTGGCCAGCACACTGCTTCTTCCTGCCTGTTGGGGTGCTATGCCTCCCTCCCCCTGTGCGCAGCTGTACCTGCTCTGCATGTCCTCCTGCCAGGTTGGGTCAGTTACTACATCATCCACCACGTTGTCTTCCACTTCCACAACCTGGGCCTCCTCCAGACTTTCTGGCAATTGTGTCTCATCATCATCCACCTTTTGTGACTCTTTCACACTGTCACCTTTGTGTGACAGTTGCTGCTCGGATATTTGGGCATCGCTTCGCTACATGCGATCTCCTCATGCCTGCAAGATACACTGCAAGAGCTGAGAAGTTTCCTCCAAACACCTGACAAGCTATCACCAGCAGTGCATCCTGGGAGTCAAGGGAATTATATAGACAACTCAAGATAAGTGATCAGCTGAGTCCTAGTGACCTCCGGCTTTCACTAAAAGGGAAATGTCTCTTAAAGCAACAGACTTTTTTTTAGGATTTTGACTGTTTGGCCAAAAGCTGGGACCTTCTGCGAGTGGCCTCTACAGTCTCATCCGTGCCTCCTGACACACCCGTTACAGCGTCTTCCTCATTTGGCTCCATCATTTCGACAGCCCCTCAGTCAAGTGGGTCCTGCTCCAATTCCAGTCTATGAGCACATGGAGGTCCACTGTCTCAAGCTGAGTGATAAAGAGCGAAAGGAGAGGTCTGCCAAGAAGCAGTCTAAAGAGGTGGGAAAACTCTTCCACCTAGGACAGGTAGGAGAGGCTTACCTACAGTACAGACCAAAAGTTTGGACACACCTTCTCATTCAAAGAGTTTTCTTTATTTTCATGACTATGAAAATTGTACATTCAGACTGAAGACATCAAAACTATGGATTAACACATGTGGAATTATATACTTAGCAAGAAAGTGTGAAACAACTGAAAATATGTCTTATATTCTAGGTTCTTCAAAGTAGCCTCCTTTTGCTTTGATTACTGCTTTGCACACTCTTGGCATTGATGAGCTTCAAGAGGTAGTCACCGGAAATGGTTTTCACTTCACAGGTGTGCCCTGTCAGGTTTAATAAGTGGGATATCTTGCCTTATAAATGGGGTTGGGACCATCAATTGTGTTGTGCAGAAGTCTGGTGGATACACAGCTGATAGTCCTACTGAATAGACTGTTAGAATTTGTATTATGACAAGAAAAAAGCAGCTAAGTAAAGAAAAACGAGTGAAATGAGGGTCAGTCAGTCTGAAAAATTGGGAAAACTTTGAAAGTGTCCCCAAGTGCAGTTTCAAAAACCATCAAGTACTACAAAGAAACTAGCTCACATGAGGACCGCCCCAGGAAAGGAAGACCAAGAGTCACCTCTGCTGCGGAGGATAAGTTCATCTGAGTCACCAGCCTCAGAAATCGCAGGTTAACAGCAGCTCAGATCATTGACTAGGCCAATGCCATATAGAGTTCAAGCAGCAGACACATCTCTACAAAAACTGTTAAAAGGAGACTTTGTGCAACAGGCCTTCATGGTAAAATAGCTGCTAGGAAATTACTGCTAAGGACAGGCAGCAAGCAGAAGAGACTTGTTTGGGCTAAAGAACACAAGGAATGGATATTAGACCAGTGGAAATCTATGCTTTGGTCTGATGAGTCCAAAGGAGGAGGTGTGATGGTGTGGGGGTGCTTTGCGATGACACTGTTGGGGATTTACTCAAAATTGAAGGCATACTGAACCAGCATGGCCACCACAGCATCATTTATTTTTCAACCAGACATTGTCCCCAAGCACACCTCCAGGCTGTGTAAAGGCCCCGTTACACGGCTCAATCTCGTTCTCAACATTGTTCAAAAGTGACGTGTTCAACGATGGTGAAATGACATCGTTAGTGCGTCGTTGGGTGTAACCGAACGATTCAGCTACAATATTTAGTCAAGTTGAAGTTGACAGGTTTATAAACATGTTCAAAAACCTGACAACTTCAACTCAACCGACCTGCTGCATTGTACTGTGTGACACCGCGATAACGATGTCACAGACGACTTCACCCATTCACAGCAATGAGCAGGGATCATTTGCGAGGTTTGTGAACGATCCCTGCTCCCAAGATCGTTGGTGAGTTGTCCACGATATCTAGACGTGTGACATCATCTCACCAGCGAAGTTGAATGGACCTCAAAATGACCGCACGTCCATGAGATCGCAGCCAACATCGTTACAACGTCGTCCCGTGTAACTGGGGCTTTAGGGCTATTTGACCAAGAAGGAGAGTGATGGGGTGCTACGCCAGATGACCTGGCCTCATCAGTCACCAGACCTGAACCCAATCGAGATGGTTTGGGGTGAGCTGGACCACAGAGTGAAGGCAAAAGAGTCAACAATTGTTAAGCATCTCTGGGAACTCCTTTAAGACTGTTGGAAAACCATTTCCAGTGACTACCTCTTGAAGCTCATCAAGAGAATGCCAAGAGTGTGCAAAGCAGTAATCAAAGCAAAAGGTGGCTACTTTGAAGAACCTAGAATATAAGACACATTTTCAGTTATTTCACACTTTTTTGTTAAGTATATAATTCCACATGTGTTAATTCATAGTTTTGTTGCCTTCAGTGTGCATCTACAATTTTCATAGTCATGAAAATAAAGAAAACTCTTTGAATGAGAAGGTGCGTCCAAACTTTTGGTCTGCACTGTAGGTGAGAGCGATTCCTTTCTACTCCTAACTGTTTCTATACAGGTGTCAGTTGGTAATAGGTGATTTTCGGATACTTGGATTCTGGCTCAGCAGGTAAATTTGTACAACAAGCTGTAGCTCGTCAGTTTGGTATTCCTGTGGTTCCCTTGCAGCCTCCCCACATTATCACCTCCGCAGACGGACAACCCTTGCAAGATACTATCTTGAGTATCACCAAGGAGGTGGAGCTGCAGATCAGGTCTCTCAATAAGTAAAAAATTGCCTTCTATTTGTTACCTTACCTCTCTCCTCCGTTGTGATTGGTCTTCCATGGCTTTGCACCCACGAACCAGTACTGGATTGGCAGACAGGGGATGTTCTTCTTTGAGGTTCAAACTTGCCATCACCACTGTCTCACATCTGTCCGACCTGGCCATACTACAACCCTCAGCAGCCTTTCCAGGATTGCCATCGGCCTACTGGTCCTTTGCAGATATGTTCAACAAGAAGGAACAGAGACTCTACCACCACACAGGTTGTATGACTGTCCTATCTATCTTATTCCAGGTGCATCTCCTCCCAGAGGTCTGATTTACCCAGTCAATATCCAAGCGATGTCCGACTACATCACAGAGAATCTGGCTCGAGGGTTTATCCAGAAGTCCACCTCTCCTGCTGGTGCTGGGTTCTTCTTCGTGAAGAAGGACGGGTCATTGCGTCCATGCATCGACTATAGAGGTCTCAATGCTGTCACGGTGAAGAACAAGTATCCTCTGTCTCTCATTCCGGAGCTCTTCGACCGTCTTTGGGGATCCCGAATAATCACCAAGCTTGACCTTCGTTGGGCTTACAATCTCATCAGCATAAGTTCTGGAGACGAGTGGAAAACCGCCTTCAACACTCGCAATGGCCACTATGAATACCGGGTAATGCCTTTTGGTTTAAGTAATGAACCTGCAGTATTTCAGATGTTTGTCAATGATGTCTTTCGTGCCCTTTTCTACCTATGTGTAGTCGTGTATCTGGACGATATCTTGGTGTTTTCCCCAGATCTCCCTACACATAAAAAAATGTCCACCAGGTCCTTCGACGGTTACGAGAGAATCGCTTATATGCTAAATTTGAAAGTGCCTTTTTGAGCGGAATTCTCTGCCTTTCCTGGGGTATGTTATCTCTGATGCAGGTCTCGAGATGGATCCTGAGAAGGTGTCTGCCATCCACCAGTGGCCACGTCCTGTCAGAGTCAAAGCCATCCAATGATTCCTTTGATTCACAAACTACTACCGGCAGTTTATCCCTCACTTCTTGGATTTGACCAGACCAATCACCGCTCTGACTTGAAAAGGATCTGATCCCAAGGAATGGACCCCAGAGGTGGAGTCTTCCTTCCAGTCCCTCAAACAAGCCTTCTTTACCACTCCTACTCTTTATAGGCCAAAGGTGAATAAACAGTTCTTTGTGGATTTGGACTCTTCATCTTCAGGGGCCAGAGCTGTATTCTCACAGAAGCTTCTCTCTGGAAGAATGGTGACCTGTTAGTTATTCACCAAGGCATTCTCACACTGTGAGCACAATTATTCCATTGGCGACAGAGTTGTTGGATGTCAAGTTGGCATTGGAGGAGTGGCGCTACCTCCTGAAGGGAGCAGTTGATCCAGTGTTGATCTACACCGATCATAAGAACCTATCCTGCCTGCAGTCTGCTCAGAGGCTCAATCCCCGTCAAGCTCGATGGTCTCTGTTCTTTGCTAAGTTCGACTTCCGCCTTCACTTCCGTCTGGCTGAAAACATCAAGGCAGACGCGTTATCCAGGTCCTTGGTCCCTGATGATCAAGAGGTCTCATTATCGATCCATCTAAGATGGTCACGGTAGCATCGGTCCAGCTGATGCAGCCACCTCCGGGTAAGACATTTGCTCCTGTTCCTGACAGGAGACGTGTCATTCGTCTAAGCTAGCAGGCCATGCAGGACTGACAAAAACTGTGCAGCTAATTTCACGGCATTATTGGTGGCCCAAGATGCACCAGGAGATTACCGAGTTTGTCTCTGCCTGCTCCTCACGTGTACATAATAAGACACCCAAAATGCTACCTGCAGGTCATCTTCTGCCTTTACCAGTACCGTCTGTGCCATGGAAGCACATCACCATGTATTTTATTACTGACCTTCCGGTGTTCGCTGCCTATACCGTGATATGGGTCGTGGTAGACCGGTTCTCCCAAGATGGGTCATTTTGTTCCTTTGTCTGGTGTTCCCTCCGCACTAGAGATGAGCCACCCCCCTAGTGTTCTAATTCGATTCGATTCGTCGAATTAGTGATTTGTTCGTCGAATGTTCGACGAACAACTCGAACCCCATTGAAATCAATGGCAGGCTACAAAAAACACATAGAAAATACCCTCAAATGGCTCCAAAAGCTGCCAAACTACTGGCAGCTGGCAGGTGGGGGCCGATATCGAGGGCTGGAGGTGGCTTGGGAGGCTGAAATCAGAGCGGCCGGTCACGTGGTGCCGCTCATTTGCTATTCATGATATGCACTGCATCCTCCCGTCCATCAGCGGGGGGGATGCAGTGCATATCCCGTAATACAGGCTCCCCCCGTACCGTAGTTATACAGGCTCCCCCAGCATATATACTGGCTCCATCGTAGGTATACAAGCCCCCCTCACAGTTTTGCGTCCCCCCCCTCACAGTATGCTCCTCGTAGTGTTCCCCTCTGCTCCCCCGTCCTCCTATGTGCTCCCCCGTCCTCCTATGTGCTCCCCTGTGTCTCTCCTCTGCTCCCCCGTCCTCCTATGTGCTCCCCTGTGTCTCTCTTCTGCTCCCCCGTCCTCCTATGTGCTCCCCTGTGTCTCTCCTCTGCTCCCCCTCCCCTCCTCCTCCTCCATTCTTCTCACCTGTCCTCGCTCCTGCACGTCCCGTACGCTCCCGGTGGGTGTCCGGTCTCTCCAAGCGTCTCCTGCGATGTGCTGCTAGGACCTGGCGTGATGTCATATTCACATCACAGCCGGTTACCTAGTAACCGCTGTAATTACACTGCTGGTTACTGGTTAATGGCTGTCATGTGATTATGACATCATGCCAGGTCCTGTAGAACAGAGGATAGGTGAGGATGACCTGCTTTGTTATTTTTAACCCCTGCACTCCGGAGGAGTGCATGAATGGATGGGTGTGTATGTATGTGTGTGTATGTATTTATGTTTGTGTGTGTATGTATGTGTGTGTATGTATTTATGTATGTGTGTGTATGTGTGTGTGTGTATGTATATATGTGTGTATGTATGTGTGTATGTGTGTATGTATGTGTGTGTATGTATGTATGTGTGTGTGTATGTGAGTGTATGTGTGTGTGTATGTATGTGTGTATGTATGTGTGTATGTGTGTGTATGTATGTGTGTATGTATGTATGTATGTGTGTGTGTATGTATGTATGTATATGTATGTGTGTATGTATGTGTGTGTGTATGTGTGTATGTGTGTGCATATGTATGTATGTATGTGTATGTATTTATGTATGTGTGTGTACGTATGTATGTGTGTATGTATGTGTGTGTATGTGTGTGTATATGTGTGTATGTATGTATGTATGTGTGTATGTGTGTGTGTATGTATATGTGTATGTATGTGTGTGTATGTATTTATGTATGTGTGTATGTATATATGTGTGTATGTATGTGTGTGTGTATGTGTGTGTATATGTGTGTATGTGTGTGTATGTATGTATGTTTGTATGTATGTATGTGTTTATGTGTGTGTGTATGTATGTATGGATGGATGGATGGATTCATGGATGGATCGGTGTGAGCGTGCGTGGATGTGTGCGTGCCTGAATGTGTGCGTGTGTGGATGTGTGCGTGGATGTGAGCGTGCGTGAATGTGAGCGTGCGTGAATGTGTGCGTGCGTGGATGTGAGCGTGCGTGAATGTGTGCGTGCGTGGATGTGAGCATGCGTGGATGTGAGCGTGTGTGGATGTGTGCGTGCGTGGATGTGTGACACCGGGACTCCCGAAGTCGCAGCTATCTGCTGACAGGGCCTGCTGTGACGTCACAGTCACATGATCGGCGGTCATGTGACGTCCTGTCAGCAGATAGCTGCGACGCCGGGAGGACACTGGGACCCTGCGGGACCCTGCCGACCTCCCTGAAGATAATTTATTCACTGCTCTGCCGGCGCTCCCGCCGGCAGAGCAGTGAATGGGCTGTCACAGTAGGGTTCACCTGAGGTGAACCCTGACTGTGAAAGTCATTTTGCAGTCTGCTCTCCCTCTGCATAGACGTGAGTCTATGCAGAGGGATGTGGCAGTGAAGATTCTGTTTATGGACTACGTCGGAGGCGATCGTCGTGGGACCTTCGTTGTGGACTACGTCGGACGGAAGACGATTTTTTAAATAAAGATGGAGTCCCTAATTGTGTTCTGTTTTATTTCTAATAAAATTATTTTTTCCTCTGTGTTGTGTTTTTTTCTATTGATTACTGGAAATTCATGGCAGTCATGTCTAATATTGGCGTAACCGCCATAAATTTCGGGCTTAGGGCCAGCTGATAAAAAGCTGGCCCTAATCCCTTTATTACCCAGTGAGCCACCGCACCAGGGCCACTGGAAGAGCGGGGTTCAGCGCCAGAAGATGGCGCTTCAATGAATGCGCCATCTTCTGGGGCGGCTGTGGGCTGCAATTCGCAGCGGGTGGTGCCCAGAACGCTTGGGCATCCCTGCGCTGCGGATTCCAGCCCCCAGCTGCTTAGCTGTACCTAGCTAGACATAGACCAGTAACCAGCAGTGTAATTACTGCGGTTACTAGGTAACCGGCTGTGATGTGAATATGACATCACGCCAGGTCCTAGCAGCACATCGCAGGAGACGCTTGGAGAGACCGGACACCCACTGGGAGCGTACGGGACGTGCAGGAGCGAGGACAGGTGAGAAGAATGGAGGAGGAGGAGGGGAGGGGGAGCAGAGGAGAGACACAGGGGAGCACATAGGAGGACGGGGGAGCAGAGGAGAGACACAGGGGAGCACATAGGAGGACGGGGGAGCAGAGGAGAGACACAGGGGAGCACATAGGAGGACGGGGGAGCAGAGGGGAACACTGCGAGGGGAATACTGTGAGGGGGGGGGCCGCAAAACTGTGAGGGGGCCTGTATACCTACGATGGAGCCTGTATATATGCTGGGGGAGCCTGTATTACGGGATATGCACTGCATCCCCCCCGCTGATGGACGGGAGGATGCAGTGCATATCATGAATAGCAAATGAGCGGCACCACGTGACCGGCCGCTCTGCCTGTATACCTACGGGGGAAGCCTGTCTATATGCTGGGGGAGTCGAATCGTTATTGAACATACCCTAGAACTTCCGAATTTGATGCACATTGTTCGAGTTCGACGAATGACTCGAACACCGCCCAAAACAGGTCGAATCTGAGATTGGCGAACATTTCGAATCGAACATTGCTCATCTCTACTCCGCACCCAAGCTGACGGAGTTGATTGTTCAGCATATTCTCCGTCTTCACGGGCTACCTCTTCACATTGTGTCTGACAGGGTAGTGCAGTTTGTGTCCTGATGCTGGCATGCTCTCGGCAAGCAGTTGAATGTCTCTCTGGATTTCTCCTCGGCATATTATCTGCAATCCAAGTCAAGTGGAATGGGAGATGATGAGAGAATGATGGCTGCTGGGCATGACAAAATCTCCAATGCATGAGTGGCAAGCTCAGGCCACTTTTCCAGTTTTGAAGCCTAAAATGCATAAGGGTCCAGTTCCACAGTCATGGCATGAATATTGAACTTTAGACACTTCTGCACCATCCTCTCTAAGAGGTTGAATATGTGTTAGACTTGTCCTTTCTTCTGGCATTGTAAGGGCTGATCTAAAAAATAGTCAAACAACTCACAGAAATGACTGGTAACACATACACTGTTGCTTCTAACGTTTCTGTGATGTCAACGAGTCGACGTTCCCTTGGTTGGAAGCATAGAACTGCAATGTGCAATGCGCACTATGTCCGCCACTGGTGTTTTTGAGAAAACAGATTGTTTAAAACCTTTCGATACTCCTGCATGTGTGTTCCATTTCCGTGGCAGGAATCATTTGGGCAAATTTACTTTTTTAACTCATTTTTTAACTCATTACTTTTTTAACTCATTACTTCAAATCCTAACAATCCATAGATCATGTAGCAGATATTGCAGCAAGAAGGCACTCATGTGTCTTGTGCATCCAGGAGGCCCTTGTCCTTGTTGTGTTGGAGGAGGGGGTAATGTGGCACTTTGCCCTAACAGGTAACAACCTAGCGTATGGGGGAATTTCCACAACAGGTAACCTACACACTCAACACCCTCCACCCCTGGCCTGTAGGGGAGCTCCACTTGCTGCCTTTAAGCAAGATCCCCTATAAATACTGATGCTGGAGGCGGAGTTAGGCAGAGTACAGTTCCATGAAGGACTGTGAAGAGAACCTGGTGCCGGAGCCACGCTAAGCCCGAACCAGAGGACAGCCTAGCCTGAGTGAGGTACCTGAGAGTGAGGTTCGGAGGCAAGGCTATGGAGAAAGAAGTAGAATTGGGGGCAGAGGAGCCATACCGGCTCACCCCACGGAGGCAACCCGGACACCGTAGTTCCGAGTCTGTTAAGGAGCATTTAGCCCAGCAGTAGAGCACCAGCCAGACCAAGGAGACTTCGATTTCCCTGGTCACCTGTAACCATAACCAAACAAAGAGCCAGGACCGGCAAAAAATCCCCAGAGGTAGCGGCAATCCAGAGAAGGTTCTTACATGAGCTCAGAGTTACAGAGGAAGAGAAACGTGCAGGAGGCCAGGCCAGGTTCTATACAGGTCAGGGCTTCACCACAAGTAAAAGAAAGGAAAAGGAGGCCTTACAAATCACTCACTGTGGAAATCCTGAAGTGCATCCCGACCACCTGGAGTGTACCCTGGACAGACAGTGCCAGTTTGTCATTAGTAAAGGTACGGAAAAGTACTACTCCCAGTGTGTGTGTCTGTGCTTGACAGAACCAGGGCTGTAAGAACTGAGACTGTAACTACCTCCCGCCTGCAGAGCCTAATCCCTGTGCCAAATCCTATCCCTACATCACTGCCCCAGGGACCCAGCTCCGCCTACAGGGAGCTGCACTATCAGGCTGCTCATCCATCATGTCCAGAGGTCTGCCGCAGCGCTGGTGCCATCACCAGACTCTGTAGGTGGCGTCACGACTTCTACAATCAAATCTCTGTAAATATTTCCCCCTTTTTAAAGTGACCCCCAGGGCACAGTCCCGGGCAATGACAGCCTGTGACATCCCCAGTATCCAACGCTCAGGATCCGGGTATCCCAAGCCTTGGGACGGGTCAGGTAACATGCCCGCTTGCTTGCTCCACCCTCTCCCACCAACCTCGCACAACAATGTGACCAAAATCTCCCTCAACTGCTGAGTCTTCCGTCAACATCGCTTCTTCCTCCTCCATTTCTTCCTCGCCTCCTGCAGCTTCATCAAATGTTTCACTGATACCATGAACCCTCATCGATCCCTATCCTCCACCCTCACATGCCACCTCTCTCTCTGCTTACGACAGATCTAACTTTTCAGATCTTTTATCCATTGCACATATGCCTCCTCCTCTACTCCTTTTTCTTTTGGACCACCATCTAACTCCACATGCTCGTCAAAGTGTGCTCAAGCATATAGATGACTGGACTAGTCATGCTGATAACCGCATAAAACAGTGCTAAACATCTTAGTCGCCATTTTAAAACTGTGCAGAAGGGTGTAGAGGTACTTAATCTGTGACCACTTTAGCAATGTGATTTACCCCACCTCGGGACTGCATTGTCCCAGGTGATTCTTCATCACATACTGCACCAGGACTCATTGCTGCTGCTACTGTCACTGCAAAACGTGCAGAGTGGAATTAAAGCATGTCGCATATCAGGCAGTTAACCGGCATGCCAAAAGCCTTCTGTAGTAATTCAAGTCGTTGAGCCACAGGGTGCAAATGGCTGAAATGAGAACACAGTGACCCTGCCCTCAGCCAGGATAGTGGCCTAGAAATTGCTGAATGCCCAGGTTCAGGATATGATCCATGCAAGGCACGTGTGTCACCTTGCCGCAGTGTAGGGCTGTACCCAGGTTTGCAGTGTTTTTTGCACATAGCTTTCCCCAGCTGCAGATTCAGTGGGGACAACCATTGAAAAAACTCATTACGACGTTGTTTGAACTACTGAAAACCCGTGATGTTTCAACGATATTGCTAATGATATCGTACCGTGAAACGGGCCCTTAAGGGGGATCTAGAACTTCATCATCAACTTTTGTGTTGTCACACTCTTTGCCCTCAGAGCCACCCTCCTCCTCTTTGACTGCAAAGTCATATACAGTCATGGCCAAATGTTTTGAGAATGATACAAATATTAATTTTAACAAAGTCTACGGCTTCAGTTTTTCTAATGGCAATTTGCATATACTCCAGAATGTCATAAAGAGTGATCAGCTTAACAGCAATTACTTGCAAAGTCAATATTTGCCTAGAAAATGAACTTTAACCCCCAAAACACATTTTAACATCATTGCAGTCCATCCTTAAAAGGAGCAGCTAACACCCACACACAGGTGTGGGTGTTGATGAGGATAGGGCTGGCGATCAATCAGTCATGATTAAGTAAGAATGACACCACTGGACACTTTAAAGGGAAGCTGTTGCTTGGTATCATTCTTCAGGTTCTGGTCAAAATACATACTCTTTTGGTTGTGGTGGTTGAGGGCACTTCTTTAAATGATCTCTGAACACTGTTGCTGTTGTTTCTCCATTGTCTTTGCTGATCAGACAGGTCTTCTGGTTGTCAAAATTTGATGGTAACACAGTGTAGGGTTCTGCTTCCCATTGATCATCTAATTTGTGTAGTCTTCTTTTCAAAACCAATTCTCCGGGTGCTAAGGGTGTTCCTTGTGCATTTTTCTCAAAATTAGTTTCTTGTTTTTCTCTGGATTTTGCCAGACTTCTCTCAACACATTACTGTATTTTCTTGTACTGTTCTGTTCTTCTAGTATCTCAATCTGCATCTGAGGTGTTTTCTTCAGGAACTACAATACTACAAAGTCTATTGGCATTTTCCTGGTCTTGCTTTCATGAGATATGCAGGGGTACAGTTTGTTGAGCTTACTGGGATGTTGTAGATGTCAACAAGGTTTGGTAACTTCTCTAGCCATCTATTTCGCTCTTCCAAAGGCAGAGTTTTCAACAATTCTATTACCACGTGATTCATGTTTTCACACATTCCATTGGTTTGGGGATGATAAGGCGTGGTATGAATTTTCTTGCATCCGTATAGGTTACAGAACTCTTGAAATACTTCAGCTTCAAAGGCAGGACCTTGGTCTGTCAATACCTGTTTTGAATACCCGTGTGGTCTGCAGAAATAGGCTTGAAAGGTTCTAGCTGCTGTCTGAGCTGTTAAGTCTTTTACAGGAGCTACCACAAGGAATCTGGAATAGTAGTCCACCGTAGTAAGGGCATAGGTATAACCTGATCTGCTGGGTGTGAGTTTGATGTGATCTAAAGCTACCAATTCCAATGGCTGTTTAGTAACAATAGGCTGGAGTAGTGCTTTCTGGCTGTTACGATCTTTTCTTCTCAATGAGCATGGTCCACAGTTTTTACACCATTTCTCTATGGAAGACCTCATGCCGATCCAATAGAATCTCTGACATAACAATATCTCCAGTTTTCTCCATCCAAAGTGTCCAGCTCCATTATGGTACGCTTCCAACACCATTTGAACATCTCTCTTTGGAACCATAACTTGCCATACCATTTCATGTGTTCTGGGGTTGATATACCGTCTGCACAATTGACCTTGATAGATGAATAACCTGCTAATTTCTTTCCACAGGTATTGGGCCTCTGGTTGAGCATTCTTCTCAATTTGGGAATCCGATTGGGTTACCAACCTCTTCACTAGGCTCACTGCCGGATTACTGTCTTGTGTCTCTTTCTATCCATAGTGATGCAACAGGTTTAGTGCTACACTCTGACGGTTCTGGTAGATATGGGCTTCTGTCATTTTCAATTTTCTACTGGAAAGCTGGGAGTTCTACTTCCTCTAAGTCATCCACCTCTTCTTCAAGTCCTTGCAAATGTACTTGAGGGTTTCTGGAGAGGGCATCAGCATTTGCATTGTTATGGCCTGCCCAATACTTGATGGTAAAGTCATCATTTGATAGTCGAGCCATCCAGCGTTGCTCTAGTGCACCAAGCTTTGCAGTATCCAAGTGTGTTAACGGGTTATTATCTGTGAAGATGGTGAATTTTTAAGCTGCCAGATATTGCTTAAAAACTCTGTTATAACCCAGACCAAGGCCAAGAACTCCAACTTAAAGGAACTGTAGTTTTCCGTGTTCCTCTCGGTGGGTCAAAGTTTTCTTCTGGCGTAGACAATTACTCTTTCCTTGCCATCTGGTATCTGGGATTGTACTGCTTCCAGGCCTACATTACTACTGTCGGTGTAGAGGACGAATGGTAAGTTATAATCAGGGTAAGCCAGGATTTCCTCACCGGTCAGAGCCTGTTTCATCTTTCCGAATGAATCTTCTTGTTCCTTTCCCTATTCTAATGGTGACTCTGAAGACCTTCTCTTCTTAGATTGGCCTACCAGAAGATCTTGTAGGGGCGCTGCCATTTTTGTGTAGCCCTTAATGAATCTTCTGTAGTACCCAACCAAACCTAAGAATTGATGTACCTCGCTGACGGTGGTTGGCCTCTGCCAGTCCAGGATAGCTTTCACGTTCTCTGGGTCTGGTGCTACTCCATCTGCACTGACCACATGCCCGAGGTATTGGACTTTTGGTTTCAGCAGTTGACATTTACACGGTTTGAGCTGCATTCCGTACTTTGCTAAAGCTTTAAATACCTCCGCCTGGGGTTGCAGATGTTCTTCATAGGTTTTTGAATGCACAATGACGTCATCCAGGTATAAGAGAACCGTCTCGAAGTTCCAGTGTCCCAGGCAACATTCCATGAGTCTTTGAAACGTTCCCGGTGCATTGCATAACCCGAATGGCATGCTGTTGAATTCGCATAGGCCCATTGGTGTTGTGAATGCTGTTTTCTCCTGGTTTTCTTCTGCAACGGAGACCTGCCAATATCCACTAGTGAGTTCTAATGTAGAGAAATTATTACCAGTCTTTAATGCAGCAAGAGACTCCTCTATCCCGGGTAACGGGTAAGCATCTTTGTGAGTGATCTTATTGATTTCCCTGTAATACACACACAGCCTCACAGTGCCATCCTTCTTTCTGTCTAGGACTAAGGGGGCTGCCCAGGGACTACAGCTATCTCTTATAACCCCGGCTTCCTTCATGCCCTGCAGCATGTCTTTGGCACACTGGTAGTGGTTTGGTGGAACGGGTCTGTGTCTCACTCTAATTGGGGGATGATCTCCTGTGGGTATGCGATGGTGTACCCCTTTTATCCTCCCAAAATTTAAGAGATGCTTACTAAATATCTGCTTGAATTCTTGCACTACCCGGTAGACTTCGTGCTTCTGGTAGGAAGGGGTGGCATCATTTCCTACGAGCAATTGCTGACACCACTCCTCCAGCTGTCCCTTGGAGTTGTTATCCTCTGCCTGGTTTGACGGGGAAAAGGGCTCTACTGTCTGTATGTTGTTGTTGCGGACAGTGTACAGGTTTGCTACAGTAGCATACCGGGGTAGTTTTGCTTCTTCTTCCCCTCAATTTAATACACGGATTGGTACTCTTCCCTTGCGTACATCCACCATCCCTCTGGCTGTCAGTAGTGTAGGTCTATGCTCTGAATATAACGGCTCTACAACTGCCTGCTATTCCTTTCCTCTGAGACCTAAAGCTGCTCGACACCATATCATCATTTCACCTTTCAGTGGTAACACAATGGGAAATGAGTCTGTTTCCCGTACACTGCCAATTTCTCCCCCAAACAGATTTACCTGTTGCTTGTGGATGAGGGCTCAGTATTCTTTTTGGAGTACTCTCTTCTGCTCATAACCAGCAGTCACAGCAATCTGTTGGAGTAAAAACAACACTTCTCCAAGGCAGTTTTCAATTACATTAATACCAAATACCATGTAGGGTATTTTTCATTAGGGTCATCTTCTACCACACATAACCCTTGGTCTATTAACTCCACCCTCCCCAGCTTTATTGTCACTTCTCTGAACTCCACCTGATTCTGTGGTTGTCCATTAGCTGCAAGAATGACAAAGTTAGGGTCTGGGGTCTAAGATCAGTATCAGACCAAAGTAGTTTGTAAAGGATGGCTGTGGTCACAGTTGCCATGCGTATTTTTTAGTGATTTAACAAAACTCATGCTTTTTTTCATGTCAGCATGACTTTTGTAAGGTGTGTGATGGCTCCCTGCGTTTTTGGGTGCGTCTTTGAATCTGCACCTAAAAATAGTGCTTGTAGTATTTTTTTGAGCGTTTTGAAAAACCGATGCGTTTTTGTAGAAAACGCATGCGTTTTTATAACATGGGTTCCTATGGGAAACGCATGCAAAAACGCATGTACAATTAGTACCTTTTAGTGCCATTCAAAAACACATGCGTTTCCCATAGGAGCCCATGTTAAAAAAACGCATGCGTTTCCGGAAACGCATGCGTTTTTTTAACGTGGGCTCCTATAATAAACGCATGCGTTTTTGAATGGCACTAATTGTACATGCGTTTTTGCATGCGTTTTCCATAAGGCCCCTTATTAAAAAACGCATGCGTTTTTGGATATGCTCCAAAAACGCATGGGACTGTCACACATGCTTTTTGGCTATTAGGGCATGCGTTTTTTAACATGGGTGCCTATGGGTGCGTTTTTTACATGCGTTTTTGAAAACGCAGGTCTCCAAAAACGCATGTGAAAAATGGTACTGTGACCACAGCCTAACACTGCTACTAAGCCCTAAAAAAGGCTCTTTTAGGAAAGAGTTAGGCTGGCTTCAGACTTGCAGATGCATCTGCAGCGTTTTGCAGATGCATCTGCAAGCATCTGCATGCAGACCGCGGCCCCTTTGTTTATAATGGAGCTCACAGCGGTCTGCAGATGCTTGCAGACCGCCGTGCGCTCTCATTGCCCGCCATTAGTGATCTGTGCGCAGGCGCATGCCTGCGCACAAATCACACACTCTCGCCCGCACCAGGGACGCAACATCTCGCGTCCCTGGTGCGGGGGAGTGTGATTTGTGCGCAGGCATCCGCCTGCGCACAGATCACTAATGGCGGGCAATGAGAGCGTACGGCGGTCCGCAAGCATCTGCAGACCGCCGTGCGCTCCATTATAAACATAGGGGCCGCGGTCTGCATGCAGATGCTTGCAGATGCATCTGCAAAATGCTGCAGATGCATCTGCAAGTCTGAAGGCAGCCTACGTTACTAACCTACTATCTTTCTAGAAAGAAATAGGATCACTAGCTAGCTATCTAAATAGCACACAAAGGATTAGCAGTGTCAGCACTGCAGCAGCAAGACTGTCACTGAGCTCCAACACTGAGAAAATGGCGATGAGGTGAAATGTCCGGTTCTTATATGGCAAGGACATGTGACATACACAGCCAATGACACAAGCCCTTGTGTGCAAAAAGTGCAATTTGCTTTATGGGTGCTGATAGGCGATCGGACCTCTCACACACTGCTTTTTTTGCGGCGTATTTTTACGCACAAGCTCAAAAAAATGCCAGGAGTGGAACAATCAAAACCAGGAGCAGAACAGAGAAAAGGTCTAATAGAAACAAGTGCTCCACTTATATGTTTAATCACCCACTTCTGGTTTGTGATGAGCTTGTGCTTAAAAATAAGCAGCAAAAAAAGCAGTTTGTGAATGGGGCCTTAGTATGGGAAAGAAAAAAAATAGAGACCTTAGCTTATCTGACGTGAGAGCTCTCACTGTCCCTCTCCTTCTGCCCACTATACTAGACATGGGCACTCTGAAAAAATAGATCAAAAGCATTAGTGCAAATGCACTAATGCTTTTTGCCAATCGAACAATTACCAAATATATCCCGAATTTCTGATTTTACAGCAAAAAGTTCATGTTCAAGGTGCCGAACCACATTCAGTCCCGATTTAAAACTGGAGAACATGTTCAAGTAAACTTCGCTCATCTCTAGTGCTGTACTGTTTCTGTGAACAGGTGCTTTGATTCCGCCCTGAACTCTCTCATGGTGGGTTTACACACACCAATCATTGTATCCAATATCTGAACAGATCTCTGGTTGCAGTGAAATCATGGACACATAGTTCCATTTTGTGGCTGTGTACAACATGGAGCAATCTGTCCATGATTTCACTGCAACCAGAGATTGGTTCAGATATTGGATACAATGATTGGTGTGTGTAAACCCACCATTAGGCTATGTGCACATCTGACGTTTGTGCATCTCTGCAGTCCATCCAAAAACCTGGTTTTTTTTAGCAGAAACTGAGTTTTCTGTGCTCAGCAGTGTCCCTCGTTTTTTGCTCGTTTTCCGCCCAGTTTTACAGCGTTTTTCTCGGCGGTTTTCTCGGCGGTTTTGAAAACTGAGTTTTTTGTGCACTTGATCAGCTGAAACCGCTGGAAAAACGGAGGAAAGAAGTCACTTGCTCTATTTTTGGAAAACCGGTGGAAAAACTCAGTTTTGACTGAGAAAACTGAGTTTTGACTGAAAACGACCAGAAGAAAACCGTTCTAGTGAAGACAGAGTTTTCTAAAATCCATTGACTAGCATGTTAATCCAACCGGAGGATAGGATTAACATAAATTAACATAAAACTGAGCGGAAACCGCCGACGGAAAACGTCCAAAAGCAGCCCACAAAACGACTGATGTGCACATACCCTTAGACTTTCCTCAGAATATACATGCAGAATTTGATGCAGATTGTCAAAATATGCTTAAAAAGAAGCATTAAACAACGTACCGTGGACACAGTGGGATTCCCTGCTGCTGCGTGATATCCGCTATGTAGTAGCCTGAGATAACCTCAGAGAAGTCATGATGAGGATGTCTAAAGTTCATGAGCGGGCCTGCAAGCATGGTGAGCTAGGGCCTTGCTAAATCATAGTGTAGGAAGATAATGTCTGTGCAAAAACAGCGGGGCACCACTGTAAAATGGTTTCAGCTGTGTTTGGCAGCTTTTGGGCCCCTTTTAAAGTTTTTCTAGGCCCTTGATTTTGCCTCCCATTGATTTCAAAATCTGGAGACCTGGCTGATCTTGTTAGCCAGCCAGCTGCAGAGCAACCCACGGTGGCAAGAGATCCTGAAGGGCCTGTCAGGATTGCCAAGTTCCTCCTGTTTCTCCTAGATGGGGTGGCCTTCCCCTAATTCCTCCATCCTCTTCTCCAGCAGTGGTCATAATGGGTTGTGCTGTGGGGGACCGATTGTGGGGGAGAATGCCCCTGGAGGAGTAGTCCCTGCAACACCCCTAATACTGTCCGGCAGTGGACTATAGTGCAGAACGAACATGTCCCAGTCAGCTATGAGAAAGGATCTAGACAAATTTTACTCCAATCAAAGAGGAATGCCCGGAAAAAGGCATATTATTGGTTTATTGACCAGTTCTGAAGATGCCCTTCAGGCCTTGAGGACTGTTTTGAGTTCTCAGAAGAGCAAGGCCTGTTTTTTTTGTTAATTTTATTGTTTCCCCTTCCCACGTTTAGCGCCGGTTTCTCTTCCCACAGCTGGATTAGCAGGACTGCAGCCTACACCTCAAAGCCCTTAATGGGTTGTGCCCTTAATGGACTTTGCCCTCAATGGACTTTACCCAATTATCTTGATGACCTATACCTCATGTTAATGGAGCCTGCTGATTCTTGTGGGACTTACTTATATACTGTGTTTATATGTATCTTTTAGATTTATTGTAGTCTGTGCTAATGTGGTGTCCCACTGGTCAGTGCGCCACAGTATGGGTACTGCACCCACATCAGAGCGTACACTATTTCTGTCACTAGGAAGGGTGAAGTCAACCTGGGGCTCTCTTGTCAGCATCCCTACACCTAAAATAGTGGACCTTTTGGTTACCCTGTAGCTAGGGAACCAGTCTCAATGGGAGCGGTGTTAGGGTAGAAGGAGCGGGAACTAACAGACAGATCTAGTCTAGTCTGAGGAGCGAAGCAAGGAGGGAGCACTAGAGTGGTCTCCTAGGGAGCGCATCTAGAGGGAACAGTGTCCCAGGAAAGGAGGAAACCCAGTGCCAGACCACCGGACAGGTCTGGGGGAATCGTAGTCCACAACGGAGAACTGGCTCAAAGTCGCGGTGCAGGCGAGAATATCTCTGAGCCGTGAACTCCGGCCGGTCAAGGGCCTATCTATCAGACCCGCCCCCCCCAATCCAGAATGTGCAGCCCCACCAGGGACACCAAACTGGGTTGAGCCCGTTAGATGAAAAGAAGGATACCTCATAGCACCCAACGGGCCAGGTAGTCAAGTGGGCTGTGCAGGGCAGCTCAAGGATAGTGAGGAGGCGCAAGTTAAAGCAGCGGGACAAGAGAAAGACAGCAGAAAGTACACTATGGGAGCCTCAAAGAGACTTTATTTTCCTCAGTGTCTACCCGGCCAGTTACCCGCTAAAGAACTGTGTAACTGTGAACTTGATCCGTGCACTTTTACAAGTAAACACCCGTGCAGAGTCCATAAGCATCCAGTGTCTTGATTCTGCCATTATCTCATCACAACCCCGGGGACCCAGCTCCGCCTGTGAGGAGCTATACCATCCAGCTGCCAGACCATCATCCACGGAGGCCCACGGCAGCGCTTGTGCCATCACCAGAAACCACAGGTGGAATCACAAGACTTTTATTATTTTCTCCACTTAATTTTCCCCTTTTTAACAAGTGACCCCAGGGTACGGGTCCAAGCAGGCCACCGGTGACTTCCCCCGTAACAGTAAAACGCCCGGATACTGAGTTCCCACAGACCCCTGGGCGGGTCACTAACTAATGCCTATTTTAAAATTATCATGGAGTGTTATAAATGTGAACAATTAATCATGTGCCAATATGTGCTTTCCTTACATGTTGCTACAGTAAGCTTTTTTACTTCACTCCCTCTGTGCTGGACTGTTTCTGCAAACTAAGACATGCATGCACTGGTGACACTGCAACAAAACAACCCCATCACATGATTCTTCAACTTCTGTGCTTCACAATTGGGATGGTGTTCTTAGGCTTACAAGCTTTTCCCATTTTCTTCCAAATGTAACGAAGATCACGATGGCCAAACTGTTCAATTTTTGTTTTGTTAGACTGTGGCGCCCCGCAACGAGTGCGTCACAGGAGGGTATTGCAGCCATAAATGCAGCAGCAATATTCTCTGACCCAGTAGTTATGTGGTTAACTCAGAGATTCATACCCTGCATGCAACACTAGTAGAGGGGACCAATCCAGGTCCTGGTGGGCGGAGTGCAAGGGTAGTGTGTAGTAGAAAGTTTAGTCCAGCTTAGAGATTTCTAGTCTAGGGTCTGGAGAAGCAACAGCAACTTAGAAGACCTCTGCAGACTTCCAGCTCTGCAACCTAGGAGAGGGGGTTGCACAGTCGGTGCAGCCCCCTGGCCACCTTCTACCGGCCATCTCCTCACCCTTACCACGGTTGAGCACCATTACTCCCGGTGCATCACTAACCGAACTTGGGCATCCAAATGCGGGTCCAAAACTACCCCGCGCCCTTATACAGCCGGTTTGCTGGTACCGAAGCTAGCAGCAGTTCAGCTCTGCTACGCGAACCAGAAGAGTGGAGGAGCAGCTTCACAGGAGCATTCCACCACCCGCCAAATTCCAGTCGTCTAACTAGCGGTGTACCCACCGAGGGATCCAAGGCTCCCCAAAACATCCATCACGTATACTTTGGATATGGATTGAAGCAGCCTCCCCGTACCCGTTCTGGTATTCCTGGGCGACAAAGGCAAATACTTAGCTAGAATGGAGGAACACCGCGGATCTCTGAGGGACACCTAACACTGCTGAGTCCACCCGGTCCACTACCCGTTAACTATATGCCATGTACTGCTTGCTGGTTACAGTAAAGACCCGTTACAGAGACTTACAGTGTCCGTGCTTCCTTATGAACTGTCTGTCCGCACTTCAAGGTAACCACAGCTGCCGCACAACATCTTAAGCAGCTCCAGCCTCCGGGGACCACCGCTCAGCCTGTGGGGAGCGTTCCATCTTGCTGCTATCCATCCCCCGGAGGTCTCGCAGCGTCGGTAAGACTTACCGAACTATTCATAGGTGGCGTCACGAATAAATTAACCCCTTAATCTGTTCCCACAAGACGTCTTCAACTCTCTTTGATCTGCACTCAACCGGGCCCCACTACCGGCAGGCGCGGTCCACCCGTGACAAGGAGGAAGGAGCTACTGCCTGTCTAAACCGGAGTCCCCGGCCACGGTGAGTCAGAAGTCCATACAACATGTGTCCAAAAATGTAAGTCCTTGTTCCTGTGTGCATTTGAAAAAAATAATCTATAGAAGAACCCTAAATTGGGTAAAAGGAAAAAGACAAGTGCGGTGCTTCCTCTGGGTTTAATACGTTTTTACCATAGGTGGACAAATTTTTTATAATTTAGTAATGCTCACTTGTAAGTGAGCAAAAGATGCACATTGAGATTCTCAAGGAATCAATTCTCCAGGCGTCTCTCCTCTGCATCCTGTGTAGTCCAGATTGGTGTGCAGCTCACACTGGAAAACTATGTAGTGATCCAACTTTGGATCCACATAGGTAGTAAATTCACAGTGAAAAATAAACCTCCAGGATGTTGTGGTGCTAGTCATCTTAAGACTTCCAAATGAATCTAATTCCAAAACATATTACCATATATACTCGTGTATAAGCCAAGTTTTTCAGCCCAAAATTTGGGCTGAAAAGTCCCCCCCTCGGCTTATACACGGGTCATATACGGTACATGGAGTGGGGGGGCTGTGTCCCGGGGCTGTGGAGGCTGGAGGAGGCGGGGGAGGCTGCTGTATGAGCGGCCCCGTCACGTGGGGCCGCTCATTAAATATGCACTACTTCCCCCTGTCAATCAGCGGCAGGGGGAAGCAGTTCATATAGCCCCCCAAAAGCTGGCACTGTCCCCCCTTGTAAGGCCCTTCCCCCCCCGCTGCTTATACATTACCATCCCGGTGTTCTGATCGGCGCCGCTCCTCGGTGCTGCGTCTTCATCCTCCCGTCCTCGCTGGCTGCATCCGGGTTCTCCGGCTGTCGCAGCGATATGACGTCATCGCGCGACCGCCGGAGATCCCGGATGCAGCCAGCGAGGACGGAAGGATGAAGACGCAGCACCGAGGAGCGGCGCCGATCAGAACACCGGGATGGTAATGTATAAGCAGCGGGGGGGGGCCTTACAAGGGGGGACAGTGCCAGCTTTTGGGGGCTGTTGGTACCCCCAGGGGGCTGCTGGTACCCCCAGGGGGCTGCTGGGTACCCCCTGGGGGCTGCTGGTACACCCAGGGGGCTGCTGGGTACCCCCTGGGGGCTGCTGGGTACCCCCTGGGGGCTGTTGGTACCCCCAGGGGGCTGCTGGTACCCCCAGGGGGCTGCTGGGTACCCCCTGGGGGCTGCTGGGTACCCCCTGGGGGCTGTTGGTACCCTCAGGGGGCTGTTGGTACCCCCAGGGGGCTGCTGGGTACCCCCTGGGGGCTGCTATATGTACCCCTGAGGGCCTGCTGTATACCACTGGGGCTGCTGTATACTACCACTGGGGCTGCTGGGGCTCCTGTATACTACCACTGGGGCTGCTGGGGCTCCTGTATACTACCACTGGGGCTGCTGGGGCTCCTGTATACTCCCACTAGGGCTGCTGGGGCTCCTGTATACTACCACTGGGGCTGCTGGGGCTCCTGTATACTACCACTGGGGCTGCTGGGGCTCCTGTATACTACCACTGGGGCTGTTGGGGAATCTGTATACTACCACTGGGGCTGCTGGGGAATCTGTATACTACCACTGGGGCTGCTGTATACTACCACTGGGGAGGCCTGTATACCACACTGCTGGGGGCTGTATACCTGTGCTGGGGTCCACCCTCGGCTTATACACGAGTCAATAGGTTTTTCCAGATTTTTGTGGCAAAAGTAGGGGGGTCGGCTTATACACGGGTCGGCTTATACACGAGTATATACGGTATACTGAAACATTTCTATTGTTCAAATAAAAGGATACATTAAAATACAGTACAATACGATTCGGCTGCTATTTTTGTGGTGCAGTCTTCACCAGGTACATGAAACAAACAACATATATAAGAGCGCTAATTATATATATATATATATATATATATAAACAGAAAAAAAACTGCACAGCACTCACAGACAAAATGTGAACTGGTGCCAGCAGAGACGCTTGGTCAAATAACTGGAAAAATAATTCTCTGCAGCACTCAGCTACTACCAATGATGTACAAATGCTAACAAGCTGTATATATTTGAGAAAAAAATTTAAAAACTTATGTTTTTTCCAAAAAACTCAAAATCTTATTTTTTTATTTCTGAAGTTCTTGGTACACACATTGGCCAATGTCTGTTTGCTCATCAACTGCGACAAAGTGACTTCAGGTCTGATGAGTCCTAAGCTGACATCCCTGTCCTCCTTGTCCACCCCCCCACTTCTCAGTGGGCGGACGCCATCTCGACCCTAGACCACGTAAGTTTTTAATTTTTTTACTCAAATATATATAGCTTCTTAGCATTTGTACATCATCGGTAGTAGCTGAGTGCTGCAGAGAATTTATATATATATATATATATATATATATATATATATACACATACATATTATATATATATGCTCTTATATATATATATATGTTGTTTGTTTTATGTACCTGATGAAAAATTATTTTTTTCAGGCACATAAAACAAACAACATATATAAGAGCGCTAATATCTACTATATAATCGTCTAAGGCATCTGTCGGTCACAGAAATCGCGCGCCAGACAGAGGCCGCTCATGAGCCAATGAGCGCAGACTATGCAAATTGGCGCGAGAGTTCAAAGTTCAAATTTCACACCAATTTGCAGCCGGCGACATTTTCTGCAGCTGGCGACAGTGGCGCGTTAGCGCCACTGTTGTTGAAGCCCGGGTACAGCGGCGCCGGGATATACAGGGAACCCGCTGCCCCCACCTTGCCTCTCCCCCCACCTCGCCTCCTGCTGTTCTCACCCGTCTGTAAACAGGGCAGGCTGTATGATGTCACATCAGCCTGCCCTGTGTAAAGACGGGTGAGAACAGCAGGAGGCGAGAAGGATACTGCCTCCCACCCCCCCGCATCCATACTGCCCCCCCTCGCCTCCCGCTGTTCTCAACCATCTTCTCTGTCACTGGCACTGCGGTCATGTGACAGGGCGAGCTGATGTGACATCACACAGCCCGTCCTGTCACATGACAACTACTGAAGACGATTGAGAACAGAGGAAGGCGAGGGGGATCCTGCCCTCGGCCTCCATCGTGCCCCTGCGCATCCATCCTGCCCCCCCCGGCTCCATCCAGCCCCCCCATGCATCCATCCTGCCCACACCGGCTCCATCCCAACCCGGCCCCCAAGGCTCCATCCTACCCCCCCAGCTCCATCCTGCCCCCTCGGCTCCATCCTGCCCCCCCCGGCTCCATCCTGCCCCCCTGGCTCCATCCTGCCCCCCCTGGCTCCATCCTGCCCCCCCTGGCTCCATCCTGCCTTGCTCGCTCCATCCTGCCTCCCCCCGTCTCCATCCTGCCCCCCCGGCTCCGTCCTGCCACGCTTGCTTCATCCTACCCCCCCCGGCTCCATCCTACCCCCCCGGCTCCATCCTGCCCCGCTCGCTCCATCCTGCCCTGTTCGATCCATCCTGCCCCTCTCGCTCCAACCTGCCCCGCTCGCTCCATCCTGCCCCGCCGGCTCGATCCTGCCCTGTCGGCTCCATCCTGCTCCACTTGCTCCATCCTGTCCCGCTCACTCCATCCTGCCCCGCTCGCTCCATCCTGCCCCCCTGGCTCCATCCTGCCCCGCTGGCTCCATCCTGCCCTGCTCACTCCAATCTGCCCAGCCGGCTCCATCCTGCCCCGCTCGTTCCATCCTGCCCCCCCGCCACCATCCTGACCCCCCCCCCACCACCATGCTGCTCCTCTGGCACCATCCTGCTCCGCTCGCTCCATCCTGCCCCGCTCGCTCCATCCTGCCCCCCCACCACCATCCTGCCCTGCTCGCCACCATCCTGCCCCACTCGCCACCATCCTGCCCCGCTCGCTCCATCCTGCCCCCCTTCGACTACATCCTGCCCCACTCACTACATTCTGCCCCCCTGGCTCCATCCTGCCTCCCTGGCTCCATCCTGCCCCGCTTGCTCCAACCTGCCCCGCCGGCATGTGACAGGACGGGCTGTGTGATGTCACATCAGCCCGCCCTGTGTAAAGACGGGTGAGAACAGCGGGAGGCGAGAAAGATACTGCCTCCCACCCCACCCGCATCCATACTGCCCCCCTTCGCCTCCCGCTGTTCTCAACCGTCTTCTCTGTCACTGGCACTGCGGTCATGTGACAGGACGAGCTGATGTGACATCACACAGCCCGTCCTGTCACATGACAACTACTGAAGACGATTGAGAACAGAGGAAGGTGAGGGGGATCCTGCCCTTGGCCTCCATCGTGCCCCCTCCGCATCCATCCTGCCCCCCCGGCTCCATCCAGCCCCCCCACGCATACATCCTGCCCACCCCGGCTCCATCCCAACCCGGCCCCCACAACTCCATCCCACCCCCCAGCTCCATCCTGCCCCCCTCGGCTCTATCCTGCCCCCCCAGCTCCATCCTGCCCCCCCCAGGCTCCATCCTGCCCCCCCACATCCATTTTGCCCCCCGGCTCCATCCAGCTTCCCCACGCATTCCATCCTGCCCACCCCGGCTCCATCCCAACCCGGCCCCAATGGCTCCATCCTACCCCCCAGCTCCATTCTGCCCCCCTTTGCTCCATCCTGCCCCCCCCCCGGCTCCACCCTGCCCCCCCCCCCAGCTCCATCCTGCCTTGCTCGCTCCATCCTGCCTCCTCCCGGCTCCGTCCTGCCACGGTTGCTCCATCCTGCCCCCCTAGCTCCATCCTGCCCCCCCGGCTCCATCCTGCCCCGCTCGCTCCATCCTGCCCTGCTCGCTCCATCCTGCCCCGCTCGCTTCAACCTGCCCCGCTCGCTCCATCCTGCCCCGCCGGCTCCATCCTGCCCTGTCGGCTCCATCCTGCCCCACTTGCTCCATCCTGTCCCGCTCACTCCATCCTGCCCCACTCGCTCCATCCTGCCCCCCTTGCTCCATCCTGCCCCCCTTGCTCCATCCTGCCCCCTTGGCTCCATCCTCTCCCGCTCACTCCATCTTGCCCCCCTTGCTCCATCCTGCCCCCCTGGCTCCATCCTCTCCCGCTCACTCCATCCTGCCCCGCTCGCTCCATCCTGCCCCCCTGGCTAGATCCTGCCCCGCTGGCTCCATCCTGCCCCGCTCACTCCAATCTGCCCAGCCGGCTCCATCCTGCCCCGCTCGCTCCATCCTGCCCCCCCGCCACCATCCTGCCCCCCCACCCCCCCCGCCACCATGCTGCTCCTCCGGCACCATCCTGCTCCGCTCGCTCCATCCTGCCCCACTCGCCACCATCCTGCCCCACTCACTACATTCTGCCCCCCTGGCTCCATCCTGCCCCGCTTGCTCCAACCTGCCCCGCCGGCTCCATCCTGCCCCGCTGGCTCCATCCTGCCCCACTCGCTTCATCCTGCCCCCCTGCCACCATCCTGCCCCCCCCCCGCCACCATCCTGCTCCTCCAGCTCCATCTTGCTCCTCCGGCTATATCCTGCCCTACTCGCTCCATCCTGCCCCCCCCACCACCATCCTACCCCGCTCAATCCATCCTGCCCCGCTTGCTCCATCCTGCCCCGCTCACTCCATCCTGCCCCCCGCCACCATCTTGCCCCACTCGCCATCCTGCCCCGCTCACTCCATCCTGCCCCCCCATCCTGCTCCACCCTGCCACCATCCTGCTCTTCTGGCTCCATCCTGTCCCGCTCGCTCCATCCTGCCCCGCTCGCCACCATCCTGTCCCCCCGCCACCATCCTGCCTCCCCGCCACCATCCTGCTCCTCCGGCTCCATCCTGCTACTCCGGCTCCATCCTGCCCCGCCCGCTCCATCCTACCATGCTCGCTTCATCCTGCCCTGCTCCCTCCATTCTGCCCTGCTCCCTCCATTCTGTCCCGTTCCCTCCATTCTGTCCCGCTCCCTTCATTCTGCCCCACTCTTTCCATTCTGCCCCGCTCCCTCCATCCTGCCCCCCGCCTCCATCCTGCCCCCCGCTGTTCTTGCTCCCACGCCTTCCATCCTGACCCCCCTCCGCCTCCATCCTGCCCCTCCTCCGCCTCCATCCTGCCCCTCCTCAGGCTCCATCCTGCCCCCCGCCACCTCCATCCTGCCCCCCGGCTCCATCCTGCCCCCCCGGCTCCATCTTGCCCCCCCCCCCCCGCTCCATCCTACCCCCTCGGCTTCCCAGGCAACAACGGGTCCTAAAGGCCTGTAGGACCAAGAAGACGGAGGTGGAGCGAGCCGGCGGACAGGTGAGTATCCTCACTGAGGATTTTTTTACTTTTACTGTGGAGGACCGGGGGACGCGGGGAGCAGAGTATCGCCATATACCATAGTGCTGCTATACATGCACTGTAATGTACTGCCATATACCATAGCGCTGTTATACATGTACTATAATGTACCTCCATATACTATAGTGCTGCTATACATGTGCTATAAAATACCACCATATACTATAGTGCACCTGTACATATACTGTAATGTACTGCCATATACTATAGTGCTGCTATACATGTGCTTTAAAAAAACAAAAAAAAATAGTCTGGGTGAAATGGTGGATGAGGATGAGGAAAAAGCCAATATGCTAAATGACTTTTTTTCAACAGTATTTACACAAGAAAATCCCATGACAGACAATATGATCAGTGATAACAAAAATTTTCAATTAAATGTAACCTGCTTAACCCAGCAGGAAGTACGGCATCGTCTAGAAATCACTAAAATTGACAAATTCCCGGGCCTGGATGGGATACACCCCAGAGTGCTGCAGGAATTAAGTACTGTCATAGATAGACCATTATTTTTAATATTTAAAGATTCCATAATAACAGGGTCTGTACCACAGGACTGGCGTATAGCAAATGTGGTGCCAATATTCAAAAAGGGGACAAAAACTGAACTTGGAAATTATAGGCCAGTAAGCTTAACCTCTACTATGGGTAAAATCCTAGAGGGTTTTCTAAGAGATGCTATACTGGAGTATCTGAAGAAAAATAACCTCATGACCCAATATCAACATGGTTTTACGAGGGACCGTTCCTGTCAAACTAATCTGATAAGCTTCTATGAAGAAGTAAGTTCTACACTGGACCAAAGAAATGCAGTGGATGTGGTGTATATGGACTTTTCAAAAGCTTTTGATACAGTGCCACACAAAAGGTTGATACATAAAATGAGGGCAATGGGGATAGGGTAAAATATGTGTAAGTAGGTTAAGAACTGGCATAGTGATAGGAAACAAAGGGTGGTCATTAATGGAACACACTCAGAATGGGTCACAGTTAACAGTGGGGTACCACAGGGGTCAGTGTTGGGCCCGCTTCTTTTTAATATATTTATTAATGACCTTGTAGGGGGCATACAGAGTAGAATCTCAATATTTGCAGATGACATTAAACTCTGCAGGGTAATCAATACAGAGGAGGACAGTTTTATATTACAGGAGGATTTATGTAAACTAAAAGTTTGGGGCTGATAAATGGCAAATGAGCATTAATGGGGATAAATGTAAAGTCATGCACTTGGGCAGAGGAAACAAAAGGTATAATTATGTGCTTAAATGTAAAACACTGGGCAAAACTATCAATGTAAAAGACCTGGGTGTATGGGTAGATGACAAACTCACATTTAGTGGCCAGTGTCAGGCAGCTGCTGCAAAGGCAAATAAAATAATGGGATGCATTAAAAGAGGCATAGATGCCCATGAGGAGAACATACATTTACCTCTATACAAGTCACTAGTGCGACCACACTTAGAATACTGTGTACAATTCTGGTCTCTGGTGTATAAGAAAGACATAGCTGAACTAGAGCGGGTCCAGAGAAGAACAAAAGTCATTAGAGGACTGAGGGGTCTGCAATACCAAGACAGGTTATTAAACTTGGGGTTATTTAGCTTGGAAAAACGAAGGCTTAGGGGTGATCTTATAATAATGTATAAATATATGAGGGGATGGTACAGAGACCTTTTTAATGATCTTTTTACTCTTAGGCCTGAGACTGGGACAAGGGGGCATCCTCTACGTCTGGAGGAAAGAAGGTTTAATCATAATCACAGATGTGCATTCTTTACTGTAAGAGCAGTGAGACTATGGAACACTCTGCCACATGATGTTGTGATGAGTGACTCACTACTAAAATTTAAGAAGGGCCTGGATGCCTTTCTTGAAAACTATAATATTACCAGTTATATATACTAGATTCTTCGATAGGGCGTTGATCCAGGAAACTAGTCTGATTGCCGTTTTTAGAGTCAGGAAGAAATTTTTTTCCCTAATGTGGAGCTTAGTGTTGCCACATGGGGTTTTTTTTGCCTTCCTCTGGATCAACATGTTAGGCTATGGGTTGAACTAGATGGACTTAAAGTCTTCCTTCAACCTTCAAAACTATGTTACTATGTATGTTACTATGTTACTGTACCGCCATATACTATAGTGTTACTTTACATGTACTATAATGTACCGCCATATACCATAGTGCTGCTATGCATGTGCTGTAATGTATCGCCATATACCATAGTGCTGCTATACATGTAATGTAATGTTCTACCATATACCATAGTGCTGCTATACATGTACTGTAATGTACCGCCATATACTATAGTGCTGCTATACATTTACTATAATGTACTGCCATATACTATAGTGCTGCTATACATGTGCTGTAATGTACCACCACATACCATAGCGCTGTTATATATATATATATATATATATGTAGTACACTCACGTTGGCTTAACAAGTTCTGTCAGTCACAGCATGTCAACTACATACATATTCTAGAATACCCAATGCGATAGAATCAGGCCACCATCTAGTATATATATATATATATATATATATATATATATATATGTTGCATATATATGATGTTTGTTTCATGTACCCGATGAAGACTGCATCACAAAAATAGCAGCCGAAACGCATAGTACTATATTTTAATGTATACTTTTTTGAAAAATAAAAATAATTTTTCGGTATAATATTTTTGCAATTGGATCCATTTGGAAGTCTTAAGGTGACTAGCACCACAACATCCTGGAGGTTTATTTTTCACTGTGAAAAAATGAATCTGTTTTTTTTCTTTTTCTTTTGGAGCAATGTATTTTTCCTGTAATAGTGGCCTTTCAGTCTATGTTGATACAGTACTCTTTTTACTGTGGATAATGACACAATCTTACCAGCATCTGCCATCATCTTTACAAGGTCTTTTGTTTTTATTCTTGGGTTGATATGCACATGTCAGGCTAAGCTCCCGTCACACACAACAATGCACCAGCGATCCCGACAACGTTAACCATCCTGTAGGGATCGTTAGTGCGTCGTTACCTGGTCGCTGGGGAGTTGGCAAACAGGCAGATCTCCCCAGCGACCAGGGAGCCACCTCCGCATCACTGGTAACTATGATAAACAGTGGGTATCTAGGCAGTGCACGCTGCCTAGATACCTGCTGTTTATCATAGTTACCAGCGTCCGCCCTGCTTAGCGCTGATAACCATGATAAACACCGGGTATCTAGGCAGATACCCGGTGTTTACCATGGTTACCAGCCTGTGAGATTGCTGATCGTTGGTCTCTCGCTGTCACACGCAGCGATGAGTGCTGACCAGCGGTAGACCAACGACCTAAAAATGACCCAGAGCACTTTGTAACGATCAGTGATCTCACAGCAGGGGCCTGTCACACTTAGAAAGATCGTTAGCGAGATCGCTGTTACATCAAAAAACCTGTGACATTACAATGATGTCACTAATGATCTCGTTATGTGTGATGGGGCTTAAAGCATGGTTATCTTTAGGATACAGAACCCGTTTCCTTCCTGAGCAGTATAATGGCATTCCCATCTTGTTTCTACTTGCATATAACCGTTTGTACAGATGAACAAGGCACCTTCATTTATCTGGAAATTTCATCCAAGGATGAACCAGACTTGTGCAAGTCCTCAATTCACTTTCTGATATCCTGGCTGATTTCTTTAGAAATTTTCCATGATACAAACAAGCAGAGTGTTTTGGGTGTGCATTAAAATACATTCACAGATGTGTCTCTAATTTACTCAAATGGTTGCCAATAAGCAACCAAACACAAGACATCATCATATGGGCTGCCCCAAATTGTTTAAAAGCATAGTAATCTTAGTGTATGTAAACTTGTAACCTTGCAGAAAGTAATAAAAATGCCTTAAAACATTCTCTCTCCCTCATTATTCTGGTATTTGGCAAATATTAATCATTCTTGTATTTCAGTATATTTTACAGTAAAATGAAAGGGGTCATTCAAATCAACATCTCACCCCACAAAACAAAAACCCTCCTACAGCTATGTTGATGTGGAGATAAAAAAGTTATGGATCTTGAAAGGAGAGATAATGTACAAAAATAAAACATTTGGGGGGTCCTTAAAGCGTTAACACTAAATAGAACATGACACATTTCTGAAGAGTATGAAATTATTCTATGTATGAGAAAACGATATAACACTTATTTCTACAGAGTAAAACAGTTATCTCTTATAAAGTAAACTGCCAAATTATAAAACCTATTCTTCAACTAAGTTAATGGTCAAACTTAATTAGTCACATATCTTAAAACGGAACAATGCCCTAATCATGGAGACCACAAGCCTTATACAACTACATACAAGTAATTTCTTGCATCTGCGAACAGGACCACAAACCTCTTTGCTAATTAGTGAAGAAGTCTATAATAGCTGGAAGAACACAAGCTGATTAGCAAATTCAAAGGCTAATGAGCAGATTGTGTTCAGCTGAGGATGTTCCCCCCCCAAAAAAAAGATGGTGAAAAAATAAAAAGCCAGTTTGTTGCAAAGAACTCAGCGGATGATTAGTGTACAGCTATTTCTATGTATGGTATCAATGTTACTAATGAAGAAGTGATTTAACACTGTCATACCAACAGTAGGTCACTAAGAGAAAGGCACACTCAACAGGATTACCTGAAATTTTTCAGTAGTGATTGGCATGAAAAGTATGGTAATATTCAACATTTAGTGGATCATTAAGACAGTTTCTAAATGATACATAGATTATTAACCATTTCTGGACCAGGCCTTTTACCCCCATTCTTGAACAGGCACATTTTCAGGTGTTTTCGTAGAGGATGTTTAAAAAGCTATAATATAAATTTGAGAAGTGAACATCGGGCACTACCTCAACGGACCAGGTAACGGCTTTCCACCATATGCGTCCTATGAGTGAAGCGAGTGTACAATGTTAACTCGAGTGTTGTACATTCTAAGCATTAACATGTATCACAAGCATTTTTCAGAAAGGAGCGGCACTCACCCAAGAACTTGATATGGCGACATCCTTTTATTTATTTCCAGTAGTCATCTATACACATGCAGGGGTGGTGGAGGGAGGATGGGAGTCAAAATGGACCGTTGTTGCGACCCCCATCCTCCCTCCACCACCCCTGCATAACCGCCTGTTTTTATGGAATAAACAATAAAGAAATACTGCTGAAACCTGCCCGGTGAGTTGCTGCCATTCTCTGGATGACTGTATCTTCTCTGCACCAACCCCTGCAAAACACAGGATGCAAACGAACAGGCAAAGAAAGGCACTGTGAAGCCAGTATCTATTTCTTGTGAGCAGCATCCCCCACACTCAGGAATAGCTTGCATTCTTCTGTTTACACACTCTTATCTTAGATAATCCCCCTGCAGATTCCTCAGGCAAGAGCACATTTACAAATGAAAGGATGCTAATTGAGGTGTCAATATGGACTGAGGGTCATTTGACCCTCTCTCAGGACTTCAGTGGGGATCTTGAAATTCCCGGGACTTCTAGTTATCACAAGACATGAGACACACCCACTGGTGGAATAATATGGATAGCTAGACTCTCCCATCTCTCCAGCTATCAGTAATCCTGACCCTTGGAATGCCTTAACAAGAATCGTGGCAATATAGACCCGAGAGTAGACATTTCAAGTGTACATCTAATAAAATAACTACCTCTGTGATGCACTCTGGCCATTTACAATGTAGGTAGTTGTCATCTTACATTGTGTACAATTCAGTTACAGTAGTTTTTAAGTGTCAGGACCTATTTTATTTTCGACTGATGTGGGGCTATTAAAAATTTTGATAAGCAGTGGATTCTATTTTCTATTTATTTTTTGCCTACTTTTTGTTTATTTAATTTTTTTCACATAATGTTGCCCTTATAAAGTCATAAGTAGAGATAAGTGAATCTTTTTAAAAAATTTGATTTCAACAGCTTTGCTAAATATACCCCCAAAATTTGCTGTGAATATATTTGTGTTAATCACAATAATAGAAGTTTTGTTAATATATTAGGGGGAGGATAGAGAGATTACCCTGCTGACCATATAATCGTACTCTGTACAGGAGAGACACTTAACCAGTGACTCACTCTGCCTTGTGCTCCAAATGCTGATCTGTCATGGCCAAGGTACTTACAACCATTGTAAAAAATATGGTAATCTACAAGATGTCATAGCTGATGGGCATTATGGGGAGGGCCACACGGCTTCCCAAAATAACTTTAGGCCACTCTCTGATGCTTCCGCACTGTAGGAAATGTTGTCAGGCAATTATTTTGTTTGCAAAATATTAAATCTCAAAATATTTGAATTCATAAATTAAGCTAAGTGCACACTGGTCATTTTTGCTGCGTTAGTGATCCATTTTTGGTGCTATTTTTTGTAAACTGCACCATAAACCGATCAGTCTCAGCATTTGCTAGCAAAGTGAAAGGGATTTTCAAAGGGTTGTGCACACGTTAGTAGGGATGGGCGAACATTTTATATTCTCCCGTGTCCAGGAATGGGGCCAGCCTGTAAAAGCAATGAAAGTGTTAATACAACTAACATACTTACCGGGTCCGCTTTCTGTGTTCCTGGTGTGACGCGCGTTGCATCACTTCCGGGCTGCCCCTTATCTTTTGCCCAAATGTGATTGGCTGTTGGAGTTGGTCACATGACTCATCCCTCGGAAACCTGAAAGTGATGCTGCGCTGCCGCACAGCTGCACCGTATATCGCGGACCCGGTAAGTATAATGAGGATTATCCACACTTTCATTGCTTTATCAAGGCGGCCCCGATCCCGAACATGGGGAAAAACGAGATGTTCGCCAATCCCTACACATCAGCATTCACAAAATAATGAGCATGCCAATTATTGCTCCACTTTCTCCATTGACTCCATTGTAATAATAAAAGCATCACAAATGGATTGGTATTCACACAGACTGTATGTTATATTTTTTTAGCTCTCTTTCCACACCAAAAACGCTCGGTCATCCAATAACTTACACTCCCTGGTAATCCTGCGGAGTACTCCGGCAATATGTTCCTTCCTTCCGGGCACCGATTACAGGTAACAGGACCTGGTAGAACTGAATAGGACCTGTCCATGTAACTCAGTCAGCTGATCGATTACCACTTGAAACCTGGAAGTAACACATCACTGAATACCAGGAACCTGAGAAAGACAATAAAGTGTGTGTTTAACCCCTTTATGGAATAGTACTGCGTTTTTGCTTTGAAAAAGCAAAAGCACAGCACGAAAAATAAATTGAGCGCAAAAGCAGCTCAAGCGAATGATGCGCTTGTGATTTTTTTTGCAAAAAAAGAGGACCCATTTTGGCTGCAGAAAATGCACCAGAGGCAGATCACAAAGAAAAAGATCAAAAATGCACTGTGTGAACAAGCCCTTAGACTGCAAATATCAGAAAATTTGATTGATTAATTCATCTCTAATCATGAGTTTTGAGCGCATTTTAATATTTACATTTTAAGAAGATAAATTACCATTGATTACAGTTAAAATACAGCATCCTTGTTACATAGAACAGCTAATGGGGTTTTCCAGGGCCAAGCAGCTCCAGCTTCCTCCCTACACTCACAGGTTCTGGAGGAGGAAGAGACGTTAGCACTTCCTATTAGCGTATAAACAGCACTTCTTCAGCGTAGGCATAGGTAGTAATTAACCATATTATTTAGATAATTGGTATGCATTTCATGTTCAGATTGAGGATCTATTAACGCAAGAACTGATGTTTGTTCTTGGAATTTCATAGAGAGATGTGTCACAGATAGATAAGCAGTTTTGGCAATCCTTTTCACCCAATTGAACATCATCGGACTCACCTTAAAAGTGTCTTTTAATAGTCCTTAATTTCATAAACCTATTTATATACCTAATGGTTTAGACTAAGTCAGCATGAGGAGTAGGAAGGAAATGCAGTCCCTTAGTTAAAACCAATTGAGATTTGAAGATGGTGACTGATAGATTAATAATTGTGCAGTCTCAATCATTGACACGACATATGAGACACTGAAGCATGACAGCTATTTTTGTTTTCTGTTTTCTACCCACTCTGTGGCTCTCCTGCTTTTTGAGACAAAAGTTCTAGTTTTAGAAAAATTGAGTTTCATCACTACAATTATTGGTAGTCGAATTTAGACTTTCTGTTTCCGACATGTCTAAATTTGGATAAATAGAATCCATTTCAGAAGTAAATGTAAAATTTGCTGCATTTTCTAGGCATTTTAAGGATGGGTTTAAGATGGTGGCATCTATCACTTCTGTTCTATGTATAAACATTATTGGCATCATAGACTCTGTAGTGTCTGCCAAATTTGTTTTTCTTGACTTTAATAATCGATTCTTTAATGTTTGTAAGTACTAATTGCATGTTATTGCAATGCCCGCTAGGGCATGGGGTACTTGGTAACTGGGCCGGTCGGTTCGGTGGAAGGTCACGGTGGCAGTGTCCTGGCTTCGTGGCCCTTATTTACAAGGGAATGTTTGTGATGCCACCTGTGGTACTCGGCTAGAGGTGGTCGACACTGCAGGATATGACCACTGGGGCAGATGGTAGTGCAGCTGGGATGGTAAAGCTCCCCATAGGTGGAGCTGGGCCACAGGAATGGTGGGAAAAGTCTATAGTGGGAGTGATGATCGTTGAGGTGCAGAGAGCGGAAGGTGCGGGGAATAACTAGACGACGCCAGGGATGCAGTTTTGTGCCTTTACTTGCTGATCAGGCAAGGCTACCCAGCTGGGTGCTGTGCTCCTCCATTGTGTGGACTGGCTAGCTCCCAGGCGGTCAGGATCGCTCTTCCGAGCCACCCTTCTTGGCCTCTCCTGGTTTTTCTCTCCCTACACTGTATACTCACCCGCCTTCCCAGCGCCTTCGGCTGATGGCTGCGAGCCTTGTCAGGTGTCTGCATCAGCATGTCCCCTGACCTTAGTTCTAGCCACCATCCTGGTGATTATCCACGGCTTGTGGCCACTGCTCTTGCAGAAGCAGTGGCCACCGGTTTTCCTGGTTGAGGCATTGTACTCTCGCCAGATTGGGGCTGGTCCCCGCAGGCAACCTGTCCCTCTGCCCAACTAGGGTCGGGCAAGATTCGGGGCACTCATGTGGGTTCCCCACTTCCAAGTCCCCTAGGACTCCTCCGTCCCATGTCCTCTCCTGATGTCCTTCCTCCTTCGTTCTTCTCTCACTATTCCTCACTAACTTCCTGCTAACCTGTCCTCCTGACCAGAATATGGGGCCCTCCCTGTCAATAGGGTCCGTTGGAATCCACTAACATAGAATTGGGATGATGTGTGCAATTATAGTGTCTAGGACTTAAATAACCAAGAGAAAAGGGAGGTTACAAAAATTGGTGATACAACCCAGAAGTATTGAAAAAAGGTATAAATTCTTTAATATATAGAAAAAGCACCTGAGGACAAAGTACAACACCAAACACACAAAAATCATAAAAACATTTAAAAGACAAAAATAGCCATGTGCATAGGGCCAATAAATGATATATATTGGACCTAAACCCACTCCTTTGGGACCATGGAAATAAGTAAGCACCCCAAGTTGTGACTCAATCAAAGAAATTCATCCCTCATTGCATTCACCCTCATTAAATTAGTAAGACTTTATTTGAGGGTTTAATTTCATCAAGATAGAAACCAATATAATAATTGATTTTAATGCTGAGGAGAAAAACAAACTTTGCTAGTAGGAACCAGGTCTAAGATAAATTCAGAATTGTAGCCCCAAATGGTTAGTACATGTGGTTCATAGTACGGTATATCTATCCATAAGCAACCTAGTACACTTAAGAGGAACAATCTATATAAGTACAATGCAAATATGCAATAACAGTGTTGTGAGAATAATATAGCAGATTGTAACCTCAAGGTACACACTAGACTCACAGGGAGTAAATATAACAAGTAATACTCGTAGGGTACTTATATATAAGGCAATCTCATAGTCACTAGTAAATGGTATTAACTAGTGCTAGCCAGTTTAAAGAAAAACCTCAGTATATTCAAGGTCAATTATTAGCAGTAATCATGCATGTATTAGAATATACATGAATCAAATGGTAAAGTCATATAATAAGGATGAATCCAATACAGCATTACCTTAGGGCTAACTTTCTAATAAAGAATATAAACAGACCCTGGCCTCTTCTAGAAGAGGAGATTCCTCAGATAGAGATTAGAGCCATACTTGTATTTTGTACCAGCTAAAGGCCGGATTAATCAGGGGCACCCATGGATGGATTTAGCCTGAGGAGTGGAGAGAGAGTTGACCCCACGCATATCGCTACCCCTCAAGTGGCAGCTTTGTCAGGAGAGTGGACTGGAGCTGCACCAAAAGTCCTTATATATACACACAATATAATGGGCTTATGTTACCATCCCCAGATGAAGTGTATTAGTGGTGTTATGAGGACGGGTGGCCAGCCCGTCCCCATCTGCGCAGTGCACACAAGGCCTGTCGCGCATGCATATTAGCGGTGGAACCAAAAAGATGGCGGCGCATAGTATGAGCGACAAGGGTGGTATTATAATTGCGCATGCACGAACACCAAACAAATGGCGGCGAACAGCCAGGCAACCAAATAGGAACTGCATAGTATTGCAGACGCTATAGTTAGTAACTTATACGGAGCAGATATCAATTAATGATATAAAAAACTAAAGAAGAGGCCATGCAATCCCTGATATTTCTTAGTACTGAGGTAAACTCCTCATAGGTAAACCTTAAGAATTCTTCTGAAACACCAATTATGAAGGTTAGGGCACCAGAATGCAAGAGAAAATGAAAGTAATACAAACAAATATGGAAAAATTTCACCTTATAGATAGTAAGGGAAAGTTGAGGAAAAAATTATTAATTAAAAGAAATAACTGGAAATCACGTCATAGCTGGAATGGTTTTGAAAGGTTTTAAGGGAGTATATGATTCTTCATGGGTGCACAGGGATATATACGGACATAGTGAGTCATGTCCATATTGCCCATTACTACACCACAAATACATTCAAACAGAGGAACTAATCTATGTAAGCACCACGATATATAGTATACAGGCCTGTGCCAACCACCAATATAATAATATACTGTATTGTGTACACCACAAATACATATATATCTCTATTGTTCCCTAATGGATTTCAATACAGTTTTGGATAGCAAGAGACCAAGTACCAAAATAAAGAAATACAGAAATACTCCCAATCATAGACCATCCATGGGTGTTATCCCTGAGATTTTAAAAGGGCCCCCCCAAACAACAGTTCCTCTCTAAAATTACTTTTATTTTTTGCTGATTTTAATTTTATAATACCTATCTAAAGGTAGTGTTATAGCCACCTAGCATATCCCTCAAAGTTATAGTCTGCATTTTTACCATTTTGGAAAAAGCGCAATATACAGCTAGGGCCAGAAATATTTGGACAGTGACACAATTTTCGCGAGTTGGGCTCTGCATGCCACCACATTGGATTTGAAATGAAACCTCTACAATAGAATTCAAGTGCAGATTGTAACGTTTAATTTGAAGGGTTGAACAAAAATATCTGATAGAAAATGTAGGAATTGTACACATTTCTTTACAAACACTCCACATTTTAAGAGGTCAAAAGTAATTGGACAAATAAACATAACCCAAACAAAATATTTTTATTTTCAATATTTTGTTGCGAATCCTTTGGAGGCAATTACTGCCTTAAGTCTGGAACCCATGGACATCACCAAACGCTGGGTTTCCTCCTTCTTAATGCTTTGCCAGGCCTTTACAGCCGCAGCCTTCAGGTCTTGCTTGTTTGTGGGTCTTTCCGTCTTAAGTCTGGATTTGAGCAAGTGAAATGCATGCTCAATTGGGTTAAGATCTGGTGATTGACTTGGCCATTGCAGAATGTTCCACTTTTTTGCACTCATGAACTCCTGGGTAGCTTTGGCTGTATGCTTGGGGTCATTGTCCATCTGTACTATGAAGCGCCGTCCAATCAACTTTGCAGCATTTGGCTGAATCTGGGCTGAAAGTATATCCCGGTACACTTCAGAATTCATCCGGCTACTCTTGTCTGCTGTTATGTCATCAATAAACACAAGTGACCCAGTGCCATTGAAAGCCATGCATGCCCATGCCATCACGTTGTCTCCACCATGTTTTACAGAGGATGTGGTGTGCCTTGGATCATGTGCCGTTCCCTTTCTTCTCCAAACTTTTTTCTTCCCATCATTCTGGTACAGGTTGATCTTTGTCTCATCTGTCCATAGAACACTTTTCCAGAACTGAGCTGGCTTCTTGAGGTGTTTTTCAGCAAATTTAACTCTGGCCTGTCTATTTTTGGAATTCATGAATGGTTTGCATCTAGATGTGAACCCTTTGTATTTACTGTCATGGAGTCTTCTCTTTACTGTTGACTTAGAGACAGATACACCTACTTCACTGAGAGTGTTCTGGACTTCAGTTGATGTTGTGAACGGGTTCTTCTTCACCAAATAAAGTATGCGGCGATCATCCACCACTGTTGTCATCCGTGGACGCTCAGGCCTTTTAGAGTTCCCAAGCTAACCAGTCAATTCCTTTTTTCTCAGAATGTACCCAACTGTTGATTTTGCTACTCCAAGCATGTCTGCTATCTCTCTGATGGATTTTTTCTTTTTTTTCAGCCTCAGGATGTTCTGCTTCACCTCAATTGAGAGTTCCTTTGACCGCATGTTGTCTGGTCACAGCAACAGCTTCCAAATGCAAAACCACACACCTGGAATCCACCCTTGACCTTTTAACTACTTCATTGATTACAGGTTAACGAGGGAGACGCCTTCAGAGTTAATTGCAGCCCTTAGAGTCCATTGTCCAATTACTTTTGGTCCCTTGAAAAAGAGGAGGCTATGCATTATAGAGCTATAATTCCTAAACCCTTTCTCTGATTTGGATGTGGAAACTCTCATATTGCAGCTGGGAGTGTGCACTTTCAGCCCATATTATATATATAATTGTATTTCTGAACATGTTTTTGTAAACAGCTAAAATAACAAAACTTGTGTCACTGTCCAAATATTTCTGGCCCTAACTGTATGTATGGAATTCCCCAAAAGAAGTGACAATTCCCAGTTGGACATTACACATCTTTAATAATGTATGTTGGGTTGTACAATGGAGCTAGTCTATAAGGGTGTGTGCTGTACCTTGTTGCTGCTAGAAGGCTACAGAGGGATTACCGTGCTATGTCCCCCTTAAAAATTATACGATATTTATGGGAGCCCAGCGCAAACTTATACCCTTTTGCCAATGGTCTATTTTTCTAAAAGTAATTAGTCAATTCACTGTACTTGGTTAACCGTCAACCGGATGTTTATTAAAATGTTATTTCATATTCTAAAGATAAAAATATTAACAAATTTTTATATAGATAAAAATAAAAATAAAATTATAATTGTTAAAATTGTAGAAGTACTTCTGTACGGTGGAGTCCTCTTCTTTGTATAAATTTCTATGTTTCTCTATGGTATATTCCTTGGTTTATATTCTTATGTTGGATTTTATTTCATGATAGATTGAAATTCTTCTATCCGTATGAGGGGTTCTACAAGGATATATTATATTAGTCTTTTATTCCTTTAAAGACTCATTTCTAAGTATAACCTATGTGCTCTCCTTACCTCTAGGTGATTTCCTTTTCTGTTGTTTTCTTGCGTCTGTCCATATTTCTTTGTAACCTATAGCTATTGGAGATATTTGATTAATCATTGCATATAGCTTAATCTCCACCACCTTTAACAAGTCCAATATTTGCATATAATAATACCTGTAATGTTCTGTTAGAATTTTTCCATCTTATAATTTCGTCTTCTTCCTGCTGTCAGGGTTTTTTTCTCTCCTCTTTCTATCTCTCCTGCAGGGTGTGTATAGTGTACATTAATTGCCGGGGTGTACCCGTAGTCCACCTCCGTAGTCTCTGGACCACAATAGGCCTCTGCCATTTCCTTGCTGCCGTGGAGACAACTTGCTTGTTTCATTCCATGCAGCAGGGAGTGGTGTTTTTGGGTCTTCTTCTGCAGCCGCTGCAGAAGCTATAGATGCTGCCACAGGTTACGGGACTACTGGGCTTGGGGATGGCACTTCTGCAGTCATCTTTTTGACGTTTAAGGCATATCACCCAAGGTGACCCACGTGTTTGGTATATTCGACCCACTATCCAGGGTATGGTCTCGGACAGGGGACCCCTTGGACAGATGAGACTCAACATCTCTTCGGTCGACAAAGATTTAATTTATCATGTGGGGTGCTGGATAAAGCCCCATCCTTTGTGTAGGTCAAAGTTTACTACCGAGCCTTACCTCCGCTCGGATGAGTCAATGACTTGATCCTTACTGGCCTTCCTTTTTGCTTTTAAGTTCCTGTCCTGTCGCTCGGCCTGGCACCTCCACTCCTCATCCTCCTCCATGGCCTGTTGATGCCAGGGGTGTTCTGCCAAAGGGATTATCTCCAATACATCCCCTACATGGACATCTCTAGGGAACCCCATCAGGTCTTCTCCCCGTCGTACCCATCAGAAGTAGACCATCTTTGCTTGGGCTTCCCCTTGGTCGGGTGAGGGCTCAGGCTGCAGCGGTTCCTGCAATCTATTCCCCGGGGTTATGATTTTATCCCATTCTATGTCTTTGAACACCTGACCAGTTGTTGGAGTTGGTGGAGGGTTCACAGGCCCGACTAAGGTGTTTTCATCTACTGGGGTAATGTTGGTAACTAAGGTCTTGGTCACCACTCCATCGTGGGTTTTCTCTGGAGCCAGGGTAGGTGGTTGCGGCACAGCCATTTGCTCAGCTGTCTTTTCCAGCAGGGCTCGCCTCCACTTGTTAAACGCATCAGCTTGCACTTTGCGGAGCCACTGGCTTAAGTCTTCCATCTCCGCTTCCAGGAGCTGCAGGTACATGGGTGGCAGGGGACCCTGGGCCATCCATAGGTCACCGGGGGTATCCATCTCCTCAACCTTGGGTGCTGGAATCTCTTCTCCGATGCTCGTCATGGCATGCACCATTTCCCACGCTTCTCTCTCTTCAGCGACTTTTCCAACTCTCTCCTTCCTTTTGTGGGCATCTCCCATTCTCGCTGGTTTCGGCCACACCCTCGGGGCAGAGTGGTCAGGTTCACAGGCAAGCCCCCTTGGCTCTCCCTTGCCATGGGGGATGGATTCCATTTTTCGCTCTCTGGGCTGGCCTGACCCATGTTCGGAGGCTGCGGCATGCCTCCTGGCCAGCACATGGTATCAACACATTTAGGTCGTCATTACACAGTTCTTTAAATACAATCCTTGGTATACAGTCTTTAACACACAATCTTTTAGGCGCATGGGACCCGGTGTTAGCAGAACTCTGAATTCTGTTCGTAACTCCAATTACGATGCCCACTAGGGCCATTGGTACTTAGTAACAGGGCTAGTAAGTTCGGTGGGAGGTTACGGGGGTGTTGACCTGGCTTCGTGGCCCTGTGCATGCAGTAAAAGGGGATTATTTAAAGGGAATAGTTCATGATGTCACCTATGGTACTTGGCCAGGGCTGGTCGACACTACAGAATATGACCGCTGGGGCAGATGGTAGCACAGCCAAGATGTTAAAGCTCCCCACAGGTGGAGCTGGATCCTAGTGATGGTGGGAACAGTCTATAGTGGTGGTGATGATCGTAAGGGTGCAGAGAGCAGAAGGTGCGGGGATTAACCAGATGACACCGGGGATGTAGTTCTGTATCATTACTTTCTGATCAGGTAAGGCTACCCAGCTGGGTGCTGTGCTCCTCCATGGTGCAGACTAACCAACTCCCAGTGGTTGGGAGCGCTCCTTCGAGCCTCCCTTCTTGGCCTCTAATGGTTGCTCTCTCTCTGCGCTGTATACTCACCCTCCTTCCCAGCACCTACGTGGAGAGGGTTACAGGCTGATGGCTATGGGCCTTGTTGGGCGATTACGTCAGCACGTACCCTGACCCTAGTTGTAACCAACGTCCTGGTGATTATTCACAGCTTGTGGCCACTACTCTTGCAGAAGCAGTGGCCTTCAGTGTTCCTGCTTGAGTCGTGCAGCACTCCTGCCAGATCAGGGCCGATTCCCGCAGGCAACCTGTCCCTCTGTCTTAACTTGGCTCGGCAAGATTCGGGGCACACGTATGGGTTCCCCGCTCCTGTGTCCCCTAGGAATCCTCCATCCCATGTCATTCCCAGACATCCTTCCTCCTTTATTCTCCTCTCACTATTCCTCACTAACTTCCTGCTAACCCCTTCTCCTGACCAGAAGATGGGGCCCTCCCTGTCAATAGAGTCCTCCCGAATCCCCTAGCTGGAATTAGGATGATGTTGTGTGCAATTGTAGTGTCTCGAACTTGCAACCCCTCTCACCTGGGAACCGTGACACCACACCTATGGAGTAGGTGCAGCATTACTGTGGCGAACAGTCCACAGAGGGGCCACAGTATCGTTCACAATTTTAACACTGGAATGGTCTGAAAATAACAGTAAAAATATTTTAATTTTTTAATACACATTTTTTTTCCATTTTAATGTTTGTTTTATAATGAGTTTTTTTTCAAAAAATATTTTTATTAAAGTTTAAACACTCCATACAAACGGTAAATATGGCAATAAATATTATGTAGATAGCAAAATATCTGTGTTCCATCTCTGTCATAAGAATAAATGGGAAAGAGAAAATGCAAACTCGGAGTAGGAAACCGATCAAGTTTTCGAAAATACCAAAGCTTCCGCTGCAGTTGAGTCAATTCAATGTAATGTAGTCAGTCAGGGAAGCATAATACCATGAGATCAAATAAAGAAAAGGTGAAGCATTTAAGGAAAAAGAGAAACAGGAAAAGAAAGCAAGTAGAGCAAAGAAAAGGGGAAAGTGGTAGAAAAAGAAGAAAAGAGAGAAGAGAAAAGGGGGAGGGTAAAAGGGTGGATACCAAGCCCATCAGCTACTCCACTGACACCCAAATAGTTCAACGGTACACCGGGGGACCTCTTGGCTCTCCTTGAATGAGTGCCAAAGAAACCATGTATGTCCCTGCCCAGCCGTGTTGTCGTTATCTTGAGCCATAAGCGAATCCATGCGCTCCAGCCTATCCATCTCGACCACCCACTCCACGATAGTCGGGATCCTCAGAGATCTCCAGTGTCTAGGAATAATCAGCCTAGCTGCCAATAGGACAAATCTTAAGAGAACCCTCTTAATTACTGGCAAAGAGCTAGGGACTAGGGAGAGGAGGGTAATCCGAGGGGATGGATCATAGCATATGCCAGAAATTATATGTAAAATCTGGAAGATTGCCAACCAGAACGGGCTCAAGAGACAAGACCACCATATATGAAGCATAGAGCCCTCTCCCTCACCTCACCTCCAGCATACGTTTGAGACCTCCAGATAGATTTTGTGGAGCAGGGCATGACATCTGAACCACCTTGTTAAAATTTTGCAATTTTTTTTCCTGTGATTTTCAAGAGATGGATAGTTTGTGAGGGTAAACATTTTTTGACTGTCAGCTTCAGAAAAGGTGATCTGTAAGTCCCTCTTCTATGCCTCCATCAAACAAGGAGTGTCAGTAGACACTAAATCAAATATCAGGCTATAGAGCAATGAGACCGTATGAGAGGGACCCTCTGATAATTGCATCAGGGTCTCGGGCGAGCTCAGCGGGCCAAGAACCAAAAGCCGGATAGATAATTTTTGAGCTGAGAGAATTTAAGCCAGGATAGCGGTTTTCCCTGGCAGGCCATCCGCAACGCCCCCACCGTGGTGAGCCCTGAGAGTCTGCCACCAGTCCAATCCAGTCACTAGACTTCCAAAGAAATGAGTTCCTCACCATGGCAGGAGGAATGTCAGCATTACCGAAGAGGGGACTTAGTCTACTTCGTCTATTGATAAGTTTTTAGCTGATCACAATGTTTGTCCCAAAATCTCAGGACTACCTGTGTGATGAGGGGGAAACTCTGAGATCGGTGGTCCGCGGGGGAAATGAAGCCATGGTAGCCAGTATAATGAGCAAGGGGACATGAGTTTTTAAAGGGTCACCCATTGTTTATGGAGGTCATTATACCGCCATTCTAGTATTCTGGATAGAAGGATGGAGTGATAGTATCTCTTAAACTTAGGAATACTCGTACCCTCTTTCGAGTTTGTTAAGATTGAGAACCTTAGTCGAGGCCTACTTGTCCCCCATACAAAACTATTGATAGCTGATTGAAGGCGGTTAAAGAAGTTGTATGGGGGAACCATTGGAACTGTTTTGAAGAGATAGAGGAAACGGGGAAGGATGTCCATTTTAACGGCATTAATTCGACCAAACCAAGAAAGTTGGGACCTGTTATATCTCTTCAGGTCAGTCAAGGGTTTATTAAGGAGTTGTCTGTAATTAAGAATAAAAAGGTCATCAGGATTTTTTGGGATCATAACTCCTAAATATTTTAAAGCCCTGTCTTCCCATTTGAATGGGAAGTATTGCTGGAGTCTGGCAACTACATCATCAGACAGGGAGACGTTAAAAGCTTCCATCTTCGAATAGATAACCTTGAAGTTAGAGACTTCGTCAAACTTCAGGAACTCACACCATAAACACTGGGAATTTGAGACGTTTAGAGGTCCTCAACTCACCATTTTCACACTTTATGAGACGACCAAGCTTTTCTTGATCTCCAAGCTTTAGTCTGAAGTTTTGAAGTATACTTTTTTTCACAAAGTCTGTAATATTCAGCTGTTGCTTCAACACTGTATATTCATCACAAATGTAACAGAAACTGTCAGGCGAATTAATACACTTCCGATGAGCCATGATGCTAATTTTGGGAAACGCGGTTGAATAATGATGAGCCAACATGAACTGAAATGAAAAGGTGTGCACAGGCGAGAACCAAGAAAAAAACTGAATCAAGCCCGAGAATGTCAGAGCCCACACGTTCAACTTGCAACATGTTGATGCTGGTTTCCACTTTGAAAGTTATATTTGTTTGGCATTGTATATCTTGAATGCACTGATGTGAATACATTAATAGTAATTTTGACTTTAAATTTGGTTAAAAGATCAAAAAAATACCAAGGTTTGAGAAAAATTGAGTAAATTTGAAGAGACTTTTGCAGCAAATCCTGACATCTAAGATTTTTTCAATTTTTTTTATTATCAGCGCACCAAAATATATGGAAATTACATTAAAATAATCAAACGGCTTTTTAGTAGCACACCTGTGTTACTATATAGGCTTATACATATATTTATTTTTTGTCTCATATGGTCTGTATTGTATTATATTTGCATTGTACCATATTGTATTGTATTTTATTTTATTATTGTATTTTATATAATATTGTATAGTATTGTATCGTATATCCTCTGAATTGTAAAGTACTGCGGAATATGTTGCCTCTATATAAATAAAAATTATTATTATTATACATTTATTTGCTTTCAATTATTTTAGGGTTAGGAGAGCTAGAATATGTTGTATGAAGCACTGGGCTCATGAATATTGAAAAGTCTTAATTACATCTGGGACAGCTGTATTCTGTCTTTGCCTCTATTACAGCCTGATATTTTTAAGTTTGATCTTGTAGTCTAGCAGATCTGTTATGGTTATATACTGACCCTAAAAAAGGTTAATATCAAAAATCCCATATCTATTATTTGTGCTTAAGAAGCAAACCATATTCATCAAAATATATCCCCATAGCATTCGCTATCATGGACAAAGTTATTTTGTCCATGACAGTGAATGCTACAGGGATATATTTTGATGAATATGACCCTAAAAAGGGCAGCATAGTCTTTTGACAAATTCACTAAAATAGTTAATGAAATACTTTTAAAAAGTTACAAATCTTTTACAAAGAGGAAGCTGTGTATATACAAACCTCATATAAAAAGTAGGCATTGGACAAATTATACAGATATCAACTTGTTGCTAACTAACTAGCATGCATTAGATCTGTTAAGGTTACAGTTGTATTTTCAGTCTTCATTGCTTTTATAGACTAATGACTTCAAGGACCAAGAAGTTCAGAAAAGCTTTACCAAGCCAGTTTGTTAAACACTAAATAAAAAAGGCTTTAAAAATTATGTTTCTCAGCAGACACCGTGCTTAAAAGCATCTACTGTCTGCTATGAAATAAAAATGATGCAACCCATTTATTGCATCTTTTAAATTTAAAGGCGCACTCACAGACAGCTGAACCATGTAGATATGTCATTGTCACTATTATGATGGAGCCAAACGGGGTCAATGATTACAGTATTGTAAAAAAAAAAAACTTTTCCACCTTCACCTGATTTCTTAAATTTTTCTTGAAATGTTACATTTAAATGTTTCAGATCATCCAATTGTTTTTAATATATGAAAATAGAAAGAAAAAAAAACTGAAAATTCAGCTTTTAAACAATCATTCCTTTTATCTACTATATAATTGCCTAATCGTGTCTGTCACGGAAATCGCGTGCCAGCTCGCCAGCGCTCATTGGTCGCCGGCAGCTGCGGCGAACAATGAGCGCAGCATATGCAAAAGAACCGAGTGCATTCAAAAGAGCCGCGGCTCATGTACTGCCGTGCAGAGGTCCGCGGCGAGCCAGCCGGGAGATGACCAGCGTCAGCATTCTGTGAAGAATGTCTCCGCATTCTCCCTCCCCGCCATAAAGCCAAGCTCTGGCATGCTCACAGTCCCAGACCTGCGATCCTCCATGGCATGAACCACCAGGCTGCTGGGCTGCTGGAATATGATGCTCCGGGTCCTTCCTGTCTGTGTGCACCAGTGAAAGGTGTAGTCTGGGAACAAAGAAGCAGTGCTTTCATCCCGTGCCTCCTGCTCAACCTCCCTGCCTCCCTGTTCTGCACTGCTGATATCATGACATTGGCTATCCCTGTATTATTTTTTAATAAAAGGACCTGAAATTACCTGGTGAGTGCCCCTCTGTTCTTTCTTTGTGCATCTGGATAATGTAGAGTGTGTCCATTGTGTATACAGCCCGCAGCAATCTCTAATGTGTATTCTCTATTGTGTACAGTCAGAGCAAGAGCAAGATTTGGAATAAGAGCAAAATGTGAGCTCTCCCCATCTCTCTATAGTACTGTACCCCTCTCCTTCTCTGATGAGATATAGTACAGTACTAGTAATACTCATCATGTCTAGTGCATGCGCATAAGTCAACAATGGCGTTTTTTTCCTCATTTCTGGGTTCCAGCCTTTGCATGTTCACTGGACTCTGAAAATGGTGCACTCTATACTTGATACTGTACATGTATGATGCAGCTACTAAACCATCTTTAGGTACTATAACTGACTAAATTCCTACACATACAGTACAGTCCAAAAGTTTCCTTCTCATTCAAAGATTTTTCTGTATTTTCATGACTATGAAAATTGTAGATTCACACTGAAGGCATCAAAACTATGAATTAACACATGTGGAATTATATGCTTAACAAAAAAGTGTGGAAGAACTGAAAATATGTCTTATATTCTAGGTTCCTCAAAGTAGCCACCTTTTGGTTTGATTACTGCTTTGTACACTCTTGGCTTTCTCTTGATGACCAGACTTCTGCACAACACAACTCATGGTCCCAACCCCATTTATAAGGCAAGAAATCACACTTATTAAACCTGACAGGGCACACGTGTGAAGTGAAAACCATTTCTGGTGACTACCTCTTGAAGCTCATCAAGAGAACGGGTGGATAGTATATGGCCCCATCCTGAAATATGTGCCCCATCATATCAAAGCAGCACAACATCCTTTTCTCATGCCATCAGCTGACCAGACTGTAAGTTCACAGCAATGGCATCACTGTCATCCGGCGTGCTCCACACGCCATAAGCTACTAGCATGAGAAGAGGAGATCAGGCTGCTGCGGAGAGTGGATGGACAGTAAATATAATTGCCCATTTGCTGTAGTGTGCATGGGAAGCAGAAAATATCAGCTTTCTTTAATGGCAGTCAAACAGGATTGCCCACAGTTACATCAGCAGCAGGTAATTGCATGTGCCGGCTGTTATATGTACCACTTCCCCCGCACATCATTTTGCCCACTTCTTGGTGCCAGCTTCAGTGCTGAAAGGTGATGGGTGGGGATTGCAGTGCATATTAAATTTTCAGAAACAGTTGGCACACTCCCGCCACTGCTATAGCCTGCTCCTGTCTCTCATGACCCGCTCTTGTCTCCGGTGACTTACTCCACCACAGCTGCCCCCACAGCCAGAGCAAGGTACCATACATCCGGACTATAACACACACCCTAGTTTCTCACCAAATTTCTGTGAAAAGTCTTATAGTCCAAAAAACACAGTATACAGTTAGGGCCAGAAATATTTGGACAGTGACACAATTTTCACGAGTTGGGCTCTGCATGCCACCACATTGGATTTGAAATGAAACCTCTACAACAGAATTCAAGTGCAGATTGTAACGTTTAATTTGAAGGGTTGAACAAAAATATCTGATAGAAAATGTAGGAATTGTACACATTTCTTTACAAACACTCCACATTTTAGGAGGTCAAAAGTAATTGGACAAATAAACATAACCCAAACAAAATATTTTTATTTTCAATATTTTGTTGTGAATCCTTTGGAGGCAATCACTGCCTTAAGTCTGGAACCCATGGACATCACCAAACGCTGGGTTTCCTCCTTCTTAATGCTTTGCCAGGCCTTTACAGCCGCAGCCTTCAGGTCTTGCTTGTTTGTGGGTCTTTCCGTCTTAAGTCTGGATTTGAGCAAGTGAAATGCATGCTCAATTGGGTTAAGATCTGGTGATTGACTTGGCCATTGCAGAATGTTCCACTTTTTTGCACTCATGAACTCCTGGGTAGCTTTGGCTGTATGCTTGGGGACATTGTCCATCTGTACTATGAAGCGCCGTCCAATCAACTTTGCAGCATTTGGCTGAATCTGGGCTGAAAGTATATCCCGGTACACTTCAGAATTCATCCAGCTACTCTTGTCTGCTGTTATGTCATCAATAAACACAAGTGACCCAGTGCCATTGAAAGCCATGCATGCCCATGCCATCACGTTGCCTCCACCATGTTTTACAGAGGATGTGGTGTGCCTTGGATCATGTGCCGTTCCCTTTCTTCTCCAAACTTTTTTCTTCCCATCATTCTGGTACAGGTTGATCTTTGTCTCATCTGTCCATAGAATACTTTTCCAGAACTGAGCTGGCTTCTTGAGGTGTTTTTCAGCAAATTTAACTCTGGCCTGTCTATTTTTGGAATTGATGAATGGTTTGCATCTAGATGTGAACCCTTTGTATTTACTGTCATGGAGTCTTCTCTTTACTGTTGACTTAGAGACAGATACACCTACTTCACTGAGAGTGTTCTGGACTTCAGTTGATGTTGTGAACGGGTTCTTCTTCACCAAATAAAGTATGCGGCGATCATCCACCACTGTTGTCATCCGTGGACGCCCAGGCATTTTAGAGTTCCCAAGCTCACCAGTCAATTCCTTTTTTCTCAGAATGTACCCAACTGTTGATTTTGCTACTCCAAGCATGTCTGCTATCTCTCTGATGGATTTTTTCTTTTTTTTCAGCCTCAGGATGTTCTGCTTCACCTCAATTGAGAGTTCCTTTGACCGCATGTTGTCTGGTCACAGCAACAGCTTCCAAATGCAAAACCACACACCTGGAATCCACCCCTGACCTTTTAACTACTTCATTGATTACAGGTTAACGAGGGAGACGCCTTCAGAGTTAATTGCAGCCCTTAGAGTCCATTGTCCAATTACTTTTGGTCCCTTGAAAAAGAGGAGGCTATGCATTACAGAGCTATGATTCCTAAACCCTTTCTCCGATTTGGATGTGGAAACTCTCATATTGCAGCTGGGAGTGTGCACTTTCAGCCCATATTATATATATAATTGTATTTCTGAACATGTTTTTGTAAACTTGTGTCACTGTCCAAATATTTCTGGCCCTAACTGTATGCCTACTATTTTCTGTTACTAATTTCCAAACATTCTGTATAAGGTAGATGAGTTTTTATAAGCTATGACAGTTGCCTTTGTTAATGTTTGCAAATGGCATTTCAAAGATGAAAAATCTGAACAATAGCTTTAAATTTTTTTTAGCTTATTTTAAACGGTTGTATAATCATCATGGTTTAGAATGATTTTGAACATATTAAAGAATACATTCAGTATCATTCTATATTGGTCCAAATCCAAAGGCAAAATGAGGTATAAAGATGCATCAAAAAATGAATCTTGGCACAAGAGCTGTGGAATTTTACATTTCAAGCATTAGTCCACTTTATAATAAAATGATGGCTGAAGCTCGAGGCAATACAGTCACTTTAGAGCTAAAGTGAAACACAGTCTGGCCTGCTATGATAAATTGGCATCACTGGTAGATGGGCTGCCAAGCAGCAGTGGCCTGGATGTTAATATGTTAATTAAAACCTCGGATCTACGATAATTCTGAAGAAGAGCATCAGAAAATTGATACACTAGAGGATGCTTAATTTAATCTGTGTTTTCAAACTGTGAAGGAGCCTGAGGTATACAGTCATGGAGTGGATTGTACCAAAAAGGTTTTAAATCTTTTAACATAACAAACATTATGCAAATATCACAGCAGAAGTACTATTAACCCAAGAGAGTACACACATGCTTAATATATCAATTCCTGAAAGGGGTGGATAGATCCTTTACTTTTTGATATTGACATATATTATCTCCAAATCTAGACTGCAAATATTCAGGTTCTATATCCCATATCACAGCACAAGAATAATACTGCTTAGTCAATTTAGACTGTGTCTTTGTGTCTGCCTGTCTATATTATCTATTTTTTTATCTTTATATTGTTAAAACTATTTCATTTTCCTCTGTGAGAGGTATGGTCAATCTGCAGAATACCATTTGCTTTGGCCGGCTTCACACTTGCTTTCCCCGCCGCTGCGTATTGCGGCTGGGAAGCGCAAGCTGAGCGCAGACACCGTGCGTCCCTACTGTATGTTTATCATGGGGATGCACGGTGATGCGCTTGGCTGATGCGACATGTCACGTTCATGGAGAGGACAAGAATGTGTGATTTGTACGCAAGCATCCTCATGCGTACAAATCACACACGGAAGTGAATGGGTGCGCACGCCCATCCGCAGCCGAGCGCATCACCTTGCGTCCCCATGATAAACATAGGGACGCGCAGTGTCTGCGCTCAGCTTGCGCTTCCCTGACGCAATAGGCAGCGGCGGGGAGCGCAAGTGTGCAGCCAGCCTTAATATGTACTTTCTCAGCACTCACTTTCCAGAGGCACAGGTCTTAGCGCAAAAACAAGATAAGATTTATTGAGGTTCTTTTCATTTTCAATGAAAACGCTACCTCCAACATAAGAATATAACACATAACTGTTTTTCATCAGCCCAAAACGTATAATAAACCAAACAATCTTTTGTCAGGGTAGGCCTAACACATTACGATGGTTGTACTCACACCCCAGTACTGGCACTAGTTGTCTCAGGCACAATCTGTAAATCAATACTGGCTTATCTCTAGATCTACTACCACAGAATAGTGTTCACCTCCCAGACAGCTCATATTTTCTGTTCAGTCACTAAAGCCCCCGTCACACTAAGCGAGATCGCTAGTGAGATCGCTGCTGAGTCACAAGTTTTGTAACGCAACAACGACCTCAGCAGCGATCTCGCCATGTTTGACACTTAGCAGCGACCAGGCCCCTGCTGTGAGATCGCTGGTCATGTAGGATTTGCCTGGACCATTTTTTGATTGTTGGGCTCCCGCTGGGCAGCATGCATCGGTGTGTTTGACAGGGACAACGACCAACGACCTCAATACTACAGGTCTGAGAGACTGGGTCCCAATGACCGCTGTATCGTTCAATATCGTTGCTGCGTCTCTGGTGAGATCTGACTGTTTGACATCTCACCAGCGACCACGTAGCGACGCACCAGCGATCCCTACTAGGTTGTATCATTGTCGGAATCGCTGGAGCGTCGCCGAGTGTGACAGTACCCTAACACAGACTGCTCAGCTTCCCTAGCTGACCAGCCTAAACTGCCCATAGGCTGAGCACAACACATAACTAGCAATCTGTATGTAATCAGGAACAGCTAAATCAACTACTGCAGTGTCTGATCAAGCCACAATAGGGCTAACTCTCTAGCTACTGGAGGATGTAGCAAAGCTGGATGTGTTGCATGGAGAAGCTCACAAGACATTCTGACACTGGGAGGAGCAGAGCAGTGCCTGCAGTGAGTAGGGTGACACTTGCAAATCAAAGGCGTGACAAATGGCACCTTTAGAAATACAGATAATACTTTGGTGTGAAAATTTTTTTACCCCCTTTCTGATTTCTTACTCTTTTTCATTTTTGCCACAATTAAACCTTTGAGATCACCAAACAAACTTAAATCAGACAAAGATAATATAAGTAATCACAAAATGCATTTTTTGAATGAAGAAATCCAAACCTACAGGGCCTTGTGTGAAAAAGTGATAGCCCCCTCCAGACCAAATAGTTGGTATGGCCACCGTCAGCAGCAACAACTGCAATCAAGCATTTGTGATAACCAGCAATGAGTCTTTTACAATGCTCTCCATAAATGTAGGCCCACTCATATTTGCACATTTGTTGTAATTCAGCCACATTGGTGGGTTTCAGAGCATAAACTGACTTTTAGTCTACATGCTACATGTGCGTTTGTGCTGCATGTTTTTGCAGCCAAAACTTACCACCTACAGTTTTATCATTGAAGTCAATGTGATTTTCTAAAAACTGCGCCCACTATGTGTGTTTTTAGGTGCTGCATTTTTGCCGCCAAAAATGCATGCGTTTATAAAAACTCCCTGTAATTTATCTTGTATGTTTTTGGACTGAATTTTCGAGTTGCCAGCCACTCTAATCAGCTGAAAATGAAACAGTAAAATAACACAACAAATACACAGCAGAAACACATTGGTGCATTTTTGAAACAGCTGCGTTTTTGTGGGTGAAAAAATGTAGTGTAAACACAGCCCAAATAAATATGCACAGTGGGCACATAGCCTAAAGGTCGTGCCACAGCATCTCGATAGGATTAAGATCAGGACTTTGACTAGGTCACTCCATAATCTTAATTTTGTTTTTCTAAGGCTGTGTTCACACATTGCGTATTTCGGCATTTAAGCAGTACTCGTCAGCGCTTGCGTAAATGCAGTGAAATGCAACACTGGTAGCGTATCCCAGGAAAAGCTATGGTTTTTGCTGAAAAATGTTCATACGCTGTGCTTTTTCGTATCTCTTTGCAGACGCTCTTTCACTACAAAGCGCGTCCACAAAAAGAATGACCATGTCAATTCTTTGCACCTTGTTTGATGCGCTTTTCCCATAGGTCACATTATAAAATGTGCTTGGAAAAGCGCAGCCGAAAAAGCGCAGCATGTGAATGCAGTTGCACTTTTTTGCACAAAATGCGGCCATAGGGGTGCAACTGCATAAAAACGCAGTAAATACGCTGCGTGTGAATGTCACTTTAAGCCATTTACTGGAGGACTTGCTGGTGTGTTTTGCATCAAGTGCGCTGCAGCCTGAGGTCATGAACAGGTGGCTGAATATTATTCTTTAGGATTTTTTCCTAGACAGCTGAATTCATGGTTTCATTTACCACAGTAAATCGTTCAGGTCCTGAAGCAACAAAAGAGACCCAGATCATCACATGACATCACGCTTTGTTACTTTTATTCCCGATGTAATGGAACATATACCTTCCAAAACGTTAAACTTTTGACTCATCAGTCCAAAGATTCTTCTCCCAAAAGTCTTGGCGATTATAATATCTTTTGGCAAAAGTGAGCCTTTATTGTTCTTTTTGCTTAGCAGTAGATTTCATCTTGAAGCTCTGCCATGCAGGCTTTTTTTGCCTAGTCTCTTTCTTATAGAAGAGTCATTAAGACTGACCTTAACTGAGGCAAGTGAGACCTGCAGATCTTTTGATGCTGTTGTGGGAGCTTTAATGACCTCTTGGATGAGTCGTCATTGTGCTCTTGGGGTAATTTTGGTCATTTCTGAGAAGTTTCACAACTATTCCATGTGTTGGCCATTTGCGGATAATGGCTCTTACCGTGGTTCTCTGGAGTACCAAAGTTTTAGAATGGCTTTATAATCTTTTCCAGACTGATAACTCGCAGTTACTTTGTTTCTCATGTTCCTGAATTTCTTTGGTTCATTTCATGGTGTCTATATTTTAAGGATCTTTTGGTCTACTTCACTTTGACAGGCAGGTTTAATTTAAGTGATTTCATGATTGAGAACCAGTGTGTTAATAATCAGGCCTGGGTGTGGTTAAATAAATTGATCTCAGCTTCCAAAAGATGTGATAAACCACAGTTAATTTATGTTTTAAATGGGGGACAATCTCTTTTTCACACAAGACTCTCTAGTTTTGTATTTCTTTTTCCCTTAATAGTAAATAACTTAATTTATACACTGAATATTGTATTATCTTTGTCCAATATTTAAATTTGTTTGGTGATCTGAAACATTAAAGTGTTAAAAACATCCAAAACAATAAGAAATCAGAAAGGGGGCAAAAACTTTTTCACACCACTGTATCCATCTATCTTTTCTATGTACTGTATCTAAAGTTTTTGCCTTCTATTTTAAACATTTGAAAGGAAAATGTTTAAGTGCTGACATACTGCAGCCTTGCAGCTCTTGGGTCCTGGGTTCAAATCCCACCAAGGACAACATTTGAATGGAGTACTATGTATGTTCTCCCTGTGTTTGTGTGGCTTTCCTCTGGGTTCTCTGGTTTCCTCCCACTTTTCAAAAACACATACTGATAGGATGTTTAGATTAAGTATATTGAGATGGAAAAGAAAGGCGTAATATAGGGTATACTTGTGCGGAACAGTTTTTAAGCTGTGAGTTATGGTTTGATCACCTTTTTTGGTTGTGGAAGTCACAACCAACTTTAAAGACTTGTGATATCTACTTGATATCAAGACGATGACGGTCTGACAGCAAAGATACGGGGAGAAAAGGAAAAGGGATTTGGTCCACGCTTCCAGATTAAATCTCTCCTGTAGATTTATTACAGTGTGACTGTAGGATGTTTAGATTGTGAGCCCGAATAGGGACAGTGTTGCAAATGCATGTAAAGTGCTATGGAATTAAAAGCACTATATAAATTAATTATTATTATTATTATTATTATTATTAACATTATTATTATATATTTATGAAAAAATAGAGATACTTTAAAAAATGTCAGCACATAAAGATTTTCATTTGAAATATCTAAAATATAAAGCGATAACTTGCCATATCTTGCCATTAATATTCCATTTTCACTTTATCCCCTTCCGTAATATCCATGATGTATTGTAGTTGATTTTCTTTTTTTATATTAGTTAAAAATTGCTTTTGTCTCTCCCTTACGCACTTATTTCACATTTCACAAAATGATGGTCCTCAAGGGACAAGGGGCAGGCCTCTCTGGCTTTGTCTTCTAAAGATGATGGGGGAAATTGAGGCTCCTGTTGCACAGATAAGGGGCGTCAGTTGCTGTGACTGGGGAAAGAAATAAAAGACAGATTATACAGCAGTACAATAGAGCTGCTGCTCAGTTATCATTAGCTCCTGCATAGCTGTGATAACAATGCTCATATCCAGTCTCAGTCGCCAATGAGATCTGGGAATACATTCAAATTTTAACACATTTAATGTCACAGTCTGCATGACATATTAACATTTGCGCTAACAGTCAACAGGTTAATCCCTGTAAGTGGTGGATGTGTCGAGGTAAAGATATGGTAAAGATATATTTTTTACCTATATTTGATAATATATATATATCTATGTCATTTATACTTTTATATTTGTTTTTCTTTTATAACTAATATATTGGCTTATAGCATTAAATGGAACAATAAGTTTTTCTTCTGTTCAGGTATGTACTCAAGATAAATATATATATCTATTTATCTCTCTCATCTCTCTCTCTCTTATTCTTTCCTTCTCTTCTTTTTCACCTCTCTCCTTTGGCTTCCCTTCCCCCTATCCATGAATATGTTCTAAACAAGGTGTTTTGCAGATGTATGTAAGACTGCTGAAGGAACGAGATGCCATGTACCAAGTTGTCCTTGAAGTAGAGAGGCCTGCTTTGTTGGTACTAGGCTGTACCATGAGAAACTGGAGATGGCTGCATACCAGATGACACCTGGACTGATTGGAGGATGGACTCACGAAAGACAAAGGACTCATTAAACTAGCCAATATACTCATAGACATTAGCTTAAACCCACCTGACTTTTCACATAATCCCACCTTGCTCTCTGATTATGTACGCCCATTCCATGAATTATAAAATGTAGTGTATCCGGAAATGTAGGGGCAGTTGCTGTGTATATCTTGCCATTGCTTAATAAAGCAACGAACATATTAAGTTTGAACCAGATTCTCCATCTGATTTACTCTTATCTGGTACCATATGTTCATAGTCTGATTTGGAGTGACCAGTGGAGGAGTGGAAGAGTTAAATTGCCCCGTCAATTGGCACCCCAGATGGGACGTAGCCAGTGATCCGCGACCCCCACGGACCCGTGCCCGGATGCCCCTGGATGATGCCCGTATTGGCTGACCCCTGGTCGACCTCCAAACACGGTAAGTGGAGATCGCATTCATATGTGTGTCACCCTTACAGTGTTTCAGCCGATATTGGTTAAGTCTGGGGTGTCCTTTGGGTCTAGGGGGGTGACCAGTCGAGTGGTGAGACTAAGCGTGATCCAGAGCTATGTTCCGAACCAGCAACGCGAGATATATTGCCTTATGCATGTGCTCGCTCATGCACCACGCCTCCTCTACGGTCATTATTCATTCCTCACTTGCAAATTAACCCTTTCTGTGCCTGCTGTTAGCTTGTGAATTGAGGTGTAACTTTATGGCCCGTGACTGTTGTTTAACTGCATTGTTCAAATTCCAATCTAGAGACACTGTGAGATACTGAGAAGGGTATAGATTGGGGACGGTGTAGATAGGAAAATAGGAGACATTATTATATCTGCACATGACTAAGGTGTTTGGGCACCTATATTTTGGGAGAGGAGACTGCCTCCCGGTTGGAATATCGTGACAGGACAATCTGTAAGCACTGGTGTCTAGCCTAGGGGCAGAATATAGTAAGCGTGAAGAGCCGTGCCACGCTTGGAGTAAGCGTGATGAGCCGTGCCACGCTTGGAGTAAGCGTGATGAGCCGTGCCACGCTTGGAGTAAGCGTGATGAGCCGTGCCACGCTTGGAGTAAGCGTGATGAGCCGTGCCACGCTTGGAGTAAGCGTGATGAGCCGTGCCACGCTTGGAGTGTGAAGAGCCGTTCCACACTTTAGGGGCACAGTGTTGATTGTCGCTGTCAGCGGACTGAGCTGCAGCAGGCCGTAGTATTCCGTCATGTTGCGTACCGTACCCCTATAAGTTAGATAAAGATGCTGTGGAAATGAAGGAATTGGTAGAATCACGGGAAGGCAAGCAGGCTGTTAAGAATGTGAAAAAGTTATACAAGTACGTAGAATTGCTTTGTCAAGGAGATTGCAGCCGTCTATATGAAATAATCTCATCCAGAGAGAAAAAGGCAAGCTGAAAGACCAAGGGCTGCTAGATCAGACACAAGTTTATTTACGGGTTGCACGTAGTCTAAAAAGTGAGGAATAAAAAGAAATAGATGGAGAAAGGGGAAAAGATGATGCAGAGCCTGTGTTTAGTAATAAGCTGCTTCCTAACAATAATTTTATACAGTGTAAAATGGCCGCCATGCCATTGTTATTGAATACGCCATCCTAGCCACCACCCTATCATGACGGCGATATGAGATCCCCGGATGTGTGGATGTGTTAAGTTAAAATTTATTAAGCAATTCCTAGCTCCAAAGTGGTTAGGATAAATTAGAATAAGGTGTATATAATTTTATGGAGATTATTCTGTTTCATTGAAGTCATGCCGACTGTCACTACACTCTGTTCACGGTCCGTCTATCAATATATTTTACTATTTTTTCCTGTCATAGAAAGTTCTTGAAGTAATAAAGAATAAATTAAAAGTTAAATATTAAACTACGGGGTCTCAGATAATGGCTAGAATTGTTAGTTGTACATAGCTACAAATGTGAAACAGTTAATCAAATTTGTGAGCCATGTTTGGAAGAGAAGAATTACTTTCTTCTATCGTATGAGCTTCAGAATTTCTTATCTAAACAGCTGTGCATGTAACCTTGTAAAAGAAGCTGTCTGTGTTGCAAGGAGGGAGAGAGTCAAAGAGGGGGGGGAGGGAAGGTGGAATCTGCACACTGACATGCAGACTGGAATCTTATCCATCTTTCCAGGGATTCTGAATAGCAAAGATGAATTTTTCACATTTATGGTAGTTTGGTATTAATAATAATGCCTAATATTAGATGCAATAATAATAATCAGATTTTTATTAATTTATATGAAAAAAAAAAAAAAAAAAAGGTTTGTATGCATGTGTACTAAAAGTAGTGCCTAGCTCGTGTGTATAGAGATATGAGGTTAGAAGACTGAGGCTCTTGCAGCCCCTCCAGTGGGGAAGACGGGTTAAACCTGAAGTTATTTGCGATGATGTGTTCTGGTGCAGTAGCTGTTCTGGAGGTCTGGACCCGTGATGGCAAACGTGGGAGCGGCTGGTGACCTGTAGAATATGTGCTGAGGAGTCAGTCCCTGGGGATGCCTGGTTTGCCCTGGGATTCAAGTAGCTAAACCTGTGTCTGGGAATAACTTGACCAGTGTCCTAGACCAATGCTGATGCGTGTGTGTGTATGACGCCAGGTAGATTTAACTGCTTTAGGGAGCTGTGACTAGTATATATAGTATTAAATGAAGCTGTAATTAGGACTCTCTTGTATTCAAATTATCTTACAAAGGTTTGTGTAAACTGTAATATACTGAAATATAAGACGTAATATCAGGATAACAAAGATATCCTCAAATATATTCTTATGATTCAGGCCGTTCAAAAATTAAGCTACCTAGAGGGAAGATTAATATACTGAGCGCCCAAGGGGAAATAATATATATATTAATGCTGTGGGAAGATGAAATGATATTTCTGAGTGTATTCTTTATGGATATTTTGTAGGTATATCAAGGCCAAAGGATTTAAAAATATGGAAGGGAGTGAACCACTCCTCCACACCTCCTTAAATTCCTTCTACCAGAGCAGCCTTTGTTCCTTACTATGTGAGAATATTTCTTGTAGTCCATTATCTTTCTCTATATGGGAGGGGTAAGGAGCTTTCTGTAGAAGATGCTGATAGCAGGAATTTTGAATTAAAGGTGATGTTACATATGTCTGCTCTGATGTACAGCGCCCATATGGTGTTTTCTACCATTTATTGTCCGGTAATAAAAAAAATTATATTCAAAATAACTAGCAGAAAATTACAATTATAATGTTGAATAAGAATTTTCTGATCTTTGACATTAATAGATTTTTGAGTTGTTTTTCAGGTATAGGAGATATGATTTCTTACATTGGACGCAGGTAGAATCCTCACATGAGGTTATCAGAATGTTTGATTCTGACTTGCACTTTCTGAGCGAATGGAGCGATTTTCGGTTGAAGAATTCTTTTACAATACGGTAAGCCTACTAAATGCAGAATTAGTATATTACGGTGAGGTAGACACCATGTTATCAGTCTAGGATGGTATAATTATACTGACAATCACCACAGGTGTCCTGTCCTCTCGGAGGTAGAAGGCAAGCTACAACAAAAGGTAGGAAAGGTAATGGCGGATGGTTGCCCCATCCCAGCCGGGTTGTGTCTGGCAGCCTGAGCCCTCTCTATAGTCGACTGCCTTATAGGGACTGACCGAACCACTAACAGTGTTAAACTAGGAGTCGTGAGAGTGGACAGGGTAGGCCATGATGTCTTTATCAGCAAAGGTTAGACTGGTTTCTGCTTGGCCTCACTTTACGCCTCAAAATAGGTCACGGATGAGATCAGGTGAGTACCTCCTAGTTCGCTCCTGGTACAGGTAAGCTGTGTATACTATCCTGCATTATTCCTGCGCACAACACAACTCAGAAAGGTACGGGCTTCGAGCGGCGATCGCTCCATGGGTTTGGAAATTGCAAATAGTGAGCGGACAAGGAAACCAAGAAAACTATAAAAATTGTCCTAATATATGTGTAAATCTCTTTCTTCTATCCAAGGTATTATAAATGTCAAATATATACTGGTTAAAATGTTATTAAGTAGAGTAAGTAAACAAATGAGTAAATAATGTGGTTCTTGCCTGCTTAACTGTATACTAATCATATTATGATAAGTGAATAGCTGTATGCTTTTTGCTATGCTGTTTTGTTATTTCCCTTTGATCTGTCTTTTAGGAAAGTTGGATGACTACTGATAAGTATACTTCTATTGTTTAAAGTGTAATTATATTGTCTGATATTATTATATCTGTTTGACTATTATGCGTGGTCAGGTCAATCGTCAAAGGGCTGTATATCTCATGTTTTTGTTTTTATGTACTTTCTCTTTACAAATCAATGGGTTATGATTTTTGTAATGTATCTTTCGCGTGTGGATAACTGTGCTTATTTGCAGATATTTAAGAAGTTTATATCCTTTTGTATACCCTCCATAATGATAGTAGTATATGATAAAATGTTCAAGGGAGAATGAGTCTTATATCTTTAAGGTTATATGTTACTAATAGTGTAAATCTGATACACAATTCCCCAGGCTGTTTCTAATATGTTCTGAGGTTTTCGTTAGTAGGAACCTTTAAATTGGGATTTTGTAATGAAAACAGCTCTGTAAGTATAAATTTATTCAGCTAATATATACGATATATGTATGATATTTACAGGTTGTGTGGGGATGGTAAGCTCCGATCCAGGTTGCCCAATGCCTGGACCGGTCAGTGCACCCTGGTTAAACTAGCTATGCAGTTCAAAATCTTACCATGGGACCCAGAGTTTTCCAGTGAGACCATCAAGAGAAGGAGAAGTATTGATCAACTCCACATGGGCTATGAGGAAGACCCTCAGGTATACATTGATGCTATCGGTGTGCCAAGGGGGGGGGGTGCCTGACCAGTTTAAGGCCCAAAATCAGGTATATGTTGGAATCGCTTCCTTAATTCCACAGGTACAGATCAATAAGAACGTTGATTGGATTAATTATATATATATTACAGTGAGCAAAGGTTTGTCAATTATAGCCGAGATGCTTTCCAGGGTATAGTTGAGGAATTAGGCCCCAACACTAGAATGACTCTTCAAAACAGGTTGGCCCTTGATATGCTCCTAGCTGAAAAGGGCGGGGTCTGTGGAATGGTGGGAGAGGAGGAATGCTGTACATATATCCCGCAAAATTCAGGGGAAAACGGGAAAACCATGATAGCCCTTAAAGAAAATTACTAAATTGGCAGCAGAATTAAAAGCTAATGCTGGGGTAGATATATCTTTCTTTTCCAGTTGGTTACAGAAGCTGATCTATTGACAGATGGAAGTATCAGTTTAGGGGAGATACCCAAGGGTCTTTCTCTCAGACAATCGAAGAATTTCCCCCATCATCAGATGCAGTTGAGGAATTAAATTAGGGACAGTGCAGCGGGGAGAACTCCATGTGAGTCAGTGTAGGGGGTCTAGATGCTTTGGTGCCTTTCACAAGGAAAGAGATTTCTGAGGCGTCTGACTGAAAAAGCCCAATTCGTCTCCTTACCCATCACATGGACAGTCTCAAAGGACCCCTTATAAATAAATTTAGGGATAGATTTAGAGAAAAACTTACTTGTTTAGGGGGGAAATTGTCGAGGTAAAGATATGGTAAAGATATATTTTTTACCTATATTTGATAATATATATATATCTATGTCATTTATACTTTTATATTTGTTTTTCTTTTATAACTAATATATTGGCTTATAGCATTAAATGGAACAATAAGTTTTTCTTCTGTTCAGGTATGTACTCAAGATAAATATATATATCTATTTATCTCTCTCATCTCTCTCTCTTATTCTTTCCTTCTCTTCTTTTTCACCTCTCTCCTTTGGCTTCCCTTCCCCCTATCCATGAATATGTTCTAAACAAGGTGTTTTGCAGATGTATGTAAGACTGCTGAAGGAACGAGATGCCATGTACCAAGTTGTCCTTGAAGTAGAGAGGCCTGCTTTGTTGGTACTAGGCTGTACCATGAGAAACTGGAGATGGCTGCATACCAGATGACACCTGGACTGATTGGAGGATGGACTCACGAAAGACAAAGGACTCATTAAACTAGCCAATATACTCATAGACATTAGCTTAAACCCACCTGACTTTTCACATAATCCCACCTTGCTCTCTGATTATGTACGCCCATTCCATGAATTATAAAATGTAGTGTATCCGGAAATGTAGGGGCAGTTGCTGTGTATATCTTGCCATTGCTTAATAAAGCAACGAACATATTAAGTTTGAACCAGATTCTCCATCTGATTTACTCTTATCTGGTACCATATGTTCATAGTCTGATTTGGAGTGACCAGTGGAGGAGTGGAAGAGTTAAATTGCCCCGTCAGATGGATAATTTGCTATTCCATTGAAACATTGTTAGTTTTGGTCATGCATCGTTATGTGTATCTTGTAGATAATGCTATACAGCTATATGTTCCTAGACTTGCGTTTCGGACAATTAAGGACTGACCCTGCTAGATTTTTATTTACACACTAGATCAGTGATGGCGAACTCCAGGCCTCGAGTGCCGCACACAGTCCAGGTTTTCAGGATTTCCTTAGAGTTTGACAGTTGGTAATTTGATTGCCAACTGTCAAATACAATGGAAATCCTGAAAACCTGGACTGTGTGCGGCACTCGAGGCCTGGAGTTCGCCATCACTGCACTAGATGGTGGCCTGATTCTAACGCATCGGGTAGTCTATAATATGTATGTAGTTTATTTATAAAGATTTAACAATAATGCAAGGAGTACACGATACCTATCTATCACCTACCTATGTGTCTATCGTCTATGTATTTTTGGGATATTTTATCTTTATAAACTAATGTTCTTGGTCCATATATTGGCCAATACCTGTTTGCCCATCAACCAGCTTCAAAGTGATTTTAGATCTGATGGGTCCCTATCCTACCTTGTCACTCTTTCCTTGGGCTCAGCTAAGCCTCCATTTTTACTATTTCTCAGTGGGAGGACTCACTTAAATCAAAGAAACAATGAGACATCATATACGGTGCTGACCACTGACCCACCATATACAGTGCTAACCACTGAGCCACCATACAATGCTAACCACTGAGCCACCATATACAGTGCTAACCACTGAGCCACCTTACAATGCTAACCACTGAGCCACCATACAATGCTAACCACTGAGCCACCATACAATGCTAACCTTTGAGCCACCATATACAGTGCTAACTACTGAGCCACCTAAACAATGAGACATCATATACAGTGCTAACCATTGAGCCACCTAAACAATAAGACATCATATACAGTGCTAACCACTGAGTCACCTAAACGATGAGATATTATATACAGTGCTAACCACTGAGCCACCATAAAGTGCTAACCACTGAGCCACCATACAGTGCTAACCACTGAGCCACCATATACAGTGCTTACCACACAGCCACCATACAATGCTAACCACTGAGCCATCATACAATGCTAACCACTGAGCCACCATAAAATGCTAACCACTGAGCCACCATACAATGCTAACCACTGAGCCACCTAACCACTGAGCCATCATATACAGTGCTAACCACTGATCCATCATACAATACTAACCACTGAGCCACCATACAATGCTAACCACTGAGCCACCATATACAGTGCTAACCAATGAGCCCCCATACAATGCTAACCACTGAGCCATCATACAATGCTAACCACTGAGCCACCATACAATGCTAACCACTGAGCCATTATATACAGTGCTAACCACTGAGCCACCATATACAGTGCTAACCACTGAGCCACAATACAATGCTAACCACTGAGACACCTAAACACTGAGTCATCATATACAGTGCTAACCACTGAGCCACCTAAACACTGAGCCTTCATATACAGTGCTAACCACTGAGCCACCATACAATGCTAACCACTGAGTCACCATATAGTGCTAACCACTGAGCCACCATATACAGTGCTAACCACACAGCCACCATACAATGCTAACCACTGAGCCATAATACAATGCTAACCACTGAGCCACCATAAAATGCTAACCACTGAGCCACCATACAATGCTAACCTCTGAGCCACCATACAATGCTAACCACTGAGCCACCTAAACACTGAGCCATCATATACTGTGCTAACCACTGAGCCACCATACAATTCTAACCACTGAGCCATAATACAATGCTAACCACTGAGCCACCATAAAATGCTAACCACTGAGCCACCATACAATGCTAACCTCTGAGCCCCCATACAATGCTAACCACTGAGCCACCATACAATGCTAACCACTGAGCCACCATACAATGCTAACCACTGAGCCACCATACAATGCTAACCACTGAGTACAGTGTATGGTGCATGCCGCTATTCTGATTGGTCGGCGCTGAACGCGGCGACCAAGGAGAAAAGCGGCGCACAGTTTGAATGCCGCTCCTCTGATTGGTCGCTGCGTTCAGCGCCGACCAATCAGAATAGTGGCGCGCGCCATGGCACCATATTTCAAACACACTGTACTCAGTGTATATATGGTCCGGCAGACGGTGGACCCAGCGCGCGCGAGCCAGCCGGCGAGCCGCAAACCAGAGCTCAGCCGCGGTTACCTGCGGCACGGAAGTCCGCGGCGAGCCAGCCGGGAGAAGACCGGCATCAGCCGGTCATTTCCCGGCTGGCGATCCGCTGACCTCTGTGCTGCCGTAGCCGCGGCTGAGCTCCGGTCTAAACTCCGGTCAGCAGCGAGCTAGCCAGGAGATGACTGGTGTCAGCCGGTCATCTCCAGGCTGCTCGCAGCGGTGGTGCCCTTCGCGGCATTCAAACCGCACGCCAAGCCGCAGTACTTGTCTGATTGGTCGCCGCGGTTTGAATGCCGCTCCTCTGATTGGTCGCCGCATTCAGCGCCGACCAATAAGAGGAGTGGCTCGTGCCATGGCGCCATATTGTATTTGAAATATGGTGCCATGGCGTGCGAAGCTATTGTGATTGGTCGGCGTTTAACGCGGCAACCAATCAGAGGAGTGGCATTCAAACCGTGCGCCGCTTCTCTCATTGGTCGCCGCGTTCAAATACAATATGGCGCCATGGTGCGAGCCGCTCCTCTTACTGGTTGGTGCTGAATGTGGCGACCAATCAAAGGAGCGGCATTCAAACCGCACGCCAAGCTGCGCTACTTCTCTGATTGGTCACCGCGGCGACCAATTAGAAGAGTACTGCGGCTTGGCGCACGGTTTGAATGCCACGAAGGGCACCACCGCTGTGGTCATCTCCTGGCTAGCTCGCTGCTGACCGGAGTTTAGACCGGAGCTCAGCCGCTGCTACTGCGGTACAGAGGTCAGCGGCTCGCTCACGCGCCACTTCCGCTGGGCTGAAAATTGGCGCAAATTTCGAATGTTCAGCACGCACTATTTGCATAGTCTGAGCTCATTGGTCGCCGCCTTCGGTGGCACCCAATGAGCTGCCTCTGTGTGGCGCGCGATTTCGGCGACAGACACACTCAAAAAACCCTTAGACAATTATATAATAGATGACAATTTAGCACATTATTGTTAGTGCAGCCAGTGGAGTAACAAAAAACCCTCCAGCAAAACAAAAAGTGCTATAACTAGTGCAAAGCGTAAAGCAGGGGAGCGGAACCATTTTTCTGCTGAGGGTCATTTGAAAATTTCCAGAACCCTTTGGGGGCCGTACAAAATTATCAACTTGAAAATTACCTGCTAAGTTTGGTTAAACAATCTACTCACCCCTTCTGTGGGGGCTGGGGTTGCTTCTCTTTGGCGTAGGCGATATTGGTCACATTGATTCTCAACTGCTTTTCCAGGTTTGTTAGAGCCCTAGACCTAACAGGATAGGATGGGAGCATAAACCTCACTGGTGAGGCCTGGTTGTGGCATAGAGATCACTGGAAAGCTGGATTTAAAGAGCAGGAAGTTGGCAAAACATGTCTGCCAGCCTGAGCACTGCGGTCCCCAGGAATCTGCCCGGGGGCAGCAAAAAAGTAATTGAGGGCCACATTTGGCCCTGGGGCCTGAGGTTCCACACACTTGGTGCAAAAAGCCAATAAATGACACAGTTATTCTCACTTTGGTGTCCTATGTCATACAATATATAGATACATGGAGGTCTGTGGGTGCTCTTGTCCACTGGCCCGGCCGCCTTTAGAAAGACAGCCTGGACCAGGGCTCATCCCCAACCTGAACGCCCGAGCTCCTTAACTGTGGCTGGAACACTACTCAGATAACACAGGGTGAGGGAACCACAATATTAAGGCTTTTTTGGTTCCCCAAACAGTTAACAGCATATAACACATAACCATCAAAATACAAAACATAACAGGCAACAGAGTCTCACCCTTCCGCTGGCTCACCAGGGATTAGAATATAGCACAGCAAAGTATGTAGCCAGGTGACTAGATCGTCCCAACCTGGGTTGCTTCTTTATGCAGTCTTTGTTATCCCCAGCTGAATCCAATCATTCGCTGCTGAAGTCCTTGTGGTTTTATAATCCAGGTTCTGATCCCCTTGGTCGGCACAGAGAATGCCTAGGCCTGGGGTTATGGCTTGCCAATTCGACCCGAAGATCCTAGATTAGCTACCTGTATCCAATCTGCTGGTCAAAATGAACAGACGTCCTTATATACCCTGGCCCTTCATTGCAGGATATTGGTGGAATAAGACTGTTTTTTCATTGGCTGGATCTCAAGCTGTCTGGATAAGGTTCATTTAAATGATGTTTGCAGAGAAGGGTCATGGAGGGTTTAGTATAGATATTTAGACATTTCGCATAACATCTTGACCACAAACAATGGTGGCTGAAGTAATTTACATAGTATCAGCAATACCCATACTAATACAAAGGAATTTTAGAGGATTAAGTCCTCTGAGCCTACTAAAACAAAGAGTTGAGATGATTACATTACACATGGTCAACATCACCAGTCATCTACAAGACTCTAGGAACAATGAATTGGACATCACAATGTAGATAATTACATTGCACACATTAAACACTGCCAGTCATCTACAAGACTTGTATTTACAGTGAGTTGCTTATCACAAGGCAGATAATTACATTACCCACTTTAAATACTAGCAGGCTCCTAGAAATCTTGTGTAACCCATGAGTGGCATATTACAAGTTTGCAAACCAAAATACAATATTGTCTGGATAAATAAGAAATCCTCATAGGTTATACATTAAGGCTGCCTTCACACTTGCAGATGGATCTGCAGCGTTTTGCAGATGCATCTGCAAGTGTGAGCATGCTGACCGCGGCCCCTATGTTTATAATAGGGCGCACCGGGTCTGAAAGCTCTCATTCACTCCTATATGTGTACTGTCAGCAGGCGTATGCCTGCTGACAGATCACACACTCCCGCCCGCAGCATGGACGCTACATCTCGCGTCCACAGTGCGGGCGGGAGAGTGTGATCTGTAAGCAGGCATACGCCTGCTGACAGTACACATATAGGAATGAATGAGAGCGTTCAGACCCGGTGCGCCCTATTATAAACATAGGGGCCGCGGTCAGCATGCTCACACTTGCAGATGCATCTGCAAAACGCTGCAGATCCATCTGCAAGTGTGAAGCCAGCCTAAAGAGGTCAATTTTGTCACACACTACACCATAAGACACCTGCACTGGACAAAGCACACAATTATCCACATTGTTCCATTGATCAAATGCTGTTTTGAGAAAAAGTTATGTAAAATCCATTGCTCAACCTTCACACTAGTTTACTGTATTAGGCTGGTTTCACACTGCAGTTTTTTTTCCTGATCAGGTTCGATCAGGTTTGTGAGCCAAAACCAGGAGAGGAACTTGCAGAGATAAATTATAAGGCTAGGGTCACACTTGCGTTTTTTTTTTATAAAACCTGATCCGGTTTTGAGCTTTAAAAAGCTCAAAACTGGAGCAGGAAACGCTCCTCAAAGGAGCCTATTATAAAAACCGGATTGCTTTACAAGCAATCCGGTTACCGGCTCCAGCTTTCCAGCCTGCATGAAAAATCATGCAGGCTGCAGTTTTCGTAGCGGTTCTGTGCCCCTCTTTGCGATAACCGGATTGCTCAGGATGTGTAATCCTGAGCAATCCGGTTACCGTATACTGATAAGCGAAGTGCTAAAACAGTGAAAAAAGCTATAATGTTAATAATAATTTTGCCCATCACTTCTCTAGGGAGTGCCCATCCCTCTAGAGACATGCTATCTACTGAGGTGGGCATGTAAGGGGTTAATATTCCCTGTACAGTGTAGCCGACTCCTGTCGGCTCTGTACATTTTTATCAATGAAGCCGGTGGCTCCCCTGACAGTTGCGCATAGTATACGTCATGTACGTATAGTATGTGCCGCTGTCCGAGGTCCTGCAGGCTTTTACAGTAGATCTATGGCCAGCTTTGCCCATAGATCTTACTGTATAAGCCTTCAGGACCTCGGACAGCGCACAAACTATACCTACAATAGCTATAGTATGCACACTGCTCTCAGAGGAGCCGGCTCCTTCATTGATAAAAATGTACAGCAGCTGACAGGAGCCAGCTGCTGTACATAAGAGATTAAAGCATTATATGCCCACCTGAGTGGGTGCTAGATCTCTAGGAGGGGTGGGCACCCCCTAGAGACAGTATACACACATTTATTAATAAAATTAATGCTTTTAAAACAAGGAGAACAGAATGCTCAGCCCTGCGGCAGCAGGGATGAGCAAACTATCCGGTAACCGGATTGCTCCGGATTACACATCCAGAGCAATCCGATTACCAGATTGCGACTTCAGCAATCCGGTTCCCAGATTGCTGGTTGTCTGAAGCCAATTGCGTTCACCGCATCCGGATCTGGATGCTGTGAACGCAATTCTATATTTAAGTGTGACCCTAGCCTAATTCATTGAGATGCCCCTGTATTATCATTGGCCTCATTAGTATTAAAGAGTGATGAAATGGTGACACTCACCTAATTATTTTCACTGCACTCATATAGCAGACAGACATAAAACCAACTGTTGGAAATGTAGCCATATTATGCAATGACTATTCTGTCATCACTTTGATTTGCTTTACTCTTTCTCATGCCTCCATTTCTAGTTACGATATGCTTCATTGGACCACACTTAGCTGATTTCAAGAACTCTGATCAATGAGGCATCAATAATTAAAGGATTTCAGGGCCATTCATTGAGTGCAATGGATGAAATAGATAGACTAACATATTGATGAACTATCCTTAGCATAGGTTATCCATATCAGATCAGCAGGGTGTATAAGACCCATCCCCCCAGCTGATCAGCTATTCTTTGCTCTGGTAACTTAATGTAAACAATGTGCAGAACCATGTTATCAAGACTCTATACATTGTTTAGTGGTTCTGCACCTTATCAGTGCATCTGTATTGCACATTACAAGCCACAACAATTGCGCTATGATAAACTTATAAACTAAAGCCCCCTTCACACATAGCGAGATCGCTAGCAAGATCGCAGTTTCGTCACAGGTTTTGTGATACAACAGCGACCTCGCCAGCGATGTCGCTATGTTTGACACGTAGCAGCGACCAGGCCCCCGCAGTGAGATCGCAGATCGTGTCAGAATGGCCTGGACCATTTTTTGATCATAGGGTTCCTGCTGGGCAGCATGCATCGATGTGTTTGACACCTTAACAACGAACTCGTTGGTGACTCAGTACACAGCCACGTAGGTCTGAGTCGTCAGACTAGCTGCTGTGTGACAGGGTCCCAACGATCGCCAAGCTCATTATACGGGTCGCCGTATCGTTGCTGCGTCGTTCCGTAGATCTGACTGTTTGGCATCTCACCAGTGACCACGTAGCAATGTTCCAGTGATCCTTACTAGATCATATAGTTGTCGGGATTGTTGGAACGTCGCCAAAGTGTGACGGGACCCTTAGTCTAAAGATCCATTTGCACTATTATTATTATTATTATTATTATTATTATTTTATTTATATAGCACCATAAATTCCATGGTGCTGTACATAAGAAGGAGTTGCATACAAAATTATAGGTATAATTTACAGTAAACAAGTTAACAATGACAAATTGGTATGGAGGGGAGAGGACCTTGTCCTTGCAGGCTTACATTCTACCGGATAATGGGAAGGAGACAGTAGGTTGGGTGTGCTGTGGGTGGTGAGACGGCAGCGCCTGGTGATGGTGAGGTGGAAGCTCCGGTGATGGTGAGGTGGCAGAGTTGTCATCGCATGGCTGTAAGCTTTCTTGAAGAGATGGGTTTTCAGGTTCTGTCTGAAGGATCCCAGCATGGTGTATAATCGGACGTTTTGAGGCACAGAATTCCAGAGGATGGAGGATATTCGGGAGAAATCTTGGAGGCGGCTGTGTCAAGAACGAATAAGTGTGGGGGAGAGGAAGAGGTCTTGGGAGATCAAAGATTACGTGAGGGAAGATATCGGGAGATTAGTTCAGAGATATAGGGAGGGTACAGGTTATAGACGGCTTTGTAGGTCAGTGTTAGGAGTTTGAACTGGATTTGATAGGGGACTGGGAGCCAATGAAGGGATTTGCAGAGGGGAAAAACAGGAGAGTAGTGAGACGAGAGTTGGATGATGAAGGCCAGGGTCACACTTGCATAAGTTTTTTAAGGTTGCTTTTTGCAGCCTGCATTTTTGGGCTGCGTTTTTGCTGTTAGATGTAGAGCAGTCTTAAAAAACGCATGCAAAAATGCATGGTACCATTTAGTGCCATGCGTTTTTTCATGCGTTTCCAATAGGGCCCCATGTTAAAAAAATGCATGCGTTTTTGAAAAAGAACCAAAAAATGCATCATGATGCATTTTTTGGTACTGAGCCAAAAATGCATCCAAAAAATTCATGGCACTTTAGACATGCGTTTTTGGCATTGGGGCATGCGTTTTTTGCATGGGGCCCTATGGATGCGTTTTTCCATGCATTTTTCACCAAACACAAGTGTGAAAAATGCATGGAAAAAATGCAAATGTGACCCTAGCCGAAGTCAGTAGAGTTGAGGACAGGCTGGAGAGGTGCAAGAGTATTAGCAGGCAGGCCATAGAGGAGGATGTTGCAGTAGTCAAGGCGGGAGATGTTGATGGCATATACAAGTCTTTTTGTAGATTGAGGGCTGAGGAAAGGATGGATTTTGGAAATATTTTTGAGCTGGAGGCCACAGGAGGTGGCGAAAGTTTGGATATGCGGTTTGAAGGACAAGGCAGAGTCGAGAGTTTCTCTGAGGCAGCGGATTTCAGGTACGGAAGCAGTGGCGGGCTGAGCCGGGTGGCAGGGAGGCATTTGCCCTCCAGATTGGTTAATTAGCAACAGATCAAGGACGACCGCCCACCCCATAGCATGCACTATATGTGAAAGTGAAATCATCACCTGGTCGTGGCCCAGGTAGTTTGGGAGAGTGGCCGCCTACCGCAGTGCGGCCGCACATACCTTGCAGCATGACTCATAGGCTGAGTCAGCGGCTGACGGGGACCCAGGAGGCAGGCAGCATTGCTATGGCACCCAGTGGCAAGCTGGGATTGGATGATCTGGGGTTCAGACTGGGCTCAGAGGTGTGTCATGTACAGCATCCTATGTCAGCACGTCTCTGACTGAACCCTGAACCCTGTCTGAACCCTCCAGAGTGGAGCGTTGTGAAGACAGTCAGCACCATTACTGTCTGAAAGGCTGGCGGCTGCCATGAGTGTGAGAAAAGGCTGGTTTGAGACCCACTCCCTGCTGCCAAGTGCTTGCTGTAAGTGTCCAAGTCCATATCCTGCACATACTGCTGCCGTTAGTGGCCATCTGTGTCTGAATTATTGCTCATGATCTATTCATCATATTCTCTCATGACATATTGATCTATTGACAATAGATTAATATATCATGAGAATTGTGAATAGTGCACCCACCTATATATACTGCACCCTGTATCTAGTACCTGTGTGCGTGTATTATACACAGGTACTAAATACAGGGTGCAGTATATACATGGTGCACTGTACACAGTGTATACTGCACCCTGTTTTATGTACCTGTGTATATTGCACCCAATATATACTGCACCCTGTATATAGTACTTGTGTATACTGCACCTTGTATATACTGCACCCTGTACCTGTATATACCACATCGTCTAAATATTGAACCCTGTATTTAGTATCTGTGTATACACAGGTGCTATATACAGGGTGCATTATATAGAGGGTGCAGTATACACAGATACTATATACAGAGTCTAGCATACGCAGTGTATACTGCACCCTGTATGTACTGCATCCTGTATATAATACCTGTGCATACTGCACCTTGTATATCCTGCACCCTGTATATGTGGCACCCCACCGAGTAAGCCGCCACCAGAGGTACTGCATTCCCGGGGTTAGGGAGTGTAGGGCCCCTGTTCTCCGGGTTCTCGGATGGTGTGGCTGAGCCTAAAGCACACAAACAGCACACAAACACATAAGCCCTGGGACAATGGGAGGACCCTGAGGGAGGCCCTAGGACACAAAAAGGGAAACAGGAAAGTGTTAGACAGGAGAGAGTGGTAGAGGGGTAGATCAGAGGAAGCTGCAACAGGAGGGTGCAGAGTCGGTGTGGGGCCAGCTCCCGGGGCTCAGGGCACGACCACGCTCGCGCTGGGAGGGAGATACCAGAAGGATGGAAGGAGAGAAGAGCCCTAGGGGTGCGGAAGAGACAACGATTCCCCGTATGCCCAAATCTGACAAGACAGAGGGGTTGTTGGACGACACAGGGACCTGGCCCTGAACACGGTGTGGATACTTCAAGCCCGAGGCTTAAATCCGGAGGCCCCTGACTTCTAACACCCGACACATCTTGAGGAAGGCAGCTGTGCCTGGGAGTGTGACCTAATGGCGCCCGGGACACATATAAGTACTCGAGGCTGTTGGTACTTGAGCTCTGTGCTTTGGACAGCGTTGAGAGCCTGACGGGCAGAGCAACCATATGCTCACCTCAGAAGAGAACTACCCCTTCTCTATCGCTGAGAGAGAGAACGTTGTCCCATCAGAGGGAGAACGTAGACCCACCAGAGACAGACCACCTAGTGAGAGAGAGAGGGCACCTACCGAGGCTCAGTAACACCAACCCAGTCCTGGAGAAAATGCTGAACCGGAGCCTGGCAAGGGACGTACCCTGCGGCCATGTTGAAAAACCAAGTAAAGGTAATGGAACCAGGGGCGTAACTACAATAGGTGAAAGAGTTGCGATCGCACCCGGGCCCTGCAGCCAAGGGGGGCCCCAAAAGTCCCTTTGGCCCATAGAAAAAGACTAATACTACTAAAGATTTGCAATAATTGGGGGCTCCGATGGAGCTTTCGCATCGGGCCCCGAGGCCTGAAGTTATGCCACTGAATGGAACTGTAGCTGTGGTGTGTGTGTGACTTTCTTGAGCAGCAACCACTGGCTGCGGAGGACGCATGAAACACCGGGGTATCGACGTTTCATGGAACATCTGCCAATGTACGGACTGACTCCTCCATTCCGCTGTCCTGGGGACTGCGGAACAACTTCCCTGAGGAAGAAGTGTGGGATACGGCTCCGAAACGCGTTGGAAATAAACTATCTACTACCATATCCAGGCATACCGGTGTCTCTGGTTTTTCCCATCATACGAAGACAGCAGCTCGGACCATGAGGTACTTTGTCCTGCAGAAACTTATCGTGACCACAGTGACCTGTGGAGGTATGGTCCTTGCAGCAGCTGTATTGTTCTGAGCGATCACGCTGGTTGTGTGCACACAACCCTATCAGGTGAGCAGTTCCTAAATTCCACCTTAACAATCCTGTCTCTTAACCTTCCTAGCGGTATTCCCGAGTGTAACTCGGGGTTAACTTTCACTACTAGATGCGGTAACCCCGAGTCACACTCGGGAATACACGCAGCTGCTGCGCTGCTCACTGTGAGGACGCGGTGGGGGGGGGGGGGTGCCGTCAGAGCCCAGCACCGCCGCCCCTGCTACAGCGGCGGGAGATGTCCTGGGGGGGGGAAGCGCAGTCATTGCCCCGCCGCCCCTGCTCCAGCAGCCGCGGCCGCCCCTGTTCCAACAGCCGCGGCCGCCCCTGCTCCAGCAGCCGCGGCCGCCGCTGATACAGCAGCCGAGGCTGCCCTGACTGATACAGCAGCCGCGGCCGCCCCTGACACAGCAGCCGCGGGTGAGTTCCGGGGGGGGCGGGGGGTGGTGGTGCTGTCAGTGCCCCGCCGCCCCTGCTCCAGCAGCCGCGGGTGGGTTCCGGAGGGGAAGGGGGTACGTTGCTGGCAGAGCCCAGTGCAGGTCTTACCTGCCCCTTGGCGCCGCCCCCTTCTCCTAGGGTTAGGCTTAGGGTTAGGGCTAGGGTTAGGGCCAGGGTTAGGGCTAGGGTTAGGGCCAGGATTAGGGCTAGGGCCAGGGTTAGGGTTAGGGTTAGGGTTAGGGCTAGGGATAGGGCTAGGGTTAGGGCTAGGGTTAGGGCTAGGGTTAGGGCTAGGGTTAGGACCTGGGCTGCAGACGAGAGGAGGGGCGGGAACACCGAAGGGAAGCAGGATGCTTCCCTCAGTTACCCTCCTCTCCTCTGTCACAGGGTCACGGGGGCCCCTACTGATGGTTGAGGGGCCCCCTACCCAGTCGGGACCCTGGTGCAGCTGAACCAGCTGCACCATGGTAGGTCCGCCCCTGACGCTCGGGGTAAATGGCAGCCGAGTCTCCTTCCCTTCTCCTGGTGATCCACTGCTGTGATCGCCGGTGAGAGCCCCTTCGGATGCCTCCATATGACTTCCTGGTTCCGTCTCTGTGAGCTGCAGCGGCTCATTGGAGGCGGAACTGGGCGGGAAAAAAAAAAAGTATAAAATTTCGGCCCATAAAAGAAATTTTTTACGAAAAAAAATAGTACCGCATTTAGTACAAAATTCCTGACATAATCATACCGCCAGGTATAAGATTATTGGTTATTGAATAAAATTATATTATTTATTTAATTATAATTCATGATTTTATGTTTCAAACTTTATCACATCTGAGAGGTCTACTAGAGTCTTCTTTGATCAGGTAATTACTAAGAATTGCAGGCCGACAGTACATAACACCAAATTTCCATTTCAAAAAATGGTACCGCTTTTAGCACAAAATTCCTGACATAATCATACCGCCAGGGAGGTTAAGGATAAGACCCTATATGCGCATTCTCACCCCTATTTTAGAATAGTGTCATTATCCTGTACCCTCAGTGTCAATGTCATTATTCTGTACTTCAGTGTCAGAGTCATTATCCTTTATCCCCAGTGTTAGTGTCATTATCCTGTATCCCTAGTGTCAGTGTCATTATCCTGTAACCCCAGTATCAGTATCATTATCCTGTATTCTGAGTGTCAATGTCATTATTCTGTACCCCGAGTGTCAGTGTCATTATCCTGTATCCCGAGTATCGGTGTCATTATCCTGTACCCCCGAGTGTCAGTGTCATTATCATGTATCCTGAGTGTCAGTGTCATTATCCTGTAACCCCAGTATCAGTGTCATTATCCTGTATTCTGAGTCTCAATGTCATTATTCTGTACCCCGAGTGTCAGTGTCATTATCCTTTACCCTCAGTGTCAGTGTCATTATCCTGTACCCCTATTGTCAGTGTCATTATTCTGTACCCCGAGTATCAGTGTCATTATCCTGCACCCTCAGGGTACCTTTACACACGGCTACATTTGTAGCTTGTCACCAGGTAACTTACAGGTTGCAGTGAAATCATGGATACATGGTTCTATCTTGTTGCTGTGTACAAATGGAATCATGTATCCATGATTTCACTGCAACCAGTAAGTTACCTGGTGACAAGCTACAAATGTAGCCGTGTGTAAAGGTACCCTCAGTGTTAGTGTCATTATTCTGTACCCCAGTGTCAGTGTCATTATCTTGTACCCTCAGTGTCAGTGTCATTATCCTGTTCCCCCAGTGTCATTATCCTGTATCCCCAGTGTCAGTGTCATTATCCTGTATCCCCAGTGTCAGTGTCATTAGCCAGTACCCCAAGTGCCAGTGCCATTATCCTGTACCCCCAGTGCCAGCATCATCATCATGTACCCCAGTGTCAGTGTCATTATCCTGTACCCCAAGTTTCAGTATCATTATTCTGTACCCCAGTGTCAGTATCATTATCCTGTACCTCCAGCTTCAGTGTCATTATCCTGTACCTCAGTGTCATTATCCTGTACCTCAGTGTCATTATCCTTTACCCTATGAATCATTTTCTTTATTTTTTTTCTTTTGACAAGCATTTATTGTTCCTCAACCACTTTTATGAAATGGGTTGTTAGCAGGTGTACCTCTGTTTCATACATGCTATACTCAAGTGACACTACAGGAGACTCAAGCCATAAGATGGGCCGCGGCACACGCCACAGTGGGCCAATGTATTGTACTTGCCCCCTGGGCTACAATTTGTCAGCCAGCCCCTGTGCAGGAGAGAGTGTGATGCCATTTACGGTAATAGATAGATCAAGTACGGAAGATACATGAGATAGAGGAAAGGTAATGAGTTCGGTTTTGTCTACATTGAGTTTTAAGAAATGAGAGGTGAAGGAGGATATCGCTGACTCTCTGGGATTCTGGATAGCATAGAGGTGACATCTGGGCCAAAGAAATAGATCTGAGTGTCATCAGTGTACACGTGGTACAGGAAGCCATGGGACTTTATAAGTTGTCCTAGGCCAAGGGTATAGATGCAGAAAAGTAGGGGTCCCAGCACAGAGTCTTGATGCACTCCAACAGAGAGAGGGGAGGATGAGGAGGTAGTCTGGAGTGGGAAATGCTAAATGTGCAGTCAAAAAGGTATGATGTGATCCAGGAGAAGGTAAGGTCTTTGATGCCAAGGGAAGAGAGAATCTGTAGTAGGAGGGAGTGACTGTATCCAAAGCAGAGGACAGGTCTAGAAGGAGGAGGATGAGAACCGTCTGTTACCTTTGGCTGTAAATCATTAGTAACTTTGGTCTGGGCAGTTTTGGTGGAATGGTGGGGCCGAAAGCTAGATTGCAGGTTGTCAAAGAGAGAGTTAGACGAGAGGTGGGAGGAAAGTTGAGCATGGACATGCTGCTCAAGGAGTTTGGAAGCAAATGGGAGCAGCGATATGGGGTGATAGCTGGGTGTAGCAGTTAGGTCAAGGTTTGGTTTTTGAGGATGGGTGTGATGATGGTATGTTTGAAAATAGAGGGGAAGGTACCAGAGGTTAGCAATAGGTTGAAGAGATGGGTTAGGGCTGGAATGAGCATGTTAGTGAGGTTGGGGAGGAGGTCGGAAGGGATGGGGTCAAGGGCACAAGTAGTGAGGTTTGATTTAGAGAGGCGATGAGTAAGCTGTCCTTCAGTGATGTTGGCGAAGGAGGTTGCGAGGGTAGGGCAGAGGCCTGGTATATGGAGTTGTTGGGGTGGTGGTACAATACAGGCTTGCCTTGTTTGGCTGATCCTATTTTTGAAGTATGTGGCAAAGTCCTCAGCAGAGATGAGGGAGGTCGGAGAGGGCAGTGGTTGACATAGGAAAGAGTTAAATGTGCTGAACAGTTGTTTGGGGTTGTAGGATAAGGAATATACAAGGTTTGTGAAGTAGGTCTTTTTAGCAGAGGTAAGGGCTGATTTGAAGGCAAGTGTTGCTTGTTTGAATGCAGTGCAGTCGTCTGGCAGGTGTGTTTTCTTCCAACTCTGCAACCCTGAATGCTTGCCGAAGTTTTTTTGTGAGATTGTTGTGCCAGGGTTGTCTATTGATTCGTCACACTTTGCCATGTAGAAGAGGGGTGACCGAGTCTATGGCTGATGTGAGGTGGCATTATAGAAAGCGGTGGCGCTGTCCATGTCATGGAGTGAAGATATCAAAGACAGAAGTAGAATAGAGTCTGAGAGTCTGTGGATGTCTAATGGTGCCGTCACACAGCACGACCTGGCCAGCGATGTCGGAAGCTATGCGCGGGTGCCCGCTTGGTTCCGACATTGCTGGCCAGCTGTCACACAGCATCGCTGCGGCCGGCGACACCGCAGCGATGCGGGCGGTGACATCGCTCGCTGGGCTGGGCTCAGCCCAGCGGGCGATCCGCAGCAACGCTGCGGTTTAGGCTGGATCGCCGCCCACATCGCTCTGGCGATGTCACACGGCGCGATCCAGCCTTATCGCAGGTCGCCGGTTGACAGGTTTACAGTTCTTAGCCCAGCGAGCTATCCGCAGCAACGCTGCGGTATAGGCTGGATCGCCGCCGACATCGCTCTGGCGATGTCACACGGCACGATCCAGCCTTATCGCAGGTCGCCGGTTGACAGGTTTACGGTTCTTCCTGTAAACCTGTCAACCTGCGACCGGCGATAAAACGCGGTTGCGCTGCTTGTTTACACAGCGCGACGTCGCTAGCGACATCGCTGATACGTCACTTTTTCGGCGATGTCGCTAGCGACGTCGCCAGGTGTGAAGCCACCATTGCTGTGTGAAGTTTCTGGGAGGATGTGCTAGTGGTTGGACATTGGGACACGTGAGGAGGACAAGGATGAGAAGGTGAATAGATAGTAGTCAGATAGGGGGAAGGGGGAGATTGTGAGATTAGATAAGGAACTGGGACAGGTAAAGATGAGGTCTAATATATGTCCATCTGTGTTGGTGGCTGTGGAGGTCCAAAAGATGATGTAAGCGACAGGAGTTTAGAGGCTGCTGGCTGGAGGAAAGATATTAAAGTCACTAATGATGATATTGGGAATTTCAGCAGAGAGAATGTGGAGAAACCAGGTGGAGAATTGGTTAATGAAGGTAGTGGCAGAGCCCAGAGGTCAGTATATAACAGTCATTTGGAGATTAGAGGGAGTGTAGATGCGGACAGAGTGAATTTAGAAAGAGGGGAAGATAAGAGAGGATGGGGGTTGGATTGAGTTGAAGGAGCACTTTGTAGAAAGAAGGAAACCCACTCCTCTGCCATGTCTGTTTCAGGGCAAGGAGTATGGGTAAAGTGAAGGCCACCATAGCTCAATGTAGCAGGGGAGGCTGTGTCAGAGGTTGGTTACCGGGTCTCAGTAAGGCACAGAAAGGAAAGGTTGCGGGAAATAAAAAGGTAATCATTAATCAAATAAATTTTGTTGCAGACAGAGCAGGGATTCCAAAGTGCTTCAGAGAGAGGGAGTCAGGGGCACAGGTTTCATATGTGAGAGATTGCAGTAGCAAATTTTGTGGTGAGAGAAATAGGGGAGGCAATTAATGGGAAGTGTTGGGTGGGGGCAGGATTGGGATATATGTCGCCAGCAGTGAGAAGTAATAAAGAAAGGGAGAGCAGGTGGGAGAAGGAGAGTGGCTGGTTTGTTTTATATTTTAGAAGAAGACAATGGAGGTTAAGGAGCAGGGCTTTGGATGAGGTGAGGTGAGATGATAAGAGGTGGGGGTGAAGATAGTTATTAGGTTAGAGGGTGCTGGGGTTTATGGATTGTTAAGGAGAGTGAGGATTAGTGGATTCAAAACTGTGAGGGCAAATGTAGCATGGTGAAAGAGCAGGATGAGAAAAAAAGATGTTTATTAAACACTTGATGTGCAGCAGCCCAAGCAACACTTAGGGTCACACTTGCATGCGTTTTTTAAGGTGCTTTTTTCCAGCCTGTGTTTTTGGGCTGCATTTATGCTGATAGGTGTGGGGAACCCTTAAAAATGCATGCAAAACGCATGGTACCATTTAGTGCCATACAAAAATGCATGTGTTTCCCATAGGGCCCCATGTTAAAAAAAACGCATGCGTTTTTGAAAAAGCACCAAAAAATGCAGCATGCAGCATTTTTTGGTGCTGAGCCAAAAACGCATGGCACTTTAGACATGCATTTTTGGCATTGGGGCATGCGTTTTTTACATGGGGCCCTATGGATGCGTTTGTGTGACATGTGTGAAAATCTGCAAGTGTGACCCTAGCCTTATTTGTTGAAAAGGCAGCCACATAGGGTCAAGGGGACTAGGACAACGTTGCCTGGTAGGGCCCGAGGTTGCTGACTCGGGACACTGAGTGTGAGGTGCTGGACAGGAGGGCGAAAGTAAGTGCATGTGGAGACAACCCAGGAAGGAGCACAAGAAGGGGGATCCCAGTAAAGTGTAAAGTGAATTATGTGAGGGTTGGCTGGAACCCTGACCCGGAGGGCATAGCATCCCGCTGGTAGCTGGAAACACCTGAAGGCTTGTAGGAAATGTGAGTAAAACCAAAAGACTGCAGTTCTTGTGCTCCTCCAGTCATTTGTCACTCCCTCAGTCCTGCACCCCACTGTTCCCTATTTCCTATATAAACTAGTTTCAACTGCCCTGGGGCCTCCTGCTCTACCTGTGGAGAGCAGAACATCTAGCTGCGTTACCAACAGCCCCAGAGGATCTGACCACAGCGTCGGTTATACATTTCCTATTGCTGAAACCCACGGTGGGCATCACGTTAAATCCCATTTAAATATTCCCTCCATTCTCATAGCACCGCCAGGGCCACGGAACCGGGTCACAGCCCTATGACTTTCCCAGAGAACCGCCTGACTTGGTTCCGAGTACGGGTATGTCACTTGGCATCACGGAGGGGATGTACCGACCCAGAAAACTGGCTCTTGTGCACCGAAGGATTGTGTTTATGACTGTGTAATGGTGCCTGCCAAAAAGAATAAGCGCCATGTGCATGACGAGGGGAGTGGTGTGGCCTCCCATCATGGGCCGAGTTTCCGAGCGGCGCAAGAAGCCGTGCCCGCCCACTGTAAAGGCTTTGAGATAAAAGGACTTGTCCATCCGCTGGTGGGATCCACCTCCTGGTGTGGCTGACAGAGAAGACCGGCCCACGGAGAGGGCGAGGGCGGAAGAAGAACTGGGAGAAGTGCGTGTGGCTGTGCGGCAGCAGCAACACACCCGAATTGCATAATGGAGAGAGGCAACCATAGGGTTTCGGCGCGTGGGGCAGGAATGGAGGACTCCCCCAGCAGCCCGGATAGAGTCCCAGAGAAAGTGTCCCTGGTGGACATGGTTTTCTGCAGACTGAAATGCAGAAGTTGGGACGACAGATGAGACAGGCCCAGATGGATGCAGTGGAGAAATGGAAGGACGTCTTGCTGGAGAAGATCTTGAAGCAGTGGTCAACCTCGCGGCCTACATCCCTAAGCCCAAACCTGGGGGAGGACAAGGAGGAAATGAGCAGCACAGGTAAAAGACCAACAGCAACAGCAAGTAAAGATGTCGCCCCTGCCCCGGAAGCTGAGGACACTTTGATTGGGCTTGTAGATCCCCAAATAGCCCTTGCACCCGGACGGGTGTATAGAGACACTGCATGGGACTGGTCAGTGCATATAGAAGACAGGCTGTTTGCCCCATTGCATGCGAGCCAGTGCCCCAGGCCATTTATGCAGAGAGGGTCGTCTGCCGGTGGGAGAATCCGGGCGAGGCGCTGATAGGGTTCCCCGGAGAGGCCCGGGTAGAGACCAAGAGCTGGAGTGACTACTACCAGCAACAAAAGGCTCGGGTATAGGCAAAGGAATGAGAGCAAGAGGCCCAGTGGAAGGAGATGGAAAAATGGAACATGCAGGCCAAGGCTCGGACCTGAAAGCTCAAGGTTGCTGACTGGGGGCTGAGAGTGTTGGGGACAGTAGCCAAGTTTGACCCAGCAAAGGGCTGGGGATTTATCAGAAACCCTGATATGAAAAGGGACTTATTTGTCACCAGGAGGGATGTTGAATCCCACTTACTAAAAGGACACCCCGACCGCAATCTGTATCCTGGGGATCGAGTCAACTATACCCGGCATCAGCGGGAAAGGGGATGGTACGTGCTCAATGTGCAGAGAGCAAGCGGTGACGACCTGCCACAAACACCAATGAACAGCAAACCGCATCAGCCCTGGCTGCGGTAGGAAACCAGGTTGCGCTGTATAGAGGTCAGCAGGATTATGAACTCCCTGAATGAGGAGATGAGCAGGAAACCTCTTGCATTACCTTGGAAGAAGTAGGAATAAACAGTGTTATAGAACTGTAGTGTGAATGTATATAGTTCGTTTACCTGGTTAGGTATTTATAATATAGCCAAATGTGTATATAATTAAAGCTGGATAGGAGTTAGCCTTATTATTTGTGAGAATGTGTCAGAAATATATATATACCTAGTTATATGTAATCATGGACGGTATGATCATGGATAATGTATGGTCAGGACTTTTATTGTATAAAGTTGGCACTTGGTGTGCTCCTTGTTGGTTTTGCAGCCAACAGTTGCAACCTGGAAGCTTAGCACTTTGTACTAGACCGAGAACAAAAATCATTTGGTGCAGCCGAAAAGTGGTTCAATGAGGTGGCCAGCTAAGCCCTGCAGTCTTGCCCAGGGCAAACGTAGGGGTTTTGAGGCGGTCCCCCATATTACACTAAGGGCAGTGAGTAGGACAATCCAGGTAGGACCTAATTGAACCCTGTTGACTTTAATTGGAATGTTTTTTTTAGAATAATATTGTTTTATGTTAATAGTATTTTATATGCAATGTTAAAAGAAAGGGTACCTCCCATAAAGGGAAGCAAAAGATAACTGTTAACTGTTTTACCTGCTTGAGTGCATTCAGAAAAATTTTGCATGTCTTTACACCTGTCTGTTGAATCCAGGTCCAGCCCGCGGACCTCTCGGGTAAGGAAGGGACACCACAAGCACCCGGACACCGGCATCCAACACCACACCAACCCAAGTCTTGGGATTGGGCAGACCCTGTTGAGGGAGAGCCCTATTCCAGGCTGGAGGGAAATTGGGTAGAGGGTGCAGGTAGAGTAAGTTGTTAGAGGAACATACTAGGAAGTAGTGAGGAAGGAGGAACAATGAAGGACATAGAGGATGTGACTGATGTCGGGGAGACGTAGCGAGAAAAGGGAGGGAAAGGGACAGTGGAGTATGGAGTCGGTATCAGGAGTCTGACACGAGAGGACAGACAGAGAGAGGTGTCCTGGGGACTGGATCTGGTTGGAGCTTGTTCCAGGGACAAGGGAAGAGAAAGTCAACAGCGGATCTACTGAAGGGTTCCAGAGATACAGAAGGGGTCCCAGGGGCACAGGAAGTGAGGAATCTACCCCTGGTGCCTGTATCCAGGTGGAGGGTGATCAGAGTCGCGTGGAGGGACCAGGCCACAGAAAGAGGACAGACCCCAGACTAGTGGAGTGACCGAAGGACTCATCTAGCTAACCGGGGGCTGTGGTGACTTCAAGTGCAGCAGACTAAGCCACATGTGTTCATCACAAAGGTAGCCATATAGGGTCAAGGGGACTAGGACAACGTCGCCCAGCAGGGCCCAAGGTTGCTGGCTTGGGACACTTAGTGTGAGGCGCTGGACAGGAGGGCGAAAGTCAGCGCATAGGGAGATGACCCAGGAAGGAGCACGAGAAGACTGTTCCCAGTAAAGTGTCCCTGAATTATCCAAGAGTTGGCTGGAACCCTTACCTGGAGGGCACAGCATCCCGCTGGTAGCTGGAAACACCTGGAGGCTTGTCAGAATTGTGAGTAGAACCTAAAGACTTTGTCCTCCAGTCATTTGTTGCGCCCTTAGTCCTGCACCAAACTATTTCCTATTTCCTATATAAACTGGTTTCAACTGCCCTGGGGCCTCCCGCTCTACCCGTACAGAGCAGAACATCTAGCTGCGTTACCAACAGCCCCAGAGGATCTGACCGCAGCGTCGGCAATCCATCTCCAATTGTCAAAACCCACGGGTGTCTTTACGTTAAATCCCATATAAATATTCCCTCCGTTCTCATGACACTGCCAGGGCCAAAGAGTCGGGTCACAGCCCCATGACCTTCCCAGAGAACTTGCCGACTCCGTTCCTAGTTCCTGGTGGGTGTGTCATATACTAAAACAAGGAGTGTCTCCAAAACAAAAAACAGATGTCAATCTTTCAATTATAGTTTTGTTTATAAGCTCCACTCTTGGTTTTGGCACACAGAAACTGATACAAAATACTGATAAATATTGATATGTAAACAAGGCCTAAGTAAGCAGCATTTCATGTGACAAACTTTGGCATGTGAAATAAAAAAATATCTCAACTGCTCAGTTCACTTGCTAGAACGGCTTAGAGAAGACACTGCTTGTGGAGAAGTCTGCAAAGCAAAAAAATACACTTTGATTTCTTCTCTCCCATTATATAATACAATAGGGGTTGATGTGCCCTCATTCAACTGAACTGGTGCATAATAGGTCAGCATAAATGAGAGCTATACAACTTACACTGGCAGTAGCAAATGTACTGAACAAAAAAACAGTTCTACTCGACCTTTAAAGGCTATCAATCAGCAGGATTTAGGGCTATAAAGTGAAGCCATGTCCTTACAGGCTCTGGGTTACTGAGTGTAATCATACCTTTACTTCAATGATTACATGTATGATTGTAGAGAAAAGATTTATAAAAGTTATGGCAAAGAAGAGAGGAGAAGAACGAAGTGTGAAGCACAGCGCCACTATGAGAAATTGGGTTATTTTTATTACTCCCCTGTGGGTTTTAAGCCAAATCCTCCATCCCTTCCCTTCTTCTCTCCCTTCCTGTCACTATTTAACAGTGCAGCCCCAGGACACCTGACATCACTCATACTAATAGTGATATGTCAGGTGTCCTGTGTGTGCCCAAGCTTACACTCCTGCCCTCCATCCATTGCTTGGTAATCACTGATTCTCCTGCTTGTCATGGCTTCCCCTGTGATCCCACGGACACAGGAGTGCAGGACAAAACTCTGCCCCATCCAGTCTCTGCACATCCCCCCGTTCTCCTCACAGTCACAGAAGACAGTAGCGGGGATCTGTCCCGATCTCCTCTCCTCACAGACGCGGGAAAATCCTCTTGTGTGGTCTGTGAGGAAAGTAGACTGGGTCAGATCCCTACTGTCATCTGTGACTGTGAGGAGAACGAAGGCGCGCAGATTGGAGGGCACTGGGTCTTCTCCTGTACTTCTCTGACCACAGGATTACAGGAGAAGCAGGCGGCAAGGGAGGACAGGACTGTAAACTCAGGCACACACAGAACACCTGACATATCGATATCAATATTTGTGATGTCAGGTGTTCTGGGGCTCCATTGCTAAAGGAAAGGAGGAGGAGGATGGAGGATTTGGCTTAGAGCCCAAAGGGGATTAATAACAATAACCCAACCTCTCATAGTAATGCTGCGCTGCACACTAGGTTAGTCTCCTCCTCTCTTTACTCTTTATAACTTTTATAACACTTTTCTCTGTAATCAAACCATGAATCATTGAAGTAAATTTATGATTGCACCAAGCATCCCAGAACCTGTAAGGACATGGCTTCACTTTATCGCCCTAAAACCTGCTGGTTGGTTCCCTTAAAGCCCCTTAGTGCAGCACTAACGCCCTAAGTAAGGGTACCTTTACACGCCGCTACTGGCGGGTGGATACAACCAGCTACTTCACGTGCACGAGCACGCACAAACGGTTGCAAACGGTAAACGCACCACCTTTACACGCCGCAACAAGGTGCGCTACGCTACGTTACATCTATCTCTGGATACAAGTAGCCATCTGTAGCTTACCTTACCTCATTTACACACCGCTACAACAAGCTAATATGGGCGGACCTGGTGCAGCAGGGACAGCACATAGGCGTGCCACAATTGTGGATTACGAGACGTCCGTACGCTGATAGGACTAAGCAATAACATCATGATTGGCCAGGCAGCGCAGGAGGCTGTTTAATACATGACGCTCGAGCAATTGTGTAGTGTGACTGGTCAGCTCCTTAAATATGCCGCCCTATGCAGCGACTACCAATCGTAATGCAGGAGCTTCCTCCAATGATCGCTGATGGGGCGCGGTAACCCGCAGCCTGTGTCACGCCCCAGCTACATACCAGGTACATAGCATGGTGTAGAAACAACCCTTCTCTTCCTTCTTTACACGCCGATACAGCTCGCTACAATCGGCTGTGTAGCCACCTGTTTCAGGGCAGTGCTCAGAAACAGATGCATCTACTGCCGGGTGCCTACTACCGTCTTCACACGCCGCTACTACGGGGTATATTGCCGATACAAGCTACATTTGTAGCATGTAGCTGGTTGTATCCACCCGCCAGTAGCGGCGTGTAAAGGTACCCTAACAGTCTAAGGCTGGGGTTCCACATAAGCCCTCAGTCCGTTTTTGGCTTCAGTTTTCTCATTTTTTTTTCTAAGTCCAAAAACTGACAGAAAAACGGATTGGGTGTAATAAACACCCTGTCCGTTTTTCTATGGAGCTCCAAACATTGCCCTGTCCGTTTTTGAGTCAAAAACGTTGCATGCAACGTTTTTGGTATCAGTTAAAAAACGCATGCGTTTTCATGCGTTTTTTTTAACATGGGGCCCTATGGGAAACTCATGCGCGAACGCATGCAAACGCGCACTTGCATTTGCGCATGCGTTCGCGCATGCGTTTTTTTAATGAAAATTCCAAAAACGTTCAGGAGTGCAGGAGGCTCAAAAAGCACCCAGAAAAAAACGGATTGGTGATGAAAATCACTTCCAAAAACGGATTTCTATGTGTGACCACAGCCTAATCCTTTTTGTTAACCATCCAGGAGCATAGTAAGAATAATGACTTTTAAATCCTTTAAAAAATACTGCCTCCCAACATGTATAAGCATTTCTACTTAGTTTGAAGTGGATTCGTGCTTCAAGTCTTCGTACATACAGTAATTTATGTAAGAAATGAAATACAAAATCAAAATTAAAGACAATTTTAACCAAGAAAGAGATTTTATGTTATCATGTTAAATATAGTAAAAATGATTTGACAACAGCTCCATGTATTTTCCATTGTGAAGCAGTTTTAGTCAGAGATTGCCAGAGATTTGTGACCTGATATTGAACTATTTTATGTCACTTGAGCAGTGAAAAGAATAGATCAATAGCTATTAGTATCACCTTTTGCTTATAATTATGTGGTTTTCAGGCAGATGGTGTTCATTGGGTGTTAAATTATATAGTTACACCCTAAACCAGTCCTTTTTTCCATGGCCTTGATATAAAAAAGAAAATATTAATGGCCATTGAGGTCTGTACATATATAATTTTACCTAGAGTCACATATTAATACACAAACATTACAAAATTTCGTACCAAGCAGTATCCATTATTTCACCTAGTGATGACACAGTCAATGCAGTATTAATATAGGAGACAATATATATTGAATTGTTCTATATTTTTATAGGATTAATATAATTGTAAATTATCATACAGGCAAGGCAATTTTGAGCATGTCAAGAAAACCCAGTACTATGCCACTAGTCCCACGTGGCTGATCAGCACAATAAAGGGATCTGTTTATTCAAGACCAGCAACTTGATCTTTATAGCAGTATGCTTTGGGTGGTCATCTGGCAGTATAATATTTATTCCTAACATTTATATATTGGAGGACTGGTGGGACAGGATGACCGGATCAAACTATGGAGGATCAGCTGTCAAATTCAATCAAATATGAAAGTCTACATGAAATTAAAAACTCTTCAATTAAAAAAAAATACCTGCTACCATGTCACATACTGTTGAAGACTCAGAGAACAAGCTTATGGCGTCAGGGTAGAGAGCAAATGGGCTTTACCATAGTGCCCTGCAGCTATCACACAAAATGGTCTAGCATTGTCATTTAGGGGGGGCTATCACAGGCAGTATAAAAGCTGGCCAAAGAGTCCCATTTCACGCTTGTACAGAATAATGTAGTGATAGGAAATGAAAATGCACAGCTCATTCCATTTGGGGATAGACAAATTATAATCTTATTGTTGTGTACTAGTCTTAGTGTTCATGCCGATTCAAAATTGGAGTAATAGTCTTAGTCTGTGAATACTAATCCAAATATTGAAGTGATATACAGTCCCTTGAAAAATAATTTATTCTCAGATAACTTTTGCAAAATTTTTCACATTACACCCACAAACTTAAATGTATTTTAATGAGGTTTATGTTATATATATACACTAAGTGGCAAGTATTTATAAAATATAAACTAAGTGACACATGGGTTCTTACAGTCGGAACAGAACACAGTGACATAGCAAGGTTCAAATCAGAGCAAGGTGTCAGGCAAGGCTACATCCTGTCACCATTTCTCATCAATTTATATGCAGAACCTATTTTCTGGAAGGCTGAGCTTGCCACAAAATGTGAAGGAATCCAAATTGCTGGATGTGTCATCAATAATTTTAAATACACAGACAATACAACATTGATAGCAACAAGCGTAGATGGAATGAAAGACTTATTACGGAGTGTCAAGATGTAAAGCTCGAGCATGGGATTTCTACTCAATACACAGAAGACAAAAGTATTGACTACTGGCAGATTCAACCGGGACACACTTAAGATAGATGTCAATGAAGTGGAAATTGTAAAGCACTTCAACGTACTTGGATCAATGATCAATCAAGATGCAGCGACAAAACCAGAAGTCAATAGGAGAATATCTATTGGTAAATCAACAATGAAGCCACCAGACAAGGTCTTCAGATCGAGGGAGATTTCATTGGCAACTGTCATGTCATCACAGGCGGAGCTGAATAGTGGACCCACTAGACCACGGAGATACCGTGGAGGCTGATACCAGAAACGAGTCGGACAAGAAAATCAGACAAGGAAGAGAGTTTATTGTGTACAATTAGGGATAGATCACCAAGGGAAGTCTACAGAGGCAGAGCACTGGAGTTCCCCTAAGGGAGAAACAAGGAGGGTTACCCCATAAACAGGGATTCCTCCAAGCGCAGCCACAGATGATTCAATGAGCTTAGGGACCTCAGCTGGCAACTTAGACTAACAATGAAGTTGCCCAGGCACCTACTATAGGAAGTGAGGGCCATAAATATCTACTAGCCTCTCAGCAATTGGCTGAGAGGTGGTGTCAGAAAAAGGGTGTACTGGCCCTTAAATTTCCTGAGAGCGGCTTATGCGCCCTATGGGCGTTACCCTGGAAACCAGGAAGTGAGGAGGCAGGAGAGAGTTGCCAGCGAGCCTCTGCAGATGGAGCGGGCAGAGTGGAAGCATGGGCCAGGTAAGTATGTCTGCGGGGCACAGGAGGGTGCTGGCAGCCAGATGGGGCCCAATCCCCCTGTGCCCTGAGGATGAATCCTGCTGGCTACAGGGTGACAGCAACGAAGGCACAACTCATTTATAGTCTTTTTTTCTGTGGTAACATGTGGAAACCTGGACGATAAAGGAACAAGCCAGAAGAAGAATAAATGGTTTAAAAATTTGGTGCTGGAAAAGGATGTGATCAATACCATGAATTGCAAGAAGAACAAACAAAAGATTTTTAGAACAAATCAAGCCAGACTTGTCACTCAAAGCAAGGGTCACCAAGCTATGACTTGACTTTTATTATTCGAAGTGAGCAAGCGCTGGACAAGGACACCATAGTTAGAAAAATAGAAGGAACAAGGTGAAGAAGATGACCAGCAACCTTATAGTGTGATACTACTTATCAAGAAAATTGTAGAAAAGACCCTGGTGAACCAGTCTAGGCTTTCACAATTGATCTTCCAACACGGCATTCATCCATTAAGTTGCCGTGGCTCTAGATCAAGCTGAAGGCCATTAAATAATACTTTATAAAACTTTTTAAAAAGTTTCTAAATATTTTAAAAGTATAAATCTGAAAATTGGGACATGTGTGAGTCAATACACTGTAGGATCATCTTTTTCTGCAATTACTGCTGCAAGTCTTTAGAAGAATGGCTCTAGCAGTTTGCAAATATTGAGTCTGATATTTTTGCCAATTCTTTTCTGCAAATTAGCTCTAACTCAATGAGACTTGATGAAGAGAGACTGTTAACAGCAATATTCTCAATGTTTACATCTTGACTTTAACCGCAACATTCAAATACATGAATGTATAAATATGCTTTGATCTAAGTTATTTTACATAACATTGTGCCATAAAACAGCAGCCATGTGTTCTTATAAAAAGCTGTCTACAAATCTGAAAAAGAACATGGTGGAAGCCCAAAAAGCAGGAGAAGGCCATGAGAAGATAGCAAAGCATTTTCAAATTCAAGTTTAACTTTCCTCGGTCATTAAGAAATTACAGTTAACAGAAATAGTAAAGATCAAGATAAGTTCTGGAAAAGAAAGCACAATTTTAGAAAGAGCTGTTTGTAGGAGTCGTAGAGAGGCAATCAGAACCCTCACTTGACTTAAAAATTCCAATTGTTCCTCTGCAACAGTCCCGGTGCATTGTCTCCATAAAGGGAAGAACCGTGAAGGATTCCATTCTGGGTATCACTGAAGAGATGGAGCTTCAAATCGGAGCTCTCCACAGGGAGTGAATTACCTTCTATGTGTTACCGAATCTTTCTGCACTGTTTCTACTAGGATGTCCATGGTTAAGTCTCCATGAACCTGTCCTGGATTGGCTATCCGGAGGTGTCCTTCAATCGGGTCAGTCTTATCACTATCACTGCCTCAAACCAGTACAGCCTGGTTCTACTCTGTATACATCCAAAGGACCAGGGTGTACAATGATCCACGCTGCCGAGTATAAGGAAGGACCACAATCTTAGTATATAAGAATGGTGCTTTATTTCCTGTACGCTTTTCGGGGCTGTCCCAGCCCCTTTCTGGGGAACACCACCATAAACAAAATGCTTGTTTAATTGATTTTGTTTATGGTGGCATTCCTGAGGAGGGGGCTGGGACAGCCCCGAAACGTGTACAAGAAATAAAGCACCATTCTTGTATACCAAGATTGTGGTCCTTCCTTATACTCAGCAGCGCGGATTGTTGTACACCCTGGTCCTTTGTATTTATGTATATGTTGTTCCTAATGGAACGGTGGATCCTGCAGCTGCTGTTTTGAGCGTTTAAACCAGTTGTGGGGCACACAACCGCTTAAGGTGAGCAGTACCTAATTTTTAAACTATCTGGTATCTAAGAGATAAAGTCCTTTTGTGCCCTTGTCTACCCTTTAATAGATTTTGGTTCTACCCTGTGGCCTTCTGCAGCTTTACCCAGGTTACCTTTTGCCTACCGGTCCTTCGCAGATGTATTTGTTGCGCCCCACGTAGTCAGGCATCACAGTGGGTTATTGCTCCCGTAAAAGAGGTGTAATTTTTGCCAGCTGTAAGTGGATCCTAGGTTGGTGGGTGGGACCCATTCCTGCACTCCCACATTAGCATAGTGGTGGGAGGTTAACCGGGAGGGAGATATATTCACCTCTAGGGGGAACAAACAAGGAGAAAGAGTAGTCTCTCTAGTCAGTGTTGGAGTGTGGAGCGAGGAGGAATGTGATTGATCTATTTCAGGATCAGGTGGCCAGGGAGGTTGAATCATTAATTTATTCTGAGACCCCAAAAAAAAATGTATCTAAAAAGGAATGGGAAGCTTTCAAAGAATTGAGAACATGGGAGGACGTTATAGTCCGAAAGGCAGATAAAGGGGGCAATGTAGTCTTGTTGAAAAAAACTGAGTATGTAGCAGAAGCATATAGACAGTTGGCTGATGAGGTTACTTATCAACCCCTCACGTTCGATCCTACACCAAGAACCAAAATAAATTTAAGATCTATGTTAAGCAGAGCAATTTGCTCAGGTGCGTTGACTGCAAAAGAAGCCGAGAAGGTGTTCCCTGAGTTTCCGTGTAAAGCTCACTGGTACTACCTGCCGAAAATCCATAAATCATTGGACGCACCACCAGGTCGACCGATCGTGTCAGGAGTAGGTTCAATTACTGAACCACTCTCACGATGGCTCGACTGGCAGTTGCGTCCTCTGATGAAGGAAATCCCCTCTTATTTAAGAGACACTAGCGCTTTTATAGAGCTACTGGGAGGTATGGATTGGCAGGATCGATTTAAATTGGCGTCAATCGACGTGGATAATCTATATACCAGGATTCCACAGAAACTCGCCATTGATGCAGTGAGGGAAACTTTGAAGGCTACTGATAAACCCAAGGAATTGCAGGACTTCATTCTGGAAGCCCTGGAGTTTGTATTAACTAACAACTCTTTCAAGTTTGGGAACCAGTGGTTTACCCAGCGCGTTGGGACCGCGATGGGTACACCAGTGGCCTGCACCCTGGCAAATATTTTTCTGGGCTTTTTTGAAAATAAATATATCTATTCATCACAAAATCCGTACCTAAAATTTATTAAAACCTATTATTGGTACGTGGATGATGGTTTCTTGGTGTGGGATGGCGGAGAGGAGGTATTCTTGGAGTTTGTTAACCACTTGAACAGTGAAAATGAGATGAACATGAAATTCTCCTCAGTGCTAGGCGGAGATGTTCTGGAGTTTCTGGACGTGAAAGTTACGATCAGAGACGGAAGGATCATCACTGAAAATTTTCGAAAAAAAAAAAACGGCTACCAACTCCGTACTCCATTATGAGAGTAATCACCCCTTTCACGTTAAAAAAGCTTTGCCATTCAATCAGGTAATGCGTTTGAGAAGAAATAATAACGAAGATGATAGATATAGAGAACAGGTCCAGGAGTTAAAAAAAAGGCTTAGAGAGAGAGCGTACCCTGATGATTTGGTAGAGGAGGCCGTGGTAAATTTTGATGATATCTGGAACGAGGGTTGGAGAAAGACCGTAGGGAGTAAAAAAGAAGGAAAAGAGGAGAAGAGGTTCATATTCAATTTCAAATTTGGACCTACGGATAGGGCTATAAAAACGGCCATATCTAGAAACTGGTACATGATAGAAAGCGATAAACATCTTAAGGAGGTCGCTTTGAGAAAACCCTGGTTACGCATAGATGATGCAGAAATATTGATGATATGATAGTATGGAGACGGTTTACTGCAGAAAAAACTTGGTTAGAGAGAGGCTGTCCAGTAGGAAATTTTAAATGTGGGAATTGCTCCGTTTGCGACAAACACGTTACGACCAATCCGGTGCAGATAGGGCATATTATGCATAACGTGAAAGAATTTATTTCTTGCAAAACCAAATTTGTGGTGTATGCCGTGGTCTGTGATTGTGGTCGCTTCTATGTTGGAAAAACGATACGTTGCCTTTACATACGCTTTAAAGAGCACGTTAGGTCAATAACTACAGGAGTTGGTTCCCCCCGATTGATAGAGCATGTCAGGGCTGAGCATGGAGGGGATTCCTCTGTATTAAGATTCTTCGGCTTGGAAAGGGTAATGTTACCACCATCTGGGGGTAACTTACATAAAATGTTGTTGCAGAATGAGGCAGCGTGGATAATAAAATTGAGGGCGCAGAGCCAGGCTGGACTTAATGATAAGAACGATCTTGCTGTATTTTTGTAAGGTTCAGTTATGAGTAATTGGATTTGGGTATTGAGGTACTGTGGATTCAGGTTAGTGAATACTTGAATCTGCAAGGGGTACAACTCGGTATACTGGTCTGATAAGTAATTCATGGTTCTCTATGTTTGGATAGCTGTGAAGGTCTTGTGCTCAGTCCCTTATGTTTGATGAGAACTCTCTATGTTTGATGAGAATTTGACAGGTTTACCCATGGTTAGAAATGGGGAAATGTAAATATAAGAGGATCCCCTAAGCTAGCCCGAGGGTATCAGTATAGTGATCCCGATGAATAGGTATTAAACTTATTATCAGGAAAGAGAAGAGGGTAAGTCGAGTAGTGTACTGGCCTATGACTGGAAAAAATATTTTTTAACCTGTGGTTGTGAGTAAAAAGGTTTTTATTGTATATATTGTAAGCACATAGTACTGTACTATATGTATGTAATGCACTTTGATCACTTAATTGCACTGTCACTTTAAGAGCTGTTTTGGTTTCAGCTCCATAATCTTAACTTCACACATGTTCACTAATTAAGTTTGTGACATCATCAGTGGGGGTGTATAAGTTGCCTAGTGCAACAATACACTCTGAGGACTAACCTGCTGAAGCGTCGTGCCCCCCCGTCCTCCCACCCGCATGCCACCACCTGCTGTGTGCACTGAAGCACAATAAAGAACCGCTGTTTATAGAAGCTCTGAGTGCGACTTCTTTTCTTCTCCTATAATACAAAACTGGATGTGACGTATCGGACTTTTGGGAGTGAGCACCAGAGCGAGCAGAGCGGTGCAGCAGGGAGGACCCTCCTCATCATCCTCCATAGCCAAGGGCGGAAAGCTTGCAGGCGGCCGTGAAACATCCCCAGGCTGTATGGGAGACGCTGCAAGGTGGTGCTGACCCCATCCGAATCTTCAAAAAAGAGCGAGGAGGAAGGTTTATCCGGACAGCTCTATGCTGATCCGGAGGAAAGGAGAGAGAGGATCCTGAGGGGATCCTGAGAGAGGGTGCCCGACGTGTGAAGTCTGGGCCCTAAAGAGAAAGGGGGAACCCCAGCATGGAGCGACCATACTCCAGGCAATTCCCCAGTCCACCACGGGAACGCCGGACCCGAGGAAACGGCCAGAGTCCATCTCTGAAAGTCGTCAACCTGCTGCTGCGGTTTGTTTACCAGCTGCGGCACCCTGCCAGATGGAGCGGTCTGCCTACTTCCTCACCACGAGGGAGGGGAGCCCCAAGGCTACCTACAAGGAGCCATTTGGTATAGACTCATCCTAGGCGGGGAAGAAAGGACATAGGTTCGCCAACTAAGGTTTACCCGGACAGCTCTATGCTGATCCGGAGGAGAGAGAGGACCCTGAGGGGATCCTGAGAGAGGGCGCCCGACATGCGGAGTATGGGCCCTAGAGAAAAAGGGGGAACCCCAGCGTGGAGCGACCATACTCCAGGAAATTCTCCAGTCCACCACGAGAACGCCAGACCCGAAGAAACGGTCAGAGTCCATCTCTGAAAGTAGTCAACCGGCTGCTGCGGTTCAATTACCAGCTGCGGCACCCTGCCAGATGTAGCGGTCTGCCTGCTTCCTCACCACGAGGAAGGGGAGCCCCAAGTCTACCTACAAGGAGCTATTGGGTATAGACTCATCCTAGGCAGGGAAGAAAGGACACGGGTTCGTCAACTAATGTTTACCACGGGTTCCACCATACCACCTGGCATCCACTTGCAGCCACCCGTAGAGCTACCTGTTTGAATACCATTTTGCTGAACTGTGGACTCTGTATTTTGCTGCTGAATATTTACAGTAAAGTACCTGGGAGAAAGTGATTTTGCCTTTGTGTGGTTATCTCCATCAACCTGTTTGCTTACAGGAACGCTGCCCCGGAGGACCAGCTCCACCTGTAGGGAGCTTTGCCATCTCAGCCGCATTACCATCGACCTCTGGACGACTGTGGCGGTGCTGGTGACCCATCACCAGGTACTACAGGTGGTGTCACATGACAAACTCTAATCCCCTGTACAAACACCCCTTTTTGAAGTGTCACCCAGGCCAAGGGCTCAGGCATTGCCACCCGAGACATCCCCCATGAGAACAGCCTGATACCCGAGTACCCTAGGGCCTGGGGCTCGATATATTCGACAAGAAAGAAGCTGAGACTCTTCCTCCTCACAGGCCTTACAATTGTCCATAGTCCAGATAGAACATCTCAGAGAACCGCACCTTTCCGAAGATCACCTGTATATGATATAGTTAGTGTTACGCCGGTGGGTTTGTAACTTGGTTCCCTGTCATTACTGTGTGTTACTGTGCTTTTTACCAATGCTCCTCCCCCCTAATCAGCTGGGATACTGTAGTATGTTTGAATCAGAAAAAAAGCTCAACCATCCAATACTCACTGGATGGTCCAGTGAGTATTGAATGGTTGAGCTTTTTTTCTGATTCAAAAATCACTGCTGGTGTATAAGCTCCCACCCTTCACACACCAGACATTGATTCCATCATTAGGTCAGTAACCTCTCCTGACCATAGACTCCACACGTGATTATTTAACTCTCTGCCGAGAAACACGTATTAAGAAAGTGGATGCTTTACTTGCCAGGGGAAATGTCCAAAATGCTGGATCCCCTGAGATTGAAAGAGCCTTCAATGCCCTGGAAAAGGTATTATTACAACATCTTTGAGTTTGGTGGGGCCATGCCACTTTATCTAAATATATATGAAACTAAAAAAGAGAAGCAAGCGCAGATAGGGTCTTATCTTTTTAGACAATTGGCGGCTTAAGAGCCGCAATAGTCACTGCTTACCTTATGTAGTGGTGTTACACATAACCAGTATAGAAGGCATGTAATGGCAGCTGCTGCTGGACCCACACCTCCACGTGCTATGTGGTAAAATTCCAGAGATTTCTAGGGACAATGTGCTGTTGGTCCGCGCTGCCACAAACGACTTGAAGTCCAAACTTCACTCTATAAGTTTATTGTATCCAACGGGTTTCGGAGCCTGCTATTCTCCTTCATCAGAGAGTGTAGACAATAAACTTATAGAGGGAAGTTTTGACTTCGAGTCGTTTGTGGCAGCGCGGACCGACAGCACATTGTCCCTGAAATCTCTAAATATGTCTCATGAATAATGATCCTGAGGGGACTGAGACTGAAAAAAGTGGCTACTACTCAGTTTGGAGAAATTTTCACTGCACAATGGAATGAAATTTTATCAGATTGCTCCCTAAAACTCATTAATTTAATTCTGATGGAAGAGAAAAAAAAGTTGGAGAAATTGGAGGAGGATGTACAAAGTCTGCAGGATGAAGCGGACAAATATATAGAACAAGCAGCATATGAACCACTGTACGAGAACATGCACAAAAAATTGACGACCTGGAGAAAACCATTATAGAAACAAAGAAAAACAAGTATGCAAGGGACTTAAAAGATTATGAAAGTGGATCTGTGTATACGTGTAAATCCTACACACCAAGGAAGCCGAAATCTCCACGAACCTCGTATACTCCGCAAAAACCAAAGGCTCTGAAAAATCGACCAACTCCACAACAACCTAGACCAATACTACACAAGCCTTCGGAATAGGGAAGTGGCAATGTCAGCTTTTCTTCACCGATAAATACTTCTGAAGGCTCTGAAGTGTCATTGGAGTCGGAGCAGGAGTCTGGGGGTACATTCGTGGGAAAACCCTACAACACCAGAGCTACCACCCAGCATTTTCAACAAAACAGGGAAGGAGACCACGCAAGAAGCGGTCTAGGAGAACACACAAGGAGAATTCGGAGCAAAAAGTAAGTAACACAACTGATACTTTCTCCGTAATTAATATATCTGCCTGTATATTATCACAGATACAATCTAAGGTTCTGGAAAAAGGACTTAATTTTGTCCCAAGCAAGAAAGCAAGTTTTTATGAGACTGTAGAAAATCTTAATAAATTAAAGGAAATCTCACTGTCAAGAGACACTTCTATAAGATGCACTTTTGTAATCTACTGTTTCAAACTGCAAACCTGTTCAGTTCTCATTTAGAAGAGATCCTTAGCAGATTGCAAAGTTTCTTTTTTTCCACAGCCTAGATGAGACTTTCTGGCACCTTGACCTCGAGGAAGAGTTCAGTATAGGCCTAGGCCTTCATTATCAATAGCCAAGAAGAAGCACTCCTTTGGTCCTACCCCTGGCTGTTTCCCCTGCAGCCACTGCCTTGCTTGTGCCAATGTCCTTCGCTGTAACTCCTTTAACTCCTCAGATGGCACCCGCACCTTTGATATTTGACAGCGGATAACATGCAGTTTAACAAATGTGGTTTATTTTGCCACGTGTGGGTGCCCACTGATATATGTAGGATTAACGATTAACATCAAGAGAATTCAGAGTGAGAATGAGGGAACACGTGAGAGACATTGGCGCAGCAAGGACAGTGACTGACATCACTACCCTGAAATCAATTCCATGGCATTTCAGGGAAAAGCACAACTGGGATGCAAGGGACCTCAGAATTCGGGGCATAGATATGGTCAGGGGAGGAATTAGGGATGGCAATCTTAAAAAGGTGCTCGCACAATGAGAAGTTACCGTAAATGGATTGTCACCCTGAACACTTTAACCCCAAATGGATTGAATGAGTCATCATCATTTGCACCATTTTTAAGACTGATAAGTGTATTTCCAGTAAAGGCTTGTTTTTAAATTTCTCCTCCCTTTTCTTTTAACCCCATTCTTTGTCTTTGCTCCATTCCTGGTGTTTTGGGATTTTTTTGTTTTTATATATTCCTTTTTAGAATATATTGTAGGTTCATTTCTTTGTGGACTTATTTCTCATAGTACCTTTACATGCCGCTACAGAAGGTTGAAAACAACCGGGTTACGGAGACAAATGTATCTTGCACCGTCAAATCAACCCGAGGTAGCGGCGTGTAAACTAGCTTGTTGCTACCCATCATTTTCGGCACCTGTTTCAGAGCAGTGCTCTAAAACAGGTTGATTTCAACCCGATGCTAGCGGCGTCTAAATAAGGTAGGGTAAGGTTTTTTCGCCACCTAGTTAACTCCCCGGGGCGTGACACAGCCTCCGGGAAACCGCCCCCCTTCAGCGATCATTGGTGAAAGCTCCTGCATTGCGATTGGTTGTCGCTGCATAGGGCGGCATATTTAAGGAGCTGACCAGTCACACTACACATTTGCTATAGCGCCTTCCTACGCTGGCTGGCCAATGATGATGCTATTGCTTTGTCCAATCATCGTACGAGCGTCTCGTAATCCACAACTCTGGCACCCCTATGTGTTGTCCCTGCTGCACCAGGTCCTCCCATATTACCTTCTGTCGCGGCGTGTAAATGAGGGACGGTGCTCTACAGAAGGTAACTTGAGGCACCCGGCGGTGCATCCAGAGATAGATTAAACCTTCTGTAGAGCACCTTGTATCGGCGTGTAAAGGAGGTATCGGGTACCGTTTGCAACCGTTGGTATGTGCACGTGCACGTGAAGCACCTGGTTGTTTCTAACCTTCTGTAGCGGCGTGTAAAGGTACCTTTATTTCTTCCTTTTATGGAATCATCCTTCAACATCTACAGAAATCACCTTTAACATCTGGAGATGTAATATAGATGTGCTATGAGGCATTGATTCTACTGTGCTGATCTTGTTATTTTATGTTGATTGCTCTCAGTGTGAGAAACAAGATACAAATCTTGTAGTTGTGATACCTTTTAATGGCTAACAAAAATAAAATAAATGATGTTATAAGGTGAGCTTTCGAGACGACTCAGGTCTCTTCATCAGGCATGGTATGACAAGATATTGAATGAAACTCAAAATATATGCATGCACAACTAAAATGATTGGACATTTGACTAAATAAACATTACAAAGACTGGACATTTGGCAAAATAAACAAAGCTGCCTTGGAGAGCATCTTCAATCAGGCAGGCCTAGTGGTCATAAAGTCTCTAGGACACTAATTTATAAGAATACCTGGTGTCCAAGATTTCCATGTTTTTGAACAACATTGTTTAGACGTGGTAATGAGCCATAAAACCATCAGAGATGTTCAGTCCGTTCTGTATACAATTGAAACTTCCAATTAGCTTGGATTCACAGACTCTTCGATGTTTTTGGGATTTGAAATTACCTCTCAAAATTAAAACCTTCATATTAGCAATGTTATCTCCCTGGCCATAAAAATGCTCTGCTACTGGAAAATTGATTTTTTCGCGTGTAATTGTGTGATGATGAGACCTCATCCTTGCTCTTAGACGCTGCCCAGTCACACCAACATATAAAGACCCTCTTGGTCAAATGGTGCACATAATTAAATATACCACATTGGAAGAGGAGCATGTGAAAGTCCCAGGAATCCTATAATCCTGCTGTGTGTTGGGGATCTGTATCCTGTCTCTGGTCTCTATGTGAGGTCTTGCAGCTCTTCACATAGCATGGATAAGCTCCTTTTGGTGTATCCGAGGGCATCAAACTTCGGACCATGATGTTTCTTACATTGGGAGGCTGCCTGTAGCGCAGCAAGGGAGGGTCTTTGAATAATATTTTAAGTCGGTCATCCTTGTGTAGGATGTGATGAAGTTTCCTGGCAGTTTTCCTTACTACCTCAAGCTGTGGGTTGTAGGTCACCAGCAGGGGAACACGTTGGTTCTCTTCTTTTTCTCTGTATTGGACTGCTTGACTTCTAGGGATCCTTGTGGCTTTAATGATCTGATCCTCAATGGAGGTGGGGTAGTAGCCCTGGTTTAAAAATGTCTTTTTTAGCTGGATTATGTGTTCATCCCTTTCCACTGGGTTGGAGCAAATACGGTTATATCTGAGGGCCTGGCTGTAGACAATGGATTTTTTGATGTGTTTCGGGTGGAAACTGTCTGTAATGAACCATTTAGAATTTTTAAGGTGGTATCCAGAAAGTTAATTTCTGTTTTTGAGTGGTCCAGTGTCAGGTTTATGGTGGGATGAAATTGGTTGAACTTGTCATGGAATTTTAGAAGTTCATGTTCAGTCTCAGTCCAGATTAATAAGATGTCATCAGTGAAACGGAAGTACACCAAGGGTTTGATGGGGCAGGAGGCTAAAAAGTCAATTTCCAGTTTAGCCATGAAGAGGTTGGCATACTGGGGGGCCATTTTGCTTTCCATGGCAGTTCCGGTGCGTTGTAAATACAGTTCTTCACCAAAAGAGAAAATGTTGTGGGTGAGGATAAATCTGGTGAGCTTTAGAACTGACTCAGAAGGGATCCCATTGGCTTTAAGAAACAGTCGGCAGGCAGTAAGTCCATCTTCGTGTGGGATGTTAGTATATAAGGACTCCACATCCATGGTGGCTAAGATGGTACTCTCGGGGAGGGGATGACTTAGTCAGGACCTGCAGCTCCCTGGCGCCCCCTTAGCCTGCTGGCCAAATCCGGTATTGCCAGAGGATAAAAAAGGAGCCCAGCTGCTGTTGTCTACTGCGGCACGTGATGTGACGGGATGTATATATACCACCAGTTCCTGCTAGGAACGTATATATACCTCGATCCAGTCACCCTGAGGCCCACAATATCACACAAATACAAAAAACGTTATGCTGCCACCACCGATTTCTTGCAGGTGGAACGGTAACCTGTACGATAGCGTAAAACTAACAGTGAGGTCGTGAGAGCTCGTTCATAGGACAAGGAGATAGAGACTAGTAAATTATAATATTTTACTCCAAAATATAGACAGTGATTATATAAAAGATTTACAGAATATTACATAAGAGACAATGTACATGTATGCATAAAACAGTTATAAAAATAAAAGGAATAAAAGAGAACTTGCCAGACCTAGTCACGCATAGGTAAACGTAGCTGGTAGCGACTATGTCAGGCCCGTGGATGGAATTGTTATTTTTTATGAATTGTAATTATTGCATGGGAGATCTGGTCAGCATTAGACTCCTGTACACTATATGCATTTCCCTTATTTCTCCTCCCTCGCCCACTTTGCACGCATCCACACTGTCCCGTGTTCTCCTTGGTTGGCTCCGGCATCACTCCGATGGACTGTGCATGCGCGGGAGCCATGGTCCCGATTCTTGCACATGCACAGTTCACTTTGCATGCCAGCAGCTTCCAGGTAAGGGGACGGGATGAGTGGGCGTGCGTGCTGCTCTATAGCTGATGTAGGAATTAATTGGAGGTGTCCCATAGGTACTGAGTCCATATAAAAGGTCCCCATAAGATGAATTCCGGTGTACTGGGAAAGACTTGTTCCCTGGTGAAATTTACATAAACGTAAGTGAAACACACATCAGGCTTTTTTTATAGGCTGGCTTACAGATGATACTATTAGGTTGTAACCCTTTATTGTCTGGCATGCAGCGTTAACTAAAACATGTTGTTAACCAAAACATGGATGTTTAATGTTACAAGTACTATTGATAGTTCGTGAAACTTTCCTTTTTGTATCCTGAAGACTCAATTAAATGGGGCTATGATGCAAATGATGTATGTATAAACTTCAACTTGCACTTTTGACCCAATTTTGAGCTGTTTCAGGTCTACGTTTACTATTGATGTTGGTAGTGGAAGTTGTGAATACAATAGATACTTGTATGTTATGTGCACTTTGTATTTCTCCCTTCTTTGTAATTATTGTTGTGCATTAACTCTGTTCTGTCAGTATAATACCAGAAAGTGGAATTACTGTTCTCCATTCCCTTCTTTTTTGTCTCACTACCGCCAGGTGTTTTTCCAGTTTTTTCTCTAATAAAAGTAATTTTTATTTGCATGGTACTCATTGTTCTGTGTTGTTTAAATATTGTAATTTAGTATGTTTTGCTTAGTGTTGCTCTCATAGGACTATGTAGTCCCGGTGAGAGTGACGTACTTATTAATGCCAGCTGGATATTGTTTATGATATGATCTGTGTCCTGTAGCTTCATGATTGACCAGGAAGGGCAGGATTCTGCATAGAGATTTCTGTGAGCTCTACAGAGTTCAGTTTGATTCATTAAGGAGTCTGAGGTTTCTGCAGTTCGGACTATGCTTGAGCCAATGTGTTGGCACGGACAGGACTTCCTGATCTGCAGCAAAATTCATACTCCGGCAATAACTCACACAGATCGGCCACTAACCTGATAATTTTGACTGTGAGGACTTGTCAGATGTGGATCAGTATTCTTCTACCCTGACCCTATGATCACCTCATACTTAGTACTAGGAGTGATATGTGACTTCACTTCAGCAGACTCAGCCAACATTGTGCAGTGTGGCCATGTCTGTATCAGCATGATGTAGCCAGGCCAGCATCTAGCCCAGGAGTGCACAACATTTTTCAAGCCAACTAACAGATTTTTATGTTGAATCAATCCCAAAAGCCACTTACATGAATACATCACCACAACCACCACAATTGATGCATCACTACAAGCAAGTTTTGAGCATTTGAGAAGGAGTTGAAGATATTCTGATCCAAAAACTCATTGTAAACATAACTTACACTGAGTTTTTGGAGCTGAAAAATCCATTGAGGATTTTTCAGTTTTAACATAGCCATGAAGGAGATTATTGTTTTCTACATGTGTACAAGATCAGAACCAGCATCAGTAGATGAATGCAGTGACAGAACCACTATCAGTAGATGAATGCAGTGAAAAAAAACACCATCAGTAGATAAATACAGAAACAGAACCACCTCAGTAGATGATTGCATGGTCAGAACCTCCATCAGTAGACGATTGCAGAGCCAGAACCACCATCAGTAGAGGAATGCAGTGAGAGAACCACCATCAGCAGATGAAAGCGGGGCAGCCACAACCATGATCAGCAGATGAATGCAGTGAAAGAACCACCATTAGTTGGCGGTAATGGTGGGCATTAGCAGAACTATGTGTGTGTGTTGGAGGCTGCAGAATGGATAATGGGTGCTTCAGGGGGATATTGGTGGATGATGGAGGCTGCAGATGGATGATGGGGATGCAGATGGATAATGGCGACTGCAGGGGGATATTGAGGGATGATGGAAGCTGCAGAAGGATGATGAGTGCTGCAGGGTGATATTGGGGGATGATAGGCATGGCAGATGTATGATGGTGGCTTCAGGGGGATATTGGGGGATAATGGGGACTGCAGGGGGATATTTGGGGATGATGGAGGCTGCAGATCCATGATAAGGGCTCAGAAGGATAATGGGGATATTGGGAGATGACGAGGGCTGCAGATGGATGATGAGGCTGCAGGGAGACATTGGGGGATGACTGAGGCTGCAGATGGATGATGGGGGCTTCAGGGGGATATTGGGGAATTATGGTGGCTGCAGATGGATGATGGATGGATGATAAAGTTTGGTTGTGCTGGTTTGTGATGACACCAACTGTACAGTATACAATAAATGCTCTTTTTTTTGGTTCAACAATAAATGTGAATTTTTCTTCAGGGAAAAATAAGATACCCCTTGAAAATAAGACCTAGCTTATCTTCGGGAGCAAAAATTAACATAAGACAGTGTCTTATTTTCGGGGAAACAGGATATGTAAAGAAATCTGGGAAACAGTCCAACACATAGTGACAGGATGCAAAATTCAAGCAGGAACAGTGTATACGAAACGCTACAACCAAGTAGCGTGAATTGTATACATCAACATCTGTACAGCGTATGGGCTAAATACCCCTAAGCCCAGGTGGGAAACCCCAGAAAAAGTGGTGGAGTATGAAAGGGATAAAATCCTGTGAGACATCAAGATTCAAATGGATAAACAGGTGATGGCTAACCAACCAGATATTGTGATAGTAGACAAGGGGCTGAAGACAGCAATGATAATAGATGTGGCAGTGATAAATGACAGTAATATCCGTAAGAAGGAATATGAGAAGCTTGAGAAATACCAGAGCTTCGAAGAACAACTGAAGAAGAAGTAGAAGGTGAAGGTAACAGTGATTCCAGTGGTGATAGGAGCACTTGGTCAGTGACCGCTATGTTAGAAAAATGGCTACAACAGATCCCAGGTGCAACATCTGAACTCTGTCCAGAAAAGTGCAGTCCTGGGAACAACTAAGATCCTGCGCAAAATCCTCAAACTGCCAGGTCTCTGCTTGAGGACCTGAGAATGAGGAAGAACAAATAACCACCCCACAGTGGAGACAAGGTAGGTTTTGTTTTCTAAAAAAAATTATAGAACATTTCTTTATAGTTTTTTAGTAAACATTTTTGAATTACATATGACTAACATTTTATAACTAAATCCATAATATATCACCATTAACAAAATGTACTTTTGTCATATAATTATTCTTGTGAGCATTGTTGACATTTTAGAATATAAAAACACAGAGCAAACAGCAATAATTATTAAACATATAGCAAATTCTACCACAGAAAAAAAATCTTAATAATAAAATCATTTCTTTTATAGCTCTTAAAGGAAATGGTGACTTTTCAGTGGCATCTATGATTCCTAATGAAATGGTTTCTGAGAAACAGAATCATTATACCATAATAAATATGAAAATCTCACAAAAGGAATACTGGCCTCCATACTTAATTGTTTTATAACCTACAGTGTAATCCCAGTAGAAAAATGAGAATAGGATTATTCTCTTTTTAATGTTTATTCTTTGTTCATCACATTGGCTTGAAAGCTAACGAAACTAGAAAGCTTTAAAGTTAATTGGATTAGTCATCTTAAAATATTCATTAGGGACGCCTCAAAGGTTTTGTATTATGAGGGCTGACCATTTAAAAAACAGCTTAGAAATCGAGATATAACTCCCAGGCTGATTTGGAAGGTCATGAAAACATCGTAAAAGCCTAGCAGTAAAACAGATATTCTATTGTATAATAATGAGACCGTAAGGAGAATCGTTAATCCAGCAAAACAACACAATGGTTTAGATGTAACTTATGCAGAAAACTCAAGTTAGCATTTGATTGTTGATAGAAGGCTTCTATGCAATGTGGTTAGTAGACTTGGTTTACATGGCACTCTATATTTTGCTGATTCTGGATGTATGTGATGATTAAATAAAACTATTATCAGAAAATGACAAATTGCTTCAATAGAATCTGTCCGTAAATTCAAACCACATACTCTTTATGGGTTAGTGGCCTCAGAAATATTAATCCATTTACACCGTTATAACTTCTGTCTGTTGTTATATTCCTTAGTAATTAGTGCTTTAATTCATCTGCTTACAAAATCAACAAATACCGTATGTCATCCACTTTTGTCCCGATGCTCTCCTATTACTATTACGTGCTTGAGGTAGCCATATTTGCACACCCAAGTGATGGGTGTCCAAGTATAGCGCCCGCTGGTGGTAATAGCCCATTGCGCAGTGACACCAGCTATGCCACTGATTCCCGCAACTGATGACATCTGTAACCAATGTCATGAACCGCCACCAGCAACCCATCACTCCCGCCCACAACCCACCACACACAGGAAAGAACGAGGCTCTGCAGTTTTTGCACCCTGGGTAAGCAAGAGGAGATGTGGTGCGGGCAACGTCTGGTGGCTGCAAGTAGTAACGGCGGGCATGAGCAGTGGGAAAGTTCAGCACTGAATAGATGGGACAGAAAAATAAACTAAATAAAATATGGCATGCACTGACAGTACTGGCACATTGTGCAGTACTACCTATGGTGCCACAGCCACACGCAACTGACACCACCTTAAACCACCACCAGAAAACGACACCGGCAACCGCCACTGCCACTGCTGACACTGATAATCTCTAATTACGCATGCACTCGGGCAGCCACCATCTTTGTATACCCAAGTGTCCAAAGATGGTAGCCATGTGAGTAAGTGCACATGCACTTACTTGTGTGGACACCTTCTTTGGACACCAGGCTATGCAAAGATGGCGGCACATGCAGCCACACTTACTCATGCCACCATCTTTGTACATTAGAGAGGGGAGAAAGACACAACACAGTAGGGAGAGTACACAAGTGGGGCAGAGACAGTGCACAGTGGGGAAAAGGAGTGCATGGGGGAGAGACAGCACAAGGTGACAGACAAAATTTGAGAGAGCACAAAAAGGGAAGAGACAGCCCGCCTGGGGGAGAGACAGCCCACAGTGGGGAGAGACAGCTTACAGTGGGAAGAGAAAGTCCACATGGGGAGAGAGAGTGCACAGGGGGCAGAAATAGTGTACATTAGGGAGAGAAAGAACACAGGGAAAGACAGCACAACAGGGAGAGTGCATACAGTAGGGAGAGCATACAGGGGTAGCCAGCACACAGGGAAAAACAGCACAAAGTGGGGAGAGAGAGCGCACAGGGGGAGAGAGAGCCCACAAGGGAGAGAGACAGACCACAGGGGGAGAGAAAGCACACAGTTGGAAGAGAGAGCACACAGAGGGAAGAGACAGCCCAGAGTGGGGAGAGTGAGAGCAAACAGAAGGAGAGCGGATAAGGTTAGAGGGGTTGGCAGCGCAAAGGAGAGAGCACATGAGGGAGAAGACAGCACAGGGGGAGAGAGAGCGGATAGGGGGGAGAGCAAACTGGGGGAAGAGATGGCCACCACCACCAGGTACATAGAGCATGCACAACCGAAACGTTACCACCCCCCTAATGCGATAGCATCGGGCCCACATCTGGTATACAAATAAAGACCAATTCTAGTCAGCATAGCCTAATTGAAAGCTCATTGTCTTGGTGACATCACGTTCCAGAACAGGAAATAAGACAGTGAACTATTAATCACTCTAAAGAGACTGGTGCTGAGTGGTAATACAAGATGTTGAGGCAGTGGATCCTGAAGTGCTCTGCCACACGCAGAGCTCCTAACTCCTCATTTGTATATGAATAAAATGGAATTAACTTGAGAATGCAGCAATAGACCACAATCCGTTGTGCAAACGTGTTGTGGTATTAAAGTTGTTTAGACAAGATTTCCACCCATCTCCTAAGTGAATCTGCGCTCCTACTGAGTAACCCTTCCTTTAATGCAGTATTGCTATAGTAACCACTTATTTGGTTACTATGGCAACAGTGTCAGCGATGACATCACTGCTTACCAGCCTCTACCTCTGCTCATTCAGTTATCACAGAGCACGGAGTGGAAGCGTTTTTCCTCCCCATGCTTTGTAATGTAACAGAGCTGAATCATTTGAAGAACAGAGAAGACAGAAGAGAGAAGACAGAAAACCAGGATCATGGAGGGGTGCATGGGGGTAATACAGAAGGAGTCCCTAAGGGGGTCTGTTTCTTCATTTCGAATATATACGTTTTTTCTGTGTTGTGTCTTTTTTAACCCTTTATTGCAGATTCTTAAAGGCTGGATCTAACTTGGCCTGGCATTAATAATCTCGGGCTTAATACCAGCTGGTAAATAAAGCTGGTATTAACCACTTATTACCCAGCGTGCCACCGACCACCAGGGCCGCTGGAAGAGCCTGGTAATGTGCCTGGAGTTTGCGCTTATTATTAATAATGCACCATTTTCAGGGGAGGCTGTAAGTTGCTATTCTTTAGTGGGGGGAGCTAAAACAATGGGCCCTCACCCCGCTGAAAATACCAGTCCTCAGCTGGCTAGTTTTACCTTGGCTGGCAATGAAAAATAGGGCAGAGCCCACTCATTTTTTTTGCCAGCCAATGGAAAATTAGGCAGCTGAGGGTGGCAGCACACAGCTGTCTTCGTTCATTAGGCTAGACTTAAAAATGCTGCGAAGCTCCACGCATTTTCTTTTTAAATATATATTTATTTAACACCTTATAACGCCAGGTTGGTTGACATACACTAATGTTTATGGCAACCAAGCAGAATCAATGTCCACATTGAGGAAATGCAGTCTGACTACACCAGCCAATCACAGAGTCTCTCACAGAGTGCGAGCTTCTCTGATTGGCTGTCTGACAGTGCAGTGAATATGCAATTAGCTTAATAGATGACCCCGGAAAAAGCATCAGGAGACAGGTGAACCCGATCTAGCTATTCTATCCTATCTATCCTGTCTATTTTATTATTTTTCCATCATGAGAACCACCATGTTAAAATCGCTCTCCCTACGCTGTCCCTGTGCTGTCCGTGTGCTGTGTGTCATTTTGTCAGACCCATTGACTTGCATTGGCGAGTCTCAGCCGTGAACTGCATACAGTGGCAGCATGTTGCAGCTTATTTCTCATCCAGATTTTGGATGAGAAAAAAGCTGAAGGCACAGGGTAATCTGTTCTGACTCATTAAATAACATTGGTCCGAGTGCAATGCAAGATTTTTTCGCATTGCACTTGTCCGATTTTCACGCCAGTGTGTCCTTACCCTTAGATTCTGATTTACAGTGCCTACAAGTAGTATTCAACCCCCTGCAGATTTAGGTGGTTTGATAAGATGCAAATAAGTTAAAGCCTTCAAACTGCAAACGAGAGTAGGATTTATTAACAGAAGCATAAATCTTACAAACCAAAAAGTTATGTTGCTCAGTTGAATTTTAATAAATTTTAAACATAAAAGTGTGGGTCAATTATTATTCAACCCCTCAAACCACCAGCATTCTGTTTGGTCCCCCTAAAGTATTAAGAAGTAGTTCAGGCACAAAGAACAATGAGCTTCACATGTGTGGATTAATTATCTCTTTTGCCAGCCTTTTCTGACTATTTAAGACCCTCCTCAAACTTGTGAACAGCACTCATACATGAACAACATGGGAAAGACAAAGGAGCATTCCAAGGCCATCAGAGACAAGATCGTGGAGAGTCACAAGGCTGGTAAGGGGGTACAAAACCCTTTCCAAGGAGTTGGGCCTACCTGTCTCCACTGTTGGGAGCATCATCCGGAAGTGGAAGGCTTATAGAACTACTGTTAGCCTTTCACGGCCTGGACAGCCTTTGAAAGTTTCCTCCCGTGCCGAGGCCAGGCTTGTCCGAAGAGTCAAGACTAACCCAAGGACAACAAGGAAGGAGCTCCGGGAAGAACTCATGGCAGTGGGGACATTGGTTTCAGTCAATACCATAAGTAACATACTCCACCGCAATGGTCTCCGTTCCAGACGAGCCTGTAAGGTACCTTTACTTTCAAAGCGTCATGTCAAGGCTCGTCTGCAGTTTGCTCATGATCACTTGGAGGACTCTGAGACAGACTGGTTCAAGGTTCTATGGTCTGATGAAACCAAGATCGAGATCTTTGGTGCCAACCACACACGTGACGTTTGGAGACTGGATGGCACTGCATACGACCCCAACAATACCATCCCTAAAGTCAAGCATGGTCGTGGCAGCATCATGCTGTGGGGCTGTTTCTCAGCCAAGGGGCCTGGCCATCTGGTCCGCATCCATGGAAAGATGGATAGCACGGCCTACCTGGAGATTTTGGCCAAGAACCTCCGCTCCTCCATCAAGGATCTTAAGATGGGTCGTAATTTCATCTTCCAACAAGACAACGACCCAAAGCACACAGCCAAGAAAACCAAGGCCTGGTTCAAGAGGGAAAAAATCAAGGTGATGGAGTGTCCTAGTCAGTCTCCTGACCTTAACCCAATTGAAAACTTGTGGAAGGAGCTCAAGATTAAAGTCCACATGAGGCACCCAAAGAACCTAGATAACTTGGAGAAGATCTGCATGGAGGAGTGGGCCAAGATAACTCCAGAGACCTGTGCCGGCCTGATCAGGTCTTATAAAAGACGATTATTAGCTGTAATTGCAAACAAGGGTTATTCCACAAAATATTAAACCTAGGGGTTGAATAATAATTGACCCACACTTTATGTTTAAAATGTATTAAAATTCAACTGAGCAACATAACTTTTTGGTTTGTAAGATTTATGCTTCTGTTAATAAATCCTACTCTCATTTGCAGTTTGAAGGCTCTAACTTATTTGCATCTTATCAAACCACCTAAATCTGCAGGGGGTTGAATACTACTTGTAGGCACTGTACATAGCTAATATATAGAGCCTAATAAAAGCAACAGCGATCAGAATGAAAATTGCAAGACTTTGTTTTAATTTTTAAATAGATTGTGATATTTAAACGTCCTTTAAATATTGCAAAAAAATGTAATTAATATAATTTTAACACCAAAAAAACTTATTTAAAAATAATGTTCTTTTCTGATGATAGCTTTCCTAAAAGTGGTAAAAAAAACTTGTCAGGTAGGCCAGTGATCTGTTTAGGTCTACTGGGTCAGATAAACTCAAAGCTCATGCAAGTGCTCCCATCAATGATATGCCCCGCCACACACAGGTGGGACAACTATCAGTGTAGTGGAGTATTACAGGAAATAATAGAGAGGTAGGTCAGTGACCTGTTTAGGCCTACTGAGCCGGATGAACTCAAAGCTCATGCAAGCGCTCCTATCAATGCTATGCCCTGCCACACACAGTTGGAACAACTATAGGTTTTGTGGAGCATTACATTACAGGAAGAACTAGTCAGGTATGTCAGTGACCTGTATAGGACTACTGAACAGGGGAGATTGACTAAACAATGCTTTTAAGGGCCCAAAAACAGCTCATGTGTATGCAGCACATTTGCCAAAACCTGGTTTGATGCCCAAAACTAGTTTACGCAAACATTAAGGGAGATGTAGTAGTCACTGCTTTTAAGCACCCAAAAATGGTGGGTATGAATACAGCAAATTTGCTAATAACTGGTTTGATGGACAAAAAGATTGAATATTCAGAAACAGGGGCAGAAGTGTCAGGGATAGGTATTGAGCTCAGAGGGCCCTACTCAAGTCAAGCAATAAACAGCAAGGAGACCCCAACAACAGTCTCCATTTTTCAAAAAAATTAGGCACAGCCACCACTTAAGTGGCATGATTTACCCCAGAGTTGAAATATTGAAATGGGGAGTATAATGCAGCATATAGAAAAGTACACAAGCATTTAGTCTCCTCAGGCTGACACAGTGGTGGAAAAGTCCTTGCGGATCCATGACTTGTTCATCTTGATAAATGTTAGTCTGTCAACACTGTCACTGGACCGCCAAGTGCGCTTATCCGTCAGCACACTACCAGCAGCGCCGAAGACACGTTCAGAGAGAACGCTAGCTGCGGAGCACAAAAAAATAGAAAACTGCGATACTCACTATGTGAGCCATTGGTGTTTTGGGGAAAAGTAGTACTAAGACTGTGTAAAAGCTTCTGTTGATAATCCTGCATGCGTGCGTCCCTTTACAGGCCAGAAAGCAATTGGACAAATTTACTCTTGTACCAGGGATCTAACAGTGTGACATCCCAGTAGTCAGCATTATTTCGAATTCTAACAATCTTAGGATCATGTTGCAGTTAGTGCAGCAAGAAGGCACTCATATGTCTTGCGCATCCAGGAGGACCAAGTCCTTGTGTTGGTGGTGGTGAGGTAACATTCACGCTTCCATCCTCTGCCCTCTCCCCCCAACCTCGCACAACAGAAATATGATCAAGATCTCTCTCATCTGCAGAGTCTTCCATGCCCATTGCCTCTTCGTCCTCCATTTTTTCCTCAGCTCCTGCACCTTCATCAACACTTTCGCTGCAACCATGCACCCTCATTGTTTCCTCTCCCCCAATCTCCCATGCCAGCCACCTTGGTGCTGCCGACCATCTGGACCTTTGAGATCTTGTTTTGCCTTTTGCATATGCCTCCTCCCTGTACTTCCTCCCCTTCATCTTGGCCCTCCACCTGACTCCGAATACTGGTTAAAGTGTGCTCCAGCATGTAGATGACCGGAATACCAGAATAGTCATGCTAATAATGGCATCGTCAGCGCTAAACATCTTAGTAGCCATTTTAAAACTTTGCAGAAGGGTGCAGAGGTCCTTGATCTGAGACCACTCCAACAGCATGATTTGCCCCATCTCTGGATCGCATTGGCCCAGGCTATACGTTATAACATATTGCACCAGAGCTCATCGCTGCTGCCACAGTTGCTGCAACATCTGCAGAGTGGAATTCCATCTTGTCGGCACATCGCATTTCAGGCGGTGAACCGGCAGGCCGAGCGACTTCTGTAGGAATGCAAGTCGTTGAGGTGCGGGATGCGAACGACGGAAGTGAGCACACAGCAACCGTACCCTCTGAAGAAGCACAAGTAGGCCGAGATAGTGGGCTAGAAATTGCTGTATGACTAGGTTGAAGATGTGAGCCATACAAGGCACGCGTGTCACCTTGCCCCGGCGAAGAGCCCCACCCAAGTTTGCAGCATTGTCGCACACGCACTTCTTTGAGCTGCGGGTTAAGGAAACAACCATTAATTAAACTCATAAACACCGCCTGATGGCATTGAGCCCTGCTACCAGCATAGTAAGGAGGTGTACTAGATTCATTCTGCGCAGTTTGAACACGGGTTACATTACCAGACAAGCTTTGGGTGCAGGTGGAGGACCTAGAAGAGGTGGAGGAGGCAGAAACAGTGGAGGAACTTCTAGATACAGAGGTTTGACGCACAACCCGTGGGGATGGCAAGACTTGTACAGCAGCCCCTTCTCCTGCTGTCACCAAAGTCACACAGTGCCTAATCAGCGACATGTAACGCCCCTGTCCAGGTGTCTGTGGTGAAATGCACCCTGTAACACACAGAGTTTCTCAAGGAAGTGGTGATGTTGTGTCAAACATGCTGGTGTAACTAAGGCACAGCTTTCTTCGAAAAGTAGAGGCGAATGGGCATCTGGTACTGGGGCACTGCGACGGAAGGGCATAATTTCCATAGCCAACAGCTTGCTGATGGTGAAATTCAACCTCTTAACTTTGGCATGGGCAGGAGGAAAAGGTCTTCTACTTGTCCACATCTGAGGGACAGAGTCCCAGACAAACTGCTGGTCTGTGAGGGAGGTGCAGGTGGACATATTATGTTGCATTTGTGGCGCCCCGCACTGAGTGCGTCACAGGAGGGTATTGCAGCCATAAATGCAGCAGCAATATTCTCTGACCCAGCAATCACACAGTTAACTCAGAGATCCATACCCTACATGCATCACCTAGCATAGAGGGCCAATCAGGTCCTGGTGGGCGGAGTGTAAGGGTAGTGTGTAGTGGAAAGTTTAGGACAATTAGTGAATAGAGTCCAGCTAGAGGGTCTGGAAGTGCAACGTAGAAGACCTCTGCAGATTCCCAGCTCTGCAACCTAGGAGAGGGGGTTGCACAGTTTCGTGCGGCCCCCTGGCCACCTTCTACCGGCCATCTCCCTACCGTCACCACGGTTGAGCACCATTACTCCCGGTGCATTACCAACCGATCTACAGGCTTAAAAATGCGGGATCAAAATCATCCCATGCCCATCTACAGCCGGTTTGCTGGTACCGAAGCTAGCAGTAGTCCAGCTCTGCTATGCGAACCAGAGGAGTGGAGGGATCGCTTTACAGGAGCACCCCACCTTCGCCAAATCCAGTCGTCTAACCAGCGGTGTACCCACCAAGGGACCCAAGGCTCCCCAAAGCATCCGGAACGTATACCCCGGATAGGGCATTCAAGCAGCCTCCCTTTACCCGATCTGGTATTCCTGGGCGACAACTGCACAGTACTTAGATAGAATGGAGGAACACCGCGGATCTCTGAGAACACACTGGTCATTGCTGAGTCCACCCGGTCCACTACCTGCAAACTGTATACCATGTACTGCCTTCTGATTACAGTAAAGAACCCGTTACAGAGACTTACAGTGTCCGTGCCTTCTTATGAACTGCTTATCCGTGCACTAAGGTAACCACAGCTGCCTCACATCATCTTGTGCAGCTTCTGGCTCTGGGGATCACCGCTCAGCCTGTGGGGAGCGTTCCATCTTGCTGCATTCCATCCCCCGGAGGCCGCGCAGCGTCGGTAAAGTTACCGAATCTCTCATAGGTGGCGTCACGACAAATTAACCCCTTAATCTGTTCCACTAAAGACGTCTTCACTTTTTGATCTGCACCACCGGGCCCCACTACCGGCAGGCGCGGTCCACCTGTGACAAGGAGGAAGAAGCAAACGCCTGTCTAAACCGGAGTCCCGGCCACGGTGAGTCACATTCATAAACAAGTGGTGCTCTTGATGTCTGAGAGCGCTCAACACCAGCAGGTGTTTCCACTTCTAAAACAGCTGACGACCTGTCAATCACACTGGCTGTTGCAGGTAAAGAGGTGGAAGTTCTACAGCCGAAAGTCTGTGTCACAGCTGCCTCTACAGTCACAGAGGATGAAGTAGCCACAGATGCTCTTGATGGGCCAGACGGTGGTTGGCAAGGCACGCTGGGCCACATTGCAGCACAATGAGCTTCACACTGTGACTTATGCTTCATGTCCATGTGACGGGTCATGCATGAAAAACTCAAACTATTGATTTTTTTGCCTCTACTCAGATTTTGTTTACAAATTTTGCAGATAAGATGAGTTGGGTCATTCTGTGCGATCTGAAAAAAGGCCCATGCTAGGCAAGGCTTAGAGCCCATACGACCTGCAGAGCCACAATGCTTCTGCACAGAGGCAGAGTTGTGGCTGATGATGTAGTTGCTGATGTGCTTCCAGAACTCCGTCTCTGTCCAAGAAGCCAGAACCTGACCTTGTCACTAGCATCCTCTTCCACCTCCTCTGCTGAGCTCCTCTACTGCCTGCCTGAGGGTTGAGAGTAAGTGGGATCTCCAACCTCATCATCACCCTGTGTATTCTCCCACTCGTCCTCAGAGCCAACCTCTTCCTGCCCTGATCGCAAAGTTAAGTTGTCGTTCCAATCAGGTGTCTGAGTCTCATCATTATCTGCCTAATTTTCTCCACCAACAAGGCTTACAGTCTGGGGATGAGGGTCTACATTATGCTTGTACCGTTCTTCATCTGGGCCTGGATCCGACTCAAAAAGATTTTGGGCATCGGTGCAGACCATTTCCTCATCTTGATTCAATGAAGCTTTGGAGCAGACCTCTGATTCCCAGTCTATAGTATGAGTGAACAGTTCTGCAGACTCATCCATCTGTATTAACCCACAGTCATTAGGGCAGCTGGAAACTTGTGAGCTGTGAGAAAGCAAGTGCCATTGCGGTGACACCTCTGAGGACTGGAGTGTTTGTGATGTTGAAGTTGAGGTGAAGGATAGCCCACTTGATGCAGCACTTGATATCCATTCAAACACCTGTTGTTTTTGGGCCTCATCTACAAGTTTTAGCGATGCTCTGCTGCGCAAGAAAGGAATGATAGCAAATCATCCACGAAAAGAAGTAGACATTTTAGCTTGGCTTGAAGACAGTATTTGTTCATCAGATTTTTCTGTTACTTTAGCACCTACCCCACGGACACAAAGATTTTTACCCTTTACAATATACCTATTGCCCTTTCCACCATCGACAGACCTTTTACCACTCATATTTGAGGGTAACTAATTGGCAACTCCGTAGTTGTTGGCACAAAAAACTATGCATGTAAAACTAGCAGAGCTGAGTGACCAAACAGTGGTACTACTTTAAATAGATTGTGGTAAGTAGGTTCGGTCAGATGCAATACATAAGTGTTTTCTGCGCTGTATGGTGGTAGATTTCAACAGAATACTGGACCACAGCTACTTAGTCAAACTGTGGTACTACCCTAAATAGGTTTTGGTAAGTAAGTTAGGGCAGATGCAACACAAAAGTGTTATCTGCGCTGTGTGGCAGTAAATTTAAACAGAACACTGGACCACAGCTACCTATCCAAACAATGCTACTAGCCAAAAAGAATTTTTTTGGCTAGATGCAGTAAAAAAAGGTTTGTAAAACACAGAAAGTGTAGCTTTCTTCACAACAGTGCTATCACCAGTGCCTGACACACATTGCTACTAGCCAAAAAGGGTTTGTTTGGCTATATGAAGTAAGCACAGCAGGCTTAGCTTTCTTCAAACAGTGCTACACCAGTGCCTGTAAAAATGAGAAAGCGCAATAGGGTCTCATCTCCTAACAGAGATGCATGGTGATAGATAGTATGAAATCTGCTCACTTGGTCAGGTTGTGTGACCCACAACTAGTATCGCTTAGAATGATGCAGGCACTTCATTCTGGAATCTACACCACTGCCTGGCACACACTGCTACTAGCCAAAAAGGATTTGCTTGGCTAGATTTGACCAGATGCTGTAAAAAATGCTTGCACAGCACTGGAACAGACTAGTCTGGCACACAGTGGTTTGAAACCCTAAAAAGGACTGTTCTTGGAAGTAGTCTCTAAACCTACTATCTTTCTATCTAACATGGAATGGAATCGCTATCTAACTATCTTTGTAGCGCACACAGCAGCAGCGGCGGCATCTGACACGGAGCTCCAACACTGATAAAATGCCGAGGAGGGAAAATGACCGGTTCTTATATGGCAAGGACATGTGACATACCCAGCCAATGACACAAGGCCTTGTGTGCAAAAAGTGCACTTTGCTCTATGCGTGCTGATAGGTTACCTGACCGGACCAGCCACAGTAAGTGCGGAAGGGAAAAAAAATGGAGATCTGCATTATTTCACCACACACCTCTCCCAAGCTTCCCCCTCCCGCACACTTATCCTAGACACTAAAACTCATAATAATGTTGCACAAAAGCATTACTGTGAAGTCAGTAACGCTTTTGGTCAATGAACCGTTATCGAGCATAACCTCAAATTACTGAAATTTTAGCAAATCGTTCCCATTCGTCAAATGACTCGAACATAGCCCAAATCTGGTCAAATTTGAAATTGGCGAACATGTTCAATCGAACATCGCTCATCTCTAATGATCAGACCATGTCCTGTACGGTCAGACACATCCATTACACAGTACATAGCAGGGACACATATATAAGATTATCTCAGCACAGGAGATGTGGTATGATCAGACCATGTCCCTGTATGGTCAGACACGGCCATTACACAGTACATAACAGGGACACATATATAAGATTATCTCAGCAAAGGAGAGGTGGTATGATCAGACCATGTCCCTGTACAGTCAGACACGGCCATTACACAGCACATATCAGGGACACATATATAAGATTATCTCAGCACAGGAGATGTGGTATGATCAGACCACGTCCCTGTACGGTTAGACACATCCATTACACAGTACATAGCAGGGATATATATATATCAGATTATCTCAGCACAGGAGATGTGGTATGATCAGACCATGTCCCTGTATTGTCAGACACATCCATTACACAGTACATAGCAGGGACACATATATAAGATTATCTCAGCACAGGAACATATTTTAATACATGCAGTTGTTCAGCTTCTTATTATTCCACATTCTTTTGAATGTACTTTGTTTTGTGGGAAACCCCTTTAAGGTAAAAGTTCTAATGTCACCCAGAAATCTTTTATAACCTCTTTTGTAAAAAAAAAATAATAATTGAAAGCAAGTACAATACTCATTCAAATAGGCATGAAAATTTGAAAAAACCTATGCCATTTTGAAATACTAAGCAACGTATGGAGTTTGTGCTGGGTAATCTTATACGACAGCGTCTTTAACATAAGAGTGAAACATTTTAACCTGATATTTTTTTAGACACTTTGCACTTGTGGTTTAAAGAGAATCTGGTACCAGATTTCCCAGCAGTAATTGCATACGTTGCTTAGTATTTCAGAATGACATACGTTTTTTCAAAATTTGGCGCTTACTATTTGTATTTTATGTAAACATTTTTTTTTTATGATCAAAACACTTTGGTTGTTTAGGAGTTAACTGTCACAGTATTATAACAATAAAACGGGATAATGGGCTTAACAGACAGCGGATTTTGGGTGATCATAAGGAACTTTGTTGTTGTATAAATAGCTATAATGTATCCTGAATGATACCAGCTGTTATATTCACAGCTGTGCTTCTATGCAAGTTAAGGCCCATAATGACAGAGCATTTTTGTCATGATGCTGCCAGCCATCTGTGTTTTTTTCTAAAAAAGAAGGTCTCTATGGATATACAGAGTATACAGAATGCCAGGTTATGGGATACTGCTCTACATTTACCCCTATCACATAAGGTATTATATTCAAACTTCAGAGAATAATCCAAAATATACTGCCTTAAAGGGGTTCTCCCACGAACAACGTTTTAACCAATTAGGATATGGAAATAGTATGTTATAATAATAATAATAATAATAATAAATAATAACAGTCTTATAAGTGTGAGCCTCCTATTATAACTGTGTCTGAGCATGCCGAAAAATGGTCGGCACATACCACATCTACTGGGGTGGAAACAAAACACTCAGTGAAATGTTTTACTTCATAGAAAGAATGAACTGCAATCAAGCAGAGAAGTCAAGGAAATCAACCCAGGAAAACACATTTATTATTACACAGAAATTTAGATTACATTGAGTTTTTGGCTGAGAGATGAGAATTGAAGCTTAGTATAGAAATGTAAGGTTGTTTATTTGGGCCAAAGAAATAAAATGTATAATTATGTATTAAATAGTAAACCACTGAGTACAACTGACAATGAAAAATACTTATAGTGTAATTGCTATCTACACTTTTATTTAATAGTAATATAGAGCAAGTGATTTTAATAAACTTGGTAATATAGTTCATTAGAAAATTCTGTCTGGTTACCATTCATAATCCTTCCATAAGGTGTCCCCACTGCACTGTGTGTAAAGCTGATTCTGTGTAAGAGCCATCTTCACAGTGAATACGGACATGTGAGGAGATATGGAGAGGGGCGTGGCCTACACTGATGACTGCAGCTCATGAGGAGACAATGTATCACATTGCAGCACAGATCTAAGCAATGTCAGGATGCAAACAAGCTTCTCTGTTCTGTCATCTGTCTCCACACAGCAATCTCTGTTAACTCCTAGTCTTCTGGCCTCCCACACAGATCATTACCAGCCTCCACTCACACACAGTGCTATCAGCTGCTGCCCACTCCCACACTGACAGAAAATGCAGTTTTTAAAACACTACAGAAAAATGTGTGAAAATAAGTCATCTGACACAAAAATCATTAGCTGCTATGTGACCCATCATTAACAACCAGTGCAGTATTGAGCTTTTTTTTTTTTTTAATGAAGTTACATTTACACTTTAAGAGTAAGGGAGGAGAGCATATTCAACTTCATTAATCATTGCTGGGTAGTTGTTCCAAATTTAAAAAAAAAAACAGGATTCTCTAACTTACCAGACACAGCTGCAGTGCAGGATAGAGATAGAGCAAACCCATATATTTGGGTTCAGTGTATCTGGCAAATTTCCACGCAACCTAAACATATTTATATGTGAAAAAAGAACTAAACCTTGTTGTGAAATGAAGATTTGTGGTATTCACAATTCTTCATTTCACAACAAGGTTCAGTCGTTTTTTCCCATATAAATATGTCTAGATTTGGTGGAAAATTGCCAGATACGCTGAACCCATATACTTATACTTATAATAAACCTATATATACTTAATACATTGTTGAATCTCATTTTCTGACCCTACTCATATCAGGAGCAGGTCAACAATGAATCTGCCATACAACCTAAAACGGGTTACACATTTCTTTCTCGTCCAAGCATAAAAATATTTGCTAACGATGGTGAATACTTTGCACCCATTCACGAGCATTGCTTTTGCATCACATATTTACCATCAAAAGAAAAATAATTGTGTTTTAAGAAAAATTCTACTGGTTTAATTATAACTCATTGGAAACTCCCAACAAAAAATCCCAGTAGTGCCCGGTCTTTACAATTTGGTTTTCATAAATTCTACTATAATGTTACATAAGTTACAAATGCATAAAGACCATAGTACGTGCATAAATTTCATATGTACTCTCACAATACAGTGTATTAAGCCCAACAATGTATCGTTATATTATATTTATGCCCCCTCTATTAGTAATTCACATGTGAGTGTTTCTGGCATGCATGCCTCCGCTCCTACACTGCCCCTTCATGCTCCACGGCGTCCCCGAAATCACCGCTGCACTATTCACCACACCTTAATCCGATTTGACGCCAGGGATCACGTGGGGCAGTGACGTCACGGCAAGCAGCCCGCATCCACACGCAGAGCATCGGCGCCATATTTAATAAGGGCAACTTGCCCTCTTGTTTGTTAATGATCTTATGATGCATCATAATGCCTTTAAAGGGATCCTGTCACCCCCAAATCACCTCTAAACCTATTAAAACCTGTCCCTAGAGCATATTAACACTGTCCCTACACTCCTTTTAGCTCCTAAATGGCATTAGTCAAAGTGAATATAAACGTTTTATAAGTACCTGATTAGTCATGATAATGAGTGACTATGCTATTCATAGTCACTCATCAAGGCAGCCCCTCTTCTTCATATCACGCCTATTCAGGCGTGCTCGTCAGTCTATGTTCAAAATCGCGCCTCCCTGCGTGCCTCCCCTCTCTCTCATAGCGTCCGGGCTTCACTGTAAGCTGTATGACGCGATTCGCGTCATTCCCGGCGCCAGATGACGTATTTGCAGCCGCGCCGCGCTGTCAGCTTCAAGTCCCGCACTGCGCATGCGCATGGGCATGCGCAGTGCGTATTTTGAAGCTGACAGCGCGGCGCGGCTGCAAATACGTCATCCGGCGCCGGGAATGACGCGAATCGCGTCATACAGCTTACAGTGAAGCCCGGACGCTATGAGAGAGAGGGGAGGCGCGCAGGGAGGCGCGATTTTGAACATAGACTGACGAGCACGCCTGAATAGGCGTGATATGAAGAAGAGGGGCTGCCTTGATGAGTGACTATGAATAGCATAGTCACTCATTATCATGACTAATCAGGTACTTATAAAACGTTTATATTCACTTTGACTAATGCCATTTAGGAGCTAAAAGGAGTGTAGGGACAGTGTTAATATGCTCTAGGGACAGGTTTTAATAGGTTTAGAGGTGATTTGGGGGTGACAGGATCCCTTTAATGCACATGGAGTATCATATTTCTGATGCTCCACACTTCTTGCTTCATGTTGGCACATCCCCAAAGATCATTTTCTAAAAATATACAACACTTTAAATCCACCAGAATTATCGATGTAATACCCTATATATATACATAACCCAATTCATTAACACAGTCCACAGGTTACATTTATTATACGGGCAAGTGTCCTTAATCTTTATACGAATCCTGTGAATATTAAAATAGCAAAAGGGAAGGGAGAAAAAAAAGAAAGGAAAAAGAAAGGAGTTCTCCTGATGAAGCGATGATGTGGGCAGTATCCATAGATCTTTAACACAGGGTTTCACGGACATCTGATACAAGTATAGCATGCCGACCACAGTATCCTATAACAAACAATACAAAGGGTGACCAATACATACTAAAAAAAACGGCATCAGTGATGATATACTGCTAAAGGTAAAAGGCCCCATCTCTTACCATATAGGTAATAGATATGTACAAATCCATAAATTCTATTCAATTAATTTTACACTACCCAAGTTTGTCGTGATCCGCTGCACAAACCAGGACTACAGCAAAAAGGGCTTGAATGAAACCTCATCATTCAAACCCCTTGGTTTTATTATGTCCAAGAGTATTATCCATTTAGCCTCCTTTTGGGCAAGTGTCCGTTTTAGATCACCTCCTCTAGCTCCCATATACACCTTATCAATACCCCTAAACCTTAAGAGACGCCAATTGCAATTATGTATCTCTTTGAAGTGCCTGTGAATGTTCTTTAATAGACTTATCTCATCACTCTTCACCACATCAGCAGCCTTTTTAATGTCCCTGATGTGTTCAAGGGCTCTCATTTTTAATTCATGGGATGTCCCACATAAATCAACTGGCATGGGCACTTAGCCCAGTACATAACGCCAGTTAATCTACAGTTAATGTAATGTACAATCTTATATTCGTTAGATCCATCCTAATTGTGGAAAGCAAAGGAGCAGGCAACCTGACTGCAAGCCATGCAACCTCCACAGGGGAAACTACCCCACTTTGGCCCACAACTATTTCCCAGGAAAGTAGAGGAAGGTAGTACGTAGTGGTTACACATCACCAAATCTCTCAAGTTTTTGGATCTTTTTGGGGTAATGGAGGGATTTTTTCCTAAAACACCAGATAGATCCCTGTCCATAAGCTGCAACGGCCTAAATCTTCTTACTATCTCTGTCATCTCCCTCCAATGAGAGTGGTAAGGAGTTATCAGTCTTACCTGATCATTGTTTTTCTTGTTATTTGGAGGTTTCAGCAGACAGTCATGTGATGTATTTTTAGCTCTCACATAACCCTGTTGAATGGAATTATCCCTGTATTGGCGAGATTTGAAACGTTGTTTTAATTCAACAGCCCTAGCCTCAAGCAAGTCATCATTCAAACAATTTTTTCTAGTCCTTAAGAACTCACCTATAAATGGATGTTATCACTTGTGGTGGATGTGAGGATGTAGCATTGAGAACTGAATTAACAGCAGTCTCCTTTCTGAAAAGACCCGATGTCAAAGACCCATCTGTATTCCGACTAATCCTTATGTCCAAAAAATCAATGGACTCAGTACTGTAATGATATTTTAACCGTATGTTACGTCTGTTGTCACTCAAAGTCCGCATAAAACCAATCAGCTCCTCATGCCTCCCTGCCACTCAAAAAAGATGTAATCTATAAACCTCACCCACATCTGGACTGCTCCAGCCGTTCCACTAGGATATTGGATAGACCGTTCCCAGAGCCCCAGGAAGAGGTTCACATATGAAGGCGCACAAGACACCCCCATAGCGGTTACCCCTCTCCTGGAGATAGAAACAGTCTTTAAAAAGAAAATAATTATGCGTCAGTACAAACCCTAACAGTTTTACATGGAGGGCAATGAGGTCTGTATCAAGGCTGGTGGTTCTTAAAAAATATTCACCGCCTCAATCCCATCTTCATGGGCTATCGACGTATATAAAGATTCCACGTCCATGGTTACCATCATTACATCTTCTTCAAAATAAAGTTCTTGCAATTTGATCAACAATTCAGAGTCATGTATGATAGTGACGTGCGGACAATGGGTTTTAGATAATGATCCAAAAAATGACAAACAGGCTCATATAGGCTAATATTACCTGATACAATGGGCCTCCCAGGTGGATTTTGGAGGCCCTTGTGTACTTTCGGAAGGAAATAGATGGTCGGTACTGTGGGACGCATATTTTGCAATCCTTCAAAAATAGACTGGGGGATTATACCACCTTCCAGAGCCATATATAGGATTTTTTCCAATTCTATCCTGATCTTTATCCAACCTCCTATAGCAGTTGGAGGCTCACCCAATTGCCTGAAGACTTCAGTTTCATATTTGTCCGTTGACCATATCACAACATTTCCCCCTTTGTTAGCCCGCTTTATCACAATATCCTTCATAGATCTCAACTCATTAATGGCCATTCTCTGTCTCCAGCTCAAATTGTCATGTGTTCTCTTCTCAGAGACACCTCGTAGCTCCTTTGTCACAAGATTTGTGAATAATTGAGGTGCTGGGCAGTGTGGTCAGTAAATGACAGTTATACTTGCAGTGAAATTTTGTTGTTGTCCCTGGTGAGTTAGGTGTATTGTATCTGTATTAGGATGTGCCACTTGTATTGTGATAGAAATCACTTGGAGTCAAATGTTCCATGCCACAGGGATTTGTATGTATGTAATCTACTATATAATTGCCTAATCGTGTCTGTCGCCGAAATCGCACGCCAGCGCTCATTGGTTGCCACCAGTGGCAGCGACCAATGAGGGCCGCATATGCAAAAGAGCCGTGCGGCATGCGAATTCAACATTCGCACGCCGCATGGCTCTCATCACAGCCCCACTGCTCTCTTGACACCCACTCCTGCTGCCCTGCCCGCACTCCCCGCGGCCCCCCGCTCCTCCGGGCCCCCTCTTCCCGTGGTCCCCGCTCCTCCACGGTAAAAAATAAAAAAATCCTCAGTGAGGATACTCACCAGTCCGCCGACTCGCCCCACCTCCAATGCGTCTTCTAGCTCCTACAGGGCTTAAGAACCTGTGGTTGCCTGGGAAACCGATAAGCTGATTGGTCACATGACCGCTAACTAGCTGATCAGTTTCCCAGGCAACGACAGGTCCTTCCCTGGGAGCTACAAGACTCATCGGAGGTGGAGCGAGCCTGAGGACGGGTGAGTATCCTCACTGCGGGGGGGCAATGTAGGGGCGATGGAGGGGCCATGGAGGGTCCAGGAGGAGCGATGGAAGGGCCAGGAGGAGCCAGGAGGAGCGATGGAGGGGCCAGGAGGAGCGATGGAGGGGACAGGAGGAGCGATGGAGGGGCCAGGAGGAGTTATGGTGGGGCCAGGAGGAGCAATGGAGAGGCCAGTAGGAGCAATGGAGGGACAGGAGGAGCGATAGAGGGGACAGGAGGAGCGACAGAGGGGACAGGAGGAGAGATAGAGGGGACAGGAGGAGTGATGGTGGGGACAGGAGGACCGATGGAGGGGACAGGAGGAGCGATGGTGGGGCCAGGAGGAGCGATGGTGGGGCCAGGAGGAGCAATGGAGGGACAGGAGGAGCAATAGAGGGGACAGGAGGAGCGATGAAGGGGCCAGGAGGAGTTATGGTGGGGCCAGGAGGAGCAATGGAGAGGCCAGGAGGAGCAATGGAGGGACAAGAGGAGCGATAGAGGGGACAGGAGGAGCGATGGTGGGGACAGGAGGAGCAATGGAGGGGCCAGGAGGAGTTATGGTGGGGCCAGGAGGAGCTATGGTGGGGCCAGGAGGAGCTATGGAGGGGACAGAAGGAGCGGGGGGACAGAAAGAGCAGGGAAAGGAAGAGAGATGGAGGAGCGGGAACAGGAGGAGCGGGGACAGGAGGAGAGACGGAGGAGCCGGGACTGGAGGAGAGACGGTCAAGCAGTGACAGGAGGAGAGACGGAGGACAGGTGACATGAGGAGTGATGACAGGAAGAGAGATGGAGGAGCGGGAACAGGAGGAGCTGGGACAGGAGGAGAAACAGAGGAGTGGGGAAAGGAGAAGCGGTGACAGGAGAAGCGGTGACATGAAGAGTGGTGACCGGAAGAGCAGTGACAGGAGGAGAGATGGAGGAGTGGGGACAGGAGGAGAAACAGAGGAGTGAGGACAAGAGGAGTGGTGACAGGAGGAGAGACGAAGGAGCGGGGACACAAGGAGCAGTGACAGGAGGAGCGATGACAGAAGAAGACACGGAGGAGCGGTGACAGGAGGAGAGATGGAGGAGCGGTGACAGGACAAACTGTGACAGGAGAAGCGGTGACATGAGGAATGGTGCAGGGGGAGAGACGGAGGAGTGACAGAAGGAGCGGTGACAGGAGAAATGGTGACAGGAGGAGCAACAGAGGAGTGGTGACAGGAGGAGCGGTGACAGGAGGAGAGATGGAAGAGCGGTGACAGGAGGAGAGACGGAAGAGCAGTGACAGGAGGAGAGATGGAGGAGCGGTGACAGAAGGAGAGACGGAGGAGCGGTGACAGGAGGAGAGACGGAAGAGCGGTGACAGGAGGAGAGACGGAAGAGCGGTGACAGAAGGAGAGATGGAGGAGCGGTGACAGAAGGAGAGACGGAGGAGCGGTGACAGAAGGAGAGACGGAGGAGCGGTGACAGAAGGAGAGACGGAGGAGCCATGATAGAAGGAGAGACTGAGGAGCCGTAACAGGAGGAGAGACGGAGGAGCGGAGGACAGGAGGAGAGACAGAGGAGCGGTGACAGGAGGAGAGACAGGAGCGGTGACAGGAGGAGAGACAGAGGAGCGGTGAAAGGAGGAAAGACAGAGGAGCGGTAACAGAAGAAGAGACGAGGAGCGAGGACAGGAAGAGAGACTGAGGAGTGAGGACAGGAGTAGCGGTAACAGGAGGAGAGATGGAAGAACAGGGATAGGAGGAGCAGTGACAGCAGGAGTGGGGACAGGAGGAGAGACGGAGGAGCGGTGACAGGAGGAGAGGTGTAGTTCACTCACGTTGACTGAACAAGTTCTGTCAGTCACAGTATGTAAACTACATAAATATTCTAGATTACCCTAGATTGCGTTAGAATCGGGCCACTCTCTAGTACAGGGGTCTCAAACACGCAGCCCGGGGGGCCGCATGCGGCCCGTGAGGCTAATTGATGCGGCCCGCAGACACACCAGTGTCTTGTCATCTAGCCGGCGCTGCCGCACTTCGGCATTGCAGATGCCGCTTTTGGTTGCTTCTCCATGGCAGCATCTGCAAATCAAAAGACCAGGGAGAAGCAATTGAAGACAGAGTCCAACGAGAGCTCAGAGAGACTTGAGGTCAGCTGCACTGCCAGCAGATACATGAGCCGAGGGAACAGAGGACAGGGCAGGTTGGAGCCTGTTTGTGTGTGGTGTATTTGATGTGTGTGTATGATGTTGATGATTGTGACTATATATTTGTGTGTGGATGATGATGATTGTGGCTATATGTGTGTGTATGTGTGTGTGGATGATGTTAATGATTGTGGCTATATGTGTGTGGATGATGATAAGGAAGATTGTGGTTATATGTATGTGTGGATGATGATGATTGTGGCTATATGTGTGTGTGTGGATGATGATGATTGTGGCTATATATGTCTGTGGATGATGATGATTGTGGCAATATATGTATGTGTGGAGCCCACTGGGACGAGGTACTCGGTACCGGACCGGGTTGATGCTGGGGATGCCACGGAGGTCCAGACCATGTCTCGGGTTCACACAAGTAAATGGGGGATTTACAAAGGCTTAGGTTTGTCGTGACGCCACCCACGGTTTGTGGTCAGGGTGACCACTGCTGCTGCAGAACCTCCGGGGATGATGTTTGGCAGCTTTAGATGGAATGGCTGCCCGCAGGTAGAGCCTGGTTCCCCGGTGAAGTGGAAAATGAAGTCTATGATGGATGTTATAGATTTTGCAGGAAAGTGATGATAGTGTAGATGGTGGCTGCTTGTGGGGGAAATTAGGGCTTGAGTACAAGGATCACACACACACTCACGGTTCTGAAGTTTTCCAAAGCTTTATTGTAGATGTTCTTTACAGAGAATTGTCCACGGAGTCTGTACCGGGGTCGGGTTGCTCCCACCCTGTCCGGGTCCTCAGCTTCCTCCTGCTGCGCTGTGTGTGGCCCTGCTGCTGCTTTTAGCTGAGCTGCTGGCACTGTCTCTCCTCACAGGTACCCCCTTTGCTAGGCAATTTGAGTCTTCCGTGTGTTTCTGACCCCGCCGTATTGCTTTGCTGAGGTACAGTGTCGATCTACAACCTCAACTATCCTGGTATTTACTGTGCTGCGTGTGCCAATCACAGTTTCGGATGCATTATCCGGTCTGTGCGCTCATCCGGGGCGAGATATGAAGTCACTCGGTCTCCCAGATGTGTTCCTCTGTCTCCTGTACTCCTTCCCTCAGACCCTGGCTAGGCCTGGAATCGAGGAGCAGACTGTAGAGAAGCCTGAGGCAGCCTCTTTACACTACAGTCTCTCTCTCAGTTCTCCCAGGAACTGAACTCTTCACAGTACTGCTACGTACTGAACTACTTCCTCTTGACCCGGAGTATATAAGGGAGCTTTTTTAGCTCCCCCTCCTGGCCCAGAGGTGCTAGTGTAGTGTCCAGTGTTGTGTGGGGAGTGAACCCGTGTGATGTTAATGTGGCACATTAACCCTTGGGGTGCCACATATGTGTGGATGATGATGATGGCTGTGTGTGTGTGGATGATGATGATGATGGAGATGGTGGTGACGGTGGCTTTGTGGGAGGTGGTGGTGGTGGCAGCTGTGTATGGGTGGCAGTGGTGGCAGCAGTGTGTGGGTAGTGGTGGTGGCTGAGTGTGGATGATGATGATGATAATGATGATGGTGGTGGTGTGTGGATGAGGATGATAGTGGCTGTGTGTTTGTGTTTGTATGATGATGTTGGCTGTGTGTGGATGATGATGATGGTGGTTGTGTGTGTATGATGATAATGATAATGGCTGTGTGTGGATGATTATATCTGTGCGTATGATGATGATGAAGATGATGGTGGCTGTGTATGTATGATGATGATGATGATGGTGGTGGCTGTTTGTGTGTGTGTGTTTATGATCATGATGGTGGCTGCAAGACAGGAAAATGTCACTATCAGTCTCAGCCTGCGTGTTGCTCTGTACAGAGGCCTGCCTGTTCAGACCAATGAAGCAGAGCTGACATTGCTCTGCCTTGGACTACGTCGGAGGGAAGGTTTTTTTTCCTAATAAAAATGGAGTCCCTAAATATGTTTTTTGCTTTATTTCTAATTTAATTATTTTGTCTTTGTGTTGTGTATTTTTAATGTTTACTAGAAATTCATGGTGGTCATGTCTACTTTGGCTCGACAACATGAATTTCGGGCCTAGTACCAGCTGACAATACAAAGCTGGTATTAACCCCATTATTACCTAGCATGCCACCCCCACCAGGGCCGCTGGAAGAGCTGGGTAAGGCGCCTGGAAAAAGCGCTATGATGAATGCATGATGAATTTCCAGGGGTGGCTGCGGGCTGCAGTTTTCAGTGTGGGGGGCCAAAAACGCTTGAGAATCACGGTCCCCAGCTGTCTGGTTTTAACTGGCTAGTGATCAAAATAGGGCGGGAGCCCACGCATTTTTTTTATTATTATTTATTTAAATAATTAAAAAATATATTACGCCATGTTTTGATCGCCAGGTGAAACCAGACAGCTAGGGGCTAGCATTTTCAGCATGGTAAGGTCCATGTGTTCTTGGTACCCCCATGCTGAAACCCACACCCGCCCCTGAAAAGGGCACATTCATTTCCAGCCTCTTTACCTGGCTCTTCCAACGGCCCTGGTGGGGGGTGGCACGCTGGGTAATATTAGGCTTAATACCAACTTTGTATTCTCAGCTGGTACTAAGCCCGAAATTCATGGCGTCATGCAAAATTAGACCTGGCGATCATGCATTTCTAGTAAACTTTAAAATAAAACCAAAGAAATATTTTTTTATTGCAAATAAAAAAAAACACATTTAGGGACTCCATCTTTATTAGAAAAAAAAGCTTTCAGTCTGATGTAGTCCACAGGCAGAGCAATGTCAGCTGTGCTTTATCGCTCTGAACAGACAAATGTCTGTCCAGAGCGACAAGCATGCTGACAGTGACAATCAGAAGTCAATCGAGTTCATAGCTGAGCCTCGGGTGGCTTCTGACGTCACCACAAACATTGCTGAGAGTTGCATTGTATTAAATTTGAAAGGAATGCGGCCCTCCACCTGAAGAATTTTTTATGTGCGGCCCACCTACCCTGCCGAGTTTGAGACCCCTGATCTACACACACCACCTCCTTCTCTATACATCTCCTGCACACTTTACCACAGCATACCCAAGTGTGAACACCAGCCCACATACATACATATAGACCACCAATCAAGGCCCAAACACAACATTGCAGTGTCTGACAACCAAACCTGGTCACTCTACATCTCCCTTGTCAAATGCAACACATCAAGAGGCTAAGCCCATATACGTGGCCATAATGTTGACGTGTGACCACAAGGCATGGCCAAAGACATAGGTCACATTAATTAAATCATGTTTTTTTCCACATCTATACAATTACATTATACACGTACTCCAGCCTTTGTGTCTTATACTCAAAATATCACGCCACGCAGCGGACTATTGAATACTCATCATGTCCAAGAGACATCCCTGATGTGTTGTGAATGCAGGATCTTCTGAGGCAGACATTCACAGAAGCCACACGCCCCACTCCACATCTGAGTTTAGCCTTAAATGTCCCATTGTGTGTGGTAGACGACAGTACTATGTGGCCTCAATTCAGATGATCCACGCAACTAAAGTCACACGCATCCTTCAAACATGATCCTGTATGGCAAAGGCAAAATGGCTTTTCAATGAGGATAGGGTTTAGGTCGTCAAAACACTCATGCATCCATTTGCCAGGACACAATAGAAAATTTAAAAAAAAAACTTCACCAGTAACTACATACCCCACCACTTTGGCATGAACTACACTACACAATAGCGACCTGTAATGGTAAGGTGCTCTAAACGCAACACAGCCATATCACAGTCATGTGCTACAGGCAGCCTCCCAATTTAAGGAACATCATGGTCCAAAGTTTGATGCCCTCTGATACACCAAAAGGAACTTATCCATGCAATGTGAAGAGCTGCAAGACCTGTGCTCACATAGAGACCAGAGACAGGATACAGATCCCCAACACACAGCAGGATTATAAGATTCCTGGGACTTTCACATGCTCCTCTTCCAATGTGGTATATTTAATTATGTGCACCATTTGCCCAGTAGGTTCTTTCTATGTTGGGGAGACTGGACAGCGTCTAAGAGCAAGGATGAGGTCTCATCGTCACACAATTACACACAAAAAAATCAATTTTCCAGCAGCGGAGCATTTTTCTGGCCAGGGACATAAGATTGACAATATGAAGGTTTTAATTTTGAGAGGTAATTTCAAATCCCAAAAACACCGAAGAGTGTGTGAATCTAAGCTAATTAGAAGCTTCAATTGTATACAGAACGGGCTGAACATTGCTGATGGTTTTATGGCTCATTACCACGTCTAAACAATGTTGTTCAAAGACATGGAAATCTTAGACACCAGGTTTTCTTATAATTTAGTGTCCTAAAGACTTTATTACCTCTGGGCCTGCCTGTTTGAAGATCATCTCCGAGGCTGTTTGTTTATTTTGCCAAATGTCCAGTCCCTGTAATGTTTATTGAGTCAAATATCCAATCATTTTTAGTTGTGCATGCATATATTTTGAATTTCATTCAATATCTTGTCATACCATGCCTGATGAAGAGACCTGAGTCGTCTCGAAAGCTCGCCTTATAACATCATTTATTTTATTTTTTGTTAGCCATTAAAAGGTATCACAACTACAAGATTTGTATCTTGTTTCTCACACTGAGAGCAATCAACAGTTCATGTTTGCACATCAGTACTTACTTAATGAATCTGGGCAGCAAGCGTGACCGACCTCGGTCTTGAGCGTTTTTTATATGGTAACCAACCAATCAGACCGCAGTGGCGTCTTGTATTCGACGAGCCGCCTGGGTGTACGCAGGTGCGACCAATGATTATGCGCCATTGCGCTTTGTTGATTGGTCAGGTTGTGTTTAAATAAGCACATGCTGGGGCGCCACCCCTGCTCCGACTGGAATATGCATTGTGCTAGTAGTGTCTCATCACAAGATCTCTCTTGAACAGAGGGTAAGTGGGGGCACATGCCATTAGGCACTCCTGTACGTTAGTTTCTGTGTGCTGCAGACCCATATGTTTGCAGATGTTTGTGCGCCTTACGTACAGCTTCATGTAGCTTCCTGTAGAAGTGTATTTAGCGCCATGTACGCATCATAACTGCACTCCGTGTCCTGTAGCACACATAATGTTGTGGGAGATCCTTGCCAGGAAAATGTGTACTACAGCACTATGTTTATTCCTAAATATGAGTGTATCTGATGAGTGTGTGTTTTAATGTAGTTAGTAAGCCCATGTGTGCAATATGTAATGATAGACCTTGACATATTTCCCTGCAGTGGCCCAAAATACATATCTCACCAGGCATGTCCTGCATGCCCCATGTATGGACACATGTTAAGGCCAATAATAATTTTGCATAGCCAAGCTGACTACCAGAACACATGTAATTAGTATTGCTGGACATGGGCTGGACACACAGAGTAGGGTGCCACCTGTGATGGCCATGTCTTTGTTTGCATGACACAATTTATTTTTTTTCAGATGGCTGAGTATCACGATTTTGTGACACAGCTCCTCACCATGTACCAGGAACACGAATACCTGTGGCGGGTGTCGCTGCCTGAATATCAGGATCAGGCCGCTGGTGGAGCTGGCGAACCGGCTCCAACCCAATAAGAACTGGACAGCGGCCCTGGTTGCGGATAAGATAAAATGCCTGCGCACCGTGTTCACCAAGACCCACAAAAAGTGGCTTGAGGCCCGGTCCGGGGCTAGAGCTGAGGAGGTCCGTAGGCCACGTCTGTGGTACTATGACCTCCTCACCTTCACCCTGGGCCAGGAGGGGCCTCGGGAAACACGATGCAGCAGGCGCCACCCGCAACCAGCTGTGGCCGCAGCCCAAGACCCTGCCCTGTCGCAGGAGGTGGGTAATTGTGTTTGTGTGATCTCTCTACCCAGCATGTTCTTTGCACTGTTGTGGGGTTAGCAGCACATGTGTTAGTCACCATTGTACTTTTCCTTCACAAATCATGTTCACTCTTATTTTCTACTTGTTTTTTGGTCTCTGTTATCACAGATTGTGTTGTGTTATTTCTTGGCACTTTACATTTCAATGTGGTTATAGGAATCACTGCACACGTACAAATACAAGGGAAATAGTGCTTTTTCGTGAGAATTTTATTTATAGTGTTTGTTCACTGCGACAAGGTTATGACGTTTCGGCCCATTATGGACCTTGATCACAATGGTCGCTGCAAAGATAATGAATATGTACAATCAGAAACTTTGTAATCTACAGTTATCACATTATATTTACAATATATTGTGGTGATGCGACCCCGATGTGTCCCCTGACCGGTATACAGCACATGGGGGATTGTATCTTTTGCTCTGTGGCAGCACTCACAGGGTTAACAGCAGTGAGATCTGAGCTGAGTGCTGATTGAAAGCACTGACACCTACCTTAGATGGGATAGGAGATTATATGAGCTGTCCTGGTCTGAGAAGTTGCTCTGTGAAGCTAACACAGCCTGGGAGCTCTCTCAGAGAGGATGTTCATGAGACTAATGAGCGAACGGTGAGAAGGGAAAGGTTGTGTGCGGACAACACAGCCTAGCTGAGAGGATTGGCTGTGGCCCCGATCAGGACAGAGCCCCGGCAGAGGTACAGAGCATATTGGTCTGTGGGTTGGAGGTCTGTAAATACCTGAACTGTGCCAATAAACGGTGTGTTGTGTCAATAGTTGCCTGGGTCACTGCCTTCCGTCGTGCCGATCCTAACCGCTACCTTATAATATGTACAAGTCATATATACAAGTAAACGTTAGATGTACGTCCATGCATAGTATTCACAGTATGTGTAAGCAGAGCTACTATATACGTACCAAGTTATAGTAAAAGGAACAGATAATGGTAAGCATGTCAGGGTAAATGGAATATATGTAATGGTGTTTATAAGACTGGTATGATGGTATAAACTGACCCTAACCTTGATTTGGATGAAACCAAGATATGGCCCTTAGGAACTGCTTGCTGTGGTAGTTTTGCAGGGTAAAACCTGTTGGAGAATGTTTGGAAGGTTATAAAGGGTTAAAGGTTGCTTACAGAAGTGATTATAGGTTGGTGCTAGAAGGGTCTATAGGGATAAGTGACTCAAGTTCTCATGCAAGTGGAAAGTGTCCAGTTATGGTGACTTATTAGTGTATGGATAACTGCAGAGAAGGTGTTGGTCACAGGGTGTGTAAAACCCCCAGATAAAACCCCTGATGGTTAGTTTAATACCCCTGGTGAAGGAACCAACCCTAGGTATGTAATGTTACCCCTTCTGATCCAGTTGAAGTTGTGCCCAAGGGGATTGCACTTGGTAACTTTTGCAGTCTGGTCACTGTTAAGGGATAGGCCAGGCTCAGAGCTGTCACTCTGGAAGGGCTGTAAATGGTTAAATATATTAGTACAAGTTAGTGTTATAATGGTACTTATCTTTTCTTAGGTCAAGGTCCTTTGTTGTGCACCTACAGGAGCGGCCTGGTGGACAGTGTTTCCACATGAGATGTCCAGATAGCAGTGGCAAAGAAGACTCTGTCAGAGCTCCTTTTATTGGTCCCGGCTGGTCATGTGACCGGAAGTGACCTCACGTGGTTCTCTGTTGTTTTGGTTGTCATGGTGGTCGCACATGCTCAGTGGCGCGCGCCATGTAATGAATAGGATAAGATAAAGTGGGCGGGCAGAAGGAGGTGTTTGGAGCAAAACAACAGGGATAAGGAAGCTGGGGATCAGTTAGATTAGAATGACCTGCCAGGACATGCACAGTGTGGACTAGTTTAACCTGAAGAGGGGTAATAGTACATTAGAAATTGTGAAAGCCACTTAGTATGGGATAGTTATTGATTTGTATAGGTTGCAACTACTATGTTTTTAGCTTTACCATGTTTTTCTGACGTCAGCGCCGCTATGCTGATTGGCCCACACTATGACCTGGACGGAGCTGCGGCCTGAACTTCGGAAGAGCAGGGACCATGGAGCCTAGGACCGGCAATACCGGTGCAAAACGGCACCGGAACACGGCGGACGGCAGCGGATCATCTCGGGGACCGGACTGGAGCACAGAGGACGGCACAGGACCATCGGGGACCCCACACCGGATCCGGTAAGAAGCGGTGCTATGTGTGTGTGTTACTGTGTGTGTGGTGTGTATGGTGTGTATATATGTGTATGCATGTGTCTGTATGTGTGGGAATGTGTGGATGGATGGCTGCAGTGTGTGAATGGATGAATGGATGGTGGGGCCTCCAATGTAAGGCCCCCCCGAAAGTAAGACAGGGGGCCACTTTTGGCCACAAAAAGAATGTAAGACCCGGTCTTACTTTCGGGGAAACACTGTAGTAATAAGAAAAAAACATAAGCTATTTAATAACTACATGAGTTTGAAAATTAAGTTATGGTTCTAAATCCAGGAATATATTTTTTTCTAATTGCTTAATCCATATGCCAAATATGTATAAGTCCATGGACCTTTTTGTATTGAAAATTAAATGTCTGACCCCAGCACTTCACTGAGACAGCCCTAACCAAAGTCACCATCGACCTACTGACCGCCAAGAGCAAGCAACACTACTCCGTCCTCCTCCTCCTCGATCTATCTCCCGCCTTCGACACTGTTGACCATTCCTTCTTACTTCAGATCCTGAAATCTCTTGGCATCACTGACCTACCCCTTTCCTTGATCTCCTCATAAAAAACTGAGTTTCAGCATCACACACTCCCACGCTTCCTCTTCACCCTACCCCCTATATGTCGGTGTTCCCCAAGGCTCGGTTCTGGGACCATTACTCTTCTCCATCTACACTCTAGGGCAACTCATTGAGTACCATGGTGGTCAATACCATCTCTATGCCGATGACACCCAGATCTACCTGTCTGGACCAGACATCACCTCACTACTATCCAAAATTCCACAATGCCTGTCCCCCATCTCATCCTTCCTCTCTGTCCGCTTCCTCAAGCTGAATATGGACAAAACTGAGTTCATCGTCTTCCCTCAAGCTGCTTTCCCCTCCCCTACCCGACCTATCCATTCTTGTCAACTGCTGCTCACTCTCCCCCCAGTCCCCCATGCCAAGTGCCTCGGAGTAATCCTCAACCCTTCCCTTCAAACCCCACATCCAGGCTTTCGCCACATCCTGCTTACTCCTGCTCAAAAACATTTCACGGATTCACACTTTCCTCGACCACAATACTGCTAAAACACTTATTCATGCTTTCATCATCTCCCACCTTGTTTACTGCAACCTCCTGCTCACCGGCCTCCCCGCTACCTCCCTTGCGCCTCTCCAATCTATTCTAAACTCCACTGCCCGACTAATTCATCTGTCTTCCTGCTACTCTCCTGTCTCCACCCTCTGCCAAGCCCTTCACTGGCTCCCCACTTCTCGGAGATCTCAGTTTAAAACACTGACCATGATTAGGGATGAGCAAGTATACTCGTTACTATTCAGTACTCGCCGAATAGTATGGTACTCGGGCTACTCGTTATTCTGCGAGTTTCCTTGTGATTACTCACTAGGAGTAACAAGTCCAATGTAAGTCAATGGGAAATGCGAATACTAAGTCTGCTGGACCCTATAAACGGGTCTGAGGCGCTGAGGAAAAGGCTGAAATGGGTACATGATTGTTTAAAAGCCAGTGGTAAAAAGCCGCCAGCTTTAAAACAATCACTCAGCCCATCCTCTACTTTCCCGCAGCCTCCCATCCTGATCCTCCACACCAGGGCCCTGGATGAGTTGGATACAGCGCAAGAAAATGGCGCTTCAATGAACATGCCATTTTCTGGGGTGGCTGCAGACTGCAATTTGCAGTGAGGGGTGGCCCAAAAAAATAGCACGAAGCCCCACGTCAATTTTTTTTTCAATTATTTCAAGAAATTCATGAAGTAATTAAAAAAGGGCTTCCCTGTATTTTTGTTTCCAGCCAGGTACAAATAGCCAGCTGGGGGTTGGGAGCAGGCCAACACAAAAATGCTGGACACAAAAATATGGCGAATCCCACATCAAAATTTTTTTGAAAAATTAATTCAAAAATTAAAAAACAAAACATTTATGAACTGCATCTTTATTAACCCCTCCACTTGAGGGGTTAATAAAGATGCAGTCCCTAAATGATTATATATTTTTTAACTTTTTAATTCATTTTTCACAAAAATTTTCACGTGGCTTTCACCATATTTTGTATGCCAGCCAGGTACAGCAGGCGGGAATGGGCTGTCCTCAACCCCCAGCTGCCTATTTGTACCTGGCCAGACACAACAATATAGATAGCCCGTATTTTTTTATTATTTCATGAATTTCATTAAATAATAAAACAAAAACAAGTGGGGCTTCGTGGTATTTTTGGGTCCAGCCAGGTACAACTAAGCAGCTGGGGGCTGAAAACCGCAGCACAGGGAGGCCCAAGCTTTCTGGCACACCTCCCCCACTGCGAATTTCAGTCCGCAGACACCTCAGAAGATGGTGCGTTCATTAAAACGCCATCTTCTGGCACTGTACCCAACTCATCCAGGGCCCTGGTGCGGTGGATCACTGGGTAATGAAAGGGGTTAGGGCCAGCTTTGTATTTTAAGCTGGCCCTAAGCCCTAAGCCCAAGATTCATGGGGTCACGCCAATATTAGACATGACCGCCATGAATTTCTAGTGAATTTTTAAAAAAAAAACACAACACACAGAAAATAATATTTTATTAGGAATAAATAAAAAAAAATACACTTAGAGACTCCATCTTTCTTAAAAAATTCCTCAGTCAGGGTTCACCCCAGGTCATAGCTCGGGCTATGATCGCGGGTGAACCCTGCCGACACAGCCCGAACTCTGCCGACGCCGGCGGAGATTGCAGAGTGCCGACAGAGCAGTGAATAAATCGGAAGTCATTAACTTTTGGTATTATTCACTGCACTGCCCGGCGTTGGCAGTATTCGGGCTGTGTCGGCAGGGTTAGGGGTTTGTATTATTAGCTGGCCCTAAGCCCAAAATTCATGGGGTCACGCCAATATTAGACATAACCGCCATGAATTTCTAGTAAATTGTTTTTAAAAAAACACAACACAGAGAGAATTTTTTTTAATTAGAAATAAAACAAAAACACACTTAGAGACTCCATTTTTATTAAAAAAAATTCCTCTTCCGTCCGACATAGTCCAATGAAGTCTTCATTTTAGCTCAGCTACATCTCTAGTAGAGAACCTCTACCAGAGATGTAGTTGAGCTGTGCAGCTGTGGGAGAGTTCATGTGAGTTCATGCAGTCAAGCATGAACTCACATGAACCCTCTGAGGACACTGGCAGCTATTTCAAATGAACAGCTGATCAGTATCAACTGATACTTCAGCTGTTCATTTGAAACTACCGGCGGGAAAGCCGGCAGTGAGAAAACTTCACCGCCGGCTTTCTCTGTCAGTGCTGCGCTCCCTGCTCCCTAATCCACCCTCCCTGCTGGATCCTAAGTTAGAAACGGGCGGGGAGCAAAGCATCAGGGAGCGGAGAGCGCAGCACAGACTGGGAAAGCCAGCGGTGAAGTCTTTTCACTGCTGGCTTCCCGACCAGGTCCTGTGCTCCCCGCTCCCTAGTACTGCGCTCCCTGCCCGAGCAGAGGATCGTGATGGCAGGCTGCGGGAAAGTGGAGGATGGGCTGAGTGATTGTTTAAAAGCCGGCGGCTTTTTACCACCGGCTTTTAAACAATCATGCACTCATTTCAGCCTTTTCCTCAGCCCCCCAGACCCCATTATAGGGTCCAGCAGAGTTAGTACTGACATTTCCCATTGACTTACATTGGACTCACTACTCGTAATGAGTACCCGAGTATCGGGACTTACCCGTTACGAGTATAGTGAGTCCGATTATTTCACTACTCGCTCATCCCTAACCATGACATACAAAGCCATCCACACCTGTCCCCTCCATACATCTCAGACATGGTCTCCCTTTTCCTACCCTGACGCAACCTGCGATCCTCCCAAGAGCTCCTCCTCTACCCTCCTCTCATCTCCTCTTCTCACAACCGCATGCAAATTTTCTCCCGTGCATCTGCTATACTCTGGAACTCTCTGCCCCAACACATCAGACACTCAAAAGAACCTTCAAAAGAAACATGAAGACCCACCTCTTCCGTCAAGCCTGCAACCTGCAATAAGACCCTGTCCACCGCACCGTCTTACGATCGGCCCTACCCCCTCCTACTATATCCCTACTCATCCCTCTTAGACTGTGAGCTCTCGTAGACAGGATCCTCTTCCCTCCTGTAGCTGTATGACTTGATTGTCCACATTGATTGTACTTGTACTTGTCTGCCCTTTCCATATGTAAAGCGCCATGGAATCTAATGGCGCTATAGAAAATAAATAATAATAATAATAATAATAAATGTCCATATTCTACTCATAATGCAATGCCAAAATGATGCACATATTGGTTAATAAAATCCTGCAAGGGCACAACAGTGTGAATTTATTTATTTGTCATGAAAGCCATTAGCAACCTCTGTCTTGAACCAATATTTTTCAAAATCACTTAAAGCAAAAAGGTTTTGAGGATATACAGTATGAATAACATTATACATCTTCTTTTGCCATAATTTATTCAACAAACAAGACGTCTTTCTAAGCCCTAAGCAAAAACCAGCGCAGTAACCCAGAGAGTCTAAAATAATTATTTGCTTCTCTCATTGTAACCTTGCAGCTGGAGACCATCAGACTAAAAGATTCTACAGTTCATTAAGTGGATGTTTGGAATGTGTGACCTGAAGATTGATCTACACTTTATATCTTCAATTCTCTGACTCTTATGGTTTAAGTGTTTAAATTAACTGCTGTGTCCAAACAATTGTAGAATTTAAGTTGAGGATAATATTAGGGATGAGCGAGTATAATCGTTACTATTCGGTACTCGCCGAATAGTAACGATATTCGGCTACTCGCCGAGTCTCTTGGGATTACTCGGGAGTAGCGAGTAGTCCTTTTAATTTCGCAGTGTATCTATATATACACTGCGAAAGTACACTAAAAGTGAAGGAAAGTTGTTAAAAACATCATACTCTCCTTAAGCCCGATAGACATGAGAATACCTTGCTGCTGATTATCGGGCTTATATGTAATGCATTACATTAACTAAAATTCTCATTTATCCTATGTATATCCTTACCAGTTTCTGTATTTTCCTCATCCAAATTTGTATTAGCTTTATACACTTTTAGGCATTACGCTTTACCTTATATACTTATATCTTATAACGCGTAGTGTGAAGCGGATTACACGTATACAATAATGTTTTTCTTGCTAGCACCTACACTTATAGGTGTGCTCATCATCTTGTTAATATTATTGCGTTTTTTGACTGAGCACCCTACATTACCAATAGCCTGTCCATTTTACCATCTAGTTAATTTCCTTGTTTTATCAAGTCTTCAACCACACCCATACACACAGGTTTTAAAATGCACCAAGAGGCACTTACATCCTCACATGCTTTTTTACACCGCAGACAGAGGCATACGGTAGGACCCGATAGACATGAGAATACCTTGCCGTGGTTATCAGGCTTATATGTAATGCATTACAATAACTAAAATTCTCATTTATCCTATGTATATCCTTAGCAGTTTCTGTATTTTCATCATCCAAATTTGTATTAGCTTTATACACTTTTAGCCATTACGCTATAACCTTATATACTTATATCTTATAGTGTGTAGTGTGCAGCGGATTACACGTATACAATAATGTTTTTTTTGCTAGCACCTACACTTATAGGTGTGCTCATCATCTTGTTAATATTATTGCGTTTTTTTGACTGAGCACCCTACATTACCAATAGCCTGTCCATTTTACCATCTAGTTCATTTCCTTCTTTTATCAAGTCTTCAACCACACCCATACATGCAGGTTTTAAAATGCACCAAGAGGCACTTACATCCTCACATGCTTTTTTACACCGCAGACAGAGGCATACGGTAGGACCCGATAGCCATGAGAATACCTTGCTGCTGGTTATCGGGTTTATATGTAAAAAGCTGTGAGCCCGATTCTAAAGAATCGGAGTCTAGAATCTGTATATAATTTTTTTAAGAGTTTTAAATAATAGACTTAAACAGCAGATATATGACTAAGTAGGCGATGTAGGCAGAACTGTGAGGGTAGCAATATAGTGGAGGTGTAGAAAGAGTTAATGTCCGACTAACAGGACTATAACAGAGTAGGAACTTATAATGATATCAAAAATGTTATTGAAGGAGTTAATGTCCCACAGGCACTCCCACAACAGACTCAGCGCTGTAAATTATATCCAAAATGGTGTTCAAGACGTTAATGTAGCAGTGGCAGTAGTTATAAACACTACCAAATATGCAGTTAATGCTGAACTGGTATATAATGGGTTAATTTCGCAGTGTCATTACAACTATACACTGTGTAATAGAAATAACAACAATAATGGAATATAAGGGGTTAATGTTCCTACTGGCAGTAGTAATAGAGACTACAATGTATGGAGTTAAGGCAGAAATAGTATATAAGGGGTTAACTTCGCAGTGGCAGTACAACTACACACTTGTTATAGAAATTACAGATAAAACGGAATGTAAGGGGTTAATGTTGCTACTGTCATGAGTACAATGAGAGAAGCGCCTCACTGGCCATTGAGATACATGGAGGACTTTGAGTTTGACTTTGAGTAAATTTGAAACTCAAAGTCCTCCATTATATCTCAATGGGAAGTGAGGCGCTATTCTCATTGGTCGCTGTGTGCTGGCGCCGACCAATAAGAATAGCGCCTCACTTACAGCGCTAAATTTGAAACTCAAAGTCCTCCCTTATATCTCAATGGGAAGTGAGGCGCTATTCTCATTGGTCGCTGTGTGCTGGCGCCGACCAATGAGAATAGCGCCTCACTTACAGCGGTAAATTTGAAACTCAAAGTCCTCCATTATATCTCAATGGGAAGTGAGGCGCTATTCTCATTGGTCGCTGTGTGCTGGCGCCGACCAATGAGAATAGCGCCTCACTTACAGCGGTAAATTTGAAACTCAAAGTCCTCCATTATATCTCAATGGGAAGTGAGGCGCTATTCTCATTGATCGCTGTGTGCTGGCGCCGACCAATGAGAATAGCGCCTCACTTACAGCGGTAAATTTGAAACTCACAGTCCTCCATTATATCTCAATGGGAAGTGAGGCGCTATGCTAATTGGTCGGCGCCAGCACACAGCGACCAATGAGAATAGCGCATCACTTTCCATCGAGATATAATGGAGGACTTTGAGTTTCAAATTTACCGCTGTAAGTGAGGCGCTATTCTCATTGGTCGGCGCCAGCACACAGCGACCAATGAGAATAGCGCCTCACTTCCCATTGGGTCATTCCATGTCAAGTGAACCAATAATTATTACCTCTATATTTTTAATTCTTTTGAGATTTTGTTATTTGATAATAGCATGTCAGACAATGCAAAATGTGAAGAGAAAATTTTTTTAAAAAATTTATTTTTTTTTTAAATGATTTTCAAAATTCGGAAAAAGTGCGAATTTCGCTGTTGCCTGCCTTTACTTTTTCTCCTCATAACTAAGGCTAGGAATAAGATAGAGAGACAAAATAAACACAATTCTACTCAGAACTATACAAGCTTTCACCAGATATGTCACACGAGGATCTTTGTTAATATTTTACGCATGTGATCACACGCGCAAAACTTTAAAACGCATTTCCGAAAAATTGGCGCGCTTTAAATATTTCAAAAACTGCCCATGTGTCTGCTTTGCTCTTAGCCACATCTGTACCAAATTTCAAGTTGGGATCGCGATGGGATCATATTTTAAAATATTTTACTATTAATAGCGTCAATGGGTCATTCCATATCAAGTGATCTAAATATGAATATTTTTTTTTACCTGACGTCTTTAGATTTTTTAAATTTTTTTTCCTTTATGAAGTACTACTTTAGTTAATTACAAATTAAAAGTTTAGAATTTTTTTCTTCATCAGTTAATTTTTTACAGATTTTTAAAGTTTAAAAAAAAGGGGGAATTTTGGCCTGGTATGACTTTACATTTTTTTTATCTTGGGCTAGAAATGAGATAGAGAAACAAAATAAACGCCATTCTACTCAGAACTGTCCAGGCTTTCACCAGATATGTCACAAGAGTATATTTGTTAATTTTAATTTTTTACCCATTCGAACGCAAACGCAACATTTTGAAACGCATTTCCGAAAAAACGTTTTAATAAAAATTTTCCAAAACTGCCCATGTGTCTTTTATGCTCTTAGCCACATCTGTACCAAATTTCAAGTTGGGATCGTGATGGGATCATATTTTAAAATATTTAACTATTATAGTGTCAATTCAAAAATCTTGAATTCAGATCTGTTCAACCTGTGGTTTAAAAGCGTGGGGTCTATTTTTATCAAATCCATTATTTTTAGACATTACTGTATTATTTTGATATGTTACAGCTTAGAAGCAGGAGAGGACATAAAGGAAAAAGCTTTGTTAGGGCTCAACCTGAGAAAGCACAGGGATAGACAGTGAATGCAGAGCAGATGATAGGCCAGCAGCTCTGTCAATCATGTTAAGTGTCTACCCACTGCATTCAGGAAGTAAGACAGCTCGTTCAGACCTTTCATGTCCTGACATGTCTGGACATCTTCACTCCTGAACAAACAATAGTCTGTACAAAGCCATCAAGGCTGTGTACTAAAATATGGGAGAGTAAATATATTAATAGTTTAATGCTTTTATTATTAAGGGCCAATACACACAGTGCTATTCCTAGGGATCATCATTCAGAAAAACAGCCCCATTGATTTCTATGGGGTTCACCACATGCAGTGTTTTTGGAAACACTCAAGAGTGAGTAAATCACTGCTTGAACTACTTTTTAATCGCTGCAATAAACGCAGCATTTATCATTTATATAAAAAAAGCTGCCATTTTTTTCACTAGCGATTACAAAAACTAACGCATATGTGGTAAAAACTTGGTAGAAAAACAAGCTGCCAAAACTGCAGCGTGTATCTGCAGACAGAAAAAACTGTGCGCGCTAGCCCTAAAACTCACTTTATAGTAATACAGTTCTATCTCAAGTGTACTGTAAATCTCTATTTTTATTACCTATCTTCCTTACTTAATATTAACTGTATTTTTCCCACACAGAAATGGCTGCTACTTCTCAAGAAACAGCATTTTATCATAGACACTGTTGCAATCCTTTTGAAAAAATATGAATATGATTGGCGCTGGTGGCTAGCTACTGTACTCTCCAAAGATTGTGAAAATGAAGAAGTAGAATTGACTTGATTGCATCTTTCTGGTCCAGCGCCATCCTTTGTGTATCCAAGAAAGCCAGACATTTTAAAAGTGCACAAAAATCAGATATTAACTCAGGCGGAGCCTAACACCGTGACAGGCCGGACATACTCTTTGACACACAGGGAAATGGCGATTGCTAGTAAGCGTTTATGGACAAGATTACATTTCACCCACTAGAAGGGACAAATTGATAAAATGCCACTTTAAAAACATACTATTAATTGTTTGATTAGTTCATAATTTATAGAACGATGATTTAACTACTGTACTATTCTTATTAAACACTTCATAAATCACATGTTTAGCGATAGAATAGAAAACAAATTTATATGTATAAATAGGGGTTAACATTTTTGGTTCTTTTAATCTTTTTTAATCAAACTTGATGATATGATCACCTTTCTTCTTTTGGTTTGTTCAATACATTCAAGTTGAAATTGCTGAGCGTTGTGTTCTGATGATTAAGATGTATTTATCCTGGCACTTATGGGATTTGTTTTTTGTGTTTCTTTTTTGTTGCATATAAATGTTTTATTCAATAAGTTGTGATAACTCATACAACCATAAAATAAAAAATATATAAATTTGACAGGTCCCAAGTTGAATCTCTGCACAAATATAACCAAGAACACAATCAGTCATTTTTTCACAATTGCCCATCAATAGTTTGAATTTGATATAAAGAAACATAGTCTTGTAACATATCAAATGAAAGCTGTTACCGTTCTGAGTAAAATGATGCCTCTCCCACTTCATTATCTTATTTCTAGCCTGAGATAAAAAAATGTAAAGTCATACCAGGCCAAAATTCACCCTTTTTTTAAACTTTAAAAATCTGTAAAAAATTAACTGATGAAGAAAAAAATTCTAAACTTTTAATTTGTAATTAACTAAAGTTGTACTTCATAAAGAAAAAGAATAAAAAAAATCTAAAGACGTCAGGTAAAAAAAATATTCATATTTAGATCACTTGATATAGAATGACCCATTGACGCTATTAATATTAAAATATTTTAAAATATGATCCCATCGCGATCCCAACTTGAAATTTGGTACAATGTGGCTAAGAGCAAAGCAGACACATGAACAGTTTTTCAAATATTTAAAGCGCTCCGATTTATCGGAAATGCATTTTAAAGTTTTGCGCTTGCGATCACATGGGTAAAATATTAACAAAGATCCTCTTGTGACATATCTGGTGAAAGCCTGCACAGTTCTGAGTAGATTGGTGTTTATTTTGTTTCTCTATCTTATTTCTAGCCCGAGATATGATAGAAAATGTAAAGCCATACCAGGCCAAAATTCGCACTTTTTTAAAACTTTAAAAATCTGTAAAAAATTAACTGATAAAGAAAAAGATTCAAAACTTTTTTTTTTGTAATTAACTAAAGTTGTTCTTCATATAGAAAAAAAATTATAAAAATCTGAGGACGTCAGGGAAAAAAAATATTAATTTTTGGATCACTTGACATGGAATGACCCCATTGAGATATAATGGAGGACTTTGAGTTTCAAATTTACAACTGTAAGTGAGGCGCTATTCTGATTGGTTGGCGCCAGCACACAGCGACCAATGAGAATAGCGCCTCACTTCCCATTGAGATATAATGGAGGACTTTGAGTTTCAAATTTACCGCTGTAAGTGAGGTGCTATGCTCATTGGTCGCTATGTGCAAGCGACGACCAATGAGCATAGCGCCTCACTTCCCATTGAGATACATAGCGGTCTTTAGAGCTGTACATGGCCGGGCCCTTAGTTCTATTTTCGGCCACGGTGCTCGGCTCTCTCGTCGGTCGTCGCTGGTGCGGGAGACTCGCAATGGCCGCTGCGCGGCCATTGCTCGCGCCCCTGCAATGGCTCGCAATGCCCGCTGCGCGGGCAATGCTTCATGGGTCGCATGGCTGCTGCGCAGCCTCGTCCACGACGACAGAAGTAGCGCTGAAACTTACGGAAGTGCGTTAGGGGAATTATATAGTAGATGCATTACATTAACTAAAATTCTCATTTATCCTATGTATATCCTTAGCAGTTTCTGCATTTTCCTCATCCAAATTTGTATTAGCTTTATACACTTTTAGCCATTACGCTATACCTTATATACTTATACAGTCATGGCCAAAAGTATTGACACCCTTTCAATTCTGTCAGATAATACTCAGTTTCTTCCTGAAAATGATTGCAGCCACAAATTCTTTGGTATTACTATCTTCATTTAATTTGTCTTTAATGAAAAAACACAAAAAGAATTGTCCTAAAGCCAAATTGGATATAATTCCACACCAAACATAAAAAAGGGGGTGGACAAAAGTATTGGCACCCTTAGAAATATCATGTGATGCTTCTCTAATTTGTGTAATGAAAGCACCTGTAACTTACCTGTGGCACCTAACAGGTGTTGGCAATAACTAAATCACACTTGCAGCCAGTTGACTCAGCCACTGTCCTGTGTCCTTGTGTGTACCACATTGAGCATGGAGAAAAGAAAGAAGACCAAAGAACTGTCTGAGGACTTGAGAAACCAAATTGTGAGGAAGCATGAGCAATCTCAAGGCTTCAAGTCCATCTCCAAAGACCTGAATGTTTTTGTGTCTACCGTGCGCAGTGTCATCAAGAAGTTTAAAGCCCATGGCACTGTGGCTAACCTCCCAAGATGTGGACGCAAAAGAAAAATTGACAAGAGATTTCAACGCAAGATTGTGCGGATGGTGGATAAAGAACCTCGACTAACATCCAAACAAGTTCAAGCTGCCCTGCAGTCCGAGGGTGCAACAGTGTCAACCCGTACTATCCCTCGGCGTCTGAATGAAAAGGGACTGTATGGTAGGATACCCAGGAAGACCCCACTTTTTACTCCGAGACATAAAAAAGCCAGGCTGGAGTTTGTCAAAACTTACCTGAGAAAGCCTAAAACGTTTTGGAAGAATGTTCTTTGGTCAGATGAGACAAAAGTAGAGCTTTTTGGGCAAAGGCATCAACATAGAGTTTACAGGAGAAAAAAAAGAGGCATTCAAAGAAAAGAATACGGTCCCTACAGTCAAACATGGCGGAGGTTCACTGATGTTTTGGGGTTGCTTTGCTGCCTCTGGCACTGGACTGCTTGACCGTGTGCATGGCATTATGAAGTCTGAAGACTACCAACAAATTTTACAGCATAATGTAGGGCCCAGTGTGAGAAAGCTGGGTCTCCCTCAGAGGTCATGGGTCTTCCAGCAGGACAATGACTCAAATCACACTTCAAAAAGCACTAGAAAATGGTTTGAGAGAAAGCACTGGAGACTTCTAAGGTGGCAGGAATGAGTCCAGACCAGAATCCCATAGAACACCTGTGACGAGATCTAAAAATGGCAGTTTGGAGAAGGCACCCTTCAAATATCAGGGATCTGGAGCAGTTTGCCAAAGAATAATGGTCTAAAATTCCAGCAGAGCATTGTAAGAAACTCATTGATGGTTACCGGAAGCGGTTGATCGCAGTTATTTTGGCTAAAGGTTGTGCAACCAAGTATTAGGCTGAGGGTTTCCAATACTTTTGTTTGACCCATTTTTGGAGTTTTGTGTGAAATGATCAATGTTTTGCTTTTTGCTTCATTCTCCTTTGCGTTTTTTCATTGAAGACAAATTAAATGAAGATAATAATACCAAAGAATTTGTGATTGCAATCATTTTCAGGAAGAAACTGAGTATTATCTGACAGAATTGCAGGTGTGTCAATACTTTTGGCCATGACTGTATCTTATAGTGTGTAGTGTGCAGTGGATTACACGTATACAATAATGTTTTTTCTTGCTACACTACACTTATAGGTGTGCTCGTCATCTTGTTAATATTATTGCGCTTTTTGACTGAGCACCCTACATTACCAATAGCCTGTCCATTTTACCATCTAGTTCATTTCCTTGTTTTATCTAGTCTTCAACCACACCCATACACGCAGGTTTTAAAATGCACCAAGAGGCACTTACATCCTCACATGTTTTTTACACCGCAGACAGAGGCATACGGTAGGACCCGATAGCCATGAGAATACCTTGCCGCTGGTTATCGGGCTTATATGTAATGCATTACATTAACTAAAATTCTCATTTATCCTATGTATATCCTTAGCAGTTTCTGCATTTTCCTCATTCAAATTTGTATTTGCTTTATACACTTTTAGCCATTACGCTATACCTTATATACTTATATCTTATAGTGTGTAGTGTGCAGCGGATTACACGTATACAGGACCAGTAAGCATGGACAGGGGCGTTACATGTCACTGACTGGGCACTGGGTAACTATGGTGACAGCAGGAGAAGGGGCTGCTGTCCAAGTCTTGCCATCCCCACGAGTTGTGCGTCAATCCTCTGTATGTAGAAGTTCTTCAACTGCTTCTGCCTCCTCAACCTCGTCTCGGTCCTACGCCCGCACCCAAAGCATGTCTGGTAATGCCACCCTCGTTCTAATTGCACAGAAGGAATCCTGCACACCTCCTTACTATGCTGGCAGGAGGGCTAAACGGCATTAGGCGGTGTTAACGCTGAAATGTCTGGGACATGTGAGTCACACAGCTGAGGAGTTGTGGTCAGCTGTGGAGACCGAGTTTCATCAATGGTTGTCTCCACTGAACCTGCAGCCAGGGAAGGCCGTGTACAACAATGCTGCAATGCTGGGTGCAGCCCTTCGCCAGGCAATGTTACACACATGCCTTGTATGGCTTACGTCTGGAACCAAGTTGTGCAGCAATTTTTAGCCCACTATCCCAGCCTAGATGGGCTTCTGCAGAGGGCACAGTTGCTGTGTGCTCACTTCTGCCGTTCGCATCCCGCAGCTCAATGACTTGCATCTCTACAGAAGTCGTTTGGCCTGCCAGTTAACCAGCTGAAATGCGATGTGCCGACACGATGAAATTGAACTCTGCACATGTTGCAGCAACTGTGGCAGCACCGACGAGCCCTGGTGCAATATGTTATGTTGTATAACCTGGGCCAACGGGATCCAGAGGTGGGGCAAGTCACGTTGCTGGAGTTGTCTCAGATCAAGGACCTATGCACCCTTCTGCACAGTTTTGAAATGGTGACATAGATGTTTTGTGCTGACGATGCCATTATCAGCATGACTATTTCGGTCATTTACATGCTGGAGTACACTTTAAACAGTATTTGGAGTCCAGTGGTGGGACAAGAGGAGGGAGAAGTACAGAAGGAGTCGTATGTGGAAGGGATAACAAGATGTCTAAGGTCCAGACGGTCGGCAGCACCAAGACAGCAGGCATGGGAGGTTGGGGGAGAGGGATTAACGAAGGCGCATGGTAGCAGCCAAACCGTTGAGGAAGGTGCAGGAGCAGAGGAACAAATGGAGGACGAACTAGCAAGGATGACTCATCAGATGAGGGAGACCTTGATCACATTTCTGTTGTTCGAGGTTGGGGGGAGAGGGCAGAGGAAGGAAGCATGATTCTTACCTCGCCGCCACCAACAAAACAAGGACTTGGGCCTCCTGGATGCACAAGACACATGAGTGCCTTCTTCCTACACTACCTGTAACATGACCATAGGATTGTCAGATTTTGAAGTAATGCCGACTACTGGTTTGCCACACTCTTATATCCCCGGTACAAGTGTAAATTTGGCAAAATAATTCCTGCCATAGAAAGGGATTCATGCATGCAGGAGTATTAGGAGAAGCTGTTATAGAACCTTCGATCTGCTTTTACACAAAAACACCAGTGGGGCACATAGTGAAAGTCAGTTCTAACTTGCCAACCATGGGACTGTCGAGTCATCACTCAAACTGTAACAGTAAAACCGTATCTGGTGGGAACAGCAATTTTGTGGAACTGTTTCACCAATTTTTTAGACCATCCTTTGCAAGGCCAGAGGAGACAAGAAGTCTGACACATAGTCAACACCTAGAGAGGATGGTACAGGAGTATCTCCAAGTGAACATCGATGCCATGACTGTAGAACTGGACCCTTGCTCATTTTGGGCTTCCAATCTGGAAAAATGGCCTGAGCTCACCACTCACACCTTGGAGATCATTTCGTGCCCCGCAGCCAGCATTCTCTCTGAATGTGTCTTCAGCGCTGCTGGTGGTCTGCTGACAAATAAGCGCATGCAGCTGTGTCCAGCGACAATGTAGACAGACTAACGTTCATCAAGATGAACAAGTCATGCATCCGCAAGGGCTTTTCTACCCCTGTGTCATCCTGAGTTGGGTCATCTTTGCGATCTCAAAAAAGGCCCAGGCTAGGCAAGGCTTAGAGCCCATGCGACCTGAAGAAGAGCCACTACGACTTCTGCTCATGGAAGAGTTGTAGCTGAGGATGCAGTTGTTGATGTGTTTCCAGTACTCCGTCACTGTCCAGGAACGCGCAGCCTAACCTCGTCATCACTAGCATTCTCCTCCACCTCCTCTGCTGACTTTCATCGACTGGCTGACTGTGGGTTGACAGTAAGTGGAATCTCCAACCTTATCATCACGCTGTGTGCTGTCACACCAGTTGTCCTCAGAGTCAACCTCTTCCTGCCCTGACCGAAAAGTCAAGTTGTCGTTCCAATCAGGTATCTCAGTCTCCTGAGCATCTTCCTCATTGTCTCCACCAACAGGACTTAGGCCACATGCACACGCTGAGTATTTGATGAGTTTTTTACCACAGGATTTGCAGACAAAACCAGGAGTGGAGCAATCAGAGGAAAAGTCTAATAGAAACACCTGCACCACTTCTGTAATTAATCATCCACTCCTGGTTTTGTCTACAAATCCTGAGGTAAAAAACTCATCAAATACTCATCGTGTGCACGTGGCCTTACAGTTTGGGAATGAGGTCTACATTATGTTTGCTCAGAACCTTCTTCTTCTGGGCCTGGATCCGACTCACAAAGCTTCTGGGCATCAGTGCAGATCATTTCCTCATCTGGACTCACAGAAGCTTTGGAGCACACCTCTGATTCCCAGGCTATAGTATGAGTGAACATCTCTGCATACTCAACCATCTGTCTTACCCCATACTCAGATGGGCGGCTGGAGACTTGGAAGCAAGTGCAATTGGGGTGACCTCTGAGGACTGGTGTATTTGTGATGTTGAAGTTGAGGTGGAGGACAGCCCACTTGATGAAGCGCTTACTATCCGTTCAAGTGCCTGCTCTTTTTGTGCCTCATCTACAATTGGTAGTGATCGTCGTATACCGTCATAATTAGTATGAAATAGACAGGCGTGTATCTTGGTTCACAAGTGGGCTACACCACTCACTAACAGACACTGCTGCTAGGCCCAAACTATTACCTGGGCTAGATGCAGTTAAAAATTAGTATGAAATAGACAGGCGGTGTAGCTTGGTTTACAAGTCGGATACACCACTCACTAACAGACACTGCTGCTAGGCCTAAACTATTACCTGGGCTAGATGCAGTTCAAAATTAGTATGAAATAGACAGGCGGTGTAGCTTACTTTACAGCTGGGCTACACCGCTGACTACCAGACACTGCTACTAGCCCAAAAGGATTGACTGGGGTAGCTGCAGTAAAAAATTGGCTACTGAAGACAGGCAGTGTAGCTTTCTTCACAGCAGTGCTGCACTACCTGCCCAAAAGGATTGCCTGAGCTAGATTTGGCCAGGTGCTGTGAAAAACACTTGCACAGCACTGGCACACACCTCTATGGCTAAAACTAATAGGAACTGCTGTAACCTAGTTCTCAAAAGGGCCGAAATTACAACTAGTCCCTACTTCTATGAAGTAGCCCTCAAAAGAACTGATATTCCAAGTCCAGCTAGTCCCTACTCCTTACTTGTCTGAAGTAGCCCTCAAAAGGGCTGATATTCAAGCTAGTCCCTACTCCCTAAACCTGTCTGTCTATCTAAATTGATATTCACTCACTATCTGTCTAAATCACACTTTATAGTGCCCACAGCAGCAGTAGCGGTGCCTGACTGACACACAACTGCAGCACTGAGGTAATGGCGGCGATGGGGAATATGTCTGGGTCTTATAGGGCAAGGACATGTGACATAGGCTGGGGTTACACATAGAAATCCGTTTTTGGAAGTCATTTTCATCACCAATCCGTTTTTTATAGGGTGCTGTTTGTGTCTCCTGCACTCCTGTACGTTTTTGGAATTTTCATTAAAAAAACGCATGCGCGAACGCATGCGCAAACGCAAGTGCATGCGTTTGCATGCGTTTGCGCATGCGTTTCCCATAGGGCCCCATGCGTTTTTTAACTGATGCCAAAAACGCTGTTTACTGCGTTTTTGGCTCAAAAACGGACAGGGCAATGTTTTGAGCTCCAGAGAAAAACGCACAGGGTGTTTATTACACCCAATGCGTTTTTCTGTCAGTTTTTGGACTTAGAAAAACAAAATGACAAAACTGAAGCCAAAAACTGACTGAGGGCTTATGTGTGACCCCAGCCATACACAGCCAATGACACATGCCGTGTGCAAAAAATGCACTTTGCTGTGTGTGTGTGATTGGCTGACAGCCTGCACTGCCCCACTGTATATGCAGTTAGTAGAAAAAAAATGGAGATCAGCATTATTTCAGCAGCACTAATCTAAACCCCGCCCTTCCCCCCGCACACTATGCACTGAAACTGGATATTAACATTCAATAACGGTATTACTGTGAAAAGCCAGTTACACTTTTGGTGAATGAACCGGTATGGAACATAAACTCGACTGCCGAATTTGAAGCAAATTGTTCGCATTCGTCAAATGACTCGAACACCGCAAAAAAACAGGTCGAATTTGAAATTGGTGAACATTTTGAATCGAACATCGCTCATCTCTACTAAAGGGTTAACAGTGCTGATAAGATTGCTAATCCGATTTGTGCTGTTAGCTACACATGGCAGCTGATCAGATCAGCTGATATGTGTAGAGGATGATGCGATCTCAGCTGAAATTCCAGAACCTCGACTAGCTCCCCGGTAGACGCGATTCTGAAATTTCAGGAATGGACAGCGGCATTAGACGCACACTGCCTATTCCGTCAGAAAACAGGACCGGAGGGAATATTAACCCTCCAGTTCTGTTCTGTCCGGAGCTGTCAGGCTGTGTCCGGTACATCCAGCAAAACACCGGACACAGCCTGACAGCAGAAAACCGTGGTGTGAAGCCGACCTCAGCAAAAGTCGCAAAATTGCTTGGTGACATTAAAAGGTTTTTTATGCCAGAAAACTGTGAAAAAGACCTTAATCCATCAGCACCATGGAGAGGTACTGTATAGTAAGTTTATAGTTAACCAATTTACAGAGGTTTTCCTTTAAGAAAAAATTTTAGAAAAACACCGCCAAGACAATATTCAGTGGAACATCAATTCTGTTTGAGGCTTTCACAAAAGACCACCTACACACTTTTTTCTTTTCTAGTTTTATTTACATGTTATAATAGCGCAGAGAATTCCTATTGTTATATCATAGTGCAGAGATAACTTTGCAGGTTTTAAACAGGTGTGGATGCTTAGCTTAATGGACTTTTAACACATTGCACTACCTTTACATGGATTTGTTATCATAATTGTTATTATGAATCTGTTTAAAAATTCAATACAAAAAATTTATTTAATGGAATAAAAATGCTCATAAATGCCGTCTTATGAAATAAAATACAAATATAATAGTAGTGGTCTACAACCTACAAAGGTTAGTGAGTGACCAATTTTCCCACTGCATAGTTAAGAATCAAAAAGTGGTTCTACCCATGCGCCCCTTATCTTTTTCTCTTACTTCTTAAGAAATAAAATACATATACAGTAAATTACACATATGTAATCAAAGACTATTATGTTTCCATATCATTTGATATTAATATATAACTGTAATGCAGCCAGGTCAATAAAAACACATTATGTACCAGTAAAATATATGAAACCTCTTAAGAAAATAGGTTCTTGTTTTGATGAAGGGTAGCATTTTATACTGTATCCTAGATGTGGGCCCGATTCTAACGCATCGGGTATTCTGTGTCCCTATAGGGTGTGTATGTGTGTGTGTGTCCCTGTGGGGGTGTGTGTGTTTGTGTTTGGGTGTGTGGTGAGTATCCAATGTTGGGGCTCCACCTTAGCTGTTACTCTTTGTGTGCATGTGGTGTGTATACATGTCCCCGTGCGTGGTGAATATTCCATGTCAGGGCCCCACCTTAGTGACTATATGCTGGTATATGCTGTTAGTCTTTGGTGCTGTCATTAAGACCCTCTCATTCACAACTGTCAACTGGTAACTGTCACTTTCTTTCCATTATGTAGATAGGGCCAAAATTGTTTGGTGAATTGGAACGCACGGGGTTAAAATTTCGCCTCACAACATAGCCTATGACGCTCTCGAGATCCAGACGTTGACTGTGCAAAATTTTGTGGCTGTAGTTACGACAGTGTAGATGCCAATCCCGTACATACATATACACACACACATTCAGCTTTATATATTAGATATGGTACATTTGTTTCTCTTGTAGTTTTGCTGCTTATTAAACAGATTTATATTTTTGAAGGATAATACCAAACTTGTGTGTCTTTGAGGGCGATTATGTGGCGAGATTAGTGTATGTGTGGTCAAATGTGTGCTGAGGGTGGTATATGTGTTCAAGTACATGGTAGTGTATGGCGCATTTTGTGTGTGTGTTCATATCACCGTGTGTGGTGAGTATCATATGTCGGGGCCCCATCTTAGCAACTGTACGGTAAATATTCTTTGGCGCCATCGCTCTCATTCTTTAAGTCCCCCTTGTTCACATCTGGCAGCTGGCAATTTGCCTCCAAAACTTTTCCTTACACTTTTTCCCTATTATGTAGATAAGGGCAAAATTGTTTGGTGAACTGGAACGCGCAGGGTTAAAATTTCGCCTCACAACATAGCCTATGACGCTCGCGGGGTCCAGACGTGTGACTGTACAAAATTTTGTGGCTGTAGTTGCGACGGTGTAGATGCCAATCCCGGATATACATACACACATTTAGTTTTATTTATTAGATAGCAGCGCTATGGTATATGGCGGTACATTACAGTACATGTATAGCAGTGTTATAGTATATTTTGGTATATTACAGTACATGTATAGCAGCACTATAGTATATGGTGGCACATTATAGTACATGTATAGCTGCCCTATAGTATATGGCTGTACATTATAGCACATGTATAGCAACACTATAGTATATGGTGGTATATTACAGTACATATACAGATGCACTATGGTATGTGGTGGTACTTTATAGCACATGTATAGCATCGCTGTAGTATATGACGGTACATTACATTACATGTATAGCAGCACTATAGTACAGTTGTGGCCAAAAGTATTGACACCCCTGCAATTCTGTCAGATAATATTCAGTTTCTTCCTGAAAATGATTGTAATCACAAATTCTTTGGTATTATTATCTTCATTTAATTTGTCTTCAATGAAAAAACACAAAAAGAATTGTCCTAAAGCCAAATTGGATATAAATCCACACCAAACATAAAAAAGGGGGTGGACAAAAGTTTTGGCACTGTTAGAAAAATCATGTGATGCTTCTCTAATTTGTGTAATTAACAAGACCTGTAAATTACCAGTGGCACCTAACAGGTTTTGGCAATAACTAAATCACACTTGCAGCCAGTTGACATGGATTAAAGTTGACTCAACCTCTGTCCTGTGTCCTTGAGTGTACCACATTGAGCATGGAGAAAAGAAAGAAGACCAAAGAACTGTCTGGAAGTTACTTCAGGGGAAATGGTGTATCAGTGTCCGCGCTGCTGAAATCCCAAGAAAACGATCCGGAAACCATATGTAGGTTGCATCAATCATCCATTTACTCCTTTTCCTACGCGTTTCGGCACTGTCCTAGTGCCTTCCTCAGGGATATTCCTGAGGAATATCCCTGAGGAAGGCACTAGGACAGTGCCGAAACGCGAAGGAAAAGGAGTAAATGGATGATTGATGCAACCTACATATGGTTTCCGGATCGTTTTCTTGGGATTTCAGCAGCGCGGACACTGATACACCATTTCCCCTGAAGTAACTTATGGATGGTTCCCATGTGCATGTGGAAGGTGAAAGTCCTGCAGCAGCTGCATTTAATGCTAAATGCTTTTACACCAGTTGTGGGTCTCACAACTGTGCTAGGTGAGTGAATTCATACCCACCACATACATTAGTGTCACTAGTGATAGGGCACTATTGCGCCTCTTGTTCCCCCCCCTATTTTTTACTTTGAAAGAACTGTCTGAGGACTTGAGAAACCAAATTGTGAGGAAGCATGAGCAATCTCAAGGCTTCAAGTCCATGTCCAAAGACCTGAATGTTCCTGTGTCTACCGTGCTCAGTGTCATCAAGAAGTTTAAAGCCCATGGCACTGTGGCTAACCTCCCTTGATGTGGACGGAAAAGAAAAATTGACAAAAGATTTCAACACAAGATTGTGCGGATGGTGGATAAAGAACCTCTTTAGAACCTATGGTGGTACTTTATAGCACATGTATAGCAGCGCTATAGTATATGGCGGTACATTACATTACATGTATAACAGCACTATAGTACAGTTGAGGCCAAAAGTATTGACATTAGGGATGGGCGAATCTACTCGCTAGGACTCGTTACTCGGCGAGTAGTAAGGGACTCGCAGGACTCGGTACTCTGCGAGTTTCCCAGCGTTTACTCGCACGAGTCCAATGCAAATCAATGGCAAACGCTGACAAAACTAGGATTGCCATTGTCTTGCATTAGACTCGGCTACTGTGCCAGTGATAGCAGGGAAACTCGCAAAGTACAGTTAGTGCCAGAAATATTTGGACAGTGACACAAGTTTTGTTATTTTAGCTGTTTACAAAAACATGTTCAGAAATACAATTATATATATAATATGGGCTGAAAGTGCACACTCCCAGCTGCAATATGAGAGTTTCCATATCCAAATCGGAGAAAGGGTTTAGGAATCATAGCTCTGTAATGCATAGCCTCCTCTTTTTCAAGGGACCAAAAGTAATTGGACAATGGACTCTAAGGGCTGCAATTAACTCTGAAGGCGTCTCCCTCATTAACCTGTAATCAATGAAGTAGTTAAAAGGTCAGGGGTGGATTCCAGGTGTGTGGTTTTGCATTTGGAAGCTGTTGCTGTGACCAGACAACATGCGGTCAAAGGAACTCTCAATTGAGGTGAAGCAGAACATCCTGAGGCTGAAAAAAAAGAAAAAATCCATCAGAGAGATAGCAGACATGCTTGGAGTAGCAAAATCAACAGTTGGGTACATTCTGAGAAAAAAGGAATTGACTGGTGAGCTTGGCAACTCCAAAAGGCCTGGGCGTCCACGGATGACAACAGTGGTGGATGATCGCAGCATTCTTTATTTGGTGAAGAAGAACCCGTTCACAACATCAACTGAAGTCCAGAACACTCTCAGTGAAGTAGGTGTATCTGTCTCTAAGTCAACAGTAAAGAGAAGACTCCATGACAGTAAATACAAAGGGTTCACAGCTAGATGCAAACCATTCATCAATTCCAAAAATAGACAGGCCAGAGTTAAATTTGCTGAAAAACACCTCAAGAAGCCAGCTCAGTTCTGGAAAAGTATTCTATGGACAGATGAGACAAAAATCAACCTGTACCAGAAGGATGGGAAGAAAAAAGTTTGGAGAAGAAAGGGAACGGCACATGATCCAAGGCACACCACATCCTCTGTAAAACATGGTGGAGGCAACGTGATGTCATGGGCATGCATGGCTTTCAATGGCACTGGGTCACTTGTGTTTATTGATGACATAACAGCAGACAACAGTAGCCGGATCAATTCTGAAGTGTACCGGGATATACTTTCAGCCCAGATTCAGCCAAATGCTGCAAAGTTGATTGGACGGTGCTTCATAGTACAGATGGACAATGACCCCAAGCATACAGCCAAAGCTACCCAGGAGTTCATGAGTGCAAAAAAGTGGAACATTCTGCAATGGCCAAGTCAATCACCAGATCTTAACCCAATTGAGCCTGCATTTCACTTGCTCAAATCCAGACTTAAGACGGAAAGACCCACAAACAAGCAAGACCTGAAGGCTGCGGCTGTAAAGGCCTGGCAAAGCATTAAGAAGGAGGAAACCCAGCGTTTGGTGATGTCCATGGGTTCCAGACTTAAGGCAGTGATTGCCTCCAAAGGATTCGCAACAAAATATTGAAAATAAAAATATTTTGTTTGGGTTATGTTTATTTGTCCAATTACTTTTGACCTCCTAAAATGTGGAGTGTTTGTAAAGAAATGTGTACAATTCCTACATTTTCTATCAGATATTTTTGTTCAACCCTTCAAATTAAACGTTACAATCTGCACTTGAATTCTGTTGTAGAGGTTTCATTTCAAATCCAATGTGGTGGCATGCAGAGCCCAACCCGCGAAAATTGTGTCACTGTCCAAATATTTCTGGCCCTAACTGTAACTGCTGTTACTTTGCGAGCCGAGTCCAGCTGTCTGCTCTGTGTGCAGGCTGCCGCAGCTCCAGGGTCCTAGAGCCCGCCTGCTCACAGAGATGATGTAGCAGAGCTGAGATTGTTCTCAGTCTGCTCATTCCCTGTGCATAGACATCTATATCTATGCACAGGGGATGTAGCAGAGAGGACATCGCGTTTTGGACTGCGTCGGACAGAAGAGGATTTTTTAATTAAAGATGGAGTCCCTAATGGCTTTTTTTTTCATTTCAAATAAAAAATTTTCTATGTGTTGTGTTTTTTTAACCCTTTATTGGAGATTCTTAGTGGCTGGGTCAAACGTGGCCTGACATTAAGAATCTCGGGCTTAAAACCAGCTTGTATAACAAAGCTGGTATTAACCCCTATATTACCCAGCTTGCCACCGCCACCAGGGCCGCTGGAAGAGCGGGGTTCAGCGCCAGAGGATGGCCCTTCAATGAACGCGCCATCTTCTGGGGCGGCTGCGGGCTGCAATTTGCAGCGGGGGGTGCCCAGAAAGCTTGGGCATCCCTGCGCTGCGGATTCCAGCCCCCAGCTGCTTAGCTGTACCTGGCTAGACATAGAAATTGCGCGGAGCCCCACGCATTTTTTTTGATTATTTCATGAAATTCATGAAATAATAAAAAAAAAGGGCTCCCCTATATTCTTGTGTCCGGCCAGGTACAAATAGGCACCTGGGGGTTGGGGGCAGCCCGTCGCTGCCTGCTGGATCTGGCTGGTTCCAGAAGTACGGCGAAGCCCACGTGAAATTTTTTTCTGACAAATCCATAAAACAATGTAAATAAAAGGGACTGCATCTTTATTAACCCCTGGACCATGGGCGAGAGGTTAATAAAGAGGCAGTCCCTTTTTTAGGATTGTTTTATTGATTTTTCAGAAAAAAAATTACATGGGCTTCGCCGTATTTCTGGAACCAGCCGGATCCAGCAGGCAGCGACGGGCTGCCCCAAGCCCTGGGTGCCTATTTGTACCTGGCCAGACACAAGAATATAGGGGAGCCCTTTTTTTTTATTATTTCATGAATTTCATGAAATAATAAAAAAAAAATGCGTGGGGCTCCGCGCAATTTCTATGTCTAGCCAGGTACAGCTAAGCAGCTGGGGGCTAGAATCCACAGCGCAGGGATGCCCAAGCTTTCTGGGCACACCCCGCTGCAAATTGCAGCTCGCAGCCGCCCCAGAAGATGGCGCGTTCATTGAAGCGTCATCCTCTGGCGCTGAACCCCACTCTTCCAGCGGCCCTGGTGGCGGTGGCACGCTGGGTATTGAAGAGGTTAGGGCCAGCTTTGTATTATCAGCTGGCCCTAAGCCCGAAATTTATGGCGGTCACGCCAATATTAGACATGACTGCCATGAATTTCTATTACCGTATATACTCGCGTATAAGCCGAGTTTTTCAGCCAAAAAATTAAGCTGAAAAGTCTACCCTCGAAAACAGCAGAAAAAGACATGACATATAAGAAAGTATGGGAGCACACCTGTAATACTACAAAATATATACAAAATTTTATTGGAACAGTGTACAGACAAAGGGAAGTTAAAACCATTTAAAATTGGTAATGAAACCAGACAAGGGCACCATTATATATGACAAATGTCAAATCAAACAAATTAATTGCAGCAATTTATACATCAGCATAGACAGTCAAAAATAAATGAATAAATCAGGACCCAGCGGGGCTCAGAATTTAATGTATAGGAAGCATAGGAGGTCACTCCATAGGTCAGGGGATCAATCAATCTGGAAGTGAGAGTGTATCACTCCAGTAAGCAGTATAGTCTCTCTGAGCTTTACAATGAAATACCACTATCTATGAGGATTCACAGACCTCTTACATGAATCTAACACTATATAGTCAGAGAAACAACTCAGGGTTAAAGCACCCTGTTGAATAATCACATATATATTATAGTGAGAGTATACCCTGTTGTGGACCCCTCAGTAGGGTAAATATTAACAAATAAACAATTTTACCAGAGGTTCATGGTGGTACCGGGGTCTACAGTGTATACGCCTGTTAATGGGTGACCAACAAGTCCCTAATACAGTCAGTATAAGCTGTCTAATATATCTGTGAGGCTGCAATTAACAACTGGCATCACTGGTATCTGTCACTTTAATATCCCCACACACAGCATATTATTGTTGCACCAGCCCTGATCATAGTATTACAAATTGCATATCACTGCACATCAATCTACCAGGGCTGTGCTTTCCTGCTATACATAAATGCCATAACAAGGGCTTGCATTCAGTAAGCATGTGCTGTGCACTGACTAGTTGGTCAGAAGGACAGGGGGAGAAGGGAAGGGAATGAGAAGGAGAGAGATTACCAGTCTGTAATACAGGTGCCCGAGTGGGAAAGGACCCCACCGGTATCGCTGCCTCCTGTGCAGCTTCGTCAGGGGATGTCTGCACACTCCACCGTCCAAATCTTATATAAAGGAGAGTAAGCCCTGCAGCATGGTTTCTGTGTTCCATAGGACAGGAAGCAGGTGCAGTCATATGATTGCATTGCTTAGTTACAGAGTAAACACAAGGCAGGCTGAGAAGTGAGTCACAGCTTAGTGCCCGCCCCACAGTGTTAACCCACGGAGCTGAGAACTGCACAGAGCTGCTTGTACATATATCCAGGGGAGACAAATATTGGTATCAAATCCAGGAAAGTAGTACACAATGCACCAGATAGTGCCATATGTAAGGAATAAATCATGTTTTTAGGATTAATAAGAGGATCTTGTGGGATCAAATCATGATATGAGGCAGTATTGAATACATGGTCTGGGGGACATAAATTAGTGCACCATGTTATTTTGGTGGTTATCACATTTAACAGGGATCTATCCAGACTCGTGCTATATATACACTATGCATAAAAATGAAGGAAAGTGCACATTGTGGCACATTTCCTACTTAGTAGTATATGGTATCAATAAACGAATTCTTAAGAACCCTGGGAAGTATATAAAGAGAGTGGATCTGAAGGCACACTCGATAGTATAGTCTCATGAGGAAAACATGGAAAAGCACTATTCACTACCCATATTATATGGGGTTAGAGAGTATTAGACTGTACATATTGGAGGTGCTCACAGTAGCTGCCCTTCAATGCAATCCCCCCCTTGATCTTAGTTACCACCTATATCATAAGTCGCCGATTCATGTCCCTAGGCACACTGGCAGAGTAATTACCAACAGGTGCCCCATACCTAGAGATAGCCTGTTATTACTAGTCCCAAATCTCATGGCAGAATCATATGGGAACCAAGTCACAATGTGAGGCAGAGTTGAATACAAAATCATGGGGAACACAGATTAGTTCACTATGTTATTTTAGGGTTATCATATCTAGTAGGGATCTATCCAGACTCGTGCTGTATATATAATTGTCAAAGATGCACATTATGGCACATTTCCTACTGAGTAGTATCTGGTACCAATAAGAGTGTTCCAAGATCCCAGAAAATTATATAAAGAATGGATCCAAAGGGACACTCAAAGGAGTAATCCCAAAAGGAAACCATAGAGACAGCACTGTTAGTTACCCATGTATACTGGGGTTAGGTAGAGAGTACTGGACAGTACATCACAGTGGGATAGGATGGAGGAGCTCACAAGGGCTACCCTCCAAAATAATCCCCTCTTAATATTAGTTATCACCCATATCATAGGTCACCGATCCATGTCCCTAGGCACACTAGTAAAATAATTACCAGCAGGTGCCCCATATCTAGAGATAGCTTGCTATTATAAATCCAAGAACTCTATTCTCCAGTTCTAATTCGTATCAAATTCCAACAGGACACCAAATGGAGCCATGTATACCAGGGTTTTTCCTAAGATTTGTGAAGAGCCCCCCCCAGGAGAATTATACATATATCCAAGCATGGCAGACCTCCCGCCCGTCAATCAGATAGCATGGTGCGAGCTCTACTATGAGAGGAATATCAATTATCCCGACAAGGACCTTGAATAAAAGATATTAGAGATAGGGATGTACAAAGATCTAGTTGCATAGATTTTAATGAGTATTATTGGAGTCCCTAAGAGGGGTCCACGAGGTGAAGGGACAACATTCTCCTGTATGAACACATCTATATGTTCATATTACTCAATGACGGAACCATCATGATCATGGCAGTTTAAAAAACCAAATGAGGCATGAGAATAAATGTCCATCTCAAATCCTTTTGTAAAAGTCTACCCTCGGCTTATACGCGAGTCATACGGGACCCCCTCACTGTTTGGTGCCCCCACCTCAGGATGGTCCCCCCGCATGCAGCGCTGCGCATATACATTACCAGCCTATCAGCTGTCACCCTCCGGTGGCGGATCGCGGCTCCCGGCTCCGGCTTCCATCTTCATCTGTGTCTTCCTGCATGTCACATGACCGGCCGGCGTCGCGATGACGTCATCGCGATGAGCTCCGGCCACAGAGCAGGAAGACAGAGATGAAGATGGAAGCTGGAGCCGGGAGCCGCGATCCGCCACCGGAGGGGGACAGCTGATAGGCTGGTAATGTATATGCGCAGCGCTGCATGCGGGGGGGCCATCCTGAGGTGGGGGTGCCAAACAGTGAGGGGGGCCAGTGTACTACCCCTGGGGCTGCTGTGTACTATCCCTGGGGCTGCTGTGTACACCCCTGGGGCTGCTGTATATACCCCTGGGGCTGCTGTGTACTACCCCTTTGGCTGCTGTGTACTACCCCTGGGGCTGCTGTGTACACCCCTGGGGCTGCTGTATATACCCCTGGGGCTGCTGTGTACTACCCTTGGGGCTGCTGTGTACTACCCCTGGGGCTGCTGTGTACTACCCCTGGGGCTGCTGTGTACTACCCCTGGGGCTGCTGTGCACTACCCCTGGGGCTGCTGTGTACTACCCCTGGGGCTGCTGTGTACACCCCTGGGGCTGCTGTGTATACCCCTGGGGCTGCTGTGTATACCCCTGGGGCTGCTGTGTATACCTCTGGAGCGGCTGCTGTAATAATGCTGGGGTCTGTATATACCACTGGGAAGGCTGCTGTATACCACTGGGGCTGTATATACCTCTGGGGCTGCTGTGTACTACCTAAGGGCTGCTGTATACTACCCCTGGGGCTGCTGTGTATACCCCTGAGGCTGCTGTGTATACCCTGAGGCTGCTGTGTATACCCCTGGGGCTGCTGTGTATACCCCTGGGGCTGCTGTGTATACCCCTGGGGCTGCTGTATATACCTCTGGGGCTGCTGTGTACTACCTAAGGGCTGCTGTATACCACTGGGGCTGCTGTATATACTGCTGGGGCCTGCATACCACTGGGGAGGCTGCTGTATACTACCACTGGGGGGGCCTATATACCACACTGCTGGGGGCTGTATACCACCCTCGGCTTATACATGAGTCAATAGGTTTTCCCAGGTTTTGGGGGCAAATGTAGGGGGGTCGGCTTATACACGGGTCGGCTTATACACGAGTATATATATACGGTAAATTGTTTTAAAAAAAACACAACACAGAGAAAAATTTTTATTAGAAATAAAAAAAAAAGCCATTAGGGACTCCATCTTTAATTAAAAAAATCCTCTTCCGTCCGACGCAGTCCAAAACTCGATGTCCTCTCTGCTCATCCCTGTGCATAGATATAGATGTCTATGCACAGGGAATGAGCGGACTGAGAACAATCTCAGCTCTGCTACATCAGGCAGCAGGCGGGCTCTAGGACCCTGGAGCTGCGGCAGCCTGCACACAGAGCAGACAGGACTCTTATCTGTGCGAGTTTCCCAGCGATTACTTGCAAAGTAAACGAGTCCAATGCAAATCAATGGCAAAACTAGGATTGCTTCAGGCTGAAGCTTCCGAGACACATCTGTGATTTGTAAATCGCACACTACTCGCTATTACTCGCTTCCCCATTCATTAACATTGGACTCGCTAGATTCGCAACGAGTAGCGAGTCTCGGGCTCGGACTCGCTAGAGTCAAGCGATTCCGAGTAATTTAGGATTCGCCCATCACTAATTGACATCCCTGCAATTCTATATAAATTAAAAGAGAAAGGAAGCGCACATAGAGTAGTATTGCTATTATACAGGTCCCTCAGACCACAAATGTTTAAACTCACCTGATGTAGTTGTGAGTGTCTGTCACAACTACAATAAAAGCACACAGGAGGTCGCTACAGGCTCCCAGCTGAGAACTGAAGAATCCAGATAGAGTAAAGAAGAGCTGGGATCAAATGCCACGCTGACCACAAAGATAAACACAGAGTAAATAACACACTCTGTTTATTTTGCCTACACGTGTTTCATGGCTCATAGTCACTTCCTCAGCCCTGAGGAAGTGGCTATGAGCCATGAAACATGTGTAGGCAAAATAAACAGAGTGTGTTATTTACTCTGTATTTATCTTTGTGGTCAGCGCGGCATTTGATCCCAGCTCTTCTTTACTCTATCTGGATCCCTGCAATTCTGTCAGATAATACTCAGTTTCTTCCTGAAAATGATTGCAATCACAAATTCTTTGGTATTATTATCTTCATTTAATTTGTCTTCAATGAAAAAACACAAAAGGAGAATGAAGCAAAAAGCAAAACATTGCTCATTTCACACAAAACTCCAAAAATGGGCCAGACAAAAGTATTGGCACCCTCAGCCTAATACTTGGTTGCACGCTCTGCTGGAATTTTAGACCATTCTTCTTTGGCAAGCTGCTCCAGGTCCCTGATATTTGAAGGGTGCCTTCTCCAAACTGCCATTTTTACATCTCTCCACAGGTGTTCTATGGGATTCAGGTCTGGACTCATTGCTGACCACCTTAGAAGTCTCCAGTGTTTTCTCTCAAACCATTTTCTAGTGCTTTTTGAAGTGTGTTTTGGGTCATTGTCCTGCTGGAAGACCCATGACCTCTGAGCGAGACCCAGCTTTCTCACACTGGGCCCTACATTATGCTGCAAGATTTGTTGGTAGTCTTCAGACTTCATAATGCCATGCACACGGTCAAGCAGTCCAGTGCCAGAGGCAGCAAAGCAAACCCAAAACATCAGGGAACCTCCGCCATGTTAGACTGTAGGGACCGTGTTCTTTTCTTTGAATACCTCTTTTTTTCTCCTGCAAACTCTATGTTGATGCCTTTGCCCAAAAAGCTCTACTTTTGTCTCATCTGACCAGAGAACATTCTTTCAAAACATTTTAGGCTTTCTCAGGTAAGTTTTGGCAAACTCCAGCCTGGCTTTTTTATGTCTGGGGGGAGGAAGTGGGGTCTTCCTGGGTATACCATACAGTCCCTTTTCATTCAAACTTCGACGCATAGTACCTGTTGATACTGTTGTACCCTCAGACTGCAGGGCAGCTTGAACTTGTTTGGATGTTAGTCGAGGTTCTTTATCCACCATCCGCACAATCTTGCGTTGAAATCTCTTGTCAATTTTTCTTTTCCGTCCACATCTAGGGAGGTTAGCCACAGTGCCATGGGCTTTAACTTCTTGATGACACTGCACACGGTAGACACAGGAACATTCAGGTCTTTGGAGATGGACTTGTAGCCTTGAGATTGCTCATGCTTCCTCACAATTTGGTTTCTCAAGTCCTCAGACAGTTCTTTGGTCTTCTTTCTTTTCTCCATGCTCAATGTGCTACACTCAAGGACACAGGACAGAGGTTGACTCAACTTTAATCCATGTCAACTGGCTGCAAGTGTGATTTAGTTATAGCCAACACCTGTTAGGTGCCACAGGTAAGTTACAGGCGCTGTTAATTACACAAATTAGACAAGCATCACATGATTTTTCTAACAGTGTCAATACTTTTGTCCACCCCCGTTTTTATGCTTGGTGTGGAATTATATCCAATTTGGCAATTCTTTTTGTCTTTTTTCATTGAAGACAAATTAAATGAAGATAATAATACCAAATAATTTGTGATAGCAATCATTTTCAGGAAGAAACTGAGTATTATCTGACAGAATTGCAAGGGTGAACTTTTGGCCACAACTGTATATGATGGTACTTTATAGCACATGTATAGCAGCACTATAGTACAGTATATGGCAGTACATTACAATACATGATTAGCAGCACTATAGTATATGGCAGTACATTACAGTACATGTATAGCAGCACTATAGTAAATGGTGGTACATGTATAGCAGCGCTATAGTATATGGCAGTACATTACAGCAAGTGTATAGCAGCACTATAGTATATGGCGGTACATTACAGTACATGTATAGCAGTGCTATGGTACATGGCGGTACATTATAGTACATGTATAGCAGCGCTATGGTATATGGCGCTACATTACAGCACATGTATAGCAGCACAATAGTATATGGCGGTACATTACAGTACATGTATAGCAGCACTGTAGTATATGACGGTACATTACAGTACATGTATAGCAGCACTATGGTATATGGCGATACTCCGCTCCCCGTGGCCCCCACTCCTCCTGGTCCCCACTCCTCCACAGTAAAATTAAAAATAAAAAAATCCTCAGTGAGGATACTCACCTGTCCGCTGGCTCGCTCCACCTTCGTCTTCTAGGTCCTACAGGCCTGTAGGACCTGTTATTGCCTGGGAAACCGATCAGCTGATCGGTCACATGACCACTAACTGCTGGGGGGCAGGATGGAGTTAGGGGGCAGGATTAAGCAGGGGCAGGATGGTGATGGGGGGGGCAGGATGGTGACGGGGGTGACAGGATGGTGGCGGGGGGCAGGATGGAGGCGGGGGCCGGATGGAGGTGGGGGGCAGGATGGAGGCGAGGGGCAGGATGGAGCAAGCGGGACAGGATGGAGTGAGTGGGGCAGAATGGATGCAGAGGGGCAGGATGGATGCGGGGGGGGGGGGGCAGGATGGAGCCAGAGAGGCAGGATGGAGTTGGAGGGCAGGATGGATGTGGGGGGCAGGATGGAGCCGGCGGGCAGCATGAAGCCGGCAGGGCATGGAGCCAGGGGGGCAGGATGGAGGCAGGGGGCAGGATGGAGCCAGCAGGGCATGGAGCCAGGGAAGCAGGATGGAGACGGGGCAGGATGGAGCAAGCAGGGCAGGATGGAGCGAGCGGGGCAAGATGGAGCGAGCGGGGTAGGATGGAGTGAGCAGGGCAGGATGGATGCGAGGGGGGCAGGATGGATGCGGGGAGGCAGGATGGAGCCAGGGGGGCAGGATGGATGTGGGGGGGGTAGGATGGAGCCGGCGGGCAGGATGAAGCTGGCAGGGCATGGAGCCAGGGGGGCAGGATGGAGGCAGGGGAGCAGGATGGAGCGAGCGGGGCAGGATGGAGTGAGCGGGGCAGGATGGATGCGGGGGGGGGGGGGGGGCAGGATGGATGTGGGGGGGCAGGATGGAGTGAGCGGAGCAGGATGGATGCGGGGGGGCAGCATGGAGCCAGGGGGGCAGGATGGATGCGGGGGGCAGGATGCATGCAGGGGGGCAGGATAGAGTCGGAGGGGCATGATGGAGCCCGGGGGCAGGATGGAGCCGGGGGGGACAGGATTTAGCCGGGGGGTGGCAGGATGAATGCGGGGGGCAGAATGGATGCAGGGGGGCAGGATGGATGCGGGGGGCAGGATGGATGCAGGGGGGTAAGATGGATGCGGGGAGGCAGGATGGAGCTGGGGGGCAGGATGGATGTGGAGTGACAGAATAGATGCAGGGGGGCAGGATGGATGCGGGGGGCAGCATGGAGCCGGGGGGTCAGGATGGATGCGAGGGGGCAGGATGGATGATGTGTGATGTCACATCAGCCCGCCCTGTCACATGACCTCTGTACAGAGGGAGAAGACGGGTGACGGGTGAGAATAGCAAGAGGCGAGGGGACAGGTGAGGGGACAGGTGAGGGGACAAGTGGGGGAAGCGGGTACTGGTGCCGGGGGTCGCCGTGGCAGTAAATGTAGCCTGGCTGTCGCCAGGTTACAGCTACTATATAATCGTCTAATTTGAATGCAGGCGGCTTTTTGCATACGCGGCGCTCATTGGTTGCCGCGGCTGACGGCAGCCAATGAGCGCTGGCGGGCGATTTCCGTGACAGGCAGAGAACATTAGCCGATTATATAGTAGATACTTACATGTGAGTATTATTATAGCTGCAAAGCTGCGGACAAATAAATGCAAAAGGATATCTTACCCAATATAAAAGGGGTGCACTGTGGTGGCCAATTGCTCACCTTATGTGGTGGTGTCACACACATCTATTAACAGAAATAAAAAACAGCAGCATTCTGAAGAAGAAGAGTGGTTTCACTTCGAAACGCGTTGAATAAAGCACCCTAACCTAGTGTCGAAGGATTCGGAATTTTCTTTCATCTACAAGAGCGCAGTTCGATCCACCTTTCTTCTGGCTCCCATATTATTATAGTTATCACTTTATGCTTAAATATTGCTATTTTTTTAGAACAACTAAGTGTAAATTAGACTCTTTCTGTAAAAATAAGGTTTCTTTTTTCTCATATTTGTTTTGAATAAATTGTGCCAGAAAGGAGAAACTGTATTTTTTTTTTACTACTTGTACGTACAAGGCTTCACTGGAAAAATGCAGAAATTACTACCCGTGTTCTATAATTAATGGTTTTGTATGACTACACCTGGATAGCCGAGTGGTGACATCAGACATTTCATCTGGGGTCACCGCTGAGTTACCCTGGTAACCACGCCAGCTGTTACTGAGATGAACTGTCTAACATCACCGTTCACAGTGGAGGATGAAGTCATACTGGATGAGAGACATGCGAGATTCATGTGAGTCTCAGGAGAGAAGGTTGCAGCTCCATAAAAATACATACAGCTGAACACTCCTGTCAAAGTGATGTAGCCATGCCGAGTGTTCTTCACTTGACATCATGCTGCGTTGATTACCATCGGAGCTTGGTATGTTTGGGCTTAATAAATGGGTGAAAGCGGGTTATCTGTGTTTTATTTACGAGGATTTGTCTCTGTGTATTTTATTTGTAATAACAGGGTTTTTTTCTCTGCATCTCTGTTTTTTAACTATTTACTCATTGGATTGGTAATGTGGTGTATCATAGATGCTTCAACATTACTTTACCAGGGGTTGATGACAACTGACAATACTCATCTGTCATTAATCCCTTCTATTACCCCATTTGTCACTGCACCACGCCAGCAGGAAGAGCCAGGATGAAGTGCTAGGATATGGTACTTCTAATGAATATGCCATATTCTGGAGTGGCTGCGAGCTGCTATCCTTACCATGCGGGGGAGGGTGGGGGGGGCTATAACTATGTACCTTCCTAAGGTAACAATACCAACCCTCAGCTGGTATCAAAATTAAGGGGGCAAAATGCCAATACTTTCAATTATTTATTTTTACAGTAATCTGACATCAGTTTGGTTGCCATATTGGCAACCAATCATAGATGTAAGCAGAGAGGGTGGATGGTGCTACGACTAACTTTAACCAATCAACGCGACGAAGCAGTCAATATGTCTGAAGTTCGTGAGTGGGCCCAGAAACATAGTGACAGCAGCATTGAAGCCTGGTAAGTAAGCTAATGGCTGTGCCAAAACAGCGAAGCTCCACTGTAAAATGGTTTGAGCTGTGTTTGGTAGCTTTTGGGCAGCTTTAAAGGGATCCTGTCACCTCTTAGAAGCCACCTAACTCATCAATATATGTCCTTGCACCTTCCTATTAGCATTATAACCATACTTCTCTGTGCTAAATGCCTCCTTTCAAAGTTGAAATAAACACTTTGATACTTACTCATTAGGATAATAATGAAGTAGGGGCTTTATGTAATTGCGTTTTGGGCGTGTTGTTTTGCAGGCTCTAGGATCCAGCCTCTCTCTGTCTGTGCTTCTGTGATGTGGAGCTAAAGGCAGGACTAATGATTTGCATTCTGTGAGTGACTGAGAGGGGGAGGGCAAAGCCTGCACAAGCAAAGCAGCACACAGAGAGAGAGAGGATGGATCCTAAAGCCTGCAAAACAACAAGACAAAGAATATAGCCCCTACTAATTATAATGCCTAATGAGTGAGTATAAAATCATTTTTATCTACTTTGACAGGATGCTTTTAGAAGACAAAAGGAGTGTGAGATTAGTGATAGGATGCTGCAGGGACGTGTTTTTGTAGCTTAGGTAGCTTTTTGGAGGTGACAAGATCCCTTTAATGGTTTTTTTTGCCCTTGATTTTGCATTCCTTGCCTTCTATTGATTTAAATAGAGTTCGGAAGTTCAGCAAACTTTTCGCCGATTTATTCATCCAATGTATAACAGTTCGGTAAACTGAATAGAACTTGAACTTCAAAAGGTTCACTCATCTTATAGTAATTGAAGAGGAATCCTAAAATGGCAGATTATCCAGCACTTCCATAAAAACAGATTTTATTTGAAGTATTAAAACATGCCCAACATGGCATAATCAGATAAAAAACACCCCAAAGTAACACATTTAAGGTTGACATATTTTGAAGTAAAATGTCTTAGATGACTCCTTAGATAACATGCATAGGTTTCCTGTCATCTTTTGGATTGCACTTGGATTGCTATCATTGCTCTACAACTACATCATACTAATTTCAAATTATGAAGCAAAAACCTTCTGACAAATTCCCTTTAAAGGGAATCTGTCAGGTCAAAAATCCATATATAATTGATGTCGGGGGAACTTGCTATCTACCTTATGATGAGGAGTTTGCCTGCAACCATAAGAAGACAGTTAAGTAGGTAAGGAGATTTAAAGCCACATCCCTCCTCTAGGAAATATGCAAATTTGCACTTCAATAAGGAAGTGGATGAACTCCAGCACCACCTTTAGGTAGCTCCTCAAAGTCACAGTCGCTTTCTGACAAGCCTTTTAATATGACTAGGGATTTGTGCCAGATCAGAACGCCAAACTACAGACGCTGCGTTCTGGGGTAACTGCCCCTCATCAGTGTAGAGTGTGGGATATTCTGATCTGGCTGCGTGAGTGGACTAAGACGAGGTCTGGGGAACTTGCTATCTACCTTATGGAGAGGAGTTTGCCTGCAACCATAAGAAGACAGTCAAAATGCAAAAAAACATTATTCATTCCATCTGTCAACCAGTGAGTGATCACTTAGTTCTCTGCTGCCCACTCTCTAGGAATGAATATTTATGTGGTGACATCATTGCACTACCCTCCTCTGGGTCTGTATCCAGTTGTGTAGTTGACTCTCCATGCACATGCACTGTCCAGTGGAAAAAGGAGGGAGAGGAGGTGTGTCTTTGCAGCTGCACATCTGACATCTTCACTGTGTGTATCTGCGGCATATGTGTATTGTGTGCTGGAGATACTTCTATGTGTTTATAAGAACATTTGATAATTTGCTCAGCAGATACACACATTACATGTATGTAGAAAAAGCAAAGTTCATATATACAAATAGAAATCTCTTACAGACAGCACACCCATTGCAGCATAAAACACTTCCCGGATACTATCTCTCCCTCTCAGAAGGAGCCTGCAGAAGCCTGAGAGATTCAATGTAACTTCAGCCCAGAGATGGGAGGGACAGAATACCAGCTTGGATAGGCGTGATTATTTATATAACATTTACATACTGTCCCGTCAATTACTTTTACTGCTGAAGATGGCTGCTTGCTGGGTGTGAAGATGCTCATAAAAAGAGGATTACAAAGGGTACAGTAATAATTTTTATACATTCTGAAAGGTCTGCTCGAGCACTGTTCAAGGTTACTCTTAGTATCTTACTGAAAAATGATCTGACAGAGACCCTTTAAACCTAGAACTGCATTGCTGATCAAATCAGTGGATTGCCTGTATTTAAGAATAATTGGTTTTAGAATTTTTTTTCAGAATATCACATTTTAAATTAACAAAAATGTTTTTTTTGTCATCAAGAAACATGCTTTAAGGGTCTACGCAAAAATGGTAATTCAATAACAATACTTACATTGCGTAACATGACTTCAAAGCAGTCAAAATGTAAAATCTGAAAGAGCTAAGAAAGCAGACTGAAGAGCATTCAAAATCTTACACTAAGTACATCAGCTCTGAAAACATTGCTGACTGCAGTCTTCCAGAGCTATTCTACAAGATAAATGAGTACATCGGTCATTATTTAATTGTAGAAAGGAAATCTATAAATACATGACTTTTCTATTATCATTAAAGCACAAGATGCAGGATTACTGTTTTATGTCTTCCAATATGTTAAATCCATTTCACTTTGGATACACAATATAAAGATGAAGAACTTAATATACATTTACTGGGGTTAGAAGATAACAGCCACTACTGTGGAAATATCAGACCACACTGATACAGCACATACACTAGACAAAACGCATTTACAATTTCAGGATTGGGATTTGGCAAAGCAAAAGAGATGGATAGGAACATTTAAAAAAAATCAAACAAAATGACATTAGCAATATCTCATTTAAGCTGGGTTCACACTTGGGCATCAGTTGTTTCCTTTGTTCTCAATGACTGATCCGTTTTTTTTAGGGTGCTTTTTGACCCTCCTGTGCAGCTCTGCATTTTTTGGACTTTGTCATTTTTTTCCCTAAACAATGCCCAAAAAAACGGATCCGTTTTTTTGTGCCTTTTTTTGCAGGATCTATTCTTCCATAGGGCCCCATGTTAAAAAAAGATCCGCTTCTTTCCTGCTCCCAAAAACGCAACTAGCATTGTTTTTAGGTTCCAGTAAAAAAAAACTGACACCATTTCAGTCACACTTGAGTACAGCATCAGTTTTTGGCATCAGTTTTTGGACTTAGAACAAAAAAGTGAAAAAAATAATGCCAATAACGGATCAAGTGGGACCCCAGCCTTACAGTCCCTTCTCCTCTCTCTGAGATTATAAGCCTTCATTGGCAGTTCCCTACTGAATTTTGTGCCAGTTTATGGTTAGTGAAGAGCGAATATTTTTGGACTATTCCTGTATTAGTGATGAATAACGAATGTTTTGTAAGTCAACGTGAAACACGAAAAACCTTTCTGTGGATCGTGAGGCTAAAAAATTACTGAAATGGATTAAAAAAAGTGCCGAAATTGAATAGGAACATACATGTAAAAGATGCCTGGATACATCTTTGACACACAGGTTGCTTCTGAGAACAATGTTGTCAGAGTATTACACCACTTTGACATGCTGTCCCCGCCTATTTGTGATAACCTGCACAGGTGAAGTAGACATCTGTAGGCTACAGCCCTCTACCTGTGTATTTTATCTTGGATAGTTATCAAAAATGGTGACTCCGCATACCATCTATTTTTAATTGATTTAAATAAATAATAAAAAAAGATGCCCATTTTTTTTTATTAGAACTAGCGCTGATAAAGCAGACAGCTGGGGACTGATATACTCAAGCTGTGAATGGACCACCCTAGACTAAAAATAGCAGCCTACAGCCACCCCTCAATTGGCGCATCCCTTGGATTCACCAATTTTGACACTTTACCCAGCTCATCTTGATTGATCTGGTGCAGTGGCAATTGGGAAATATAAGGGGTTGATGTCAGCTGTGATTTGTCAAAGGTCTGGTAGTTATTACACCTTCCCCATTACCAACCCTGTAAGTAAAAAGAAAAAAACCCAAACACACAAAAAACCTTTACATTAATTAATTTAAAAAGAAACATTCTTTTTCACCAATTTATTGACCCCAAAAATATCCCCTCAGGTACTATGCAATCCACATGACATCTCACACTGATCCTGGCTCTACTACATCCAGAGGTTGAAGTGATCGGTGACTTTACAACCCGTGACTGCTCCGGTAAACACTTAGAACAGCATGGGAGCTACCAGAAGTGATCTCATGGGAACTCAGTGCCACACTTTTTGACTGCATGTCATGGCAGCAGTGCAGTCTGATAGTCTGGCACTTAGGTCACCTGAGGTTACTTCTGGCATTTCTCAGGGTACCCTCTATGTAAGCAGCCAACTGTCACCTCAGGTGTACTCAGTGCCAGGCTATCAGCCTGTGTGATATGGTGGCAGTCCAACAGTCAGGTAGCTGTGAGTCCTGGAGACCTTAAAAGTGTCTGTCAGACTTTAATAGCCCCAACTAATAAGCCAAATTCATCCTTGTGGCATAGGAATGCATAAGTGAGGTGCCTTCTGCAGCCCAACCCATAGAGGGATTAATTATGAGCTAGGCAACAAGATTGGGAAAATAATAAAATCCCATAAGCGATTGCATCCTGGCGCTTGAAGAGGCTGGAGCCTAGGCAATGGAATGGCATCTCCCTGTGGAGGCTAGTGCCATCTTGGGATTGCCGTACAATGCAGCAACACCATGTGCATGAAGTCCGCACTGTGAAGACCTGATGGATCCACCCCAAGACGTGCCAGCTCTGAATGAGCTAATTTTCCTCGCTACCTCAGAGGCTGAGCATGCTTCACCGCAACTGGAGCAATCCACAAAGGAGATGCCCACATATATTTGCTGAAGTACATTTGTGCTCCTTATATTGGGCCTGATTTACAGGGAGGTCAGGATCCAGTGCTGGTCCTGCATGCCTGACAGGTCCCACCGGAACGGAGCACAAAGTAAGGAGATGAAAAGTTCTATATGCCTTCTGTCACTACTAGAGGTCAGGGGCAGTATCCTGCAGCATGCCTGGCCTTAATAAACCTAAAGCTTGTGGATGGTGCAACTAGAGGAGGAGGATTATGAGGAGGACAATGGGGAGGTAGTAGTGGCAGAAGTCCCTGTTTCACTGCCTTCCACTGCACCCTCACCAGAGGCCTTAAACTGGGAGAATAACAAGTAGGGCCCCCAACCCCATCCCAGCAAGTATTGTTATAGGCATAAATCACCCCTAGCCTTATACTATCTGGAGGAAATTACACTCTCAGAGGCCCTTGCCTGAGAGTGTTTGCAGGGGTCTAAGTGTAACGACTTTGAGGAGCAATATACTCAGGCGGAGTGGTGGCCATCTGCGAAAGGACGGTTTGGGGTTTCTAGCCAAAGATGGGACTAGTAACCGGTGCTGTGTCAAATGATCCATTCTACTGCGTGACCGTCTGCCTTCCTGACTCCACACCCTCTATGTTGGGGATGTGGTCTCCTTCATGAAGGTAAAGGGCTGTAATGTGTCGTACGCAGTAGGGGTAAGTCGGGTCGCCAACACAGTGGATGTCCAAAAGTGACGGCTAGAGGCTGACTTGGAGACAATGGAGCATCGGCTGCTGGCCAGGGCTGACCGTGTTAGCTAGCCAGTTGCAGTGAAACCCACATGGTTCAGAGAGCCAGAAGTGTCTGTCAGGGTTGCCCGACTTCCTCCATTGTGTGCTACATGGGGGGGCCATTTACTAACTCCTCTGTCCTCTTCTTCAGTGGTGGCCATGATGGGTTGTGCTGAGGGGCAGGTGGTGGTGGAAATTGCCCATGGAGGAGAAGCCCTTACGACCCCCTGAGACCATCTGAGAGCAGCCTATACTATGTCCATCCCAGTCATCGGTGAAAGAGCTGTGGCAACAGTGGAAGACTTCATAAAAGCTCTCTGATTAAAGAGGTCTGCCATAAAAAAAGACCTGGTGGGTCGCTGACCTATTGTAAGAAATGCCTCTGCTGGGACTTTGCATTATGCAGGATGTAAAGCTGCAGGTTGATAGCTGCCATTTGCTATTCCTTTTTGTAGGTCCCTTGACGTCATCCTGCGGGTGATGAGTGACATTCAAAAAAAAGATGATGGTCATCCTAGTCACTTTCACCCTCTGCCAGTCCGTAGCTTTGTGTCCCCAATGTCTGCTGCTTGACCCTGTTGTAATGGCCTGCCGTATTCAAAATTTTAAGGATGGTGTCAACATGATGCTCACTGTATGGCCAGGTTCACACATACCATTCGTTTTTGCCTTAAATCCATTTTTGGGAACATTTTGGACATTTTTTTTCTAAGTCCAAAAACGCATATTTGTTAATGCATGTGTGCGCGTTTTTTTAAAAACGCTAGCTGTGTTTTTGGGGTGCTTTAAAAAAAATGCAGGCGTTTTTTTAACATGGGGCCTTATGGGAAATGCATGCGTTAACGCATGGCACATATAGGCACCTGCGTTAACGCATATGCGTTTTTAATGAAAAAATGACTAAGTCCCAAAATTTGCCAAAATCGTCCAGCACCTCATGGGACACTATTGGCACCCTTAGAAAAACGCATCTGTTTTTCTAAGGGCTTAAAAAACGGATTTGTATGTGTGCACTAGACCTATCCCACTGCTAATAAAGCCTGAATTGAGCGCTTCTTTTCCTCACTCAAGACTTTTCTTTTCAACTCCTTGAATGATTAAAAGTTATTTTTTCATTCAAATTACTTTTGGTTATTCCTAGCACTTGTTTTGCCATCCAGCTTGTCCTATTGCAAGAGGATTGTGAAGTCCACAGCAGTGTTTTTATACTTTCCCTCATTAAATAAGATTTGGTTCAGGTGATCACTTAATCAAAAGCACATTAAGCAGAGGCGGACCTACCGTGGTGTAGCTGGTTCAGGGCCCCGACCGGGTAGGGGGTCCCTTAAGCACCTGTAGGGGCCCCCTGTGACCCTGTGTCAGAGGAGAGGAGGTTAACTGAGGCAAGCTTCCTGCTTCCCTTGGCTGTTCCTGCCTCTCCTCTCATCTGCAGCCCTGGCTCCCAGACCTGCAGTGCGCGGCTCGGCGCAGGTAGGATCCGCTCGCAATCCCCCCCGCTAGCACCCCCCTGGCTCCTCAGTTGCAGCTGCTAGCCCCCCTTCCCCACGCTCCTCACCTACAGCTGCTAGCACCCCCCCCGCTCCTCACCTAAAGCTGCTAGCACCTGCCCCCTCCTCACCTAAAGCTGCTAGCACCCCCCCCACATTTCTCACCTACAGCTGCACCAGGGCCCGCCAGGCTGAATGTCCGCCACTGACATTAAGTAGAATGAGTTGTACTTTGGTTGGAATTCACCTGACACTGGAATGAAATGGCTGTCAGACATGTAGATAGGGTGATTTTTAGAAAACTGTGTAGTGGTCTCTTAAATTTTTCCAGAGCTGTAGATGTCAAACAGCTATCTAATATCCTACTCATTATATATATATATATATATATATATATATATATATACATTATATTATATATATTATACGCTTGCACCCTTTAGTGCATTTCATATTTCATTCTCAATGATTTTGTTGGAGTTTACCCTAACCCACAACTGCTTTTTGTTCGACAACCATGTATACCTCCAGAAAGAGGGCAGAGCGATGGGGGCCTCATGTGCCCCCTTGTATGCAAACCTGTTTCTGGGGACATGGGAGAGAGAAATATTTTCAAAAGAGTCCATCCGGGATATAAAGAACGTACGTCATTGGATGCGCTTTATCGGCGACGTCTGGTTTATATGGAAAGGAACAATGGTCGACTTAGATTGGTTGATGGAGGGGTTAAATACCAACAAATTGAATATTAAATTGACATATAAGAGTGGGAGAGAGGTTGAGTTTTTGGATGTTCACATCCAGGCAACAACTAATGGAGAATTGGTGACTGATGTGTTCCGTAAGCCCACATCCACAAATTCTCCTTTACATGCCAAATAATCACATCCGGGGTCCACAATACGTGGCATCCCGATTGGGCAGTTCTTGAGAGTTAAAAGAATCTGTTTTAATGATGATTTGTTTGAACGTCAGTCTAAGGAATTAAGACAGAGATTTGAGGATAGGGGATATCGTAGGAGGACAATCTGTAATGGATATTTAAGAGCAAAAAATACCCTAGAAATGACCTTTTGTACAAAAAAAGTGCACATAAGGATAAAGCAAAGGAGGTAATGAGATTCATTACCACATATAATAAACAGTGGCGGGAATTGAGAGAGATAGTCAATAAACATTGGCCAGTGTTGACAACATATCCCCTGCTGAAGGATTTTACATATCAATGTGGACCCTCATGTGAGTATACTGCACTTGTCTACTTGTTTGGCTTTTTCTTCTCTAAATTCTGCAACTGTGGCTTTTGGTGTTAACCTTGGTGAGCTTGGATCTATGTTGTCTTGGGTGTTTGGCTGTGGTATTAGCTTCAATTACATTGCAACATGTGGCTGATGGTCGGGTGCCTGGCTCCAGTGATGAGGAGCCAGCAGCTGGCGAGGCTCTCCCCTCAACATCTGCGGGAGAGCCAGTGCCCGAGACCAGTGGTGGGGGGCCGGGCCCAGGTCCCAGCTCTGAAATCTGACGTAGAAGATCACCTGCCCCACCCAACATGGAGCTGGGTACCTGGGCAAAGCAGGTCCTCCTGGATTGCGAGAGGACCCACGGCTCTGGGATTGGGTACGTCGCCAGCGAGATGCTGGTCTGCATGGAGCCAGAGCAGCGTAACATCGCCGAGCAGCCCATCTTTCATGTCCTGGAGGCTGGCATGGATGGGTCCCTGCGATGGGGGGCGTCGTGGATGTTCCCCTGGAAGACCACCCCAGGGCCCACTGCGCTCGCAAGACGCATGGTGAGGAGGCGGCAAAATCATGATACTCCACCTCCCCCCAGGAGACAGCCCAGCAGAGCATCAACATCTCAAGGCCGCCGGGTGTATGAAGAGGGGGAGGCCCCATTGTCTGATCCAGCAGAGGAGGAGGAAGAGCAAGAGAACTACTAGTTAATGCACAAGCTTGGCAACAGCAGACTGTTATTGGCCAGGTGTGCCCCTTTTAATTTGGTGACAATTTATTAGAAAAAAAAATATAAAAAATAAATGCTTAATTTAACCACCACTATGTCCATATCTGTGTCATGTACACCAGTATGTGTGTGTGTGTTGGGTAATGTGGGTGTCATATAGTAGACATTAATGTCATATTGGGGGGCATGGCAGTTGTAATGGTCCAGTATGGTGACATGTTTACAATGTCACACCATATAGCCGCAGCTAAAACATGTCCCAGTGTGATTGGTGAAAATTAACCTCACAAACTTTAACATGTGTGTGTTGCAACAAGGGATGACACAGGATGTAGCTGGCCAGATTTTTATTACACAACAAGATGTTGAGAAAACATTGCCATCACAATCCAAAAGCCTTGGTGAGCTTAGGAGTAGCCAAGACACACTACCCACTTTCCCAATGTGGGACACTATAAGAAAAGAGGCCAACGTGTCCTAAAAAACAAAGGTGCCAACATGGCAACAGGGGAAAAAACAATGGTCCAACATGGTCAACAATGATTAAGGGAGTGTGGTCCCATTATTGGCTGGGGGATAATAGATTAGGGCCCATGCCGGACTGAGCTGTCTGGAGGGCGTGGATCATGGCACCCAAGCAGACAAGGTGTTGCTGCCCTTCTTGGTTTGCCCTCTCTATGTGCTGCTGCTGTGCCTCCTGGTGAGCCAGCAGCAGCTCCTGAATGGTTGGTACACCTGTATGGGAAAGAAGGACATTAGTGAGTTACCTGTGTATGTGTGGGTGGGTGTCTGAGTGACTGGTTGGTGATTATACGTACGCAGCACAGCACCATCCCAGGTCACATCTGTCGGAGATGGGGATGGGCTGACAACCCAGCAGGCAGCACGGGCTCCTTCTCCTTCATCACAAAAAATAAACACATATCAGGACTCACATACGTGTGGAGAACACAACAATGGGGTGGCGTGGTGCTCCCAGGGCTCCAGGGCTGGGTGCAGCCATGTCTTCAGTCCCTTCTGGGGAGGGAGTGGCTGGGCCCTCCGGGGCCGGGGCTGGTGGAGTCCCTGCTGGGGAGGGAGTGGCTGGGCCCTCCGGGGCCGGGGCTGGTGGAGTCCCTGCTGGGGAGGGAGTGGCTGGGCCTTCCGGGGCCGGGGCTGGTGGAGTCCCGGGTGGGGAGGGACTGGCTTGGCCCTCTGGGGCCAGTGGAGTCCCAGGTGGGGAGGGACTAGCTGGGCCCTCCGGGGCAGGTGGTGGGGGTGTCTCGGGTGCCGGTTGGGACTGTGGAGCATCCAGAGACATGGAGTCCTCATCATCTGTAATATCAAACATGATAACAGACAAATTTTAGAAAATGCACACAACAAAGGGAAAACACCTTGTGTGTGTGTATGAATTTCATGAGGGCGTGAAGGATACGGTCAAAGGTTATGGTGGGTGCATACCCTCTGGTGAGGGCCCACTCTGATTTGGGACATGAATCCAACACCAGTTCCCACATATTTTGAATGTTACATAACACTTGGCTTAGCATGGTAGGTACCGTATATACTCGCGTATAAGCCGAGTTTTTCAGCCCAAAAATTGGGCTGAAAAGTGCCCCCCTCGGCTTATACGCGAGTCATACGGCCCCCTAAAAAGTTTTGCGCCCCCACCTCCCTTTCTGGGCCCCCCCGCATGCAGCGCTGCGCATATACATTACCTGTCTAGCAGCTGTCACCCTCCGATGGCTGATCGCGGCTCCCGGCTCCGGGCTCCATCTTCCTCTCTGTCTTCCTGATTGTCAGGTGACCGGCTGGCGTCGCGATGACGTCATCGCGCTGCGCCCCGGTCACACAGCAGGAAGACAGCGAGGAAGATGGAGCCCGGAGCCGGGAGCCGCGATCAGCCATCGGAGGGTGACAGCTGCTAGACAGGTAATGTATATGCGCAGCGCTGCATGCGGGGGGGCCCAGAAAGGGAGGTGGGGGCGCCAAATTATGAGGGGGGCCCTGCTGGGGCCCTGTATACTACCACTGGGGCTATATACTACCACTGGGGCTGTATACTACCACTGGGGCTGTATACTACCACTGGGGCTGTGTGTATACTACCACTGGGGCTATATACTACCACTGGGGCTGTATACTACCACTGGGGCAGAATATACCACTGGGGCTGCTGTATACTACCACTGGGGCTGTGTGTATACTACCACTGGGGCTATATACTACCACTGGGGCTGTATACTACCACTGGGGCTGTATACTACCACTGGGGCTGAATATACCACTGGGGCTGCTGTATACTACCACTGGGGCTGTATACTACCACTGGGGCTGTATACTACTACTGGGGCTGCTGTATACTACCACTGGGGCTGTATACTACCACTGGGGCTGTATATACTACTGGGGCTGCGTGTATACTACCACTGGGGCTGTATATACCACTGGGGCTGCTGTATACTACCACTGGGGCTGAATATACCACTGGGGCTGCTGTATACTACCACTGGGGCTGTATACTACTACTGGGGCTGCTGTATACTACCACTGGGGCTGTATACTACCACTGGGGCTGTGTGTATACTACCACTGGGGCTATATACTACCACTGGGGCTGTATACTACCACTGGGGCAGAATATACCACTGGGGCTGCTGTATACTACCACTGGGGCTGTGTGTATACTACCACTGGGGCTATATACTACCACTGGGGCTGTATACTACCACTGGGGCTGTATACTACTACTGGGGCTGCTGTATACTACCACTGGGGCTGTATACTACCACTGGGGCTGTATATACTACTGGGGCTGCGTGTATACTACCACTGGGGCTGTATATACTACTGGGGCTGCGTGTATACTACCACTGGGGCTGCTGCTGTATATACCACTGGGGCTGCTGCTGTAACACTGCTGGGGCCTGTATATACCACTGGGGAGGCTGCTGTATACCACACTGATGGGGGCTGTATACCTGTGCTGGGGTCCACCCTCGGCTTATACACGAGTCAATAAATTTTCCCAGGTTTTGGGGGCAAAAGTAGGGGGGTCGGCTTATACACGGGTCGGCTTATACACGAGTATATACGGTATTTGAATCTTGAACACAAGAGCAGCCAGTAAGCATCATGTGTTTGCTGAATGGGGGCCAACACATAGCATTGAGATTGTATTCAGTGTTCTGTATTGTGATCATTGTGTTGAAAAATTGTATGCGTCACAGGTCACACATATGTGCTGCAAGGTGTCATGTGGGTGTTGAACATTGCATTAATATGTTGGTGTCACCTTTGCAGTCAGGACACAACTATTTTTGCCACCACACAGGTCAAGAACCACTATAGCCGTCACCATTTGTATGACAAATGAGTGTTTCATACACCTTCATGTTGCAGTGTAACCAACATGCAGATGCACATTGGTGACAGCTCAACATGGTGGCTTAGGCCACATTATGTTGCATGGCACAATACCACATAATGTTTGTGTAGTGTTTGGAGTATTTAGCTTGCCATGTGTGTGTTTGGCACACTAATAATTATGGCGGTCACATATGTCTATGAGGAGCATTAGCTCCGTCAGAACCCATTTGGCAGCGCCATGACTCCTCTCCTATGTGCAGGGGAAGGGCAGGCACCTGGCAGGCAGGGAGTAACCAAAACAAACATCATGACGTCATCATGCACACTAGCGCCGCCAAACAACATTGAGGACGCTAACAAGGTCGCTGTCTGCGGAGCGGGAGTAGAGCAATATAGCCATCAGCGTCACCAAATTCACCAACGATTGCAGTGAGCTTCCCATGGCACCCATGTGCGATGTGTAGCCCAACATCTGCACTGTCATGTGTGGCAGTATGGTGGAAACAGGGCAACTTCCAATACACGCACCCAGCATAGCTTGCGGTATTGAATGCGCTATTGAATTGGACTGATGTAGTGGAAGATTGTGTAGGTGAAGATGTGTGTGGTGCTGAAGTGACAGCTCTTCAAATATGGTGTCCTGTGAAGGGATAGCCAATGGAAACACAGTAGCCACCACCAAGCATCGCTGATGGGGCGCGGTCTCCAGCACGCTGTGACACGCCTCTGGGAAATTAATAGGCGACGCAGATACCATTCCTATTGCCCATTCACACACCAAAAGCCGGGAATGTCGCCTTCATGATTGCCTCTGATTTTGGAGCAGTGCTGTGAAATCGGAAACAGGAGCAACCTTTTTTATCGCCGCCAAATTCCCCGATTACACGACGCAATTGCAAGGCAATTTCACGGCAATGGTGACGGGGCAACAGATTGCCGGTCAGATTCCTCGACGCGCTTGCGGCGTGTAAAGGTACCTTAAGAGGCCGAGGTATTTAAACATTCACGTGCACGGATCAGATGGATGATGTTGAGGAGCGAATGGGCTGGAGAGGTGAGCAGTACGGCGAGTATAAGTAACTTTTTAACCTTTTGATGGCTCTTTAGTTTTAAAAAATGGTAGTTTTACAAATAAATCCACATTTTGATGAATGTGGATTTTTGGAGAATTTTATTTCACTCCAATGTATTGACTCATTTCTACTGGTTAGCAATGGTTATATCAATATTTTATACTATTCTCCATTTTTGAATAACTTTACTAAAAAGCTGTAAAGGCACTTAAAAGCTCTTAAAGAACCAGCTGGTAAAAGACTATTTAGTCTCTACCAAATTACGGTACTATAAAACAGTTTGATATAATAGCCCGAAAATAGCCTGTACTCAAATTCATTATTAAATTTAGTGTCCCTTAAGTTTACATTTGCCTTTATAAATTTACATTTAAAGACAACTATCAAGCAGAAATAGATGCATAGAAAAGACTTATTTTTTTGCTACAATAAAGTATCAAAATACTTTAATGGTGTTTTCTATAAAATTCACAAATGGGGCGAGCTGCACTTTAGAGAGTAATTACACTTTGATAAGAAAATTATAATCATATATGAAAGCCTGAAAGACAAGTGTTCTCTGTGACAGTGGGAAGTTTTGTCATTGAGCCAAGTATTGAAATAAAAGAAAACGAAATGCACACCTGAGTAAAAAGAAAGAGAATAAATTATTAGGGTAAGCTGCATAGAGTTGCAAACTTGTTTTCATCCCTTTTGGCAGTGTAGAGAAAGTCAAAGAAACTAAGTGTTTCCTCCAGCAAAATCCAGTGCTAGCGTGAAATATTTTATCTCAATATTGAGCTAAAAAGTGATTCTCTAAAGAAATGTCCTTAATGCAATAGGCATTGATTTCTTATCTGGAATCCAACAAACACTAATGTAACTATTTATAACCCTAAATGTCTTTACTTTCTACAGCTAACTCACAAAATAGTGCAAGAATATATATGTGTATCTATTTTATAATTTAAACTTCTGATTATAGACATTCAGGTAATAACTCTAAATCAAAATCATAAAAATATTTTGAAATGCTTCATGTTTGAAAAAGAGACACCAAGAGGGGCTGTATCTTGCTCAGACTTCCTTCCACCTTAAAGGGAAACAGTCATCAGGTTTTTCCAATATAAAGTACTGGCCACCAGAACTGTGGAGTCGGTAAGCCAAACCTGCGACTCCAACTTCGACTCCTCAATTTCCCTAACACCAACTCTGACTCCGACTCCACGACTCCAGCTCCGACTCCTACATATATTGCTTATATTTAAGTGAAAAATTGATTCTAGTACAATGTGAACATCAGACATTGAATCATTTTTATGATACAGTAATCAAGTTATTTAGATAGAATGTAATATATATTTATTGGAATACAACTTTAGAACACAAAAATTAAATATGTAATACACTATGTAATATTGATTATATATATGTAATAAACTATTTAAACTATGAAAAACAATTTTCAACAAAAACATACTAAATAACATTTGTGCAGTCTATGAATTTGTTCTAAGAAATAGACTTGCCTCCATCAGATCCTTCTTCATAGAGGACCTCAAATCTGACCTAATAATTTTAAGGCTAGAGAACAACCTCTACACTAACTTGGGTTGGAGGCAAAGCCGTAACCACATGGGCAACATCTCGAAAGGGCCCGTCACACCTGGCAATATCGCCGGCGATTTTTTAGGCGATGCTGGGGCGTGGCCTATCGCCGCCAACATCGCCAATGCGTCACACAATGTGACTGGGCGAGGGCGATGCATTTGAGTGGTCACCTGGTTTCACAGCAGCGCAGTGAAAACAGGCGGCCACTCTGGGAGATGTGTATACATCGCCCCATGTAAACGGCCGACGGCCACCCGACAGGTGGTCGCTTGATTTGGATGAAACCAAGATATGGCCCTTAGGAACTGCTTGCTGTGGTAGTTTTGCAGGGTAAAACCCCTTCTGATCCAGTTGAAGTTGTGCCCAAGGGGAGTGCACTTGGTAACTTTTGCAGTCTGGTCACTGTTAAGGGATAGGCCAGGCTCAGAGCTGTCACTCTGGAAAGGAGGAGCAGCCTGGTGGACAGTGTTTCCACATGAGATGCCCACAGCTCTGCTGGCCACTACCAGTGAGCCATTATATACAGCATTTTAAAATGTAAATAAGTCATCAAACATGAAAAAGATCTTTTATTATACTCCCCTATGGGGTGGTCGGTCTGATAGGTATTGATCCGGTGCGTACTATTTTCTTGCTTTGTTTGGATGATGAAACCTACATAATATGCAAAGTCTCCTCCATTGCACTTCTACAAACACGCTTTTGTCTCTGCCATACTAAGATCAGAGAAAAGTTTTGTAGTTTGCATGTGCTGATGCTCTTTGACCTTGCCCCTTATCTGCAGATAACAGTACTTTTCCCTGGCCTCAGCAGGGTAGAGAGAAACGTGCATGTGAAGAAGTGCAATGTGAATAATGTAGGATGATTCACCCACATAAAACAAGGCGAAGGATGAAAACCAACAATTCCCATTGGACCAGACAGCTTCATAGGTGAGTATAATAAAGGTGTTTTTTTATGTTATGGAGATCATCTTGGGGACTTTTATTCAGCATTATAGAATGTTATATACAGCAGCTTACTAGCAGTGGCCCTATTTTATATGAGAAAATACTAGTAACAGGTGTCCTTTAACTTGTTAAAATATGTTAAAGACACAGCCATTTGCACTTATAGCAAACTGACCCTGAAATCTTGCACAGTCAACAAGAATAACACATAAACACTTAAAGAAAGCCAATCCAAAGTGTAAAGAATTTTACAGAGTTTTTTATAATTGATCTACATAAAGGAGCTGTCATTTATCCATAAACAATCCAATCTTAAATGCCCGCTTTCCCAAAGTAAAATAAGAACAGCTTAAACTCACCTGTCATAATTCTTCACTTCCATTGATGACAACAATGAGTTCATCAGCACTGACAGGATATTGCTTTCATGTGAGTGCTGCAGCCAATCTATGGTTGTTGATCTGCTGCTGGTCAAGTGTATTGCATTAGAGTGGACATTTATTCTAACAAAATAGTAAAACATGCATCCAGTTATGAGCCGCTGATTGACTGCAGACCTCATCTGACATAATGATGACAGTCAAGCTCTGTGAAAATGGGTGTTAAGGCTACGTTCATACGTAGCCTATTTCCCATGCTTTTTTGCGTGTGCGTTTTTTGCTGCATTTCATGGCCATGCTATTTAGCGCCAGTAAAAAATGCAGTGCAATCACACACCGTGTTTATTTATGGCTGCATTTTCCCCCTTAAAGCGCAGGAGGAATTGATGTCACACGGGTGCAGGAATAATCCTGTTCCCACGTGACATGTATGTGTACATTCGCTTTAGCAGTGTATGTACATACACTGCTAAAGCGAAATAAAAAAAGCAATGGTAATAACAATAATAGAATAAAATACCTCTCTGCTGACTGTGCCGGGATGCGTGTAGGGATGAGCGAGTAGAATCGTTACTATTCGGTATATAGTAACGATATTTGGGCTACTTGCTACTCCCCGAGTTTCTTGTGATTACTTGGGAGTAGCGAATAGTCCATTAACTTTCGCAGTGTATCTATATATAAATTGCGAAAGTGCAATAAAAATGAATAAAAGTTATTAAAAAAATAAAAAAAAATCATACTCACCTATCCGACGCCTGCACAGGGACTGGCAAAGAAGACATCCGATCAACGACAAGGACCTGTGAGTCTGACAGCCAATTAGATGGCTGATAGTGATCTGGCCAATCAGATGGCCAGACGTCAAAAACCACCTGATCGCTACCAACCACCTGATTGGCCAGATTGCCAGGTTATTGATGCACGTTCAAGACCTGGCAATCTGGCCAATCAGGTGGCTGGTAGCGATCAGGTGGTTTGTGACGTCTGGCCATCTGATTGGCCAGATCGCTACCAGCCATCTGATTGGCTGTCAGACTCACAGTTCCTTGTCATTGATTGGATGTCTTCTTTGCCGGTCCTGGTGCAAATGTTGGATAGGTGAGTATGATATTTTTTAATTTTTTAACAACTTTTGTTCACTTTTAGTGCACTTTCGCAGTGTATATATAGATACACTGCGAAAGTACTCGCCCGCCCATTCATTAACATTGGACTCAGGACCTACTCGTTGTGAGTATTGCAAGTCCGATTATTGCAGTACTCGCTCATCCCTAGATGCGAGGCATCCACGTCCGATCGCTGCAGGACCTGCATCAGCTGACCAGTGGCAAACCTATCAGCTAATGTGTAACCTGACAGCATCAACTGAGCGGTATAAAACACCTGCCAAAACCGATTGGTCTTGGGTAGCGGTTTAAACTCTCAGCTGATGATGTCACATCACGATCAGTTGATGATGTCACATGACACAACAGCTGATCGCTACCAGCCAATCACATCATTACTCGGACCCGTAGAAGCGACACGCGTCGCGAAACGGCGTCGTAGTCCGTTGGCCCTTCGTGCCCCCTCCCTGCACCCTGTTTTTCCACGAGTTCTTGGAATAAAGGACTATCCTGTGTATTCCGGTGAGTGCCGCCTTCTCTTTTTTGCTTTTCAAATGCTGGTGCTTTGGCAGTGCACTGCCGGTTGGGAACATGCCATAACTGGAGGATTATCCGGACCTGACAGAGGTAACGCTTAGTGCCACGTTCATCTCACTTTTCATTGACATCATTAAGGTCCTTGCAGCAACCAGATGTCTTCCCCTCGGGTCCCAGGATAACCGGTGGAAAGGTATTTTATTTTTAATACCTTTTGTTCAGTTTTATTTTGCTTTCGCAGTGTATGTAGATACACTGCGAAAGCAAAACTACAGCCCCGACATGTCACACGGGGGGAGGAACACAGGATTCTTCCACCCCCAATGTGACATCACTTCCCCTGCGCCCATGATTATCGGCGCTGGAATAGGCATTGCCTGAATGACAATTCGTATTCCAACACCCTTTAATGGCACCCATGGGAGAAAGCGCACACAATCAAGCGCAAAGAATTGACATGGTTATTCTTTTTACACATACACTTTCTCCCGCAAAAGCACAGCCAAAAAAAGCGCATGTGTTTGAACGGCAAAAAGTGAAAGTACATTCACTTTGTTGGGAAACACAGTCGCAGATGCGCTTTTGGGGAAATGCACAGCATAAAAAAATTTTGATAAACGCTACGTGTGAACATAGCCTAACTTCTCTGGAACTGTGATGATGTATATTTTACTATATACAGTACTTTTAGTTTACTCAGAGGGCATGGACAATTAAAGAGGAACCATTGTTTAAGTTCCTATTACGGTAAATATATCAATACTAGACATGAAAATTTGAAACTTTGTAATACGTCTTATCAGAGAAATCTGCTTCATTCTTATCCTGAACTGATTTTTCATTTAGAATATTTTCAATTCACAAAAAAAAATCTGTTTTCAGTGAAAAAAAATCTTCCGATTTCTGAGATAGGAGATGGAAGTAGCTACTGATAAGATTCTATGTAGAGGTGAGGGAAAGGAGGAGGGAGGAGTTCTGCTGCTAGTTCACTATTCCTCATAAAATCTCAACAGTACCGTGTTTCCCCGAAAGTAAGACCCTGTCTTACATTTTTTTGGGGGCCAAAAGTGGCCCCGGTCTTACTTTTGGGGGGGGGGGGGTCTTACATTGGGTGCCCCAGCAGTGTGGCCTACAGGCCCCCTCCTGCTGGGACACTGCGGGAGCGGGTCGCACGTCACGTGCGCCCGCTCATTACATATGCACTGCATCCCCTTGTCAATCAGCGACAGGGGGAGCAGTGCATTATATGGTATATATGGGCCTCCTCCTGCTGGCACACTACCCCCCTGTTCTGAGGCCCCCACCGCAGCTGCTGCTGCAGACATCTTTCCCTCCAGGGTCTTCTTGCAGCAGCCAGGGCGTCCGTCCTCTGTCCTCTGCTGTCTCCCGGATCATGTGACCCGTCGCAGCACATGACGTCATCGCGACTGCGACCGGCCGGTCACATGATCCGGGAGACAGCCGAGGACAGAGGACCGACGCGCTGGCTGCTGCAAGAAGACCCTGGAGGGTAAGATGTCTGCAGCAGCAGCAGCGGTGGGGGCCTCAGAACAGGGGGGTAGTGTGCCAGCAGGAGAGGGCCCATATATACCGTATAATGCACTGCTCCCCTGTCGCTGATTGACAGGGGGATGCAGTGCATATGTAATGAGCGGGCGCACGTGACGTGCGACCCGCTCCCGCTCCTTCCCCCCCTCCACTAGGGGCCTTACATTGGCCCCCCCAGTTGTAAGGCCTTATAATCGGGGGAGGCCTTACATTAGCAGGCCCCCCCTTTACCCCTAGGCGGCCTTACAATCGGGGGGGCCTTACTTTTGGGGAAACACGGTAGAAAATGCCATTGCCTATCTCTGTAATGGGAAAGTCTTTCTTCACTTAATAAAGATTTTTCCAAGAACTGAGAATTTTGATAACAAAGAATCAGTCCTTTCAGAGAAGTCCTTTCCCATGAAGTAAAATAACTCTTTCACACTACTTTGTAAATGCTTAGTAGAGAACCACATACAGGAAATTTCTAGCTGCTATACCCAGTTTATGTGAAATATTAGGAAAGTTGAGCAACAGTTAAACTCAGACAAACTAAACATGGGAATTCATTGAAAGAAATGTGCCAATGTGCATGGAACCTTTACAAATCCATAATGTCTGTGACAAGCTGGTTGCAGCCTTTTTTATTATACTCACAGTATATAGCACTAGTTCTACAGCACTTTAAAGAAACCATCACTGTACCATTAGGGCTCATAATCAAAAAAAATTTATCAGTATGTTTTTTGGTGTATGGGAGGAAGCCAGAATACCTACAGAAAAACTACACGAATGCTAGGGGAAAATACAGAATCATTATTGTTAACTATGGTGCTAAAAAGGACTGCATGTGCCCTTTTTGTATTTTCTGTATTCATTTTGTATTCTGTATTCACTGAGCTATCTGTAGTGCATAGGATTGCAGTTAATATCTTCTACATTATTTCTACATTATTTGTAGCAAGGTAACAATGTTACAGTGCTGTGCAAATTAATTGGGACAAAGCATTTTTTTAAGTAAAATCATAAGCTGGTTACCAGTCAGTGATTTAACTGCTTTGAACAGGTGTGAGTGTACAACCTTGAGTAACAAAATGTGGTTTGACTGGTTTTAGTCAGAAAATAACAGCTAGCTGCCCCCTCAGCTTCAGTTGAGAGCTTGTTTCTGTGAGGAGGGTTTTAGTGTACTTTTTCTCTCAGTGTGGTTCGTGCCTGTAAAAATGGATGTTACTCCACGGAAGAGGTGTAGAATTATTACTCTTAATGAACTTACAAGTCTGACTGTAAGAGAAATCGCTTCCACAGTTTGTATTGGAAAATCCACTGTTTCAAGAATAATTCACACACACAATGAAACTGGATCGTTTTCTCCAAAACTAAAAGGGAAATGTGGAAGAAAAAAGGAAATTCTTTCCTTTCAATAACTGATAAAACACTTATCAGAAATAGTAAAACTAATGCAAGAAAAACTTGCTAATTAATTTGCACAGCACTGTAAATGCTCAAACAATCCTCTTTAGGGTATGTAAAAACAATTATGCGGCGCGAATCTCAGCTCATTATCACTATAACTTTCAGCCGCCTTTTAACAAGAAGTTTTTATGCACTCACCTATTGGAGTAAAAATGTCAAGCATATAATCTTCAGAAGCCACCTCACACTTCGGAGGTTTTCTGGGTCTCCTGCTCGCCTAGAATTGGTCCTGTGTTACGTCTAGCCTCGGATTTGTGCAGTTGCAATGGTATAAGGGAAATAATCAATTCTGTGCTTGCCCTGTAATACTAATTCTCGGAACTTCTTATCCTCAGATTAAATTTATTCAACAAACATGAAATTACAAAAAATGACACATACTACACATTTCAGCTAAAACAACTTAGGTATCTACTTGAAGAATAAAATTTACTTTATTTATAGCAGAGGTAGTTACCCCCAGTGAGCATTCCAAATGAGAATGGGGATTTAACCTCACCTATCCGATTAGTCTCACTATTTTTTTTAATATATAAGAAAAGAGACAGAACTTCAAAAAAAAAAAAAATATTCAAAAAAAATAGTCAATCATAGCAATATTCAATCAAAAATATTTTCTTTCCTAAAAAGTCATTTTAAAAAATTTTAAAAAATCTTTTAACATTTTTTTTCTAAAAAGATTGCAGTTATTAGTTAGCTAAAAACCTTTTCATATAAAAACATATTGAACTCTTTCCACAATATCATTAAGACCATTGGGATGCAGCGTCTGTAAACGATAGATCCAGAATGTTTCTTTACGATTAAGCATGGAAATGCGCATGGTTTCAACAGGTATTTGTTCCAAAGAGGTTACAGTCACATTAAAATTTTTTCCTTGCTTCAGCAGTTAGGTGACTGGACAGGCTATGTTTCAAAAACCCATTTTTCGCTTTATTTCTTTGTCCATTCATTAGAGGACGCCAAGTTTGAGTTGTGCGCCCTACATAGACCTATATTGCACTATATAGAGCTCTTCTTGTACGAATCAGTCAAATCCTTACCATAATTTTTAAAGGATTCTACACAATTATAAATTAAATAAAAAATATAGAATGGCATAAAAATTTTCACTTCATTACAATGGACGTTAACTCATTGTATTCTAATATAGACCAAAAATAGGGATAAAAACAGTGGATTATTACCGGACAAAAATTGGGATTGCAGCAAAATAGAAGGTTTTTTTATTAAAAAGTCTGAGATTCATTTTAAGGTACAATGTATTCAATTTTGAAGGGACACTATATCTGCAGGGCTCGGGACCGCGATGGGGACTCAGGTCGCCCCAAGTTTTGCCAACCTTTTTATGGGGTGATTCGAAACCTCATCACTTTTGTGCAAGGCAGAGAATACAGGAAAGATCGTTTTTTATAGGCGCTTATAGATAATCTGATAATTATTTGGAACTGCACAAAAGAAAAAGCACTGTTTATGATAAATCAGCTGAATAGAAATGAATGGATTATTTCTTTTACCTCAAAAATTAATAAAGAAAAATTACATATCTGGATTTAGAAGTAAGTCATAACAGGTCAGATATTATAACAAAAATGCATCTTAAAAAGGTTGACAGTAATGTTTTTTTGGACTTCCAAAGTGCCCACTATAAAATTTTGAAGGAAAATATACCATACAGGCAGCTTTGAATGGCACAGGCTGCTTAGTGCAGGAGCTCCAGCAGAGATCAGCTTTAACTCGTACAACAAGGTAAAAAGACGCTCTGGGAAGCCAAAATAAGTTACCTGGTGGCCTGAGGACACAGTGATTTCAATGGTGCGTGGTAATCAGTAAGAAGGAGATCTCCAAGGAAGCTGACTGCATATTTCTCCAGAGACCAGGTACTGAATACAGCCTCCAACATGGCTGCAGCTTCCCATTCCCCAGTCCCCTCTCCCTGCTCCCACAATGTGGCTCGCACACAGCAGCCTAAGATGGGGGAGGGGAAGCTCAGATAGATATTCCCCTTACACAGAAACAATGGAGGCTTTGCTTAAATCCCTCAGGCAAGAACTCCAAGCTGATTTGTAAGTAATGATAGCTGAGCTTATGGAAAAGATCAGGGGAGAATTACAGCGCCTGGGATCTAGAATAGATAATCTGGAGCAGAAGGTGGCAGAACTTACTGAATCTCATAATGAACTAATAGCTGCTAATGAGGCTTAAGAAAGGGAGGTTTCTCAAATCCACATCAAAACTCTGGATTTTGAGGACAGATCCAGAAGGAATAATATTTGCATTAGAGGGATTGATGAATCTACTCCTGACAAAGACTTGCTAAGTCTTCTGCAAAGCTTCATACACACAGTGATTCCTTCTGCTGACATCAAGGACTTAATTGTGGATAGAATACACAGCATTCCAAAACCAAAAGCCCTCAACCCAGATTTACCACGAGATGTTATTGCCTGCATTCATTTCTATACAATAAAGGAGATTTTATGGCTGGTCTCAGAAAAAAGCCAAAATTTCCAGATAACGTGGCCCACCTAAAGGTATTCCCTGACTTGTCGGCAGGTACTTTAGCTCAGAGGAGAGAGTATATGCTGTATACTGCAGCCCTCAGAGAACAAGGAATAAAGTACCACTGGGGGTTCCCCGAAATTTAAAGTCTTCAGGAACAATTCCATATTTGTCTGCACATCCTCGGAAAAGGCGAGAGATTTATTGCTAAAATGGAAGATTCAGCCTATATATCCAACCAACAAAAGAGGTCTTCAGGCACAGAAAAAAGAAAAACTGGACCCAGACTGGTTTATGACATGATTGATTACTGCAGAGCCGTGCAGGGACAGGTCTAAAGATAAGGGGGGGTCAGTTTCTGGGTTTAGGATCACTTGAAAGGCTGAAACCTGAGAGGCTGAAAGGGCAGGGCTTTACTGAAGGGAGGGGGGAAGAGGAGGCTGACAGGCACATGAACACTGCAGGAGGACAAGCTAGGTAACACCCAGTCGGCCACATTTTTTAAAGTTTATAAAGCTATATCTTAGCTTCTACTAAACAGTTTTTTTAGCAAAAACGATTGCCCCAAATGTGTGTGCTGGGTGTAGGACACATATTAACAGTCCGGGGGGGTCATTTGGGTAGTTTGGTTCCCTTTAAAAAGGCTTTATTGGTCCTTGTGTGAGGTTTGGGAAGTGGGACGGGATCCCGGGCTGCTGGTTAATGGTAGCTTGTCCATTCAAATCATATAGAAAAGGTTGTACCAGCTACACCGATGCGGTTATTCCTTTTATTCAGTAAACGTAAAATCACACAGACATCCCCGAACACGTCCCCGAGCACATCTAGGTATGGACAAGTAACAAATATATATACACGTACTAAAACCACGACAAGTATGCACATTAATTAATGATTGCTAAGGAGCATTAACTCCTGCTTTGCTGGTCCGGAACATCAAGCTAGGCTCTATTGCACATACCCGTATAATATGATCAGATATACATTTGAATATACAATAAACTGGTTCCTTGACATAGGCAGATCAATATTAATATTGATGTTCATAGGTCATCAATCTATAGACATCTATTTCTTATGCATAATCGCACACCAAATATCTACCATATATAACTCAATACATTTTCCACATTTTTCCATCACGGGTTATTAGTATCTCAGTATGGCAAATCATAGAGCAGAAAAACATTAATATTAATAGAAATATAATAGATAATTTCTACAATTGAGACCTTGTGGAAAACGCGAGTTGAGCTTAAGGATCCATAGTTTTTCCTTGTTATGCAGTGTTTTTTCCCAGTCTCCCCCACGATATAGATGGGATACCTTCTCAATAGCTTTGAACCTCAGTGGGCTTAATTCGCCAGCTTGTACCTCTTTGAAGTGTTTTGAGAGGCCTGAAATGCCTGATTTGATAGTTTTAGGATCTAATTTAGCTGCTGACAGATGTTCTGAAATCCTGATATTAAGTGTGCGGATTGTGCAACCAATGTAATATTTTTTACAGCTCTCACATGTGGCCATATAGACCACATAAGTGCTGTTGCAGTTCACATGAGTGTTTATTTGATAATTTCTCCCGTTGTGCAAATTTTGAAATTCCGGTCCAGAAATTACATATTTGCACATTCCGCACCTTTTTCTTCACATTTATACATACCCTTATACATCAGCCAGGTAGGAATCTTACTTTTCTGTTCCGAAAAGATACTGGGAGACAATATGCTGCCCAAATCTCAATTTATCATCCTGATAAAAGATGGGGATGTTCTTATCCAATATTTTCTTTATGTTTCCGAATTGTTGGCTGTAGGGGATTGAAAAAACAGGTATAGTGCATCTATCTTGTTTTGTTTTGTTTTTCTCTTTTAAGAGAGATTTCCTGCTTCTTTTTTCAGTTATGTTTTTAGCTCTATTTAACATCCATTCCGGGTAACCCCTGTCCTTGAATCTGCTGTTTATGACCTTTACCTCTTCAGCAAAGTCTTCAGTTCTCGAGCAGTTTCTCTTACCCTGAATCAATTCTCCTAAGGGTGCTTTCACATCTGCGTTTTTCGTAATTCGCGGCAGATGCGGTGAAAAAAACGCATCTGCCGCGTTTACCGCATAACCGTTCCACTTGCGGCGCGGTTGCAGTTTTTTCTATGCAATGTATAGGCATACTTGCGGCAGGTGCGGCAAGTGCGGTTTTGCACTTGCGGCAGGTGCGGCCGCGAAAAAAAACCGCAGTAAGCCGCGTTTTTTTCGCGGCCGCACCTGCCGCAAGTGCAAAACCGCACTTGCCGCACCTGCCGCAAGTATGCCTATACATTGCATAGAAAAAACCGCAACCGCGCCGCAAGTGGAACGGTTTATGTGGCAATCGTGCAGATGCGTTTTTTCACCGCATCTGCCGCGAATTACGAAAAACGCAGATGTGAAAGCACCCTAAGAGTAAATTCCTGATTATATGATTAGGGTGCCAACTGTCAGCACGGAGAACAGAATTGCCACTGATTGTTTTGTGAAACAATTTAGAATGTATCCTCCCGGTCTTCTCACATTCCATTAGGAAAAGATCTAGAAAAGGAGTAGAGTTCCCATGAACCTTCATGGAGAACCTCAAATTGAAGTCATTACCATGGTTGTTGTCCAGCATCATTTGTGGGGTTGGCACGGGAGACACATCTGATGACAATGACCAAATAAAGATCATGTCATCTATGTATCTCCCGTACCAACATATGTGACCACAGGTCTGATGTGTCCTGCGCTGACATCCCTGTCCTCCTTGAGCTCTCTGTCCACTTCTAAGTGGGTGGACACCATCTCAACCTCAGACCACCTGTGGGCCATGAGGGTGCTAAGTGCAGACATGGAGCCAGCAACTCCACATATTAGACATAAAACAGAAAAAAAAAACTGCACAGCACTCAAAGACATAATGTGGACTGGTGCCAGCAGCGACGCTGTATCAAACAACCAGAAAAAATTTAAAACTTACGTTTTTTTCAAAAAACTCAATATTCTTATTTACTCATCAGACCTGCGGTCACCATGTCGTGGTTGATGAGCAAACAGACATTGGCCAATGTATGTTCCAAGAACCCCAGAAAATAAAAAAATAAGAATATTGAGTTTTTTGAAAAAAACTTAAGTTTTTAATCTTTTCCTCATATATCGCTTGTTAGCATGTGTGCATTATTGGTAGTAGCTGAGTGCTGCAGAGGAATTTTTTTCTGGTTGTTTGATCCAGCGTCGCTGCTGGCATCAGTTCACAGTATGTCTTTGAGTTCTGTGCAGTTTTTTTCTGAGATAGATAGATAGATAGATAGATAGATAGATAGCTGAATCAATCTTACCAGGTTCCCACTGCATGCTTCAGGATCCAATCATTAAGCTTCATGCATGTTCACTGCACTGACCGGCAATGGCCAATCACAGATGCTCACTCTCTGTGAGAGCGTCTGTAATTGGCTGTTACACTCAAACATCAATACTAATAAATGTATGTCTGTGCTTGGTTTCCATATACACTAATTTAATTTGTAAATTAAAATGACAAAAAGAGAACACTGTTGTGTTTCCTTATGGAGGTCAAACAGAAAAATGGTAAGAGTCCATGCACCTGTGTGCACCATATTATGTCTGTGTACAACTTGGAGATTATACAATGCAATTTTTCTGCTGTGTGTATGAATTCTTTCTTTTAAAGAAAGTATAAACAATTCTAACTGCATAACTGTTTTACAATTATATTGTGATGCATATACAGTATATCTCTTTACTTTTAGAGTCTAAAAGGCTATTAAAGTGTACCCTTCATGTCTGGCTATCATCATTTCACTTTTGGTATTTATCTACTCTATAATTGCCGTAGGCATTTTCGTGTCGGACCCCGGCACGCCGTGGCTTTGTCACTATGTGACGTCACCACGTGCGAGGCATTGCGACCCCTCGCCGCTGTCATCCCGCTCCGGAGCAGCTGCTGTCAGCACATGCTGACACAGTGCTCCGGAGCCTGTGCCCCTGTGCCCCTGTGCCCCAGTGTCCCTGTGCCCCTGTGCCCCTGTGCCCAGTGCCCCTGTGCCCCTGTGCCCCAGTGCAGCTCCGGAGCAGCTGCTGTCAGCACATGCTGACACAGTGCTCCGGAGCCTGTGCCCCTGTGCCCCTGTGCCCCAGTGCCCCTGTGCCCCTGTGCCCCTGTGCCCCTGTGCCCCAGTGCCCCTGTGCCCCAGTGCCCCTGTGCCCCAGTGCCCCTGTGCCCCTGTGATCCCGCTCCGGAGCAGCTGCTGTCAGCATATGCTGACACAGTGCTCCGGAGCCTGTGCCCCTGTGCCCCTGTGCCCCTGTCATCCCGCTCCGGAGCAGCTGCTGTCAGCACATGCTGACACAGTGCTCCGGAGCCTGTGCCCCTGTGCCCCTGTGCCCCAGTGCCCCTGTGCCCCTGTGCCCCTGTGCCCCAGTGCCCCTGTGCCCCTGTGCCCCTGTGCCCCAGTGCCCCTGTGCCCCTGTGCCCCTGACTGACGGCTGACTGCGGTTTTTATTCGCGACAGCACTTGCCACAAGTGCAAAACTGAACTTGCCGCACCTGCCGCAAGTCCCCCTATACTTTCTATGGGGATTACCGCAACCGCCCGCAAGTGTAACGGTTATGCGGCGAACGCGGCAGATGCGGTTACACTTGCGGCACGGTTGCGGTAATTCCCATAGAAAGTTAGGGACTTGCGGCAGGTGCGGCAAGTGCGGTTTTGCACTTGCGTCAGGTGACGCCAGCTGCCGATTTGTCGCAAGTGCAAACCGCACTTGCCGCACCTGCGCAAGTGCCCCTATACTTTGTATGGGGATTACCGCAACCCGGCCGCAAGTGTAACGTTGGAAGCGCGGTGCGGTGTTATTCCCCATATACATGTTATAGGGGGACTTGCGGCAGGGCGGCATGCGGTTTTTAAATTTAAAATATAATAATATATCTCAAAAAAAAACTATAATATAAATAATAACAATAAAATAAACTAATAATATAAAAAAAAAAACAATTTATATTTGATAATTAATATACATTCTAACTAATAAATAAAAATTAATCTAATACCCCCCATAAAAAGTATTCACGACCCCCCAAAAAGTATTCACCCCCCCAAAAAGTATTCAACACCCCCAAAAAGTATTCAACACCCCCTAAAAAGTATTCAACCCACTAAAAATATCATCAAACCCCCCAAAAATTATTCAACCCCCACAAAAAGTATTCAACCCCCCCAAAAAAAGTATTCAAACCCCAAAAGTATTCAACCCCCCCAAAATAAGTATTCATCCCCCCCAAAAAGTAATCAACACCCTCAAAATTATTATACACCCCCAAAAAGTAATCAACACCCCCAAAAAGATTCAACTCACCCCCAAAAGTATTCAACCCCCAAAAAGTATTCAACGACCCAAAAATTATTCAAACCCCCAAAAAGTATTCAATCCCCAAAAAAGTATTCACACCCCCAAAAGTATTCACACTCCCAAAAGTAATTCAACCCCCCAAAAGTATTCAACCCCCCCAAAAAGTATTCAACCCCCAAAAAAATGTATTCAACCCCCCCAAAAAAGTATTCAACCCCCCAAAAGTATTTCAACCCCCAAAAAGTATTCAACCCCAAAAATGTACAATCAACACCCAAAAGTATTCAACCCCACCAAAAAAAATATTCAACCCCCCCCAAAAAGTATTCAACCCCCAAAAAGTATTCACACACCCCCAAAAAGTTCCTCACACCCCCCAAAAAATACTACACCCCCCAAAAAGTACTCAGACCATGCATAACTACATTATAAGCAAATTAATGCAACGTTTAAATTCCGATGCATTTGCATCGGGCTCACAGCTAGTTTCATGAATAAAAGGCTATAGCATGAAATGATTGTATGTTTGATTAATAGGAAATTTTAGGTGTACGGTAAATTCAATAGTAATTTAGATAAAAACAGTAGTTTAAGTGACACATAATATATACTACATTATATTATTAAAATCAAAAATAATATCATGGATGAAGTCATCATATTGATGTTTGCAAAACCCTCACCTTTGAGTCATTTATGAAGTAAATGCCTACATTTTCAGAAAGACATTCTGTAAGTGAGAAAATAAAGCTTTAATGAAACAGAAATTGATTTTATGACTGTTAGCTGTATAAACTATATAAAAAAAAAAATTAAAATACTTTGTAACGTTGAGTGGGGTACTGCCCCAGTACGTTACATGAAGGTGGGGGGTAATAGCTAGAAGTGCACAATTGTGCTATGGGGGCACTACATCCTTGGAGGTCACATGATGTCTGTGACTTTGCCTGAGCAGGGCCAGATGTTGAACAGTTTGGTGTGAGAGATCACCATTCAAAAATAACATTTTTTGTAAATGTAACTTGGTAATGATTATGTACAGTATACAGTGGGCACACAAATTAAAGTATGTTTTTCACAATACAGTGCATCTCTACTCACAGTCTTTATAATTCTTCAAATTTACTTGTTTCTGCCACAACTAGTCTCACTTCCTTCAACACACCCCAGCACAATACTATGGTCCAGTTAGTGAAAGTCCTAGTTTCAACCAGTGGTTCTGCATCTTTATCCCTCTTAAAAGAACTAGTTTGTCAATATGGCTTCTACTTAGCTTCTCTACTTACTTTTGAAGCTTTGGAATTCCTTCCCAGGGCACTCTGTTCATATCAGATTCTCTTTTCCACCTTGGCCAGCTACCGACCTAAAGCCCTGTCACACTAAGCGAGATCGCTAGCGAGATTGCTGCTGAGTCACAAGTTTGGTGACGTAACAGCGACCTCGCCAGTGATCTCGCTATGTTTGGCACTTAGCAGCGACCAGGCCCCTGCTGTGAGATCACTGGTCGTGTCAGAGTCGTCTGGACCATTTTTTGATCATTGGGTCCCGCTGGGCACCATGCATTGGTGTATTTGACAGGGACAACGATCAATGACCTCAATACTACAGGTCTGAGAAAAAGGGTCCCAAAGACCTCGTATCATTCCGGATTGTTGCTACATCGCTGGTGAGATCTGAATGTTTGACATCTCACCAGCGACCATATAGCGATGCACCAGCGATCCCTACCAAATCGTATCATTGTCGGATCACTGGTGCGTCACCAAGTGTGACGGGACCCTAAATTCTAAACTTGAGGACGTACAGCTAGGTGTCTCTAATTGATCACTCTGACCTTCAGTCAATTCTCTTTTATCCCTCTTCAGGATCTAGATATCTTCTACCTCGGTCTCCACTCAAGAAAAAGACACCCAAGTCATGCAGCTCTTCTGACTAAATAGAGTTTAGGACTGTTTCTATTATATACTGTCCCCCCACTTTAACTCCTCCCACTCTGGGCTAGTCCCAAACATTAACGCTAACTCTAATTGATAGCCTATGTAGGTTGAACCTGTGCTGTAATTTAAAAAAAACACACTTCTTGACTAGACTTCTTTCACACAATACTGTTTATGACAAAAGACTTTAAAGTTCAGTATTACCAACTTTGCAATGTTCATATAATAGTGACACCAGGCCTATCCAAGTGTTTTGAAGACCAAGTAAGTGAATACAGTACAATTAAATCCAGAGATTTACAAGTGATTCATTCAATACAATACAATGGGTAGCTCACTTTTCCTTTTCTCTTCTCATTCCAGTGCAGATTGAAATTAAGACTTCTTCTAGCAATGCCTCAATCTCTGATAAATTTGCCACACAGATATTTTTAGCTTTTTAATTTTTCATAAATGCCTTCCCACCAATGTACAAAGTAAGAAACTTTAGAGGGCCCACATAGCAATAGTGGCTGTGTTTAGCCTCTTCGGTAGTAATGAACACAGCAATGCATATCATTGAGCTGTGTTCATTGGTTGGCATACTCATACGAACAGACAAGCAGACAGGATGGCCAGATGCCTGACAGTGGAATATGTGGAAGGATCTGACAGCTTTTTCTAAAACTGCAGGTACCTACTAATATTGCTCCTCCTGAGTACAATCTCAAAGAACTTCTGCCTGACTACACCTATATCTATATAGATCCAATTGGAGGACAGTGCTGTGGCATCTGCTTATAAAGAGCTGCATTTCATGTGCTTTGGACAAACTGAGCCCACCTGTATTCCTTAGTAGTTTATGGGAAATATTTATAACTGTATTTTTTAAAGAGCCGCATATGATAAGACTAAACTGAGTCAATATACCGTAGCAACTTAAAATTAACTGAAAGCAAAGAGTGACTGCTTGAGAAGTAGGAGCTTTTTTTTTGTTTCTTCTCCAAGCTCCTTTTTCCCAGGGGAGCACTTTAACTATTAACTATGTGGTAAAAACCTTTTAGTGTTTTTATGTTTTTTTTATATGTGTTTTGTGTGTGGTTTTATGCGTAGTGTAAATTGGGAGACAATACTGCAGCTTTACGGCCAAGACCTCTGGGTTTGAACACTATATGAATGATTCATTGATTAATCAATAAATTGTGATTTATAAAACAGTTTCTAGTTTGGAAGAATATACTTAGAGGACATGGGACGCTTGAAAGTAGCGCACCTCAATATACTATTAAAAGTTATAGAAAATGTATTTTGTAAGTTTATGCTTACAAAATTATGATAGAGGTGACTTGTGCACTAGTAAATTAGAGAAGAGATAAGCAAACACATGGGAGAGTACCTGTTCAAATTAGTAAATACCTTATTCCAATTACTAAATTCCAAATAAATTGCATTCATACATAGATTTTAATTAATATGAAATTGACCGGTAAATCTAAATGTCTATTGCACCCCCGGCACCGGTACCCGCCGCCCGCACCTCGCCTCCCCCTTGCCTCCCCCTCGCCTCCCCCATCACCTCTTGCTCGCCTCCCCCCCTTGCCTCCCGCTGTCCTCACCTGTAACCTGTCTTCTCCCTCTGTACAGAGGTCATGTGACAGGACGGGCTGATGTGACATCACACAGCCCGCCCTGTCACATGACCTCTGTACACAGTAGCTGCAGAAGACGCCAGGTGAGAACAGAGGGGGCAAGGGGGATCGTGCCCACCACCTCCATCATGCGCCCCACATCCATCCTGCCCCCGACTCCATCCTGCCCCGCCTCATCCATCTCCATGCTGCCCCTCGCATTCATCCTCCCCCCACGGCTCCATCCTGCCCCCCCCCGGCTCCATCCTTCCCCCCGCATCCATCCTGCCCCCCCGGCTCCATCTAGATCCCCCGGCTCCATCATGCCCCCCCGCTCCATCCTGCCTCCGGCTCCATCCTGCACCCTGCATCTATCCTGCCCCCCTGCATCCATCTTGCCCCCTCGCATCCATCCTGCCCCCGCATACATCTTGCCCCTGCATCCATCCCGCCGCTCACTTATCCTGCCCTGCTCGCTCCATCCTGCCCCCCAGCTCCATCCTGCCCCCCCGCATCCATCCTGCCCCTCCTGGCTCCATGCTGCCCCCTGCATTCATCCTCCCCCCAGGCTCCATCCTGCCCCCTCGGCTCCATCCTGCCCCTCCAGCTCCATCCTGCCCCCCGCATCCATCCTGCCCCGCTGCATCCATCCTGCCCCCCTGGCGTCATCCTGCCCCGCTTGCTCCATCATGCCCTGCTCGCTCCATCCTGCCCCACTCGCTCCATCCTGCCCCCCCGCATCCATCCTCCCCCCGGATCCATCCTGCCACCCCCGGATCCATCCTGCCCCGCTCGCTCCATCCTGCCTCCCCCCGGCTCCATCCTGTCCCCCCAGCTCCATCCTGCCCCCCCCAGCTCCATCCTGCCCCTCCAGCTCCATCCTGCCCCCGCATCCATCCTGCCTCCCCACATCCATCCTGCCCCCCCCGGCTCCATTCTGCCCCCTGGATTCATCCTCCCCACAGGCTCCATCCTGCCCCCCAGCTCCATCCTGCCCCTCCAGCTCCATCCTGCCCCCTGCATCCATCCTGCCCCCCGCATCCATTCTGCCCCCCTGCATCCATCCTGCCCCTCGGCTCCATCCTGCCCCCCGCCTCCATCCTGCTCCCCCGACTCTATCCTGCACCCCCACATCCATCCTGTTCCCCTGGCTCCATTCTGCCCTGCTCACTCCATGCTGCCCCGCTCGCTCCATCCTGCCCCCCGCCTCCATTTTGCCCCCTCACCACCATCCTGCCCCCCTGTCGCCATCCTGCCCCCCGTCACCATCCTGCCCCCATCACCATCCTGCCCCCTGTTCAATCCTGCCCCTCGCAACAGTTTGCGGTAATGTGACCGATCAGCTGATCGGTTTACCAGACAACGACAGGTCCTAAAATAATAAGAAAAAACGGTCACCGCACCAGGTGATCTCACGGGCTCTATTTATAGTCTTTCCAGCTCGTCCTGACACACGTCCAGTCTAGAGAGTCCTTATCTAGATAATGTCACATACCAGCAGGAAGGACAGCGCCACAGGCATGGGTAGTGATGAAAACAAACTTTTTATTCCATGGTCGTGCAGCAACGTTTCGACCATCCACACGTGGTCTTTATCAAGCTTGATAAAGACCACGTGTGGATGGTCGAAACGTTGCTGCACAATAATGGAATAAAGAAGTTTGTTTTCATCACTACCCATGCCTGTGGCACTGTCCTTCCTGCTGGTAAACGACAAGTCCTAAAGGCCTGTAGGACCTAGAAGACGGAGGTGGAGCGAGGATTTTTTTATTTTTACTTTTACTGTGGAGGAGCGGGTGCCAGGAGGAGCAGGGGAACTGCAGGGAGCGGTTTATCGCATTATACCATAGTGCTGTAATGTGCTGTAATGTACCACCATATACTATAGTGCTGCTATACATGTGCTATACTGTACCACCATATACTAAAGTGCTGCTATACATGTACTGTAATGTACTGCCATATACTATAGTGCTGCTATACATGCACTGTAATGTACTGCCATATACTATAGTGCTGCTATACATGTGCTATAAAGTACCGCCATATACTATAGTGCTGCTATACATGTAATGTAATGTACCGCCATATACTATAGAGCTGCTATACATGTGCTATAAAGTACCACAATATACCATAGTGCACCTGTATATGTACTGTAATGTGCCGCCATATACCATAGTGTTGCTATATATATATATATATATATATATATATATATATATATATATATACCGTATATACTCGTGTATAAGCCGACCCGTGTATAAGCCGACCCCCCTACTTTTGCCCCCAAAACCTGGGAAAATCTATTGACTCGTGTATAAGCCGAGGGTGGACCCTAGCACAAGTATACAGCCCCCAGCAGTGTGGTATACACCAGTCCCAGAGGTAGATACAGCAGCCCCAGTGGTAGTATACACGCAGCCCCAGTAGTATATACAGCCCCAGTGGTATATACAGCCCCAGTGGTAGTATAGACGCAGCCCTAGTAGTATATACAGCCCCAGTGGTAGTATATACAGCCCCAGTGGTAGTATACAGGGCCCCAGCAATATATACAGCCCCAGTGGTAGTATATACAGCCCCAGTGGTAGTATACAGGGCCCCAGCAGTATATACAACCCCAGTGGTAGTATATACAGCCCCAGTGGTAGTATATACAGCCCCAGTGGTAGTATACAGGGCCCCAGCAGTATATACAGCCCCAGTGGTTTATACAGCCCCAGTGGTAGTATACAGGGCCCAGCAGTATATACAGCCCCAGTGGTAGTATATACAGCCCCAGTGGTTTATACAGCCCCAGTGGTAGTATACAGGGCCCCAGCAGTATATACAGCCCCAGTGGTAGTATATACAGCCCCAGTGGTAGTATACAGGGCCCCAGCAGTATATACAGCCCCAGTGGTAGTATATACAGCCCCAGTGGTAGTATACAGGGCCCCAGCAGTATATACAGCCCCAGTGGTTTATACAGCCCCAGTGGTAGTATACAGGGCCCCAGCAGTATATACAGCCCCAGTGGTAGTATATAGAGCCCCAGTGGTAGTATACAGGGCCCCAGCAGTATATACAGCCCCAGTGGTAGTATATACAGCCCCAGTGGTAGTATACAGGGCCCCAGCAGTATATACAGCCCCAGTGGTTTATACAGCCCCAGTGGTAGTATACAGGGCCCCAGCAGTATATACAGCCCCAGTGGTAGTATATACAGCCCCAGTGGTAGTATACAGGGCCCCAGCAGTATATACAGCCCCAGTGGTAGTATATACAGCCCCAGTGGTAGTATACAGGGCCCCAGCAGTATATACAGCCACAATGGTTTATACAGCCCCAGTGGTAGTATACAGGGCCCCAGCAGTATATACAGCCCCAGTGGTAGTATACAAGGCCCCAGCAGTATATACAGCCCCAGTGGTAGTATATACAGCCCCAGTGGTAGTATACAGGGCCCCAGCAGTATATACAGCCCCAGTGGTTTATACAGCCCCAGTGGTAGTATACAGGGCCCCAGAGGTATATACAGCCCCAGTGGTAGTATATAGCAGCCCCAGTGGTAGTGTATACAGCCCCAGTAGTAGTGTATAGCAGCCCCAGCGGTAGTATACAGTATCCCCATTAATCCAGGGCCCCCCCAGCCTGACTCCGGTCACCTGTAAAGGAAACTATACTTATCACAGTCCCGCTGTCCGCGCCCGCTCGCCGCTGCCGTCCGCGATCCTCCATCTTCATGCGACTTCTTCCTGTTTCCTGTGCTCGTCGCAGGGAATGACGTCATTGCCTGCGACGCGCGGACAGCGGGACTGTGATAAGCATAGTTTGCTTTACCGGTGACCGGAGCGACGCTGGGGGGGCCCTGCATTACTGGGGATGCGGGGGCTGCTGTATACCAATGTATACATCAGTTTGTACCGATGTATACATCGGTATACAGCACTGACTCGCGTATAAGCCGAGGGGGGTACTTTTCAGCCCAATTTTTGGGCTGAAAAACTCGGCTTATACGCGAGTATATACGGTACATATATATATGTAGTTCACTCACGTTGACTGAACAAGTTCTGTCAGTCACAGTATGTCAACTACATACTGTACATATTCTAGAATACCCGATGCGTTAGAATCGGGCCCACATCTAGTTGTATATGAAGGCTTTGGGATGTATTATTTATCAGATAACAGCTTTGACCTCTTGCCTTCTTGTCAGCAAAAATAAATAACTGCTTGCTTCAGATGACTATAAATAGGGCTAGAGTCACACTTTTAAAGACTATTGCATTCACCGCATCCAGATTCGGATGTGGTGAACGCAATTTGCTTCACACACATTTTTAATGAAAAATGTGTGGATGAAGCCACAATCAGGAATCCGGATTTCTCCGGATGTGTAATCCAGAGCAATGCGGTTACCGTACAGTTTGCTCATCCCTGCTGCTGCATGGATGAGCAAACTGTTAAATCTGTAAAAAAAGATTAAATATTAATAAAAATTGTGGGCAACATGTCTCTAGGGGGTGCCCACCCCCCCTGGAGATATGCTGCCCACCCCCCTAGAGATATGCTGCCCACTCAGGATGGCATGTCATGCGTTAATATACCCTGTACAGTAAGCCGGCTATTGTCAGCTCTGTACATTTTTCTCAACGAAGCCGCAGCTCCCCTGTCAGCTGCGCACATACTATACGTAATGTACGTATAGTATTTGCCGCTGTCCGAGGTCCTGTAGGCATTTACAGTAGATCTATGGTGGTGCGCTGCCCATAGATCTACTGTAAATGCCTACAGGACCTCGGACAGCGGCACATACTATACGTACATTGCGTATAGTATGTGCGCAGCTGACAGGGGAGCCGCGGCTTCATTGAGAAAAATCTACAGAGCCAACAATAGCTGGCTTACTGTACAGGGTATATTAACTCATGAAATGCTGTCCTGAGTGGGCAGCATGTCTCTAGAGGGGGTGGGCACCCCCTAGAGACATGTATCCTACAATTATTATTAATATTTATTCTTTTTTTACAGTGATAACAGTTTGTTCATCCCTGCGGCAGCAGAGATGAACAAACTATACGGTAACCGCATTGCTCAGGATTACACATCCTGAGCTATGCGGTTACCGTATTGTGGGTCAGGGAACCGCTCCGAAAACTGCAGGCTGCATGATTTTTACTGCAGGCTGCAAATCCGGAGCCGGTAACCGGAGCCGGTTACCATAATGGGCTCCTATGAGGAGCATTTCCTGCCCCGGTTTTTAGCTTTCTGAAAGCTCAAAACCGGATCAGGATTTAAAAAAAAAAAAGCGCAGATGTGACCCTAGCCTAGGTGAACTTTCCCGGAACATGTTTGCCAATTTCAAATTTGGCACGGACATTGACAATTCACTTCGTGATTGGAAAGGCCGAGCAATTTACTAAAAAAATTGGTGAACACGGCTTGGTTCCGGGGAGTAGTTCAAAATTATAAAATAATACTAAAATTTTGCTTGAAAGTTTGGGGCCAAAACACTCACTGGAAGGGCCAGGCTGAGAACACCCATAACCTAGGGTTAGATGTTCCACACATTCATCGAGTCTACAGGTTTCTTTCAACCTGTAGAATTGAATGGAGCTTTAAAAGAAAGTCTTTACACTTCCTTGAGTTTGCAGGTGTTGGGACACCTGCATGCTGTGAATTTTTGGAACAGTGTCGCATCTGGCAGCAGCTGTGAAATCCAGGAACCTTAAAATCTTCTTAAAACATCCCTTTAAGAGTAGAGATGAGCCACCACCCTAGTGCTGTAATTCGATTCAGTTCGCTGCATTGGGCGTTTGTTCGTCGAATGTTCGTCGAATGTTCGTCAAACACCGTCGAATCCCATTGAAAACAATGGCAGCCAAACACAAACACATACAAACACAGAAAACACATAGAAAACACCTTCTAAAGTGTCCAAAAGGTGAGAAACTACTCAGAAGATACAACAAACATATGGAAAAGTGAAAACTACATATAAAAATGCAAAAAGAAATGAGATAGATAAGTTAAAGGGGGAGGAGACACAGATATAGGCATGTCATGCCCTTCCAAAATCAGTTTTTTCTACAGTCGTTGTAAGGCATCGTTCACACGATGAGTAGTTGTTGAGTTTTCTTCAGTATCTGTAAGGCCACGTCAAGAAGATGAGTATTTGGTGCGTTTTACCTCAGTATCTGGAAGGTCATGTGCAGATGATGATTATTTGTTGCGTTTCACTTAAGTATCTGGAAGGTCATGTGCAGATGATGATTATTTGGTGTGTTTCACTTCAGTATCTGTAAGGCCATGTGCAGATGATGATTATTTGGTGTGTTTCACTTCAGTATCTGTAAGGCCATGTACAGATGATGATTATTTGCTGTGTTTTACTTCAGTATCTGTAAGGCCATGTGCAGATGATGATTATTTGGTGCGTTTCACTTCAGTATCTGTAAGGCCATGTGCAGATGATGATTATTTGTTGCGTTTCACTTCAGTATCTGTAAGGCCATGTGCAGATGATGATTATTTGTTGCGTTTCACTTAAGTATCTGGAAGGTCATGTGCAGATGATGATTATTTGGTGTGTTTCACTTCAGTATCTGTAAGGCCATGTGCAGATGATGATTATTTGGTGTGTTTTACTTCAGTATCTGTAAGGCCATGTGCAGATAATGATTATTTGGTGTGTTTTACTTCAGTATCTGTAAGGCCATGTGCAGATGATGATTATTTGGTACGTTTCACTTCAGTATCTGTAAGGCCATGTGCAGGTGATGATTATTTGGTGCGTTTCACTTCAGTATCTAAAAGGCCATGTGCAGATGATGATTATTTGGTGTGTTTTACTTCAGTATTTGTAAGGCCATGTGCAGATGATGATTATTTGGTGCGTTTCACTTCAGTATCTGTAAGGTCATGTGCAGGTGATGATTATTTGGTGCGTTTCACTTCAGTATCTATAAGGCCATGTGCAGATGATGATTATTTGGTGTGTTTTACTTCAGCATCTGTAAGGCCATGTACAGATGATGATTATTTGTAACATAGTAACATAGTAACATAGTTTTTAAGGTTGAAGGAAGACTTTAAGTCCATCTAGTTCAACCCATAGCCTAACATGTTGATCCAGAGGAAGGCAAAAAAAACCCCATGTGGCAACACTAAGCTCCACATTGGGGGAAAAAATTCCTTCCTGACTCCAGATACGGCAATCAGACTAATTCCCTGGATCAACGCCCTATCAAAGAATCTAGTATGTATAACTGGTAATATTATAGTTTTCAAGAAAGGCATCCAGGCCCCTCTTAAATGTTAGTAGTGACTCACTCATTACAACATCATGTGGCAGAGAGTTCCATAGTCTCACTGCTCTTACAGTAAAGAATCCGCGTCTGTGATTATGATTAAACCTTCTTCCCTCCAGACGTAGAGGATGCCCCCTTGTCCCAGTCTCAGGCCTAAGAGTAAAGAGATCATTAGAAAGGTCTCTGTACTGCCCCCTCATATATTTGTACATTATTATAAGATCACCCCTAAGCCTTCGTTTTTCCAAGCTAAATAACCCCAAGTTTAATAACCTGTCTTGGTATTGCAGACCCCTTAGTCCTCTAATAACTTTTGTCGCTCTTCTCTGGACCCGCTCTAGTTCAGCTATGTCTTTCTTATACACCGGAGACCAGAATTGTACACAGTATTCTAAGTGTGGTCGCACTAGTGACTTGTATAGAGGTAAAATTATGTTCTCCTCATGAGCATCTATGCCTCTTTTAATACATCCCATTATTTTATTTGCCTTTGCAGCAGCTGCCTGACACTGGCCACTAAATGTGAGTTTGTCATCTACCCATACACCCAGGTCTTTTTCAGTGATAGTTTTGCCCAGTGTTTTATAATGAAGCACATAATTATACCCTTTGTTTCCTCTGCCCAAGTGCATGACTTTACATTTATCCCCATTAAAGCGCATTTGCCATTTAGCAGCCCAAGCTTCTAGTTTACATAAATCCTCCTGTAATATAAAATTGTCCTTCTCTGTATTGATTACCCTGCAGAGTTTAGTGTCATCTGCAAATATTGAGATTCTACTCTGTATGCCCCCTACAAGGTCATTAATAAATATATTAAATAGAAGCGGGCCCAACACTGACCCCTGTGGTACCCCACTGTTAACTGTGACCCATTCTGAGTGTGTTCCATTAATAACCACCCTTTGTTTCCTATCACTAAGCAATGATGATGATTATTTGGTGCGTTTCACTTCAGTATCTGTAACGCCATGTGCAGGTGATGATTATTTGGTGGTTTCACTTCAGTATCTATAAGGCCATGTACAGATGATGATTGTTTGGTGTGTTTTACTTCAGTATCTGTAAGGCCATGTGCAGATGATGATTATTTGGTGTGTTTTACTTCAGTATCTGTAAGGCCATGTGCAGATAATGATTATTTGGTGTGTTTTACTTCAGTATCTGTAAGGCCATGTGCAGATGATGATTATTTGGTACGTTTCACTTCAGTATCTGTAAGGCCATGTGCAGGTGATGATTATTTGGTGCGTTTCACTTCAGTATCTATAAGGCCATGTGCAGATGATGATTGTTTGGTGTGTTTTACTTCAGCATCTGTAAGGCCATGTACAGATGATGATTATTTGGTGTGTTTTACTTCAGTATCTGTAAGGCCATGTGCAGATGATGATTATTTGGTGCGTTTCACTTTAGTATCTTTAAGGCCACGTGCAAATGAGGATAATTTGGTGTGTTTTACCTCAGTATCTGGAAGGCCTCGTGCACACGCTGAGCATTGTGTCACATTTAGGGGACTACAACAAGAGTCTCCATTTTTCCCAAAAATTTGGGCCCAGACACCACTTCAGTGGCATCAATTGCCCCACAGTTGCAAGCTGGAAATGGTTGGTGAGGTGACTTTCAAGCAGCACATTCCTAAATCCACAAGCCTTTAGTCTCAAAGAGCTATATTACTGTGGCCAGATGCTGTGAGAAAGACTTGCACAGCACTGGCACTAACCTGACACACCCTTAAACTAATAGAAACTGCTCTAACCTACCCATCAAAAGGGCTGCAATTATAACTAGTCCCTGCTTCTATGAAGTAGCCCTGAAAAGGGCTGATAGACTACTAGTAGACTACTACTCCCTAGTCCCTATCCCTAATTGCTACTCCTATGGAGTAGCCCTAAAAAAGGCTGATATTACTAGTCCCTACTCCCTAAACGTATCTACAGTGTTAGCCAAAAGTATTGACACCCCTGCAATTCTGTCAGATAATACTCAGTTTCTTCCTGAGAATGATTGAAATCACAAATTCTTTGGTATTATTATCTTCATTTAATTTGTCTTCAATGAAAAAACACAAAAGAGAATGAAGTAAAAAGCAAAACATTGATCATTTCACACAAAACTCCAAAAATGGGCCGGACAAAAGTATTGGCACCCTCAGCCTAATACTTGGTTGCACAACCTTTAGCCAAAATAACTGCGATCAACAGCTTCCCGTAACCATCAATGAGTTTCTTACAATGCTCTGCTGGAATTTTAGACCATTCTTCTTTGGCAAACTGCTCCAGGTCTCTGATATTTGAATGTGCCTTCTCCAAACTGCCATTTTTAGATCTCTCCACAGGTGTTCTATGGGATTCAGGTCTGGACTCATTGCTGGCCACCTTAGAAGTCTCCAGTGCTTTCTCTCAAACCATTTTCTAGTGCTTTTTGAAGTGTGTTTTGTGTCATTGTCCTGCTGGAAGACCCATGACCTCTGAGGGAGACCCAGCTTTCTCACACTGGGCCCTACATTATGCTGCAAAATTTGTTGGTAGTCTTCAGACTTCATAATGCCATGCACACGGTCAAGCAGTCCAGTGCCAGAGGCAGTAAAGCAACCCCAAAACATCAGGGAACCTCCGCCATGTTTGACTGTAGGGACTGTGTTCTTTTCTTTGAATGCCTCTTTTTTCTCCAGTAAAATCTATGTTGATGCCTTTGCCCAAAAAGAAAGAACATTCTTCCAAAACGTTTTAGGCTTTCTTAGGTAAGTTTTGGCAAACTCCAGCCTGGCTTTTTTATGTCTCGGGGTAAGAAGTGGGGTCTTCCTGGGTCTCCTACCATACAGTCCCTTTTCATTCAGACGCCGACGGATAGTACGGGTTGACACTGTTGTACCATTGGACTGCAGGGCAGCTTGAACTTGTTTGGATGTTAGTCGAGGTTCTTTATCCACCATCCGCACAATCTTGCGTTGAAATCTCTTGTCAATTTTTCTTTTCCGTCCACATCTAGGGAGGTTAGCCACAGTGCCATGGGCTTTAAACTTCTTGATGACACTGCGCACGGTAGACACAGGAACATTCAGGTCTTTGGAGATGGACTTGTAGCCTTGAGATTGCTCATGCTTCCTCACAATTTGGTTTCTCAAGTCCTCAGACAGTTCTTTGGTCTTCTTTCTTTTCTCCATGCTCAATGTGGTACACACAAGGACACAGGACAGAGGTTGAGTCAACTTTAATCCATGTCAACTGGATGTAAGTGTGATTTAGTTATTGCCAACACCTGTTAGGTGCCACAGGTAAGTTACAGGTGCTGTTAATTACACAAATTAGAGAAGCATCACATGATTTTTCTAACAGTGCCAATACTTTTGTCAACCCCATTTTTATGTTTGGTGTGCAATTATATCCAATTTGGCTTTAGGACAATTCGTTTTGTGTTTTTTTAATTGAAGACAAATTAAATGAAGACAATAATACCAAAGAATTTGTGATTGCAATCATTTTCAGGAAGAAACGGAGTATTATCTGACAGAATTGCAGGGTGTCAATACTTTTGGCCAACACTGTATCTAACTTTGTATTCGCTCACTAGCTGACTGAGAGAACACAATTTAATTTGCACTGTTTAGCGGTCGCACACAGCAGCAGTTGAGGGTGCCGTCTAACACCTGCAGCAGCTATCAGCAAAATGGTGGCGATCTTTAAGATGGCTGGATTTTATAGGGCTAGAACATGTGACAGACACAGCCAATGATGACATTAATTGTGTGAAAAAATGCACTTTGCAATGTGGCACTGTGATTGGCCAGCAGCCTGAACCGCCCCACTGTACATGCTTTAGGAGAAAAAAAAAAAAAAAAAAAAAAAAAAAAGAGCGCGACCTTATTGTTGCAGCTCTGATACAAGCCCCCCTGTACAATATACACACAAACTGGATATTAACATTCATTTGCAGTATTAGGGCTAAGTTTAGGGTTAGGAAGATTAAGCTTTTCTGGATCGAAGTGTTATCGAACATATACTAGAACTGCCGAATTTCAAAATTGTTCTAATTCGGCAAATGACTCGAACACCGCCAAAAACAGCTCGAATTTGAGATTGGCAAACAATTTGAATTGAACATGGCTTAACTCTATTTAAGAGAGCATTTAGTTTTTAAATTTTTTTTTTACTTTTAATTTTTGTGTTTAGACTAACAAACCTTTATTATTGCAGCGGGTCAGCAGCGAGACCATCGATTCTACGTTTATCTGCTAGCAATTCAGATATAAATAGCATATGTTCATTATATACTTAAAGCTAGGGTCACATTTGCGGCAACATTTTTGAAATCCTGATCCAGTTTTGAGCTGTCAAAAAGCTCAAAACCGGATCAGGAACCGCTCCCCATAGGAGCCCATTATGGTAACCGGATTGCTCTACATGCAATCCGGTTACCGGCTTCGGATCTGCAGCCTGCGGTAAAAATCATGCAGGCTGCAATTTTCAGAGTGGTTCTGTCAACCGCAATGCGGTAACTGGATTGCTCCGGATGTGTAATCCGGAGCACTGCGGTTACCGTATACTTTGCTCATTCCTGCTGCCGCAGGGATGAGCACAGTGTTAAATGTTATTAAAACATGAAATATTAATAGTAGCTGTGGGCAACATGTCTCTAGGGGGTGCCCACCCTTCCTAGATACATGCTGTCCACTCCTGTCAGCACGTGAGGGGTTAATGAGCCCTTTACAGTATAGCCAGCTATTGTCGGCTTCTACAAATTTCTGAATGAAGCCGCAGCACCTCACAGTACAGGAGATACTGTACATAATGTACGTATAGTATCAGCCGCTGTCCAGGTTCCTGTAACCATTAACATTAGGTCTATGCCCTGCCCATAGACCTATTGTTAAAGGTTTCAGGACCAAGGATAGCAGCTGATACTATACGTACATTTCATGTTTTAATAACATTCAACACTTTGCTCATCTCTGCAACAGCAAGGATGAACAAAGTATACGGTAACCACATTGCTCCGGATTACACATCCGGAGCAATCCGGTTACCGCATTGCGGTTGACAGAACACATTTTTGAAAAAAATGTGTCTGAAGGCAATTGCGTTCACCGCATCTAGATGTGGATGATATCAACGCAATTGCCTTGCCAAATGTGACCCCAGCCTAAGATAGGTTTTTTCACACTGATGAAGCACCATATTATGGATATTGCTTCTTGAAAATGTGCAGTCCTGATATTTCCTTTCATTTCATACAGTAGAATACTGATTTTTGTCATGTGCACAAGTGTGTGTTATCATCAATCTTGGACCTGCCTATGAATTGCCATAGGATTTTTCAACATTCCAGAAGCATTGGTGGAGAGCTGAAAAAACTGTTTTATTGTTCTTATTTCTCTTCCAAATATGTCAGGCTCAAATAATCAATACCCTCAACCACAAGCCCAGGTGCTACCGGTGCATGGAGATTGGGATTTGTAAATCATGTGCCTTATGCAGCCTACCCGATGGAGGGAGTAATTAGGAGCTAGGAAACAAGAATTGGCAAACAATAATACCCGGTAAGCAAAGAATATCCTTGAGCTGGTAGAGGCAGGCCCCTAGGCAAAGAAAAGATGCTTCACCACAGCGACCGGCATCATCTTGGGATTGCTGTAAAACACAGAATACGTGGTACTGTGTGCCTGTAATTTGCACTTTAGGGACCTGATGTATCCACCACAAGAGATGGTTGCTCTGGAGGACCTGATTTTCCTCACCACCTCTGGGGCCGAGTGTGCTTCACCACAAACAGAGCAGCCCGCAGATGAGGTACTCACAAATGTGAGCTGGCATATGACTGCACTCACTGCATTGGGCCTGATATACAGTGAGCCCGAGATACAATGCTAATCCCGCATGCCTAAAGAGGTCCCACCAGACAGGATATCAAAGTCAGGAGGTCAGCTGTTCCATATGCCAGCCTGGAGTTGGGCCATCAAGGGAGACAGTCAGGATCCTGCAGCATGCCGGCTTTATTAAACCTGAAGCCAATGCTGCAGCTGGTGGATCAGCAAATTGAGGAGGAGAATGAGGAGGTGATAGAAGTGGCACAAGCCCCTGTTTCCCTGCCTTCCATAGCACCTTTGCCAGATGCCTTTGACTGGGAGAATGCCATGTGGGTCCACCTACCCCCTCCCAGCAAGTATCCTTATAGACCTGAACAGCTCTTGTCATTTCTGGAAGAAATTAAGGAATCAGATGCCCTCTTCCAAGAGATGTTGCAGAGGCCTAAGTGTAACTACTTTGAGAAGCAATATACCCGGGGCCGAGTGGCAAACTTCTTCCAGAAGAGGGGGTTTGGGTTTCTAATCGAAGCCAGGACTGGTGACAGGTGATACATAAACTGGTCTACCCTGCTGTGTGCCCATCTGCATTCATGACTTCGCACTCTCTATGTTCATGAAGGTAAAGGGCAGAAAGTGGTGGTACGTGGTAGGGGTTAGTCGAGTCAAGACCGCAGAGGAATTGCAAGAGTGACAGCAGGAGGCCGACATGGAGAAGATGGAACATTGGCTGCTGGCCTGGCCTGACCATGTTAGCCAGCCAGCTGCAATGAAATCCAAAGATTCCAGTGATCCTGAAGTGACTGTCAGGGCCCGTTTACACGCCGCCACAGGAAGGCAGAAACCGCCAGGCACTGGGGACAATTCTGCCTGTTGCCATGAAATCACTACGAAATGGCGGCGTCTAAATCAGGAAATTCCTTCCTATGCCCCGCAGTTCCTTCGGATACCTGTTTCTGAGCCGTGCTCAAAAACAGGAAGGCACAATTCCTATGGTGGTGGCGTGTAATCGGAACACAGGCAAGGTATTTGCGTCGCCTAGTGAATTCCCAGGGGTGTGCCACAGTGTCATGGATACCACACCCCATCAGCTATCATTAGTAGGGGCTACTGTGTAACCATTGGCTGTCCCTGCACAGGGCGCCATATTAAAAGAGCTGACCAGTCATACTACACATTTGCAATGGCGTCATGTATTAGCCAGCCTTCCTGTGCAAGCTGGCCAATCGTGATGCTATTGCGTTGTCCAATCACCGTACGAGCGTCACGTAATACACAACTCTGTCACGCCTATGTACTTACGGCATGAAATATGTACGCCCATATTCCTTTGTGGTAGTGGCATGTAAACCAGGGAAGGTATTCAACAGGAAGTAAGCCGCAGGAGCTGCCGCCACTTCCGGGGAACGCAAATACCTTCAGTGGAGAACGCAGTGGCGGCGTCTATATGCGGCATCGGCGATCAGTATCCACCGTTAAAAATGTGCGCGTGCACGTGCGGTGGATACCTTTTGCTACCCTCAGTGGCGGCGTGTAAAGGTACCTTCAGGGTTTCCAGATGTCCTCCGGTGTGCTAGAAAGTGTAGTCGTCCCCTACTTTTTCTGTCCTCTTCTTCAGTGGTCAACATGGTGGGGTGTGCCGTATAAGAGTACCCCTGAGACCCCCTGAGACCATCCAGCAGTGGACTACAGTGTGGAAGGGCCACATCCATCCTGGGCAGCATTGAGAAAGATGCTACAGTCTTTTACTCTGATTAAAGAGCACTGCCCTAAAAAAGGCCTGCTGTTGGGTCAATGACCCATCATGGAGTTGTCTGTTGGCTGGATAAGGACTGTTTAGACTTCTCAGAAGAGTGAGGTGTGGAGCCCACTGGGACAGGATACTCGGTACCGGACCGGGGTATCACAGGGTGTATCACAGTAGTCTTGGTCCCGACCGTGTCCCGAGCCCACAAGTAATGGGGATATTTACAGGGCGGAAAGTCGTGACGCCACCCACGGGTTGTGGTCAGGGTGACTACCGCTGCTGCATAACCTCTGGGGATGATGTTTGGCAGCTGGTGATGTAGCGGCTCTCTATGGTCAGAGCCTGGTTCCCCGGGGCAGTGGTGATAATACTCTATAGATGGATGCAGGGCAGGGGTAGTAGTGGAGATGACAGTTTGTGAGGGAGAACAGGGTTTGCAAGGATCACACAGACTCACGGTTTTGTAGTTTTCCAAGTCTTTACTGCAGATGTTGTTCAGTAGATATTGTCCACGGAGTCTGTACCGGGGCCGGTTGCTCCCACCTTGACCGGGTCCTTGGCTTCCTACTCCTGTGCTTTGTGTGTGGCCCTGCTGCCGCTTTAGCCAGGGGTGCATCAAGCACCAGCCACCTGCCAGCTCCCCGCCGCAGGTGAGGAGAGGGAGACGGCCGCAGGGCTCCTTAACTTAGTGCTCCCGGAGGCGCCCGACAGACAGGAAGCGCTGTATGGGGACAGCACCGCCCCCTTCTACACAGCCGCTCCCCCTGCTTGTTGCCGCCTGAATATGAGGGCTCACACTGTCCAATGGACGGTGCGGCCCGGCTTTAGCTAAGCTGTTGGCCCTGTCTCCCCTCACAGGTACCCACTTGCTGGGCAACTTGAGTCTTTATTTTGTGTTCCTGACCCTGCCGTGTTGCTTTGCTGTGGTACAGTGAAGATATGAAATCCTCACTCATCCAGTGTTTACTGTGCTGCTTGTATCAGGCACAATGTCGGATCCGGTATCCGGTCTTTGCGCTTCACCGGGGTGAGTTATAGGGTAACTCTGTGTCCCGGGTGTGTTCCTCTGCTTCTCCTACTCCTTTCCTCAGACCTTGATCAGCCTGGAAGTGGACAGTGGACCGTGGGTTGGGCCTGACGCAGCTCTTTTACACCCAGGTCCTTTCCCTCAGCCCTCTCAGGAACGGGAACTAACTCCAAAGGACTAACTGTCACTGCCACTCTGAGGTAAACAACATTAGCTCCTCCCACCTCTCTGCTCTTCCTCACTTCCTCTCCACACCAGAATATATAGGGAATCAGCTTTAGCTCCCTCTTCTGGCCTGTATGCGCTAGTGTAGTGTTGTGAGTTGTGTAGGGAGTTAACCCTTTGTGGTGTTACTGTGGCACATTAACCCCTGGGGTGCCACATTCCCCCTTAGTTAAAGACAGTACTCTGGGACTGTGGAAAAACGAACAGTTAACATATCAATACAATTAATATTTACAGAGTCTTAAAAAGTAAAAAGTACAAAAACCAATAAAAACTCAAAAAGAGTCCAAAGTTCAAAATAGCAGTCCTTCTGGGGGTTTATTCTATTGCCTCCGGGCTGATAGGTATTTACAATAGTGTCTTTTCCACAACCAGTCCTGTGGTAGGTATGATCCATAAATAAATAAAGAAGAAAAGTTCAAGAATATTTAAGAAGTTCATACAGGAAAGTCTCTGTAGGTACTGGGCTTTTTTAATGTTACAAACAAATATTAACACATACGGGTGTCTCTGGATTAAGTGCAACAGGCTCCTAAGTCCTCGGGTAACCGAATAAGAGGCCATGTTCTTACTCTCTGTGGCTGCCACCTAGCACCATGCTACTCTCACCCTTTTTGTACACTTTACACTTTAACAGGTTCGATTTAATTTACACAAATATATTTACATTTCACATTTACTTCCCACTTTAGTCTTTGTACCTAGCCGGTAACTGACCCTTGGTACTACGCTGTGATCTGCGTAAGACTGGTATATTGGATGTACTTAGCATATTGGGGTGGGTGGACATGTACCTATTTGTAATATCTGGTACTATTGCAAATGGAGATCTGACAGTAGGACTGGCAAGCTCACTGGGACCAGGAATCGGTTCTTCCTCTACAGGCTCAACTTCCAGTTCTTTACGTCTTGGGACTTCTTTTGGTACGGGTTCTGGTGTTGGTTCTACCATTGGAGGGAAAACAATCATGGGAACTACAACTGCTCCGTAATAATTTGGCCATGTTTTGGGGAAATCTCCTAAGACGGTGTGGAATACTTCTTCTTTCTTGACAGGTTGGACCTGCACGGTTACGGTTACTTCTGGTGTCTTCAGAGTTTCAGGACACGGTTTAAGATGGTCTCTTGACACAACTGCTGACGTTCTTCCTTCGTCTTTGCTTATTAGATACATTTTAGCATTGTCTAAGTTGGATAGTAAGACTGTATATGTGGTGGTTTCCCACTGATTATCCAATTTGTTGGTGCGTCTCTTTCTCTTGAGAACTTGCTCACCAGGTTGTAATGGAGTTGCTTGAACACGTTGGTTAAAAGTTCTCTCTTGTCTTGCTGAAGACGTTTCTCTACGCACTCCTGTACTTGGCGATACTGCTGTTGACGTAGGGTCTCCCAATTGGATTTTTCAACTTCCTCGTATGGTTTTAGAATTCCCATATCTAAATCAATTGACAGCTTACCGGGTCTTGCACGCATAAGGTAGGCTGGGGTGCAGTTTGTAGAACTCACCAGGACATGGTTGTATAGGTGTACCAAATCAGGTAATTTCTTTGGCCATTGATTTCTTTCTGACTCTGGTAATGCTTCCAACAGGTCAATCACAATATGGTTCATCATTTTGCATAAGCCATTGGTTTGGGATTATAGGCTGTCTTGTGGATCTTCTTACAGCCATACATATTACAGAATTCCTGGAAAATCTCTGATTCGAAAGCTGGACCTTGATCTGCAAGGACTTGTTCCGGGTAGCCATGAGGTCTACAGAAATGCATCTGAAATGCTCTAGCAGCCATCTTCACTGTCAGGTCCTAGACGGGTACCACACTAAGAAGCGTGAGTAATGGTCCACGATGGTTAATGCATAGACATAGCCTGACCAGCTTGGTGACAACTTGACGTGGTCTAACGTAACTAACTCAAGTGGTTGCTTGGTTACTATGGACTGGAGTGGGGCTCTGTTTTTCTTTTCTCCTGAGGTTGCACGGGCCGCATTTCTACACCAATCCTCAATTGATTTTCTCATGCCAACCCAGTAGAATCTCTCTCTTAAGAGTACCTCCAACTTCTTCCATCCAAAATGACTTTCACCATCGTTATAGGCTTCTAAGAACCATTTTGATGTCTCGCTTAGGTACGATAATCTGCCAGACCAACTCATGTGTTTTAGGGTTGGTGTGCCTTCTGCAGAGCTTCCTTGATACAGGAACAACTTGCCTTTCCCTTCCAGAGTTGTTGGGTCTCAGCTGGGGCGTTTTGGTTAGGGTACGCACCTTGTTGTGTAAGCAGTTCTTTCACTAGCTTCACAGCTGGATCGCTATCCTGTGTGTCAGCCCATCCATGGTGTGCTAATGGGTTGAGATTCGCCTCCTGTTGTCTTTGGTAGATGCCGGGTTGATGCTTTTCTACCTTAGAACGATGAAAGGCCGGTAGTTCAATTTCTTCCAGCTCCTCCGGTTCCTCTTCCACGTCTTCCTGGTGTGGCAACCGGGAGAAAGGCATCTGCATTCCCGTTCTTGTGGTTTGCTCTATATTTGATGCAAAATTGTAGTTAGACAGCCGAGCTATCCATCGCTGCTCCAACACACCTAATCTTGCTGAGTCCAGGTGAGTCAACCGATTATTATCCGTGTAGATGGTGAATTCTGCAGCTGCCAGGTAATGCTTGATACTTTCAGTTACAGCCCAAACTACTGCCAGTAGTTCTAACTTGAAGGAACTGTAATAGTGATGGGCGAATCCTAATTACTCGGAATCGCTTGACTCTAGCGAGTCCGAGCCCAGGACTCGCTACTCGTTGCGGTCTAGCCAGTCCAATGTTAATAAAAGGGGAAGCGAGTAATAGCAGTAGTGTGCGATTTACAAATCACAGATGTGTCTCGGAAGCTTCAGCCTGAAGCAATCCTAGTTTGCCATTGATTTGCATTGGACTCCTTTATTTGCAAGTAATCGCTGGGAAACTCGCACAGAAAAGAGTCCTGTCTGCTCTGTGTGCTGGCTGCCGCAGCTCCAGGGTCCTAGAGCCCGCCTGCTGCCTGATGTAGCAGTGCTGAGATGTTCTCAGTCTGCTCATTCCCTGTGCATAGACATCTATATCTATGCACAGGGATGAGCAGAGAGGACATCGTGTTTTGGACTGCGTCGGACGGAAGAGGATTTTTTTAATTAAAGATGGAGTCCCTAATGGCTTTTTTTTTATTTCTAATAAAAAATTTCCTCTGTGTTGTGTTTTTTTTAAAACAATTTAATAGAAATTCATGGCGGTCATGTCTAATATTGGCGTGACCGCCATAAATTTCGGGCTTAGGGCCAGCTGACAATACAAAGCTGGCCCTAACCTCTTTATTACCCAGCGTGCCACCGCCACCAGGGCCGCTGGAAGAGCGGGGTTCAGTGCCAGAGGATGGCGCTTCAATGAACGCGCCATTCTTCTGGGCGGCTGCGGGCTGCAATTTGCAGCGGGAGGTGCCCAGAAAGCTTGGGCATCCCTGCGCTGCGGATTCCAGCCCCCAGCTGCTTAGCTGTACCTGGTAGACATAAAATTGCGCGGAGCCCACGCATTTTTTTTAAAATTATTTCATGAAATTCTGAGATTCTGACTCTGAGACTCTGACTCTGAGACTCTGACTCTGACTCTGAGACTCTGACTCTGAGACTCTGACTCTGAGACTCTGACTCTGAGACTCTGACTCTGAGATTCTGACTCTGACTCTAAGACTCTGACTCTGAGACTCTGACTCTGAGACTCTGACTCTGAGACTCTGACTCTGAGACTCTGACTCTGACACTCTGACTCTGACTCTGAGACTCTGACTCTGAGACTCTGACTCTGACACTCTGACTCTGACTCTGAGACTCTGACTCTGACTCTGAGACTCTGACTCTGACTCTGAGACTCTGACTCTGAGACTCTGACTCTGACTCTGAGATACTGACTCTGAGATTCTGACTCTGACTCTGAGATTCTGACTCTGACTCTGAGACTCTGACTCTGAGATTCTGACTCTGAGACTCTGAGACTCTGACTCTGACTCTGAGACTCTGACTCTGAGACTCTGAGACTCTGACTCTGAGACTCTGACTCTCTGAATCTGAGACTCTGACTCTGAGACTCTGACTCTGACTCTGAATCTGAGACTCTGACTCTGACTCTGAGACTCTGACTCTGACTCTGAGACTCTGACTCTGAGACTCTGAGACTCTGACTCTGAGACTCTGACCTGAGACTCTGACCTGAGACTCTGACTCTGACTCTGAGACTCTGACTCTGACTCTGAGACTCTGACTCTGAGACTCTGACTCTGAAACTCTGACTCTGAGACTCTGACTCTGGCTCTGAGGGAGACTCTGATCTGAGACTCTGACTCTGAGACTCTTGACTCTGAGACTCTGACTCTGAGACTCTGACTCTGAGATTCTGACTCTGAGACTCTGACTCTGAGATTCTGACTCTGAGACTCTGACTCTGAGACTCTGACTCTGACTCTGACTCTGAGACTCTGACTCTGACTCTGACTCTGACTCTGGACTCTGACCTGACTCTGACTCTGACCTCTGAGACTCTGACTCTGAGACTCTGACTCTGAGACCTGACTCTGACTCTGACGACTCTGACTCTGAGACTCTGACTCTGACTCTGACTCTGAGACTCTGACTCTGAACTCTGAGACTCTGACTCTGAGACTCTGACTCTGACTCTAGACTCTGACTCTGACTCTGAGACTCTGACTCTGAGACTCTGACTCTGACTCTGACTCTGAGACTCTGACTCTGAGACTCTGACTCTGACTCTGACTCTGAGACTCTGACTCTGATGACTCTGACTCTGACTCTGAGACTCTGACTCTGAGACTCTGAACTCTGACTCTGAGACTCTGACTCTAGACTCTGACTCTGACTCTAGACTCTGAACTCTGAGACTCTGAGACTCTGACTCTGAGACTCTGACTCTGAGACTCTGACTCTGACTCTGACGACTCTGACTCTGAACTCTGGACTCTGACTCTAACTCTGAGACTCTGACTCTGACTCTGAGACTCTGACTCTGAGACTCTGAGACTCTGAACTCTGACTCTGAGACTCTGACTCTGAGACTCTGACTCTGGCTGAGTGAGACTCTGAACTGAACTGACTCTGAGACTCCTGACTCTGAGACTCTGACTCTGACTCTGGACTCTGACTCTGAGACTCTGACTCTGAGACTCTAACTCGACTCTGAGACTCTGACTCTGAGACTCTGACTCTGACTCTGAGACTCTGACTCTGAGACTCTGAGACTCTGACTCTGAGACTCTGACTCTGACTCTGAGACTCTGACTCTGAGACTCTGACTCTGAGACTCTGACTCTGAGATTCTGACTCTGAGACTCTGACTCTGACTCTGACTCTGAGACTCTGACTCTGAGACTCTGACTCTGACTCTGAGACTCTGACTCTGAATTCTGACTCTGACTCTGAGACTCTGACTCTGAGATTCTGACTCTGAGACTCTGACTCTGAGACTCTGACTCTGAGACTCTGACTCTGAGACTCTGACTCTGACTCTGAGACTCTGACTCTGACTCTGAGACTCTGACTCTGAGACTCTGACTCTGAGACACTGACTCTGAGATCTGACTCTGACTCTGAAATCTGACTCTGACTCTGACTCTGAGACTCTGACTCTGAGACTCTGACTCTGAGATTCTGACTCTGAGACTCTGACTCTGAGACTCTGACTCTGAGACTCTGACTCTGAGACTCTGAGACTCTGACTCTGAGACTCTGACTCTGAGACTCTGAGACTCTGAATCTGAGACTCTGACTCTGACTCTGAGACTGACTCTGAGACTCTGAGACTCTGACTCTGAGACTCTGACTCTGAGACTCTGACTCTGAGACTCTGACTCTGACTCTGAGACTCTGACTCTGAGACTCTGACTCTGAAACTCTGACTCTGAGACTCTAACTCTGAGACTCTGACTCTGTCTCTGAGGGTGAGACTCTGAATCTGAGACTCTGACTCTGAGACTCTTACTCTGAGACTCTGACTCTGACTCTGAGACTCTGACTCTGAGACTCTGAGACTCTGACTCTGAGACTCTGACTCTGAGACTCTGACTCTGAGACTCTGACTCTGAGACTCTGACTCTGACTCTGAGACTCTGACTCTGAGACTCTGACTCTGAGATTCTGACTCTGAGACTCTGACTCTGAGACTCTGACTCTGACTCTGAGACTCTGACTCTGACTCTGAGACTGTGACTCTGACTCTGAGACTCTGACTCTGAGATTCTGACTCTGAGACTCTGACTCTGAGACTCTGACTCTGAGACTCTGACTCTGAGACTCTGACTCTGAGATTCTGACTCTAAGATTCTGACTCTGACTCTGAGACTCTGACTCTGAGATTCTGACTCTGAGACTCTGACTCTGAGACTCTGACTCTGAGACTCTGACTCTGAGACTCTGACCTGACTCTGACTCTGAGACTCTGACTCTGACTCTGAGACTCTGACTCTGAGACTCTGACTCTGAGACTCTGACTCTGACTCTGAGACTCTGACTCTGAGACTCTGACTCTGAGACACTGACTCTGAGATTCTGACTCTGACTCTGAGATTCTGACTCTGACTCTGAGACTCTGATTCTGAGACTCTGAGACTCTGACTCTGAGACCCTGACTCTGAGACTCTGAATCTGAGACTCTGACTCTGACTCTGAGACTCTGACTCTGAGACTCTGACTCTGAGACTCTGACTCTGACTCTGAGACTCTGACTCTGAGACTCTGACTCTGAGACTCTGACTCTGAGACTCTGACTCTGAATCTGAGACTCTGACTCTGACTCTGAGACTGACTCTGAGACTCTGAGACTCTGACTCTGAGACTCTGACTCTGAGACTCTGACTCTGAAACTCTGACTCTGAACTCTGACTCTGAGACTCTAACTCTGAGACTCTGACTCTGGCTCTGAGGGTGAGACTCTGAATCTGAGACTCTGACTCTGAGACTCTTACTCTGAGACTCTGACTCTGAGACTCTGACTCTGAGACTCTGACTCTGACTCTGAGACTCTGACTCTGAGACTCTGACTCTGAGACTCTGACTCTGACTCTGAGACTCTGACTCTGAGACTCTGACTCTGACTCTGAGACTCTGACTCTGAGACTCTGACTCTGACTCTGAGACACTGACTCTGACTCTGAGACTCTGACTCTGAGACTCTGACTCTGAATCTGAGACTCTGACTCTGAGACTCTGACTCTGAGACTCTGACTCTGACTCTGAGACTCTGACTCTGACTCTGAGACTCTGACTCTGACTCTGAGACTCTGACTCTGAGATTCTGACTCTGAGACTCTGACTCTGAGACTCTGACTCTGAGACTCTGACTCTGAGACTCTGACTCTGACTCTGAGACTCTGACTCTGAGACTCTGACTCTGAGATTCTGACTCTGACTCTAGATGACTCTGACTCTGAGATTCTGACTCTGACTCTGAGACTCTGACTCTGAGACTCTGACTCTGAGACACTGACTCTGAGATTCTGACTCTGACTCTGAGATTCTGACTCTGACTCTGAGACTCTGACTCTGAGACTCTGAGACTCTGACTCTGAGACCCTGACTCTGAGACTCTGAATCTGAGACTCTGACTCTGAGACTCTGACTCTGACTCTGAGACTCTGACTCTGACTCTGAGACTCTGACTCTGACTCTGAGACTCTGACTCTGAGACTCTGACTCTGAGACTCTGACTCTGAGACTCTGACTCTGACTCTGAGACTCTGACTCTGACTCTGAGACTCTGAGACTCTGACTCTAAAACTCTGACTCTGAGACTCTAACTCTGAGACTCTGACTCTGGCTCTGAGGGTGAGACTCTGAATCTGAGACTCTGACTCTGAGACTCTTACTCTGAGACTCTGACTCTGACTCTGAGACTCTGACTCTGAGACTCTGACTCTGACTCTGACTCTGAGACTCTGACTCTAACTCTGAGACTCTGACTCTGAGACTCTGACTCTGAGACTCTGACTCTGACTCTGACTCTGAGACTCTGACTCTGAGACTCTGAGACTCTGACTCTGAGACTCTGAGTCTGACTCTGAGACTCTGACTCTGAGACTCTGACTCTGAGTCTGACTCTGAGACGCTGACTCCCACTCTGAGACTCTGAATCTGAGACTCTGACTCTGAGTCAGACTCTGACTCTGACTCTGAGACTGTGACTCTGAACTCTGACTCTGACTCTGAGACTCTGACTCTGACTCTGAGACTCTGACTCTGAGACTCTGACTCTGAAATTCATGAAATAATTAAAAAAAAATGCGTGGGGCTCCGCACAATTTCTATGTCTAGCCAGGTACAGCTAAGCAGCTGGGGGCTGGAATCCGCAGCGCAGGGATGCCCAAGCTTTCTGGGCACCCCCCGCTGCAAATTGCAGCCCGCAGCCACCCCAGAAGATGGCGCGTTCATTGAAGCGCCATCCTCTGGCGCTGAACCCCGCTCTTCCAGCGGCCCTGGTGGCGGTGGCACGCTGGGTAATAAAGGGGTTAATACCAGCTTTGTTATACAAGCTGGTATTAAGCCCGAGATTCTTACTGTCAGGCCACGTTTGACCCAGCCACTAAGAATCTCCAATAAAGGGTTAAAAAAACACAACACAGAGAAAGATTTTTATTTGAATTAAAAAAAAAAGCCATTAGTGACTCCATCTTTAATTTAAAAAATCCTCTTCCGTCCGACGTAGTTCAAAACGCGAAGTCCTCTCTGCTACATCCCCTGTGCATAGATATAGATGTCTATGCACAGGGAATGAGCAGACTGAGAACAATCTCAGCTCTGCTACATCATGTCTGTGAGCAGGCGGGCTCTAGGACCCTGGAGCTGAACAGGGAAGACAGCTGGACTCGGCTCGCAAAGTAACAGCAGTTACTTTGCGAGTTTCCCTGCTATCACTGGCACAGTAGCCGAGTCTAATGCAAGACAATGGCAATCCTAGTTTTTGTCAGCGTTTGCCATTGATTTGCATTGGACTCGTGCGAGTAAACGCTGGGAAACTCGCAGATTACCGAGTCCTGCGAGTCCCTTACTACTCGCCGAGTAACGAGTCCTAGTGAGTAGATTCGCCCATCCCTAAACTGTAATTCTTGGGGTTTCTTTCCGTAGGCTGGAGTTTCCTGCTTGCAAAGGCAATAACTCTCACTTTGGCTCCTTGCTTCTGTGACAGTACTGCCTCCAGTCCCACGTTACTGGCATCCATGGAAAGAATGAAGGGTTGATGGTAATCCGGGTATGCCAGGATCTCTTCTCCTGTTAGTGGACACTTCAGCTTGTTGAAGGAGTCTTCCCTCTCTTCACTCCACTGGAAAGGAGGATTACAGGTTGAAGACCTTTTTGACTGCCCTACCAGGATGTCTTGCAGGGGAGTTGCTAACTTTCTGAATCCTCTGATAAATCCCTATAATAGCCTACCAGGCCCAGGAATTGCCTCACTTCTTTCACATTAATAGGTATTGGCCAGTCCCTTATCACGGTGACTTTATCAGGATCCGATGCTACTCCCTCTGAACTCACAACGTGTCCCAGGTACTGTACCTTTGGCTTGAGAAGGTGGCACTTGGATGGCTTGATTTTCATGCCGTATCCGGATAAGACCTCAAACACTTCTGCCAGGTCTTGTAGATGTTGCTCATACGTCTTGGAGTAGACTATGACGTCATCTTGGTACAGGAGGACAATTTTAAAGTTCTTATGGCCTAAGCAGCTCTCCATCAGGCGTTGGAAGGTACCGGGTGCGTTGCAGAGTCCAAACGGCATACAATTGAACTCACAGAGGCCGATCGGCGTAGTAAACACTGTCTTCTCCTTGTCGGCCTCTGCCAAAGGAACTTGCCAGTACCCACTAGTCAGATCAAGGGTAGAAAAGAAGTTAGCACATTTTAATGCAGCTAATGACTCCTCAATCCTAGGTAACGGGTATGCGTCCTTATGTGTGATGCGGTTGATCTGCCGGTAATCTACGCGCATTCTCATGGTCCCATCTTCTTTTTAATCAACACTAAAGGCGCTGCCCAGGGGCTACAACTGTCCCTTATTACCCCTGCAGATTTCATTTCTTTGAGCATGTCTTTGGTGGTTTGGTAATGAGTGGGTGATAATGGTCTATACCTCTCTTTGATAGGCTGATGGTTACCTGTGGGTATAGTGTGCTCAACTCCTTTAATTTGCCCAAAGTCTAACGGGTGTTTGCTGAATATCTGCTCATATTCTTTTACTACCTGGTATACTCCATGCTTTTGATGAGGAGGTGTAGAACTGGAACCCACATGTAGCTTTTGGCACCAATCCTCCAGCTTTTTCCCTGAGCAATTGTCATCCGCCTGACTTGATGGGTTCAAGGCCTCAATGGATGTGATGGCATTGTTATCAACCGTGAACAATTTAGTAATGATAGCATACTTTGGTAATGTGACCTCATTTTCCCCGCAATTTAGAAGGCGTAATGGCACTCTTCCCCGGTGTACTTCAAATACCCCTCTGGCTGTTAGTATAGTGGCCTACTGTCTGAGTACAGGGGTACTACCAGGGCTTGATAGTCTTGCCATTTAATGCCAATTGCGCCTGTACACCAGACCAACATTTCAGTTTTGGGAGGTATCACAATGGGTATTGGATCGCTTACTCGTACACTGCCGATTTCACCTCCTGATATGTCTACCTGTTGCTTCATAATCAGGGCTTTTATTTCTTTTTGCAGAAGCCTCTGCTGTCCGGTTCTGGCAGTCTTGGTGATCTGCTGTAAGACAGTAATTACCTTTTCAATTACATTCATTCCTAGTAAAATTACTGGTTCACGATCTCGCCGGTCAACATCTACAATTATAATACCCTGGTTCTGCAATTCTACCTTCCCAATCTGAATGTTCATTTTTCTGAACCCAACTTGCGGTATTAGTTTACCATTGCTAGCCCATAAGTTCACTACAATGTCAGTTGGACCACTATTAATGTCTGCGGTACTATTGATACTTTGTGGGCCTCATCTATGGGACATCCTCCTTGCTGGTCACCAACTCGATCTTGGGTGCAGGCTTGGATCCTCGCAGCTCCTTGATGACTTTAGCCATGGAAATAACAGTATCTGTCAGGGCATCTAGCTTTTGGTTGAGGGCCTCAATAGAGATAGGCTCTCTGTGTTCATCAGCAGTCTCTGAAATGGCCGATGTCACTGATACTCCTGGCTGCTGGGGTGCTGCTGTGGGACCTTGGGTGAAGTTTAGATCCTGGGGTGCCTCTACCTGCTGCAGACGGATGGCTCTGTCTTTTAACTCAGCAAATGTTATTTCAGGATTCTGAATAATCATCATACTCAGCTGTCCTCTGTGAGAAGGGGATAGGAGGCCCTCTATGAACTGGTCAATTAGCATTTTTTCAGCTCCCGGGGCTAAGGCAGATTCTGCTAGTTTATTTGCTTTGAGTGCTTCCTGCAAGTTTAAGGCATAGTCTCTGGCGCTCTCCTTGGGTTTTTGTTGACATCCAAAGAACCTCATTTTAGCCCGGGTGTTAGCATTAGATTCAAATGCTGCTTTTAATCCAGCTACAAGATGCTCTACAGTGTCCTTATCTGTGTCCAGCCGGGACGCTACTTCCCGCTGTGCATTGCCAGTTAATTGTCCAATAATCATTCCTACATGCTGGGCTTCAGTTAGGGGGTACATCACATAGTAAGCTTGTATTTTTGTAATAATGTCATTAAGAATGTTAGGCTCATCAGAGAATTGGGGCAGCAACATTACTCCCAGAGTATACGGCATCAGGAACGGCATGATTGGTGCTGCTCTGTGCGCCGCGGCACCACCAGGTACTCCGCTGGGTGCTCCTCTATTATCTGGTGCTGGATTTTTGCCGGCTGCTCCGCCGCTGCCCGCTGCCGCTGGATCTCCTTGGTGCAACATCCTGTGCCCCCTTAGTTAAGGTCGACCCTCCTGTCATCTGCTTCCATCCGGATGTCTCTTGAAGGTTCCGCGGTGCACCAGGGATTCTCTTCCCTTCCAGATGACGTCAGAGCGCTTTTCAGAGTGCCACCCCCAATAACATGCCCCCTTTTCTTCCCGCGCGTCACGTGCTCTATAATGGCGGAATTTCAAAATTACAGTTCTTGTGGCGCAGTTCACATTCAGTTTGCCGCTCACTCTGCAAAGGCGACAGGTTCAAAACTGTCTCAAATCATGACACACACTGCCCGATTTACCGGCACAGTAGATCCTGTTTGTGGCGCCAAGTTGTGGAGCCCACTGAGACGGGGTACTCGGTACCCGACCGTGGTACTGCTGGGGATATCACGGTGGTCTTGGTCCGGACCATGTCCCGGGTTCTGGAAGTAATGGGGCGATATTTACAGGGCATATTGTTTGTCGTGAAGCTACCCGCGGGTTGTGGTCAGGGTGACCACTGCTGCTGCAGAACCTTTGTGGATGATGTTTGTCTGCTGGGGATGTAATGGCTCTCCACAGGTAGAGCTGGATTCCCCGGGGCAGTGGTAGTAATAGTCTATAGATGGTGCTATGGATGTTGCAGGATAAGGGTAGTAGTAGAGATGATGGGAGTTTGTGAGGGTATGCAGGGTTTGAGCACAAGGATCACATACACTCACAGTTTTTAAGTTTTAAAAGGCTTTACTGGTGATGGTATTAAGTAGAGTACTGTCCACGGAGTCTGTACCGGGCCCGGGTTGATCCCGCCCGGTCCGGGTCCTCAGCTTCCCACTGCTGTGCCGTGTGTGTGGCCCTGCTCCTGCTTTAGCTAGGCTGCTGGCCCTATCTCTCCTCACAGGTACTCACTTGCTAGGCAACTGGAGTCTTTTCTCTGTGTCTCTGACCCTGCCGTGCTGCTTTGCTGAGGTACAGTGTAGATCTACAACCTCCACTATCCCGGTGTTTTCTGTGCTGCGTGTTTCAGTTACAGATTCTGATTCGGTATCCGGTCTCTGCGCTCCTCTGGGGTGAGTTATGAGGTAACTCAGTCTCCCAGATATGTTCTTCTGTGTCTTGTACTCCTCTCCTCAGACCCTGGCTTCAGGCCTGAAAGTAGTCAATGGTCCCTGTCAGGAGCTCAGCACTGCTCCCATTTACAGGTCCTCCTCCTTGTGTTCCCTGCACTAAACTGAACTGTCAACTGTCAACTATCAACTAACTACTTCTTCCTCAGACCAGAATATATAAGGGAGCTGCTTGAGCTCCCCCTTCTGGCCTAGATGTGCTAGTGCAGTGTCCAGCGTTGTGTGGGGAGTTACCCCTTGTGATGTTACTGTGGCACATTAATCCCTGGGGTGCAACATATGTTTGCCAGTTTGGAGAATTAATATATGCACATAGGTTTGCTAAATTGTATTTGGAAGACAGTTGTGCAAAACGTAGAATTTCTTCTTAGTTAATAATTTTTTATTACAGTTTTTTAATTATCCCCTTTTGAACAAAAATGCAACAAAGTCCTAAGATACTACTGTACATTGCTTAGTAACTAATCGTAGATTCACACCTGGAAACAATCATGCAGCAACAGAATGCAGTATGGTTCTAATTTGGGCTATTAAAGCAGGTATTCTAAAATTAAGGGTACCGTTACACATCGCAACATTGCATGGAATTTCACTTGCAATTTGCTGGTTGCAGTGAAATCATGGACACATTGTTCTATGTGTACACATGTGTCCATGATTTCACTGCAAGCAGCAAATTGCAAGTGAAATTGCATGCAATATTGGAACGTGTAACGGTACCCTAAGATGTTTCCTTACTTTACAAGATTTAAAAAAAGTAAATGAACAACACCCCATGGGCCTTTACTAAACAATAAAGGCTAGATTGGTTCATATTCTTAAAATAAACCTCTGCAACAACCTGCTTTATTCAGTAGACATCTACGATTCTATTATTGAACAAGGAAGTTTGCATAAAATATATATTTTTCTCACAACATGCACAGGACTATTGTGCTTAAATTTCTGTGTTGTGGAGATATTTATTTTGAAATTTAAAAAACAAAAAAAAATAACTTACTGAACATGGGCCCTTTCTATATAGGATAAACACTTTCTCCGACACACAAGCTTTGATTTTTGGTTCTTCTGTGTAATGAGCTGTGCAATCTGACCCTTTAAAATGGCTGTTTAGCTGGCCCTCATCTTTTATAGTGGTTGTGATAGTTCCCTCTTTAGCTGCACTAGCACATGTCATATAGTAGCTGCAAGTCATTATAGGGAAAATAGTGCAGCATCGTGTGACATCTTTATCGAACTCTCTGCCTCTCACAATCATCTACAATGTGTGAATTCATACATAGTATTTTTTATCCTCACAAATCGAATCAGAATTCGTTTCGAATTGTGGGGACCGGAGAATTTCAGGGAATTCGACTTGAAGCCTACCTGTAGTGGATGGATCAGTTTGCCTTTGGTACACAATGTTGTGTAGATCAGTGCAGAATTTTGGAAAGTGCACAATGTAGGCTGCAGAGAACAGAATATAATGGGGAAATTGTGTCTAGTACTACTTTTCATCTCCCAGGAATAAAATCAAAATGCAAAGTGCTAAATTGATTTTACTTGATAATTTATTGATAAAATTGGGCAAATTTGCATAAAAGCTAAGTCATATAATTGGACACAGGGATGATGCGCCTTTACAGCATACTATTTAAATGCAATTTGTTGGAAAATGTGACATTTGTAACCCTGATGTATAGGAAAATGCACTTTCTATCTGGTGATTAAACTAAACTACTCACTACAGGGTTCGGTTGTGAAAGATAGAAAATTCACCTCTGTACCCAGTGTTCCACCTTTGCTTTCTCAATGCTACTTCATCTATGTAATTATGCAAATGAGGTAGATGCCTAGCCAATCACGAGCTAATTATCAGGTCTCATCAGTGATTCCACCCAGAAGAGTTAATTAATGCTTTCTATCAGGTTTAGTCTATAGTGTGTTTAAAATACAGTGCACATTATCTGTAATGTTCTAGCATCATGTGTCACTCCTGGCAATAAGTCTGGTTCTTGTACTCAAGTATCTGAGAGAACTACTCTTTGATATTACTGCTAACATGTATCTTTTCATAGGTATTACGTTTATAATTTATGATTTTAATCTGCAGTTAGATTAACATAAGCATTGCAAGTAATTTCACTCTAATAGTCAGTTATCTGCTTCTATCAGAATTAAAGATTAAATTCACCAAATGTTCTGAAATTATGAAGTGGCATTTTCATATTATTAAGAAAATATTATATCAAGTTACATTTTCTTTCCTCTCCTGTACTAGTTCTCAACCCCCACTCCACAAACTCCCTCATCCTCTCAAACACCTTGATTTACATTCACTCTCTGAGTCCCTTCTCCCTCTCACAGACATAGCTTCCTTACACGATATAGATGCTGCTGCCACTTTATATAACACCACAATAACTACAGCTCTCGATTTTTCCACCCATGTCATGCACAGCAAACCTCGCACAATCATCAGGCAACCCTGTCACACCAGTGTAACTAAAGAACTGAGGCAGGCTTCCAGGGTCTCTGAGCAGAGGTGAAAGAGATTCCATTCCACCGAGCACTTCATTACATTCATGCAGTCCTTCACCAACTTCAAGTTCTCACTCACTTCAAGAAAACAAACCTACTTCTCATCTCTCATATCTTCCATGTCTCACAACCTTAAACAGATTTTCAACAATTTCAACCCGCTACTCTGCCCCCCAAACACCTCCTTCCTCTCCTCTCATCTCTGCTGAAGCTTTTGCCTCCCTCTTTAAGCAGAAGGTTAACAACATCAAAGAAAGCTTTAGCCGAGAGACCCCCCAAAGCGCCTCCTCATAACTAATCAGACATTTTCTGTCAAAATCAGCTTCTCCACCATTAAAGAAGATCAGCTTTCATCTCTTCTGTCAAGATCACATCTCACTACCTGCGTGCTTGACCTGTTCTCATCACACCTTATCCCCAACCTCACCACAGTTTTCATCCTAACCCTAACCTATTTCTTCAACCTATCACTAATAACTGATGTCTTCCCCTTCATCCTTTAAACATGCTTCAATCACACCCATCCTCAAAAAGCCCTCCCTTAACCCATTCTTTGTGTCTAACTATGGCCCTATATCCCTTCTCCCTTAGATGCTATTCCTGAGCCTCTCCTTTCTGCCAAGCCCTTCAGTGGCTCCCCACTGCTCAGAGGCTCCAGTTTAAAACCCTAACTTTGACATACAATCACAATATGGTTCATCTTTTCATATAAGCCATTGGTTTGGGGATGATAGGTTGTCGTGCGGATCTTCTTACAGCCGTACATGTTGCAGAATTCCTGGAAAATCTCTGACTCGAAGGCTGGACCTTGATCTGCAAGGACTTGTTCCGGGTAGCCATGAGGTCTACAGAAATGTGTCTGAAATGCTTTTGCAGCCGTCTTGGCTGTCAGGTCCTTGACGGGTACCACCACTAAGAAGCGGGAGTAATGGTCCACGATTGTTAAGGCATAGACATAGCCTGACCGGCTTGGTGACAACTTGACGTAGTCTAATGCAACTAACTCAAGTGGTTGTTTGGTTACTATGGACTGGAGTGGGGCTCTCTGACTCCATTGATCCATTCTTCTGAGGTTGCACGGGCCACACTTTCTACACCAATCTTCAATTGATTTTCTCATGCCAACCCAGTAGAATCTCTCTCTTAAGAGCACTTCCAACTTCTTCCATCCAAAATGACCTGCACCGTTGTGGTAGGCTTCTAAGACCATTTTAACATCTCTTTTGGGTACGGTAATCTGCCAGACCAACTCATGTGTTTTAGGGTTGGTGTGCCTTCTGCAGAGCTTCCCTTGATATAGGAACAACTTGCTTTTCTCCTTCCAGAGTTGTTGGGTCTCAGCTGGAGCATTCTGATTAGGGTACACACCTTGTTGTGTAAGCAGTTCTTTCACTAGCTTCACAGCTGGGTCGCTATCTTGGGTGTCAGCCCATCCATGGTGTGCTAATGGGTTGAGATTTGCCTCCTGCTGTTTTTGGTAGATGCCGGGTTGATACTGTTCTACCTTAGAACGGTGAAAGGTCGGTAGCTCAATTTCTTCCAGCTCCTCCGGTTCCTCTTCCACGTCTTTCAGGTGTGGCATCCAGGATAAGGCATTCCCGTTTTTGCGGCCTGCCCTATATTTGATGACAAAATTGTAGTTAGACAGCCGGGCTATCCATCGCTGCTCCAACGCACCTAATTTTGCTGAGTCCAGGTGGGTCAATGGGTTGTTATCCATGTAGATGGTGAATTCTGCAGCTGCCAGGTAATGCTTGAAACGTTCAGTTACAGCCAAAACTACTGCCAGTAGTTCTAACTTGAAGGAACTGTAATTCTCAGGGTTTCTTTCCATAGGCCGGAATTTCCTGCTTGCAAAGGCAATAACTCTCACTTTGCCTCCTTGCTTCAGTGACAGTACTGCTCCCAGTCCCACGTTGCTGGCATCCGTGTACAGAATGAAGAGTTGATGGTAATCCGGGTATACCTGGATCTCTTCTCCTGTCAGCGCACACTTCAGCTTGTTGCAGGAGTCTTCCCTCTCTTCACTCCACTGGAAAGGAGGATTATGGGTTGAAGACCTTTTTGACTGTCCGACCAGGATGTCTTGCAGGGGAGCTGCTAACTTCATGAATCCTCTGATAAATCTTCTACAATAGCCTACCAGACCCAGGAATTGGCTCACTTTTCACGTTGGTGGGTCTTGGCCAATCCCTTATTACGATGACTTTATCAGGAACCGGTACTACTCCCTCTGAACTCACGAGTACTGTACCTTTGGCTTGAGAAGGTGGCACTTGGATGGCTTGATTTTCATGCCATACGCGGATAAGGCCTCAAACACTTCTGCCAGGTCTTGTAGATGTTGCTCATGCATCTTGGAGTAGACTATGATGTCATCTAGGTACAGGAGGAAGTTTCAAAGTTCCTATGGCCTAGGCAGCTCTTCATGAGGCGTTGGAAGGTACCGAGTGCGTTGCAGAGTCCAAACGGCATACAATTGAACTCACAGAGGCCCATCGGCGTAGTAAACGCTGTCTTCTCCTTGTCAGCCTCTGTCACAGGAACTTGCCAGTACCCACTAGTCAGATCAAGGGTAGAAAAGTAGTTAGCAGATTTTAATGCAGCTAATGACTCCTCAATCCTAGATAACGGGTATGCGTCCTTATGTGTGATGCGGTTGATCTGCCGGTAATCTACGCACATTCTCATGGTCCCGTCCTTTTTTCTAACCAACACTAAAGGCACTGCTCAGGGGCTACAACTGTCCCTTCTTATCCCTGCAGAGTTAACTTCTTTGAGCATGTGTTTGGTGGTTTGGTAGTGAGCGGGTGGTAATGGTCTATACCTCTCTTTTATAAGCTGATGATTACCTGTGGACATAGTGTGCTCTACCCCTTTAATTTGCACAAAGTCTAACGAGTGTTTGCTGAATATCTGCTCATATTCTTTGACTACCCGGTATACTTTATGCTTTTGATGGGAAGGTGTAGAACTGGTACCCACATGTAGCTTTTGGCACCAGTCCTCCAGCTTTTCCCTTGAGCCATTGTCATCCGCCTGACTTAATGGGTTCAAGGGCTCGACGGCTGTGATAGCATTGCTATCAACAGTGAACAATTTAGCCATGGTAGCATACTTTGGTAATGTGACCTCATCTTCCCCGCAATTCAGAAGGCATAATGGCACTCTTCCCCAGTGTACTTCAACTACCCCTCTGGCTGTTAGTATAGTGGGTCTACTCTCTGAGTACACGGGTTCTACCAGGGCCTGATATTCTTGCCCTTTAATGCCTATTGCGGCTCTACACCAGACCAACATTTCAGTTTTGGGAGGTATTACAATGGGTATCGGGTCACTTACCTTTACACTGCCAATTTCACCTCCTGATATGTCTACCTGTTGTTTCATTATCAGGGCTTTTATTTTCTTGTGCAGAAGCCTCTGCTGTCTGGTTCTGGCAGTCTCTGCGATTTGCTGTAAGACAGTAATTACCTCGGAAAAACACCTTTCAATTACATTCATTCCTAGTAACATTACTGGTTCATGTTCCTGCTGGTCAACATCTACAAATATAATACCCTGGTTCTGCAATTCTACCTTCCCAATCTGAATGGTCATCTCTCTGAACCCAACTTGTGGTATTAGTTCACCATTACTAGCCCATAAGTTCACTACAATGTCAGCTGGACTACTATAAATGTCTGAATCAGCCCTGTACCTTTTGTATAGAACATGTGGAATTGATGTTATCTGGGACCCGGTATCCAACAAGGCACTAAAGGGAATGCCATCCAACACGATAGGGATGACCAGACGTCCTCCCACAAATCTGTCATACCAGGCTGAAGTACCTTGAGAATTAACTCCTGAGAAGCAGCCCGCCTGCCCAGGGAATCCTTGTTTAAAGCACATTCCTGGGCAAAGTGGCCTGGCTCCTTCAACAGCGGCAAATGGGCTGTTCATCCGCTGATAGCAGTTGCTGGGTCGTCCTCTTGTCGCTTGGTACCTCCTGCGCCTCATCCACGGGACATCCTCCTTGCTGGTCACCAACCCGATCTTGGGTGCAGACTTGGAACCTCGCAGCTCCTTGATGACTTTAGCCATGGAAATAACAGTATCTGTCAGGGCATCTAGCTTTTGGTTGAGGGCCTCATTAGAGATAGGCTCTCTGTGTTCAGCAGCAGTCTCTGACATGGCAGATGTCGCGGATACTCCTGGCTGCTGGGGTGCTGCTGTGGGAATTTGGGTGAAGTTCAGATTCCGGGGCTCCTCTACCTGCTGAAGACAGATGGCTCTATCTTTTAACTCAGCAAAAGTCATTTCAGGATTCTGAATAATCATCATACTCAGCTGTCCTCTATGAGAAGGGGATAGGAGGCCCTCTATGAACTGGTCGATTAGCATTTTGTCAGCTCCCGGGGCTAAGGCAGGTTCTGCTAGTTTAAGTGCTTTGAGCGCTTCTTGCAAGTTTAAGGCATAGTCTCTGGCGCTCTCTTTAGGCTTTTGTTGACATCCAAAGAACCTCATTTTAGCCCGGGTGTCAGCACTAGATTCAAATCCAGCTACATGATGCTCTACAGTGTCCTTGCCTGTGTCCGGCCAGGACGCTACTTCCCACCATGCATTGCCAGTTAATTGTCCAATAATCATTCCACACACGCTGGACTTCAGTTAGGGCAGGGGTCTCAAACTCAGCTGGGTTGGTGGGCCGCACATAGGAAAACATTTATAGTGGGGGGCCGCATCTCTTGTGGGACTAAGGCTGGCTTCACATTTGCGTATGGGAAGGCAGCGTATTGCTGCGTTCCCATACGCAGTCAAACGCATGCGCACTGCGTTCCTATGTTTAACATAGGAACGCATGGTGCCTGCGTTTGCTGCGTTCGGGTGCGGATGCGGACGATATCTGCTCCTTCCGGTGTCCAGCATCCGCACCCGGGACGCAGCATGTTGGTTTTTTTTGTGCGTTTGGGGACCTTGGAAAATCAGCAAGCGTCCCCAAGTGCACAAAAAAAGCATTGTCTTCAATGGGTCCGCAGTGTCCTCTGCATGACACCGCAGGAGAACGCTGCGGACCCATTGAAAAATCTCCCGGTGGCCGGCGGTGATGTCACAGGAGCTCACCGATGGCCACCGGGAGATCAGCTGGAGCCTCTGCTGTCCTCCTCCTCCCGGCCGCTGGTAATCTGCTAGCGATGTCGGCGGGGAGAACAGCTGATTTGACAGCTGTTTGAATCTTCCCGCGCCGACATCTCCTCTCGGTGTCGGCGCGGGAAGATTCAAACAGCTGTCAAATCAGCTGTTCTCCCCGCCGACATGTCCCGGAGTCTACCGGCGGCCGGGAGGCGGAGATCTCAGGCGCTGATCTACGCCCCCGGACACCGCTGATTGGGTGCCCGGGCTCCACAGTGATGTGTCCGCAGGCGGCCATCAGCATGCAGACACATACGCAAATGTGAAGCCAGCCTAAGTGATATTTTTAGTAATACCAGAATTTCTTGCTCAATGTAGTAAAGTACAAGTCCTGATCCCTTTCTTGTAGTAATGTCTCCATCCTGTAGTAATAGTGATGTCCCCCATCCTGATCCCTTTCTCTAGTGATGATCCCTATCCTGATCCCTTTTTCTAGTGATGTCCCCCATCCTGATCCCTTTTTCTAGTGATGATCCCTATCCTGATCCCTTTTTCTAGTGATGTCCAGCATCCTGATTCCTTTTTCTAGTGATGTCCCCCATCGATCATGGTCCCCTTTTGTAGTGATGTCCCCCCACTGATCTCCTTTTGTAGTGATGTCCCCCAACCTAATCCCCTTTTCTAGTGATGACCCCCTTCCTGATCTCCTTTTCTAGTGATGTCCCCCTTCCCATTCCCCTTTAGTAGTGATGTCCCCCATCTTGATCCCCTTTAGTGATGATGTCCCATCCCGATCCCCTTTTATGGTTATGTCCCCCATTCTGATCTACTTTTATAGTGATGTCCTCTATCCTGATCCCCTTTTATAGTGGTGTCCCCCATCCTGATCCCCTTTTATAGTGGTGTCCCCATCCTGATCCCCTTTTATAGTGATGTCCCCCATCCTGATCTACTTTTATAGAGATGCCCCCCCATCCTGATCTACTTTTATAGTGATGCCCCCCCATCCTGTTTTACCTTCTTACACACTCAAATACACACTCTATCACACTCACACACAAACCCACACACAAACCCCCCACACACACACACATATTCTCAAACACACTCTCACACATCCTCATACACACTCTTACACTCACACTCATACACACACTGAAACTCGCACACACTTTCTTATACACACATCCTCACTCACACACTCACCCTCACACACACACCCTCTCTTACACACGCACACTTTTCTCACTTTAATGATGCATCGTTCCAGTGCAGGGGGCCGCCGCGGTCCCCACTGTACTGACTTCCGGCCTCCGCTGTGCTATGACTTCCTCCAGCCGCCGCTCAGACAAGCTCTGTTGCTCATCAAGATCAATGCAATCTACCAGCCAGAGGCCTGCACGTGACGTCATATTCTGCCGTCAGCTGCGGGCTTCTCATTGGCTGGCAGCTTGCATTGATCTTTCTGAGTGGCAGAGCTTGTTAGTGCTGCGGACAGAAGTCATCACACAGCGGGGACTGCAGCGGCCCCCTGCACTGGGGCAATGCATGATTAAGTTGTCCAAGGTGCCGCGGGCCGCATAGTGAAGCCCCAGGGGCCGCATGCGGCCCTCGGGCCGCGAGTTTGAGACCCCTGAGTTAGGGGGTACATAACATAGTATACTTGTATCTTAGTAATAAAGTCATTAAGGGAGTTAGGCTCACCGGAATATTGTTGTAGCCACATTGCTCCTGGAGTGTATGGCATCAGGAGTGGCAGGATGAGTGCTGCTCCTTGCGCTGCAGCACCGCCGGGTACTCCTCTGTTATCTGGTGCTGGAGCTTTGCCGGGTGCTCCGCCGCTGCTCGGCACCGCTGTTTCTCCTTGGTGCGACATCATGTGCCCCCTTAGTTAAGGTCGACCCTCCTGTCTTCCGCTTCCGTCCACATGTCTTCTAAAGGTTCCACTGTGCACCAGAGATTCTCTTCCCTTCCGGATGATGTCAGAGCGCTTCACAGAGTGCCGCCCACAATGACACACCCCCTTTTCTTCCCGCATGTCGTACGCTCTGTTATGGCGGAAATTCAAAATTACTGTCCTTGTGGCACAGTTCAAATTCAGTTTGCCGCGCGCTCCACAATGGCGGCAGGTTCAAAACAGTCACAAATCACGGCACACAATGCCCGGTAGATCCTGTTCATGACGCCAAGCTGTGGAGCCCACTGGGATGGGGTACTCGGTACCGGACTGGGATATATGCTGGGGATGTCTCGGCAGTGTTGATCCGAACCGTGTCCCGAGCCCACAATAAGGGTTGGGGGGATATTTACAGGGGAGTTTGTCGTGACTCCATCCACGGGTTGTGGTCAGGGTGACTACCGCTGCTGCAAAACCTCCGGGGATGATGTTTAGCAGCCGGTGATGTAATATTTCTCCGCGGGTAGAGCTTGGCTCCCCAGGGCATTGGTAGTAATAGTCTATGATTAAGGCTGAGTAGGGGTTATAGTAGAGGTGATGGCAGTTTGTGAGGGAAAGTAGGGCTTGAGCATAAGGATCACAAAGAATCACAGTTTTTGTAGCTTTCCAAGTGTTTACTGCAGATGATGGTAGCAGAGTACTGTCCATGGAGTCTGTACCGGGGCCGGGTTGCTCTCACCCTGACCGGGTTCTCAGCTTCCCACTCCTGCGCTGTGTGTGTGGCCCTGCTACCGCTTCAGCTAGGCTGCTAGCCTTATCTCTCCTCACAGGTACCCACTTGATAGGCAACTTGAGTCTTTTCATGTGTTTCTGACCCCACCGTGTTGCTTTGCTGAGATACAGTGTAGAGCTATAACCTCCATTAGTCCGGTGTTTTTCTTTGCTAGCCAGGTACAACTAGTCAGCTGGGGGTGGATGGCAGCTCCCAGCTGCCTAGTTGTACCTGGCTGGCAAAGAAAAATGCGGCGAAGCCCCACGCCGTTTTTTTTCTTGTCAGCCAGGTACACCTAGGTAGTTGGGGTGAATGGCAGCTACCAGCGACCTAGTTGTACCTGGCTAGTAAAGGAAAATACAGCAAAGCCACATGCCATTTTTTTCTTGCCAGCCACATACAACTAGTCAGCTGGGAGCTGCCATCCACCCCCAACTACCTAGGTGTACCTGGCTAGCAAGAAAAAAAACGGCATGGGGCTTCGCCGCATTTTTCTTTGCCAGCCAGGTACAACTAGGCAGCTGGGAGCTGCCATCTACCCCCAGCTGACTAGTTGTACCTGGCTGGCAAAGAAAAATGTGGTGAAGACAGATGCCGTTTTTTCATGCAAGCCAGGTACACCTAGGTAGTAGGGGGTGGATGGCAGCCCACAGCTGTCTAGGTCTACCTGGCGGGCAAGAAAAAAAACGGCGTGGGGCTTCGCCACATTTTTCTTTGCCAGCCAGGTACAACTAGGCAGCTAGGAGCTGCCATCCACCCCCAACTACCTAGGTGTACCTGGCTGACAAGAAAAAAAACGGCGTGGGGCTTCGCCGCATTTTTCTTTGCCAGCCAGGTACAACTAGGCAGCTGAGGGCTGGAATCCCCAGCGTAGGGAGGCCCAAGCGTTCTGGGCCACCCCCGCTGAGAATTGCAGCTCGCAGCCGCCCCAGAAAATTGCGCATTTATAGAAGCGCAATATTCTGGAGCTGTACCCAGCTCTTCTAGCTGCCCTGTGGCGGTGGCAGACTGGGTAATAAGGGGTTAATGCCACCTTTCTTTTAGCAGCTGGCACTAAGCCCGAGATTTATAATGTCGTGCCAATGTTAGACACGGCCATTATGAATCTCTATTTAGTAGTAAAGAAGACACAACACCGAGAAAATATCTATATATATATAGATGCACATATGAAATGTGCCTAATCAAAGTGAATGTATATATGTGTGTGTAATCCATATGTACATGTGGATTACACACACATAGATATGTGCTGGTTTGGGAGGGAGGGGGCCGCCGATACTCACCTTCTGAAGACGCTCCCGATCGTTGCCTAGCGACGCCGGGACTCGGCTTCGGCTTCACCTGGCGCACTACGCATGCGCGGACCGGAAATGACGCGGTCTCTGGCCTCGCGTCATGAAGAGCGGGGCGGGAAGATTCCAATGGGCTCCCCCGCTCTTCAAATCGATAATGCCGCCCATTAGGGCGTTAGGAAGGGAGCGAGGCGGGGGGAGCGCGGCTCTGGGGACACCGCCCTGCAGACAAGAACGCCCCACAGACACAGAAACTGTAAGTTTCTAAAGTGTTTTATTCACCTTATATAAAGCCATATTAGGTCAGGCAGGGATGGTTAGGGAGCTAGTTAGGGTCTGTAGGGGCAGGTAGTGATAGTTTAGGGGCCATAGATTAGGTGACAGGTTCCCTTTAAGGTAATTATATATTAGATATATATACACAAACACATTATACACACACGTGGTGGGCCACGTGATGTAATGATGACAGAATATAGGGGGCTCAATGCAAATGCATGTCACAATTTCCACATTTGTATTTTTTAAATACGGTATTTAGAAAATCATTTATCATTTCTTTTATACTTCACAAATACCGTACTTGCTATTTGGTGTTGCTATATCACATAAAATCCAAATAACATATATGTAAGTTTGTGACTGTAACTTGGAGAAATGAGGAAAACTTCAATGGGGATAAATACTTACATTATCAGTTTATGACGGGGAGTATTTATATCATATACTTGATCTCCCTTCCTGGCGCAGACACCAACAAACCCTCGCAGCACACAGTGCTTGTGCTGGAATGATTCACAAGTATGCAGTCATACAAATTCTAGACAGAACAACCCCTTTAATCTATGCTTAAACAGTAAGTATTCATATGTATAAATTGTGATTTCATGTTCTTGAATCCTTTTATGACTTCAAAGTCTTATGTTTTACATAACATTCATATCAAATACCAAACATCAGAAAGTAAAATCACATATTCCTTCAATGCACATCCAGAATTATGTTATTTTATGAGCCTACCATTTTTCTAGCTGAATAGTCATATTAATTAAGCAAGTAGCATTGACAATGACAATAGAAAATTGGATTTGAACCTACAGCTTTAAAGGCAACAATAATGATTCTCCGCTCAATATACATGCAGGTAACTATAGTATGAAATGTGATCAGAATTGTGTTCTTTGACAGTCGGCAATTAAATGATTTAGACGAAGTGACATCATAATTACAGCTCAATATTGTGCCAGCTGAAGCAAGAAAAGACAAATCAAGCAGTCAGAACTGTCACAGAACTATAAAGGGTTTTTTACTAGTGGGGTGGAAAGATATAGAGTTATTATGTGACATTTCGTAAAACTCAACAAAGTGGTAATAGGGAAGAGATAGTGAAAACGGGTTAATGATATGTCGCTCTTCAAAAAATGATTTCAGAGAATAGGTACATGATTCAACTTTGCAGTGTAACTAGAGTTCAGTATCTACTGTCACAAGAATACTATTTATTCATGTTACTCCCTTTATTATCACCATTAATTCCACTGCGCTTTAGAGACAATATTATCACTTTCCCCATGTTTGCTCACAGTCCAAATACCCAGTTTTTGATGGGAGGAAACCAGAGTACCCAGAAGAAATCATAGTAATGAGCTAGCGTTCTTGCCACTGCTCGACATTCAATCAAGCATCAGGCATCTCGGGAACACTCATTACATGAGTGAGTATCATGTGTGCTTGATTCCCATCCCACATGTTTCCAGGATGTTAGACAGCTAATCAACATGCGGGGATGGACAGTCATACATGGTAATGCCATAGCCAAGATGACTACTGACATTATTCTGATTAGCCTGCCAAATCGTGTCACCGGGTCTTATATAAGACCCAGTGACGTGATGCTCAGCATACTTTCCTCTAGAAACAGTTCACGGAGTGTTGATCTAGGAGGGAGAGCTTAGATTAAAGCAGGCATGTAGCCAGTGTTTAACTGCTATTGCAATAATTGTAAATTGTTGCTGCACAATTAAAACAAAACTCCTTTTCAGGGCTACATACTGTCCTTTCTCAAGTAATACCGCTGCTACCTGCACTCATAGTTTTGGATTTAAAGTGTATAGACTGCCTTACTCCACTTTTACAGGCTGACAATAAAACATACAAAACTAATGACTAAAGTTGATGACATAGTAGAGAGGGAAATAAAACTACACCCACTGGTAGTCACCGCTAAATGTAATTTTAATATTTTACTAACTTATGGGCATGTGGTGTGTGGAAAGGGTATGAAAGTTTAACTTATGATAGAGGGACTCTGAAACTCACAAAGCCTATGTACACAGTGCAAGAACTGCCAAATCTTAAAAGGAAGAGGTACTCCTATAAACCCTGTATTAGACATAAAGGAGGGCCTAATACACATTCTGTTAAAATTATTTGGTAGACTCCTAGACTCATAAAACCAATGGACTGCCAAAAATTGGAAGGAGGGCCTGCAATACACCCTACAAGACACATAGAGAAGGAACACAGAAAACATTTTTTCCCATTTTTAATGAGTGTGACTCCTAAGCTGGTAAAGCCTTTGCACCAAATGCAAGAGCTGAAAAAAATGTATTACTGGGAGAAATACATCTATATATGTACCGGTAATAGTATTGTAGAGGTAGGCTTCATAAGCAATCTGAAAACAAATATGAAGGAGGGCATCAAACACACACTGGAAAAATTAAGAACAAGGGTCGCATGGTGACCCTCTAAAAATTTTGATCGAGGGTTGACTGTTTCCCCTTTTAAAATTTACAGTGAGGGCTGTCCGATGAAGCTCCAAAAATGTTTTGCGATGGCCTCATGATTACCCTATTTACATGGTGGAGGAGGAGAACATGAAAAAGAAATAATGACGCATATACCCTTTTTGTTTGAGAAGAGGTACATGGGAAAACACCAGAAAAATAAAAACATTTGAATCAGCTTTAGGTTTTCCGGCTGTTATCTGGTGGAGTTGAGAAATCTGGGCCAATCCAGGTCTTGTTCATTTTGATAAGAGTCAGTCTTTTCAGTTTACCTGCAGACACTGATTGTGGACCCAGGCAATCAACGTACTTAGTAGGGTGCTTTTATGACTTGATTGAGCATGCTGAGCATGCTGCTGGTGATCAGATTGGTAGTGGTCAGACCCCTGCTGATCTTATTACAGCAAAGGTTGCAAATTACAGGTCTTTTATTGTCCGCACATTCTTAAAAAAACAACAGACTGGGAAGCACCTATCCCTGGCCTGGGAGCGTGCCACATGTGGGTGTTATGGAGTATAGTTGCCTATCTTCTCCCTCTGTCCACCACGCTGGCTCTTCCTGCCTGTTGCACTGCTGTGGATTCATCCCCCTTTGTGCTGCTGTCCTTGCTTTGTACAGCACCTTACCATGTCAGTGACTTCATCTTCATCCACCTTGTTTTCCACTTTTGCATTGTGGTCCTCCTGACTTGTAGATTTAACAAGATCACTTGTTGACATTTGTGTCTCATCAACATTTACCTCTTGAGACACTTAATGCTGTTGTCGGGCCCACTGGGACGGGGTACGCAGTACCGGACCGGTCTGCTGCTGGGAAAGTCACAGGTGGTCCTGGTCCGGTCCGTGTCCCGGGCTCGCCAATAAAAGGGGATATTTACAGGGGATGTCAGTCGTGACGCCACCTACTTGATGCGGCCAGTGATGGGGGCCGCCGCTGCTGCAGAACCTCCGGGAATGATGTAATGGCAGCTTAGGTGGGATAGTTCCAGTGGGCATAACTGTATTCCCCGGGGCAGTAAGGGTTAAGTCTATTGTGGAGTGTGTAGCACACTTACTTTCAAGACGCTGCAGGGATCTCTCCTCTCTGTTGGTGCTGACAGGCTGTATCCTGTATGGAGAGAATCACTTTCATGCAGAAACACAAGGGAAGCAGTTCCAGGGTTTTCCGTATTTACTCTCAATTCTTCAAGTCACTTTACAGTTCAGTTGCAGTTCTTACAAAGTTCAAGTACAGTTCTTAACACACGGGCACATTCTCCCTCTCCGGGTTCCCTTTGCTCTCTGCAGCCAGGCCTCTCTCTCTCTGTGACCAATCACACAGTCTTTAGTGTCCTTTCCGGGCTATTACGTTCTCTCTTTACTTCGTGTTGTGCGACACTGGACAGTATGGCGGTGACTCGGGCCCCTGTGGGTCACTGAGCTGCCTGTCCTTTAGGGTAGGGATCCCAATCTGGAATTAAGACCCCCCCCGTCGTGTTGTTTGGGGATGCCGGGTAAACTACGGTCCCCTCTAGAGCCAACACTCTACTTCAGCCCAGCCTCCAGCAGTCCTCAAGTCTGAGGCTCTACCAGGCTCCTTTCCGTCTGCGTCTCTCGGTATAATAGGAGGGCTACTCCGCCTGCAGTCGGTTGCTTTAGCTGTAGTTCTAGGGCCCGGGTTACACCGTCCCTCTCTGCTCTCTCACACTCCTGGGGATCCGTCTCCGGATAGGCTTTCTCTCTCCTCTGGCTCGCACTGGCTCAGTACAGATTCGGCGTTCCTTATGCCCTCACTCTTCCAGGACATGTGGCTTTCTCCTGCTCAGCTTCAGCTCAACCTGCTGCTGTTCTCTGGCCTTTGCATCTCAGCTCACTGTGGCCTACTGAACTCCTTCCTCCTCCCCCTTTCCTATATACTGTCGAGTCACCTGACTACGTGTGTGCCCAACCCACTCCTCTAAATCCACCACCGCTCAATCTCATAGAGTCTCTAATCTCAGGGCTGGATGCTACCTTCTGTACGTGGGTTGTGTGGGCAGTGAGGGTGTTGGTGTGCAACATGTCCTACCTGCCTGGCTGCAGTTCCCTCTTGAGGCCTCCTGGACGCAGGGGCACCACACTGTTCAGTTATCTTGTGGTGCCCCTGCGACCAGGTGGCCAGAAAAGGAAGTGCAGCCAGGTAAGGCAAGACGGTTGACAAAACATCCACACAGATGCACACATCGACCCTACACCTAGGACTCTAGGTTGGGCAAGGGGTGGCAGGTGTTAAGAGTATTGAATGTAGCGTAGGTGAGCACTGACAAAGCGGGTGGAGAGACCAACACAATAAAAACCCGGGAACACACAGTAGAGGCAGAACAGAAAAGAAAGAAGAGTGAGTCGGGAGGAGGAGAAGTCAGAGAGTCTTCCCAAGAGGTTTTGGGTTCCCTGGAGGTGCAGAATCCCGTGAGGCATAGCCACGAGGAGAGAAAGCCCACTCCATAGCCTGGAGGTGACAGGAAGGAGAAAGAGAATGAAAGAGACCTCACAGCTGAGAAGGTGTGAGGATGAGGGCCCGGCAACCACACACATCTTAGCTGACCGGAGGAACCCTGAGCTGAACAGTGACAAACAGAAGGAGCCTTGTGTGCCCAAATATCTGAACCTGGGACATTGGAGGCTAGGCCACAACTAGACAACCAGCTCTGAAGAGGTAATGAGATATAGAAATTGGTTGCGCCACGCTGCTTTATGTTTTATATCCACCCTCTGTTAAGTCACCGTTACACTCACCTTTTCCTGTTGTGCTGTCCGGCTGTCCGCACAACAGGGGGGCTCACGTAGTGAGTGCACGGGGTCTCTCTCTGGACGGTGTGGATTTCCCTCCCTTTTTCCTCGGTGTCCGTCTGTGTAATTGCACATGATCCGTCACATGTTTTCCTCTCCTCTGTTAGATTGTCTTCTCCTCCGGAGCTGCTCCACCGCTCTCCCCATAGGGAGATGGATATGCAGGCAATGGAATAAAACGATGTTTGGGTGAGCGCTGGGATATGAAGACAGCTACACTTCAACAAGTATTTTACCTGTAAGTTTATTGTTCAAATCACACTAGGTCCTCTCCCACAACATGTTTCGACGCTCAGGGCGTCTTCCTCAAGTGGATCACTTGAGGAAGACGCCCTGAGCGTCGAAACATGTTGTGGGAGAGGACCTAGTGTGATTTGAACAATAAACTTACAGGTAAAATACTTGTTGAAGTGTAGCTGTCTTCATATCCCAGCGCTCACCCAAACATCGTTTTATTCCAGCTCTGAAGAGGTGACAGGGGATAATCCAGACCATAATCACGAGACACAACGGTGTGGGGCAGGTGCTTTATGACCTGCATCCTAACTTTCCACCACGAACTAAGAACACAGTCCTCATACTAGGACTGGTGACAATTGACTGTGAGGGAAACATTCACCCGTGAGTCCGCGATGGCCAGACTGAACCCGTGGGTGTGGTACTAGTGGAGAGACTGAGGGGCCTGAAAGGACTTTGCTGGAACAACCCAGAAATGCCACCTGAGTTGCACAGAGTAACCTGTAGCAGTGCTGAAGTGTTTAAGTGTAACTAAAAAGAATTGTGAACTGTGTGAACTAATGCTGAAGACCTTAAGTAAAATACCCAGTAAGCTCATCACTGCCTGAGACTGTTTACGTCCAGCATCGCAGTAAAGTCCTACCTGAGGAGCCACAGACTGTCATCCCTGCACACTGGCTGGAGAGCTGCAGCTTTGAAGTAAGTGCACTATATCCAGTACAATCCTTCACCAGGCTCATACATCACAACTACTCCTACCCTGCGGACCCTCAGTCCTACCCGAGGAGGGCTTACCAGCCACGCTGCCCCAAGTCACCATCCCCAGCAGGAATATGGCAGCGGTGGTTCTATTGACTACATACCCTGGGTGGCGTCACAACAAATCCCTTGTAAATAACCCCTTTTTGGACTGATCTCAGGCCACGGGACCGGGTCACGACTATCGTGATACCCCAGAGAGACAGCGCCGGCCTGGTTCCCGAGTACCCCAAAGCTTGGGGGTGCATCAATCTTCTTGTGGCTGCTCAAATATTTTGGCATCACTATGCATGATTAGAGATAAGTGAAACTTTTGAAGTTTGGGTTCAGATTGCTGAATTGGCATATGTTCAGTGAATTGATCTACGAACAGTTCACCAAACAACTAAACACCATTCAAATAAATGGAAGACAAAATAAAGTGTGTAGAAGACATCTTCAAACGGGTCCAAAAGCTGCCAAGCACAGTTCAAACTCTTTTACACTGGAGCCTGGCTCTTTTGGTACAGACATCAGGGAGTGCTGTTCAAAGTTTGCAACAAGACCTTTGGTCGTTTTTGGACTTTTCATAAAAAAATCTGAAGAAAAAGAGGAATTTCACCTTTAAGCTTGTAAACAACACTAAGCATATCTCTAAATCTTCAAGAAAATGACTTTTTCATCCCCCTTCTTATTTAGCCAGACAGGGCAGCCCAGAGTGATAAGTCTCTGGTCATCTTTCTCCTCTGGGCAGCATTGTCTTTTTTAATGGTGAAGTCAGCAATCGATCCTTCCATCTATATACCTCCCCCAGATTATCTACCCCAGGATGGGCAGACATATTGTGGACAAGCACTAAAATGGGATTCAGGAGTTGGGCTCCCATAAACTTCTTGCTATCAATTCCCCCCAGTCAATGGCCACAGTCTGGTTAGGTTTACTCACTGTTGATGGCTCAGAGGAGAATGATGGTGGCTAGGGACATGGATTATCCTCTGAATGTGTGGTAGCAAGATCCACATCAGGGTGCTGCTTGGTTTCTTGGATGTGGGGAACAGTGGTGACAAACTGGCTGGACAGTCTTTGTCCTGGGTCAGCTTGCAAAACAACAGTGTGGGAGAGCCATCCATGAGCCCCAATTCAACTTCCTGAAAGTTAGCTCCTGAAACAACAGGTGTGGAAAGGCTGTTCACAAATCCCACAACAACCTCTTCCTGGTCAGTCTCCGCAAAAGCAGGTGTGGGGACGCGGTCTGTAAGATCCACATCGACCTCTTCCTGGTCAGTCTCCACGACAGCATATGTAGGGACACTGTCTATAAGCTTCACATTGATCTCTTTCTGGTTAGTTTCCAAAGCAACAGGGATAGGGACGTTGTCCATAAACTCCAACTTGTCCTCTTCCTGCTCAGGCTCCAAAATAACAGAGGTAAGGACGCTGTACATAAGCTCCAACTCGACCTCTCCTTGCTCAGGCTTCACAACAACAGGGGTGGGAACGCTACCCATAACCTCCAACTTGCCCTCTCCCTGGTGGATCACCTCATTCAGCTGCACACAATCCCAATGGATGTCTGAGTACTGACACTCAACCAGGGAGATGGTTAATTGGGAAAATGGTACATGGTCTGGAGTAACAAAAGCTGGGCTTACCAAGGTGTTGACAGAATCAGTTTCTTGTAGTCAAGGGGCTTGGACGTCATTGACCTGGACTGGCTGTTCTGGCAGATGAGCTCCAGGCATGGGTCCCCGGTGTTGTCAACAATCTTTGTCCATATGTCCAAGACGTCCACACGTATAACAGCACCGTGGATTGGGCAAGTCACAGATCCTGTCTGTGTACCTTTGTTCTAGTGGGGCCTCTACTGGGTAGCGAAACCATCATTCTCGAGTGGTTGGTGCTAGCAGTCAGGCAGATGAAACTCCTTAAACATATCCTATCACAGCAGCCCTCTTTTCTCTTGAGGAGTTGGGCCCCAATGCGTCCAACCATTTCTCGTTTTGGGCTGCTAGAGACAAGGTTGATTCCCGATTGTCACTGGACACATGATGTGACACATAATTTAAATCCTCTGGTTCAACATCGGTGGGGTCCTCATCATCCTCAGCATCATTCTGGGCATTCCGATGGACCAATTTCCGGATCAACTCTGACTTGGTGTCGGAGCCCCGGAATTCACTCTGATGAAACCGACACAGCTCCTGTAGTAGCTGTTTCTTCTAATGGTGGTATATCCACTCGGTTCCTCATCCCATGGCTGAACTGTGGGGTTGGACATGGCAGTGTCCGAAACCTGATTGACTCACCTATGGCCTGCTGGGTATGCTTATATGCCTCCAAGGTTGTTGAGCCCTTGGACAATATCCACGAACACCAGTCCCCTGCAGCTCCCCTGAATAAACCAGGCTGAGCAGTATCCCATTGCTGCCACCAATTGTGGAGACTCGGGGGTCAGTGGGTGCTCTCTTCCATTGGCCAAACCACCTTTATCAAGACAGCCTGGACTAGGGCTCATCCCCAAACTTAACGCCTGAGCTCCTTACCCGTGGGCAGAACCCTACTCAGACAACACAGGGTCAGGTTCTGATCCCTCGGTCGGCACCGATATGCCTAGGCCTGGGGTTATGGCTTGCCAATCGGACCTGAAGATCCTAGATTAGCTGCTTGTATCAAATCCCGTGCACCTCTAGCTGGCACTGAAATTTCTAGACTGAGGTCACTAGACAGAATCTCAAATCACCCTGGTTAATGAACAGCTCTGCTTTTATCCCCATGATCACCCATTGCAGGATATTGGGGACATCATGATTGGTGGACTAAAACTGTCTTCTCATTGGCTCGATCTCAAGCCTCATAAAAAACATCTCTAATAGTATTGCAGTCCTGGCAAGGGAGATGCACATACTGATTGACATAGCAATACAATGGAATGTCAGCAGGATTAATTTCTCTGAGTGTCATGACCTTCTCTGACAAGGGGGAAGATAATTACATTACGCACAATAAACATCACCAAGCATCTACAAGACTAGGAACAGTGAGTTGCTTATCACAAGGCAGGGAATAAAATACAATACAGATAATTACATTACCCACTTTAAATACTAGCAGGCTCTTAGAAATCTTGTGTAACCCATGAGTGGCACATTACAAGTTTTCAAGCAAAATACAATATTGTCTGGACAAATAAGAAATCATCATATGTTATATATTATAGGGGTCCATTTCGTCACAACTTTGTCAGAAATATATCAATCTTTTCGAATGGACCATACAGAGGTTATACCTTAATCCAATTGAATATCTGTGGGTCAACGTGAAGAGGGCTGTACACAGAAGATGAACTCACAATCTGACTCATTTGGAACACTACAGTAAGTAAACGTTAGCAAAGATTTCCAATTCTTTTTGTGTCGGGCTGATAGACATCTACCGAAAAAGACTAAATGCTGTCAAATTTACAAGGTACTTCAAGAAAGTATTTGTTAAAGGGTGTGCATGTACATGCAACCATATTACTTTAGTTCTTCATTTTCGTTTTACCAGCCAAAAAAAATCTGTTTAATTTACAATTGGATTGTATAAATGATGTGATTAAAGGTGGGAAAAGTTCTGAAATAATTCATCTTGTTATGGTTTTGGTTATTTAGATGAAAAAAAAAAAACTTTTTACCATTGTGTGTTGGAAGGAGCCATCTGTATTTTTCACCACTCATATGAGGATGATTCCTATCAGTTATTTGCATGTTGCTGTAGTGTAGGCTCCTACAATCAATTCTATGTGTAGCTAAGGCTGGTTTCACATAACGTTTTTGTGCCTGTCCGTGGGATCCGACTTTGAAGGGAGATCCCACGGACAGGCACGGATCCATACGGATCCCTGCAATCGGATGGCAAATAGCCATCTGATCTGCAGGATCCGTGTGGATCCTGCGGTCCCCTGTCTCTCCCTACTCCTGCCTCCTCCATCTTCTGCCCTCTCCTATTCTATATGCTGTGCCCCCGCTATTCTTTGCTGTGCCCCCTCTTCTCTATCCTCCTCTATCCCTATCCTGTCCCTGTCCTCTCCCTGTGTGTAAAAAATAAAAAAACTCCTCCGGGAGCATACATCACCTGTCACCGGCTCCAACGCTGCAGCACGATCAGGGCAGAAGAGCCTGTGATGATGTAAGAGCCCGGTCAGCTGACGAGTCATGTGACCAGGCTCTTACATCATCACAGGTCCTTCAGTCCTGATGGTGCTGCAGCGTTGGAGCCGGTGACAGGTGATGTATGCTCCCGGAGGAGTTTTTTTATTTTTTTACACACAGGGAGAGGACAGGGGACAGGATAGGGATAGAGGAGGATAGAATAGCGGGGGCACAGCAAAGAATAGCGGGGGCACAGCATATAGAATAGGAGAGGGCAGAAGTTGGAGGAGAAGAAGCAGGGAAAGACAGGGGATACGGAGCCGACATTGGATCCGAGGTGAACTCAGATCCGATGTCCATAGGCTCCTATGCTGTGGGCACTAGGATCAGCCTCGGATCAGCAGTGATCCGAGGCTGTCTGATGTGAGTCACGGACACAAAATCGTAGCAGGCTACGATTTTGTGCCCGTGATTACATCGGATGGGATCGGATGGTGCCAAAATCGGATGCCAATATTGGCACATCCGATCCCATCCGATTCCCATAGGGGAACATGGGGTCCAATTTCGGATCCGATTGTATCCGTTTTGAAACGGATACAATCGGATGACCGAAAATCGTTATGTGAAAGCAGCCTAATAGTTATCCAAGCCCAAAACTGGTTGTGACATGGTAGTTTAGGTTACGGGCCCAATCCCATGCTGATGCTGAAGCCCTAAATATACCTCTGTGGTCAACCATTGCATAGAAATCACTAAGTGGTTAAACAGGATCATTGCTCTTTTTGTTTTTCTTTCTGTTAAAAGCCTTTTTCACCACATAGAAGCATAAACCATGAATGATCAACAAAGTCTTGTAAAATGGCTTTTTCAGCTGTATCTAAATGGCATTAAGCTGATCAGAATGGAGGATGGAAGCTGTGAAGAACATTATTATAAGCATTATCCAGAACACTTAGCTAAACACCTTCAGGCAGAGAAATAAGACCTCCATCACACTCTCATAAGTACAAGCCTATACAATGAACTTAATTAGCACAGTCTGAAATTGCATGAGAACATTATATGCATGACTTTATTCATGGACATCCATTTTGTCAGTCCACTAAAGAACAGTTCAATATATAAATAAATGATTTATTAAGAGTTAAGTATTATTGAATACATATTTTTGACATCTATATAACACTTGATTTAGCTAAGAAGTATTTTTTAGTTTAATTGTATTTTATTGAAGATCAAGAAAAAGCACATATAAACACAACTTGTGCAACAAGAGTAAATACAAGTAAGGTTGCAGTATACACCAGTGTAAACTTTATGTAAAAATCATTATATCGGACAAAAAAATATATATTAGAATCTGAGAGTCCTCAGTGGTTGATACCTTTTAGTCTTCAAAGTATTTTATTGTTTTGAACCAACATACACACGTATAAGACATAACATAATCAAGGCCTATAGGGTAATCCCCGTCGGCCTAAGAATCACATACAATATTCATGACAGAGTATAAAAAACCTTGGCTCTATAACTCTACCACATGTTATTATAGAGGGGGAGGTAGGGGAATAAGGAGAGGGGGTGGAAGAAGGGAATCCGGGATAATGAACAGGGTGAACCCCAAATACTAATCGTTTTGCAGCAAGATCCATAAAAGTTCAAAGGGATTTGTAGTTATATAAGACGACATCCTTTTATCGTATCACAGAGTAGAAGTAACTTTTATACGAGTACAGAGTTGAGAGTGAACTTCAGATGTTCTTCGCCTTTGAAGATGAATGCAGTGGATCTTCCGGGTCATACAAAACAAATTTGATCCGCAACTTTCCCTTATGGGAGGAGGTGGTGTGGGGAGAGGGTAGATAAAGTACCAGAGGGTCATTCCAAAAGAGGGGTGGGGGATAGGGGAGTGGAGGATTAGCGGTGAGGGACAAGGAGGAAGGTTTCCAGAGAGGTGGGGGTGGAGGGGTCTCGAGTAAGTGTGGTTAATGAGAGGGGGAAGAGGAAGGATTGAGAAAAAGAGACGAAAGGTGAGAGAAAAAAAAAAAAGAGAGACATAGAAGATAGAAAATAGCAAACATTACCCCCTGAGGCCTGTTTAGGGAGGGGGTTTATCTGCAAGAGGGTGGTTTGCCCACAGTTCCCAAGCCTCAGCTACATACCGTCTCGTGGGGCCATCCAATGCTAGGTGGAATTCATGTGCAAATATTCCATTCAGCCTTTTCGCGAGATCTGACATCGTGGGAGGGGTCGTGGACTTCCATAAAGCAGCGATGCAAAGTCTAGCTGCTATTAGGATGTAAGAGATCATGTGGCGGGGAATTGGCGGTAGGGATTCTGCCCCAATGTGTAAGACCGCAAACTGCGGGAGAAGTGGAAACTTCAACTCCGTGGTCACCTCAATCAGGCTAGCCACCAAAGTCCAAAATTGGGCTATTTGCGGGCACAACCACCACATATGTGCGAGATCTCCTTTTAGGCCACAGAGTCTCCAGCAAAGCGGGGAGTTTCCTCTTCCAATTCTCGCCAAACTCGTGGGAGGGGTGTACCATCGAAGGTGAACTTTTTTGAGGGATTCCAGATGATTTATACACCTAGTGGCTCGCGATACACAGCAAACCGCTCCCTCCCAATCCTCCTCCTCGGCCTCGAAGGACAGGTCCTTCTCCCACGCGGTGACATAAGATGGACGGCTGGGAGAGGACATGTCCAGGAGACCCTCGTAAATAATCGAGAGGCCCTTGGGTTTCGGGTTCTCCGAGAAGAGGAATCGCTGGAAAGGCGAGGGGGCGGTGGGTTTTAAATCGTGCCAGCAGTCCGCTGATTCTAAAAAATGACGGACTTGAGAGTACTGCAGGAACATATCTTTTCGTTCTGGGTTATTACGGGTCAAATCTGCGAAGGAGATTAACTCAGGGCCCTTCATCAGATCTGCCAGAAAAGTAATGCCCAATTTCTGAAACGAGGCAATGTTAAATGTGGGAATATGAGCCTGCAGTGCCGTCAGGGGGATCTTCTCCGTGGGGAACTTAGACCATGTCCTAGGGACCTTACCCCATTCTGACAAAAGGTTTCGGACAGTGCCTAGCGGGTGGGATTTCTTCGTTGTGCCAGTGACGATCCCCAGATAGTCTTACCAGGAGAGATTCCCGGTGCGAAGTCCAATTCTAATTGTGTCCATCCCGCTGAGGATGAAGTTCTGCATAGGTCTCTGATCACCTCCAAAGAGGCTGCTTTGCAGTAGGATATAACGTCTGGGACTCCCATGCCACCCCCCCGTAGGCTCCTGTGCATTGTCTTTCGGTTAATCCTCGGGCGGCCCGCAGCCCACACAAATCTGTCTAGGAGGTTTTGGAGTTGAGTAAGAAGGGATCTCGGGTATGCAACCGGGACACAGCGGAACAGGTACAGAAGCCTTGGGAACCAAAGCATCCTGACCGCCTGTATCCTGGCCATCCATGACAGCATGGGCTGGGCGCTGGAGTTCATTGATCCTCGCAGAGACGCGATCAGGGCTGAGAGGTTTGCCTGTGCTAATTTCTGCGAAGGGCACAGTATAATACCCAGATACTGGATGCCCTCTGGGGCCCATTGAAACGCGTAACGACCGGAGAGATCCCTGAACTCCTGCTGTGTGAGATTGAGGGGCAGAGCCGTAGACTTACTCAAGTTCAATTTATAGTACGAGACCTCCGAGAAGGCCTCCAAGGCCCTAATAATGATTGGGAGCGACTCTCCAGGGTCCGTGCATGCGATGATCACGTCATCCGCGTACAGGCCAATGACGTGTCGCCTCGTTCCCACCTGTATGCCCAAGATCCCACTCTCGGCCCTGACGGCAGCGGCAAACGGCCCCATAATTAGAGCAAAAATCAGGGGTGACAGGGGGCAACCCTGTCTGGTCCCATTTGATATACTAAATTGGCGAGAGAGAAACCCAGACGTAGAGACACGAGCTCCCGGATTTGAGTAAAGGCCCAGAATAGCCCTCAGAATCGGACCCGAGAAGCCAAACCTCACAAGGACTTCCCGAAGGTAACCCCAGTGTACCCTATCGAAGGCCTTTTCCGCATCTAACGACAGGAATACACTGGGGGTCCCCCGAACCTCAGCTATTTCTATGAGGTCTATCATTCGTCGGGTTCCGTCTCTCGCCTGGCGTCCCCCTACAAATCCCACCTGATCCGAGTCGACCAGGAATGAGACACACTCCGATAGACGAGCCGCTAGTAGTCTTGCATAAATTTTTACGTCTGTATTCAGGAGGGAGATCGGCCGATAACTCCCCGGAGAATCAGATGGTTTTCCTGGTTTTAAAATCGTTGTGATCGTGGCCTCCAGGGCCTCCGGAGGGAGGACCCCTTCAGCTTGCCAGTTATTAAAGAGTCGGAGCAGATAGGGCGCCAAATGGTGGGAAAAAGTTTTATAATATTCGTTTGCCAAGCCATCAGGGCCTGGGGCTGAGTTTAACTTCAGAGACCCAATCACCGCCCGCACTTCGGCCAGAGAGAATGGGGTGTTCAGTTCCTGTAGCTTATCCTGAGGGAGAGCTGGAAGATCTATACGGTCCAGGTAGTCTCGTATGCTTTCTATTGTCGGTTGTGGAGTCTTAGGATCGTCTTTTAAATTGTACAAGGTTGAGTAAAAGTCTGCCATTGCATCTGCAATCTTGTTTGGGTCTCTTACGGTCCCCCCCTCGGTCGTTTTCATGGAGGTTACCATTGACTGTACTACCCGTTTTTTAAGTCGTCTTGCCAACAGTCTACCTGCTCTATCCCCAGCAACATAAAAACGTGTCTTAAGTTTTCGAAGACCAAGTTCGTGTTGGTAAAGCAGAAGGGATCTGAGATCATTTCGCAAAGCAAGAATTTGCGATGTGACCCGCTGAGTCTGGGCGGCTTTGTTGATTTTTTCTAATTCAGATATCTGCTCAGTGAGCTCTCTCCATCGTTTGTTTCTCGTTTGTTTTTGCTGCGCCGCTTTCTGTATGAGGAGGCCCCTGAGGACCGCTTTATGGGCAGCCCACAGCGTGCCATCAGAGACCTCCCCATTGTCGTTTAGTTGGAAATAGTCTGCCAAACTATGATCCAAGAAGTTGGCAATGTCTTGAGTGGACAACAGGCCAACATTCATCCTCCAGCGACGGGGCGACACCTCCTTTTGCCCTAAGCTTATACCCAGAGAAATGGGGGCGTGATCCGACCATGAGATCTGGCCAATAGAAGCTGACTCACAGCGGAGCAACAATGCATCCCCTATCAAAAACATGTCAATCCTGGAGTAGGACTTGTGACTGTTAGAAAAGAATGTAAAGTCTCTTTCTTCGGCATGGAGGTATCGCCACGCGTCGTGGAGGCCGAATTCACGACACAATTGGGACAACTCCCTCCCCCGACGAGCGGATGAGGAAGATGAGTCCAGTCTGTTCTCCATTATAGCATTGAAATCCCCGCAAATTATCAAGGAGCCCTCTACTGAGGTCCTCAGTTTTTTGAATAGGGATTTCAGGAATTTGAATTGTCCCACATTGGGCGCGTATAATGCTACAATTGTGTACAATTCCTCAGAGATGAGGGCCTTCAGTATAAGGAACCTCCCCAGTGGGTCAGATTCGGTTGATTTGAGTTGAAACTGTAATTTGTTACTTACAATAACGCAGATCCCTGCCTTTTTTACAGTGTTGTTGGCAAAGAAAATATGTGGGTAAGATGGGTGATGAACCCTGTGATTATCTGAGGCCAATAGATGCGTTTCTTGAACGCATAGCACATCAGCACGCAGTCTACGTGCCTCTCTCCACAGGAAGGAACGCTTCACTGCAGAGTTTAATCGTTTTACATTGAGGGAGGCAATCTGGATCGTTGCTGTTGGCCCCGCCATAATCTATTGAGACCCAGTACAGAATGCTGGGGGATATGAGAGATAGCCGAGGCCCGGGACCCAAGGACTCTTGGTGGACTTGAGAAGAAGGCAAAAAGAGTTCAGAGGATAGCGAAAGGAAAGTATAGAAAGAGAGATAAGAGAGAGCGAGGGGGATGACAGGGGAGGAGGTGGACGTGGGTAAGGGAGAAGGGATGAGGAAGGGAAAACGTCAAATAAGCAGGTATAACACACAAATGTAAACCTAAACAATCTGAGAACCTTCCGGGCTGGGTCCGGCGAGCCGGATTAGAGCGAGCAGTGGAATAAACAAGCTCACCCTCCGCTCACCGGAGCCCGCACCCGGAGGTCTCCTGGGGGTAGGTAAATCCTCGGTCACCAGTGACCCGGGTAAGGGTCAATCTGGGGACAGTGCGAGGATCTCCTCAAAAAACAGAAATACAAGCCTGAGGCACGGCCGCACAGGCTTCATCTCGTCGATTCCGGGCTTCGGCTGGAGCTCTTTTCGACCCTCCTTTGAGGTCCGTGACGGGGTCCATCATGGGCAGTCGGTGATGAGCCTCCCGGGACAGAGAAATTCCAGGCATGTAGGGCTTTGCGTAGTTGTGAAGGAGACTGGAAAAATTGTCTCGCTCCCTTGTAGCGGAAGGTTAGGGATACCGGGGATCCCCATATATATTGAATCCCCTTGTCGTGTAAAATCCTGCAACTTGGAGCGAATTCTCTGCGCCTGGCAAGAGTCCCTGGTGAAAGGTCCGGAAAGACCGCCGCATTGACAAACGGGTCTGGCAGAGTAGGGTGGGAACGCATGGCACGCAGGAGAGTTTCTCTCGCATCAGGGCGCTGAAACGAGATCAGGATATCTCTGGGAATGTCCTTGGCCATTTTGGCCGGTTTTGGAAGTCTATACGCCTTGTTTACCTCCAGCACAGCAGGGGGAACGTCTGGTAGCACTGCCGTAAGAAACGTAGAAATGATGCTCCTGAGATCCTCCTCATGTTCCTGCTCTTTTACACCTCGCAGTTTAACATTGTTTTTACGCAAGCCGTCCTCAAGGTGGAAAAGGGTTAACTGCGTCTTTTTCATCTCTTTCTCCATCACATCATAATCATCAGCGAGGTTGTTATGAGCAGTTACATAGCCCGTCATCTTTGTTTCTAGGTGTGACGTTCTCTCATTCAAAGCTGCCATGTCTGTGCGCAGGTCTCCTATCATGGAGCGTATTTCTCCAAGCATGGAGTCTCTGAGGGACCCCAGCATGTCCCGGAGGGAACGTTTAGACACTGGGGATTCATCCCTGTCTCCAGACCCCTGCCCCGAGATCCGGGAGGGGAGCGCGGTGAGCGCGGAGCGTGCCCTGTGGGGGATGAGGAAGCTGCAGGGGCTGCATTGGCCGGCGCCATTTTGGAGGATTTCTGGGAATCAGTCCCGAAGAAGTCTGTAAGTTTACCTTCTGTGTCCCGGCGCCGGGAGCCCGCACGCGGCATCGCTATATGCGGAGGGTCTTCTCCCGTTACGTGGAGTCGTTAGAGCCCGGTGGGAGCCGATGGGTGCCGCTGAATCAGCCTGAGCGTCGGAGCCCTCTCAGCAAGCGTCCGGCGCCATTAGCAGCAGGACACGCCCCCCTGGTTGATACCTTTTAATGGCTAACTGAAAAGATGGTAAAAAATAGCAAGCTTTCAAGACTCTATGGCCTCTTCATCAGGCCAATAATGACACATCTTCTGAACATACACATTTATTCACATACAGTGCCTACAAGTAGTATTCAACCCCCTGCAGATTTAGCTGGTTTGATAAGATGCAAATAAGTTAGAGCCTTCAAACTGCAAACGAGAGTAGGATTTATTAACAGAAGCATAAATCTTACAAACCAAAAAGTTATGTTGCTCAGTTGAATTTTAATAAATTTTAAACATAAAAGTGTGGGTCAATTATTATTCAACCCCTATGTTTAATATTTTGTGGAATAACCCTTGTTTGCAATTAAAGCTAATAATCGTCTTTTATAAGACCTGATCAGGCCAGCACAGGTCTCTGGAGTTATCTTGGCCCACTCCTCCATGCAGATCTTCTCCAAGTTATCTAGGTTCTTTGGGTGTCTCATGTGGACTTTAATCTTGAGCTCCTTCCACAAGTTTTCAATTGGGTTAAGGTCAGGAGACTGACTAGGCCACTCTATCACCTTGATTTTTTCCCTCTTGAACCAGGCCTTGGTTTTCTTGGCTGTGTGCTTTGGGTCGTTGTCTTGTTGGAAGATGAAATTACGCCCCATCTTAAGATCCTTGATGGAGGAGCGGAGGTTCTTGGCCAAAATCTCCAGGTAGGCCGTGCTATCCATCTTCCCCTTGATGCGGACCAGATGGCCAGGCCCCTTGGCTGAGAAACAGCCCCACAGCATGATGCTGCCACCACCATGCTTGACTGTAGGGATGGTATTCTTGGGGTCGTATGCAGTGCCATCCAGTCTCCAAACGTCACGTGTGTGGTTGGCACCAAAGATCTCGATCTTGGTCTCATCAGACCATAGAACCTTGAACCAGTCTGTCTCAGAGTCCTCCAAGTGATCATGAGCAAACTGTAGACGAGCCTTGACATGACGCTTTGAAAGTAAAGGTACCTTACGGGCTCGTCTGGAACGGAGACCATTGCGGTGGAGTACGTTACTTATGGTATTGCCTGAAACCAATGTCCCCACTGCCATGAGATCTTCCCGGAGCTCCTTCCTTGTTGTCCTTGGGTTAGCCTTGACTCTTCGGACAAGCCTGGCCTCGGCACGGGAGGAAACTTTCAAAGGCTGTCCAGGCCGTGGAAGGCTAACAGTAGTTCCATAAGCCTTCCACTTCCGGATGATGCTCCCAACAGTGCAGACAGGTAGGCCCAACTCCTTGGAAAGGGTTTTGTACCCCTTGCCAGCCTTGTGACCCTCCACGATCTTGTCTCTGATGGCCTTGGAATGCTCCTTTGTCTTTCCCATGTTGACCATGTATGAGTGCTGTTCACAAGTTTGGGGAGGGTCTTAAATAGTCAGAAAAGGCTGGCAAAAGAGATAATTAATCCACACATGTGAAGCTCATTGTTCTTTGTGCCTGAAATACTTCTTAATACTTTAGAGGGACCAAACAGAATGCTGGTGGTTTGAGGGGTTGAATAATAATTGACCCACACTTTTATGTTTAAAATTTATTAAAATTCAACTGAGCAACATAACTTTTTGGTTTGTAAGATTTATGCTTCTGTTAATAAATCCTACTCTCGTTTGCAGTTTGAAGGCTTTAACTTATTGGCATCCGCTCAAACCACCTAAATCTGCAGGGGGTTGAATACTACTTGTAGGCACTGTATACAGGGTTGGATAATGCAGTAAATAAACTAAGTGATTTATTGTAAATGTTTTTATATCAGACAATATCTTCAAGTCCAATGCTCAGATAAAAGCCCAACATAGATTAACATTTTTCATTAACTGGTAGGTCTTCCCATGGCTGCCAATCAATTTCGATTTTCCACATTGAGTTATTCTTGTGAGCTAACATTTTTTTCAAAGATATATGTTGTATTAACAGCTCGGGCGATATCTGCATTTTTTTGGAAGAGGAGTCAATTTCCAATATTTTGCTAAGAGTCTCGTTGCCAGGGGGGATTGTTTGAAGATTTAACAAAAGGAGGCTTAATTCCGGGTTTGGTAAAACCCTCCTCCCCACCAGCAGTGAGATTAATCTAAAAGCGTGGTTTTACAGTGGAGTTATCAAAGGGCACGACAAGAATAAGTGGTGGAGGGACCTCAGGTGATTGCAACTCATAAAACAAAAAAGGGAAATGGTCGGAAATAGAAAATTAAATCTAACAGGAGTATAATACGAACAAAGAAGTAGTTTCATATGGGCTTTGAAGTGGGATGCACAGCCAAACGTTCATGAGGCTGCCAGGATTACTTTCCTCCACTCCACTTCCGGAATGATTTTATTGAAGTCTTTTTCCCCAAGACAGAAAAGGGGCTGATTTTACAAATCTGTACTTATTACCTATCAGGTCGTAAAGTGGTTTCAAACCTTGTCTGGGAAAAGGGGGAGTTGATAGGACCCACAAGATCTCAGTGTTGACCTTCGTTTGGAAGATTAGAAGTTGATGCATGATGTGATAGGCCCGAAGGTATAAAAAGTGCTCGCTGAGAGGCAATCTTAACCTGTCTTGTAGCTGATCAAAGGACATGAGGTTATGGCCAGTTAAAATATCACTAATTATAGCAGCACCTCCAACTTTCCAGTGACGTAGAGCTAAGTATTTAGACAAGGTTTCCAGGAGTTCTAGGGGTGCCATTAGAGGCAATGATGTCTGCAAGGCAGGAAGTGTTTTATGGACCTGCAACCAGTTAGATAAGAAGTGGTGAGTCCGTGGGAGAAGAGCCCTGGAGTTTAATGGATTGATCACAGTCGCCTATTGTACTACCTTGAGATTTTTTGAGGGTGTAAAATGGGGTTCTATCTGGGACCACTGAGTCGTGGGTCCTGCCTCCACCATGGTTTCAGATGATTAATTTGGGTCGCTAGGTAGTATTTAAAAACATTGGGGAAGTCCCAAATTCCCCACCAACTTAGCATGTTTCAGTAAATGGTTTGAAAACCTGGGCTACCTCCCCCCCCAAATAAAGAAGTTCATTAATTTATGGACATGATAACAAATGGTTTTCGAAGGGGAAATCAGCACCATACAAAATAGGTATGGCAATTTGGGGAGCAAGAGCATTTTAAACAGAGCAATGTGCCCACCCACGAGACTTCAAATTGTTCTAATCTACTCACCTCTTTCTCTATATCAGCTACAAGAGGTGTGACGTAGCGATCACTAAGCATGTTGGGATACACCTACTTGGCAGCAATATTCAAACACACACCAACAGTCTCTTCATTTAAAAAAGTGCATTTATCATTTATTACCTTACATAAACTGTGTTGTGAAAAGTAAACGTACACCGACCTTTGACATTATAAAACGATACAGTTCATCTTTATATTGGGGTACAACTGCATGGTATTCAAATACCTCCGCTGTTGTGGTAAGTGGAGGTATTGAAATGTCCAGACACTGACCGCAGTCAGTATGCAACCTCAGGTCTCTGAGGTTACCTTTCAAGTGAATGGCAACTTCATACACTGTCTCCTGTCAGTTCAGATATCTGGGACAGTTGACTCACTGGAACCATGAACCAGGATCTGTCATCAGCTTCAAACTGACTCCTTGCAATCCAGGTTCCCAGCTTTTCAGTAACTTCCCAGCCTCAGAGCCTTCGCACTTTTCAGCCACACAATGTGCTAAAACAGGAAGTCAGCAGCATGCTGACATCACAGATATGTGACCAGGCAGTAATCACATGATATCAGCAGGACCGCACTCATGGGAGGAGGAATGCGGATGGTCAGTCCCTCCCATCACTTCTGACCATCCCTAAATCCAGCCCTAAACAAACTATACATGCTTGTGGAGCAACAAGTCCCAGCAAACCATTCTGGATTTAGATTGCAGCAGACCTCTGTCTGTTCGATACATACCTGCCTCTCTCAATATAACCAGTTGGTACATCACAGGGGGGAATAGTTATTTTTAAATAAGTTGGAGGTGGATGATGTCAGCATAACTCCTAAGTATGGGATTTGCTTCAGATGCCAGTCCATTTCTGTGATAGATTTAAGTTGTCCCAACTGTTTAATGTGTATGTTTATGGGCGCTATTTGGGATTTATTCTTATTGATTATATAATGGGAAACTCTGCTTTACTCTCTATTAGTTTTCACTGTCACAGTTAGGGGCTTTTGAGAATGCTCTAATGTTAAGATCACATCGTTTGTGAAGAGGGTTTATCAGTGAGATTGTTTACCCACCTTCACTCCCCGAATATCTGGATTTTGCTTGATAGCTTGCATCAAAGGTTCCAACGCTAGGATAAATACCAAAGGGGAGAGGGGACAACCCAGCCTGGTTCCATTTGTAATGGGGAATACTTCTGGAAGGGTGTCGTTCACAAAAACCCAAGCTGACGGATTGGAATAAATGGCTCTAATAGCAGACAGCGCCTGTCCCTCAAAATCCATACACTCTAACACTGAAAAGACAAATGATCACCTAACCCGTCGTCTGATAATTACATCTATAAGATCCATAACCTTTCTGGTGTTATCTGCCCTGCTTCTCCCCGCTTGGTCTGGATTGATGAGAAATGGGATGATAAAAGCTAACCTGGAGACAATACATTTAGCATAAATTTTTAAATCGGTATTTAATAAGGATATTGGCTTAACATTTTGGGGGACATCCGAGGGTTTCACCTGTTTAGGGATAGTGATCACTGTAGCCACTAGCAACTCTTTAGGAAAATTCCCAGCATTTGCTGCTAATTATAGGATTCTGCACAGGTGGGTTACTAAGGTGTTTTCAAATAGTTTATACTACAGATTTGTCAGTCCGTCTGGTTAACGAGCCTTTGACTCAGGTAATAAGTTTATAGCTTTGATCAGTTAGCCTTCTGTCATGGGAGGGTTTAGTATATCTAATTGATCTGGGGAGAGGGAAGTAGCAGTTGCACTAAAAAAGAAGCAGTGTAGGCCACTTCTAATACAAACAACTACACCGCCTGTGTAGTCACTTACTTCTAATTTTTAACTGCACCTTGCCTAGGTCTCACTTTGGGTCAAGTAGCAGTGCTACAAAAAGACGCCAGTGTGGGCCACTTCTAATACAAACAACTACACCGCCTGTGTAGTTACTTACTTCTAATTTTTAACTGCACCTTGCCCAGGTCTCACTTTGGGTCAAGTAGCAGTGCCACTAAAAAAGAAGCAGTGTAGGCCACTTCTAATACAAACAACTACACCGCCTGTGTAGTCACTTACTTCTAATTTTTAACTGCACCTTGCCAAGGTCTCACTTTGGGTCAAGTAGCAGTGCCACACAAAGAAGCCAGTGTAGGCCACTTCTAATACAAACAACTACACCGCCTGTGTAGTCACTTACCTCTAATTTTTAACTGCACCTTGCCCAGGTCTCACTTTGGGTCAAGTAGCAGTGCCACTAAAAAATAAGTAGTGTAGGCCACTTCTAATACAAACAACTACACCACCTTTGTAGTCACTTACTTCTAATTTTTAACTGCACCTTGCCCAGGTCTCACTTTGGGTCAAGTAGCAGTGCTACAAAAAGACGCCAGTGTGGGCCACTTCTAATACAAACAACTACACCACCTTTGTAGTCACTTACTTCTAATTTTTAACTGCACCTTGCCCAGGTCTCACTTTGGGTCAAGTAGCAGTGCTACAAAAAGACGCCAGTGTGGGCCACTTCTAATACAAACAACTACACCGCCTGTGTAGTTACTTACTTCTAATTTTTAACTGCACCTTGCCCAGGTCTCACTTTGGGTCAAGTAGCAGTGCCACTAAAAAAGAAGCAGTGTAGGCCACGTCTAATACAAACAACTACATCGCCTGTGTAGTCACTTCCTTCTAATTTTTAACTGCACCTTGCCCAGGTCTCATTTTGGGTCAAGTAGCAGTGCCACACAAAGAAGCCAGTGTAGGCCACTTCTAATACAAACAACTACACCGCCTGTGTAGTCACTTACCTCTAATTTTTAACTGCGCTTTGCCCAGGTCTCACTTTGGGTCAAGTAGCAGTGCCACTAAAAAATAAGTAGTGTAGGCCACTTCTAATACAAACAACTACACCACCTTTGTAGTCACTTACTTCTAATTTTTAACTGCACCTTGCCCAGGTCTCACTTTGGGTCAAGTAGCAGTGCCAATAAAAAAGAAGCAGTGTTGGCCACTTCTAATGGAAACAACTACACCGCCTGTGTAATTAGGCTGGGGTTCCACATAGAAGTCCGTTTTTGGAAGTGATTTTCATCACCAATCCGTTTTTTATAGGGTGCTTTTTGAGCCTCCTGCACCCCTGAACGTTTTTGGACTTAGTCATTTTTTCATTAAAAACGCATGTGCGTTAACGCATGCGTTAACGCAAGTGCCTATATGTGCCATGCGTTAACGCATGCGTTTCCCATAGGGCCCCATGTTAAAAAAACGCATGAAAACGCATGCGTTTTTTAACTGATGCCAAAAACGTTGCATGCAACGTTTTTGACTCAAAAACGGACAGGGCAATGTTTTGAGCTCCAGAGAAAAAACGGACAGGGTGTTTATTACATCCAATCCGTTTTTCTGTCAGTTTTTGGACTTAGAAAAAAAAAAAGAGAAAACTGAAGCCAAAAACGGACTGAGGGCTTATGTGGAACCCCAGCCTTACTTACTTCTAATTTTTAACTGCACCTTGCACAGGTCTCACTTTGGGTCAAGTAGCAGTGTTGGTTCAGTCACCTCTGCTTGATTTACATCCAGCTTTTTGTTGTCCAACAACTGTACAGTTACAAATTTTGTCCCATACAAAATGAGTGGCAAAATGCCTGCTGCTGGTGGGAATGGGAGTAGGCGTGGTGGAAAGGGAAAAAAAGTTTGTGTCCGTGGGGTAGATGCGAAATCTACATTTACATCTACTGAAGAAAGACAATCTTCCAGGCAAAGTAAGATGTCAACTTCTTTACGTGGCCAATCGGATATGATCCCTTTCTTACAGACAAGAGCATCGGTACTACTTGTAAATGAGGAACAAAAACAGCAGGTGCTTGAATGTATCGAAACTGCTCCATCAAGTGGTCTCTCCTCCACCTCAACTACTACATCACAAACCCTCCAGTCATCTGAGGTGTCAGCCCAATCGCACTTCATTCCTCCAAGATCCCAAGTCTCCAGCCGCCCTACTGAGTCTGGGGTAACACACATGGTTGAGTCTGCAGAGCTGTTCAGTCACACAATAGCCTGATAATCAGAAGTCAGCTCCAAAGCTGCAGTGAGTCCAGACGAGTTAATAATCTGCCCTGATGCCCAGAAGCTTTGTGAGTCTGATCTAGGCCCAGATGAAGAAGGTTCTGACGTTCATGTAGACCCTCATTCCCTAACAGTAACTACTCTTGCTGGACACAAGGAGGATGATGCTGATGAGACTCAGATACCGGATTGGATTGACAAACTAAGTTTTCGGTCAAGGCAGGAAGAGGTTGTCTCTGAGGAGGACGAGGCTGTGAGAACACAGAGGATGATGATGAGGTTGGAGATCCCACTTACTGTCAACCCACAGTAAGCCAGTCGATGAGGTCAGCAAAGGTGGTGGAGGAGGATGCTACTGACGATGAGGTTAGGTTGCACCTTCCTGGACATAGACATAGTACTGGAAGCACGTCAACAACTGCATCCGCAGCCACAACTCTGCCTCTGAGCACAAGTCGTGATGCCTCTGCAGCTCGCATGGGCTCTAAGCCTTGCCTAGCCTGGGGCTTCTTTGACTTCGCCAAGGATCTCCCAAATCATGTCATCTGCAAGATTTGTCACCAATCTCTGAGTAGAGGCCAAAAGCTCAGTAGCTTGAGTACTTCATGTATGAACCGCCACATGGACATGAAGCACAAATCGCAGTGGGAAGCTCACCGTGCTAGAATGCGGGCTACTGGGGCGGGCCTACCACCATCTGCCCCATCAAGTGCATCCGTGTGCTCTTCATCATCTGTGACTGTGGGGACAGCTGTCACACATGCTTTTGGATGTAGACCTTCCACCTCTTTACCCGCAACAGGCAGTGTGATTGGCAGGTCGTCACTTGGTTTTCAAGTGGACAATGCTGCTGGTGTTGAGCTCTCTCAGACATCGAGAGCACCACCGTTGGATGAAAGCAACAGTACATGTTCACCTGCACCTTCCTCCCAGACCTGCAGTTTGCCAGTGACACCCTACTCAACCCCATCTCAACATAGCAGCCAGCCCTCCGTCCCTCAGATGTGAACAAGTAAAAGGCCATTTCCTCCAAGTCATGAGAAAGCTAAGCGCTTGAATTTCACCATCTGTAAGCTCTTGGCTTCAGAAATGCTGCCTTTCCACCTGGTGGATACAGAGGATTTTCGAGACCTTATGTCCGTCACAGTGCCCCAGTACCAGATGCCCAGTCGCCACTACTTCTCCAAGAAAGGTGTGCCTGTGCTACACCAGCATGTCGCAGACAACATCACCGCTTCCTTGAGAAACTCTGTGTGTGACAGGGTGCATTTCACCACATACACTTGGACCAGTAAGCATGGACAGGGGCGTTACATGTCGCTGACTGGGCACTGGGTAAATATAGTGAGAGCTGGAGAAGGGTCTGCTGTCCAATTTTTATCGTCCCCACGAGTTGTGCATCAATCCTCTGTAGGTAGGAGTTCCTCCACTGCTTCTGCCTCCTCAAGCTCATCTCGGTCCTCCTCCTCCGCCCAAAGCCTGTCTGGTAATGCCACCCGCGTTGTAACTGCAGAGAAGGAATCCTGCACACCTCCCAACTATGCTGGCAGCAAGGCTCAACGCCATCAGGCGGTCTATACCCTCAAATGCCTTGGAAACGCAAGTCACACAGCTGAGGAGTTGTGGTCAACTCTGGCGACCGAGTTTCAGCAATGGTTGTCTCCACTCAACCTGCAGCCAGGGAAGGCCATGTGTGACAATGTTGCAAACCTGGTTGCGGCCCTTCGCCGGGGCAATATCACACACATGCCTTGTATGGCTCACGTGTTGAATCTGGTTGTCCAGCAATTTTTGACACACTATCCCGGCCTAGATGGGCTTCTGCAGAGGGCACGATCGCTGTGTGCGCACTTCAGGTGTTCGCATCCCGCAGCTCAAAGACTTGCTTCGCTCCAGAAGTCTTTCGGCTTGCCCGTTCTCCGGCTGAAATGCGATGTGCCCACACGCTGGAATTGTACTCTGCACATGTTGTAGAGACTGTGGCAGCACTGCCGAGCCCTGGTGCAATACGTTATGACGTATAGCCTGGGCCAACGAGATCCAGAGGTGGGGCAGATCACGCTTCAAGAGTGGTCTCAGATCAAGGACCTATGCACCCTTCTGCACAGTTTTGAGTTGGCGACGAAGATGTTTAGTGCTGACGATGCCATTATCAGCATGACTATTCCGGTCATCTACATGCTGGAGCATACACTAAACAATATTCGGAGTCAGGTGGTGGGACAAGAGGAGGTGGAGGAAGTGCAGGAGGAGTCCTATACGGAAGGGATGACAACATCTCCAAGGTCCTCACAGTCGGCAGCAACAAGACGGCAGGCATGGGAGGGTGGTGGAGAGGGATTAATGAGGGCGCATGGTAGCAGCCAAACTGCGGAGGAAGATACAGGAGCCCAGGAAGAAATGGAGGAGGAACTGGCGATGGGCATGGAAGAGTCAGCAGATGAGGGAGACCTTGATGACATTTCTGTTGTGCGAGGTTGGGGAGAGAGGGCAGAGGAAGGAAGCATGATTCTGACCTCCCCACCATCAACACAACAAGGACTTGGTCCTCCTGGATTCGCAAGACACATGAGCGCCTTCTTGCTGCACTACCTGCAACATGACCCTCGGATTGTCCGAATTAGAAGCAATGCCAACTATTGGGTTGCCACACTCTCCGGTACAAGACCAAATTTGCTGACATAATTCCAGCCATACAAAGGGTATGAAGCTGATACATAATCTGAGATCGGCTTTTCCACAAACCACCAGTGGTAGACAGAGTGAATCTCACATTTCTCACTTGTCAACCATGGGACTGTCGAGTCGTCATCACTCACACCATACCAGTAACACCATAGGTAGTGGTGTTAACACCAATTTCTTTGCCTTGTTCCACAATTTTTTCAGACCATCGTTTGCTTAGCCTGAAGAAACGAGAAGTCTGACACATAGTCAACGCTTGGAGCAGATGGTACACGAGTATCTCCAACTTAACATCGATGCCATGACTGGGGAACTGGAGCCTTGCTCATTTTGGGCTTCCAAAATGGAAAAATGGCCTGAGCTCACCACTCATGCCTTGGAGATCTTGTCATGCCCTGCAGCCAGCGTTCTCTCAGAATGTGTCTTCAGCGCTGCTGGTGGTGTGCTGACAGAAAAGCGCACACGTCTGTCCACCCAGAATATGGACAGACTAACGTTCATAAAGATGAACAAGGCATGGTTCCGCAAGGACTTTTCTACTCCTGTGTCATCCTGGGGAGAATGAAGCCTTGTGGTTTTTAGCCTAAAAGTAACCATTTAAATTTTATAACTGTGGGGTAATTGATGCCACTTAAGTGGTGTCTGTGCCCAAATTTTTTGAAAAATGGAGACTCTTCTCGTAGTCCCCTAAATGTGACACAATACTCATAGTTTGCATGAGGCCTTACATATTGTGAGGAAAAAATCACCAAATACTCCTCGTCTGAACATGGCCTTACAGATACTGAAGTAAAACTCACCAAGTTCTCCTCGTCTGAACGTGGCCTTACATATAGTGAGGAAAAACATCACCAAATACTCCTCGTCTGAGCATGACCTTACAGATACTGAAGTAAAATTCACCAAGTACTCCTCGTCTGAACGTGGCCTTACAGATACTGAAGTAAAACTCACCAAGTTCTCCTCGTCTGAGCATGGCCTTACAGATACTGAAGTAAAGCTCACAAAATACTCCTCGTCTGAACATGGCCTTACAGATACTGAAGTAAAACTCACCAAGTTCTCCTTGTCTGAGCATGGCCTTACAGATACTGAAGTAAAACTCACCAAGTTCTCCTCGTCTAAACATGGCCTTACAGATACTGAAGTAAAACTCACCAACTACTCCTCGTCTGAACATGGCCTTACAGATACTGAAGTAAAACTCACCAAGTTCTCCTCGTCTGAACGTGGCCTTACATATAGTGAGGAAACATCACCAAATACTCCTCGTCTGAGCATGGCCTTAAAGATACTGAAGGAAAACTCACCAAGTTCTCCTCGTCTGAGCATGGCCTTACAGATACTGAAGTAAAACTAACCAAGTACTCCTCGTCTGAACATGGCCTTACAGATACTGAAGTAAAACTCACCAAGTAATCCTCGACTGAGCATGGCCTTACAGATACTGAAGTAAAACTAACCAAGTACTCCTCGTCTGAACATGGCCTTACAGATACTGAAGTAAAACTCACCAAGTAATCCTCGACTGAACGTGGCCTTACAGATACTGAAGTAAAACTCACCAAATACTCATCATCTGCATGATGCCTTACAAATACTGGAGAAAAATGGATTTTAGAGGGGCATGACATGCCTATATCTGTGTCTCCTCCTTTTACTCGTCCATCTCTTTTCTTTTCGCATTTTTATATGTACTTGTCACTTTTCCATGTGTTTGTTGTGTGTTTTGAGTAGTTTGCCACCTTTTGGACACCTTAGAAGGTGTTTTCTATGTGTTTGTATGTGTTTGTGTTTGCCTGCGATTGTTTTCAATGGGGTTCGACATTGTTCGACGAACATTCAACGAACATTCGACGAACACACATCAAATTCGACAAATCGAATTCGAACATCAGGGTGGTGGCTCATCTCTACTCATCTCTACTATTCACATATCCAAGTAAGTACATAGAACACTAGGAGCACTAGTCACAGCTCCATCGAATACCAGGAGCACTAATTGCAGCTACTATGGCGGTTACGGATGCCTGACATTATCTACACTTTATACACTTTATATGATCAGCACCAAGGAGGACAATGAGACAGAAGGTGTGCACAAAAGTTTATTTTTAATATAACACTCCCACTGCCCACTAACAGAAGTTGACACTTTGCTTGGATATGACGAGCCAATCTTTGGTTCCTACAGCTTTCAGTAACATTAGTAGTAGCACCTACCCCATGTACACCTCTAATACCAAGTCTACTCCCCTTTCCTACAGCCTTTTTCCCCTTCCTCTTTCTGCCACGACCTCGGGATTTCCCACTAATCTTGTATGCAGAGAGATTTGGAAAGCACTTGTTTGTGGCCAAACAGAGCCTTTTTAGGGGAAACGGAAGGATTTTAAAATCACAAGTTACAGGCCAAATAGAGCCTTTTTAGGGGAAACAGATGGATTTGAGAATTGAAGATTACAGGTCCAACAGAGCCTTTTTAGGGGAAACTGAAGGAATTGTCAATCTCTTCTTGTATGCAAAAAATGCAGCTTTGGCAATGCGCACTTGCTCTCAGATAAAATGGCTATGTCTGTATGGACACTCTCATCCTCCTATTCTAACTAAAAAGCATTGGAGTAGCTAGCTATCTAATTGTGTAAAGGTACTGTCACAAGCCGCAGTCTCGCCTGGGAATCTGAAAGGCGATGTGTCGCCCCGTTGAAATCGCCTTGAAATTGCCTCACGGTTGCAGCGTGTAATTGGGCGATTTCGTGGCAATAAATCGGCCTTCGGCTGTCGCCTGATTCCTGAACAGTGCTCAGTAGTCAGGCGCAATCGGCAAGGTGATAATTTCATGTTTTGGCATGTGACAGGGCGATAGTGATGGAAAGAGCGTTGTCTATGATTTTGTGGAGCCCACTGGGACGGGACTCGGTACCGGACCGGGGTACTGCTGGGGATGTCACGGAGGTCCTGGTCCGAACCATGTCCCGGGTTCACACAAGTAAATGGGGGGTATTTACAAGGGATTAGGTTTGTCGTGATGCCACCCACGGGTTGTGGTCAGGGTGACCACCACTGCTGCAGATGATGTTGGGCAGCTTTAGATGGAACAGCTCCCCACGGGTAGAGCCTGGTTCCCCGGGGCAGTGTAATTGAAGTCTGTGATGGTTATTATAGATGTTGCAGGAAAAAGGGATGATAGTGGAGACAGTGTTGCTTGTGGGGAAGCTCAGGGCTGGAGTGTAAGGATCACACAAACTCACGGTTTTTGTAGTTTTCCAAGTCTTTACTGTGCAGATGGTAAAAGCAGAGCATTATCCACAGAGTCTGTGCCGGGGCCGGGTTGCTCCCACCCTGACCAGGTCCTTGGCTTCCCACTCCTGCACTTTGTGTGAGGCCCTGCTGCCGCCTTTAGCTGAACTGCTGGCCCTGTCTCCCCTTGCGGGTACCAATCTATTAGGCAACTTGAGTCTTCCGTGTCACTGACCCCTCCGTGTTGCTTTGTTATGGTACACTGAAGATGGTGGACCTTCACTATTCCGGTGTTCACTGTGCTGTCTGTTTCATACACAGCATCGGATCCGGTATCCGTCCTATGCGCTTCTCCGGGGTGAGTTCAGGGTAACTCCTTGTCCCGGGTGTGTTCCTTTACTTCTCCTACTCCTTTCCTCAGACCCTGGCTGGCCTGGAAGTCAACAGTGGACCGTGGGTTGAGCTTAAGGCAGCTCCTCTGCTCCCAGGTCCTTTCCTCAGTCCTCCCAGGAACTGAACTAACTGCCACTTCCTCTCCACCCAGAATATCTAGGAAAGCAGCTTTAGCTCCCCCTTCTGGCCTGGAGGTGCTAGTGCAGTGTAAGTGTGGTGTGGGGTGCTAACCCTTTGTGTTGTTTCTGTGGCACTTTAACCCTTGGGGTGCCACAATTTCCCGTAGGCGTGCCTCAGCAGGGCTGTAGTCCTCGCCCCATCTGAGATGATTGGTGTGGGCTACTGTGTTCCCATTGGCTGTCAGTTGACACCGTGCCATATTTGAAGAGCTGTCCGTTCATCACCACACACATCTTCAGCTACACAACCATCCACAAACTCAGTGCAAACTCCGATAGACAATGGCGTCATGTATTAGCCAACCTTCCAGAGCAGGCTGACCAATCGTAACACTGTTGTGTTGTCCAATGAGCATGTATGGGGCGCGGTGTAAACCACTGTGGCATGCCTATCTCCCCTGAACATGTACGCCCACATTGCCTTTGAGATTGGTTCCGCTGTAGGTAGGTGATTTCCGGAGCGACACATCGCTTTAGCTTCAGGGCGAAATTGCGGCGTGCGATGCCGCCATCAGCGATCTGAGGTGACCACGAAAAACGTGAGCCGCACATTAGATCACCACACATCGCCAGCCGAGATTGCAGGCGTGTGATGGTACCTTAACACGCATGGAGCAGCACTGAGTGGAAGAATCAGTGTCCTTACCATTAACACTCTGAATAGGGTGATAACAGCAAAAGGCCACTTCTTAAGTCCCTAGAAATATGCGATTTTGGCAGCCAATGAAAGAAGCTAGGCAATAATACAAGCCCTTACATATTCAACTTGTGGATTTTTATGCGTCCTTATTTCCTGCAGACCAGGATCATCCACTCTGAAAAAAAAATGGAATCCGCTACTCTGACCTTTCCACACCTCTCTCCTCATCAAACACATCCTGCTCACTATCCCAGACTGACAGAAGTTTGGAGAAAAGCATCACTTAAATGCGGTAATGCTATTTTAATCCAATCACTGACCAAACAAATCCACTTTCACAAACTTTTTGAAAAATTGCTTGTGAATGCTGAACCCGAACTGAATCGGTCATGTTGGTGCCGAATTTTAAATTGGCGAAAATGTTCAGGGAAAGTTCGTCATGTCTACCCTTGATCTTTGAACCAGACCAAGTTTTCTTACATTTGTAGGATATATTGCTAAAAAAAATTCTTGATAATTCTCTTATTTCATGACTCATGTGATACAGTCAAGGTCTCCAGTAGCAGATTCAGCAAAGCAACCCCAGAGCATTATGGATCCTCCACCATGCTTAACTGTTAATATGTGTTTTTACCCTTATAAGCTTCATTACACTGTCTGTAAACAAACTGTTGCTGTGCATTGCCAAAAAGGTCTATTTTGTTCACAAAACATTGTCCCAGAAGAATTGTGGTTTGTCAGAGTACTCTTTTGCAAAGATGATTTGCTTATTTTTAAGTCTCTTCTTCAGCAATGGTTTTCTTCTTGCTCACATAAAGCTTCTACTTGATTTAGTGTGCAGGGTATGGTAACTGTTGAAACCATGAACCCCAAACTTTTCCAGGTTGGCCTTAACATCTTTTGATGTTTGACATGCTGTTTTTTCCACCATTCGCGCAAACATTCAAAGACATCTCTTGTTAATTTTCCTTTTTCCTCACATCCAGGGAGGTTTTTGATGGTTCCATGCTTTGTAAGTGTGGCGCCCTGCTCACACAGGTAACCACAGACTTCTCTAATGCACAGCTGGGTTTCCACAGCATGTACCTACTACATGCAACACCTTTCACCCCGGCACAGTAGGGGGAGCTCTACTCACCGCCTTTAGGTGAGTTCCCCTATAAATACTGCTACTGGGGGACGAGTTAGTCAGAGTGTGCAGACGCTAGGAGAGCTGCAAAGAATTCCTGTGGTCAGTGCCGCGGTTGGGCCCGAGCCAGTGACCCGAAGTGGCCCTTCTATGTCCCGCAAGCCTGATTGGGGACAGAAGGCGAGGAGCAGCTAGCTGAAAGGGAGTGAGGAACTTGGAGAAGAATTTCGCCCAAAGAAGTGCCGGATATTGGGGATCCGCACTTGTGGGATACTCAAGGACCGCAGAAAACCCCGTTACACCGTGGAGGCTTCGGCTACCCGGTTATCCCCTGTGGTCAAAGAGTCGTTACCCGTGATGTTTGGCTATTGGGGCCGACGCTAGGATGCAGGACCTCTGGGATGATGGTCTTGCAGCTAAGATGTATCGCTGCCCACGGGTGGAGTGGTTCCCCTGGGCAACCGGTAAAGTCTATAGCGCTGGTAGGCCATTAAGGTGCAGGACTGAGGGTGCAGAATAATGGACAGACACACCATTGTAGTCTCCTTTACATTTACTGATGGTAGGGAGGTCCAGACCAGAGTACTGTACTGTCCACAGGAGATGTTAGGAATCGGGTGGCCTGGAAGCAAGTCGGGGATCTCCTCACCCAGTGAGTTCTGAGGCCTCCCTGCTGTGCATCTCTGTGCTGGTCCTTGCTGCCTGTAGCTAACCTTTAAACCCTCCTCTCTCTCTGCTCTTAAGCCTTTCACCTGTATGGCAGGCATCTTGAAGTCTTCCTGGGCACCTCTCCTCTGGCAACTGGCCCTGAGCTCTCTGGTGCTGCTGTATCTCCAGGTGCTGTGGCCGGGAGACTTGAATCTCCCATCCTCCAGATCTGGTTGCTGGGTCTGGAATCCCTCACAACCTCGGATTCCAGTGTCTGATGCTGGCACTCTGCACTGGGGTGAACCTTTCATCTGGCACCACTCCCCAGGCCTGCTTCTCTCCTTCCTCAGACCCTCTCCTATGGGTCACTCACGCTGGATAGTCTCTGTCCTGGGACGAGCCTTACATTGCTCCAGTCTACAGGATGTGTTCACAGCCCTCCTAGGAGTTGAACTGCCTAACCCTGCCCCAGGCAGTATTTATAGGGGCGCTCCTCTGAACTCGAGTTCAGAGCCCCCCTTCTGGTCAGGAGTCAGGAAAGGGTGGGATTACCTGTTGTTATTCCCCTTCTTGCTTTCAAGCAGACATTTCCCCCGAGGGAGGCAATGCCATTGTGGCAACTGGACTCTGGGGTGCCACACAATAACAGACACTTCCTTATTCAATATATGGTCATGAAGTCATAAAAGGTCCTACACTGAGCCGATATCTGCTTCTGTACAAAGAGCAGGGGGAGTGACCACACCTCCTCTCTGAAAAGAGTGTGTCACAATATAGTACCATCTATGACTTCATTAACACGCAATTAAATGAGGAATCATTTGTTATCAGATGGACTGACGTTTACTGAGATGGTGGGGGGAGAGATGCACAATCAATTGGCTCATATAGGAGGGTGACAGGTGTGGAGCAGCTAGTGAATAAGTGATTTATATGAGCTCTAAACTTTTACAAGTGTAGTAGGCAGCTCAGCATTATAGTATGGGAGTGCAGGGACAATACAAAAATGTTTTATATCCCCGGGTTCCTCTTTAATAACATTGTACACTGTTGAAACTGGGATACCAAAGTCTTTGAAGATAGCCTTATGCCCTTAATAAATCTTGTGTTTCCCAATAATAGCAGATTCTGATAACTTCAGATAAATCCTTTGCCTTTACCATTGTGACAAAGGAACAGGACCTAACATGTGACTTTTTAAAACACTGAAGTCATTCATTGGCTAATTTCATGCCACATGGGCACTAACAATTTATCACAGGTAGCTGTCATTTGTGATTGACCACAGGGGAGTTCACAATGTGTTTCCATACTAATTTATTGGTGCCAAAACTAGTGTTAGGGTACCGTTGCACGTCGCAATATCATTCCGATATCGCATACAATTTCACGGGAGCTCGCACATTTTTGGCACTTGTCCAAGATCGCATAGTAGATGTCACACAGGGAGATATCGGCAGGTAAAGCAACTAGGCTGTAGTCCTCAACTTTTGTGCGCTGGGTATGAGCAACCCAGGGACCGAGCATTAACGTTGTAGTGAATAGGGGAAGTTGCAAACAAGATCGTAGTTGCGCAGTCACACAGCACGATCATGCAACATCGCATATGCAATATCGTATGGTTGAAGGGCTTGCACAATCTTCTTGCAATATCGTGGCTACGATTTTTTCCCGTCGCATTGCCCATTTATACGACACAACGCACGAACGATATCAACTGCAACGACCACACCATGTGACTTTTTATCCATGTTGCATTGCGATATCGCGACATGAAAAGGCACCCTCACAACAACTTTACAGTAGGTTTTTCTATTTTTTCCATTCATTGTTTTTTGTTTTAAATTGTTTATCATTTGCTCTTTTGTATTTCACGAGTGCTCTACCCAAAAAAGCTGTTTCACTTGATTAATTTTTTCAGGAGCCATTCCACATTATGTACTTAAACTTCATGGGTGCCAATAACGATGAGCAGGACTGTATCAGGTAGAGCTAAGGCTGTCTTCATACTGTGGTCAGGCCCAAACCGGGGCTGTCCGGCCCCGGCCCGATTTTCACCCAATGCAGCCCTATGCGGCTGGATGGAGCCGGATGGCAACTCTCTGCCATCCGGTTTCTATGTGTCCAGATGAATCGGAGAACGGATTTTGCCAAAATTTTCATTTTGTGTCCGGGAAGAAAAATTTCCCCAAATCGGATCCTCCCGATATCCTGTCCCGGATCCTCCATGGATCCGGGGCAATCCGGCACTCTCTAACATGGGAATCTATGGGGCCGGATTGTCCCGATCCGGGAGGGTCCGGGAACCGGACATCTGCGGCTGAAGTTCAGCGTGAGCTACGCTGAACTTCAGCACCAGGGAGCTGTCTCCTATGAAGCGGTTCAGCACCACTTTGCAGGGGACAGCTAAGCTCTGCAGCATCCAGCTGCACACCGGACCAGAGGTCATATTTGCCTTCCGGTTCTGTGTCCAGATCTGATCCGGACCTGACCGCAGTGTGAAGCTTGCCTAAGGCCTTGTTCACACATACAATCCATTTTTTAAGCCCTTAGAAAAACAGATCAATTTTTTCTAAGGGTGCCAATAGTGTTCCCTGAGGTTCTGAACGTTTTTTGGAACTTTTGGGACTTAGTCATTTTTTCACCAAAAACGCATTGCGTTAACGCGGTATGCCTATGCATTAACCATGCAAAAAAACGCATGCGTTTCCCATAGGGCCCCATGTTAAAAAAAACGCATGCGTTTTTTTACAGCATTCAAAAAGCTGTATGCAGTGTTTTTTGGGATGCTGAACAAACGCATGTGTTGTTAAAAAACGCATTGACACTTAAGTGCACCATGCGTTAACACATATGTGTTTTTGGACTTTGAAAAAAAACAGTCCAAAATGTTCCCAAAAACGGATTTAAGGCAAAAACGGATGGTATGTGTGAACAAGGCCTAAGAATGGTAGTTCCTTTTTTTTATCACCAGTTTAAAAGGGTGTAACCTATCATTGTAATCCAGCATATGTAGTTAAGGCTGCTGAAATATTTTCAGGGGAAAAACAGTGAACACTAGTCTAAACTAGCCCAAGTTGTCAGTATGAAAATTGCTAATTACAATTTTTTTTAGACAGAATGTGATATAACAAAAACCTGTGCTAATTTGTTTAAATACATTTAATGCAAAAGCCTGGTTCAAACCTTAGTTCATTGTCTGATTATACATTCCATTTATGCTGTGCTTGGAATAATGTGTTAGAAGTTACTGTAGTTCCTGCAGTTTGTATTGAGAAGTCCTTTAAGGAGATGGCTCCCATTCAAAACAATTTGAACTATATCTGCCTATTTGTTCCTTGAGGGTCGACTAAATTTATGTTGTACAGAGTGTTATATGACATGTAAGAGCAACCATGGGTCACAGACGCATGTAGCAATTATCATAACAAGTTACTGATCCAACCCTGTGAGTTAAGAGCATTCTGTGGCAAAAGGTGCTCTCTCAGAGACCAATAAAGGCACAATATGATGGGCTCTTAAGGAACAAGATAGGATGCTAGGCATAACTCAGCTTGGAGGTACTTCCAGTAGAGGTTGAGGTCCTGATCCTGATTTAAGGACCACTCAGAAAGGTCAAGGCCACTGTTTAAAAGCAATGTTTTTGTTGTCCATGGAAGCCCTTATTAGGTATTCATCCAACAAGTAGTTGATTGATCTTCAGTATCAGATGTCTATAATTATGATATTGCTTTGAAAGTATAACTTCCTTTCAGTGATTTGTTATTCTAATATTGCTACTCACCAGCTTCTGATGTATTAGCTTTAGGCCATTCTGCAACTCAGATAGCTGGCTGACAGCAGAAAAACAGCTGATTTGTTACTATTTAACTTTATGCAAATTCAATTTTTAGAGTTTCCATGTAAAAGTCAGCATTGTGATAGACATCCCCAATGCTCAGAATGATTTTTTTCTGTGTAGTACATCATTTGCCAGCCTCGAATTCCTGCTAATGCCAATATCTAATATACAGTTAGGGCCAGAAATATTTGGACAGTGACACAAGTTTTGTTATTTTAGCTGTTTTCAAAAACATGTTCAGAAATACAATTATATATATAATATGGGCTGACAGTGCACACTCCCAGCTGCAATATGAGAGTTTCCACATCCAAATCGGAGAAAGGGTTTAGGAATCATAGCTCTGTAATGCATAGCCTCCTCTTTTTCAAGGGACCAAAAGTAATTGGACAATGGACTCTAAGGGCTGCAATTAACTCTGAAGGTGTCTCCCTCGTTAACCTGTAATCAATGAAGTAGTTAAAAGGTCAGGGGTGGATTCCAGGTGTGTGGTTTTGCATTTGGAAGCTGTTGCTGTGACCAGACAACATGTGGTCAAAGGAACTCTCAATTGAGGTGAAGCAGAACATCCTGAGGCTGAAAAAAAAGAAAAAATCCATCAGAGAGATAGCAGACATGCTTGGAGTAGCAAAATCAACAGTTGGGTACATTCTGAGAAAAAAGGAATTGACTGGTGAGCTTGGGAACTGTAAAAGGCCTGGGCGTCCACGGATGACAACAGTGGTGGATGATCGCCGCATACTTTATTTGGTGAAGAAGAACCCGTTCACAACATCAACTGAAGTCCAGAACACTCTCAGTGAAGTAGGTGTATCTGTCTCTAAGTCAACAGTAAAGAGAAGACTCCATGACAGTAAATACAAAGGGTTCACATCTAGATGCAAACCATTCATCAATTCCAAAAATAGACAGGCCAGAGTTAAATTTGCTGAAAAAACACCTCAAGAAGCCAGCTCAGTTCTGGAAAAGTATTCTATGGACAGATGAGACAAAGATCAACCTGTACCAGAATGATGGGAAGAAAAAAGTTTGGAGAAGAAAGGGAACGGCACATGATCCAAGGCACACCACATCCTCTGTAAAACATGGTGGCGGCAACGTGATGGCATGGGCATGCATGGCTTTCAATGGCACTGGGTCACTTGTGTTTATTGATGACATAACAGCAGACAAGAGTAGCCGGATGAATTCTGAAGTGTACCGGGATATACTTTCAGCCCAGATTCAGCCAAATGCTGCAAAGTTGATTGGACGGCGCTTCATAGTACAGATGGACAATGACCCCAAGCATACAGCCAAAGCTACCCAGGAGTTCATGAGTGCAAAAAAGTGGAACATTCTGCAATGGCCAAGTCAATCACCAGATCTTAACCCAATTGAGCATGCATTTCACTTGCTCAAATCCAGACTTAAGACGGAAAGACCCACAAACAAGCAAGACCTGAAGGCTGCGACTGTAAAGGCCTGGCAAAGCATTAAGAAGGAGGAAACCCAGCGTTTGGTGATGTCCATGGGTTCCAGACTTAAGGCAGTGATTGCCTCCAAAGGATTCACAACAAAATATTGAAAATAAAAATATTTTGTTTGGGTTATGTTTATTTGTCCAATTACTTTTGACCTCCTAAAATGTGGAGTGTTTGTAAAGAAATGTGTACAATTCCTACATTTTCTATCAGATATTTTTGGTCAACCCTTCAAATTAAACGTTTCAATCTGCACTTGAATTCTGTTGTAGAGGTTTCATTTCAAATCCAATGTGGTGGCATGCAGAGCCCAACTCGCGAAAATTGTGTCACTGTCCAAATATTTCTGGCCCTAACTGTATAATCACGAATAATGTGTGTCACAGGTTTCCGGCGCTTATGTCGATATTCCAGAATGCACTGTGCTGCCCCGGAAGCCGCGCCATATTAGCACACCCAAGTGATAGGTATGCTGGCGGTGGCACAAGCTACACATGCCCACCACGTCGCCTGCAGACCCCCTCCAGCCTCCAACTGCAACTCTCCCAATGCCGCAGACCCCGCACACCGCCCGCATTACAACCCCACATCCCCCCTCTGCTGCCCCACATAAGAAGCCTGCACCCCCCCTCCTCCATTGCCCGCACAGCCTCCGGCTCCTGTACAGCCTCCACCGCCTGCACAGCCCCGCACAAGACCCCGTGTCCCCACCGCTCTGTCCTCTCTGCACTCTCCTTACCCCTCCGGTGCCTGTGACCGGGGCCAGCGGCTCCATGCTGCAGTCCATCCTGCTGGAACTGCCCACTGCATATCGTGCCTGACCACAGACGCGGCATGGAGGAGCTGCTCCTGGACTTCTACCGGGGCTGCCAAAGTTGAGGAGATGCCTGAGAACGAGGAGGAGAGGAAAGGGAGGCCACGGAAGAGAGGAGGCCACAGGAGAGGAAAGAGAGGCTAAAGGAATGGAGGCCACAGAAGACAGGAGGAGGAGATACCAGGGAGGAGAAAAAAGGGAGGCCAGAGAGGAGGAGGCCAGGGAAGAGAGGATAGGAGGCTGACGGAGCTGCCGAAGGTGAGGAGAGGCCATAGAAGGAGAAGGAGAGGAAAGGGAGCCCAGGGAGGAGAGGAGCCCAGAGGGGAGGCCACAGGAGAGGAAAGAGAGGCTGAGGAAATGGAGGCCACAGAAGACAGGAGGAGGAGAGGCAAGGGAGGAGAGGAAAGAGAGGCCATAGAGGAGGCGACCAGGGAAGAGAGGCTAGGACGCTGAGGGAGCTGCCGAAGGTGAGGAGATGCCAGAGAAGGAGGAGGAGAGGAAGGGAGGCCAGTGAGAAGAGGAGGCCAGAGGGGAGGCCACAGGAGAGGAAAGAGAGGCTGAGAGAATGGAGGCCAGAGAGGACAGAAGGAGGAGAGGCCAGGGAGGAGAGAAAAGGGAGGCCAGAGAGTAGGAGGCCAGGAAGAGAGGATGGAGGCTAAGGGAGCTGCTGAAGGGAGGAGAGGCCATAGGAATAGGAGAATGAGGAAACAGAGGCCAGAGAGGTGGCTGAGGAAAGACAGACCAGAGGAGGAGGCTGAGGAAAGAGAGGCCAGAGGAAGAGGCTGAGGATAGAGAGGCCAGAGGAAGAGGCTGAGGAAAGAGGGCCAGAGGAGGATGCTGAGGAAAGAGAGGCCAGAGGAGGATGCTGAGGAAAGAGAGGCCAGAGGGGGAGAATAAGGAAAGAGAGGCCAGAGAAGGAGGCTGAGAAAAGACAGACAGAGGAGGAGGCTGAGGAAAGAGAGGCCAGAGGAGGAGGCTGAGAAAAAAGAGAGGCCAGAGGACAAGAATGAGGAAAAAGAGGCACCCACTGAGCCACCGTACAGTGCTAACGACTGAGCCACCATACAGTGCTAACCACTGAGCCACTGTATACAGTGCTAACAACTGACCCACCATACTGTGCTAACCACTGAGCCACCATACAGTGCTAACCACTGAGCCACTGTATACAGTGCTAACAACTGACCCATTGAACAGTGCTAACCACTGAGCCACTGTACAGTGCTAAAGACTGAGCCATCATACTGTGCTAACCACTGAGCCACCGTACAGTACTCACCACTGAGCCACCATACAGTGCTAACCACTGAGCCACCATACAGTGCTAACCACTGAGCCACCACACAGTGCTAACCACTGAGTCACCGTACAGTGCTCACCACTGAGCCACCATACAGGGCTAACTACTGAGCCACCGTATACAGTGCTAACCACTGAGCCACCATATGCAGTGCTAACCACTGAGCCACCATACAGTGCTAACCACTGAGCCACCGTATACAATGCTAACCACTGAGCCACCGTATACAGTGCTAACCACTGAGCCACCATATGCAGTGCTAACCACTGAGCCACCATATACAGTGCTAACCACTGAGCCACCATATACATCCTGCAACAACAGTGTACTTTCTGGAGAGAGGTCTGTACTATTCAGCGGCTATTTCTATGGCACCTGTTCATTTCACCGCACTCCCGATGCAATAGCATCGGGTCTATTTCTACTGGTTTAATATTTAGCAGAGGCCACCAATATTGCACTGATCAATATATTAACCTAATATTATAAAAAAAATTAGGCTGTGGCACATACATTAAATGCTATTCAAAAGCACCTATCAACAGAAGATGGTTCTTTAGCTAGCTGACTGCATGAAGACCAATGAACGTTGCAGGTGCAGTCAACATGGTACAAAAAAGTTAGGTGGTTAAGTGATTGGATGGGATATTTGGCATTACATATTCAGAGTGGAGGTGGAAATTTAATGGTTAACATTTTCACAGTAAATTTGTGATTTTATAATCAATGCCTGCTGAGCTAGGTCAGTATTACTGGAAACACGTGCTTGGAAAATAGTTTAGACATGAGAAAATCTTTAGGCTTTAACCCCTTTTGAAATTACATTTATTGACTATGTTTATATAGCAAACAAGTACTCAAATATGATTATACTGTGATGTTCCATTTTATTTTAAGAGGCCATAGACATTTATTTATATCATTTATTTTATTTACATATATAGTGATGACACTATCATCACTGTCCCCATTGGGGCTCACAATCTAAATTCCCTGACACTATGTCTTTGGAGTGCGGGAGGAAACCCACGCAAACAAGAGGAAATGTAGAAACATTTAGGAAATTCATGAACTAAAACCAGAAATGATAGCTATGTGATAACATTTTAAATGTTTATGTTTTATGTGTTTAACACTTTAAAGCCGAATAAATGTTTTGCAAAAACAAACAAATGCAAATAGTTGTTACTTTTTTTCTTGCACTGAGCATTGCTTTCTAAAATACTGAAAGAGGATCTGTCACTTGCCTTCCAAAAATCACTGTGCTTCCTTGATATTGCCACTGTCTTCCATTATGGGATGTCTCAGACAGTAGCAGTGATACTCAAATTTGTTTCTTCTGGAGTGCGATATGTGAAATCTCTACTTGTGTTTCAAGTGGTTGTTTTTTTACAGTCATCTCTAGGCACCAAGTTTTCACCCATCCTCTGCCAGATGATGTTTATCACAGTTCAGCAGCTGATCTAGCAGTTTATCAGTCTGAGATGCTGCCAAATTTTGATTGGCAGCGCCTGGGAGCCTGTAAAATTACATAACCCCAGAGAAGACTTTGAAGAAACTCTCAGTTGAACTGCAAAGCAGAGTTTCACATAGCACACTTTAGAAGAATCAAAAGGATCAAAATCAAGGGAGCTCATTAATTTTTGCAGGGAATTTAGCTCAGTTGCTTTTAACAAGTAACAGGTCTTCAAGAGGTATCTGAGATTCTTCCTGGAATCTGGATGGCTCTTATAATTTACAGCAGCCTTCTTCACATAACCAGTGAATTGGCAAATTTGTAATATGCAGTGGTGCAACTAAAAGAATCCTAGTGGCATATGTTTCCAGAGTATGGCTAGGGTCACACTTGTGTTTGCAATCCAGTTACTGGATCCAGTTTTTCATCCTGAAAACCTCATCAGGTACCTGATCCATAGAAATGTTAACAATTGTTTGCCAAAGTACAATCTGTCTACTGGATCCAGTTTTTGAGAAGTCAGGCTTTAATAGGGTCTGCAACATTTTTTGGCCTTTTAGCAAAACCTGATCAGTTTATTAACATGGGACCCTATGGGAACCTGATCCAGTACCTGATGGTACATATAGGTACCTGATCCGGTAAAAATGCTTCCAAACAGACAAGGGGGAAAACTGGATCCAGTAATGCATCCAGTTACTGGATTCAGGCTCCCAAGTGTGACCCTAGCCAATTTGTGTTTCAAAGAGTGACCAGCAATGGCGTAACTTGAAGCTTACGGACCCTGATCAAAAACTCCAACAGGGCCCCAATTATTGCAAGTATTTAATAGCAATAGTCTTTGTAATAGGCTAAAGGGATTTTCGGTGCCCCATAGGCTCCAGGGCCCGGGTGCAATTGCAACCCTGCACCTGTTGCAGTTATGCCCCTGGTGACCAGCAAACAACTCTATATTTTCAGCAAAACACATTTTTGCTTCTGGTAGATGAAAGTTTACCAACAAATCTAAATGTATTTATTGTTTATAAAATTGTTCCAAAATGTGTGTCTGAAATAGAAAATTAGATTACGATTCCAATAGAAACATATTGGAAATTAATTTTAATATCTTGGGCCCGGTAATGGAAAAAGTGGTTCATAATTTATTCTTTCCATTTCCTTTTTCCTAATAGTTTACTAAGACTTGTAATTTTTACATGTTTTGTCAGAAAATCATAATAGATTTATATTACATTATTTTACAAATGTGTGCTACATGTAGGCATACTGTAGCATTTGTTGCCAGACATTCAATTTCAGACATGACAACTGCCGACTGAAGCATTTGATAACCCATTAAAAATTGACTTGGCATGTAAGACGTCTCTAATTTTCTGTCATCTAATTCTGATTATCCAAAAAGGGAGTTATTAGTTAATTGACAGAAATATTACCGCTATGGTGTGAACACTTGCTATCATTAGCTTGTCTTTCTATGCATGCTGATGAATAAAGCGAATTTTGGGATTTTTGACCTTTTTAGTAGCCACGTCGTGACGTCTTTCATCTGCTTTGATTTGTACTTATTCCTATAAGTACCCAGGCATCCCATTGGGAAGCCTATCTGTTACTCTTAGACAGGAATTCTAATCCCTGAGGTCTCTAAACAGCCACAGAATACATTTCTGAAGTCATTAAACACAGAATGACTAAGTAGAGAAGTGAAGGCATGGCAATATAATCAACTAAGACTATCATACGGTGTCAGCTGCTGCCTGCCACAGCACAGACAGCTCAGAACAGAGCAGCAGATTTCTCTCTCTGGGCCGTGTTCCTGAATTCCTTTTCACGCTGCTTTGTTCATCTGTCTTCCAATGTAATCGTGTAAACTTCTGCAAAGCTGTATTTAACCTATGTCAGGTCAATGAATCTCTCATAAACATCTAGTGATAATCAGCATTTCTTGGACCGACAAAATAATTCTGTGGATTACTAAGGATGTGGGAATGCATCAACAGGCAAAGCCATCATTTCAGTATTATAATGAGGCAACACAGTAATATGGATCAGTGATTTTTTTACATGTGGGTCCAAATTTACTAATTCTCTGGCTTTTGGATTAAGGAAGGTCTACTCATGCTCTAGCAAATTATATACAGCAACAAAACCATACAGCCCAAAATAACCTCCCAAATAGGTTTGAATCAGGCCACTGCTTCTTTTTAAAGAAGTACATAATACTCAAAGTAAAAGCACGTGCATAAGCACCCCCCTAGTTTGCCAAACCTGGAAACTATTGACCGTGTATAAGCCGAGGTGGAACCAGCACAGTAATACAGCCCAGCAGTGTGGTTACAGCAGCCCCAGAGTATATCAGCACATGGTATATACAGCAGCACCCACATGTATATACAGCACAGCCCATTGTATATAGCAGTCAGCCCAGTTGTTACGCAGCAGCCCAGTAGTTAGTATACGCAGCCCCATAGTTAGTATACAGCAGCCCCAGAGGTTACAGCAGCCATGGTGTACAGCAGCAGCCAGTGGTATATAGCCCCCTCAGTATACAGCACCCAAGGTATATACAGCCCAGTGGTATATACAAGCCCCATCAGTATACAGCAGCCAGAGTATACAGCCCAGTGTAGTATACACGCAGGGCCCAGTGTTATCGCCAGGGTAGTATTTCTAGCCCCCATCCATATAAGCAGCCCAAGATATACAGCCCAAGTGTAGTATACACGCTGCCCAGTGGTAAATATCAGACCCCCATTCAGTACTCAGGACCCAGGGAAAACCCAGTGGTAGTATACACGCAGCCATGGATATCACGCCCCATCGGTGTATCACCCCATCAGGTATACAGGAGCCCAAGTATATACAGCCCCATGTGTATATACGCGTCCAGTGGTACATACAGCCCAGTGTAGTAATACCAGCCCATGGAAAGAGCCAGTTAGTATACAGCCCCATCAGTATCAGGCCCCGCTTGTGCACAAAACGTAAAGAAGAGATTAGTATATTATCACTGTTTCGCTGCTGTTCCTGCGCGCGCAACGCGCTCTCCATCATCTTCCGGTTTCCTCCTCGGTCTATGCCGACAATGAGTCATTGCCTGCGAGCACCGGAGGAAGCCGGAAGCAGACGAATGAAGACGAAGGACCGCGATGACGGCGGCGGGACAGCGGCAGGCGGACAGTGATAAGTATACTAATCTCTTCCTTTACAGGTTTGTGCACAAGGCAGGGGGGTCCTGTATACTCATGGGGGCGGGCCTGTATACTGTATACACTGTATACAGTGACTCGCGTATAAGCCGAGGGGGGGACTTTTCAGCCCAATTTTTGGGCTGAAAAACTCGGCTTATACCGCAGAGTATATACGGTAATCCAAAGAAAATGTTTATCATTTAGCCCTGTAGTATGTACACACATAGTACTGTATAACAGAACAGTTCATACAGTTGACATAACCTGATGCTGTTTAGGACATAATGTTGTATTCGATGGTATAGAACCACATTTTAATTCCTACTTTGTAAATTGATGTTAGGCCAGCTTCACACCGCTGTGTGATCCGATCCAGGCCTGTCAGGCGTGAACATGACAGTCCCAGACCGGATCTGGACACAGAACCGTAGGGCAAATATGCCCTTCGGTCCGGTGTGCAGCCGAATCCCTGTAATTGCAGCCGCAGCTGCTGATTTTTCAAAAAATTACAGCAGCGTGCAGCCGCAGGTGTCTGGTTCCCGGGAGGATCCAGTTTGGGGAGATTTTTCTCCCCTGACACAAAAATGCTGCATGTTCCAATTTTGTGTCCGGGAAAAAAATCAGATTCCTCCCGGATTCTCTCGGACACATGGAAACCGGATGGCAGATAGCTGCCATCCCGCTCCATCCTGTCCTATAGGATTCTATGGGGCCAAAATCCAGTCCGGAATGCTGTAATGGGACAAAATGCCAGGGAACATCCCTGAGGAAGGAGCTTGGATAGAGGCTCTGAATCGCGTAGGATAGAAAAAAGAAAAATCTGCCCAGTTAACTCTTTGTTTCCTGGTGATTCCTGGTGGCAGCGCGGGCATTCCGGCATTTTGTCCCATTACAGCATTCCTGTTTCCACGGTTATCATGAAGGTGCGGCCCTGCAGTAGCTATCCTAGAAGCCATCTTACAGGCGATTATACCGGTTGTGGGTGACACAACCGAACCAGGTGAGCAGTTCTTGATATACACCGCTATAACCCTTTGTAAAAAGGATAAGACCCTATAAGCATTTATCTCATTTTTCTGCTCATCAGTTTTTGTAGCCAAAACCAGGAGCGGGTGATACATATAGAAGTGGAACACTTGTTTCTATTATACTTCCCCTCTGATTGTTCCACTCTTGGTTTTAGCTACAAAAACTGACAAGCAAAAACAGACCAAAAACGCACAGTGTGAATGAAGCCTAAGGCTGGTGTCGCACTGCAGTTTTTTTCCTGATCAGGTTCCATCCACTTTGTGTGCCAAAACCAGGAAAGGAACTTGCAGAGGAAAACTATAATTAAAAGATTGACACCTGTTCTGGGTTTTGGAGACACTCCTGGTTTTGGCACACAAAGTGGATAGAACCTGATCAGGGAAAAAACTGCTGTGTAAAACCAGTCTTAGGTCTGATCCGATCCATGGCTGTCAGGGAGAACCTGACAGCCCCGGACCGGACCGGATTTTGACCCCATAGTGTCTGCCATCTGGTTTCCATCTCTCCGGGAGAATCCGGGAGAATTCAGAATTCTCTCACGGAAACAAAAACATTGCTTGCAATGCTTTTGTGTCCGAGAGGAGAATATCTCCTCCAATTGCCTTCGCCCGGATTCGCCCGGATCTTCCCGGATCTGGGACAATCCGGCACTCCCTAACATGGGAGCCTATGCCTTTGCTCCATGCGAGCTGTGGTCCTGATTCTTCAGCAGCGGCAGCTGCGTGTGGCAGCACACCGGACCGGAGGGCATATTAGCCCTCCGGTTCTGTGTGCTGTTCCGGTCCGGGGCTGTCAGGTTCACCCTGACAGCCACAGATTGGATCAGGCCCGCTATGTGAAGCCAGCCTTAGGAGCCAAATGTAAAAGGATCATCAGGTCATTCAGTTTGGAGTTCATAGTAATTGAAATTTATGTTGCTTCTAGTTAGTTCATCTCAGCTGTGGCTGGTATGTGACCACTCCCTTTCCCATTAAATAGTCACATGAATGATCACCTGAGGCATGTAATAGATTTATTCTAGTCTGACCATTTTGGAGGGAGGAAGGTCTTCAGTGGCTGCTGGAGATCTGCTGGAGATCTGCTGTTGGAGTTCTGCTGTATGGAGCTGCAGCTCTGGAGTATGGCTGCAGCAATCAAGTTTGTTGGGTATTGTATCCTTTTGTCTTGCAGCTCTGGAGTTTGGCTGCAGCAATCAAGTTTGTTGGGTATTGTATCCTTTTGTCTATGTTCCCCTGTCTATCCTACTTCCCCCGTGTGATATTGCAGCATTGTTAATGTCTAGTGTACTCACTGGTCCTGACACTAGACAGGGTGAGTGGAGGGACAGTTAGGGACTAGGCACATGATGGTGGTGGAGTGATGGTCCTGCTTAGAGACAATAGGGGAGCCCAAGGGCCAGGCACAGGTTAGTGCCAGGAGGTGCACCATCCCCTGTTTCCTATCATCAGGGTCTTTCTCTCCCTTTCCATCCTTTTGTAACTTTTGTGTTACCCCATGTGCCAGACATCCCCTTGTCGGTGCATAATAATGAAAGGCAAAAGCTTAAGCAGTTAACATCAGGATGTACCGGTAAGTATAGAAATAATTTCTCCTCTGCATAAAAGTCTTAATTATATGTCACTTGTTTACAGGCTTATTATACTGATACATAAAGATATATATCTCTATAGCAATTATATCTCTGCATAATAGTAGATCTCTACAGTATATACTTGTATATCTCTGGTGAAATAAAAGTTAGATTTTTTTCCCTAAAAAATAACTAAAAAAGAATGAAAACCAATTAAAACAATATTTCTTTTTGCATTGCGTAAAAATACACATCAAAAATTAGTATATTTGGTATCACTATACTTCTAACAACCCATACAATAAAGTGTAGTAATTAATTACAGTGATCAGTAAATGGTGTAAGACAAAATTGTAAGATTGCTTTTTTTCCTTTATTAAACACATAAAAAATTAACACGAATATACACTGTGTGCAGAATTATTAGGCAAATGAGTATTTTGATCACATGATACTTTTTATACATGTTGTCCTATTCCAAGCTGTATAGGCTTGAGAGCCAACTACCAATTAAGTAAATCAGGTGATGTACATCTATGTAATGAGGAGGGGTGTGGTCTAATGACATCAACACCCTATATAAGGTATGCTTAGTTATTAGGCAAATGCCTTTCCTTAGGCATAATGGGCCAGAAGAAAGATTTGACAGGCTCTGAAAAGTCCAAAATTGTGAGATGTCTTGCAGAGATACAGCAGTCTTGAAATTGCCAAACTTTGGAAGCGTGATCACTGAACAATCAAGCCTTTCATGGCAAATAGCCAATAGGGTCATAAGAAGCATGTTGGGCAAAAAAGGCGCAAAATATCTGCCCATGAATTGTAATTGTACTCGCTATACTCACAACAAGAAAATCAAAAGTTAAGCCAAGATGTCATTTGCCACAAGTTTTGCAATATTTCAGAGCTGCAACGTAACTGGAGTATCAAAAAGCACAAGGTGTGTTATACTCAGGGACATGGCTAAGGTAAGTAAGGCTGAAAAATTACCACCTTTGAATAAGAAACATAAGATAAAACGTCAAGACTGGGCCAAGAAATATATTAAGACTGATTTTTCAAAGGTTTTATGGACTGATGAAATGAGAGTGACTCGTGATGGGCCAGATGGATGGGCCAGAGGCTGGATCAGTAAAGGGCAGACAGCTCCACTCTGACTCAGACACCAGCAAGGTGAAGGTGGGGTACTTGTATGGGTTGGTATCATCAAAGAGAACTTGTGGGACCTTTTCGCGTTGAGGATGGAGTGAAGCTCAACTCCCGGACCTACTGCCAGTTTCTGGAAGACAACGTCTTCAAGCAGTGATACAGGAAGAAGTCGGTATCATTCAAGAGAAACATGATTTTCATACTGGACAATGCTTCATCACATGTATCCAACTACTCCACAGCGTGGCTGGCCAGTAAAGGTCTAAAAGAAGACAAAATAATGACATAGCCCCCTTGTTCACCTGATCTGAACCCCATAGAGAACCTGTGGTCCATCATAAAATGTGAGATCGACGGGGAGGGAAAACAGTACACCTCTCGAAACAGTGTCTGGGAGGCTGTGGTGGCTGCTGCCTTGCAATATTGATCATTAATAGATCAAGCAACTGACAGAATCTATGGATGAAAGGCTGTTGAGTATCATCATAAAAAAGGTGGCTATATTGGTCACAAAGTTTTTTTGGGGTTTTGTTGTGCCCTGTAGTCATAGGCTACATTCACACATTGCGCATTTCTTGCACTTTTTTCCGCGGGCAGTTTTTGCCGCGCCTTGAACCTGCGCAAAAAAGCGCTGTAAAAAAATGTGGTGCATTCACACACCGCGTGTTTTTACGTGCTCACTGCTCCCCCAAAAGCACAGGGGAGAAGTGATATCACACAGGGGAGGAAGAATCCTCCCCCGTGTGACATGTGTGACTGCCCCTTTTGGGTTTTATAGTGTATTAATATACACTGTAGGGATGGGCGAATCTACTCGCTAGGACTCGTTACTCGGCGAGTAGTAAGGGACTCGCAGGACTCGGTACTCTGCGAGTTTCCCAGCGTTTACTCGCACGAGTCCAATGCAAATCAATAGCAAACGCTGACAAAACTAGGATTGCCATTGTTTGCATTAGACTCGGCTACTGTGCCAGTGATAGCAGGGAAACTCGCTACTGTGCCAGTGATAGCAGGGAAACTCGCAAAGTAACTGCTGTTACATTGCGAGCCGAGTCCAGCTGTCTTCTCTGTGCAGCTCCAGGGTCCTAGAGCCCGCCTGCTCACAGAGATGATGTAGCAGTGCTGAGATTGTTCTCAGTCTGCTCATTCCCTGTGCATAGACATCTATATCTATGCACAGGGGATGTAGCAGAGAGAACATCGCGTTTTGGACTACGTCGGACGGAAGAGGATTTTTTTAATTAAAGATGGAGTCCCTAATGGCTTTTTTTTTTATTTCAAATAAAAATTTTTCTCTGTGTTTTTTTAACCCTTTATTGGAGATTCTTAGTGGCTGGGTCAAACGTGGCCTGACATTAAGAATCTCGGGCTTAATACCAGCTTGTATAACAAAGCTGGTATTAACCCCTTTATTACCCAGCATGCCACCGCCACCAGGGCCGCTGGAAGAGCGGGGTTCAGCGCCAGAGGATGGCGCTTCAATGAACGCGCCATCTTCTGGGGCGGCTGCGGGCTGCATTTGCAGCGGGGGGTGCCCAGAAAGCTTGGGCATCCCTGCGCTGCGGATTCCAGCCCCCAGCTGCTTAGCTGTACCTAGCTAGACATAGAAATTGTGCGGAGCCCCACGCATTTTTTTTTTATTATTTCATGAATTTCAGAGTCAGAGTCTCAGAGTCAGAGTCTCAGAGTCAGAGTCAGAGTCTCAGAGTCAGAGTCTCAGAGTCAGAGTCAGAGTCTCAGAGTCAGAGTCTCAGAGTCAGAGTCAGAGTCTCAGAGTCAGAGTCTCAGAGTCAGAGTCAGAGTCTCAGAGTCAGAGTCTCAGAGTCAGAGTCTCAGAGTCAGAGTCTCAGAGTCAGAGTCAGAGTCTCAGAGTCAGAGTCTCAGAGTCAGAGTCTCAGAGTCAGAGTCTCAGAGTCAGAGTCAGAGTCTCAGAGTCAGAGTCTCAGTCTCAGAGTCTCAGAGTCAGAGTCTCAGAGTCAGAGTCTCAGAGTCAGAGTCAGAGTCTCAGAGTCAGAGTCAGAGTCTCAGAGTCAGAGTCAGAGTCTCAGAGTCAGAGTCTCAGAGTCAGAGTCTCAGAGTCTCAGAGTCAGAGTCAGAGTCAGAGTCTCAGAGTCTCAGAGTCAGAGTCTCAGAGTCAGAGTCTCAGAGTCAGAGTCAGAGTCAGAGTCTCAGAGTCAGAGTCTCAGTCTCAGAGTCTCAGAGTCAGAGTCTCAGATTCAGAGTCTCACCCTCAGAGCCAGAGTCAGAGTCTCAGAGTCAGAGTCTCAGAGTCAGAGTCTCAGAGTCAGAGTCTCACCCTCAGAGCCAGAGTCAGAGTCTCAGAGTCAGAGTCTCAGAGTCAGAATCTCAGAATTTCATGAAATAATTTAAAAAAAATGCGTGGGGCTCCGCGCAATTTCTATGTCTAGCCAGGTACAGCTAAGCAGCTGGGGGCTGGAATCCGCAGCGCAGGGATGCCCAAGCTTTCTGGGCACCCCCTGCTGCAAATTGCAGCCCGCAGCCGCCCCAGAAGATGGCGCGTTCATTGAAGCGCCATCCTCTGGCGCTGAACCCCGCTCTTCCAGCGGCCCTGGTGGCCGTGGCACGCTGGGTAATAAAGAGGTTAGGGCCAGCTTTGTATTATCAGCTGGCCCTAAGCCCGAAATTTATGGCGGTCACGCCAATATTAGACATGACCGCCATGAATTTCTATTAAATTGTTTAAAAAGAAACACAACACAGAGAAAAATGTTTATTAGAAATTAAAAAAATAGCCATTAGAGACTCCATCTTTAATTAAAAAAATCCTCTTCCGTCCGACGCAGTCCAAAACGCGATGTCCTCTCTGCTACATCCCCTGTGCATAGATATAGATGTCTATGCACAGGGAATGAGCAGACTGAGAACAATCTCAGCTCTACTACATCAGGCAGCAGGCAGGCTCTAGGACCCTGGAGCTGTGGCAGCAGCACACAGAGCAGACAGGATCTTATCTGTGCGAGTTTCCCAGCCAGCGATTACTTGCAAAGTAAACGAGTCCAATGCAAATAAATGACAAAACTAGGATTGCTTCAGGCTGAAGCTTCCGAGACACATCTGTGATTTGTAAATCTCACACTACTCGCTATTACTCGCTTCCCCATTCATTAACATTGGACTCGCTAGACTCGCAACGAGTAGCGAGTCCTGTGCTCGGACTCGCTAGAGTCAAGCGATTCCGAGTAATTTAGGATTCGCCCATCACTAATACACTGCGAAACCCAAATGTACGGTAAATAATTCAAATGTGTTAAAAAAAAATAAAAATTGAATACTTACTAGGGATGCGCGAGTATAATCGTTACTAATCTGTACTTGCCGAATAGTAACGATATTCGGGCTACTCACTACTCTGTGAGTTTCTTGTGATTACTCGTTAGGAGTAGTGATTAGTCCATTCACTTTCACAGTGTATCTACATACACTGCGAAAGTGGAATAAAAGTGAATAAAAGTATTAAAATAAAAAAAATCATACTCACCCATCCGACGGCTGCACCGGAGACCTGAAAAGAAGTAATTCCATGTACGGCTAGGACCTGTCAGTCTGATAGCCAATCAGATGGCCTGACATTACAAACCACATGATCGCTACCAGCCACCTGATTGGCCAGATTGCCAGGTCTTGAACATGCATCAATGATCTGGCAATCTGGCCAATCAGGTGGCTGGTAGTGATCATGTGGTTTGTGATGTCAGGCCATCTGATTGGCCAGATCACTACCAGCCATCTGATTGGCTATCAGACTGACAAGTCCTAGCCGTACATGGATGTCTTCTTTTCGGGTCCCCGATGCAGCCGTTGGATGGGTGAGTATGATTTTTTTTTATTTTTAACAACTTTTATTCACTTTTATTCCATTTTTGCAGTGTACATACAGATTCACTACAAAAGTACTCAGTTCTACATTCACTTTAATTGGACTCACTATACTCTCAACAAGTACCAAGTATCGGGATCTACTCGTTACGAGTATAGCGAGTCTGAATATTGCAGTACTCACTCTTCCCTAATATTTATCCATCCGCCGGTTGTTCGGGTTATCGGAAGCCAAAGGAACCACAAGTACTGACCTTCCAAGACCTTGCAAGATCGGGGACTGGCCGCTCACGGTCATGTGATATGTGACGTGCATATGACGCGCATATCACATGACCACGAGCGACCAATCACAACTCTTGATAGGTCCAGGAAGGTCAGTACCTGTGGAAGTCTCAGCTACTGGTAACCCTAACACCAGGCGGGGGGTAAGTATTCAATTTTTATTATTTTTAACACATTTGGATTACTTTCATTTGGGTTTCGCAGTGTATATTAATACACTACAAACCCAGAAAGGACTGTCACAGATGTCACACAGGAGAGGATTCTTCCTCCCCTGTGTGACATCACATCCTGCAGCGACGGCGTATTCCCGCTGGATGTGCGCATTGTCTGAACAGTTATGCATAATTCCAGCGGGGATAATAGGCTCCTATGGGAGAAAGCACAGGTGGGTAAAGAATTGACATGGTCATTCTTTTTACGCCCGGCCTTTCTCCCATAAAAGCACAGCATATATTTACGCAGTGTCTTCATGGCAAAAGTGAATTTACATTCACTTTGCCGGCAGACGCACACGTACTTGCCCTTTTTTGAAAAGTAAGCGCAAAAAAGTGCGCTTACCACTAAATAAAATCCTGAGTAACCAATTACCTCCAGGAATCACTTGATTTGGAGATTTAGTCTGTGTGTAATTTATTCTCACTATACTATAGTTGTTCGTTTGCTTGTGGCGGGTCAGAGGTTTGTTTGAGCTTAGAGATTAAACAGCATCATAAAAGCAAAGAAACACACCAGACAGGTCAGATATAAAAAAAAATAGCCCACGCTCTGTGGATCTCATAGAGCACTGTTCAATCCATCATCCAAAAATGAAAGGAGTACGGCACAATTCCAAAGCTACGAAGACATGGCTGTTCCCCTAAACTAAACTGACATTCCAAGCAGGGAGGGTACCAAATAGAGATGTATTGGTCAATCTGGAGGACCTACAGTACAGAGATTCCCAGCACAGTTTGGAGAATCTTTCCACAAAACAACTATTAAGGCTCACTCCCAGTGACACTGAAATAATCAATCTAATTTTTATCCAGAATAATTGAATGAGTGAAATCCTTTTGGCGTTCCATATTTCATGTGAGTGATATGTAAGACTGTTGGATTTTTTTTGTTGTTTTTTTTTTATCTAGCATCAATATGACATGCATATGAAATGCATTTTTTATTTCCAGCAACTATTAGGCTAGGGTCACACTTTTAAAGCCAATTGCATTCACCGCATCCAGATCTGGATGTGGTGAATGCAATTGGCTTCACACACATTTTTAATGAAAAATGTGTGGATGAAGCTGCAATCCGGTAACCGGATTGCTCCGGATGCCGCAGGGATGAACAAAGTGTTAACTGTATAATAAAAGATGAAATATTAATAATAGTTGTGGCCAACATGTCTCTAGGAGGTCCTGTATCCATTTACATTAGGTCTATGGCGGTGCGCTGCCCATAGATCTAATGTAAATGCCTACAGGACCCTGGACAGCGGCAGATACTATACGTACATTACGTATAGTATGTGCGCAGCTGTCAGAGGAGCCGCGACTTCATTAATAAAATTCTACAGAGCCGACAATAGCCGGCTTACTGTAAATTAGTTATTAACCCCTGACATGTCCACAGGAGTGGGCAGCATGTCTTTAGGGGGGTTGTCACCCCCCAGAGACATGTTGCCCACAACTATTATTAATATTTAATCTTTTATTAAACTGTTTACACTTTGTTCATCCCTGCGGCAGCAGGGATGAGCAAAGTCCACGGTAACCGCATTGCTCAGGATTACACATCCTGGGCAATGCGGTTACCGCATTATGGGTCAGAGAACCCCTCTGAAAATTGTAGCCTGCATGATTTTTCATTCAGGCTGCAGATCCGGAGCCGGTAACCGGATTGCTTGTAAAGCAATCCAGTTACGATTAGGGTCATTATTGTGAGCTATCTGCATAGATTGCTCTTACAAAAAGAAGCAAAATGGATCATAAGGCTGAGAGCCCAGGGTCCATTAGGTTTTAACGATAAAAATTAATTGTCAGTATTTTTGTGAGTAAATTCAAGCTGGTTTTAGGATTTGTTGCTATATGTAATAATAAAAAAGAACTATATTTTTAGATTTAGGTTTTGTATATTAAGTCAGTGATACAGCAGGATCTTTTGTGGCAAGGGAAGAGTTAGGGTAGGGACACACTTCAGTTCCTGATCAGTTTTCCTCATCAGTTCTCCTGATCAGTGTTCATCAGTTTGTGTGCCAAAATCAGGAGTGAACCTTGCAGAGAAAAAGTAAAATTGAAAGATTGACACCTGTGGTGAGTTTTGGAGTCACTCCTGGTTTTGGCACACAAACTGGAAGGACACTGATCAGGAAAACTGATCAGGAAAACTGATCAGGAACTGAAGCGTGTCCCTACCCTTAAGTGAATACTGCTGGGTGTTGTTATAAGGCAGGAAGTGCTTTCCATATGTGTGCCATAAACCTGGTGAAGCGTCCGTGAGAGGCGTGAAACGTTCCGTCGTTTCTCATCCTCCCCCCCTGCACCCCCTAACAATGCATCTGCTGTGCCTGCTGTAAATATGCTGTCGCTTTAATAAAGGAATTCCTCTGGATATCAGTGAGTGCTGCTGCTATTACTTCATTAAGCAAAGAGTCTGTGTCATATGATCGGAAGTGCACCACACGTGATTGAAGGAGGTCAGTAGTGCAGTGCCATAGAAAAAAGTATTAATGACCAACGAGTAGTGCTCAAGTAGAGTCTCCAACCCGTAACTATTATAATGATAACTTGGCACAAAAATTAATGCAAAAATCTATATTTATTAAGCAGCTCAAACGAACAGAATTGTAACGCAAAACGTTTCGGCCTCACTGGCCTTCATCAGTTGCTATAAGGATAAAGAAAATATATCACAACATGATCAATATTCACGTTCATACAGTAACATAAAATATAAGAAAACCAATAGAAATTTCTACCATCAATTCTGGACAGGCTACTTCTGAGAGCTGATGTAGTATTCACAATGGCTATATAAAGGGGATGTCACACGCGTCAATATCGCTGTCAATGTCGCTCATACGTCACGGATTTTCAGTCGCTCAAGCGACGTAAAAGTGACGCAGGAGCGACATTGAAGCGTGTGACCAAGCGATGCAACCAGCGATATGTCGCTGATCGCCGATCGCAGGTTTCACTGCCAGATGTAAAACCTGTCGCTCATCGCTCAGTAGACCTTGTGCATCGCTGCGTGTGACACTAAACTCAGCGACGTATTTTCTATTTTGACAACGTACAAGCGACTAAATAAAATCGCTCGCAAGATGGCGACATCACCGCATCGCTGGGTCATATTGACACGTGTGACATCTTACCTGCGATAATTCCACATCGCTCAGGCGATTAATAATTTGTGACGCACGAGCGATATCGCGGGCGACATTGACACGTGTGACAGGCCCTTAAGAAAAGAAAAGCCCATAATCAAACAAGGGGTTAATACAGTCAAGATAAGCATATAATCAACATTACAGTCTATGTAACAGGAGGGTGTTTGAGACAACAGGATCCCACAGGGTTCACACTGATATAGAGGGCTATCTATTAGATCTAACTCACCATATGATGTGACGATGGGGAAGAATGCAAAATTATGCAGGAGATAACAGCATGTAAGACGCTGTGTCTCCAGAGTTTATATCCGGACTGTGGATACACATGGTGTCGCGTCATCAAGACGCACGCGCATGCGCAATCGTGATGTTGTCAGTAACCTCAGTTACTGAATCACGTGATCGGGAGGAATGCGATCATGTGATATCGCAAAGAGAATACGCTTTGCGCATGCGCGAGCGGTGGTCATGGTGCTTGTAATTAGAAGTAAAACGCCACATAAGGAGAAAGAGAAAGATTTGAGCAGAAGGAAGAAAAGGGGAGAGAAATAAAGGAGAGAAAAGGGGAAATAAAACAGATTAGACAGAAATAAAAGGAAATTACATCATAAAAAGAGGAAATATGAACAAAGGAGATTACCTGTACCATGAAGGAGGGAATTAACGAGTCTATATGCAAAAGGGGGGAGTAAAGGACAAAGAATTAATATCGCAGTTATAAAAAACTAACCACATCATAGTTACGATTTAAACCTTTAGGAGATAATGATTGAAGTCTAAATATCCAATGGGCTTCACGAATCCGCATAAGTTTCTGGAGATTACCACCCCTCCGGGATAGGGTCACCCCTTCTAGCACCTGGTATTTTAATTGAGAGACTCTATGGCCCACAGTGTTGAAATGGTATGGTAATGGAAGAACATTTTTTTCACACCTAATATTCGACTTACGGTATGTTCGGATATCCTATCCTGTATGTGTTGTGATGTTTCGCCTACATAGACCAGTCCACAAGGACATTTAATGGCATAAATCACATTCATGGAGTTACACGTAAAAAAGCCACGAACAGGAATCCCTCACCCGTATGTGGGTGGTAAATCTTATCACCTTTGGTAATGTTATTGCACTGTAGACAATTTAGACACGGAAAGGTCCCATTTCTCCTAGTGGATAAAAATGATTGTCTGGACATTTTGATGGCCGAACCTACGTCTGCTCTTATTAGACAATCCTTGAGATTTTTTGCCCTCCTAAAACAAGGTAAAAAGGACTCCTGAAATTCAGGAACCGATGGATAACCTGATTTAAGAATACCCCAAATTTAACGTATAGTAGCATGAAATGTATAAATAAATGGGTGAAAAGTGTGCACCAGTGGGATCCGATTGCTCACTCTCCTCCTAGTTACTAAAGAATTAGGCTTAAAAAGAGTCTTAGAGGGATAACCCCTATCAATGAATCTCTGACACATCTCTGTTTCTCTCAAAGTACATAAAGTTGGATCAGAGACTATCTTACGGACCCTAGTTAATTGGGACTGGCGGGATCGACTTTTTGACAGTTTCTGGATGACAACTGGAAAAATACAAACGATTATTACGATCTGTAGGTTTTCGATAAATATCGAACATTAGAATATCATCTACTTTGTATACCAATGTATCCAGGTAACTGACACGGTCCTGGCTATAATTGATGGAAAATTGAAGCTCAGGCCAAATGGAATTAAGAAATGAATGGAATTCCAAGAGATCTTGGACAGAGCCCCCCCATATGCAAAAAATGTCGTCAATGTAACGACCCCAAAATTTAACATACTTTTTATCCATTATAACAATTATAATGGATAGATCATATTATATCCAGGAATGTCTTAGACAATTGTCCGACAGTTCTGTCTATACAGCCTTATCCACCAATCCTACATCTAAGATTAAACTCAAAATTTCCCAATTATTACAGTTTGGTTTAGACCGAGGTATTCTTGATGACAAAGGTGTGGAATTTTTAACAAGGATTGTCTAATAAGAGCAGACGTAGGTTCGGCCATCAAAATGTCCAGACAATCATTTTTATCCACTAGGAGAAATGGGACCTTCCCATGTCTAAATTGTCTACAGTGCAATAACATTACCAAAGGTGATAAGATTTACCACCCACATACGGGTGAGGGGATTCCTATTTGTGGCTTTTTTACGTGTAGCTCCACGAATGTGATTTATGCCATTAAATGTCCTTGTGGACTGGTCTATGTAGGCGAAACATCACAACACATACGGGATAGGATATCCCAACATACCGTAAGTCCAATATTAGGTGTTAAAAAATGTCCTTTATTACCATACCATTTCAACACTGTGGGCCATAGAGTCTCTCAATTAAAATACCAGGTGCTAGAAGGGGTGACCCTATCCCGGAGGGGTGGTAATCTCCAGAAACTTATGCGGATTCGTGAAGCCCATTGGATATTTAGACTTCAATCATTATCTCCTAAAGGTTTAAATCGTGACTATGATGTGGTTAGTTTTTTATAACTGCGATATTAATTCTTTGTCCTTTACTCCCCCCTTTTGCATATAGACTCGTTAATTCCCTCCTTCATGGTACAGGTAATCTCCTTTGTTCATATTTCCTCTTTTTATGATGTAATTTCCTTTTATTTCTGTCTAATCTGTTTTATTTCCCTCTTTTCTTCTCTCTCCTTTTTTCTCTCCCTTTTTCCTTCTGCTCAAATCTTTCTCTTTCTCCTTATGTGGCGTTTTACTTCTAATTACAAGCACCATGACCACCGCTCGCGCATGCGCAGAGCGTATTCACTTTGCGATATCACATGATCGCATTCCTCCCGATCACGTGATTCAGTAACTGAGGTTACTGACAACATCGCGATTGCGCATGCGCGCGCGTCTTGATGACGCGACGCCATGTGTATCCACAGTCTGGATATAAACTCTGGAGACACAGCGTCTTGCACGCTGTTATCTCCTGCATAATTTTGCATTCTTCCCCAGCGTCACATCATATGGTGAGTTAGATCTAATAGATAGCCCTCTATATCAGTGTGAACCCTGTGGGATCCTGTTGTCTCAAACACCCTCCTGTTACATAGACTGTAATGTTGATTATATGCTTATCTTGACTGTATTAACCCCTTGTTTGATTATGGGCTTTTTTTTTCTTATATAGCCATTGTGAATACTACATCAGCTCTCAGAAGTAGCCTGTCCAGAATTGATGGTAGAAATTTCTATTGGTTTTCCTATACTTTATGTTACTGTATGAACATGAATATTGATCATGTTGTGATATATTTTCTTTATCCTTATAGCAACTGATGAAGGCCAGTGAGGCCGAAACGTTTTGCGTTACAATTCTGTTCGTTTGAGCTGCTTAATAAATATAGATTTTTGCATTAATTTTTGTGCCAAGTTATCATTATTGTAGTGCAGTGCCAGTCAGCAGCTGTGAGACGCTCCAGCACGGAGCGAAGATCTCCTGATAAGGTACAGGATTGCAGCGGTGCCCGGCCTCTAATCAAGTAAGTGAATCCAGTTACCATAATGGGCTCCTATGGGGAGCGTTTCCTGCTCCTGTTTTGAGCTTTTTGAAAGCTCAAAACCGGATCAGGTTTTAAAAAAAAAAAATGCTGATGTGACCCTAGCCTAAGTCTACAATGATTTAGAAAACCAGCTACAGTGTTCTATACTACAGACTGGTAAAGTATCTATAAAAGGCCGAAAGCGTGAATGGACCATGTGCCGTCCTTTTCATTTTCTCATACCCATAGACTAGTATATACGAGGCTATACTCAGCATGCTGAGATTTTTTTTCCTGACTCAAATAAAAGCTGGGGAAAAACTTATAGATCAGCACTGACTCATTGAATAACATTGGTTCAAGCACAATGCAATTTTTTTCTCATATTGTACTCATCCGTTTCATGTATAAATGGTAAAGAGCTCTTAGTCATATAGTCCACAAAATTAGCCTTTATGGAAGAGTGGCAAAAACAAAGACATTTTTGAAAGCAAGCTATAAGTTAAATGAACTATAGGCTATAAGATGAATGAATCTTGTAAGGTACCGTTACACAGCACGACATCATTAACAATATCGTTGATACATCACGGGTTTGGAGGTGTACCAGCAACATCGTTAGGATATCATGGCGTGTAGCACCGCGATTCAACAACGATAAGTTTGTGGATCGTTCATCGCAGGTTTGAGAACATGTTCTCAAACCTGGCGATCAACGATCCACCAACCTGGTAGGTCATTGTGTGTGACACCGCGATAACGATGTCATGGACAAAATTGCCCATTGACATCAATGAGCAGGGATCATTCGCATGGTTTGTGAATGATCCCTGCTCACAACATCGTTGGTGAGTTGTCCACGATATCTTGCCGTGTGACAACTCACCAATAATGTCAAAACGATGTCTACAACCACTGCGTGCCCACAAGATCATTGCAGACATTGTTCCAACGTTGTACCGTGTAATGGTACCTTTAGTCTTCAGATTCAGTTTGGTTCACTGATCATCCAGGTGTTTTCTGAACAGTTTGACAATCCTCCCGAACCCTATTGTATTCAATGGGATGCACAATCAAAAGCATAGAAAACATCTTCAGGGGGGGCCAAAAGCTGCCAAAACAGCTCAAACCATTTTACAGTGGAGCTTTGCTCTTTTGGCACAGCCATTAGCTTCCTAGAGTGTTATACTTACCAAGCTTCAGCGCTACAGTTACTCTGTCTCCGTGCCTGCTCATTAACCTCATACATATTCACTGCTTATCCTAGTGATTGTTGAAAGTCAGACTTTCCTGGCGTCTGTGATTAGTTTTTGTAAACAGTAGCTGACTGGGTCCGGAGTGCAGTGTAAAAAAGACACAAAGTTATTGCCCCCCCTCCGGGTAAGAATAGTAGTCTGCAATCATCCTACATTTGCCACATTCATTAGAAGCACCAATTCTAGCTGCTTTACCTGGCTGTTACTGATGCCCTGGTGCGGTGGAAATTGGATTAAAAAAAAGTGGTTAATGGCAGCTGAGAATTGGAAGCTATCATCAAGCCCTGGAATGTAAATGATCATGCCTCTATGAGACCCCACATTATCAATCCAGTAAGGAAATTGTTAAAAAACACACACAGAAAAATAGTTTATTTGAAATAAAACACTCAGACTTCCTCTGTTACCCATTTATTAATCCCAAACATACCCTCCAATGGTAATCCACAACACAATGTCCAGTGAAGCTTCTCAGCTCTGCTACATCGCGGTAAGTGGAGACATTAGACTGCAATCCCATGTATTGGCATCACCCAGTACAGCCGCTCACTCACCAGAAGGGGAACATGCAGCTGCATGTATTACTATGGAGCTGCACACTTCTTTCCAGGGGATGCTAATGCCGAAGCAGAACCATGGCCTAATGTCCCCTCATTGCAAGCAACTCTCTTACACTAATAAAAGCAATATATGCAGCATTCACTCTATTTGTATAGGTGCATTTAAACACAAATTAAGTACAAAATAGTAAATAGCAACCTATACATGTATATAGCAATTGGAAAAATACGGCTAGGAGAATTTGGCTTAAGAAATTTTAAGAAAATTGAGATACTTAGCATTATTGAAATGGCCATATCCATTGCTTTTATTTTTATATGAGTTCACACCCTATGTAGTACACATCCCCCATTCTAGTTGACCTGTTATGCTATTGCTTTCTGATATTAGCTCCCAGCTTACCTATCATCAAGAGGTTACATTTTTCTAAAAGGCAGAGATAAGCTCATTTCTAAATGAGCTTATCTCTGCCTTTTAGAAAAATGTAACCTCTTGATTCTTGTTCTAACACCTGTCCTCGCCCATATGGCTTAAACGTTCTATTGTTTTCTGGTATCAGCTGCCTACAAAAAGATTCAGATATAGGTAGGGACCCAGTTATGAGATACGCCTCGACATTGGCAACTGGGCGCATTACGAATATGGCCATTTCAATAATGCTAAGTATCTCAGTTTTCTTAATTCCTTACGCAAAATTCTCCCATTCCAATTTCCAATTTTATTCCAATTGCTATATACATGTATAAGTTGCTTTTAACTCTTTTAATGCCACTTTACACACACCAACTTATCTGTCCAACTTCTGAACAACTTACTGGTTGCAGTGAAATCATGGACACATTGTTCCATTTGTACACAGCCACAAAATGGAGCAATGTGTCCATGATTTCACTGCAACCAATAAGTTGTTCAGAAGTTGGACAGATAAGTTGGTGTGTGTAAAGTGGCCCTTACACTGGCAGCCAACTGTGTTAGGTGTGACATCAGAGACTTCATGTGAGGTAATGACTGATGTACCGTGGGAATCACGCCAGCTGTGACCTCAGATGACATCAACCACTCTCAGAGCCACTTCTCTGTGTCCAGTTAGTACATGTGCTGTAGAGATGAGCGAACTTTGGTCGAACATGTTCAACAATTTCATATTCGGACTGATTTCAACAGTGTTTGTTCAGCCCCTTTTGCTGAAAAGTCAGAAATTTAAGTTTTATTTGGTAACTGTTGAGATGATGAAAAGTGTTAGTGCCTTTTTACAGTAATGCTCTTGTTCCATGTTATCATGAGTGTCAGTGTGTAAGATAGTGGGCAGGAGGTGTTTGATGAGAGGAGGGGGTGGGGATAGTTCTCAGGTCAGATAAGCACAGTTCTCCATTTTTTATTTCCCTCACTTAATATGGAAGGTCTGGTCTGGCAACCATTCAGTGCTCTTGAAGCAAATAGAACTTTTTGCACACAAGGACTTGTGTCATTGGCTGGGTAAGTTACATGTAAGAACCTGCTATTTCAATTCACTGCCATTTTCACATTAGAGCTCAGGAACAGTCTTGTTGTTCCCACCACTGCAGCTCCTGGGTGTGCTATGTAAAAGTATAGCTAGCTAGCGATTAGATTCCTTTTTAGAAAGATAGATATAAAGTAGGTTTAGTGACTCCTTCCTAAAATAGACCTTTTCAGGGCTTAAAAGCAGTGTTAGTAAAATCTAGTCTGGTGCAGTGCTCTCTTAAAATCTCCACAAATATAGTGCTACAAAGCATTCTTTGCTAGATCTGCCAAAAAGTAGCCGCTAAATACTTTTTTCTAGTGTCAGTGTCTGCAAAATCAGGTCTGTTGCAGTGCCCTCTTAAAATCACCACAAATTTAGTGCTAAAAAGCATTTTTTGCTAGATCTGCTAAAATCTAGCAACCAAATACTTTTTCTCTAATACCGGTGTGTGCCAAATTAGGTCCAGTGCAGTGCTCTCTTAAAATCTCCACAAATTTAGTTCTAAAGATTATCAGTCAAGATATCAGGAAGAGTCTTATGGACGTCTGGTTCATTCTTGGTTGCAATTTCCTCATATGTAAAGGTGCCTCGTTCATCTGTACAAACAATTATACACACAAATAACAAACACCTTGCACAAAGAAGATGGCCATGTCAAGCCATCATACCACTCAGGAAGGAGACAGGTTCTATGTCCCAGAGATGAATGTGCTTTGGACCGGCATGTGAGTATCAACCCATGAACAAAAGCAAAAGCTCTTGTGAAAATGATGGTGGAAACTGGTAATATTGTGTCATTATCCACAGTAAAACGACTACTGTATCAACATGGGCTGAAAAGCCACTCTGACAGGAAAAAGCCATTACTCCAAAAGAAACATAAAAAAGGCAGATTCATTTTTGCAAATATGCACAGGAACAAAGACCTAAATTTTTGAAGACATGTCTTGCGGTCTGACAAAACTAAAATTGAACTGTTAGGCCATAATGATCATCATGACATTTGGAGGAAAAAGGGAGAAGTTTGGAAGCCTAAGAACACCATGCCAACTGAGAAACTTGGGGGTGGCAGCATCACGTTGGATTATTTTACTGCAGGAGGAACTGGTACACATCACAAAATAGATGGCATCATGAGGAACGAAGATTAATACTGAAGCAACATCTCAAGACATCAGCCAGGAAGTTAAAGCTTGGGTGGAAATGGCTCTTCCAATTTGACAATGTCCCGAAGCATACTGCCAAACTTGTTATAAAATTGCTTAAGAATAACAAAGTCAATGTTTTGGAGTGGCATCACAAAGCCCTGATCTCAGTCTTACTGAAAAAGTATGGACAAAACTGAAAAGACAGATGGGAGCAAGGCGACCTACAAACATGACTTAGTTACACAATTTCTGCCAGGAGGGAATAGACCCAAATTCCTACTAACTATTGTAAGAAGCTTGTGGAAGGATATCTAAAACAAAGGGGGAGACAAGAGGCGCAATAGTGCCCTATCACTAGTGACACACTGAGTATATCAATAGGTGTGCACTCACCTGGTCCAGTTGTGTTGACCCACAACTGGTTTATAAGCATTCGGTTTAAAGCTGCTGCAGGACCTCCACCAGCGACTAGTACGTGGAAAAATGCTCATATATTGGGAAGATTGGTGTGTCACGGTCAGCTGCTATCTCAGTGGGATCCCAAGGGATGGATGTCTCCAAGATGTCACAAGGAAGGCAATGGTTCCAAAGCAAAGATCTCCTTTATTCACCAACGCGTTTCGGCACCTATCCTGGCACTTGATGAATATCCTGATGAAGGTGCAAGGATAGGTGCCGAAACGCTTTGGTGAATAAAGGAGATCTTTGCTTTGGAACCATTGCCTTCCTTGTGACTTCTTGGAGACATCCATCTCTTGGGATCCCACTGAGACAGCAGCTGACCGTGACACACCATCTTCCCTATATATGAGCATCTAAAACATTTGAACCAAGTTATACAGTTTAAGAACAATGGTACCAAATACTAATGAAATGTATGTAAAGTTGGGACTTTGCAGAAAGTAATTAAAATGCCTTAAGACATAATCTCTCTCATTATTCTTGCATTTGGCAAATACTAATAATTATGGTAATCCTTAATGACCTAAAATGGGAAAGGTTTATTCTGATTTCATGTCAGTTAGAAAAACATGCATATGTATCTTTTTATATAGTATAAACTTCTGGTTTCAACTGTATATACACAGTAAAGGGGATGTGTTCAGAGGGGCAAACACTTAATGGGTATACCATTCTCGGCCATAGTGTACACCTGGAAGATATATGCATACAATCGCGCATAAATCACAGGTAAAATATTGTGAAAACTTTTTGTCCTTCTCTTTTTGGGTCATTCTGATCCTAGTCTCACTGGGTTGAGACCCCAGAACTATAGAGTTCAAACCTATTTTTTCATAAAACAGGCCAATAGGCCAACAGGAGCACAAAGTCCAAAGAGGCTTGCATAGTCATTGGACTCCATATCTGATTGAGCAGTAGCAGAACACAGGGAGCACCAGCATTTGGTTGAGTCTTTCCCCTGGACACAGATCTTTAACATTGCAAAAAAATGATCCAGCTGGAATATCAGGTCCTCCAATTTTCCCTTTTTCACATATCAGTCCATAGCACCCAGCAAGTTCCAAAAGGATAAGCAGAGTATATTAAAATGGGGCACAGGTCATTTAGGGCTTTGAAGTGTAGCCCGAAGGCTAGAGTTCTGCTAATTCAGGAGGGAGGAAGTATAACAGGCGCAAAACTGGGGAAGGGGAAAAACTGAATTAGACCTACGTGGCTATGACACAAAAAAAAGGCCTCACTCTTGTCAGAACTCCGAACAGTCTTTATCCGGCCAACAGAGCAACTCTAGCAGTAACAGAGGGGCTGTCAGCCTGCAAGTTAACTTCCTGCAAGATGCATGGTTCCATCGGGGACACTTCTTCCAAAGGTTCAGTAGCGCGACAACAGACCTTTTTTAGGGAAGTCCTCTTGTCTTCACAGGTCTTTCACCACTACCCAGGATCGATGTGCTGGTTCTGATGCATAGGCTGCTGCTGCCTGGTCTCGAAGCGTCACAGGGGCTACTTCTTCAGGGGAATTCTCCAACACCTGTCCCACAGCACACCACTGCTGAAGAAGAGGACGGAGAAATTAAGAGATGTCCACCCCCTAGCACACACTGGAGGAACTCAGGCAACTCAACAGGCCCTTCTGGCTCTCTGCCCCCTGTGGGTTTCAATCCAACCAGCTGGCTTTCAATGTCAGGCCTAGCAAGCAGCTTACACTCCAACCTGTCCAAATAGATCTCCTGCTCCTACTCGTGGAAATCCTCTGAGGTGGTGGCCTGAATTAACCCCACCGTGTATCAACCATTGTGGCCCTATACTTTCAGGAAGATGAACACATCCCCAACATAGAGGAGTCAGAAGGGCAGATTGTCCTTCTCTAGGGTAAACCTATTCACTTAGCACTGGTGATTAGTGACCTCTTCAGCTATAAAGTCATACCCCCTCCTCAGGACGATGTTTACCACCTGGCCCCAGGAACATTGCTTTCATGCTGGACACAGGGAGCATCTGGCAATCATGCGTGATATTGAGCACAGACCTACGATGTCCGACACAAAATGGAAAACAACAGACAGGGAGACACCAGGGGGATATATACAGTGGAGGGCCCTGCTCATAGGGAACAGGGGAGGGCAGCTCTTCAGACAGTGTATTGGGAGTAGACACCTCTGACCAAACTGACTTAGGAAGCGTACATTCAGAAGACGGCTCCCCGGTATGGACAACTCCTCTCACAGATCCCTGGAGGAGAGACCGAGGCCTAGTATAATCCTGAAGAGTGGGGGTCAAAAAGGGTTAACAGAAAGTGCTGAGTTTCATAGATACAACGCGCTGACCTCCAAGACAAACAGAGTGTTAGATAAGACTCTGTTTAATGAGTAGTTTGCCTACCGGTTTCGTGATCTCAGTTATCACATCATCAGGAAGGAGGAAGGAGCTCGGTTAGTGGCTCCGAAATGCGTAGGATGAAATAACGAAAAATCTGCCCAGTTAACTTTTCGTTTCCTGGTGATTCCTGTTTGGCAGCGTGGGCATTCCGGCATTTGGTCCTATTACAGCTTACATATCAAGGCATCTGCTGCTTCTCTCTGGGCTACTTTAGTGGCTGTGGAGCACCCTTGGCCCCTGGGGTGGTGAGGAAAATCATTTCTTCCACAGCAGGCATCTCTTGGGATGGATTCATGTCCAAACTGCAGATATCTGGCAGCAAGGTGTTGCTTTTCTGTATGGCAATCCCAAGATGCACATAATTATTTCGAACTATTCTAAAATGTAAAATGAGATTTTAGGCAAATAATTGATCACTTTTCTGAGCCACATTGCCATGTCAAGGCAAATCTCAATAGCGTAGTCCTACTTTAAATATTTTGTTTAAGGGCCCTTTCACATCAGCGTTTTTTTCAAATCGCGGCAGATGCGGTGAAAAAACCGCATCTGCCGCGATTACCGCATACCGGCTGCACTTGTGGCACGGTTGCGGCGCGGTTGCTGTAAACGCCATACAAGTTATAGGCGGACTTGCGGCAGGTGCGGCAAGTGCGGTTTTGGCACTTGCAGCAGGTGCGGCCGCGAAAAAAACCGCGGCTGACAGCATTTTTTTTCGCGGCCGCACCTGCCGCAAGTGCCGAGACCGCACTTGCCGCACCTGCCGCACCCTTACCGCAAGCCCCATAGACATTGCATGGGGCTTGCCGCAAGTGTGCCGCAAGTGTCGCGGTTATGCGTTTAAACACGGCAGATGGGTTTTTTTCACCGCATCTGCCGCGAATTTAAAAAAACGCTGATGTGAAAGGGCTCTAAGTTGTACCACATGGCATCCAATATACATTAAAAGCAGAATAAAAAAAAACAGTATATATATATGTAAAAATCTGGAACATCGCAGAACTACTCTTATGTCATTAGTAGAGATGAGCGATGTTCGATCGAACATATTTGCCAATTTCAAATTTGACCTGTGTTGGGCTATGCTCGAGTCCTTCAACGAATGCGAACTATTTGCTAAAAATTCAGTAATTTGAGGTTATATTCAATAACTGTTCGTTGACCAAGAGCGTTAATGACTTTTCACAGTAATGCTTTTGTTCAATGTTACTATGAGTTTCAGTGTCTAGGAATACTGGGTGGGAGGGGGAGCTGGGGAGAGGTCTGTGGTCAAATAATGCAGATCTCCATTTTTTTTTCCTTTCCGCACTTACTGTGGCTGGTCCGGTCTGTCAACCTATCAGCACGCATAGAGAAAAGTGCACTTTTTGCACACAAGGGCTTGTGTCATTGGCTGGGTATGTCACATGTCCTTGCCATATAAGAACCAGCCACTTCCCTCCTCACTGTTTTATCAGTGTTGAAGCTCAGTGTCAGACACCACCACTGCTGCTGTGTGCGTTACAGAGAAATATAGTTTGAAAGCAATTCCATTCCAAGTTAGATAAAGATATAGCTTGTAGGTTTAGGGACTACTTCCAAGAACAGCCCTTTTTAGGGCTTAAAAGCACTGTGAGCCAGGCAGGTCTGTTCCAGTGCTGTGTTGAAATCTATATAGATCCTGTGCTTTGCAAGCATTTTTTACAGCATCTGGATAAATCTAGTCAAAGAAATCCATTTTGGCTAGTAGCAGTGTGTGTAAGGCACTGGTGTAGCACTGCTGTGAAGAAAGCTCCATCTCCTGTTATTACTAGCCTTTTTCACTACATCTAGCCAAGCAAATCTTGGCTAGTAGCAGTGTGTGCCAGGCAGTGGTGTAGCACTGTTGTGAAGAAAGCTACACCTCCTGTGTTTACTAGTCTATTTTTACTGAATCTAGCCAAGCACTTTTTTGGCTAGTAGCAGTGTTTGGATAGTTAGCTGGGGTCCAGTGTTCTGTTGAAATCTACCACCATACAGCGCAGAAAACACTTTTGTATTGCATCTGCCCAAGCCTACTTACCAAAATCTATTTAGGGTAGTACCACTGTTTGGCCACTCAGCTCTGCTAGTTTTACATTAATAGGTTTTTGTGCCCACAGCTACAGAGTTGCCAATTAGTTACCCTCAAACATGAGTGGTAAAGGGTCTGTTGATGGTGGAAAGGTGGAAACACTTATATTGATGAAAATGACTTTCAGATTACACATAAACCCCTGTGTAATCAGGTTAGTCTGATTTAAAGTCACATGACCCAGAAGAGGACTTGAGCAATGCTGAAAACCAGGGATAATATTGATCGGTAAGTATCTACTATATAATCGTCGCATTCTGTCTGTCTGTAATGGAAATCCCGCATCGCTGATTGGTTGCGCCAGCCGCCTGCGATCAATCAGCAAAGCAGGATTTCAGAATTAGACGATTATATAGTAGATGGCGTCCGTTAGCGGTGCCGCTGCACATGCACCCCTCTCTGCCCAGTCTCCCATCCCCTGCAGTTCGGCCCACTCCACTCTGTTCTCCTCGCCACTCCATTCCCCCCCCCCACACTGCTCCATCCCCCCCTCGCCGCTCTGTCCTCCCTGCCGCTCTGTCCACCACCCCCTCCTTCCCCCTCCTCTCCGCTCCATCCCCCCTCCTTGCCGCTCTATTCTCACCCACTCCCGGTGTTCCCATTGCCGGTGAATAGCTCCAGGAAGAGAATCAGCGGGACATGTGACAGGCTCTGTGTGATGTCACATCAACCTGCCATGTCACATGACCCGCTGATTCTCTTCCTGGAGCTATTCACCGGCAATGGGAACATCGGGAGTGGGTGAGAATAGAGCGGCAAGGAGGGGGGGATGGACGTGTGTGTGTATATGTTTGTGTGTGTATATGTATGAGTGTATGTGTGTATACATGTGTGGGGCTGTATACATGTCTGTGTGTATACATGTGTCTCTCTGTGTGTATACATGCATCTGTGTGTATACATTTGTGTGTTTGTATATATGTGTGTACATGTGTGATTATACATGTGTGTACATTTGTGTGTCTGTATATGTGTGTACATGTGTGCATGTGTGTGTACATGTGTGTCTGTATACATGTGTATGTGTGTTTACATGTGTATATCTGCATTTGTGTATGTGTGTACATATTTGTGTCTGTATATATGTGTGCGTATACCTGTCTGTATGTGTGTGTGTATACCTGTCTGTGTATGTGTGTGTGTTTCTGTGTACATATGTGTATACCTGTGTATCGTTATACATGTGTGTGTCTGTATACATATGTGTGTCTGTATACATATGTGTCTGTATACATATGTGTGACTGTAAACATGTCTGTGTGTACGTGTGTGTCTGTATACACGTGTTCATGTGTGCGTCTGTATACGTGTGTGTCCGTACATGTCTGTGTCTGTAAACATGTGTTTACATATGTTTGTATACCTGTGTGTACATGTGTGTATACGTGTATGTCTATTACGTGATCTGCAATGTCATATCATATACATACAGTTGTGGCCAAAAGTATTGACACCCCTGCAATTCTGTCAGATAACACCCAGTTTCTTCCTGAAAATGATTGCAATCACAAATTCTTTGGTATTATTATCTTCATTTAATTTGTCTTCAATGAAAAAACACAAAAGAGAATGAAGCAAAAAGCAAAACATTGATCATTTCACACAAAACTCCACAAATGGGCCAGGTAAAAGTATTTGCACCCTCAGCCTAATACTTGGTTGCACAACCTTTAGCCAAAATAACTGAAATCAACCACTTCCGGTAACCATCAATGAGTTTCTTACAATGCTCTGCTGGAATTTTAGACCATTCTTCTTTGGCAAACTGCTCCAGGCCCCTGATATTTGAAGGGTGCCTTCTCCAAACTGCCATTTTTAGATCTCTCCACAGGTGTTCTATGGGATTCAGGTCTCATTGCTGGCCACCTTAGAAGTCTCCAGTGCTTTCTCTCAAACCATTTTCTAGTGCTTTTTGAAGTGTGTTTTGGGTCACTGTCCTGCTGGAAGACTCATGACCTCTGAGGGAGACCCAGCTGTCTCACACTGGGCCCTACATTATGCTGCAAAATTTGTTGGTAGTCTTCAGACTTCATAATGCCATGCACACAGTCAAGCAGTCCAGTGCCAGAGGCAGCAAAGCAACCCCAAAACATCAAGGAACCTCGGCCATGTTTGACTGTAGGGACCGTGTTCTTTTCTTTGAATGCCTCTTTTTTTTCTCCTGTAAACTCTATGTTGATGCCTTTGCCCAAAAAGCTCTACTTTTGTATCATCTGACCAGAGAACATTCTTCCAAAACGTTTTAGGCTTCCTCAGGTAAGTTTTAGCAAACTCCAGCCTGGCTTTTTTATGTCTCAGGGTAAGAAGTGGGGTCTTCCTGGGTCTCCTACCATACAGTCCCTTTTCATTCAGACGCCGATGGATAGTACAGGTTGACACTGTTGTACCCTCGGACTGCAGCTTGAACTTATTTGGATGTTAGTCGACGTCCTTTATCTACCATCTGCACAATCTTGTGTTGAAATCTCTTGGCAATTTTTCTTTTCCGTCCACATCAAGGGAGGTTAGCCACAGTGCCATGGGCTTTAAACTTCTTGATGACACTGCGCACGGTAGACACAGGAACATTCAGGTCTTTGGAGATGGACTTGTAGCCTTGAGATTGCTCATGCTTCCTCACAATTTGGTTTCTCAAGTCCTCAGACAGTTCTTTGGTCTTCTTTCTTTTCTCCATGCTCAATGTGGTACACATAAGAACACAGGACAGAGGTTGAGTCAACTTTAAACCATGTCAACTGGCTGCAAGTGTGATTTAGTTATTGCCAACACCTGTTAGGTGCCACAGGTAAGTTACAGGTGCTGTTAATTACACAAATTAGAGAAGCATCACATGATTTTTTTAACAGTGTCAATACTTTTGTCCACCACCTTTTCTATGTTTGGTGTGGAATTATATCCAATTTGGCTTTAGGACAATTCTTTTTGTGTTTTTTCATTGAAGACAAATTAAATGAAGATAATAATACCAAAGAATTTGTGATTGCAATCATTTTCAGGAAGAAACTGAGTATTATCTGACAGAATTGCAGGGGTGTCAATACTTTTGGCCACAACTGTATACACACATGTACATACACAAACAAATACATATATACACAAATGTGGCAAGTCATGTTATACACTTATACATAAACATGCGGTGGGTCATGTCATGCACAAATATACACACATATACTCAGTGCATTTTTTTGTAAAAAAATACTTGCCGGTACTAGGGATGGGCGAATCCTAAATTACTCCGAATCGCTAGACTCTAACGAGTCCGAGTCTGGGACTCGCTACTCGCTGGACCCCATAAAGAGAAAAAAAGAAGTCTGGCAGCAGAGGAACAACCTGCAATTCATTTAATCATAGTTTTGAAGCCGTCGCTAAAAAGCATAAAGATTTAATGTGAAACCTGATTGTACCAATCAGGTTCAATCCGGTCCCATACACAGCAATTTATAAATGTGACTGGATTGAAACCGGATTGTCTCGGTTTGTGATGATTTGGGTTAATCCGGTTAAACTTAACAATTATGTCTATGAAACCGGATTGAGGACAGGTACAATCTGGTTTTAATGTTAAACTACCGGATTGCCATTGATTTTCATTGGACTGTGCGAGTAATTGCTTGGAAACATCGCAGCGTACCGAGTCCTGCGAGTCCACTACTACTCGCAGAGCAACGAGTCCTAACGAGTAGATTCGCCCATCCCTAGCCGGTACGCATTTCTGATTAATTTCTCATTATTCAGTACTGTAGTCTGTACGCTAATTTCAATCAAAAACTATCTTCTTATCTTCTGTCTTCTTATGGTTGCAGGAAAACTTCTCTTCATAAGGTAGATAGCAAGTTGCCAGACCTTGTCTTAGCCCACTCACACAGCCAGATCAGAATATCCCACACACTACACTGATGAGGGGCAGTTACCCGAAACGCAGCGTATGTAGTTTGGGGTTCTGATCTGGCACAAATCCCTTATGATGGGGTTACACGTCCCGATATCCCGGCGATATCGGAGGCAACGCCGCGGGAGCGCGCATTTTTTGAGCGCTTTTCCCGATATCGCATCGGCGGTTTACGCGCTGCGATATCGGGAAACAACGTCCCTCCGATGTGTACGCCCACCAACCCAGTAACGACCATTTAACATGGGAGTTAATGGGTGAGGTGCGAGTACAGATCGGAGTTGGGCTGTCACACGCAGCGATGCTGGTACAACGGCCTTGCGATATCGGGGAGTTGAATAGCTCTGCTATTCAACTCCGATATCGTTTTGGCATCGTTCCAGCATCGCATTGTGCGCTCAAACCGTACAACGCGCACCCGATATCGGCTCCAACTCGCAACCCACGTGACTTTTTGTCGGAGTTGGGTCGGAGTTGGATGCCGATATCGCGACGTGTAAACCCACCATTAGTCATATAGTCATAAGCTTGTTGGAAAGCGATTATGACTTTGATGAGCTACTTAAAGGTTGCACTGGAGTTATTCCACTTCCTTACTGAAGTGCAAATTTGCATATTTCCTAGAGGGGGATGTGGCTACAATCTCCTCACCTACTTAACTGTCTTCTTATGGGTGCAGGAAAATTTCTCTCCATAAGGTAGATAGCAAGTTCCCGATCAAAAACTATGTAATTCAGATTGCAAAAGAAAAATAAAAAATGACTACGGCTAGAGTCACACTTGCAGATTTTAAATGCATTTTTGGAGACCTGCGTTTTTAAAAACGCATGTAAAAACGCACCCATAGGCCCCCATGCAAAAAATGCATGCCCCAATAGCAAAAACGCGTGTCTTAATAGCAAAAACGCATGCCCTAATAGAAAAAACGCATGCCTAAAGTGCCATGTGTTTTTGGCATGCGTTTTTGCACTTAAGTGAGGAGCTGCCTTCATAAACGCATGGAAAAACGCATGGTACAATTAGTACCATTTAGTACCATGCAAAAACACATGCGTTTTCCATAGGGGCCCATGTTAAAAAACGCATGCATTTTTAAATCAGCTCCAAAAAATGGTGCATGCACTTTTTTTTGCTGCTGATTCAAAAACGCATGGAAAAACATATGGGTGCCTAAATGCACCAAAAACAAACCCCATGTAGAAATGAAAAATGCATGCAGAAACGCATGCTTATTTTTAAGGCACTTAAAAAACTCATGCCAAGTGTGACCCTAGCCTAAGACAAGTTTCACGAAACAAAACTCAATGAACTCGTACAAAACTTCATAAAACACTACCAAAACAGACCGGCGACCGCCTAATCGGATAGACGTCAACAATGACGTCGTCAAGTGCAGGTCACACTATAAATTGGTATGGCCCCTTTGGCCTAATGATAAAATATGAATGTGAAATATGATATCAAAATTAAAATATACTAGAACATAAGAAGTTAAGAACAGACTACAGTACTGTACTGAAACCGTTGAACAACAGTACGGATGCTGGTCCCGTCGTGTCATGCGTTGATTTGTCATTTTCTGAACTTTATTATGGCCAGGGTCACACAGACCTGTTCCCTGGGTGTCCGCTAAAATCAGAGGTTTCTGAGGAAGTGGACACCGTTAACGGCGTCTGCTTCTTCAGAGAACCTCAGATATTAGCAGACACCTAGAGAATGAGTCTGTGTAACCCTTGCCTATGTCAGCAAAAAATGTAAGTCTTCAGATTTTCCGGAACGCCATACCGTCGCGTACCAGCGCAGAAAAAGCACTGCATATACTCATGCAGTCACGTCATACACACACACATATACACATGCGCTGGGTCACGTCACACACAAACACATATATACACATACACACACGGAAGGTTATGTGACGTGCTGGAGACATACACATATACACACACAGCCAGTCATGTGATGTACTACCGCCACATATACACACATATATACACATGCGGTGGGGACACATACACATATACACATACAGCATAGGGGAGACAGCACAATGAAGAAAGCACATGAGTACAGAAGACAGCATAGGGGGGAGAGCCCATATAGGGAGACAATTCAAAGTAAAGAGCACATGAGGGTAAAGTGCAGAGGAGGAAGACAGCTCAAGAGAGACCGCACATGTGGGAGGAGAAAATGCTCAGTCGGGGAGTGTACAGCTCGGGGGAGAGATGGCTATTGTGCCCTCACTGCCCTCCCGATGCTATCGCATCGGGCCTCCATCTAGTGTTAATATAACTGTGCTACAATTCAGATATATTTAGAAAGGCTTATGGTGGGTTTACACGTCACAATATCGTTGCGATATCGTATACAACGGCGTGGGAGCGCGCATTTAGTCCCCGTTTTTCGATGAATCGCATCGGCGGTTTACATGTTGCGATATCGGGATACAACGGCCCTACGATGTCTACGCCCCCCGACCCAGGAACGACCATTTAAAATGGGAGTGAATGGGTGACGTTGTACTACACATCGGAGTTGGGCTGTCACACAGGACGATCCGGCTCCAACCGGCATCCGATATCGGGCGGTTGAATAGCACGCTCATTCGACCCCCGATATCGGTTTGCCATCGTTCCTGCATCGTATCTGATGTTCACACCGTACAACGCACGAACGATATCGGGTCCAACGCCCGAACCACGTGACTTTTGGTCGGAGTTGGACGCCGATATCCCAACGTGTAAACCCACCATTAGTGGATAAACGTTTTGGGGAGTGCTTTATTACGAAGGATTTGTCCAGTAATAGTAGAACTCCCTTAGCATGAAAATGATTTAATTAGCTGTTTTCTCACTCCTCCTTTAGTAATCCTCCACACTATGCTATTTGATCCATACCTTAAGCATGCTTAAATTGAAAAAAAAAGTTATCTCAAAAATGCACCTAAAAAGGCAAGAAAAAGATGTTAGTCAATAGAAATTTAGTGAAAAAGCCTACATTTGTCTTCGGCATTTTTTCAGAACAATCAAGAGCTGCAAAGGATAGGATTTCAGAAAGCATGTCGCCCATTCGTTACCTCTTATTTACACACATTTTCTTTCTTGTGATTGAATGTCTCTTAAGCCCCCATCTCACTAAAGGGCCCATTACACACAACGATATCTTGAACGATATTGTTGCAACGTCACTGGTTTGGTTTCATTGATCGTAGATTTATGGTCCTGTCCATAAATCCATCTTTGGTCTCCTGCTGGACGGCCAGCATTGGCATGTGTGACAGCGGGAGACCAACCATAAACGAGCTCCCAGCGCTTGCTGACCATGGTAAACAGCGGGTACCTAGGCAGCACACAGCACCTAGTTACCCAATGTATACCCTGGTTACCAGCCTTCTCCGCTTACAGGCTGGTATGCAAGGTACACAGCGGGTAACTAGGGACAGCGCTGTCCCTAGTTACCCACTGTGTACCATGGTTACCAGCCTGCTTCCGCTTACCGCAGCCTGGCAGCGGAGCTAGACATTGTGGAAAGAATTTTCCATGATGTCGCTGGTCCACTGGTTGCTGGTGAGTCTGCCTGTGTGACAGCTCACCAGCATCACTTCACAATGTGGCAGCGATCCACATCGTTGGTCAGATCGCTGCCACTTCGCAGCGTGTAACAGGCCCTTAAGAGAGATTGCTAGCAAGATTCCTGCTGAATCACAAGTTTTGTGACGCAACAGCGATCTCATCAGCGATCTCGCTATGTGTGACACGTAGCAGTGATCAGGAACCTGCTGTTTGATCGCTGATCGCTACAATCCTTCTGGAACATTTTTGGTCATTGGCTCCCGCTGGGCAGCATGCATCACTGTGTTTGACAGGGACAACGACCAACAATCTCAAATACTACGCCCGAGAGTGACAGGGTCCCAACGACCGCTGAATTGTTGCTGCGTCGCTGGTGAGATCTGACTGTTTGACATCTCACCAGTGACCACGTAGCAACGCTCCAGTGATCCCTACCAGGTCAGATCGTTGTCGGATTGCTGGTGTGTCGCCAAGTGTGACGGTACCCTTAGACCAAATCAATGATCTTAATCCCAAATTCAGAAAGTAGTAATTTACATGATCTGGATAATTTCTCTCTTATAACTACTCATAAGTAGTAATACTATCAAGGGACACAAAACAACATACATTAAAAGGATAATGTAATTAATGAAAATGCTAATTATATATTGCAAATATATTTCTCAGCAAGAAAAATATTTACCCAAAGTTCAATATGTTGTGTTTGCTTTATACTACCAGAGAGGTTAGAGATTGCAATTTTATTTACCAAGGTTGAATTAACTTTAAAATTCTTTTTTTTTAATTTGTATTCCATCAACTGTAACATGTCATTTCCTCCAATAATGAGTTATATCGCAGTAATTTTCAATTCTAAAGACAACTTTCAGAGCAAATAGCTGTTTGTTTTCACATACCGTACATAAATTGTTTAGCAAGCCCTCTCTACACAATTAACCATTTTTTTCTCTTAAAGTCAACAGCAATGCATTAACCATGGGAACACAATATTGCAATAGATTAAAGAAAAATAATCTTCACATTTTATAATATTTTCTGTTTGTGATGGTTTGATGCCTCGTAATTAAACTAATAATTGAAACAAAAGATGTATGAAATGATGCTTTTTGTTCCAAGTATATGAAATCCTCAAGCAAAATTAAATTTTATTATATTTAACAAGGAAGAATAGCTATTAATCTTAAAGGGAACCTGTCACCAGGTTTTTGCCATCCCATCTGAGAGCAGCATAATGTAGAGACCCTGATTCCAGTGATGTGTCATTCACTGCTTGCTGTCATTTTGATAAAATTAGTGTTTTCTCTGTTGCAGATTTAGCAGTCTGTGAATATGACAGACTCCCTGGCAGCAGGCCGAGTAGACTCCTAATGATAATCTCCAGCTGATTAAACAGTGATTTTATCAAAACTACACTGAGCATCCCAGTAAGTGACACATAGCTGGAATCAGGATCTCGGGTCCTATATTATGCTATTCTCATATTATATTGCAAAAACCTGGTGACAGGTTCCCTTTAATATATTCTTAAAGCAAAACTGTAGCATTTTGGGTTGTATTTCATTGATGGGGTAGCGCTTTAACTGCAAGCCCCGTGCACTTAGCATTATACTTTATTCTGGCATTGTCATGCTTTCTGGAGCTGCCCCGTCCCACAACACCATCTCGTAACTGTAAATTTTGACTGTCCGAGGTCAGAAGTTACATTACAAGCTCCCAGTGCATCTCTATGAAAGCCAGAACAAGGCCAGAACAAGACTCCCATAGAGATCATTGTGTTGTGACCTTTGACGCACTCCACGACACATTGGAGCTGCTGCTATGTAACACATTCCAGAGCAGTGGCAATAGAAGATTAAGCCACAGGGAGCTGAGTATAAGAATGGTGCAGAGTATAAGAATGGTGCAGAGGGGTGTGGCTTGGCAGCTAATGGCGCCGTCTGCTTGAGAGGAGAGCTCCGGCAGGCTAGGCCATTAATCATCTTTAACGTGGCACAAACAGCCCGAAAACAGCTCTGCTACATCTGGGCTGCCTCCTGCTCCCGGCGACATGCCTTGCAGACCTGTGAGGAAATTGAACTCACCCTCAGGATGACTGACGTCTATGGCAGGGAAGGGCACAGCACTCAAAGATGGTGCCAGCGTCCCCTCCAGTCGGCGTCCTCCCGCTCCTCTAAGGCAATAGCGAGGTAGAGCTTCGGAGGAGGAGGGGATACCGCTGATGGCAGCTACTATGGAGCGTTGCTAGCTTCCCTGCGCACCGCTCTGCATGAAGACTTTAAAGGCGTATTAGGAGAGCTTAATAGAGAAGTCCAAGCGCTTGAGAGCGCACAGACCATATAGAACACACGATGACTGACTATGCCGCTGCGCATAATGATCTGGCTGATAGTGTGGCTGCTTTGGAGGACAAAATGACTACCCACCAGCTGAAGCTGTGGGATGTTGAAGATAGATCTCGCAGATCCAATGTGAGGCTCAGGGGATACCTGAGGAGGTTAAAGACTCGAGTTGTCCTCTTTCTTTACTCATTTCTTATCTGCTGTTCTGCCTAACACCCATCTGCTTCACTGTAGATTGCTTTCATCCACAGGTTCCCAAAGCCTTCTCATGTCCATAAAGATTTATCCAGAGATGTCCTGGCATGCCTGCATTCCTATAAGACTAAGGATGATTTTATGCAAGCGATGAAATCTTGCCCGGATCCTTATGCTAAAGTGGCAGTTTTTCCTGATTTATCTGTTGGGACACTAGCTAGAAGGAGGGAATTTGCTCAAATGTGCAAAGTCCTGAGAGACAACCATATCCCTTATAGCTGGGGATTCCCGGTTAAAGTACGGTTCTCTTATGATGATAACCGATATGTCTTCAACTCTCCCAAGAAATTGAACAAAGCCTTCCAGGAATGGAAACTCTCTTCCCCGTCGCCTGAAGAACCGTCCCAACCTGTACGTGGAGTCACACAAAGGAGGCTTTCCCCAGGATGGAGGTCGACTACATGATTGACTTGACTTGATTTGTTTTTCTGCATTAAGCTGTTCGGCACAGTTTTTGATGACGGGCCTGTGGGGGCTTCTCCCCTGTCTTTTGTACTAGCTTGGCACTGTCCAGTGAGGTGGCTGATCCACCTTTCAGAAGGACATGCATGTCTCTTTGGCCCCCCTTGCAGAGCGAACTTATTCTCTGCCTTTCTGGTTTACATGTGTGTTTTCACAGGTGTTTCCATCTTTTTTCTCTCTCTCTCTTTTCCAAGATTCCTTTTTTCCTTGGAGACCGCCTGACTCTATGCAGAGAAATAGGTTGATGCTTTATTTTTACCATGAGGAGGAGTGGAATGCAAGCCTAAAGCCTAAAAGCTGTAGGGTCGTCTACCAGATGTATTTGTCACAAAGAGTCCTTGAAAAAGATCCACCTTAGGTGGTATCTTCCCCCTTCCCGGTTGGCCCATTTCACACCGGATGCTTCTCATTTGTGTTGGAGGCAGTGTGGGGAGAGGGGCACACTCTCGCATATGTGGTGGTTCTGCACTAAACTGACACCCTTCTGGGCAGTTATTTCCCAGCTCCTACACACAATGACAAGTTTGGAAGTTCCCCTTACCCCGCAACTAGCTGTCCTAAATATTGGTGTGGATGGAATACACAGGGATTTCCAACCCATTGTCTCTATAGTTCTTACAGCCTCGAGAATGTCTATATCTGCTAAGTGGAAGGCACCATGTCCCCCAACTCTTCAAGAAGTGGCTGATAGGCTTAACTCAACTTTCCATCACGAGTATTGACTATCGTTAGATTCTAAACAGAGGAATATGGTGATTGACATATGGTCGGGCTGGGCCTCCAATTCTCTGGCAGTTCCTATTTGGTGATAGTTTTACAATTGCTGCCTAGGCCGCATTTGTGAAAGGTTATTTCTCACACGTTCTTTTCGTACTCAGAATTAAAAGTGTGGTTTGCTGATCTCGTTCTATTTTCTTTCATTCCTCCCCTCCCCCACCTTATCTCACCTCACCTTACCTCACCTCTTTCTTGCCTTTTCTGACACCTATCCTTTATCTTCCTTTCTACTCTTTTCCTTTTGTATTCCTCCGCCCCTCCCTCTTAGGTTAGATTCGGCGTATGCTTTGCCTTCTGTTGGTAACATTATGTATGTATCATTTTGTCCTTGTGACCTTCGGTCAAATGTTGTTTTTCTTGTGTTTGTTCTCAAATCTGTCAATAAAAAAATATTGGATTTAAAAAAAAAAAAAAAATGGGTGCAGAGGACTTACATTTAAAGCACCACTCCAGCATAACAAAAATAAAAAAGGAACAATTCTAGAGTAGTGCTTTAAAGGTTTATTCCGACAGTATCAATCCCACATTTCTTAAATGCAATTAATTTAAGTATGTTTGCAGCCTTGGTTTTTACGATGAAAGTTTGCATGTCAGAGCATATTTACTTTGCTTTGCATGAATATGTTCTATAGTTTTTCTAAAGTGGGCATTCTCTTCTACTATGCAGCGAGACAACACATGCACGGTGGCAATACCCCCCCCCATCCCATTGCACAGGGTGAACATGGGCACTGTGCACCTGCTACAGTCAGAGGACATTATAAATGAGGAATTATGTTTGTTGGCCACAGCAACCAATCAGACCTCAGCCATTACAGTGTGAAACAGCTCCGATAAAAAGAATGATGTATTGTCATTGATTGCTGTAGACAACAAAGAGCTAGAAGAGGACACATAGAGGAAATATATCTTAATCGGAAAGAACTTTTTGCTTGAGTAAGGAGGATTATAAACCTTTATTCAGGTACTAATTAATAAAATAAATACTAATAACACAGGTATGCAAAATTTATGTTCATGGAAATGGTTTCAAATTCAATGACTGACCCTTACATTTTCTTATGCCCTGATTTAAAGAAACACTTTTATTTTTAACCCCCCACGTAAGTATTTTTGCACAAAACACACATTAAATTACACACAACCTAGATGAACAAGAACATTCTTTGTTGTAGCCAGAATTGAAAACAACATTAGATATAAATCTTTATTAAACTTTCATTCTGCAATTTTACTGGAAATTTATTCTTGAGCTTTTTCCTTTTCTCTTCAAACCTTCTCTTGATACCTTTTCTCTTTTAGAAGGGCTGCAGATATTTCCTGTGGAGTACCCAGCAGTAGTCCCCATCACATTCACATTCCATCTTCTTTGGTATCATTGTTCCCTCTCCTTAGTATCCTGTTGAAATCTTTCTCTTTGCTCTTTGCCAACAGATCCAAGGTTTCCAGGAAAGACGTTCAAACGGTAATGTAAAAAATGTAATTAAAAATCAATCAGACAAACCAAGGCTTCAAACATTTAATCATGTTCTTCACAAAGTTTTGGATCTGTGCTGTTACCTACAAATCACACCGTCTTTAACCCGTTCACGACCTATGATGTATAGGAACGTCATAAGTCGCTTCTCTCCCTTTGATGCAAGCTCACCTCATCCCCTGCACTTGTCAACTCATCTGATCAGCTGACATGTAAAGCTAACAGATTGGCACTGTTAACCCTTTAGATCATGCTGTCAATCACTGACAACATGATCCAAAGCACCATGGCAGGGATCAACCGGCATTGGAGGTCCCGTGATGTGATCACGAGACCTTGATGTGTTGGGATGACAGCCCGGTCTTGTGAGAATCCTGGATCATATTTCTATTTTTCAGTACACTACATTGTAAAATAAATGATTCCATTCAAAAGTTAAACTTGGACAACATAATTCATAATTCAAGCCTTCATATGTCCATATTGACGAAAAAATGCAACACGTTTTGGCCCTTGAAAGAACAGAAGGAAAAATAGAAAATAAAAAATGGAAAACCACTGGGTGGTGAAGGGGTTAAAAGAATCCCAAGTCCTTTTCTTAACAGCTTTCATTTTTATTTTGTGGATCCTTCATGAGTTTCTGATTATCCGGACCCACAAAAATGGCTTTCTTCAGTTTTGCTTTGGACTATTCCTGAAGCTTGGTAAACAGGTACTTAAAAGTCTCTTCGTCTTTCAGTAGAGCTTTCACAAACTTAATCAGTCCGAACTTAACGTGGAATTGTGACAGGAGAACTTTAATTGGATCAACTAAACTTTCCGCAACTATATTCTTGAGTCAATATTGCAAAGATGTTCTCCAGTGATGAATCTTATCCAGGCTTTCTCACATGCACAAAAAGCATAGGTACTTTGGTCATCCTCCATGTTGGCCAAGAGCAATAAGAGAACTTTCAGATCACTATCATAGTGCAGTTTCCATCTCTTGTATTGCTTAGGTAAAATGAAAGATATGTATAACTGCATGCTATGGACACTATCATCCTCTGTGTAAATTGGTTTTGGAAAATTTTGTCTGCCCAAATCAGCCAATCACAGCCTATACCCAAAGAATATCTAAAGGTTTCAATGGGCTACATTAGAGTTACAGAATAATAATAATAGTTTTATTTATATAGCACCAACATATTACGCAGCACTTTACAATTCAGAGGGGATATATATACAAATAATATCAGACAATACAGATTAACAAAAATGTAAAAGCCATGAGGAGTGAGGTCCCTGCCCGCAAGCTACAATCTATGAGGAAATAGGGGAGGCATAAAAGGTAAATGGTAAAAAGTGCTGACATATATGGTCCAGCCATCAATATAATAAATAGGGGATTCATTTAAAGGGAACCTGTCAGCTTGCTTATGCCTCCCCAGGTATCACTATCTGTACCTGTAGCTTCATAGTACTATTCTCATCATCCCTGTCTGAGCTCATAGTGTAATGATAAAGATGAAAAATAAGCATTTTTACACTTATATTTTCTTATGTAAATGAGACAGTCAGTCTACATCTTGGAGAAGGTAGACTGTCTAGCAGGTTAATAGTTAACATTTCAGCCGAACGTCAGAACATGTTGGGAGACCTGATGTGATGTCACAACCATGTGACTACAATAGGCGGAGCTAAGTCTCCATGGGACATAATGAGGATGCTCACTTAGATCCGCCCACTATGGTCACATGATCGAGACATCACACAGGTCCTTTAGACATGCAAGTTAATAGTGAGTTAACTATTACCCTGCCAGACAGTCTACCTCCTCCAAGGTATTGACTGACTGCCTCAGAAAATGTAAGTATATAAATGCTTTTTTTTTACCTTTAACATTACACTATGAGATCAGACAGGGTTGATGTATTAAGAAGCCACAGGTACATACAGTGATAGCTGGGGGGCGTAAACTAGCTGACAGATTCCCTTTAATGCTGCATGAATCGGTCACCAGCCAGGATCTGTACAAGTACAGATAAAGGGCTATATTATACATAGGGGGTGCAAACAGATGACACAAGCGGCCAGATTTGGAAAAAGGAAGATAGGAATAGTTAGACAAGTGAGGTGAGGTGATAGGCCAATCACCACTGTTGATCATCCCATCACCGCAGGTAGCCCTCCTCTTGTTGATCCCTGGTTCCTTATCTGCAGCCAAGAAAGGTCTCTGTAGATTTTGCCTGATTGCAGCCAGGACAAAAATTCCTAGGCATTGGAGATTAATGGAGGCGCCCTCGGTTCGGGAATGGGTCATAGAGATGAATAGATTAGAAAGAATGGAGTCACTTATGGCCCAGGATAGACATAGATGAGAGAAATATGGGAACTCTTCGTTTATCTGGAACTCTTTCACAAAAGACCCTAATTTCCATTGCTGGCTGTGGCAGTGAACACCTTCGACACAGACATTTGCTTTAACTCGAGATGATGTGATACGTCCAGATACCCTTCTCCCCTCTTCCCCGTTTTTGTCCCTACTCTACCATCTCTCTTTCTCCCTCCTCTAGTTGAAGGTTCCCAGTGTAGGGGACAGTCTGACATTTGGGGTGCAGAATTCCGGAGAATGGGGGATGCGCAGGTGAAGTCTTGCATGTGGTTAGATGAGGAACGTACAAGTGTGGAGAAAAAGAGGAGGTCTTGGGAGGATCAAAGATTACAAAGTTGGATGATATCTCGAGATTAGTTCAGAGATATATGGGGGGACAGATTGTGGACAGCTTTGTAAGTCATGGTAGTAGTTTGAATTGGATACGCTTGTGAATTGGGAGCCAGTGTAGGGATTTTCAGGGGGGAGAGTATAGGAATAGCAAGGAGAGAAGTGGATTAGTCAGGCAGCAAAGTTAAGGACAGATTAAAGAGGTGCAAGAGTGTTAGCAGGGGGGCTACAGAGGAGGAGGTTTCAGTAGTCGAGACAGGAGATTATGAGGGCATGCACTAGTGGTTTAGTAAATTAAGGGGTTGAGGAAGGGAGGGATTCTGGAAAAAATTTTGAGTTGGAGGCAGCAGGAGGTGGCAAGGTCTTGGATGTGCAGTTTGAAGTACAGGGCAGAGTCAAGGGTTACTCCGAGGCAGCAGACGTCAGGTACAGGGCAAACTGTGAAGCCATTTATTGTGATAGATAGATCTGGTAAGGGAGGTGTGTGAGATGGAAGAAAGATGATGAGTTTGGTTTTGTCTCCATTGATTTTTAGCAAGCAAGAGTAGAAAAAGGAGGATACGGCTGAGAGACACTCCGGAATTCTGGACAGCAAAGAGGTGACATCTGGGCCAGAGAGATAGATCATCAGCATACATGTGATACTGGAAGCCATGGGACTTTGAGTTGTCCCAGACAAAAAGTATAGATTGAAAAAAGGAGGGGCCCAGGACAGAGCCTTGAGAGACCCCAACAGAGAAGGGATAGGGCGAGGAGGTTGTGCGGGAGTGGGAGATGCTACATGTGCAGTTGGAAAGGTAGGAGGAGATCCAAGAGAGGGCAAGGTCAGTGATACCAATGAAAAAGAGTATTTGTAATAGGAGACAGTGGTCGACTGTGTCGAATGCAGAGGACAGAGAAAGAGGAGGATGGAGAAATGTCTGTTAGCTTTGGCCATGAGTAAGTCGTAATTTTGGTCAGGGCAGTTTCAGTGGAGTGGTGGGGGCGGAAGCTGGATTGAAGGTTGTCAAAGAGAGAGTTAAATGGGAGGTGGGATGAGAGTACAGTATAGACATGCTGTTTGAGAAGTTTGGAGGCAAACGGGAGCAGGGATATGGGCCAGTAGCTGGATGTAGAGGTGAGGTCAAGGGATGGCTTCTTTAAGATCAGTGTAATTGTTGCATGTTTGAAAGTAGAAGGAAAGTATCAGAAGTTAGTGATAGGTTGGAGAGGTGGGTTAGCTGGGATAAGTATGGTGCTGAGGTCAAAGAGGAAGTGGGATGGGGTCCAGTGCACAAGTGGTGAGGTGCGATCTGGAGAGGACGTGTGCAAGTTTTTCAGTGATGGAGGGGAGAAGGGTTAGTCGGGGAGGGGAGTGGTCTGTTATACATGGGGGTTGTGGTGGTTGGGCAGCAAAGACTTGTCTGATCAGATAAATCTTGCTGGTGAAGTATTTTGCAAAGACTTCTGCAGAGATATTAGAAGTAGGAGGGGGCACTGGGGGGCAGAGGAGGGAGTTAAATGTGTTGAATAACTGCCTGGGGTTGTGAAACAAAGAGGATATGAGGGTAATGAAGTAATTCTGTTTAGTGGTGGTGAGTGCTGACTTGAATTTGAGAAGTGCTTGTTTGAATGCTGTGTAGTCTTCTTGTATTTTCTTCCACTGCCACTCTGCAATGCCTGCCGCAGCTTTTTATTGGTGTCTTTGTGCCAGGGTTGTCTGTTGATTTGTCATGTTCTGCCATAAGTGAAAGGGGCAACTGCATCAATAACTGATGTGAGTGTAGAGTTGTAGAAAGCTGTGGAATTATCTGTGTTGTGGAGTGAGGATATGGATGAGAGTGGTAAAATGGTATTGGAGAGTGTGTGAGCATCAAGATGTGTGAGGTTTCTGGGAGGGTGTGTGAGTTGGTGGACATAGGTGGCAGGTGAGGAGGACAAGGATAAGAAAGTGAGTAGATGGTGGTCAGAGAGGGGGAGAGGGGAGTCTGTGGGTTTAGTTAGGGAGCAGAGGCGGGGGAAGATGAGATCTAGTGTATGTCCGTCTGTGTGGGTAGTTGTGGAGGACCATTGAGTGAGGCCAAAGGATGAGGCAAGTGACAGGAGTTTGGAGGCTGCTGACAGGTGGGTGTCAATGGGGATGTTGAAGTCACCCATTATGATGGTGGGAATGTCAGCAGAGAGAAAGTATAAAAGCCAGATGGAAAATTGGTCAATGAAGGCAGTGGTCGGGCCCGGGGATCGATAAATGACAGCAACTTGGAGGTCGGAAGGAGAGTAAATACGGGCAGTGTGCGCTTCAAAAGATGAGAGGATAAGGGAGGGAGGAGGAGGTATTGGGTTAAAGGTGCAGTTGCTAGAAAGGAGAAGATCCACTCCTCCACCATGTTTGTTGCCAGTGCGAGGTGTGTGGGTCAAGTAAAGGCCACCATAAGACATGCTGCAGGGGAGGCCGTGTTGGAGCGTGTCAGCCATGTTTCTGTGAGGCCCACGAAGGAAAGCCTCCAAAGGTAAAGAGGTCATGAATGAAGTGGAGTTTATTACAGATTGAATGGGCATTCCAGAGTGCTCCAGAGAGAGGGCGGTGGAGAAGTGGTTAGCGGAATGGGTGTTATATTTAAAAGATTGCAGCTATTTCTTGAAGGTGTGGGGGTGATAGGAGGAAATAGTGGCAAATGTTAGCTGAGGAGGTCCAGAATTGGGAGATATGTCACCAGTTGATAGGAGAAGCAAAGAGAGGAGAAGCAAATTGGAGAATGTGATTGATCGGCTTGTTTTGTGTTTCTGCAGGAGAGGTGTGAGATTGAGAAGCAGGTCAGAAGAGGAGCTCAGGTGGGGAGATAAGAGTGATGGTGAGATAAATATTTGTGTTGGGAGTGAAGGAGTTTGGGGATAGTGAAAGAAGGTAAGGATTAGTGGAACAATTAATGTTAGGGCATAAGTAAGCAGGGTGAAAGTGTTAGTGGGAAAGCAAAGTTTTAGAGACAGTCAGGAGATGGGTACAGCTGATAACTTCTGGTTTCTTCTGGTTTATCTCTGGAATATCTCTGCAGCCCACATATTGAAATCCCACTTTGTGAAATTGCACACAGGCCTGCCTCAAGTAATTTATAACTCTTAAGGTACCGTCACACGTAGCAATATTGCTTGTAATTTCACTGGAAATTTGCTGGTTGCAGTGAAATCATGAACACATTGTTCCATTTGTACACGGCAACAAAATAGAACAATGTGTCCATGATTTCACAGCAACCAGCAAATTCCCAGTGAAATAATATTGCCGCGTATGACGGTACCTTAAGGGTGTGCAGAGAATGAACCAGCTAAGTAGGAGGGAGGTGTCAGAGGAGGGATACAGGACACAACACACCAGGGGAGAATAAACAGATTGCTGGTAATATAAACATTTGTGGGCAAATCAGCAGGAGGGAGAGACACAAGCAGGATGAAAGAAAATGGATATTTGTGAGTTAGAGAGCAGATGGTGGAACACGTGATGGAGGAATATGACATACCATACAAGACATATGCAAGGAGTAAATGCAGTGCAGAGGTAGATGCAAGTCCAGATAGAATGCAAGGCACATAGGCGAGATGAGATGCAGAAGGAATGAGATGCAGTAGGGACCAGATGTGTACAATGAATTCATACCATAACAAACATATGCAAGGAGTAAATGCAGTGCAAAAATAGATGCCAGTCCAGACAAAATGCAAGGCACATAGGAGAGATAAGATGCAGGAGAGATTAGATGCAGCAGGGACCAGATGTGTTCAGTGAATTCATACCATAACAGAACCAAGTGTTGCACCCAGGGTGTGGGGTACTCGGGTATCAGGTGGCAGAAAGGGGTTAACTTTGTCACGAGGAATAGCGGCCTCGCCTGATCCCGTATCCTGGGGGCTATGCTCTTGAAAAGGGGAATTATTTACAAGGATTATGTACAAGTTTGTCATAACACCACCTGCAGTACCTGGTGAGATATCACCAGTGCCGCTACAGTCCTCTGGAGGTCGGTGGTATTGCGGCTGTGATGGTATAATCCTCCACAGGCAGGACTGGGACCTCCGGAGTAGCGTAGTGAGGGTGAGCAGGTTGTAGTGGAGCTGAGTTTGTAGAGGGAGAGTAAGGATAGTCTATAGAGGGGCACGGTGAGTGGAGAAGAAGGATGCACGCACACAGAAAAAGTCTCTTTTACCTTTTTACTGGTGTTAGGCAGGTAAACGATCCAGGGCACTGACGGGTGACCGGGCTGCACAGTGGGTTCCCACAGCAAGTGGGTATAAGGCCTCCTATGATTGTGTAGTTGCTGAAGCACAGTCTTCTGTAGCCTGACATGCTCCACTCTCTTCCTTTATCTGTGTCTCTCTCTCTCCTCCTGTGCGGTCTCCGGGATGACCTTCTCTGAACACTGCAGCGGCCTGCTGTTCCTGGCTCCCTCTCTTGACCCTCTAGGGAGACCGGGTAGCTGGAGCTTCCCCAGTGCAACGGGGTTTTCTGTGGGCCTATAGTTTCCCACAGGTGCGGATACACACAATAGTGTGCCTGGTTTTAACATAACTTTGTTCTTTCATGAGTTATTTACAAGTTTATGACCACTTATAAAATGTGTTCAAAGTGCTGCCCATTGTGTTGGATTGTCAACGCAACCCTCTTCTCCCACTCCTGACACACTGATAGCAACACTGCAGAAGAAATGCTAGCACAGGCTTCCAGTATCCATTGTTTCAGATGCTGCACATCTCGTATCTTCACAGCATAGACAACTGCCTTCAGATGAGTGATGGGGCAAACTTTTTTGTGAATGGTGAAGTTAACAAACAAAACCACCGCTTGTTAACAAGCAAAAACACCATTTTGGAGGGATCTATCCACTCTGGGTTAGTGTCAGACCAATAGCGGTGGTTTTGTTTGTTAATTTCACCATTCAAAATAGTTTGCCTCATCACTCATCTGAAGGCAATTGTCTATGATGTGAGGATACGAGATGTTCAGCATCTGAAAGAATGGATACTGTAAGTCTGTGCTAGCATTTCTTCTGTGGTGTTGCTATCAGTGTGTCAAGAGTGGGAGAAGAGGGTTGCATTAATAATCCAACACAATGGGCAGCACTTTGAACACATTTTATAAATGGTCATAAACTTGTAAATAACTCATGAAAGAATAAAGTTATGTTAAAACCAAGCACAGCATTGTTTTTCTTATGCAATTCTCAATACGTTTGATGTGTCACATCCAGTGAAAAAAATAAAGTTGGATCCAAAATGGTCAACTTCAAAATGGCCGCCATGGTCACCACCCATCTGGAAACGTTTTCCCCTCCCATATACTAATGTGCCATAAACAGGAAGTTGATATCACCAACCATTCCCATTTTATTTAGGTGCATCCATATAAATGGCCCACCCTGTACACTGCCCCTCATTTGAAAGCCTGATAGCAAAACCATACTGTGTTCTGCCCTCTGCCAGTACAAGGATTTTCCTAAACGTAGCTAGTTTTCTATACCATGCATATGATCCAGATGTCTCTTCTCCTTTGTCCAGTCCCAACTCCACTCTTGACCATCATGTGGCCTACCATCAGCCGACCTGTAAAATAAGGTTATGCTCCTGTCAGTCTGTTTAATAAGATAATGATTTCATATTCATCTAAAATCAGAATCCAGCACCAAATACAAACAATGCAACAAAACTGAAACCTTAAAACAAGTGTCTAAACTTTGTGATCATTATCTTTATTACATAATAATATGAAATAAATGCAAAATCACCGAGCTGAAGTAACTTCAAGGCTCTGGGTCATTTTGTGGCTTCACTATTCTTTAAACTGTAAATAAGACATTTTCAATTTAATGGCTAAAACTCCATTGAGATAAATCAAATAAATGAATCTTCTGGCCATTTACCAGTCAAACCTTTCCTAAATGACACTGAGTTTTATTGAGTGGGACAGTCTGCTTTAGTGAACAGGCATCCATTCAATAACCTTAAACAGAACTGTAATGAACAAACTGCCTTCCTGAGAGTAGAGAAATCCTCTAATAAATTAGACTTTCTTTAGTGAATGAGTCACCTAATGAATACATATTGCACAACATTAAGATTATAGAATAAAACTTTAACATTATGAAATTCAATTTTGTTATTGCTCTATGGGATCCGCTGTGTTAACCATTTCTCCTCCTACGAATCACAGCATTGTTGCTTGAATTTTTTTGACACAGATAAAAAACTGGAGAATTGTGGATTCCTCCAGGTTCTGCCCTCCTGACATCAACTCGGAGCAGTCTGGAAATGTCTGGTGTCGCTTTCTCACTCTGCTTTGCTCTCGTCTGTCACTTTAATATCCAAACTATCGTCACAAAGAGATCAGATACTGTTTGTCTTAATCTGGAAGCAAATGAGAACTGACGGCTCATTCAGAGGGGGATTAGTCAGATCCAAAATCTGGTTACATTTAGCTTGAATCAGGTGCTGTAGGTGGCATGTCTATGTCCTACTTGTAGGGATTAGTTTATTCTATGTGTGAGTAAGTAAGCCTCAGTGTGTGGATTTGTACAGTGTTGGCCAAAAGTATTGACACCCCTGCAATTCTGTCAATAATACTCAGTTTCTTCCTGAATATGATTGCAATCACAAATTCTTTGGAATTATTATCTTCATTTAATTTGTCTTCAATGAAAAAACACAAAAGAGAATGAAACAAAAAGCAAAACATTGATCATTTCACACAAAACTCCAAAAATGGGCCAGACAAAAGTATTGGCACCCTCAGCCTAATACTTGGTTGCACAACCTTTAACCGAAATAACTGCGATCAACCGCTTCCGGTAACCATTAATGAGTTTCTTACAATGCTCTGCTGGAATTTTAGACCATTCTTCTTTGGCAAACTGCTCCAGGTCCCTGATATTTGAAGGGTGCCTTCTCCAAACTGCCATTTTTAGATCTCTCCACAGGTGTTCTATGGGATTCAGGTCTGGACTCATTGCTGGCCACCTTAGAAGTCTCCAGTGCTTTCTCTCAAATCATTTTCTAGTGCTTTTTGAAGTGTGTTTTGGGTCATTGTCCTGCTGGAAGACCATGACCTCTGAGGGAGACCCAGCTTTCTCGCACTGGGCCCTATATTATGCTGCAAAATTTGTTGGTAGTCTTCATACTTCATAATGCCATGCACACGGTCAAGCAGTCCAGTGCCAGAGGCAGCAAAGCAACCCCAAAACATCAGGGAACCTCCGCCATGTTTGACTGTAGGGACCGTGTTCTTTTCTTTGAATGCCTCTTTTTTTCTCCTGTAAACTCTGTTGATGTCTTTGTCCAAAAAGAGGGAACATTTTTCCAAAACGTTTTAGGCTTTCTCAGGTAAGTTTTGTCAAACTCCAGCCTGGCTTTTTTATGTCTCGGGGTAAGAAGTGGGGTCTTCCTGGGTATCCTACCATACAGTCCCTTTTCATTCAGACGCGGATGGATAGTACGGGTTGACACTGTTGTGCCCTCGGACTGCAGGGCAGCTTGAACTTGTTTTGATGTTAGTCAAGGTTCTTTATCCACCATCCAAACAATCTTGCGTTGAAATCTCTCGTCAATTTTTCTTTTCCGTCCACATCTAGGGAGGTTAGCCACAGTGCCATGGGCTTTAAACTTATTGATGACACTGTGCACGGTAGACATAGGAACATTCAGGTCTTTGGAGATTGACTTGTAGCCTTGAGATTGGACATAGGACAGAGGTTGAGTCAACTTTAATCCATGTCAACTGGCTGCAAGTGTGATTTAGTTATTGCCAACACTTGTTAGGAGCCACAGGTAAGTTACAGGTGCTGTTAATTACACAAATTATAGAAGTATCACATGATTTTTCTAACAGTGCCAATACTTTTGTTCACCTCTTTTTATGTTTGGTGTGGAACTATATCCAATTTGGCTTTAGGACAATTCTTTTTGTATTTTTTTTTCAATGAAGACAAATTAAATGAAGATAATAATACCAAAGAATTTGTGATAGCAATCATTTTCAGGAAGAAACTGATTATTATCTGACAGAATTGCAGGGGTGTCAATACTTTTGGCCAACACTGTACATACACTACAGAACGATTGTCCTAGTACAGGTGCACAGGTGCATCTCAATGAATAAGAATATCATCAAAAAGTTAATTCTTTCAGTAATTCAATGCAAAAAGTGAAACAACTGTATTAAATAGAGTCATTATAAACACAGTGATCTATTTCAAGTGTTTATTTCTGTTAATGTTGATGATTATGGCTTACAGCCAATGAAAACCATTAAGGTAGGGAGGATGAAGGGATAAAAATTGTGCTGCTGTATTCCACAATACATCAAAGGGTGAATATAATATTGATTTATTAGTCAACGCATTTCAAGGCTTCCTGAAACGCCCTGAAACATGGCAATATTACATTGATTGTCCTGAGGAAGGGGCCAGGCTAATAAATTAATAATATATTCACCCTTTGATATCTCATGGAATATGGCAGCAAGGTTTTTAATCTTTCATCCTCCCTACTCTATATGCACCACACTGGGGACTGCAGCAGCCATGATATGCTATAATAGTGGTTGTGCCTCTCACAACCACACAAGGTGAGTCTCTGATACCTATTTAGGTCATATTTTATCTCTCAGAACCTTCATTCTTACTTTCATTTTCTGAGATAATGACCTTTGGGTTTTCATTGGCTGTAAGCCATAATCATCAACATTAACATAAATAAACACTTGAAATAGATCACTCTGTTTTTAATTTCTATATAATTCAGGTGTTTCACTTTATGTATTGATTTACTGAAATAAATTAACTTTTTGATGATATTCTAATTCATTGAGATGCACTAGTATATTTCACCTACCGTATATACCTTATATATCTATAACTTCACACCTGATACTAGAAATGTATTCTGTGCTTCATAAAAATTACAATAGATTTTATTTCTTAGATTTTGCTCTTAGAGTGTAACAAAGTCAAAAATACAACTACAATCTGTTTCTTTCGTGACTATTTTATGCACCTATACAAACGTATACAAATATCACTGCAATACTCGTTATGAAGAAGCCTGGCCTGAACAGTATCATTCTGCCAATGTTATTAGTCTCTAGCTATACATTATATCTAATATATAAAAGCCGAAGGCCACTTCCGGAATACTACTTCCGTGATGGTCTCCGGACCCATGGTGGTGACGTCACCACTGCGCGGTCCCCCGGCTACAGGGAGCGGCGGAGGAACGTTCCGCTCTCGGAAGTGCCGTCCGCCCTCCAGCCTCTCCCTCCACCCACTACCGTACCTAGCGGGAAGCAGGGGGGCCGAGCGCCCCGTGCCCCAAGCCAAGAGGGGCCCATTGCCCCCACCCCATGGGGGGCCCCGTGCTGCCAGCCACCCGCCGCGCGCCCGGAGAGGAGGGAGGACGGGACTTCCTGTCCTGCACCTCTGCCCACCCCTCCTCTCCTCCTACACCAGACGCACGCCGGCCGCGTGCACCCCCGGTAAGTCTGCACCCCCCCACCCAGCTACGCCTCTGCCCTCCTGCCTCTTCAGCCTCCCCTGACCTCCAGCCTCTCCAGCCTCCCCTGCCCTCCAGCCTCCCTTGCCCTCCAGCCTCCCCTGCCCTCCAGCCTCTCCAGCCTCCCCTGCCCTTCAGCCTCCCCTGCCCTCCAGCCTCTCCAGCCTCCCCTGCCCTCCAGCCTCCCCTGCCCTCCAGCCTCTCCAGCCTCCCCTGCCCTCCAGCCTCCCGTGCCCTCCAGCCTCTCCTGTCTCCCCTGCCTCCCCAGCCTCTCCAGTCTCCCCTGCCTACCCAGCCTCCCCAGCCTCTCCAGCCTCCCCTGCCCTCCAGCCTCTCCAGTCTACCCTGCCTCCCCAGCCTCTCCAGCCTCCCCTACCTCCCCAGCCTCTCCAGCCTCTCCAGTCTCCCCTGCCTCCCCAGCCTCTCCAGCCTCCCCAGCCTCTCCAGCCTCCCCTGCCCTCCAGCCTCTCCAGCCTCCCCTGCCCTCCAGCCTCCTCTGCCCTCCAGCCTCTCCAGCCCCCCTGCTCTCCAGCCTCCTCTGCCCTCCAGCCTCTCCAGCCTCCCATGCCCTCCAGCCTCTCCAGTCTCCCCAGCCTCTCCTGCCTCCCCAGCCTCTCCAGCCTCCCCTGCCTCCCCAGCCTCTCCAGTCTCCCCTGCCTCTCCAGCCTCCCCTGCCTCCCCAGCCTCACCAGCCTCCCCTGCCTCCCCAGCCTCTCCAGCCTCCCCTGCCCTCCAGCCTCTCCAGTCTCCCCTGCCCTCCAGCCTCCCCTGCCCTCCAGCCCCTCCAGCCTCCACTCTCCCCTCCAGCCTCCGCTCTCCCCTCCAGCCTCCGCTCTCCCCTCCAGCCTCTGCAGCCTCCCCTGCCCTCCAGCCTCTGCAGCTCCCCTGCCCTCCAGCCTCTCCAGCCTCCCCTGCCCTCCAGCCTCTCCAGCCTCCCCTGCCCTCCAGCCTCTCCAGCCTCCCATGCCCTCCAGCCTCTCCAGTCTCCCCTGCCTCCCCAGCCTCTCTAGCCTCTCTAGCCTCTCCAGTCTCCCCAGCCTCTCCAGCCTCCCCTCCGCTCTCCCCTCCAGGCTCCGCTCTCCCCTCCAGCCTCTGCTTTCCCCTCCAGCCTCTCCCTCCAGCCTCCACTGTCCCCTCCAGCCCCCACTCTCCCCTCCAGCCTCTGCTCTCCCCTCTAAGCTCTGCTCTCCCCTCCAGCCTCTCCCCTCCAGCCTCCGCTCTCCCGTCCAGCCTCCGCTCTCGCCTCCCGCCTCCACTCCCCCATCCGCTCTCCCCTCCGCTCTCACTCCTCCCACCTACGCTCTCCCCCCGCATCCGCTCTCCCCTCCACCTCCGCTCTCCCCTCCCTGCCTCTGCTCTCCCCTCCCGCCTCTGCTCTCTCCCCTCCCAGCCTCTCCAGCCTCCCCTGCCCTCCAGCCTCTCCAGTCTCCCCTGCCTCACCAGCCCTCTCCAGCCTCCCATGCCTCCCCAGCCTCTCCAGCCTCCCCAGCCTCTCCAGCTCCCCTGCCTCCCTAGCCTCTCCATCTCCCCTGCCAGCCCAGCCTCCCTGCCTCTCCCTCCCTCCAGCCTCCCAGCCTCACCAGCCTCTCCAGCCTCCCCAGCCTCCCCCTGCCTCCCCAGCCTCCCCTGCCCTCCCAGCCTCTCCAGCCTCTCCAGCCTCCCCTGCCTCCTCCTGCCTCCAGCCTCTCCAGCCTCCCCTGCCCTCCAGCCTCTCCAGCCTCCGCCTCCCTCCAGCCTCTGCCTCCCACCTCCGCCTCTCCCTCCAGCCTCCGCTCTCCCCATCCCGCCTCCAGCTCTCCCCTCCCCCGCCTCCGCTCTCCCTCTCTGCCCCCTCCAGCTCTCCACCCTCCCGCCTCTCCAGCCTCCCGCCTCCAGCCTCCCTCCCCCTCCGCTCGCCTCCTCCTCCCCCCCTCCGCTCTCCTGCCCCCCGCCTCCCCTGCCTCCAGCCCTCCAGCCTCCCTCGCCTCTCACCCCCTCCTGCCTCCAGCCTCTCCCCTCCCGCCTCCGCTCTCCCCTCCCAGCCTCTGCTCTCCCCTCCCGCCTCTCCCTCTCAGCCTCCCTGCTCTCCCCTCCCGCTCTCCCTCCTCCCCTTCCGCCTCTGCTCTCTCCCTCCCCCTCCGCCCTCCGCTCTCCCCTCGCCTCCTCTCCCCCACCGCTCTCCCCCGCCTCCCCTCCCGCCTCCGCTCCTCCCCTCCCCGCCTCCTCCGCTCTCCCCTCCCGCCTCGCTCTCCCTCCCCCTCCCCCCTCTCCCCCCCTTCAGCCTCTGCTCTCCCCTCCAGCCTCTCTCTCTCCCTCTCCAGCCTCTGTCTCTCTCCCCTCCAGCCTCTGCCTCCTCCAGCCTCTCCCCTCCCGCCTCCGCTCTCCCCTCCCCATCCCTCTCCCTCTCCCTGCCTCTGCTCTCCCCTCCCCCTCTCCCCTTCCAGCCTCTGCTCTCCCCTCCAGCCTCTGCCTCTCCCTCCCAGCCTCTGCTCTCCCCTCCACCTCTGCTCTCTCCCCCTCCAGCCTCTGCTCTCCCCTCCAGCCTCCCTCCTCCCTCCCCGCCTCTCCCCTCCCCCTCCTGCCTCTCCCCTCCAGCCTCCGCTCTCCCTCCAGCCTCTGCACTCCCCTCCGCCTCTGCTCTCCCCTCCAACCTCCTCTCCCTCCAGCCTCTCTCGCTCTCCCTCCTAGCTCCTCCGCTCTCTCCCTCCAGCCTGCTCTCCCCTCCAGCCTCTCCCCCCAGCCTCCGCTCTCCCCTCCCGCCTCCGCTCTCCCTCCCCTCCGCTCTCCCCTCCCACCTCCGCTCTCCCCCCCTCCCCTCGTCTCTTCCCCTCCAGCTCTGTTCTCCCTCAGCCTCTCCCCCCCCCTCCGCTCTCCCCTCCCGCCTCCGCTCTCCCCTCCTGCCTTGTCTCCCTCCACCTCTCCCCTCACCTTGCTTCCCTCAGCCCTCCTCCCCTCGCCTGCTCTCCCCTCCAGCTCTGCTCTCCCTCCCCTCCGCCCTTGCTCTCCCTCCGCCTCTCCCCTCCGCCTCCGCTCTCCCTCCACGCCTCTCCCTCCAGCCTCGCTCTCCCCTCCAGCCTCTGCACTCCCCTCCAGCCTCTGCTTCCCTCCACCTGCTCTCCCCTCCAGCCTCTGCTCTCCCCTCCAGCCTCCGCTCTCCCCTCCAGCCTCTGCTCTCCCCTCCAGCCTCTCCCTCCAGCCTCCGCTCTCCCCTCCCGCCTCCGCTCTCCCCTCCCACCTCCGCTCTCCCCTCCCACCTCCGCTCTCCCCTCCACCTCTGCTCCCGCCTCCGCTCTCTCCTCCGCTCTCCCCTCCCGCCTCCGCTCTCCCCCCGCCTCCGCTCTCCCCCCGCCTCCGCTCTCCCCTCCCGCCTCCGCTCTCCCTCCCGCCTCTGCTCTCCCCTCCCGCCACTCCCCTTCAGCCTCTGCTCTCCCCTCCAGCCTCTGCTCTCCCCTCCAGCCTCTGCTCTCCTCTCCCCTCCAGCCTCTGCTCTCCCCTGCAGCCTCTCCACTCCCGCCTCGGCTCTCCCCTCCCGCCTCTCCCCTCCAGCCTCCGCTCTGCCCTCCAGCCTCCGCTCTCCCCTCCAGCCTCTGCTCTCCCCTCCAGCCTCTGCTCTCCTCTCCCCTCCAGCCTCTGCTCTCCCTCCCAGCCTCTCCCCTCCCGCCTCCGCCCTCCCTCTGCTCTCCCCTCCCACCTCTCCCCTCCAGCCTCTGCTCTCCCCTCCAGCCTTTGCTCTCCCCTCCAGCCTCTGCTCTCCTCTCCCCTCCAGCCTCTGCTCTCCCCTCCAGCCTCTCCCCTCCTGCCTCCGCTCTCCCCTCCCACCTCTCCCCTCCAGCCTCTGCTCTCCCCTCCAGCCTCCGCTCTCCCCTCCTGCCTCCGCTCACCCCTCCCACCTCCACTCTCCCCTCCCGCCTCCGCTCTCCTCTCCCCTCCAGCCTCTGCTCTCCCCTCCCCTGCAGCTTCTGCTCTCCCCTCCAGCCTCTCCCCTCCCCTCCCCTCCAGCCTCTGCTCTTCCCTCCAGCCTCTGCTCTCCCCTCCAGCCTCTGCTCTCCCCTCCAGCCTTCGCTCTCCCCTCTGCCCTCCCCTCTGCCCTCCCCTCTGCTCTGCCCTCCCCTCTGCCCTCCAGCCTCTCCTCCCCTCTGCCCTCCAGCCTCCCTGTCCTCTGCCCTCCAGCCTCCACTGTCCTCTGCCCTCCAGCCTCCCCTGTCCTCTGCCCTCCAGCCTCCCCTGTCCTCTGCCCTCCAGCCTCACCTGTCCTCTGCCCTCCAGCCTCCCTGTCCTCCAGCCTCCCCTGTCCTCTGCCCTCCAGCCTCCCCTGTCCTCTGCCCTCCAGCCTCCCCTGTCCTTTGCCCTCCTCACCCCTCCAGCCTCCCCTCACCCCTCCAGCCTCCCTGTCCTCACCCCTCCTCACCCCTCCAGCCTCCCCTGTCCTCACCTTTCCTCACCCCTCCAGCCTCCCCTGTCCTCACCTCTCCTCTCCCCTCCAGCCTCCGCTCTCCTCACCCCTCCATATGCAATGTACAGTATGTGTATATATGTGTGTATGTAGTCACTTCCCTCACTTTCTCCGCACTTCCCTCACTTTGTCCGCACACATACACACACACACACACTCCACTATACTTACCACCGGCCCTGCATCAGCCGCCTAGATCCTCAGTCGACAATTCGCCACCTCCGAACTACTGGGTCCAATGTAGCGTCCAAGAAGTCTCGCCAAACTTCCCGAACGCCATATTGGATCCAGTCGTCCGCGGGCGGCGACATGTCAACTCAGGATCCAGCCGGCGGGGAAGATGCAGGGTCGCTGCTAACATATGCGCAGTGTGTGTATGTGTGTGTGTGTATGTATGTATGTGTGTGTGTGCTGACGGCGCTGCGCTGACCACTCTGCCCACGGCGCTGCGCTGACCACTCTGCCCACAGCGCTGCCCTGACCACTCTGCCCACGCCACTGTGCTGACCAATCTCACCGCACTCACTGCTAACCACTGAGCCACCGCACTCACTGCTAACCACTGAGCCACCGCACTCACTGCTAACCACTGAGCCACCGCACTCACTGCTAACCACTGAGCCACCGTATACTCTGCTACCCACTGAGCCACCTGTATTCACACAATTCATTTCACCGCAGTCCCCTAACTATTAGTAAATAAACTATATATGGATTCTAGAATACCCGATTCTTTAGAATCGGGCCGCCATCTAGTACATTTTATAATATGTGGCCACATATTTTAAAATGTATATAATGATAGCACCTTGGATATAAATAGGCTAATGGGAAAGAGGATAAGTTCCAATGGTCAATTTTAAATTGGTTGGCCGTAATAAAGTGAAGTAGTGAAGAAAATTCTGGTTTAGAGACATTGCCGATAAATCCTGTTACTGCACAGGTGCGGGCTATGTAAGGTTACTATAGGAATGAAGAGGCGGCCCACGTGATCTGTCATGTGGGTATCGTCATAGCAACATCTCTGTTTACTGGTATCACTGCCTATTCGCACTGTGCGCATGCGCTAGTCCCGGATGACGCAGAAGGCACGCTCGGACTTGCGGTTGAGAAAATTGGTGCATTGGCACATCATGCCTCGGGTGGGCGGAGCCATTGTGAATCACTGGGAGTATGTATGCGCCGCTATAGGTGAATGGGTTTTGTGATAATTAATGGCGTTATGTGATTGGATAGGGGCTATTTAAAAAGCCCACTACTTCCCCATTCAAACACACACCCCCAGAAGAAGCGTGGTGCGAAACGATCATAGGGGAGGATGGACCGTGAGCACAGCTTGCACTAATATCAGGTATTAATTTTAACTCTCTTTGGTTTTACTGGCTTGCAAATTGGATGTTGGTGTCTTGAGGGACCCTTATAGGTAAAGGTATATAGAATCAGGGTGGAAAGATAAAAACGGTTGTTAAAGTGAACCAGCTACAGGCACTAAGATTCTTATATATAAGGAGGTAAAGGTATTATGGAAATCTGGCCGGCCTTGTAAATCTTGGATTTTGCATTATGACTATTGTTATAATGAGTTTATAATGCAAAAGTATCTTTATGATATGATGATGTTAATTGGAGATATACTATGAGTAATGTAGTAGCTGATCTCATGTGTCCTCTGGAGGGAGTGTTCTATAAATTGTTTAATTGGTTTGATTAATAAAGTTTATGAAATTTTAACTTTGTAATTTGAATAATTCCTTTAAAAGTGGATGTTATCATCCTCCTTTGTAAAGTATAGATCAAATCCGTTATATGAAGTGCAAGTGTGTTTATTGTTCAAATTTCTTAACCAAAAGGCAAGGTTAAAAAGGGGGGCATACCCAGGACCAGCAGCGCAGTGCGGTTAGCGTACACCTGGAAAGTCACCTTAAGATATGCTGTGCAAATATGCAAACAAGAAAAGTTTCACAAACCGAGCAAAACAATACAATTAGTGATGAGCAAGTATGCTTGTGACTACTCGGTACTCGCACGAGTATCACTGTACTCGGGCTACTCGGCAAGTACCGAGTAATCTCGCGATACTCGTGCTGTGCTCGTGGTCCTCATCCCTACATGTTGGCGCTCTTTAGAGAGCCAGCCCACATGCAGGGATTGGATGGCAGTCACTGCAATGCCACAGCCATGTTAGTTGTGGCATTGCAGTGATTGGCCGGCCCGCACAGCGTGACCGAGCCTTTATAAGGCCCGGCCACGATGTGCTCTGCACACAGCCATCCAGACAGTGAGTGTAGGGAGAGTGTCTGCTGCTGCTTAGGGACAGATTTGCGGCCCTCATAGGTAGATCCGGAGGAGGGCTGCAAACTGCTGCTGACCACAACAGTCCTTCTCAGGACTAATCTAGGAGGATATAGGCAGAGTGATCCAGATCGGAATACAAGCTTTTCTGTGACCATAACAGTCACCAGACTGTTCTACTTACTAGCTTGATACAGGTTAGGGACTAAAATCCTACTTTCCTGTGACCTGAACAGTCACCAGACTGTTGTACTTACTAGCTTGATACAGGCAGGTTCTAAAATCCAACTTTCCTGTGACCTGAACAGTCACCAGACTGTTGTACTTATTAGCTTGATACAGGTTAGGGTTAGGGACTAAAATCCTACTTTCCTGTGACCTGAACAGTCACCAGACTGTTGTACTTACTAGCTTGATACAGGTTAGGGACTAAAATCCTACTTTCCTTTGACCTGAACAGTTACCAGAGTGTTGTACTTACTAGCTTGATACAGGCAGGTTCTAAAATCCAACTTTCCTGTGACCTGAACAGTCACCAGACTGTTGTACTTACTAGCTTGATACAGGTTAGGAACTAAAATCCAACTTTCCTGTGACCTGAACAATCACCAGACTGTTGTACTTACTAGCTTGATACAGGTTAGGGACTAAAATCCTACTTTCCTGTGACCTGAACAGTCACCAGACTGTTGTACTTACTAGCTTGATACAGGTTAGGGACTAAAATCCTACTTTCCTGTGACCTGAACAGTCACCAGACTGTTGTACTTACTAGCTTGATACAGGCAGGTTCTAAAATCCAACTTTCCTGTGACCTGAACAGTCACCAGACTGTTGTACTTACTAGCTTGATACAGGCAGGTTCTAAAATCCAACTTTCCTGTGACCTGAACAGTCACCAGACTGTTGTACTTACTAGCTTGATACAGGTTAGGAACTAAAATCCAACTTTCCTGTGACCTGAACAATCACCAGACTGTTGTACTTACTAGCTTGATACAGGTTAGGGACTAAAATCCTACTTTCCTGTGACCTGAACAGTCACCAGACTGTTGTACTTACTAGCTTGATACAGGTTAGGGACTAAAATCCTACTTTCCTGTGACCTGAACAGTCACCAGACTGTTGTACTTACTAGCTTGATACAGGCAGGTTCTAAAATCCAACTTTCCTGTGACCTGAACAGTCACCAGACTGTTGTACTTACTAGCTTGATACAGGCAGGTTCTAAAATCCAACTTTCCTGTGACCTGAACAGTCACCAGACTGTTGTACTTACTAGCTTGATACAGGTTAGGGACGAAAATCCTACTTTCCTGTGACCTGAACAGTCACCAGACTGTTGTACTTACTAGCTTGATACAGGTTAGGGACTAAAATCCTACTTTCCTGTGACCTGAACAGTCACCAGACTGTTGTACTTACTAGCTTGATACAGGCAGGTTCTAAAATCCAACTTTCCTGTGACCTGAACAGTCACCAGACTGTTGTACTTACTAGCTTGATACAGGTTAGGTCTAAAATCCTACTTTCCTGTGACCTGAACAGTCACCAGACTGTTGTACTTACTAGCTTGATACAGGTTAGGGACTAAAATCTACTTTCCTGTGACCTGAACAGTCACCAGACTGTTGTACTTACTAGCTTGATACAGGTTAGGGACTAAAATCCTACTTTCCTGTGACCTGAACAGTCACCAGACTGTTTGTACTTACTAGCTTGATACAGGTTAGGTACTAAAATCCATACTTTCCTGTGACCTGAACAGTCACCAGACTGTTGTACTTACTAGCTTGATACAGGTCAGGACTAAAATCCAACTTTCCTGTGACCTGAACAGTCACCAGACTGTTGTACTTACTAGCTTGATACAGGTTAGGGACTAAAATCCTACTTTCCTGTGACCTGAACAGTCACCAAGACTGTTGTACTTACTAGCTTGATACAGGCAGGTTCTAAAATCCAACTTTCCTGTGACCTGAACAGTCACCAGACTGTTGTACTTACTAGCTTGATACAGGTTAGGGACTAAAATCCTACTTTCCTGTGACCTGAACAGTCACCAGACTGTTTGTACTTACTAGCTTGATACAGGTTAGGGACTAAAATCCTACTTTCCTTGTGACCTGAACAGTACACAGACTGTTGTACTTACTAGCTTGATACAGGTAGGTTCTAAAATCCACTTTCCTGTGACCTGAACAGTCACCAGACTGTTGTACTTACTAGCTTGATACAGGTCTAGGTTCTAAAATCCAACTTTCCTGTGACCTGAACAGTCACCAGACTGTTGTACTTACTAGCTTGATACAGGTTAGGACTAAAATCCTACTTTCTGTGACCTGAACAGTCACCAGACTGTTGTACTTACTAGCTTGATACAGCAGTTGCTAAAATCCAACTTTCTGTGACCTGAACAGTCACCAGACTGTTGTACTTACTAGCTTGATACAGGTTAGGTTCGAAAAATCCTACTTTCCTGTGACCTGAACAGTCACCAGACTGTTGTACTTACTAGCTTGATACAGGTTAGGATCTAAAATCCTACTTTCCTGTGACCTGAACAGTCACCAGACTGTTGTACTTACTAGCTTGATACAGGTTCAGGTCTAAAATCCAACTTTCCTGTGACCTGAACATCACCAGACTGTTGTACTTACTAGCTTGATACAGGTTAGGACTAAAATCCTACTTTCTGTGACCTGAACAGTCACCAGACTGTTGTACTTACTAGCTTGATACAGGTTAGGGACTAAAATCCTACTTTCCTGTGACCTGAACAGTCACCAGACTGTTGTACTTATTAGCTTGATACAGGAGGTTCTAAAATCCTACTTTCCTGTGACCTGAACAGTCACCAGACTGTTGTACTTACTAGCTTGATACAGGTAGGACTAAAATCCTACTTTCCTGTGACCTGAACAGTCACCAGACTGTTGTACTTACTAGCTTGATACGAGGCAGATTCTAAAATCCAACTTTCCTGTGACCTGAACAGTCACCAGACTGTTGTACTTACTAGCTTGATACAGGTTAGGGACTAAAATCCTACTTTCCTGTGACCTGAACAGTCACCAGACTGTTGTACTTACTAGCTTGATACAGGCAGGTTCTAAAATCCAACTTTCCTGTGACCTGAACAGTCACCAGACTGTTGTACTTATAGCTTGATACAGGTTAGGGGACTAAAATCCTACTTTCCTGTGACCTGAACAGTCACCAGACTGTTGTACTTACTAGCTTGATACAGGTTAGGGACTAAAATCCACTTTCCTGTGACCTGAAACAGTCACCAGACTGTTGTACTTACTAGCTTGATACAGGCAGGTTCTAAAATCCAACTTTCCTGTGACCATGAACAGTCACCAGACTGTTGTACTTACTTAGCTTGATACAGGTTAGTGGGACTAAAATCCTACTTTCCTGTGACCTGAACAGTCACCAGACTGTTGTACTTACTAGCTTGATACAGGTTAGGGACTAAAATCCTACTTTCCTTTGACCTGAACAGTCACCACTGAACAGTCACCAGATGTTGTACTTACTAGCTTGATACAGGTAGGGCTAAATCCACTTCTGTGACCTGAACAGTCACCAGATGTTTACTTACTAGCTTGATACAGGTAGGACTAAAATCCTACTTTCCTGTGACTTGAACATCACCAGACTGTTGTACTTCTAGTGATACAGCAGGTTCTAAATCCACTTTCCTGTGAACAGTCACCAGACTGTTGTACTTACTAGCTTGATACAGGTTAGGACAAAATCCTACTTTCTGTGACCTGAACAGTCACCAGACTGTTGTACTTACTAGCTTGATACAGGTTAGGGACTAAAATCTACTTTCCTGTGACCTGAACAGTCACCAGACTGTTGTACTTACTAGCTTGATACAGGCAGGTTCTAAAATCCACTTTCCTGTGACCTGAACAGTCACCAGACTGTTGTACTTATAGCTTGATACAGGTTAGGTTAGGACTAAAATCCTACTTTCCTGTGACCTGAACAGTCACCAGACTGTTGTACTTACTAGCTTGATACAGGTAGGGACTAAAATCACTTTCCTTGACCTGAACAGTACCAGATGTTGTACTTACTAGCTTGATACAGGCAGGTTCTAAAATCCTACTTTCTGTGACCTGAACAGTCACCAGACTGTTTACTTACTAGCTTGATACAGGTAGGGACTAAAATCCTACTTTCCTGTGACCTGAACAGTCACCAGACTGTTGTACTTACTAGCTTGATACAGGTTAGGGACTAAATCCTACTTTCCTGTGACCTGAACAGTCACCAACGTGTACTTAACTGACGGTTCTAATCCACTTCTGTGCTACAGTCACACTTCTACATACACAATCACTCTGACCAACAGTCACAGAGTGACTACTATGAACAGAGAAAATCACTTTCTTACTACATCACCAGTTATTACTAGTACGAGATAAATCTATTCCTCTAAATCACAACTTTGATATAGTATAAGTCTAAATCACTTCTTGCTGAAATCCAATGTGATACTGATACAGGCAATCACTTTCTGTCTATCACAGTTTTACCTGACAGAGGATAAACTACTTCCTTATGAAGTCACCAACTGTGATATATGATACAGAGAATCACTTTCCTACCAATCACCAATGTGTACTATACTAATAGGACTAAAACCATCGTGCGAAACAATGTGTCTACTACTTGTACGTGGCAATTACTTCTGTGCACTCACCATGTCTACTATGATAGCAGCTAATCACTTCTTACCTGACATCACCAACTGTTACTTATACTATCGGGTAAAATCCTTCGACTGAACATCACAGTTCTACTACTTGATACGACAATACTTCCTCTGACACCAGATTTACTTATGCTGTACAGCAGTCAAAATCACTTCTTGTGACATCACCAGTTATACTGCTGATAAGACAATCCACTCCTTGACTGAATCACACTTGTACTCTATATACAGGTAATCCACTTCTGTCTGAACATACAATGTTGTACTTCAGCTTATAAGCAGTCTAAATCATTTCTGCCTGAAGTCCAACTGTTGTTTTGACAGGACTAACACTTCTGTGAACACCAATTACTATAGCTTGATACAGAGACTAAAATCCTACTTCTACCTGAACACCAATGTGTACTTCTATACAGAGCTAAATCTACTTTCCTTAGAAACACCAACTTCTACTACTTAACGTAGAAATCCTCTTTCTGGCCTAAGTCACACTTTTATACTATGTCAGAGACTAAAATCATTTCGTGCACAGTCACACTGTTGTATACATGATAGTAGACTAAACTATTTCTGAACGCCAGTGTACTTACTGTGGGTCTTCTGACCACAGCACCAATGTTGTATCTACTTGACAGGACTAATCTACTCGTGCTGAATCACAACTGTTACTTAGTTAACGGTCTAAAACACTTCTGTGCCTAACAGTCACATGTGTACTTACACTTATACAGAGTAAAATCCTCTTTGACTGAACATCACAACTGGATTATAGCTTTCAGTAGAAATCTACTTCTTCTGAACATACACTGTGTCTATTATACAGTCAAAACCAACTTCTGCTGAATCACAACTTGTACTTACTACTGATAGAGGTTACTAAAATCACTTTCCTGTGCCTGAAAGTCACCAGACTGTGTACTTACTAGCTTGATACAGTAGGACTAAAATCCACTTTCCTGTGACCTGAACAGTCACCAGACTGTTGTACTTACTAGCTTGATACAGGAGGTCTAAAATCCACTTTCCTGTGACCTGAACAGTCACCAGACTGTTGTACTTACTAGCTTGATACAGTTAGGTGACTAAATCCTACTTCCTTGCCTGAACAGTCACCAGACTGTTGTACTTACTAGCTTGATACAGGTTAGGACTAAAATCTACTTTCTGTGACCTGAAAATCACCAGACTGTTGTACTTACTAGCTTGATACAGGCAGGTCTAAAATCCAACTTTCCTGTGACCTGAACAGTCACCAGACTTTTGTACTTACTAGCTTGACTCAGTAGGGACTAAAATCCAACTTTCCTGTGACCTGAACAGTCACCAGGACTGTTGTACTTACTAGCTTTGATACAGGTAGGACTAAAATCCCTACTTTCCTGTTGACCTGAACAGTCACCAGACTGTTGTACTTACTAGCTTGATACAGGCAGGTTCTAAAATCCAACTTTCCTGTGACCTGAACAGTCACCAGACTGTTGTACTTACTAGCTTGATACAGATTAGGGACTAAAATCCAACTTTCATGTGACCTGAACAGTCACCAGGCTTTTGTACTTACTAGCTTGATACGGGTTAGGGACTAAAATCCTACTTTCCTGTGACCTGAACAATCACCAGACTGTTGTACTTACTAGCTTGATACAGGCAGGTTCTAAAATCCAACTTTCCTGTGACCTGAACAGTCACCAGACTGTTGTACTTACTAGCTTGATACAGGTTAGGGACTAAAATCCTACTTACCTGTGACCTGAACAGTCACCAGACTGTTGTACTTACTAGCTTGATACAGGCAGGTTCTAAAATCCAACTTTCCTGTGACCTGAACAGTCACCAGACTGTTGTACTTACTAGCTTGATACAGGTTAGGGACTAAAATCCTACTTTCCTGTGACCTGAACAGTCACCAGACTGTTGTACTTACTAGCTTGATACAGGTTAGGGACTAAAATCCTACTTTCCTGTGACCTGAACAGTCACCAGACTGTTGTACTTACTAGCTTGATACAGGCAGGTTCTAAAATCCAACTTTCCTGTGACCTGAACAGTCACCAGACTGTTGTACTTACTAGCTTGATACATATTAGGGACTAAAATCCAACTTTCCTGTGACCTGAACAGTCACCAGACTGTTGTACTTACTAGCTTGATACAGGTTAGGGACTAAAATCCTACTTTCCTGTGACCTGAACAGTCACCAGACTGTTGTACTTACTAGTTTGATACAGGCAGGTTCTAAAATCCAACTTTCCTGTGACCTGAACAGTCACCAGACTGTTGTACTTACTAGCTTGATACAGATTAGGGACTAAAATCCAACTTTCCTGTGACCTGAACAGTCACCAGACTGTTGTACTTACTAGCTTGATTCAGGTTAGGGACTAAAATCCTACTTTCCTGTGACCTGAACAATCACCAGACTGTTGTACTTACTAGCTTGATACAGGCAGGTTCTAAAATCCAACTTTCCTGTGACCTGAACAGTCACCAGACTGTTGTACTTACTAGCTTGATACAGGTTAGGGACTAAAATCCTACTTTCCTGTGACCTGAACAGTCACCAGACTGTTGTACTTACTAGCTTGATACAGGTTACGGACTAAAATCCTACTTTCCTGTGACCTAAACAGTCACCAGACTGTTGTACTTACTAGCTTGATACAGATTAGGGACTAAAATCCAACTTTCCTGTGACCTGAACAGTCACCAGACTGTTGTACTTAGTAGCCTGATACAGGTTAGGGACTAAAATCCTACTTTCCTGTGACCTGAACAGTCACCAGACTGTTGTACTTACTAGCTTGATATAGGTTAGGGACTAAAATCCTACTTTCCTGTGACCTGAACAGTCACCAGACTGTTGTACTTACTAGCTTGATACAGGGTAGGGACTAAAATCCTACTTTCCTGTAACCTGAACAGTCACCAGACTGTTGTACTTACTAGCTTGATACAGGTTAGGGACTAAAATCCTACTTTCCTGTGACCTGAACAGTCACCAGACTGTTGTACTTACTAGCTTGATACAGGTTAGGGACTAAAATCCTACTTTCCTGTGACCTGAACAGTCACCAGACTGTTATACTTACTAGCTTGATACAGGTTAGGGACTAAAATCCTACTTTCCTGTGACCTGAACAGTCACCAGACTGTTGTACTTACTAGCTTGATACAGGCAGGTTCTAAAATCCAACTTTCCTGTGACCTGAACAGTCACCAGAATGTTGTCGCTGTATACAGGCAAAATGCGCAAGGGCGTTGGCAAGGGCGTTGGCAAGGAACAAGGAAGTGAACGTGATGGTGGTGCAGGCAGAGGCCGAGGTCGTGTGCAAGCACTAATTTCGCAACAACAAAGGGGCACATCTACTCACTCGCCCGTCCTGTCCCAAATTCTTGGGGCCCACAGCAGTACACCGCTCTTGAACCAAGACCAGTGTCAACAGGTTGTTACTTGGATAGCGGATA